>OX422211.1:292684675-295084675 GCA_949130495.1 Sambucus nigra | reverse complement strand
AGGTGGAGGCTGGATCCACATATTTGGCGATTATTCGGACTCGTGGCTACGAATATTTGTGCTCCTTTTTCATCCCAGAGTGGATGTCTATCTCTAGGCTTTCATTTGGTTGGAGCCATCATCCTTCCTCTACAGTCCTGTTTAGTTAGGTTGGTGACTTTTTTCAGTTGATGTGTCCTTGGGAAGATTTTAGTTTACCTCGGATACATTTGGTCCCAATAAATATGTTAAACAATTTCCCATGGGTTTAATGACTTTTGTTTCATTAAACCTCCCTCTACAAGCCTCGTCTTCAGAGCCTCTCGATATGGTTTGCCTATTATCAAGCACTGCTTCATTTAGGTTTTTGGGTCTCCTCGAGATGTTTGTTCTAGTTTTTGCTTTCTTTTTTTGGTTTTATGGCTTGTTTTGTTGTTATGATATCTTTTTTTGTCTCTGCTTGCCCAATCATTTTTTTCAAGAAAATAAAATCTTATATAAAAAAGGAGAAAAGCCCTCCAAAGATGTTACTTACAAGAGAAAAAGGAAGACATAAAAAACTAAAAGTAAAAATAAGATCCTATACAATCATTTAACTTTCCTAAACGATGGAAAATTCTATCATTCCATTCTAATTAGGCCTCTAAGATGCTTGGGGAGATCTTCTTCAATACCGCATGTCCAATTATATGTGGGCCTAGATGTTTTTTTCATGTAATCTGTGGTTGATTTATTAAATCCTATTTGGGATGACTAAAAACACGATAGTTTGGCATATAAAGAATTTTTAGTGTAGAGAGAGAGATATAACAAAGCTAATAAGAGTTTGGAGTCTTAATTTTTGGGACGGGTTTGAGTCATCCATCTGAATCTATTTGAATTATAAAAAATAAATATAAACAATAATTGAAATAGACAAATTGCCTTTAGCCCTCAGTAACCAAACTTATCAATATCACTCGTACTCTTAAATGAGTTTATTACACAAAAGTCATCAATTCCTACGTTTGAATAACTGGATCATCCCTCTAGTAAGTGACATGTACTACACTGCATGGATCTTTCAAAAAATTATGAAGGAGCCCCTTTTGTTGTTGAAAGTTACACTCTCGCTCTCTACCATTTTGCCTCTCTAACACAGACCGACACAAATGTGGTCAAAAGCGTACACCGCTTTAAGAACCCATATTTAGTAATATTTTTAGGGCCCCAAATATTTATATATTACTAGTTGGTGCACACGTGCGTTGCACGCGTGGCTTGTGACAAGACTAAGTTATTACTGGGGTCGGCAAGTGCTCCATCCATAGTTTCAAAAAATAAAAAGATTTATATATGTAAACTCTAAGGTTTATTATATTTGAAAATAACTTAAGTGTAAATGAATTTAAATATAAAAAGTTATTTTAGTACTTTTTTTGGTTGTTTAGGATTTTATTTGACCTTTGTTTAAATCGTTGGTATTATAGATTGTTAATTCGTGGTGTAGTGGTTCTTTTCACTCGAGAGAATTTTAATAAATATTATATCTGCAATATGGAAATTTAGAATATCAATTTTTTTCTATAATTTGTATCAGATAAGAACAACAAGAACATTCTAAACAACCAGATAAGAATTACATCATGTGTGACATATGTGTTAAAGTTACATTCCAAAATAATATCGCCTTAAATTACATCCCAGGGCAACGAAATGAGAAACTATGTACAGATAAGAACAACAAGAACATTACGTGAGATATTTGAAAAGTCAAGGAAGTGTAAAAAAATTATGTCTAAATATGTTTCTTTAATCACTCACTATCCATGTGTGCCCCATGTGGGAAGTTATATTGCACAATATTATGTCATTAATTTACTTCTTAAGAGCGTGGTCCATTTAAATGATGAACAAATATTGTAAGGACACAAATTTCCAATTGAGTCCATATATAGTTTTGGCTCAATTCCGGACAAAAACATTTATTCATAGGTTAGTGATTTATTGTAATATTCTCAAGCCTATGAAGTGTGTGTTGAAGACGTAGCGGCAAAGAATTTAAAGCTTCATCAAAATGCCGGTTTGTGTGCCTCGTTTCTACGTCATCAACTAAGGTTCCATGCTCCCAAGGTATGAATGTAATTATATTTATATAGGAGCTTGGAACAATTTGTATTGGGTGTTAGGTGTAATAAAAACTGCATTTTATTTTTAGAAAGAATCAATTAGAACTTTAAAATAAGTATATAAAAGTTTCAGGGCCAAAATCGAATTTTACAAACTTTCTGGTCGTTCGTTAGAAATGTCGTTCGAACGAGTTTTTTCGTTCGAACCAGGTTTCGTTCGAACGAGTTTTTCGTTCGAACCAGGTTTCGTTCGAACGAGTTTGCCAACGACCCTAAACTGGCCAGTCGTTCGATATGTCGTTCGAACGAGTTTTTCGTTCTAACGAGGTATCTAACGAGATTCTAACGAGCCCAGGCTGGTCGCTCGTTAGAAGCCTCGTTCGAACGAGAGTCAAGTTCGTTCGAACGAGACGCCAGGGCGGGAACAATTTTGAGCAGTTTTTTTGCAGTTTTCTCCCACTTTCCCCACTTGGTTTTTAACCAACTTTTTCAAGACTTAATATGTGCGGGAATCACATTTTTCCAATCATCTTTTTCATACCATACAAACTCCTAGAGAGTATTTTGAGACAAAATTTATTTAAGGAAAAAGATCATGTTTTGAGTGTTATTCTTTCAAAGAAAAATTCATACACACTCTAGTTTACACCCAATTGTGTTTATCCAAGTTTCTATATTTATATCAATTGCTTGGAGTTTTTGGCACCGGTTTTCTCTACCAAATTCAAGAGACGTTTCGGGTTTGGTTCTACACCCCATCACAAAGAAGACTTTTGTTGAGATTCTACCCACACGGAGAAAGGCTCCATGCTTGGGTGACGGTGACCATATAAAGTCCCATCGGTGGATTCCGAGACCGCGGTGGTGTTCCGAGGTTGTTCGCTAGGAAGAGGTTTCTACGAGAAGAAGCGTCGAGGCTTGAGAGGGATCGAGTCAGTCGTTGTAAGTCTATCTGTCTTGTAATTGTAATTCCGTATCTAGTGGACTTGTGGCTAGGGCCGTCCGAGGTTGTTTTCCGTCTTGGGTTTTTCCTCGTACATCTCGGCGTAGTGTGACACTGTTTATTTTATCTTGCATCATAATTTAGAACGCATGCTTAGAATAAATTCAAGATAAAATTTAGTTTAAATTATCACACTATATTTAATTTGAGACTCAATTAAATATTGGGTAAATTTGGTTTATTCATGTCATTTGCTAAAATTGGTTTCGCCTAACTTTGAATATAATTGTTAATTATGACTTAGGCATATTATAGGGCTTGAGTTAATTAAAACTTGTTGTTGTTAATTTTTGGAAAGTTGAACCATCACAATTTACAAAGCTTCCGCATCATCTCTATTGTGTTTTACATACAAAGGAAATTAACTTTGATTTTAATTGAGAAAATCACCATCCGGGGTTCCAGCTTTTTCAAATATCGATGTATTCATTTCAAATTATATGAGTTTAATTTAATCATTGTCTTTAGAGAGTGATTTGTAGGCCTGGAATTGTAACAAACCCATGGAATAATCAAGTGTCCCAACCACGTGAGAATGTTTAAATCTTAATCCAACCCACATGAGAAGTTATCCAACTAGTGAAATCCCCGCCATCATTTAGTATAAAGAAATTGAGTATGATATTTTTCATTCCAATGTGATTATACAAATTTTTCTTTGAATAATACTTATTAACGAATTAATTGTGATAATAGATAAAAGGGAGTAACATTTGTTGTGATTCCTCTCATTTTCTAAACCCTCCTCATTTCCTTATTTACATGATATTTCATGGGCACTTTAAACAATAATTTTTTATGTGATTTATTTCTTAATACAACCTATCAAAAGGAAATTAATGGATTTGGATTTACTCTTAGAGTGTAAATCTTCACAATTCGAACTTGTCACGGTAAAAAATCGTGACATGATTGGGGGTGACAACTTTTTTGTCATGGACGTGTCACGGTCAAAGTCCGTGAAATGTTTGTCCTTCTCACGGTCGTGTTACGGACTTTGACCACGACAAGTCTGTGAGAAGAAAAACTTATCACAGACTTTAACTGTGACACGTCCACGACAAATATTAACTTTTCATGTATGTGCCACGGTCAAAGTCCGTGACAATACTAGGTAGCAATAAAGAAATAGTTGTGTAGTATGACCACTACCACTTCCCAACAGTATATTATAACCTGTTAAAGAAAAATATATGATATATTTTCTCAACCAACATTCATTCATTCATAAGATATAAGTTATACAACATTCATTCAATCATTATGAAACAATAAACAATAAACAACATTCAATATTCATATTTATAATAATCAATTACTAATAAAATTATTACAAAAAATTGTTCATTCATTATAAATTTGAAGGAGAAATGAATGCCATACTACATAAGAATTGAGACAACCCTTAATAGTATAAATATCGCTGTTAATACAAAAATTCTCCATCTACGAGGACCAATCATAAAAGGACACATGTCATCCTACATGGCAATATTCGACATCCGAGGAGAGTTGGTCGGCACCCGAGGAGTATTAGTCGGCACCCGAGGATAGTTGGTCAGTACCCGAGGAAAATTAGTTGGCACCCGAGGAGTATTAGTCGGCACCCGAGGAGAGTTGGTCGGCACCCGAGGAGAGTTAGTCGGCACCCGAGGAGAGTTGGTCGGCATACCAACCAGGAAGATCAAAGGATAACTATGCATTTAATGTGCATTAATGAAGATGGCAGCGCATTTAATGAGCCTTAATGTACATTTATACTGTATTAATAGATGACAACACATAGCATACCAAGCAATTCAACAATTAGATTCGTTGAATGTAGACATAATGTATAAATGTCTACATTCAATGAATCTCTTTGTCTCCCATCACTATAAATACATGTATTCCCTTAGCCAGAAGAGATCCAAGAGAACCTAGAAACCCCATACACAAGATACACATCCTTTCACTCTCTACACCCTATGGTGCTATTGTAAACCCCTGGGAATAAAATAACAGTGGACGTAGGCTTTATTCATAGCCGAACCACTTTAAAAATCTTTGTCTCTTATGTGCTTGATTGGATTGCTTTCATCTATTTATCTGTGATCATAAAAATGAGATTCGGTCCAGTTTTTTGCATCAATAGATTGGCGCCTTCTGTGGGAACGTGTTACAACCATTGTTCTCCATCAAAAGCTAAGTTTTTATTTTCTCTACGTATAATCAATTATACATACATCTTTTGATTCAATCATGATTTTTATGTTTATATACATAAATTAATTGTCCAATTTTTATTTGCAAAATATTGCATATCATGATTTAAAATCATAACTATTAGATCAATTCTTATTTAGAAATCTGAAAAATAGTGGATTTCATAAATCATAACTCTTTGCTTGATTCTCAAGTTTCAATTTTATATCATGGAATAAATATTTTAAATGATTACATATACCAATATATACGACGATGATAAGATTTGATAATTTTCATTGATAATTTTCATTATAAATTTTGTAAGATCTTTGATGTCTATTCAAATTCCCATCATATTTTTAATAAAAGAATGGGAAAAGGTTAAAGACAATAAAAAGTCTTCTCATGGAAATCATGACCCAGATATATTCTCTCCCTCTTCAAGTTTGAGTCTCTTTGCATTCACTTTTATGAATTATATACTTAATTTGGTTCATCTTCCATCTATGTCAATAAAGTCAAATTGATTGATTTTTGATATAAATTTGGTAATAACTTCTATCATTCAGCATATTTTTATCTCTCCAAATAGGGAATAGGAAGGGATCAATATAAAAAATAATTTTTTCTCACCTGAAAAATCATTACTCACCTCTTGTAAAAGAGGATCAGTAAAACAATCATGACCATATCAAGACTCTGGGCACAAATTTGATATGTTGGCCCCTCGTTCATCACATCACAAGGTTTCTTTGTCGAAATCACACGATCTAGTGGGTTATTTATTTATTCATTTAATTAACATTCTTAAGGCTTAAATTTTACATCGAATGTTATTTTTTGATCTAAAGATTCGAGATATTCTGGTCATCCAACCATATATTCTATAATTTGAGATATCCTTAAATGTTGGTCGGCAACATCCATGTTGTTTGTCGGCAACAGTAGAATCTTGGGGTATTAAAAAATGCGAAGCACCCTAGATATTTCTTTAAACACGAGTTTAGCTTGGGGACAAGCAGGGGGCTTAAGTCTTCTTTAACTTGTGATCACCCCAAAAATATTTTTAAAACCAAGCGATAAATAATTTTCAAACAACAACTTATACCTGATTAGTTGTTGGAGATTAAATAACTCTACATCTTATTTATGATGCATATCTGATAAAAATTTGTCCATCTCACACACATTTGGCACAAAAATATTATTTCATATTTTGAAATTTTTATTATTTTATGGTGATACACATCACATATTGTTTGGCTGAATAATTATTCTCATGATAATAATTATTTTCCCTAGTCTCGACAGGTGCTCGGGCAGCCTATTAAAATTTCATAGCAACCTATCAGCGGCTGATGAACAAGGTCTTTGCAGAGAAAATCAGTTGCAATATGGAAGTCTATGTTGACGATATGCTGACAAAGAGCAAGAAAGCTGCCGATCTTCTAGTTGACTTAGGCCAGACCTTTGATCAACTGGATCAATATCAAATGAAGCTGAACCCGACGAAGTGCATATTTGGAGTACGAGAAGGCATGTTTCTCGGTTACATTGTCAATCAATGAGGCATAGAAGCAAATACTGAAAAGATCAAAGCTTTATTAGGGTTGCGATCTCCAACGATGAAGAAAGAAGTGCAAAGCCTTACAGGACGAGTTGCAGCGCTCAACAGATTTGTATCCCGAGCAACTGATAGATGTCTCCCGTTCTTCAAAACACTCCGAACAACTTTTGAGTGGAATGATGAATGTGAGAAGGCCTTTCAAGATTTGAAGAAGTATCTAGAAGCACCTCCGCTTTTATCCAGGCCAGTGATGGGAGAAAAAATATACTTGTATCTAGCAGTATCAGAAAATGCCGTTAGCTCGGCATTGATCAGAATGGAGAATGGAGTCCAGAAACCAATTTATTACACAAGTAAGGCTTTCCGAGGTGCAGAGATCAGGTACCCAAAGTTAGAAAAATTGGCATTGGCATTAATTTAGGCAAGTAGAAGAATGAGGCCATATTTCCAGGCCCATACCATCATCGTGTATACCGACATGCCATTAAGACAAGCCCTTCATAAGCCAGAAAAGTCAGGGAGACTGATGTACTGGGCAATAGAGCTCGGTGAATATGATATTGTGTATGAACCCAGATCATCCTTAAAAGGGCAAGCTCTAGCAGACTTTATAGCAGAGTTTACATGTCCTGATACTCCCGAGGAACAAAAGTTGCTCGCTGACCAACCTGTGGATGTTACAGGATCAACAGACATAAGTCCAGACCAACTCCGGTTGGTAAAAGGGCTTGTGGATGTAGAAAGATCATCAAATTCAAACCCAGACCAACTCCGATTGGTAAAAGGGAGAGAAGAGATGGTCGACGAGGAGCAAAAAATACCAGGGGAGGATGAAACAAAACAACAAATATTTCACCGAGGAACGCTGTCAGATAAGAATTTTGAAGACGAGTTACCTACGTGGAGATTGTATGTAGATGGGTCATCTTGTACAACAGGTTGTGGAGCAGGGATTGTTTTGAACACCCTAGACGAGATTGACATGGAATATGCTCTGCGATTCCAATTCAAAGCCTCCAATAATGAGGCTGAGTATGAGGCCATGATAGCAGGTCTTAATTTAGCAGAGATTATGGAGGCGCAACAAGTGATGGTATTTAGTGATTCTCAATTAATTGTGAATCAAACGATGGGAACATATGCAGTGAAAGGAGAAATAATGGTCAGCATCATGCAAAGGTAATGGAGTTGTTGGCAGAATTTGATGCCATTCAGTTGATCAAAATACCAAGAATGGAGAATGCACAAGCAGACGCACTGGCCCGATTAGCATCAGCTACTCGTACCGAGCTGCGAAGAACGATACCAATTGAAGTATTAGAAAGTCGGAGCATAGATGAAGACCTGACGATGAATATTATTACCCTTGATTTAGGACCATCTTGGATGGATCCCATCGGAGCATATATTGAGGAGGAAGAATTACCGGAGGATAAGCTCGCTGCTAAGAAATGGAAGTTTAAAGCTGCTCGGTATGTACTAATTAATGGTATTTTGTATAGACAAGGAATTATGGCAGGTTTGCAAAGATGTGTACATCCCTCCGAGGTGAAAGAATTGATTAAAGAGATCCATGAAGGGTCTTGTGGAGCCTATGTAGCAGGTCGGACACTTTTGCAAAAGGTGATGACGCAGGGATACTACTGGCCGACGATGAGAGCTGATTGTATAGCTTATGCCAAGAAATGTGACAAGTGCCAACGCTTTTCCTCCATCCGAAGAACTCCACAAACATTGTTGACACCCATCACTTCCCCTTGGCCATTTGCCATGTGAGAATTGATTTGGTTGGACCACTGCCGATGACCCGAGGAAGATACAAATACCTCGTCGTTGCCATCATCACAGACTATGGAACACAATTCGATAACGAGGAGCTTGCCGCTTATTGTCATCAGTCAAACATTTTGAAGGTTCATTCAGCACCAGGTCATCCTCAGAATAATGGACAAACTAAAGTGACGAACAGAACATTACTAAATGGTTTGAAGAAGAGGCTAAGTAAGGCTAATTGGATTAATGAGCTACAGTCAGTATTGTGGGCTTACCGAACAACTCCTCGAGATGCAACTGGATAATCACCATATAAGTTGGCGTTTGGAAGTAAGGCTGTAATACCTGCCGAGTTGGGTCTTCCAACACACAGAGTGCTGAATTTTAATTCCCCAGTCAGCGACTTAATGAGAAGACTGGATTTGGATATGCTCGAGGAGGTTAGAGAAGATTAGGAATGCTGCTTACCAACAACGAACAGCTCTGTTCTACAACAAGAGGGTGAAGAAATGCAACTTAAACGAAGGAGATTACGTGTTAAAGAATGTCATTCAGAAGCACAGTAAGTTGGAATAAAACAATGATGTTTCGCCATCTTCTTTCTTTTATTGAAAGTTTTTCGGGGAATACTAGTGTGCAACACTACGCTGCTCAGCAATAAAAGCAAACACCGATAGTTCAAACCCACGACCAACTCCGGTTGGTAAAAGGGCGAGAACAAACTATACTCCTTTGGTTAGGAGGCGTACACTAGCGTGATCAACTCCGGTTGGTAAAATAACTAGTGGACATGATAGTTCGAGCGTGATCAACTTCGGTTGGTAAAATAGCGAGAACAAACTATACTCCTTTGGTTAGGAGGCGTACACTAGCGTGATCAACTCCGGTTGATAAAATAACTAGTGGACATGATAGTTCGAGCGTGATCAACTTCGGTTGGTAAAATAGCGAGAACAAACTATACTCCTTTGGTTAGGAGGCGTACACTAGCGTGATCAACTCCGGTTGATAAAATAACTAGTGGACATGATAGTTCGAGCGTGATCAACTTCGGTTGGTAAAATAGCGAGAACAAACTATACTCCTTTGGATAAGAGGCGTACACTAATGTGATCAACTTCGGTTGGTAAAAGAGTTAGTGGACATGATAGTTCAAACCCATGACCAACTCCGGTTGGTAAAAGGGCAAGAACAACATTCTTAAAAATGCCAATCTCGGTTGGTTTGAAAATAAAATATGCTCTCAAATGCCAACTTATGTTGGTCGGGAGGTAAGATTATTACAGAAAATATAAAAGTTCCTCGAAGAACAAAATATTCCAAACTGAACCAAGTATGGTTGGTCGGGGATAAAAACCCACTAACTATAGTTGGTCGACGAGGAGAATTTATCGACCTTGGTTGGTCGGACGCATTTTATGAAAAAGACAAAAATTTACCAAGTATGGTTAGTCGGGGATAAACTCCCACTAACTATAATTGGTCGACGAGCACAATTTAACAACCTTGGTTGGTTGGAAAAATTTTAAACATTTTTATACTCATTACTTTATTATTAAGTGATCGAGCAACATTACTGATACTTGTAACTTTTTTATTACTAAGTTGGTCGATGAACAACACAATATTGTTATCTTTTTAACTTATACATATGCACAGATGTAGAGTATTTTACAAGACAATAACAATTAAGATTGCGAACAAAAATGAAAGTCTTTCATTAAAATCAAAAACAAAATACGTTGAGAATGAAAATGTATACTAACTATTACATTGAGATTCCTACTCTATTGGTTTCTTTTCCTCTTCTTTTGAAACAGGTTCCTCGCCAGCAGGAGGATCATCCAAAGCATAAGGGGAGTTTATGAAGTTAAGATCTTTCAGCATTCTGATGTTCATCACAGATGGTCTGTCCGAGCAGCTCTTGCTCGTCCCCGAGAAGTAATTTGCTCTTCAAGACTCATAATCTTCTCGAACATCTCAGCCAAGGCCTGGTTCTTTGCCATTAGTTGGAAGGCTTGATTCTCCAAAGCAGATTGAGTTCTCTGGTCTTCGACAGTTACCCGAGCAGCTCTTGCTCGTCCCCGAGAACATCTTGCTCATTCCCGAGCAGAGGTAGAAGTCAAAATCAGCATCTACAGCACTGAGATCTTTTGCTACTACTGTCTCGACCAATAATGAAGAAGAGGTTGTGTGAAAATGTTTCGAAGTCCACCACTAGCTTGGTACTAATCAAATTGAAGAGTTGGGTTCAAAAGCTAGTATGTTACTCGACAAAGTATTCAGAGGATCATAAATCAGAAGAATCAAGCACGTGAAGTTAACACACAGTTACTCGGTACAGGAGGCACTTGGTCGGCTAGCAAACCAATCAACATACTTGAATAATATGACAAGCTACAAGCTGCATACTATAGCATGGCTGTATCCAAATTTCCAGGGGTGATACATAGCACACGGAGTTCCTCAAAATAAAGATTAGCAACCATCGATCAACCTGCATCATATGTCGTCCAAGAGATAATGCACTTTATGTTAAACAAATAAAGAAGGTAAATCAAGAATTTCACGAGCACCGAGCAACACTGCAGAATAAATACTCCATCCTTTCAAGTAAACCATCAAGCATGGATCATTGGGGGCTTCTGTTAATATAAAAATTCTCCATCTACGAGGACCAATCAGAAAAGGACACATGTCATCCTACGTGGCAATATTCGACATCCGAGGAGAGATGGTCAGCACCCGAGGAGTATTAGTCGCCACCCGAGGATAGTTGGTCAGTACCCGAGGAAAATTAGTTGGCACCCGAGGAGTATTAGTTGGTACCCGAGGAGAGTTGGTCGGCACCCGAGGAGAGTTAGTCGGCACCCGAGGAGAGTTGGTCGGCATACCAACCAGGAAGATCAAAGGATAACTATGCATTTAATGTGCATTAATGAAGATGGCAGCGCATTTAATGAGCCTTAATGTACATTTATACTGTATTAATAGATGACAACACATAGCATACCAAGCAATTCAACAATTAGATTCGTTGAATGTAGACATAATGTATAAATGTCTACATTCAATGAATCTCTTTATCTCCCATCACTATACATACATGTATTCCCTTAGCCAGAAGAGATCCAAGAGAACCTAGAAACCCCATACACAAGATACACATCCTTTCACTCTCTACACCCTATGGTGCTATTGTAAACCCCTGGGAATAAAATAACAGTGGACGTAGGCTTTATTCATAGTCGAACCACTTTAAAAATCTTTGTCTCTTATGTGCTTGATTGGATTGCTTTCATCTATTTATCTGTGATCATAAAAATGGGATTCGCTCCAGTTTTTTGCATCAACAATCGCACTGTTCGTTTAACCACAGGTTCATTCTCTTTTCCCACGAACATTACTATGATACAGACCCATGCCTCTGTGACACACCGCCTAATAACATACCGGGCGATCAATCCTGTACCAAATTAAAACAAGAGTCTCATATGGTTCATTCTTAGCATCACTGTCAAAAACCAAATTAATTACTAATAACCTATTAGGCTGGAGTCAAAATTTTACGTAACTAATATTTTTTAAACAAACCATTGACATTAAAACATCAACACAGTTTAAATATAACAGGCTAAATTGAAATAAAATAACCGAACACTCGGTTTAACATAATACAACCAAATCGAAAGCCGCACTAAAAGGCGGTAAAAGAATAAATAAATAAATAAATACAATTGGACTTTCGACCCGAGTGCATCCTATCTAGATCATACGAATAGAAGCGTCTAAAAGAAACGTGCATGCATCGACAGCTGCTATAGTCAACGTCTGACTCGAAGGAATCATCATCCAGGCGTCCCTGTGTCTGGTCACCTATATATATATACATATATATCAAAAGAAAGGAAAAATAGATAAACGGGTCAGAGCCCGAGTTGTGAAAATATTTTTGCAAGTGCATAAATGCTATATTTTTAAAAATATGATTTACCTTATATTTAAATTGGTATCGTACTCTCATAAGATACCCCTCACCCCTTTTCTAATAGTGCACACCTATCGCATACCTTATAAACAACCTAGTTAAGCTACCCTGCCTAACTAGTTCATTACCCCAAACTCTGAAAATCCTTATAAACCCGAGTTCTAAGGGATAAACTTCTCCCCATCCCCAACACTGCGCTACGTTCGTGCGTGGGGTGTCCCGCAAAGCGAAATCCAAACAAGGAACCCCCCGATACACTACTACCTAACAATGTTGATCAGTGAGATCCATTAGGCCCTCAGCACATAACGCGTATATATATAGCTCGTATAAATGTATACATGCATAGATAGTTCTTACTAGAACCTATAATTCACTTTTATATAAATCCGGATATAATCTACCGGAAGGGGAATAATACCTTATATATAATAACTCAACGAATATAATTATCATTACAATCACAAGCATAATAACCATCCCACCGAGATATAACTCGAGGATGCAGTCTCATAGTGCCTATCCAAATCCGGGTTTACTCACTATACCACGGTACCAAGCCAGACTTACTCATGGTCATGGTAAAAATACACAACGGTGGAGGCGGTCATGTTCCCTCTGCAAGTGGAGCACACACACATCTCACTCGAATGCGGGACGATATGACCTGAGAATATACTCTCCCTACTCCTCAAGCCAAGGGATTCACCCACATCGAGCAACCTCCCTTGATCGCACTAGAGAAAATATATAACCTGGATGTTCCAACCCTACGCCAAAGGAAAGCCCGTGGAACCAGCCTCTAAGATAGAAATATACCAATCACACACAGATATATTTATAAGTATCATATAATATATACTGTAGCAACGTCGTATATATAATCTATATCACTTCTCAATACATATGGCTGTAATTGCCAAACTCTCGCGGCGATAGCCAATAACCCCGAATGTTCCCATTCGTAATAGTATCTAAGTATTTACACGCTTAAAATACTAATCCCAGGAGTATACTCTCTCTTAAATATAACCCGCACCTTAATCACTGTCAAGGAATTGTACTTAAACCCGAATATTCAAATTCGTACTAATTCGATAAGTATACTATCAACTTATCTTAATCCCGTGGGTATCACACCACCTATAATAACCATCGCCAATATACGTAGGACAACCGAACAATTCTCTTTTTAGACCATATCCTAAATTCCATCCAAATCAAGTCCTAGGATCTACTCAGTTACAATCAGACCATACTTATTCTCACCACATAAATATATCTAATTGTTCTGGCCGAATAATTTTTCTGAATGTATCTCATCCTAAACATTCGTAGGTTCGTACCCCAGATTGCACCCCTAACTAACCCAAGGATTTTATACAACTCCTCAAGTCCATTTGGTCATAACCCTCTGTAATCCACTAAATTAGAAGGCCCTTAAGTTTTAAACCCTAAGAGACGAAGGAAAAGAAAACTCCAAATTATTGGGCAAAAATAGAGTACCGGTCGACCGCGATATGGGAAATTGCCTAGCCAACCAAGCAGTAACCTTTTTCCCCGGACACGGTCGACAGGCCATAAGGGCGCGGTCGATCGGTCACACCAGTTCTTACGAAAGTCAGTTCTCCAAATTGCCAACAAACAACCCCAAACTCCATTTTTATAGTCTCAAATCTCCACCAACAACACTATAATCATCTAATCATATATTTCTAACCAACACACCAATTATTAGAAGGATTAAACCAACTTTTCTTAGATTTAAACCTAAAAGTCCTTAAAGCCCTAGTTTTTACAATTTCCCCCATTTCAATTCATTTCTACCCTCCATTATCTTAGATTTAACACTAAAAATCATTAAGAGTTTACACTATGTTGATACCAAATTTAGTCTGCTGACGTGGACCATTCACTTGAAGACACGTGTCAACCTACGTGGCAATTACAAATACTTCCAATGGACAACATAATGTCATTGAGCATCTTAGGGTCCCCGAGGTACTCAAGGCTCCGAGCAACTTAAGCGTGCCGAGCAACTTAGGCGGTCCGAGCTACTTAGCGTGCAGAACATCCGAATCAAGAGAATTAAAAGACAGCTGCGCATTAAATGCACATTATTATCGTACAGATGTATATGTCTACTAGATAAAAACGCATTATCTTTTCATATGTATGGCCTCAAGGATATAAATACATTATAACCTCCTCATAAGAAGGAGACTTTTGGATCTCTTGGTAAACCTATTAACGAGATTCCAAATAAATAGTCAGCAATACAAAAACAGTGGATGTAGGCCATTTTCCTCAGGCTGAACCACTTTAAAAATATTTTGTCTTATTTATTCATTTTATCTATGATTGAATAATTAGAGATAATCTAGTTTTTTACATCAATAGATTGGCACCGTCTGTGAGAAACGACTGTACTTAGCATTTTTCACCAAAATTATTCATCATCAATGGCCGATAATCCGAAATCCAGTAATCGAAATGCTGGGATCCCTCCAAATCCATCTACTCCCCCAAATGTTCCAGATCTGGCTGGCATAATGGCTAATTTAGCCCAAGACGAAATGGTCATGCAAGAAACCATGCATTAACTTATACAAACTGTTCAAGGCGGAGTGCCGGTCCAATCAGGACAACGAAGTGTTCAAAGAAATACCCGTCTACCCTCTTCACGAACTAGGCGAACACTATTCCCGGAGGTATCCCAATCTAGACGCACCGAATCATATCGTACTGAGAGATCTGATGATCCTTCTTATCAACCTGGCCGGACTTCATCAGTACGAGCTACAGATTCTCAATGAAACATCACTCTATCTCCAAAAAGGACTAGAGCTCTAGAAAGGTTGAGTAGAGTCTCTCCTTTTGATCGTTTGGGCCCTATGAGGAATAGAAGTCCTCCTAGGACTGCGTCGAGGAATTCTCCATGACCATCCGATATAAGGGAAGGCTCCGCCCAATCACGACCAGCAGCTCGATCCCAAGAGGAAAACTCAATGCGATCAATTGCTCGAACAAATAGGCCCGAGTTGGGAAACGATGCATGGAAGGGCCCAATTCAAATATTGGAGGACAGATTAGGGGAAATGGCTAAGGCCAATAATCCTCTATAAAGAACTTTTGTCCAAGGGACACCAATTGTACAGGCAATTGTGGACTTTCCCACACCATCAAAATTCAAAGCTCCTACGGTGACGCCTAAATATGATGGAAAAACTGACCCTGTCCTTCATATAGAACAATACCAAGCTGCTACCGATATCTATGAAGTTCCAGACGAGATGATATGCAGGGCATTTTTAGGAACTCTTACCGGATCAGCTCAGATATGGTACAACAACCTTTCTCGGGGAAAGATTGCGACTTTCTTTCAACTGGTAGAAATCTTTATCGGGAACTTCTGTTTTGGAGCGAAACCAGTCAAACGAGTAGCACACTTGCTGAGTGTTAGACAGAAGGCCAGTGAAAGCACCAGGGACTATATTACTCGTTTCAATAACGAGAAACTTGAAGTAATTGATTATGAGGAGAAAATAACAATTACTGCCCTGATGAGTGGACTGTTGCCAGATAAGTTGTACTACACTTTAGCCAAAGATCCACCTAGGACCATAGTAGAACTGATGGAAAAAGCAACCAAAATCATGAATGCCGAGGAGGCCATGGCTGCGAAGAAGAATGCAAATACTAAGGAGACTAATGTGGAAGATGGTAAAATCGAAAAGAAGGATCAGAAGAATAATGGTGGCAGTAGGCAGTCGAAAGGAAAGCAAGCACTAGAGCAGATGAAGAAATTTGGAAATTATACTCCTTTGAAGGTAGATATAAATCACATTTTGGAGGAGATCAAGAACAATGAGGAACTAGCCTGGCCAGCAAAAATGAAGGCAGATCCTGACAGAAGGGATAAGTCCAAATATTGCGAATTCCATAAAAACCATGGTCATACGACCAAACGTTGTATAGCTCTCTAGAATGAAATTGAAGCACTCATCAGACGTGGAAAATTGGCTAAGTATGTTGATCGCCAAAAGGGTGGGAAGACCAGCGACCGAGGAAGGAAAAGATCTAAATCTCCTCGTCGAGCAAAAGAAGATAAGAAGAGAGACCACGATGATGATCCAGAAGACGATCCCGACCTTCCTAAAAGACCAAGACAGCCAGAGCGTGAGGTATTTTTAATCCATTTTGGATCATTTGAATGTAATGTTATTACATGTGGAGATGCAGGAGGTAGAGATCTTACCGCGGAGAGGAAATCTTACCTCAATGAGGCTTAAGCTTGCTCCTCATACATACAACGAATAAATTTGGATGAAGATGATCGCCCGAGGAAGGTGAATAAGGACAAACTGGTCATTGGTTTCTCTAAAAATGACCTGGCAGGTGTATTATATCCTCATGATGACCCATTGGTGATCAAGACGAGAATGAAAGAAGTGGTGATTTGATGGGTGCTGGTGGACAATAGTAGCTCTACAGACATCATGTTCTACCCATGCTTTGATAGTTCGAACCTGAAGTTAGCCCAATTGGAGCCCTATCATAGGCACCTCCATGGTTTTACTAGCGAAATTTTTGTCCACTTGGGACGATCAAGTTGGATATGCTTTTTGGTACATAGCCTGCTTGTCGAACAGAAAGAGTACGCTTCTTCGTAATGGATAAAATGTTCAATCGGCTTACAATACCATCATGGGAAGGGTAGGTCTGAAGAGGTTCGAGGCAGTACAATTTACTGTACATCAATATTTAAAATTACCAACTAAATGTTAGAGTGGGAGTTATGAAAGGCGACCAGAAAGTAGCAAGGGAATGCTGCTATTCATCTGCCGAACAGGAGGAACGTGAAGAATCCAGGAGGAAGACTACTACTTATCAAGTGGATGAAATAGAATATGCAGAGATTGAAACGTCAGACCCTAGAGACGAGTCTCAGCTCATGAAGGGCCAGGTCATGGAGGCTACCAAAAATATCATTCTGGACGACGAGCATCCAGAACGAACAACTCAAATTGGTGCATCACTGGATGTATGGATAAAAGAGGAATTGATAGCATTTCTAAGGCGCAGAAAGCTGACTTTTGCATGGAATCATGAAGACATGCCAGGGATAGACCCGAGTTTCCTGTGTCACGAGCTCAATGTGAACAAGTAAATCAAGTGAGTGAAGTAGCGAAGAAGCGTGTTCAGTCCTAAGAAGAACCAAGCTATACAGGAAGAAGTAGAGAAATAACAAAAAGCCTCTTTTATTGAGGATGTCAAATATCCTGACTGGCTAGCAAATGTGGTGATGGTAAAGAAGAAAAATAACAAGTGGAGGATGTGTGTAGACTTCACTGATCTTAATAAGGCATGCCTAAAGGATCATTTTCCTTTACCCCGAATCGATCAACTGGTGGATACTACCTCGGGGCATGAATTGTTGAGTTTCATGGATGCTTATTCTGGTTACAACCAGATTAAAACGAAGCCTGAGGACAGGGAGAGTACCTTTTTTATCACCCCAAGGGGAACTTATTGCTATAATGTTATGCCTTTTGGACTTAAAAATGCAGGTGCGATATATCAGTGGCTGATGAATAAGGTGTTTGTAGAGCAAATCAGTCATAACATGGAGGTTTATGTTGACGATATGCTGACGAAGAGCAAGAAAGCTGCTGATCATCTAGTTGACCTAGGTCAGACCTTTGATCAACTAGAGAAATATCAAATGAAGATGAATCCCACCAAATGCATATTCGGAGTACGAGAAGGCATGTTTATCGGATATATTGTTAACCAACGAGGCATCGAGGCGAACCCTAAAAAGATCAAAGCCCTATTGGAGCTACGATCTCCAACTACGAAGAAGGAAATGCAAAGTCTCACAGGGCGAGTCGCAGCGCTCAACAGATTTGTGTCACGAGCAACAGACAGATGTCTCCCATTCTTCAAAACACTCCAAAAAACTTTTGAGTGGAATTATAAATGCGAGGAAGCCTTTCAAGAATTGAAGAAATATCTGGGGACACATCCATTATTATCTAGACGAGTGATGGGAGAAAGACTATACTTGTATCTGGCAGTTTCTGAGAATGCAGTTAGCTCGGCGTTGATAAGAGTGGAAGATGGAGTGCAGAAACCAGTCTACTACACCAGCAAGGCATTCTAAGGAGCAGAAATCAGATATCCAAAGTTGAAGAAGCTAGCACTATCACTGATTAAAGTGAGTAGAAGGATGAGCCATACTTACAAGCCCATACTATAGTGGTGTATACTGATATGCCATTGAGACAAGCTCTGCACAAGCCAGAGAAATCAGGAAGATTGATGTACTGGGCAGTAGAACTCGGTGAATATGATATAGTTTATGATCCTAGATCGTCACTTAAGGGGCAGGCAGTAGCGGATTTTATCGCAGAGTTTACTCAATCTAATGCCTCCGAAGAACAGGAGTTTAATACAGACCAACCCGTGGAGATTACGGGATCATCAAATTTGACCCCCGACCAACCTCCATCCGTGGACGAGCAGCGAGAAGGGTTAGGGGAAGAAAAAAAGGAAGCATCAAATATTCCACCAAGGAGCTCTGGCTGACCAAGAGTTTGATAATGAAGTACCTGTGTGGAATCTGTATGTGGATGGCTCTTCGTGCACTATAGGCAGTGGAGCAGGAATTGTTTTAAACAATCCGAATAAGATTGATATGGAGTATGCTCTGCGCTTTCAATTTAAAGCTTATAATAATGAGGCTGAATATGAAGCCATGATTGTGTGTCTAAGTCTGGTCAAAACCATGAAAGCAGAGCAAGTCATTGTATTCAGCGATTCACAGTTAATCATAAATTAAATTCTGGGAGTGTATGCAGCAAAGGGAGAATTAATGGTCAAGTATCATGCAAAAGCAATAGAGGTGGTATCGAGTTTTACTGCAGTTCAGTTGATTAGAATACCGAGATTGGAGAGTGCAAGAGTAGACTCCCTAGCTCGACTAGCCACACGCCCTGAGCTACGAAGAACAATCCTAATAGAAATCCTGGCTGGTCGGAGCATAGATGAAAATTTGATGATGAATTTCATTGCCCTTGATTTGGGACCTTCCTGGATGGATCCCATCAGGGCCTATATCGAAGAAGGGATTCTGCCACCTGATAAACTCACATCTAAGAAACTGAAGTTTAAAGCTGCTCGTTACGTATTAACCAGTGTCATTTTGTACAAAAAAGGAGTTAAAGAAGGATTATAGAGATGTGTCCATCTATCCAAAGTTAAAGACTTGATTGAAGAGGTTCACGAAGGGTCCTGTGGAGCTCATGTAGCAGGTCGGACGCTTTTGCAAAGAATAACAACGCAGGGGTACTACTGGCCAACGATGAGGTCTTATTGCGCAACTTATGCTAACAAATGTGATAAATGCCAACGGTTCTCTTCCATCCGAAGATCTACCAAAGCATTGTTGACGCCCATTACGTCCCCTTGGCCATTCGCCGTGTGGGGGATAGATTTAGTCGGACCACTTCCAACGACCAGGGGAAGATTCAAATACCTCGTGGTTGTTGTGGATTATTTTACTAAATGGGTGGAAGCTGAGCCTCTTATTGATATGATATATGACAAGGTCTATCAGTTTATTTGGAAGAATATTATTTACAGATATGGTCTTCCCCATGAATTCATCAGCAACCATGGAACCCAATTTGATAACGAGGAATTTACTGCCTATTGTCATCAATCTAACGTATTGAAGATCCACTCTGCGCCAGGCCATCCCCAGAGCAATGGGCAAACTGAAGTGACGAATAGAACCCTATTGAATGGTTTGTAAAAATGACTGGATGATGCAAAGGGAAACTGGATCAACGAGCTACACTCTGTGTTGTGGACTTATCACACTACACCACGAACAGCAAATGAGGAGTCTCCATACATGTTGACATTTGGAAGTGAGGCTGTCATACCTGCTGAATTGGGTTTACCCACACATAGGGTGCTGAATTTCAGTTCTCCTGTTAGTGACTTGATGAGGCGATTATACCTGGATATGCTCGAAGAAGTTAGAGAAGAAGCAACAATCAGGAATGCAGTATACCAACAACGAATAGCTTTGTTCTACAATAAAAGAGTGAAGAGGTGTGATTTGAAAGAAGGGAATTATGTACTGAAGAAAGTGATCCAAAAGTATAACAAGATGGAAGCCAACTGGCATGGACCTTACAGAGTAACTGAAGTTGTTCGTCCAGGGACATACAGAATTGAAACTTTGGAGGGAGAAGAATTCAAGAATGCATGGAATGCGGAACACCTGCGCAAGTAATATCAGTAGTTAAAATTCCTATGTAACACAGTTCTTTCAAAATGAATAAAGTGATGTTTCACCCCCATTTCCTTTTTGTTGAAGTCTTTTCGGAATATTAGTGCTACACACTACACAAAACCAAATTAAGAGCAACACACCACCAACTCCGGTTGGTCGGGAACTCATTACCACCAACTCCGGTTGGTCGGTAACTCAATACCACCAACTCCGGTTGGTCGGCAAATTAAATACCACCAATTCCGGTTGGTCAAAAAAGAAAATACCACCAACTCCGATTGGTCGGCAAATCAATTACCCCCAACTCCGGTTGGTCGGGAACTCATTACCCCAAACTCCGGTTGGTCGGGAACTCAATTACCCCCAACTCCGGTCGGTCGAGAACTCAATTACCACCAACTCCGGTCGGTCGAGAACTCATTACCACCAACTCCGATTGGTCGATAACTCAATTACCACCAACTCCGATTGGTCGGGAACTCATTACCACCAACTTCGGTTGGTCGGTAACTTAATTACCACCAACTCTGGTTGGTCGAGAACTCATTACCACCAACTCTGGTTGGTCGATAACTCAATTACTCCCAACTCCGGTTGATCGGGAACTCATTACCCCCATCTTCGGTTGGTCGGGAACTCATTACCCCAACTTTGGTTGGTCGGTAACTCAATTACCACCAACTCCGGTTAGTCGGGAACTCATTACCCCCAACTCCGGTTGGTCGATAACTCAATTACCACCAACTCCGATTGGTCGGGAACTCATTACCACCAACTCCGATTGGTTGGTAACTCAATTACCACCAACTCCGGTTGGTTGGTAACTCAATTACCACCAACTCCGGTTGGTCGGGAACTTATTACCACCAACTCCGATTAGTCGGGAACTCAATACCACCAACTTCGATTGGTCAGCAAATCAATTACCACCAACTCCGATTGGTCGGAAACTCAATACCCCTAACTCCGGTTGGTCGATAACTCAATACCATCAACTCCGGTTGGTCGGCATCTCATTACCACCAACTCCGGTTGGTCGGTAAATCAACAACCACCAACTCCGGTTGGTTGGTACCAATCTAGGCAAAAAGATGGATGACCTCCCGGGGCATCCACTGTTTAGGCAACCAGGTAATCCATACGAGATTACTACAACTAAGCAGGAACATGGGATGAAAATCATTCCATTGCTTAGGCCCAAAGAGTGACAAGTAATATAATCAAACAACAAATGGGATAAGTATAGTATATACATATATATTTACCAACTAACAAACAAGGACAAAGAAAATGAAATGGCAAAAGATAAACTTTTTCTTCATTAAAGAAAAGCAGAGTACACAAGATATGAACTCTAATTCATTACATCAAATATCCTATTCTATTGGTTTCTTTCCCTATGCTTTTGACACATGTTCTACCCCAGCTGGAGGATCATCTAAAGCATAAGGGAAATTTATAAAGTTTAGATCTCGCAACATTCTGACATTCATTGTGGATGGACGGCCGAGCAAGTGTTCTGAACGAGATATTTCAAAGTTTGAATGAAGACTGTAATCACCGAGATACTTCGATATCAAAATTTGAGGAATAGCGCGGGCTGGAATCCAATTAAGGTCAAGATTGAAGGGAGGCACAGGTAAATTAAGGACCCCAGGTTCGTAGTAATCCCACAAGAAATGACCTTTTTCCATCTTCAAGACACATAATGCATTTAACCACCCTTGCATGTATCCTTCGTTGTTCGACTGCTACAAACGAGCATCAAGGTGATATAGAGCTTCATTATACCCAACCATCTAGAATTCCCTGGGCTGCTTGTGAAATTGATAAGTCAATCTCTCAAGTTGCTAGTGGAGCTTTTTCACAAAAATTTCTTTACTTTCCAAAGAAGAACTTTGATTAGAGAGTTGCTCGGTGAAGTTCAGAATTTTCTTAGACATTTCTGCCAAGGATTGGTTTTTCGCCATCAACTGAACGGCTTGATTATCTAAAGCAGACTGAGTTCTCGCTTCTTCAATGGTAACCCGACCAGCCCTTACTCATCCCCGAGAAGATCTTGCTCGTCCATGAGTAGATGTGGAGGGTCCAGCTCGTTTCAAAGTTTTTAACTCATCTCATAAGTTAGCATTTTCTACCTCCAAGAAAGAAAAACCTTCATCATTAATAGGGACCAAGGCTCCCGAGGAAGAGGAAGCAGATTTGAGTTGTTTTATTTCCTCCTACAAATAAATGTTCTCCTGCTCCAATAACTTGGCGATATGTCTATGATCCTCAATTTCAAGCTTCAGAACACTCTCCTTCTTCTCATGAGCAGAGATGAATTTGTCATACCCTTTGTCAGCACTCAATTGTTTATACTTTTTCTCATAGCCTTGATGCAGAAGTGTGGTGGATTCTTTGTACTTCTATTGGAGTTCATCGATCGTTCCTTGGATATCTTCAATCATCTCGTAGTAGGCCATATTATTGGCTACAGCACGATCGAGCAACCACTTCAGGTACTGATAAGCATCAATGGCTCATTCAGAAGCATCTGAACCAAGGATATCAATGATTTGAGCTTCTAGTAAAATTAGCATGACCAACTTTGAAATAGTCATTGCATTTCTTCATCAACTCTGAATCATAAGCTGATACAAGTTCCATCCTGGCCACAAACTAGCAAAGACAAAATGAAACATAAAATCAACAAGGGTGCGAACAGAATAAGAGAAAAATTTAAGATGAATAACTGAAGTTCAAATTTTATTCATCATGATAAGGGAAAACAAAGTTAAAGATTACATCCACAGAAACAACAAAACAAAAGACCCGAACAACTTTACACCTTCTCCTTATTTCCTACGACTTCCTCGGATGGCTTGGATGAAAGGGTTGGTTGCTCAAAGGGTAAGGGCAGCTTCTCGGTAGATGTGCTGGCTGGTTGGACTTGCTCTGAGGATTGAGCAATACCAACAACAAAGACCTGCTCTCATGTCATCAAGGAAGATTCATCTGAAGCTACTTCATCTTCTTCTTCTCCAAGAGAAGGAGGAGGGCCATGAGTGTGCTGCTGGAACAACTCAGAGTTCTCAGTAACCTTCAGCTCCTTTAAAAATGATACCCATCCATCCCTAAAGTATTTGACACTGTCATACTCCATTTGAAAGGACATGACAGTTAGGACCTTGTTCCAACCCTTATCCCAACCAGCACTGAAGGATTTTTTAACTGCAGCTTTTTATTTTGCTCTCTCCGAGGAGGTCCTTTCCCTAAGGAGCTCCTCAGAAGACTTCATCTTTTCCTCTACCTCTGCCTTATGTTGCTCAACATCTTGAAGCCTAGCAACATTTTCCTCAGAAGATTTAATCTTGATCACAAGCTCTTCTTTATCTTGTTCAGCTTCTTTTAATTTCTTCTCCAACTCTTTGGAGGCAGCCATAGCTTGATCTCGATTTTCTTCAACAGACTTGAGTTGCTTCTCCCAAGCATCTTTGTCTTCCTTGTATTTCTGACGAGATTCCCTCAAAGATTGGGTTAGTACAACAAAAGCTTCCTCTACTCCACCCGAGGAGCTTGAAGCCTATATAGCTTCATACTTCTTCAAAATGCTGTTAAAACACATTACAAGCTAAAAAAAGAAAGAGCTTTAAGTCAATATATGAATATAGTATTAGAAAATAAAGGGCTCAGGTTAACAATACTTACTAATGCAATGTGTTGAGCAACCAGAGTAGTAATTCTCTCACGAGAAAAAGTATCTTCAATGATTTGGACTTCTGGGACAGTCCAGGATCTTACCAATCCCACAGCAGAGCTCGGAGGAACAAGAGCTGGAATACTACCTTCAACATTTGAAGGTTGAGAGATAGGTTCAACAGGTCTCTCAGAAGATCTTTTTTTAATCTCCTCAGAGGAGCAGGAGCTGTCTCTGTTAGTGGAATGACAACAGTCTCACTCGAAGGTGAAATGACAACAATCTTACTCGCAGGCACAAGGGGATTCTTACTAGCCTCCTTGGCAGCAATAGAAGGGGGTACATCCATAGTCTTTATCCCTTCTTCTGGGACATCTTATTTACTTTTCTTTTTCTCCACAGTGGCATAGGCAAACTTGTCAAAAAAGGCAGGATCTCTTCTCTTCTTCATTAGATCAGTGATGTAAATGCTTAAGTCAGAAGAAGAACCTTCCACGTTGGTTTCAGAGGTTGGCACTTGGTTAAGATCAACCACCACATGACGAGGACGATCAATAAAAGATGAAGTGTAGCTTCTGTATTGCAGCAAATAAGAAGAAGATCTAACGTACTCCTCAGCAACAGATTGATGCAATCCCCAGATAAGTTTTAAGTGCTTTATATTAACCTCGATTTCTTTTGGAGGTTTCCTTTTACTGTCAACTGTAACAAATAAAATCAAATGTCAGTGATGCATTTTATCAAATACAAAGAAAACAAGATTTCAAAAATAAAAACAACCGATCCCATTGCCATAAAGTGGACAGGCCTTGGTATACATCATCTCCATTTAATGGAGGGTGTTGCCAATTTTTCATCACAACCCCATGATCAAAATAATCCCTATTGGCATCGGGAAGATTGACAACTAACGCTCTATTCAAAAACCTAGTTTTTAAATAAAAAATACTGTCACTGGTAACCCATCTGTAGCAATACATAATCTCTAGAATCCCTAAACGAGTTCCATGAAGTTGATTCAACCTATGTACGCCATTAACTATCCTCTATGTATTTGGAGCTACTCTTGCAGGTACAACATCAAATAATTGGCAAAACTCCAAACACAGGGGATTTGGCGGGAAAGAAAAGCCACATTCGGCTACAAAAAGACTTGGGAACCAGTGTCCCTCAGCCAAAGAAAGTAAATCACAAGGATAAGAAACTTCTTCTAAAATAACCCACGAAGGGATTGGAAACTCAGACTGAAATTTATCTAACGATTCAACAAGATAAACCATGGTGAATAAAGAAAATAAAGAAGAAGGAAGAAAATCTTACAGAGGAAATAGAGATCAGTTGTTAATGAACGTTGCAAAGAAAGAAGGCATAAGATAGAGAGAAGATGAAGAGTTCAGAGATACAGATTTGAAAAGTGAAAAACGATAGGATTTCTATCACACTTAAATACTTTACCTCGGGAATAGAGAAAAACAATGATTACAAGGAAAGACATTTACGTTTTCGGCGGCTAAATGAAGAAAAGGGCACAAATATCGAAGTGATCGTGAAAATTCAAAATATTTATGAAGTCTGATATTATGTGCTCAAAAAGGAATTATAAAATTTTCCTAAAATCCATGAAGATCCGTAATCCAAGCAGTTTTCAAGCAAAATGTTCCACACTCTCCTTCAACCTCAATTGTGAAACATTGGGGGCTTTTGTTGATAATAAATTTAGTCTGATAACGTGGACCATTCACTTGAAGATACGTGTAAACCTATGTGGTAATTACAAATACTTCCAATGGATAACATACTGTCACCGAGCAGCTTAGGAGCCCCGAGGTACTCAAGGCTCCGATCAACTTAAGTGTGCCGAGCAACTCAGGCGGTCCGAGCTACTTAGTGTGCAGAGCATCCGAATCAAGAGAATTAAAAGACAGTTGCGCATTAAATGCACATTATTATCGTACAAATGTATATGTCTACTAGATAACAGTGCATTATCTTTTCATATGTATGGACTTAAGGCTATAAATACATTGTAACCTCCTCATAAGAAGGAGACTTTTGGATCTCTTGGTAAACCTATTATCGAGATTCCAAATAAACAGTCAGTAATACAAAAACAATGGACGTAGGCCATTTTCCTCAGGCTGAACCACTTTAAAAATATTTTGTCTTATTTATTCATTTTATCTGTGATTGAATAATTAGAGATAATCTAGTTTTTTTTACATCAACACACTACATCAATTTGTAAACTCATATACAAATTACCCAACTTTATTTTAGGGGTTCTAAACCAAAATTATATAGTTTATCAACTATAATATGAGATATATACACTAAATGGAATAAAGCAAGCAAACACTTGCTTGGAGGATAAAATCCGACGACCTCGAGTCAAATCCCGCGAAGTTTGGTCGGAATCCCCCTTACTCTCTTCTTTTCTCCTCTTCCTTTCTTTCTCTCTTTTCTTTCTTTCTTTCTTTCTTTCTTTCTCCCTCTCTTGTGCCTTTCTAAGGGATAAATAAGGGCTTGTCCCTTATTAACCCAAAAATGACTCGTTTACTCAATTACGAGTCCTTACTGACCCAAAAATTTGTGGAACCCAAATACTACCCCCGAATACTCTATTCTGACTATCTCGGCCATTCCAAAAGTAACCGCGCACTCAAAATCTCCATCCAAGTCACTTAACTAAAATTCACTATTTAAACCCAACACATCTCAATACGGGTTTTCCACATAAAATATTATCCCTTGTCTCTTTACCCAACTGTGACATATAATTAAAATACTCCGACTCATTTACTTAATGCCAAAAGTAAATATAGCACACATCGAAAATCATCTAACCCACGTAAACTCCAAAAATTATTATTCACGATAATTTCTCAAATTTCGAATTACACTTACTTATGAAATTTAATTATCCATAAAAGTGTGGGGTATTACAGCCTCATACGATTGCAATGGGTGGATATGCACCATAGTACCTGGGTGCGCATCTGAATCCCTCAACCCCTTAGTTATTCAATCGCCACCCCGTGTGTCTACTATATACACAATAGGCCAACCAATTATTGAAAATGGACTTGGGACGAGGGGAAATGGGTGGGGGTGGAAAATATTTCATATGGAGATGAGGGGAGTATTGGTGTGGCTGAGGGTGAGAAAGATGGAGCAGTGGTCCCCCTCATCCACCACTTTCTCCTTGCCATTCCTCGAGCTGGACCCATCTTGGCATTGAAGAGGACGCTTGACAAATGCAAATATTTTTTTGCATTGTTCTCTCTATGTTTTCAAACTTCTCGGAGTTGTTAGTCATCAACTCGTCCACCTTGCGTTCCAGCCCACTGTTGCTCAACGCGATCCCGGTGAGACTCAACTTCCCCTCCTGAGAGCTCACCCCCTGAGTACGACCCTTATAATCCTGCCCGAACACTTGGATTAGTGTGTCCATGGCCAGAGATGCGTTGTCAGCATCACTCTTCGAGTTGTACACTTCTTTAAGTTTTTCCTGAAACAACAAAAAAGTACATGATTAGACAAATTAATAAAAAATATGTGATTATAAATTTTTATTTTTATAACATAATTAAAATTATAACTTACAATAGTGGCGGCCATGGTCGGATTCACCTACTTATCCTTCCCATTCTTCCTTTGAATTGCCACATAGGCATCGGGCCTATGTGGCTTACCCCCAAGACCACTCCCCAACTCCTTAAATTAAATAATGCAAAATTAGTAAATTAGTATATAATAATCACTAAATAGAATAAAATAAAACTAAAATGAAAGAACATTCAAAACTAAACATCTTATGCTACACCTCGGCATAAGACGTATGCCCGGAGTAGTGCACGTCGACCTTCTTGGCTCAATTTTCCCTCCTCAATTTACGAGAGGATAATTGCCTCTTCAAGACCTCATTATCAATAAACTGTTTGCCATCTTGCCAATGAGATTGACTCCTTCGTGGGTACCATGTCCATGAGTCGTAAAATGGACTCCCGGTCCTGGCCAAAACAGCGTACACACATATTTTTCTTCCACATTTTATATTGATCTCTTAATTGTTCCAATGTCAAGTCGTGTAAATGTGGGGGTAAGCCGAATTGTTCCTGTCAAACAAATAAAAAACAAAAAGAAAGTGAGTTAGTAGTATTTAAATTATAAAATATAATAAAATATAAATTAAAAACAAAAAAGAAGTCAGCAAGTGCCAGTAATGCACCCCAAATGGTTATCTTATGCTCGTAGGGCACCCTCCTTCAATCCGTGTCCTCGGGGATAATAATCATCTTCAGTAATTCAAAGACCTTAGCTTGTAAGGCCATCTTGTTCTCCACTATGGTCCCCAACTTGCCCCACCTTGGGGGCCTAGTGTTAGATGAGAATTCCTATCCCCCGCTTCCCTGATGCCCTGATGAAGACATTTCCTGCAAAAAATTGTTATTAGTAGAAACATATATATTAGAAAATGATCAAATCCAAATGAATAAAATCATTAAACTATCATTCAATAATAATAAAGCACTAGAAGAATACAAATTAACGACATTTGAAGAATACAAATCCGTATCATAAACCAAACTCAGCATTGTTTCAAATAATTGGAATACTTATTATAAATCTAAAAATTGTTTCAAACTCGGGTTATGTCACGGACTTTGAAATAATGCTTAAACTAATTAAAATCCAAGCTAACATATTCCCTAATCAACTAACCAACCAATCAATTTTTTATTCAAATCCACAAAAACTAATCGAATTCAAATGAATAAAAGCATTAAATTGTAATCAAATCACTAGAAGAATACAAAATCCATATCATAAACCAAACTAATTATTGTTTCAAATAATTGGAATACTTATTACTGTGTGTGCCTATTGTGTCGATCAAGACCATAAAAGTAGTTGGCCAAGACAAAAAGAGTTAATCAGGTTTCCGGTGCAAATTATAAGCCTTGGTTAAGCTGTTACATTTGAAGATATGACCGAGTCTACCCCAAAAAATCTCGAAGAGATATTCAAGGGATACGTGATCAAAGTGTTAGTTACCAACACTTTTAATTAGTTGAATATATATCATAACCTTGGCCCAGGGCATAGGGGCATGTAGCAAAAAAAAACATCTTGAGAGTCACTTAATACTATAAGTATGCATCTCCATGGACGTAGGCAATTTGCTGAACAACGTAAGTTCTTGTGTTGTGATTATGATTATTGTTGTTTTTATCTTCTTAGTGATTGTTTTCTTTTATTATTGTTTTATGTTGTGATTTTGGACACCACAATTGGTTTCGTCTGTGGGAATTGATTATTATTCCTACGAAAACCTTCATCAATAAGAACCAACGATATTCCATCAGAACAGTAATGTCCCTCAAGCAGGTGACATTCAGCAGCAGCTTAACTCTCCAAGGGTAAGGTCTGAGATTCGTCATTCAAACCCAAGACTTCGCCAGGGGAGGCAAGTCTTTAAAAAAATCCAGGGGCCGCTTATGTCGACGCAGATCTCTAGACTAATAGACGCCTATAAAGCTAGACTCCAAGAGCAAGAGGAGGCTACTCGCCAATAATAAGATGAAAATGCTGACTCAAGAGGCAACTGGAAAGAATGGAGATAGAACTCCATTGAAGCACAAGGCGACGCCACAACTGGACTCCTAGCCCTCAGGCGAGGAAGTCTCGCAGTCGAGGAAGGAGCCTGAGGTGGGTTTTAGAAAGAACTGAGAAGCATTGGTCAGATGATGACCATTTCAAATGACTATAACCAGCTCGTCATTACAAGAGTCATGGTCAACAGAATAATAACATTTGAAGTTTAGTCTGGATGGAGATGGACTAGCATCCAGCTCATCGCGACACCAGATCTACGAGAGAGCTAGTCAGGAGAGCTCCCAAAACCCAGATGGAGTCCTTTTTTTTCTAAGGGAAATAGAAGAAGAAGAGGCCCCAAAGATGTTTTCAATTCCCAGGTTTAAGATTTACAATGGGAAGACTGACCCCATTTACCAATGTCAGGAAAAACCGACAAGCTATGACTCTATGGAGTCATAATGATGCGCTCATGGTCAAATATTCCCTTTGATCTTGCACGATGTGGCCCAGAAGTGGTTTGAGAAGCTACCTCATAGGTTCATTCAAAATTTCAAATATTTGGCTGAGCAATTTACAGCTCACTTCATAACAAGCAGCTCCCACCCGAAGAGGATGGATGCATTGCTTACAATGAAGAAGAAGCTGTAAGAGAACCTCAGAGAGTACACAAAGAGGTATTGGTAAGTATTTAATGAAATCAAGGATTGGTCGGAGGAGGTCATTGTAGCATCCTTTAAAATCAATTTGTTAAGCTCCTGCCTCCTGCACCAGTCCTTAACTAAGAAGGAGGATACATCCATCGACGACTTAATGGCTCGTAATTGTCAAGTATGACAAAGTAAAGCATGTGAACCGTCTCATTGCAGGGATAATGGTCACGCTAAGGCTGGTAAAGCAGTGGAGAAAAATGAACCTCATAAGAAAGGGAACAACAACGAGGGTAAAAATGGCTCCAATAATGGAAACAAAAATGATTCCTCGAAGGGATTTTAGGCTGTGAATACAGTCTTTAAGGAGACAATATACAAGATACTTTCTAAGATCAGAGATGATCCATTTATTAAATGGCCAAAGAAGATGGGAGGAGACCCCTCCAAGCGGAATAACGCACTAAGGTGCGCCTTTCACAAAGAGGGCGGCCATAAAATTGAGCATTGTAAATCCTTCAAATCTCATCTCGAGGAATTGGCCGAAGCCGGTCATCTTAATTAGTTCATGGAGAAAAAGGTAGAGAAGGTAGCAATGAATGGAGAGTAAAGGCCCGATAACGTCCTCAAGGAGGATATCAACCACGAGTTCGTGGTGATATATGGGGAGTCAAACCTCAAGAAAATTAAAGGAAATATAGCTCAGATAGAAGTAAAGAAACTTACTATAGTCATGCAGGGCTTTCAGATTGACCCAACCAAAAATCGAGTTGGTAAGTGTCAACAATAATCAGAGAACGTTGATTATAATAAGCACACTATGTTCACGGATAAAGACTTAATTGGGGTGATAACCCCTCATCATGATGCGCTGGTCATCACACTCAGGATAAACAATTGGGATATCAACAGGTTACTCGTCGACCAAGGTAGCTCATCCGAAGTGATGTGCTTATAGTTGTTCAGAAAGTTAAAACTCAGCATAGCCGACCTCAAGGAAGCCACAGTTTCGTTAGTCGGCTTCACTAGAAAGATTAAAGTTCATCTGGGGAAGATTATCCTTCCAGTCAGGGCAAGAAACATTTCAAAAATGATTGAGTTTCTAGTTGTTGACATTGAATCTTCGTACCACTCCATCCTCGACAAGGGTATCTCCACGCAATGAAGGCTGCACCCTCAACTTACCATCAAAAGATGAAGTGTATCACAGATTGGGGAATGGTTAAGATATATAGCGACCAAGCTATGGCTTAAAAATGTTTCATCGTGGCCATTCATCCTAAGCAGGAAAGGAAAACTGATGAATCAAAAAGCAAGGAAGAATCCCAGGAGGGGTTAATACCCTCCAAATAGTAGCTAAGGTATAGTTGACCAGGAGTGGAGGAGACCAGGCTCCATCCCACCGAGAGGTTTTTTGAAGATCTAGAAGAAGTCACTGTTAGAATTAGCTCGACTGAGATTTTTTTTTGATTGGTACATCATTGACTGATCATGAGAAGAAAGAATAGTCACCCTCCTCCAAAGTAATTTGGGTGTTTTTGCATGGGAACCCTACAAGCTTCCTGGTATTGATCCCACCATTGCTTATCATCGATTTCATATTAACCCAGCCTTCAAGATAGTCACACAGAAGGCTCACCAAACAGCCCCAGAAAAAGCTAAAGTAGTATAGAAAGAGGTCGAAAAGCTACTGGATGTAGGTTCTATATGGGAGGTTCAGTTCCTGAAATGGTTATTCAAATCACTAGTAGTTCCTAAGAGCAATAGAAAAATGAGATTTTGTATCGACTTCACCGACCACAACAGGGCCTGTCCCAAAGATAGTTTCCCCCTTTCAAAAATTGATTAGCTGGTCGACGCTACAGCAACTCATGAGAGAATGAGATTCTTAGACGCGTACTTTGGATAACACCAAATCCCCCTTCATGTGACGAATCAGGATAAGACCTCCTTCATATCCACTATTGGTTTATATTGTTATAAAGTTATGTTGTTCGACCTTAAGAATGCAGGAGAGACTTATCAATGGCTAGTTACAAAGATGTTTAAAGAGAAAATGGGGGATACTATAGAAGTTTACATTAACGACATGCTCGTTAAGAGCAATCTTAAGGATGATCACCTTTATGACCCGACGAGGACTTTCAATATCCTTAGGAAATACTGAATGAAACTTAAGGCAAGTAAGTGTTATTTAGGTGTCCAGTTAGGAAAATTCCTTGGATACTTGGTCAGCAAGAGATAATAGAGGAAAACTCCAACTAAATTGACGCCATTAACAAAGTTTAACCCCCTCAAACAGTAAGAGATGTACAAAAGCTCACCGGAATGTTCGTCTCGCTCAATCAGTTCATTTCAAAATCTTTATAATGATGCCAACCCTTCTTTCAATTATTGAAAAGAAATAAGGGAATAACATGGAACGAGGACTGCTCTAGAGCCTTAGAAGAACTCAAGGCCTATCTCGGAAGTTCCCCCTTACTAGTGATTCCTAGAGAGGGCGATCCTTTATACCTCTACCTCGCTGTGTCAGACCATGCTGTGAGCTCTGCCTTCGTATGTGAAAGAGAGGGAGGTCAATATCCAGTCTACTATGAAAGTAAGACTTTTCATAAGCCGAGTAGTGGTACCTTCCATTAGAGAAGCTTGCCTACCCATTAGTGATAGCCTCAGGGAAACTGAAGCATTATTTTGAGGCCCACTCCATCTTCATGGTTACTTCGCACCCTCTAAAGGTTGTCCAGAGGAAATCAGAACTCTTTGGACGATTGTCAAAGTGGTCAGTCGAGATCGAAAGGTTTGATATTCACTTTTAACCAAGAACATCCGTCAAGGGTCAGATCCTAACTAATTTCATCGCTGAGTTCACAGTCGAAAACCAGTCGACTAATAGAGGGCTTAAAGGAATCGAGCATTTGGACCTTATACGTTAATGGAGCCTCCAACTCAAGGGGGCAAGAGTAGGTATCGTACTAGTAACTACCGAAAACACAGTGCTCGAGCAGGGCATCAAATTAGAATTTTAAGCCTCCAACAACGAGGCAGAGTGTAAGGCTCTGATCACCGAATTATGCAAAGAAAAATTACTAGGGTCAAGGTACCTATAAGTCTTCGGCGACTCTTAGTTGGTATCCAATCAGATAAATGATGATTTTAAAGCAAAGGATGAAATGATGGATGCTTATCTCGTCGTTGTGAAGGGCCTAATAACTAACTTCGATCAAGTGGATATTCAGTTGTTCTCAGAGCACTAAACAGTCATACAGATGCCTTAGCAGCTATGAGTTCAGCAATAGACTTTAACTTGAGAAGAACAATCCAAATATATTTCCTCGTGCAGCCCAGCATTGATCAAACTACTATGCCTCTGAATCTCGACCAGATTCTCCATATCGAAAAGGCTCTGAGATGGATGGATCCCATTGCAGACTACTTATGAAGTGATGTACTGCTAAATGACAAGAGGTTAACTCATCAGATAAGAGTCAAAGCTGATTGCTCTCAATTATCTCCTGATGGGAAGTTGTATAAGAGATCCTTCACCTTCACCTACCTTCGGTGCATTTATCCACAAGACGTCGAGCAAGTTCTGCATTAACTTCATGAGGGAATTTGTGGAAGTCACGCAGGAGGAAGGTCGTTAGCCTTTCAAGCAACGAAGGAAGGGTATTTGTATCCATACATGCAGAAGGACGCTAGAGTCTACGTTCTAAAGTGCAAAAAATGTCGAAAACACTCACCCATGGTTCACCATCCCGCCAGTGACCTAAAGTCATTAACTAGCCCATGGCCCTTTGCCCTTTGCCCAGTGGGGTTTGGACATCGTAGGTCCTCTGCCTACTACGACAGGAAATTAGAAGTATTTGTTGGTTGCCACAGACTACTTCACTAAGTAGATAGAGGCAGAACCATTGGTGAACATCAGGGACGCAGACATAATGAGGTTTATATGAAGAAACATCATTACCCGCTTCGACATATGAGGTGATGACGAATCCTCTAGTTCCATCCATCCATAAATAAAAAAATCTTCTTCTCTTCAGTAGGTGCCTCATCTGGGACCATAGTAAGTAGGCTCGTGAATTCCTCCTCATATTCTGCCACTGTCATACCCTCCTTCTTCAGATTCAATAGTCTCCACCTTATCTCTGTCTGCACAGCGGAGGGAAAATATTTGCGATCAAACTGCACCCAAAACCTCTGAATAGACATGTTGTCCCTCTCCTCCAAGGTAGTAGTGGACTCCCACAATTTCAAAGCGGTCCCCACTAGGTTGTAGGAAGCCATTAACTGCCTCTGAATGTAGGTAAAATCGTACATGCAAAGATGCCTCTGGATATCTTTCTTCCATTTGTTCGCTACGATGATGTCAGAACCGCCTGAGAACTCTGGGGATGTTCCCTCTAGAAAGAATCCCTGACCCTCTCCCATATAGTGAGAAACTGAACCGGAACTGGCACCATAACCTCTACCTGGGGTGGGGCCTACTGTACTACCGCTAAAGCTGCATTTATCGCCTGAGCAATAATGGCGGCAACGTTAGCTTAGTTAATCATTACCTGAGCGTGAGCTGCTGGTTGTTCTCGCTAGGCATTTCTGTTTCTCGGGGCTCTTCTCAGAGGCATCTAAAATGAGAAGGGATTTATTAGTTCACAATTATTATTAAATCTCAAATAGCTGAAGACGTAAACGTATAAATAAGAGTGCAATAATCCTAAAGATAAGGCTTTATATCAAAGAACGCTAAGCGGAAAACTTGTTAAGCTGTACAGATCCTAAAAGATACTAGAACCCGATGCTCTCATACCACCTGTGACACCCCGCTTAATTAAATACCTGGTGATCAGTCCTTTATTAAATTAAAATCAAAGTGTTCGGTTGGTTCATTCTTAGCATCACTGTCGAAAAATAATTTATTATTAATCACCTAGTTATTAATTAAGCTAAATGTCAAAATATTTTCTCATTTAATTATTCCCAATTAATTCATTAACAAATTCCATGCTATAAAATATAAGCCATTCCCATTTCACAAGAATACATACTGGCATGGATTAAATAGTGAAATAAATGAGACTGGATAAAACATTCCAGTTCAAGTCTAAAACCTATAGAATGGTAATACTTAATCCAACAGGAAAAGAAAAGCTAATAAGAAAAATACAATCTCCGAAATAACTAAGCTGAAAACGGGTGACACATGCCCTGACTGAAATGTCTGAACTAAGAATTGAATGAAAAGATAGAAGCGTCTAATATCAATAACTTATAGCTTCTACAACAACTGCAGCTTTTCGAATGATCCACGCGTCTAAGTCTGGTGGTGACCCTGTGGCTAGATACCTGGTATAATAAATATATACATATATATATAGCAAAAAAAGAAGAGAAATAGCAAGAAACGGGACAGAACCCGATTTGTAAAAATATTTGATTTAGTAAGTATTTAAAACTGTATTAGTGCAATAATTATGTGCATATTAGTTTTGAACTCTCACATGAGGTCCTCACCTCTCCACTAATGTGCACACCTAGCGTACGTCTATCCTAACCTAGTTATCCATATTATCCCCAACTAGGTCATAGACATATACTACTAATTATAGCTCTTAAAAGAAACCCATATCGCCAATACAATACGTTATTTAATACTCTTTATGCCAGTTACCCATTTTATATTCACTATTTTGATAAGAAGTCTTTTATCCACTGGAATTACTTTACTTATCCATACTTATACATTTTCTAATTTCACACATTAGAATCATATATTCTCAAGTCTATTTATATATATACATATAGTCACAACATCCATATATATATAACTTGCGCCCCTTGGTTAGGACCACTTGGCGTAATGCATACTCTACTATCGTGTCCCGGTGCATCACTCGCTGTATAAAGGACAATTGGTTCGGCGTATCTCATGAACCGTAAATCTCATAACACAAATATTAGAGGCGAGCATACTCACTAGCTAAATGGGTCACACACATACCTACGTTCCCATTCAACCGTCGAAACTATCCTACGTAACAGATAGTACGTATCCAAGTTCATATGCTCTGGGTATAAGTCAAATATCCCCCCATCGGGTCACCCAAGATAAGACTGTCCACTGTGCGAAACCTCCACCCGATAGCAAGTAGCGTAGGTATGCTATACACACAATAATGATAAACATATAATAATAGGCATTCCCGAAGCCTTACAACAATTTAGGTATTCACCCAACCCATATTTATATTTCTTCACGCAGTATATTTCTCCTTACTACTTACGTAATTTACTCGATTATTCACTCTCTCAAATTTCCCAAGGTTAATTCACCTATTCAATACTTAAGGTCTCATTCTAGGATTAATTCCCAAATAATTCTGCACTAAGTTAATATTAGTAAATGGCAGTATCCATGGGTGGTGTTTTGAGGTTTCTCTCTATAATGGCATGTTTTCAAGTATAAGTATAGATATTCTAAAAATTAGTCCGTGCTCTCCGATTGGGGGTCCCGTGAATAAGTGGTCGGTTCTTACGAGTTACATTAGTCCCATGTGAGGTGTTGGCTCCACTCACGGGGCCGTTTGGGGATTATTTCGGGGTTTCTCCCCCTAACGGCATGTTTTCAAGCTTAAGTGTAGATTTTCTAAAGATTGGTCTATGCTTTCGGACAGACGGGCCACTGATCACGCGGTCATTTCTTACAAGTTACAATGGTCTTGTGCGAGGTGTTGGCGCCTCTCAAGGGGTCGTTTGGGCGGTGCTTCGGGTTTTTTCCCTCTAACGACATGTTTTCAAGTCTAAGTGTAGATATTCTGAAAATTGGGTTGTTCCCTCGGACCGGAGGTCCCATGACCACGGGGTCGATTCCTACGAGTTATATTGGTCCCGTGAAAGGTGTTGACATCGATCATGGGGCCGTTTGGGGGTATTTCGGGGTTTCACCCTGTAATGACATGTTTTGAAGCCTAAGTGTAGATATTCTAAAAATTTGTCTGTGCTCTTGGACTGCGGGTCCCATGACCATGCGACAAGTTCCTACGATTTACATTGGTCCTGTGCAAGGTGTTGGCGCCGCTCATGGGGCCATTTGGGGGGTGTTTCGAGGTTGCGCTCTCTAACGACATATTTTCAAGCCTAAGCGTAGTTGGGTTGTGCTCTCGAACCCGGAGTCCCGTGACCACGCGATCAATTCCTACGAGTTATATTTGTCCCGTCCGAGGTATTGGTGCTGCTCACAGGACCATTTGGGGGGTGTTTCGAGGTTTCACCCTCTAACGACATGTTTTCAAGTATAAGTGTAGATATTCTGAAAATTTCTTAACTCCACAATATCCCACTTACACAAAACTTGTTCTGACCATAGTCATCTTTTGTTTTCTATTAAGAGTATTCAAGATCAATGCCCTAAACCTTTTAAATTTTTATATATGTGGTGCATTGAATCCCATGTCAAAGATATTATTTAAGAGGCCTGGTCAAATTCATGTTCCTCCAATGGTTGAATTTGCCATCAAGCTAAAGGCAAATAAAACTTAAAACTTGGAACAAAGAACACTTCAAAAATATTTTTCAAAATGTAAATGATATAGATGATAAGGTTAAGATCAAAGAAAATGTACTTGAATTATTCCTAAATGCTTTAACCAGATCTGAACTACATGAAGCTAGAGCTCATTTAACCTTATCATTTCAAAGAGAAGAGAGTTTTTGGTTTCAAAAGAGCCATAAAAATGGTTCAAACTAGGAGATCTAAACACCAAATATTTTTATGTTTAATTTAAATCTAGTTATAGAATACTAGATATTAATAAAATAAAAAATAGTGATAATTAAATGATAAAATCTCCTAAAGATATTGAAAATCTCTTTATCTCCCATTTTAAAAATATTGGGAAACCAGACTTCAAAAATATAAATAAGGACTTCATAGATGTTATTGATAAAGTCATAACAGATGACATGAACCTTAACATAACTATTTATCCTGCTGAAGAAGAAATTAGGGCAGCAATCCATAGTTTGGACTAAACCAGTGCTCCAGGACCAAATGGTTAAGGTGGGTAATTCTAAACTAAATTTTGGGAAATTATTAAAAATAATATTATCATTGTTATACATTCCTTTTTTGCAGGGGTTGAAATTCCTATAATGGCCAGCAACAAATATAGCCCTTATTCTTAAAGTCTCCAATCCATTATCATGTGCACAATTCAGACCAATAAGTTTGTGCAATTTTTCTAACAAAATTATATCTAAAATCCTCATTGATATACTATCATTAATTCTCCATTCAATAACTTCCCCTCATCAATGTGGTTTTGTTAAGGGCATGAGTATTAAAGATAACGTCTTTCTTGCCCAAGAAATAGTGTAATCTATAGGGAAAAAGGCACATGGGAATAATGTTATCATTAAGCTAGATATGGAAAAAGCCTATGACAAAGTCTATTAGACGTTTCTATGTCAAGTTTTAAGAAAATTTGGATTTAATGAAATGTTTATAGATATGGTTGGGAGAACCATCTCAAACAATTGGTTTTCTATAAACATTAATGGTTAAAGCAAAGGTTTATTTCATTCCACTAGAGGTCTTCGAAAAGGAGACCCCTTGTCTCCTAGTCTATTTATTTTAGTTATTGAGAGTCTTAGTGTAAACATTGATGAAAAAATTCATCTAAGGAAAGCCATCCCTTTTTCTCATCCTAAAAATTGCCAACTAATCTCTCACTTGGGATATGCTGATGATATAATAATCTTCACTAATGGTCGCAGGCAGTAAAAGTCTTATATCTATTATTAATCTTCTAAAAAGTTATGAAGACACATTAGGTCAGTCAGTAAACTTTTCTAAAAGTTCATTCTTTGTTGATGAAAAACTTAACTCAGATTGGACAAAGGCTATAGCAGCATACTCTGGAATAAGTCACAAAAAATTACCTGTGAAATATTTAGGTTGCAATATTAACAAAGGTAGAACCAAAATCATTCAATTTGCAGAGTTAATCTTTAAAGTTAGAGAAAAACTATATACCTGGTCTTCTAAATTAATTTCTCAAGTTGGTAGAGCAACTCTTATCAGACATGTTCTCCTGTCAATACCTATCTATACTATATGAGTACTCAATCCCCCCAAAATAATCCTAAAAATAATAAATAATATCTTCTCTAAGTTATATTGGGGAGGAACAAACAAAGAGAATCCATATCAATGGATAAAATGGCAAGGAACCTGTTTCCCTTTTGAAGAAGGGGGTCTAAACTTTAGAAGCCTTGAAGATATTGTTGCAGCTTCCAGCATCAAACTATACTGAAATTCTTATTTGACAAAGGTCTTTGGGCGACATTTATGAAATAAAAATATCACAAAGGTTTGAATATTAGAAATAGCTCAAGCATAGTTAAAATAATGACAATCATTTCTGACTTAGCTGATAGCCATATATATACAGATAAGCAGATTTGGACTCCATCAACAACTGGACATTTCTCTTTGAAATCTGCTTACAATATTTGTAGAAAATCAAGGCCTTTGTTTATGAGTTGGAAAATCAATTGGTCATTAGAGTGTCCAACGAAAATATCTAACTTTATTTGGAAATTGATTAATAATTTTGTGCCTTTTGAGACATATATTCAACAAGTTTGTATTAGATTATCTTATGTTTGTAGAGCATGCTTCTCAGAAGAAGCTAGTGGTCAACATGTGTTGCTAGAATGTAATCTAGCTAAAGAGGTTTGGAAGTACTTTACTACTTTATTTGGATTGAATCCTAAATACTCTTTCTGCGGGACAATGCTTCTGTCTTGGTGGATGGTTCCAAAACAAAAAAGATCATCAAAAATACTTTTCTCAATTATCCCAAAGATTATTTTTTGGGAACTATGAAAGGCCAGGAATAAATTACTTTTTGTTAACACACAATCTTCATCCTTTTACATAATACAATAAGTAATCCATCTCACTACATCCATTATAAACAATATCAAATGTTATGACAAAAGTGTTCTAGAGGAGAAGCAAATAATATAATGTTTTAACATTAAATTTGTCCTAAAAGAGTACATATCATAACATGTGCCTGGACTTAACCTCCTTTAGGTTATTGTAGGATTTGAAAAGTCCATAGAAAATCACAATTCCTTTTATGCAAAAGCTATGGCATCAATGGAAGGCCTTAATCTGATTTCCCACCTAAACATTCAAAATGTTTTAGTGGAATTTGATTGTAAACTCCTCATAGATGTTGTATCGAAGAAAGTAAAACCTCCTTGGTAAGCTCAAGCAATCATTGACAACATACACATAACAAATAAAATACAACTCACACATGTTTGGAGTGAATTAAACTTAGCAACAGACCTACTTGCTTCAAGGACAGCTCTAAGCAACATAGATGCAAAATATTGGAATTTTAATTCTCTTCCTCGGCTGGTCAAAGGACACCTCAACATGGATCGAATACATTTTCCTAATATTGGAAATAGGATTAAAAAATTGTAATCGGGTTAAGATAAAATCCCAAGTTTGATTAAAGGTTGCATTTTTTGTAATGGGGTTATAATAAAACCCTAGGGTTATCATGCTTTCCTTTTAGAGTATTGAGCCCAACCTCTAGAATTAGGCAAGTTTGGGTTTGTTAAGTTTTGAAGAGGCTTTTTCTCCATTCTTTTAAAAATTAATAAAATTTGTGGAGATATTGTCCCTCTTTGACACACACACACACACACACACACACACACACACACACACACACATATATATATATATACAAGCTGACTCTAATGCGGATTTAACTTGCGGTCGGATTTCTCCGTATTTTTTAAAAATAGTAAAAAAACTTTTTTGGGCTTGATTTTTTTTGTGGTATTTAAACATTTTAGGGGATCCCTATAAAAAAATCAGCTTAAAATGAATTGTGTTGCTATTTTTAAAAAATCGGTCAAACATATGTCAGTTTTTAAAGCTCTTTAAAACTGACATATGTTTGACCGATTTTTTAAAAATAGTAAAGCATTTCATTTTGAGCTGATTTTTTTTACAGGGGTCCTTGAAATATTTAAATACCACAGAAAAAAATCAAGTCGAAATCTGATTGTTTGCTATTTTTAAAAAATACATAAAAATCCGTCCGCAAGTTAAATTCGCAAGTTCCGTCCGCGTTAGAGCCTGACTGTATATATATATATATATTCTAGTTTTGTTTAGGTTCAATTTAATTCTATTTTTCCCTTAAATTCAGGTAACTTCAAAAAAAATGACACGAAGAAATAAAATCAGACAAAAATATACAAATACGCATTAAAACCAAATTATTTACAAGTAAACATATGTAACAAGTGTTCTGGACACAACATTAAAATGAAAAACTAAGGTGCATTTTTGTGGCTACTATGGTGCACTCTATGCCATCTTGGGAAGGATGACGACTCCGGATTGTCCTAGTCATCTTTTGCATTATCGAACATCTGTTGGAAGACACCACGCTCCATCCTAATCGCATCTCGTTCAATATGCACGGATATAAAATCTTGCATAGTTTGCCTCAATGTGTCATATCGTAGAGGGCGGTGCTGATCTTGCGTGTGGGGATACAATGCCTCTCACAGACTATGATTTACTTGGACCTCTTGATATAGACTTCTCTAGTATTGGTCCTATTTTAATGAAATAAGTCAATAATTTTTCAAAAACTATAGGACGCTCATTAACTGGAATAGTCCATTCCGGCCGTTCGTTAGTTCTATTGCTTGCTCGCCACAAACCAACAGCTCGTGTAAATCTTTTGCCGAGATTAAATTTGGGGTCTACAAGGCCTCCACAAAATTGAATATAACATTAAAAAAATAAAATGAAGAAAAGACTTTTGAGGTCTACAAGTCCTCCATCAATTAAAAATAGCATTAAAACAATGAAATGAAAGAAGAGACGAATTACTTTTGAATAAAATACAAAACATACCTTACACCTGCTGAAATTGGACACAAAACATATTGAACTCTTGCTTGGAAATACAAAGAAATGTTGAAAATTGTAGGGATTTTTGACTTGGATAATTTTTGGAGCAAATAAACTGAAATATAGTAAATAGATGAAAATATATTTGGGGTGTTGTGGGTTTGTTTTTGGGCTGCCGGGTGGTGGTGTAATTTATAAGGGTTGGATGATAAATTAAATTTGGTAGGTGGTATTAAAGTCGGGTAGTTATTTATAAATATTCTGATTTGGGGTTCAAATGAAAGTTTTAGAGGAATTAATTGTTTTCAGATAGGCTGGAATGCAATTAATAAAAGATAATTGAGATCGGAGAAGAACTTCCGTCTGAGATTGAATCCCAACCCCCAAGACGAAAGAAGATATTCCCTGAAATTCACAGCCAAAACGACGGGTTTCTTGTCCATTTAGGCTAAATTTGGCCAATCCATTACAGAAAATCGTGTTAGACTAGTTACTCATTATTTGTAGCAGTAACCTTTACTTATGCCTTGTCCATAAACATTGCTCTTATTATTTTGTTGACATAGAATTAACTATAAATAAATGTTTATACATTTTCGGAGAGAGGTAGAACCTGCTTGTCAGAGGAGGCGCACATTATAGTGTGGTCAAATTTGGCTACAGAAGAAGTAAGACGATGGAGATTTGTATGAGAGGAGGGTATATTTACAATATTAAAAAAGTAAAGGGTTTAAATTAGGTAGAACCATAAAATAATTTTTAGATTATTTTTAAATATTTAATTCACGTAATATACTAAACACTAACCTTCATCATATCTCCAAGTTATTTTTTTCTACCGTGTATGTTAAGATTCCACGTTTTTTACTTCCGGTGTTGGTTCATGATGTGTGTAATATCATGACACTATGATATGCAATTTGTAACATTACTTGTAGATTTCTCATAGTTTAATTTTTTTTTGGCATCATACCACGTGATGTCCTCATCTGTTTTAAGTGCATATCGATTAATCTACATTCGCAGTTCATGATTTCTCCTGACCAAGCATTATTTTTACAGTACTGAAAATCGAACTGGGGATCAAATCTAATCTACCTCAAATGCCTCAATAGTAACCTTATACCACTCGATCAAGAATCTTGATTTAATAAACTCAATCTACCCTAAGACTCTCTCGTAGTTTAATAAACTTCTTCCTTTGACCCAAAAAAAAACAAAAAAAAGCCTTCCTCATCAATAGCATTTATCCTCAAATTTTGAAAGTCATGAGTTCATGTTCACTTATATTCTTGATGTGTTCCGAATGTGCAGTTCTGATTGAATTTGCTTCGTGTCGTTGTCAATTTTATGTAGAGGGGATTGACTGTTAGCCGTAATAGATAGTAGGAGTATTTGGTTGGGCCAACTCATGCGGTTAGCTAGGCTGTCCAGATCTTATATGGCTTTGAAGACAACCACGAGGTAGACCAATATCATCAACTTGTGTTTACCCCCCAAAAAATTATCATCAACTTGTCTCTGCAAAAGTTACCAAAACAAAAATCTTTCCAACATTCTAGATTTTTATTTACTTTTAACAATTTATTTATTTATTTAATGATAAGATAAGAGGTCCTATTTGCATGCATCAAATCTTTTGATTATCTTTTACATGACAAAATAAATCACTAATTATGTGAAAACTTTAGCATTACCAAACTTAATTGTATCAATATATTTAGGCTAATATCACTATATTTAGGCTAAATCACTCATTTGATAGTAAAGGCATCAATACCATAATAAAAAGTTCGATATTTTAATTTTTAATTTTCTTAGTTTGGTTTTTATATGAACATGTAACGAACTAAATTGCTCAGTATTTTGTTTTTTCCCCTAAATTTTATCTCTTTTTTTATTTGAGTTTCCTTAAAGGGATTTCTATTTTGTAAAAATGATATTTTTCTGACACGCTATAACAAAAAATGATATTTTTCAAGTCTTGGCATTTTTTTTGCTTTTGTTTACCAAAACCAAACTAACTTTTAATAGTAAAATCAATTTAAATAATAAAACTTATAACATTTGATACAAAACATAGAATTTTGACCGTCAAATTAACCGCATATTTGTCAATTGTATAAGGGTTTAAGGTTTTGAAGTCGGTGACAAATTTTTATAGGGTTTGCATACTTTACACTTTGCCTTTTGCTAGTCTTTGATCATTTGTTTAATAGCAAAAGAAAACCATATTAGATGAAAATAGGATTACAAAGTTTTGGTTTATCTGCAAACCTACAAAATACACTACCATTGATATCCTTCAAAGGTACTTTGTGGATAAATCGTGGGGTTGTAACAAAAAAACTGCCCATATAAGTACATGCATTTCAAGTCTTGGCGAGAACATCAACTACAACATTGGTCTCTCTATAACAAAAAAGATATCCACAAAAAAGATATCCACAAATGCTGAAAATTACATATTTGTTAAAGGCAGTCCCAGAGCAGCTCCTGGATATGGCGGCTGACTTATTTGGCCCTACAAAACAGTTGGAAGGTTGACATAGAATCCGTTTTCACATATATATTACAAATACCATTAAAATTGATAATATATAATCCCTCTTTAATTGCCTAACTTTTAGCCATTGAATTATTGTTAAAACCTATATATTTAGCGTATCCCAACATAAATCTCCCATTCATGTCTTGTAAAACCCCTCATATTCCCGCCAAGTTATCCGTATTCAGTTTAGGAGTTGTTTTATTGGAAGGAAACCAAGAAATATCAAGCTCGATATTTTTACTAAAGGCATCACAATTATCAATCTATAAAATGAATTTTAATGATTGATTGGTTTATCAGTGCAACATCTAATATTACCCTCATGTAAAGACCATAAAAATCCTTCTTTAAGAAGTAAAATTCCTTTAAAATATTTTGCCAGGCCAGGAGTTTCTATTTTTAAGACTAGAGTTCAAAAAATAACTATTGCGGTAGTATTTGTTTTTCATAATAGTAACCTAAAGAGAATTTTGTTTTGTAAGAAAGAACCAACCTAATTTTAATATAAAAGTTTGATTGAGGGTATGCGTGTTCTTTCTTCCAAACCCACCTAGATATTTAGGTCTAGAAACCATATGTCGTGGAATATGGGCGTTATCTTAGAAGTAGGATTAACCCTCTAACAAACCATTTAATTTTAAGAGAGAATTCATCAATTAGAGTTTTATGCTGTTGAAATGAAGACATGATGTAAACAGGACGAGATGCAGACACTTAATTTATAATAAGTAACCAGCTTGAATAGGATAAGAATTTATTATAACAAAGTCTAATTCTCTTATGTAATTTAATAATTAGATCCCGAAAAATAGTTTTCGTCATTCTCCCATTAATAAGAGGCACCCAAATATTTTTCATTAGAAACAAATTTAGGAATATTGAGTGTCTCTTTAATCCTACGTTTATTAGTGTCATCCATTTTTGGGGGGAAATAAAATTGCAGATTTAGCATTGTTTAAACATTTTCATGAAAAGATGAAAACTTATTAAAAATATTTTTCGTATTCTCAACATTATTAATAGTACTTTTAAGAAAATAATATAGTCATCGGTAAATGCCAAAATTGGAATAACAAGACCAAATTGATATGCTTAGAAACAAAAATAATTTTATCCCCATTAGCTTTGGTGAGTGAATGAATGAAAACATTTAAGGCAAGAATAAAAAGATAAGGTGATTGGGTATAAACTTATCTCATGCCCCTTTTAGTGTTAAAGAAGGATCGATTTGTCCATTAATGATGGTAGAAAAATTAGGATTTTTAGCATAAGACATTATCCGAGTAATCCAAAAATCATGGAATCCATGTTCTTTGAGCATCCATTAAATGAATAGCCATTGTAATTTACTATATGATTCAGAAAGATCAAGTTCAAAAGCTAAACTACCACTTTTAGGTTTAATAACTCTCTTAGTATGAATTATTTCATGAGTAATCAAAATATTATCTTGAATACATCTACCAGGAACAAAAGCATTTTGAAATTGAGACACAATTTTCGATTTTAAAAAGGCTCAATTCGATTAAGCATAACAACATAAATAATTTAATAAATCACAATACAAAGACTAATAGGTCTAAATTGTATTTTTTAGGATTATCAGTTTTAGGGATAAATAGTAGATAGGTTTTATTTAGCTTTCTAAGAAAAAGCCCGAGTGAAAAAAGGATTGAAAAACTTTGATAATTGAAGGACCCACAGCATCCCAGTAATCCTTAACAATTCTACAGTGAGGCCATCAAGTCCAAGAGATTTGTTACGCGGCATATTCCAAATAATATCTCTAATTTTAGAGTTTGTAATAGTCTTATTAAATAATTCTTAATCTTCACTATCGAATCGAGGAGGGAAATGGTCATAAGTAATATTTTGCAAACTAGGGTTGATATATGTAGAAAGATTTATATAAAAGGATTGGAATTCCTTTTCAATAACTTATTGTGAAGTAAGTCATTCATCATTGTCATTACATATGGCCAAAATTCTATTCCTATGCTTTCTATGATTAACCACATAATGACAATACTTAGTATTTGTATCCCCAACTTTTAACTAATCTTGTTTATCTCTTTGCTTCTAATTAAGATTTTCTCTTCAAATAAGATCACTTTATTTTTTAAGAAACATTTTAGTATTACGTAAATCAGAAGACCAAGAAGTATCTAAAGATCTACTAACATTAGAGAGGTGTTCCTGAGTTTAAATAATTATTTTTTTAGAATTACCAAAAGTATTTTTTTTAAATATTAGATTTTAACATCAGATTAAAGGCAGAAGATCCTTGAATATAAGGAGTCCAACAATTTGTAATAATAAGAGATTTATAAGACCCATCAGTAGCCCAAGCATGACCATAAATATTACGATAATTCCTAAATGCAGAGGTTGGATTTGAGTCCAAAAGTAGAGAGCAATGATCGGAGTTAGGAATATGAAGATTAGATACTTTAGTAAAAGGAAAAGAAACGTTCTAAATGTCATTAGATAAGAGTCGATCTAATATTTATCGAATATGGTTACGAATTCCCTTTTTATTAGTCCAAGTATGTGTAGGTCCATAAAACCTTAATTACCCTAAGCCAAAATCTTCCATACAAGAGCTAAAGGGTTTTGTAATTTAAGCCACCATTTTTTCAGAGGAAAATTATAGTAGAGGCTTATAGATAAGCCCCCATACTTAAAGATAAACCTCCTCATTAAGAGATTAGATGAGGAGTGATAGAAGGATTAATCAAATATTAGTGACATCACAAAGGAATGTGAGGAGTCAACCAAGCTGGTTCAAGATCAAGGCAAATGTGAGCTTAATTGAAGATTGATGAAGATTTACAACGAAAACTAGTTGAGGAACTATGTATTTTATTTATTTTACTATGTAATTTATGAGTTATGTTGTAATTGTTGATATGGTTACTCTGTACTAGCGATGGACCAGGTCTGGCAGGATCTGGGAGAGCTTTCATGCTCTAGCGGGGAACCTCATTTGAGAACCTTTGAGGGAATTAGTTTGGAAGATAGAGATAAAGACAACACTAAGGAATGACTTGACAATATTAGATAGATGAGGCAAAACACCCATATTTTTTTTCGAAAAAGCACATTCGATCAACTTAAGCTACCAACCATGAGCTTTCTCAGCCTTGGAGTTTTAGCGCCAAAACTAATATCTTTTCCTAAAAGATATGAGTTACTTCATGCTATACCAACACATGTCAAATCAAAACTAGCTTAAACAATTGTGGTTTGGTGAGAAATTGGTTGGTTTGGCATTGACACACTGTGGAATGACCTAACATGACGACTGGTTACCCGAGATTTAACTCAACATTTAAAGTGTTTGACATGTTAGGTATGGAAGTCTTACTCAGCATTAAATGAACCTGAGTTTCTTCGGGTATATTATGAGCCTATATATAGCCCCTATTTTCATTTGATAAACCACGTGATCTTTAAGACAAAAGACCTTTTTGAGATATTTATTACAATCTAGAGGTTTAATCCTTCACGATTAATGCTTTTGTCCAAGCTTCTATTCATAATATAAGCATTTATTGATCTTTAACCATTATGCCTTTATGTCTAAATACTTAGATGACTACGTGAGGTGTATGTAGATTGCTTGCTTCTTTCTCCCTCTAGATAACTTCTTTAGAGGTTCATTTTATCATGAAATAACTGCATTTATTATCTTTCCATTGAGTTATACACGTGAGTTTTTTCATTAACATTAAGAGTACCTTTATCATTGTCTTATTACCATTAATACGGGTGTCTCTATTTATCTCTAAACACCTTAAAAAAGAGAACTACTCTCCTATATTTGGTGACTCCATTGGGGAGGTATTATTTTAGAAATGGCCAATGATAACATTAACCACGCTCTCAACTATAATCTTCAACAGCAAGAGGATGAGAATGATAAGGTTCCTCCAATGGAGATTTCTCTAGTTAATGTTATAATAAGAAGTGTTCCAGTTGAACAAGCTTCCACGAGCTCTATAATAGGTCCCAATCAAACGAACAACCTCATAGACAACTTTGTGGATTTTTTTCAAACTCAATCGGGAATAACTATATTTGGAGAAATGATGGATCATATCTCTTTCGTCACACTAGTGAAACCACCTATTATTCCTACAATGGGAGCGCCCGTTCTACCTACAAGATATGTTAGCCCCTCTGTGATCAATCTTCATGCTAGACAAACTATTGAAGCATTTGTTGCTTTCAATGTCTCACCCGTAGTTGCTCTTCCATAGGCCAATACATTGGGGGACGTTTTCCTGCCTTCCTTGACTATTAAAGAGGTCAAGAAGGAGATGATAAAAATACTGGAGTCATCCTCATAAACACCTATTAAGGAAGCAGATATTTATAATGATTTTTCTTACTCTTTAATCGAAGTAGTAAAAGATGAACCTTACCCTGAGGGGTATATTCGCCTAATCTTTGAGAAGTTTAAAGGAAAGGGGTCACCATAAGGAGCATATTAAGATATATATTGAGCACCTTGGTTTTAATTACAATAATAAAAATCTACGTGTAAGGGGTTTTTCAAAGTCCCTCATAGACACAGCTTACCCATGATACTCCTATTTATCCCCAAGGAGTGCGGCATCGTGAGAGGATATGCATGTCCAATTTCTCTAAAAATAAATCTGGCAGAAGATGAGTTTACACTAACCTAGATTTCTCTAGAGATGCAAATACTGAGGGAGGAGTTTATGAGTTATATCAGGAGATTTGGGGAAAGATCTCTATATGTAAGAGAAGATGCCACGAAGGGAAAGCTTATCCAAATTTGAAATGAGGGGTTATTGTTGGAGTAACTTTGCCACTTGATAAATGAAATCCAAGCAGGCACATTTAAATCCTTCACAAGAGCTGCCATAAATATATCCTTGGTTGTTTATCCCAAACCTATTGTGAACAATATCATGGACAAGAAACATATGAGCCAAGTAGGTAGAGGATGCCAGACACCGCAAGTAAAATATACAAAGGGTGATGAGGAAGCTCAAGGTGGTGGTGAGGCACAAAATAAAAATAATAAGAGGAAGTTTGATTACGTCGATCCACTTGTATTGCCTTGAACCATTAAAGAGGAAATAAGTTGCTATAATAAAATGGTGATAAATTGTTTAGTTTTTCCTCTTAACAGTTCTCCACCTTATCCTCCTAGCACAGACGTGCATATTGGCTCTAAATATTGCCACATTCATTGGCGAGGATAATGAACAGATAAATATTGGCGACAACCTTGTAAATTACCAAAGACAATGTTAACAAAAATCCCTTCCAGCACATGGGACCCACATGGTGGTGACGTTTGATCAAGAAGCCAAAACTGCAATAAGAAAAGAGATAAGAGAATAATAGGATTACAGAAGGTTTTGAGTAGGAATGGCCAATATGGTCATTGCCTATGATGAACTAATCGTTAGAGATAATGAGCATGTTTATCAAATAAATGATTAAGATGTTTCAAAGTTACTTAAATTCTCATGGTTCTTTGACTAGGTGAACATGACTAAGGATAGAAGGTGGCTGATACCTTAAGCAAATTTTGAGATAATAAAGAAAAATGTTGTTCACACACTTATATGGAAAGGGCCATTGGCCTGGTTGATCCAAAAAGTTTATATGTGAGATAACTTTCTCAAACGCTGATAGACTGATCATATTTAACCATAACAGCACTTTATATGTAATAAAAAGTATAAAAGCTATAAGTTTTTCTAGGGAATTAATGGATGGAGGTGCCTCGATAAAAATTATGCAAATGAGCTCTTTCTACGCGGCCAATATTTTTTAAACCACGTTCATCACCATGCCTATTTCCATCTCAGGTTATGATAATCAAACTTCCAAATATGTTGGTTATGTAAATGTTTGAATAATAATGGGAAACCCCACTTCACACATTAAGTTTCATGTGATTGAGTCAGCCACTTCCTACCATTTACTGATTGGAAGGGTATGGATGCATAACTATGGTTTGGTTCCCTTCACATACTATCAACATGCCAAGGAAAATATGAAAGTAACTGAGATTATGATTCGTGTGACCAAGAAGCCTTTTGTAATGGAGGAATCACACTTGGTAGATGTTAACTTTCATACAGACTTGAATAAGGATACGCTTATTTCTGTAAGGCATGAGAGTTCTCATAATGAAGGATATGTTAGAACTTGTGTAAGGTTAAGATAGAAAGATGAAAGAAGCAAAACAAGTTGAGGTGGTGAATGTAGTCAGTACTAAAACTCATGTTATCTTTAAACAATTGAGAGATCAGATGAACCCAATGATTGATCTAGTAAGGAAGGAGGTGAGACGCTAAAGTGCATTGAGAATATTAACTTTGCCAGTGATGGAGTAGGTAGAAAGATCTAAAAAAAGGAAGGCACCTACACCTCCCAAGAGACAATACATAATAGTCTTGGTTGGTGATAGAATGGTGGTTTATCACCTCTGAAGATGTGAGTGAAAAGGCAATGAAACTGAGGAAGAAAATACAGAATATGAGTGTTTTCTAGTGTATTATCAAGGACAATGTCTTGTAATTGATAATTCCAATATTCAAAAGTTTATGGAAGAGATTAAAGATGCTCCTGGGTGCATATAAGATCACCCAAATCCTCAAGTACAATAGTTAGATTAAATTAATCTGGCTAAGGGCTATGAGGAATAGAGGCTAATATTCATATCAAAAGACCTAGAGGTTACGAAGAAGCTAGAGGTGATCAACCTTATTCAAGAATATAAAATGTCTTTGTATGGAAGTACACTATGATGCCTAGGTTGGACCAAGATCTGAGCTCCCACAAGCTAAATGTTATGCTCTCAGCTATTCCGATCAAAAATACCACTATAATGTACAAATCTGAGCTAGATCCCAGAATAAAGGCTGAAGTGGAATGGTTATTGGTTGCTCGATTTATTAAGCCAATTCAACATTAAATTTAGGTTTCTTGCATTGTGCCAGTGGTGAAGAATGATAAAAGTCAATTTCACATTTGTGTTTACTTTAGAGATTTAATAGAACTTGCCCCAAAGATGAGTTCCCTTTACCTTTAATCGATAACTTGATTGATTCAACATTGGTCCCTGAGATGTATAACTTCATATATGGTTATGTTGATCATAATCAAATAAAAATGGATTTAAGTGACGTAGAGAAAACTTCTTTAGGAATAATTTGGGCAATTTCATGTATAATGTCATGTATTTTGGTCAGAAAAATACATGGGAATGATGGAAATTTTTCATGACATCTTTCATGATATTTAAAAGCTACATGGATGAGTGCATATCAAGTCGAAGAATAAGGAATCGCCTTATATTATTTGAGAAATTTTTTCAACAGATGTAGAAAATACATGTTAAAGATGAACCCACTCAAGTGTGCTTTTGGTTTAATGAGAGAGAAATTCTTGGGCTTTATGGTGGATCAGCAAGGGGTTTAGATGGACCAACATAAGAATAAATCCATCCTTGACATGAATTATCCAAAGTCATAGAGGGGGATGGAGTTTTTCCTTGGAAAAATTTGCTACTTGAGAAGATCTATCCCAGGTCTATCAACGATTACTTATCCGTTGATGTAGCTATTGCGAAAGATCATGAAGTTTAAATGGGAGGAACCACACACCAAGAATCTTTTGACAAGCTTAAGAGATTGCTAATTTCTCCCCAAACTATGATTCCATCTAAAGTTGGAGTACCTTTGTTTTTCTATCTTACCTTTATTATAAGGTCCATTGGTGCATTATTGGCACAATAAGTTGATGGATAAGAGAGACCCGTCTACTATCTGAGTATAATTATCTATGGCTCGGAGGTAAGGTATACTAGCATCGGGAGACATTTCTTAGATTTAATGTTTGTTTCTAAAATACTTAGATGTTATATGTTATCTTTCCCTATTCGTATAGTGAGAAGATGTGATCCAATTAAGTTTTTATTGGCAAGCACAATTTTGATTGGGAGAGCAGTAAGGGTGTTCTTCATCCTTTCTAAGTATAATCTCATACGTATGGTCGCTCGTGCAATATAAGAGTTAAGCCTACGTAGATCTTTTAGCCATTTTCCCTCAACCTTTTTTGAGCCACCTCACGAAGACATTTGAGAGTGCGCTTATGATCTTAATGTAATTTTTATATAATTAAATGTCCACCAAACACAAATCCAAATAATTACCAAATTTTTATCTAATTAATTTAGGTTTGCATGTGATGATTGATCCAAACACAGTAAATAAACTATGCAAGCAAGAAAAAATAGATATAAGGAAAAATCCCTAAAAAGGGTAAAACCTATTTTAACATCTTAGAGTTTGACATGACAGTACTTACAAAACCTCTAAAGAATATGACTCTATCCTGAGTCATCCACAGGTGGTGGTCCACCCTCGATATCCACCAATTATCTTTTGTGTTCCTTCAGTAGTGATCCCCTAAAGAACCACAAGGTCAGTAGTGAGGAAGATCTCTACATAAGAGTAACTCATATATGAAACTATTTAGGGTTTTAAATCGATTCACATATATATATTTGGGAGTGATGATTTTATGAATCAAAAAGTTTTGAGACCAAAAGTATTAAGGACTTTTGTAACAAGTATGCAAGAATCGTTTTAACAAAAGTCTCTTTCAAAATCCCTTCGTAACAGGTATTTATATGGAAAGGCTCAAAATTTGAAGCAACGTCACTCATTCGAACAAAAACAAGGCTTGTTCCAATGAGAATAGCATCTCGTTAGAATGAAAGCAAGTTCGTCCGAACGACATTGCTATCTCATTTGAACAAGCTTTAAATGATGCACAATAATACGCCCTCATTATATACACATTCGATGTAAACTTCAATTGATCCTTCGAATAAAAATGTGATATCGTTCGAACGAGAACCTCATCTCGTCTGAACGAGTTGGGAGAACTTTGAAAATTTTTAAACAAAAATAATTCCCTAATTTTTAAATAAAAAATTTCCCAATATAAACTTAAATAAATTCAAACTCCTAAATTATTTATACCTTTGTAATGTGGATATCATATTGAATTTAGATATGTTGGAGATTATGTTCTTCATGACGGCTCGAGTAAAATGGTGATGGGATATGATAAAATCAATGTAAGCCTAAGCTATAAGCAAATGATAGAAATTATGGTCTTACAAATCTCCCCCTTTTGGCTATTTCAGTACAAACATAAAACCGAAATCTATATTACATTGAAATCCCTAAGACAATGAAAATATCTAATACCCTCCAAAACCCTAGAAAATGGTTATGTACAAGATAATGATGTCTTCAAATCTCCTCTTCTTCTTATTCTTCTCTTCGGCACTTTGTCTTCATCGAGTATAATGTGAATATGATCTTCCAAAAGTACCTACAAACATGAAACAAAGAAAATACCCGTGATGTATAGAGTTTGACATATAAAATAAAATTCATAAAAAATTCTCCCCCATTAATCAAACTCCCCCGTAATTTTTTCTCTCCCTTTTATGTTGTCCAAAATAGACAAAGAGTAAAAACTAAAGCATGAATTGAAAAGCATCGCAAATAAGAGTAAGATATTGTCAAAAAATATATGAATGATAAACATGCAATGATAATCTCAAAGGCTTCATAAACTATTTTTGAAAATTTCAATTTTTTTCAAGTATGAAATTGAAACAAATATAACACATGATGGAGAAACACAAAAATATCCGAATCATGGAAATGGAATGCAGGAGTTTGAACATATCCTATACGTTAATCAATGTAGACAAACATAACACATGTTCACGAAGTATTGGGACACCATTAACGAAAGACATTAAAGTCTACCTTAGGTGTATAAATGGTGAATATATGTAAAATTGACTTAACCTAATCGACAAATCAAGACCGTAAGTGATTTTCACACTAATGACGTCCAAAATTATGTAATGTCTTTCGAGATTTTTATAGTACGTGCAAACCCGTTGATCTTTGACTTAACTCCCTCAAAATCTCACATATTGTAATTAGTCTCTCAACTATTTTGAAGAAATTAATGCTCATTTGTAGCGAAGCATCAATGTTCAAGAAAATGTCCTGACACTTCTATTTTTATGTTCCGTTAATATTTTTGGATGTTTTCATTGCAAATGATGGTTTTTCACACAAAGTCAACATGTCTTTCATAGACCGATTCCATTGCTTAATGTATAACTATTTTACCCAAACAATGATTTTATAAATTCAGACAATGGTTCTTATATGCACAACTACTATTATCTCGTTTTTCACATTTGGTTCGTTTTAAAAGTACAATTGAGATAAAAACACTATAATCGACAAGTGACAAGTGAGTGAAATACTCAAATAACTCCGCGCTCGTCAGCATTAAAGGTGATAAGGAGTCAAACATTAGCAAGTTGTCATCATATCACATCTTAATGGCTCCACACATTATAAAGTACATAAATGAAATGATGTCATGCCTCAAAACACTACAAAATGGTCATGTGAAAATGGAATGAATGGGTGAATCTAAAATCTTTAATGTTCATCCACATATGGTGAAAAAACAATACTCTTTTTGGATTTTGTAAAATTTTTATCAAAAATAAAATATTTTTCACTTTTTCATCTTTTCTTAAAAATCAAATATATTTTTGTATTTTTAAAAAAATTTCAAGAAAAAAAAAATCTTTTTGGATTTTTGAAAAATCTATCGAAATGAAAAAAAATATATACAAGGGTAATACAATGGTAATACAATCTAGCAATAGGAGAAAAAATAAATAATCATGAAAATCATCTTATATAAGATAACATATCCAATCTCAGTCAACACTGCAAATACCTAAAGATTTTCTAAGATCCTCAAATCGAAGTGTATCTACAGGTTTCATGAAAATTTCGGCTAACTTACGATTAGTGCTCACAAAGCTCAAGGACACAACCTTCTCCTAAACTAGGTCTCGAATAAAGTGCTCGTGTATCCTAATGTGCTTTGTGCTCGAATGCTAGACTGGATTATGTGAAATGTGTATGGCACTCGTATTATCACACGAAATAGTATCGTGACATGTGAAATGCCGTAATCCTCCAACATTTGCTTTATCCATAAGAGTTACATGTAACAACTCCTGGTGTCTATATACTCAGCCTCTGCCATGGATAAAGAAATGGAGTTTGCTTCTTGCTCATCCATGAGACAAGATCCCTCTTCAAGTGGAAACACCCACCCAACGTGCTCCTACATTGATCGATATCCCTGGCCTAATTGGCATCCAAATAGGTGGACAACTGGTCATCGATATCAAAGGAATACCAAATACCGTATGATATAGTCCCACTTACATATTTGATAATACGTTTAAGAGCGTACAAGTGTGACTCTTTCAGGGACGCCTAGTATTGATCAAAGGCTCCAACACTAAAGGTAATATCGGGACTACTATGGATAAGGTAAAGAAGACTACCTATCATACTTTGATATAAGGTCGGCTCTACGTTATTGCCTAAAGCGTCTTTGCTAATCTTTATCGATGAACTCATAGGGGGTGCGAGCATGCTTAGCGGAGTCTAGATACAATTTCTTCAAAAGGTCTCTTGCATATTTGGATTGAGATATTAAAATATTATCCTCAAGTTAACAAACCTATAGACTTAGGAAGAATGTAATATCACCTACCATGCTCTTCTTGAACTCGGTCTTTGTATCCTCCTCGAAAGTGTTAGAATGGAGGGAGCACACGAATCTAAAGACTATGTCGTCCACATAGACCTGGATAAACAAAATAGCACCGCTCTCTCCCCTTATAAATAATGTCTTATCTACTCCCCCTTGAAGCTTAAAGCTAAGATATAGGAAGTAAGCCTCTCGTATTAAGCATGAGGTGCTTGCTTCAAATTATACAAGGTTTTTCCAAGACAGTAGATATGTGTTGGGTGCTTAGGGTCTTCAAACCCTTTTGGTTATTACAAATAAACTTCCTCTTGTAGAATGCCATTTAGAAAGGCACTCTTGACATCCATCTAATATAACTTGAAGTGCAGATAACATGCTATGGAAAGTAGTAAACGGACGGACTCAAGCCTAGAAACGGGAGAAAATGTATCGTCAAAGTTTAAATCCCTGATCTGTGTGTAGCCTTGAGCGACCAATTTATCCTTATTGCGAACTATGATACCAATTTCATCCACCTTATTCTTGAAAATACACTTGGTACCTATCACATTAGTATCACCACGTCAGGGGACCAACTCCTAGACATTATTTTTTCTAAATTGAAGAAACTCTTATTGCATGATCGATATCTAATTCTCACCCTTGAGTGCTTCTTTCACATTCTTGGGCTCGATTAGGGATGTGTGGCATAGATAGCTACCAATATTTTTAAGTTGATCACAAGTCTTAATACCTAGTGTAGGATCACTAAGTATATCATAAGGGTCATGAATCCCTAGAACGCAAGATGGTGTCTCCCCCAAAATAAGAACGGAGTCCACCGTGGTAGCATGAGGAATGACGAGATCGTCACCATGGGGTGCATCATCTTCACACTATGGGCTAGGAGTAATAAACTCGGCTATCTCTCCATCTCTAATCGTTATGTTTATCGACTCCAAAACCTTAGAGCTAGCAGATTATAAACCCGGTAAGCCCTAATCGTTAATGAATATCCTAAAAATATCCCCTCATTGCTCTGAGAGTCAAAGTTTCCTGAGGACTCTCTATCTCATAAGATGAGACATATGCTCTCAAAGATGCAAAAATATGATAGGTTAGACTTCTTCTATGTCCGCAACTGATAAGGTGTGTGAAGTGTGTGCGGACGAAGATACACCTTATTCACCATATGGCATACGGTGCTCACCGCCTCTACCCAAAAATGTATAGGAACGTTTCTCCCAAGAAGCATGGATCGAGCCATTTCTTATATCGTCCAGTTTTTCCTCTCAACAATCCCATTTTGTTGAGGAGTATGAACGATCGAAAACTCATGTTTTATGCCCACTCCATCGCAATAGCTATCTATATTTTCTTCTATAAATTCAGTGTTGTTATCACTACGCATTCGATTAATAGTGACACCATGTTGGTTTTGTAGTACACGGAACTTAGTTGTAAGGAACTCAACTGCATTGGACTTTTCTCGTAAAAATCCTACAATCGAGTATCTAGAAAAGTCGTCGACTGTCACGAGAATATATCTCTCACCACCTAAGCTTTTTGAGCGAGTAGGACCCGTAAGATTCATGTGAATCATTTACAAAACATCAGAGATGGTAATGGTATGCAACTTTTGATGGGGACTTCGAATTTGTTTATCTTGTTGGCAAGGGCACCAACTAGGTATTTTTTCACTAATCTCTTAAGATATCGAAAGTTCACGTGACCTAACCATTGATGCCAAAGGTCCATAGTGTATACCGTGGCACTATTGCACACAAATGAGGACTTGGTCATAATTCCATAACAATTATTTTCTATAACAACACCCATTTTCTCACGCAAAGATTGGTCAAGCATGATACACCGAAGACGGGGCTTGTTTGTCAATTAATACGATTCCTAGCATCAGCATAATAAAAAGAATATATTAATATCCCATAATTGTGTTTAAAATAAACACTCCAATAAAAATAAAATACAATCTAACACCAAAAGTATGATAAAGGAAACATAACAATAAATATCAAAATCGACACAAAATAAATAAATCTCTGGTTTATGCCCATACAAATATCTCAAATGAAGTAAGTAAATGGAGCTGAATAGAACCTAAGCTAGAATCAATAAATCTTAAATGTATGAGGAGAAAAAGGATAATGCAAGGTTGCTACGTCAACAATTCCACTATCCTTGTCTAAGAGCAATTGGGGGAAAAACATTTAAATTTAGGTTAGAGCTCTAGATTTGCAAGAATTAACTTATTCAATTTAAAATGCAATAAAAAGAATCGATGCAAAGTAAATATCCTCATCGTCACTCACGTGCGATTAACATCTCACCCCTTATCTTAGTGTGATATTACCCGCATCCAACCAAGTCCCAAAATAATGTATGAAAATCGTGACAATTTAATACTAAATGAATTATATATAATCAATTGCTAAAACGAAACCGATTATATTCAGTTATCTAAGCCCAAGGTAACCCAGTCTTATATATATATATATAAATTACCCGGTTTAAATCAGATTAATTAATTTGTCTAAGAATGTAGACAGTAAATTACAAATCCTTACTATATTATGAAAGTGACATAAACATCTATTATGAACAATACAGTAAAGATGTGTAATTTACTGTCTACATTCTTAGACAAATTAATTAATCTCATTTAAACTGGGTAATATATATATATATATATATGTCCTTTCATATATGTGACACACAAAGGCATCTACCAGTGGTGCCTTATTCGTACTCTATCGGCAAGTTTGTAGGAATCTCTATCCAAATCAGACGTCACAAATCACATATAATTGGGGCAGTCCCTAAGTAGTACGCTAGTTCACGACCCCTACCCAGTGGTGACAAAGGATCCCAGCATCAACACCCACATCTCGTAGATGGAGGTGCTACGTAGTACCTAAAATGACCTACACAATGTCCAGCCCACCTGTGCCGACTTGTGATACGGTCCCGAATGCGCGAAACCCCAACGTGACATAACCATCCACAAACATTTGTATGCCTATAGAATTAAATATAAATACATATTATTATTCCCATATAATATGTGTAGCTAATTACTCCATAATTACCTAAGGTATTCCAAATGATATTAATAATTATTAAACCATTAATAATTGACCATCTAGTTAATTATTAATCCCATCTTCTTTAGCAAATTATTTAACCATCTAGTTAAATATAATGTCCCAATTAGTATATGCGCCATATTTATTTTTTTAATAAATTCACCATTGATCCAAACACCATCCCACCAACTCATATGGACTTCTTAAAATACCCCAGAACTAACCCCTATCCCAACTCAACCAGCCCTTAGGATCAAATCGATTTGGTTTCTTGGCCGAATCGAATCGGATGAAGGCCGAATCGATTTGAAAAGTGATTGTAGCCTAGATCTGCTACTATTTTTCAATACGGGATTTCTCAATTCTTTTCCAAGATTTCTTCCAATTGTTCATTCCATTACACAACCATATAATCAAGTCTCTACCACTTAATTACTCGTCTTAGAGCCAATTATTTACTATATTAACATTGATTTCTTTCCCCAATTCCCAAAATTCATGTGATTAGACTACAACTTTTAGTCCAAATTTTCTACTACCATATTAACCATGTATTAATCATATTTTTAGGGCATATAACATGAGTTCAACCTTACAAATTCCCAGATCATAAACGTGCATTATAACCTCGACATGTGAATCTAAGATTCTCCAAATTTATCCTAAGAACCCTAAGGCATCTATCATCAAATTCAAGAATTCGACTATCGTATATTTATGGGTTAACACTCTATGTTCCAATTAATCCTCCAAATGCACAAGATTAATCCCTAACATTAAATCATAAAATTTCAAATTAAAATCCAGAAAAATATGGGGTTACTACAATGAATCGAGAAGCAAATTGAACGTTAAATTGAGCAAGATAATTATTAGCAGGATACGCGGTTGATGATTTTCCCTTTTAAATTCCTCTTCAATTCGTTGTTATTGTTTCTTCCATTCTCTCTCTCTTAGTGGTATAGGCTAGGGTTATTAGATATAACCTCCAGGGATTTTATTAACCTCTTAATGTAGGTATTTAAATAATTAATCCCATGTTGGGTTTTATTACCAAGTTTTGGACTCTCAAATTGGCCCGAACCCATAGTGAGAGTAGCCCAAAAGCCTCTTAACTTATAAACCTATGCCTCAGGACTATTTCTAAAGGTTTAAAAAACCTAAATGATACCATATGACACCCACAAATACGTCCGAAATATTTTTATCCAGAATTATATTTTTATTATGACGTAACACATCATTCATAAATTTCTACTACACATGTAATCATTTTTTGTAATAATTATTAACATAACATAAAAATCAACCACTCATTATTATGACACAATAACAAATTACTTTTTCACTATTAATAAATTAAATTCACTGATTAAATTCAATTTCCATAAATTTTTATTTTATTCCAAAAAATATAGTTTCATTTATTCTAGAAAAATACGGGGTATTACATTCTTCCCCCATAATAACAAGATTCCATCCATGAAATATAGAAGTGTACATACTTAGCTAGAAGAGTTCATGTTATTTTTTGCGCATATCGACCTCCCTCTCCCAAGTCAACTAGTCCTCCCAGTGGTGTCCCCACTTCTCCTGAACTAAAGGAATAACCTTGGATCGAAGTCGATGCTCTCGACAGTCCAAAATAACTATCGGTATATCATCGTAAGTAGTATCTGGATGGAGATATATCTCATTAATATCAATGTGTTGGTACGCTATCTCGTCTTGAAGGAACATCCATAATGTAGATATATAGAAAATATCGTGCATCCGCTGCAAGTGGTCCTGTAATCCCAACCGATATGCCAAGGGCCCATTCCTCTCAAGAATGGGGAATAATCCCACGTATTGGGGAACCAACTTATATTTTTTCCCAAACCTCATCACTCCCTTCATAGGACATTTTAATCAACACCTGGTACCCAACATCAAAGTCTAAGTGTATTCGACCCGCATCCACGTAAAGTTTTTGCCCGTATCATGGATCAAATAATGTTTACCTTTTTTGAGGTGTCCTGAATGAAATCTAGACCAACTAGCTTGTTCTTCCCCACCTCCAATAAACATGAGGGAGAACGATAAGGTCTCCCATAAAACGCCTCAAACAGTTCCATCCCATCGTGAATTAGTAACTATTGTTGTACGCAAACTCCACCAAAGCTACATACTGCTCCCAACTCCCCTTAAAATCCAAAATTCACATCCGTAACATGTCTTCCAACAACAAGTTCACTCTCTTCGTCTGCCTATCATTTTAAGGATGATATGAGGTACTCAATCTCAACTATGCCCCCAAAGCCTGTTGAAATCTCTTCTGAAAATAAGACACAAATGTTTGGTCCCTATTTGACATAATGTCGAGTGGTACCCCATGCAACTTTACAAATCTCTATGAGGAAAAGTCTAGCATACTGCTCTAAGGTGTAATATGTTCGGATCAGTAAAAAGTGAGCCACCTTTCATCAATATGTCGACGATCAACCAAAGGGAAATGTTCCCCCTCTGTGATGGAGGTAGCCCAGTAATGGAGTCCATAAAGATGCTCTCCCATTTACACATCGGGATCTACAAAGGTTGTAGCACACCTGTAGTACGCTGATGGTCCACCTTCACTAGCCTATACGTAGCACACCTGGACACAAAATTTTCTATATCCCTTTGCATATCGACCCACCAATATTGATGACGCATGTCATGGTACATCTTATCCCTTTCGGGATGTACCATAATGCGTGAACCGTGAGCCTTAAACATAACGACTTACCTCAACTCCTCGCCATCTGAGATAACTAATCTACTCTAAAATCTCAATCCACCATCTGACCCAATAGACTAATGCTCCGCTCCCTCGACTAACAACTATCTAACTCACTTTTGGAAAACCTGATCTCTTACCTATGCCCATAAATGCACGGGTTAACTCATCGTCCCCAATAATTGATTTCCACTTCGCCTTCTACACTGCCGCTAACTCCAACATCGGCTTGTGGCTTAAAGCAACCACTACGAAATTTGCCTTCCCCGGGTGGTACTAAATATCAAACTGGTAGTCTTTCATAAACTCTAGCCACCTACTCTGCCTTATGCTTAACTCCCGCTGCATGAAAAAAAATACTATGGGATCTTATGGTTTGTGAATAATTGGAACTTTTCCTCCAAGAGATAATGTGTTCATACTCATAGTGAAAATACCGTGGCTGCTAACTCTAAGTCATGGATGGGGTAATGTCCCTCGTGAGGCTAAAGATTTCGTAAAGCATAAGCTATAGGCCTCTCTTACTTCATCAAAACCCCTTCAAGTCCCCTCAAGGATGCATCTATGAAGACATTATACTCTATCCCAACCTGAGGTAGTGCCAAAACTGGTATTGTGGTCAATCTAGTCTTCAACTCGTCAAACTCCTGCTAGAACTCATCATCTCATACAAACGGTGCTCTCTTCCTTGTTATATTTATTAGGGGCTCGACTATTTTTGAGAACCCTTGAATGAATCAACAATAGTACCCGACTAGTCCCAAAAACCTGCATACCTTGGTAGGTGTCGTGGGTTATTCCCACTCCATCACTGTAGAAACCTTACCCGGGTCCACTGATATCCCCCTTTCAAACACAATGTGGCCCAGAAACTGCACCTACCTCAACCAAAAATAACATTTCTCGAACATAGCATACAACTGGTGGTCTTGTAGTGTCTATAAGACCACCCATAAATGTTGTGCGTGCTCTTTTGCAGTCGAAGAATAAATTAGGATGTCATCGATAAACACTGTAATGAAACAATCCATATAATCTCTAAACACCCAATTCATCAAATCCATAAATACCGCTAATGCATTTGTTAGCCCAAATGGCATCACCAAAAACTCATACGACCCATATCTCGTAAGAAATGTCGTCTTTGAGATGTCCTGCTCCCAAATTTTCAATTGATGATAAACCGATCTCAAGTCAATCTTAGAGAAATATGTAGCACTTCTTAGTTGGTCAAACAAATCATCAATATGGGGCAACGAATATTTATTCTGTATGGTGACTTTGTTCAACTCCATGTAGTCAATAAAAAGTTGCAATGATCCCTCCTTCTTCTTGACGAACAAAACTAGAGCACCCCACAATGAAGTACTCCTCCTAATGAACCCATGTCCCAATAACTGCTCAATCTGATCCTGAAGATCCCTCATCTTTAGAGGAGACATCTGATGCGATGTATGTGCAATGAGTCTCATGCCCAGAATCAAATAAATCATGAAGTCTATCTCTCGACTAGGTGGCAACCCTTAGATCACCATAAACACATCCAAAACTCGCTAACTACCGGGATGGAATCTAACAACACCACGATGTCCAAAGAAGTCTCCTCCTCGATATAGTATAAGTGCATGATCGACCCACCCCCAGGTTATGGCATAGGTACATCTCCTCCCCCAAAATGGCAAAGGTGATAGACCTCCCGTAACCGTCAACACATGCTCTGTATATAGATATCCAGTCCATCTCTAAGATAACGTCATACTCATGCATATCAAGTACTAGTAAGTCGACAATAAAAGTGAGTCGCCCTATCTCAATCCCTATACCTCGATATACTGAACGTATGGGTTCCCCTCCACCCACTGGTGAATCTATGTGTAGTACGATATCGGAAGCAAAGTATATCATCCCAGTCTACTATGCAAAACCTGTACTAATAAAAGAGTGAGATGCCTCCGTGTCAAATAAAATATGACCTATGTGTCCAAAGATAGGGAACATACCCTTAACTTCCCAAGCTACCGTTGGCCCCTCAACGAGTGAAATGTGATAAACATGTCCGTAATGTAGTGGCGGCTGTCCCTGGTGCAATAACTCCCAGAGCTGGTAACGGTGGGTGCTGTCCATGTGGCTCTTGATGTCCCCTCTGACCTCCCTGATCCTAGACTGGATGATTACCCTGAGTACACCGCCTTGACATACGACCCCTCTCTTCGCAAGTGAAATAATTGCCATGAGCTGTCTATTTTGATCATCGAAACCCCTGAATCTCTTATGTTTATCTACGGACGAAGTACCCCTAAACTGTTAGGTCCCGAATCTTCTACCCCCACTCGTATTCCCCTGCTGGCTTGAAAAATTGGATCCTTGTCACTTCTCACCCTTTTTCTTCTAAAAGGTCATGTGATCCTGATAGTGGAGAAGTGCGACGTTCATCGACTGATTATATGTGCTAAAGTCTGGGTTCCCTAAAAGGGCCTTCCTAATGTGCGAAGATGACCCCGTTATGAATCTGTCCATATTTTTTTGTTCAGTATTCACATCTTCCTTTGCAAAGTATGAAAGGGCATTAAATTCCTTTTCCTACTTAGCTACAATATGCCTACTTGAGCTCCATAAATCTACTCCTCATTTCAGACTGCATAGCTTGGGGAAAATACTTCCCCTTAAATCTCTCCCAAACTCATAAATAGTCAGGCTATCCCTATTTGCAACCGATGTAACTGACTCCCACCACTGGAGCGTGGACTCTACTAATGGAATGAATCTAGCATCTACTTTTTCACTGGTGTACAATCTACCATCCGTAAATGTCTCTGTATATCTTTCTCCCACCTACTTGCAACTAGAATATCTGGACTCCTTGAGAACTATAGAGGTTAGCCCTTCACGAAGGCCTTTCTTGCCCTGTCCCAAATGAACCTCGATGCCTAGGCTAGTACATCCACCTATTGTGGTGGTGGGGTGGCTGCTGCTAAGCCTCTGGTGATGGAAAATGCTGGATCATGGACACCATGGCCGTGGAAACTGCATGGGTCACAATAGTGGCGATCTATACTGGATTAATCAACTGTGGGGATGGTGGGGTCTGTGGCTATTGATCTAGATTCAGTTGAGCCTCATCCTTGGTAGCTGGCGAGGCTACGTGCCTCAACCTACCTCTCCGTTCATTTGCCATCTGAAAGAAAACAAGGTTCGAATTAGTAGAATTGCAAGTATACAATGAACCCTAAACATAGTCTCTACATATAAAAGGAAGCAACGCAAAACGTAATAAACGCAACACATATCCTAAGAACATTAGAACCTGGATGCTCTCATGCTTACTTTAACAACCCCCACTTTCCAATATAAAGGCTAGCCAAGCACGATACGCCAAAGATGGGGCTTGTTTGTCAATTAATACCATTCTCAGTATCAATATAATATAAAGCATATATTATTAGCCCATCATTGAGTTTAAATCAACACTCCAATAAAAATAATATCCGATCCAACACCAAGCGTATGATAAATGTAACATAATAGTAAATATCCAAACCGACACAAAATAAATAAATCACAGGCTTATGCCCATAAAAATATCTCAAAAGAAGCAAGTAACTGAGCTAAATAACACCTAATCTAGAATCAATAAATTTGAAATGTCTGAGGAGAAAAAGGATAATGCAAGGTTACTACTAAAATAGTCCCGATATCCTTGTCTTAGAGCACTTGGGGGAAGAAAATATTTAAATTTGGGCCAGAGTCCTAGAATTGCAAGAATTAACTTATATAATTTAAAGTGAAACAAATACAGTCGATGCAAAGTAAATATCCCCCATTGTCACTTATGGGCGGTTAACATCTCACCCCTCATTCGAGTGCGATATTACCTGCATTCAACCATGTCCTAAAATAATGTATGGCAACCGTGCCAATTTAATATTAAATGAATTAGCTATAATCAATTTCTAAAACGAAATCGGCTATATTCAATTATCGAAGCCCAAGGTAACCCAGTCTTATATATATATATATATATATATATATATATATATATATATGTGTGTGTGTGTGTGTGTGTGTGTGTCCTTTCATATATGCGACACACAATGGCATCTACTAGTGGTGTCTCGTTCGTACTCTATCGCTAAGTCCGAAGGGATCTCTATCAAGGTCAGACATCAAAAATCACACATAAGTGGGGTGATCCCTACACAGTACACCAGTTCACGGTCCATACACAATGGTGACAAACGGTCCCAGTGATATGCCCCAAATGCCCCAAATTTAATATTAAATGAATTAGCTATAATCAATTTCTAAAACGAAATCGGCTGTATTCAATTATCGAAGCCCAAGGTATCCCAGTCTTATATATATATATATATATATATATATATATATATATATATATATATATACATATGTGTGTGTGTGTGTGTGTGTCCTTTCATATATGCGACACACAAAGGCATCTACTAGTGGTGTCTCGTTTGTACTCTATCGCTAAGTCCGAAGGGATCTCTATCAAGTTCAGACATCAAAAATCACACATAAGTGGGGTGATCCCTACACAGTACACCAGTTCACGGTCCATACACAATGGTGACAAACGGTCCCAGTGATATGCCCCAAATGTGCCACCTCGGCTCAGAGACATCAACTTTGGCCCGGGACACGACCGACGTTGGAAGGGCCTTGGATCAGTGACCAGCAGACTCGGTCATAGCAAGGTCGGCCGTGGCTGACACTACTACCAACCTCGTCAAGGGGAGTCTGCATGACATTGGGGAACATCAGTTCATCACGACACCCATGTATGACAACCTCGACCGGGTGTAAGCCGAGGTTACAAGGAGCTATACCTCTACCAAGGCCAACCCCATCAGTGAATCAGCCGATGTTCCTGGCATATCCCAGCTTAACCTTGGCCCAGGTCGACCTTAATACCTTATCTCGGCTTCACTTAAGCCGAGAACATGATGGCTCATCTCGGATTGGATAGGCAGCTAGACCTTACCAACCTCGGACTCTTCCAGGCCGAGGTTGTGACCAAGCATGGAGGCCGAGCACTTATTGACATGTGTGGACGAGGACACGTGGACACAAATCAGTTATAACAAATCATTCCCCCCACGTGGGGGGAATATTTCATCATCATTCTCTACATGTGACAGGGACATATGTCTTTATCATATTGGCTAGATCAACACACACATGCTCTTTACGTGCATGGGGGGTACACTACACCCCCCAGACACTATATATACTTGACTTCTCCTCTTAGAAAGGGATCTAAAAACACAACCCTAGCTGAAACTCTATCTAAATACACAGTAGAGAGAGAAAGCTTGAGAGATTGTATCTATGGCCATTAGAGCCTGACGCGACTGAAAATGTGTCTCAGAAGTGCTTTCACTCTAGGCTCAAGTGTAAGCCTGTCGCTCAAGTAATAATCCCAGTAAGTCGGGTATCGATCCTTAGGAAAGAAGGACAACAGAGTTGTGACGACGGGAAAAGACGGAGGAATCCTAACCTTGACTCTAAAAAGAAAAGGAAAAATGATTTGGTTTCTGAGATTGGTTACAGATAAATGCGATTATGAAATTATGAAGAAATGCAACTACACTAATCTACCTAAATTAAGAATGAATGATGATTTGAAACTTTTTGTTTAAATGATGAGAAGAGTAGGACGGGAATACAATCCCCCAACCCTAGTGTAGTGCAGTCATAATATTAACCTTAAATTTATATGATTGATTTGACCCGAAATTTAGTACTCCCAAGCATTATGTATACGAGGTTCAAGCCCGCGTCGTACCTAATCTGAGGATGAGTAAATCGGTATTGCGATAGTCGCACTCGAATTGCATTCTAAATCATCACGAGTACCCAGAGGCAGACGAGATATAAAGATCTATAACTGTTGTGTAACTACGCAATACGATCAAGGTCAATCATTAAATTTAGCGAATTAATTTTATACACACGCACTAACACATCAGGCTGGGTTCATGCATCCCGGCCTTGGAAAATCTAGCCTAACATGTTGAATTTGATGAAAATAATGATTAATGTGAAGGTGTTCATAATTACTCTAAATAAAATAGTAATTAGATGCAGAAAAGAATTAGAATTAATAATTACTCACTAAAATTATCCAAGCAATAAGTGAAACAATGAAAGAAACTAATACTCACAACAAATTACTGAATAAAGCCTTCAATCCTTGAATTAAATCTGAAATTATTCACTAAACTAGGGTTTTTGGAAAAAGAGAGGAAAATCCTACTAATCCACCGTTCCTATAACAATAATAAATTGGGTCTTTTATACCCTACAACAATATCGGAAGTCCGGTGCACTAGGAGTCTTTTTAGGAAGAGAGAAGATTTTCAAATCTCGAAGCCCGGACCGGTCCGGGGCTTAGGCGGACCGGTCTGCCCCCAAGGCGGATCGGTTCTTTTTATTTTGGGGCGGATCGGTCTGGGGTGGGATCGGTTCTTTTTCTTTTAGCCTTCTTCAATTTGCATGCGATCCGGGGTCTTTTGGAGTTTGGCAAGGCGGACCGGTCCGGGGTAGGGGCGGACCGGTCCGGCTATTTGACTTTTTGGTTCCTCTTTGACTGATCATAACTTTTGTTCCGGGATTCTGATTGAGGTGTCGTTTCTTCCTTTGTGCTCGTGAATGAGATGTCTTCAACTTCTCTTTAGGTACCTCATCCGAATTCCGGGTGGAAATTACATTTTTGCCCTTGAGACTTTTCCTTTTTTCTTTCTTTAGTCTTCCGGTTTCCTTCTTTCGTTTCTTGACATCAAATACCTGTAAAATCATTACAAAATACCAGAAACTCGGTGTACTCATTAGGATTAGTCTGTAGCACAATTATGAGATAAAACAACTCAATTACGTTGTTCGAGGTGCTAAAAGTAACTAAATCAAGGGATAAATTAGGAAGAATTTATGCCTAATCAAACCCCCCTAACTTAGAACTTTGCTCGTCCCGAGCAATGTAAAAGAATCCTAGCACGACTCAACTCTTGAAAATCATTTTATTGGGATAAAATATCTTTTTCGCGGGCAAGCGATTGCATTTAACGTATGCAACAAGCCGTTAAACCCCTAGGTTACCCTAGTAGGACGAGTGTTGTCTCGTGAGGGTTTGCAGAGAATATACCCACAAAATTCGACTCAAAGAAAATTCAAAATACGCAAAAATTGTGCCATTCAAACTTTTCCAGAAAATAGTCATCATTATGTCATATTTACAAGTCTCAAACCGTAGTGTGTGTGTGCGAAGCCAGAAATATAACCGCCAAGTTCCACTGATTGATCATTACGCTACTTATCCGAAAATTCGTTTTGATTTCAAGTTCTCACAGAATGCTCTCACAAATGAATCTCTTGGATTATGGATATTCTCTCGATATGCGTGATATAAAGAGTAAATGTAATGGAAGCAAAATCATGCATACGGTTAGAAAGACGAAAATTTTGTGGTGAAAGGACTTCATCAAAGGATTACGGTTTTAAAAATGGGAACGTTGCCTTTATTTCGCGCACTTAATATCCTTTATTATCTTTTGGTGTTTTAGCTCTCCATGCGGTAATCAATTTTCGTAATTTGGACTCGGTTAAGACTTTTTCGGGTTTTTAGGGTATATTGGGTAAAATGAAGGAGGTAGGGAAGGTTAGAAATTGGAAAAGTCATTAATGATGTCCATTTGTGCTTTTTTCGGGCTATTGCTCATTTTCTCTTCTTTTTATATTTTTTTCACTTCTTTTCTTGCTCTTTTTGTTGAGCATAACTATTTTTTTCTTGCCCTTTAAATGCATTTTTTGGACTGAATTCTGAATTTTTCCATTTTTCACAATTCCGGGCTATTTGGGTTTTTCGGGTTATCAAACGAAAGGGAAAAATCATTCGGCTCGATTTGGGTTGCAAAAAGGGTGATTTTTCACGAGTTTTTATGGCCAATATTTTTGGGTGACAAACGAGGGCCTACTTCTTTGTCCAAAATGCCAATTGTGTTACCATATGCGTTTCGAGATGAATTTAAGTTTAGAGACTAATTTGGCACGTTTTTCAAGGCAATATTACACACATTTTTCAAAACCGACCAAAATGAAAGACTTGAGATCCTTGACAACTTTTTAGGCGCTGAAAAGAACTTTGAGTTAACAATTAACTCGGACTGATTTAAAAACTCGCAAAAAGTGATAGGCTCGAATCTCACCGGGTTTGTTAATCTCCACACTAATTCGTTAAGTCGTCAATTTTCGCTCAATTTCCATCTTTGGTCAATTTTGGCCTTGTGTATGTTGAATGTTTACAACTTGAGACTTTAAACCGACTTATAATGATATTTTTGTAAAATTTGAATTCCAATTTTTATTTATTTTGAACAAAAATATTTTTGGATTTTTTAAAATTTTATGATTTTTTTGGAAATTTCTGGGCATTTTTGAAAATTTGTGAAGTTTTAGAAATACGCACTTGTGCCCCCCCTAACTTAGACTTTTGCATTGTCCTCAAGCAAAAAGGACTAAAAGCTAAATAAGGCAAAATAATAAGTTCAATGAATAAAACAAACAAATAGAGAAAATACAGTTTTTAGTACAACAGGACTGTGTTACATGTGCAGGGAAAAAAACATACAACTGTGAACAGGGAAAAATAAAGAAAAAGTTGCCAACACCATATAAAGCTTCACTGGGGTGGGGGATGGGAGGAACCGGGCACATTGGGGTCATAGGGGTTCTGGTAGTAGGAAGGCAATGGCTCATTAGGATCCCCTATGCGTCGATAGATGTTCGCTTGGAAGCGGAGAACGATGCCCATGTCGCGCTCTTAGTTGGTCTGAAAGGTGTTGAAGTTGGTCTCAAGCGCCGACATATGCGCGGATAGGTCTGTTCCCTCCCACTCTAAACCTGGGTCGTCCTCCTCATCCGCTGACTCCTCGTCCGGACCGATATCCCCCATCTCGACGTCCTCACCGGCGGCTCCTACTTCTTCCTCGCTGTCGCTCGGGGCAGCCTCTTCATCACTATCACCTCCCCGCCTAGCCCGGAGGACAGCTAGATGTTTGGCGCTTTTGGTGCATGTCCCTTAGCCGAAAGGAGCGGGGATGCGCGTATGGTCGCTCGACGCCTCAATGCCAGCATCCTGAAGGATGGAAGTGATCAATCGGGATAGGGAAGTGGGGCGGTGCCCTTCTCATTCAAGGACGCGTTAATGATCTCCGCGTATAAGGTTCGGCCCAAATGGATGGAAGTTTGGGGGTCGAAGAGGTGATACGTCAAAGTAGCTTGCCGAGTCCGCATGGCGGAGTTGTTGGACGTTTGCAATAGGTTGGCGTACATAATCTGAAATGTGAGGCGCGCCTTCTCATTTAGGCGTCCAACAACGATGGTTTGCCCCGTCCAAGCCACGTTCGGTGCAATGCGGGCCATGATAATGTCCTTGTCAACCGGAGGGACGTTTCGGGGATAGGTGAATTCTTGGACGTCCGGGACATCAAACTCAGCCAACTTGGCCGTGAGACGGGCCAAGAAAAAGGGAATGGGAGTCCCATCCACGAAAGCTTTGGCCTCGAATTGGCCCGTCTGGATGAGTGTGCCATAGAAGGAGCGGACTTCGGTTGCCCAAACCGCTTCGTGAGGTTGGTTGAGGAATCGGCACCAGCCCCGAGCCATGAATAGGGTGGTGACGGAGTTGGGCAGGGCTTCCCATTGGATAGTGCGCTCCATATGGAGTTTGCGGCCCAAACCGAAGTATTGAGTGCACCACCGCTCCTCTTGGCGGGAGAGGAATTCTCCATGACCGGAGGGGTTGATCACGGTGGAGTCGTATTTGGTGGGGGCAACACGGGGGGCCATGGAAACTGTAGGGATTTATTGCTGGAAACACAAGAGAGGAAGAAAAGAGTATTTGGTTTGAAGGTGTGAGGATAAGGGGAGGGTTTGGGGTGTATTTATAGTGGAAAGGGGGAGGGGAGGGGTCCGTTTTGGATGGAAGGGGTTTGGAGGGAAAAGGGGATGGATTTGGGAGGGGAAGGTTGGGGTTGGGAAGAGGAAAAACGGATTGGAGGGAATGAATGGGATTGGGGGGAAAGGGGGTGAATCTTGGGAAGGGGAGAAGACAGAGCTGCAGAGGGCGGACCGATTCGGCCCTTTGACTTTTCAAACCCTCGACAGGCGGACTGGTTCCTTTAAAAATAAAAGGAACCGGTCCGGGGTCGGACCGGTCCGCCTAAAAAGGGAACCGATCCGCCCGAGGGTTTTTGAGCTGGACTTCTTCTACTTTGGTTTCGAGCTCTCTTCTTTAAAAAATTTCACTTTCCCGATATACTCTCTATCCAATTGGACTAAAAACCCTCTCGATTTCGCTGGTCAATACCTTTTAACTCAAAATTACCAAAACACACGAATGCTTCTCCCGAACGAAACCTAGTCCTAACGACTCTCAAAACACACACGACTCTCACCCCATACGCATCGGGGGTGCGAAGACCTTACTTCAACAACTCACTCAACCTCGTAAACGGGGTTCGACAACCAGACGATGTCGACTTCTTCTGCACACGCCTCTAGATATGGCTTTAGGCATTATCCATTCGCTTTGAATGTATTTCCCCCTTTTAAATCGTCTAATTCAACAGCTCGATGGGGGAAAACATTCTTCACGACGAATGGGCCAGACCAACGTGACCGCAACTTGCCCGGAAAGAGGTGAAGCTGAGAGTTGTAGAGGAGAACTTTTTGCCCGGGGAGAAACTCTTTTCGTCGAATGATGCTATCATGAGCGAGTTTCATCCTCTCTTTCAAAATTTTGGCATTCTCATACGCATCATTGCGTAGTTCTTCTAACTCATTCAATTGAAGCTTGAGGGCTTCACCGGCCTTGTCCATGGCATAATTTAATTGCTATACGCCTTGTGTTCGAGCTCCACGGGAAGATGGCAAGGTTTTCCATACACAAAGAGGAAAGGGGACATGACTAGTTGGTTCTTATATGCAGTATGATAGGCCCATAGTGAATCGTTCAATCTAAGGGACCAATCTTTCCGAGTAGGATTGACGGTCTTCTCGAGAATGTTCTTGATCTCTCGATTCGCTAGCTCGGCCTGCCCATTCGTTTGTGGGTGATATGTCGTTCCAACCTTGTGGACGACACCAAACTTTCTCATGAGCTTCTCGAATGGCCTATTGCAAAAGTGCGTGCCATTATCACTAATTATCGCTTTCGGTGCACCGAAGTGGGAAAGTATGTGTTCCCGCAGGAACTTTATCACCACTTTGTTGTCATTAGTCTTGGTAGCTATAGCTTCCACCCATTTAGAAATGTAGTCTACCACGACAAGGATGTATAGGAAACCAAAGGATGGGGGGAAGGGTCCCATGAAGTCAATACCCCAGCAGTCAAATATCTCAATGATGAGTATAGGGGTAAGAGGCATCATGTCTCGTCGAGTAATGGCTCCCATTCGTTGGCACCTATTGCATGATTTGCAAGCATCGTTCACATCCCGGAAGATTGTGGGCCAATAGAGGCCGCATTGCAAAATTTTAGCGGCCGTATTTTTCGTCGAAAAGTGGCCTCCACAAGCTTTCGAATGACAAAACTGGATGACTTTCAGAATCTCGTCATCCGGTACACATCGTCGGATGATTTGGTATGTGCACTATTTAAAAAGGAATGGATCATCGTAAAAGAACATGCGCGACCAAGTAAGAAATCTCTTCTTATCTTGCGGTGTCCAGTCGGGAGGGACGGCTCCCGTGACAAGATAGTTCACTATATCCGCAAACCAGGGATACGAAGAGGTGGAAAAAAGTTTATCATCCGGAAAATGTTCATCTATGGGCATGGGATCACTAGGTACGTCAGACGAAAGCCGAGATAAATGGTCGGCAACGACGTTTTCTACTCCTTTTTTATCTTTGATGGAGAGATTGAACTCTTGTAGGAGTAGGATCCACCTTATGAGGCGCGGCTTGGCGTCTTTCTTCGCAAGTAGATATTTCAATGTCGCGTGGTCGGTGAAGACAGTAATAGGAGAACCAATGAGATATGACCGGAATTTATCAAGGGCAAAGATTACCGCTAGCAACTCCTTCTCCGTGGTAGAGTAGTTGAGTTGAGGTCCGGTAAGGGTCCGACTAGCGTAGTAGATGACATGAGATTGCTTATGTTTGCGTTGGCCCAAAACAGCCCCGATCGCGTAATCGCTTGCATCACACATAAGTTCGAATGGTAAGGACCAATCCGGAACTTGCATGATGGTAGCGGACACAAGCATGTTTTTCAATTTGTCAGAAGAGCTTTGGCATGCTTTCGTCCACTCAAATGGGGTGTCCTTCATGAGTAAGTTTCTTAAGGGTCTAGCGATGGCGCTAAAATCCTTAATGAACCTTTCGATAAAACCCCGCGTGGCCCAAGAATGAGCGCACGTCCTTCAGCGATTTTGGTGGGGGAAGATCAACTATGACATCTATCTTTTCCCTATCAACTTCTATTCCTTTTGATGATACAATGTGGCCAAGAACTATTCCCTCGGTGACCATGAAATGGCACTTCTCCCAGTTCAGCACTAAGTTCTTTTCCACGCATCGGGTAAGTACTTTTTCCAGCTTGTCTAAATAATGATCGAAAGAGGTGCCAAAAATGCTGAAGTCATCCATAAACATTTCGAGTCCTCTCTCGACCATGTCGCTAAATAAGCTCAACATGCACCTTTGAAAGGTCGCGGGTGCATTACACAAGCCAAATGGCATAAGTTTGTAGGCAAACATACCAAAAGGGCAAGTGAAGGTCATCTTCTCCTGGTCAAGTACATCTACCTCAATTTGGTTATATCTGAAATAACCATCAAGGAAATAATAATAAGGGTGTTCCGCTACTCTCTCAAGCATTTGATAAATAAATGGCAAGGGGAAATGGTCTTTCCTAGTTCCCGCATTGAGTTTTCGGTAGTCAATGCAAACGCGCCACCCGGTGGTGGTACGTTGGGGAACGAGCTCTCCCTTAGCATTCTCAATCACAGTCATACCCGACTTCTTCGGGACAACTTGAATAGGGATCACCCATTTGCTATCCGAGATTGGGTAGATAATCCCGGCATCCAATAATTTGATGATCTCGGTTCTCACAACTTCTTTCATGTTGGGATTCAGTCTTCTCTGCATTTCTTTAGAGGGTTTGACATCCTCTTCGAGATGGATCTTATAAGTGCAAATCAAAGGACTTATCCCCTTCAAATCAGCTATGCACCAACCAAATGCACCTTGGTGCTTCCTCAGAATTTTTAATAATTTACCCTCCTTCCCTTCATTTAGGTTAGAGGAGATAACAACAGGAAATGTCTCATCCTCTCCTAGATAAGCATATTTAATATGGGAGGGGAGTTTCTTTAATTCGAGGGTTGGAAATTTTTCACTGGAGGGAACCATGTGTGTGTCCCTCGGAGGTAATTCCTCGAATCTAGAAACCCAATTAACCCCTCTCACGTCCTCGTCCAACGTACTCTCATCGAGTAGCTCTCTCAACTCACCAAACTCCCTCTCGAAGTCGGTATACGTCCCCTCACTCTCGTGTCTTATCGTTAAACAGGACTCTAAAGTGTCGCCACAATAATTCTCCTCAAAGTACTCCTCTACTATCTCATCAATGAGGCTCACCGCGTGAAGATCATCTTCCTCCCCTGCATTTTGGGCTATATGGAAGATTTTGGTTTCCAAGGTCATATTCCCAAATGTGAGTTGCATTCGCCCATTCCTAGTATTGATGATTGCGTTAGCCGTATCTAGGAAAGGACGACCAACGATGATGGGAACATGATTACTCCAGTGGAAGGAGGGCACCGTGTCCCAAATGACAAAATCTACCAGAAAGTAGAAGGTGTCAATTTGGATGATCGCTTCCTCGACTATGCCTCATTGGATTTTCACTGTTCGATCCGCTAATTGGAGAGTGACCTTTATGGGCTTGAGGCCGCCCAAGTCAAGTTGCCTATAGATGGAGTAAGGGAGGATATTTACACTTGCTCCCAAGTCAAGTAAGGCTTTTTCAATTTTATTCTCCCCAATGATGTAGGATATGGTGGGTGCACCGGGATCTTTGAACTTAGGCGGGAGTTCATTTAGTAGAATGGAGATCACATTTTGTGCTAGAAAGACGTTCTTCTTCACTTTCATCTTTCTCTTAACTGTCAACAAATCTTTGATGACTTTGCCATAAGCTGGAATTTGTTTAATGGCCTCAAGGAATGGTAAATTCAGCTTAACTTGCTTAAGCACTTCTAGCACGTCTTCACGTGGGTTTCCTCTGTGGGAGGGAATCAACCTTTGAGGAAACGGTGCCGCGAAGGGCGGTTTCACAACTACCTCTGGCCCACTAGCATCTTCCTGGTCACTCTCATTCAAGGGGATATCTTCGGCCTCTTTCGTGCTGGGCGAAATCTCCTTGGCTTTCGTTGTGTCGAGTGGAGGAGGTGATAAATCAACAACTCTCCCACTACGAAGAGTGGTTACAGCTTGACATTGCTCCTGATGTTCAGTGGAAGTGGATCTAACGCTAGTTTGACCTTGGGGAGGTCTTTGGCCTTGGGCAGGAAACTTTCCCTTCTCTTGAACACTCAATGAGGATTGTATTTTTGATAGGTTCGCATTTATGTCGCCAATCAGACGATCATATTTGGCATTGGTTGCGGTCTAGCTTGCGATGAATTGATTCATGGTATCCTCGAGAGTTCTCCGCTGTGGCGGGACATAATTTCCTTGAGGTGGTGGTGCTTGCACATGTCCTTGCATGTGCGGGGCTTGTTGAAAGTGTTGTGGTGGAGGAGGGGCAGAATGCAAAGGAGGGTTCATTACAGCATGTTGTTGACCATAGCTAAAACCGGGATGATTTTTCCATGAAGGGTTGTAGCAATTCCCGTGCGGGGCACCAAAATTACCCTTAAAGCCTCCTATACCACTAACATGTTCCTGAAGCATTGCTTTGTAGGCGGGTATTGTAGGGCATTCCTTAGTTGAATGGCCCGCCTCACAAATAGCACACACCTTCACGACGGGGTTTGGAATGGGTCCAGCTGGTCCTTTTCCATATATCTCGCATATATCTCGAAATCCTTTCTCAAGAGTCTCCAATCGGCTGTCCGTCATAGAATTCTTATCTACATGGAATAGGCCGGACTCCGATGGAGTGGTGGTCGCTTGTCTATTTCAATTTTGAGTGTTGGGATCAGAAGTGTCCCAGGATTGGGTAGTCTCGGCGACATACCTCAAGTGAAGCTCAGCATCCTGGGCATCTAAATCGATAAACGGACCACTTCCCATTGTTTCAATAAGTTGTTTGGAGTTAAGATTCAACCCATTATAGATAAAAGAGATGACTTGCGCTGAATAAAATCCATGATGGGGGCATAAAGCAACTAACTCGTTGAAACGTTCATAACATCGATGAAATGGCTCATTTTCAGCTTGTTTGAATGCCTGAATTTGAGCCTTTATGGAGATTGTTCGATGAGGTGGGAAGAATTTCTTGAGAAATCTCGACTGTAACTCATTCCATAATGGAATCGAGCTAAGAGGTAAAGACCATAGCCAGGTCTTAGCTTTACCTTTGAGCGAGAAAGGGAAGAGTTTGAGGCGGATTACCTCTTGTGTGCAGGTTTGATCATTGAGAGTATCACACACGTCCTCGAATTCCCTAATATGGAGGTATGAATTTTCAGAATCCATAAGGTGGTAATGCGGTAGCATATGGATCATCCCATTTTTGAAACGGAATTGCCCGGCATTATACGGGAGTATAATGCATCCTGGTGTGAGAGTACGCTCGGGATATAAGAATTCTCTAATCGTACGGTATGAGGGTCTTCCTCACCGGCGGGTGCACTGTCGTGTTGAGACATCTCTTCCTCACTTATTGACTTGGTGCTCCGACTAGGCGAGCTCGGAGTGTGTCCTAAGAAGTAAAAGGGAGTGTTATCGGAGACTGAGTGCGATAGTGTGGGAGGTGGGATCCAGAACTGTGGAGCGTTTGGAGTGTGGGGACTATCAGGATTATACTCAACAATTGGATTTTCGTGAATATTGGTTGGAGTATTATGGGGTGTGGGAGTGGTTTCAGAATTTTGCATTAAGCTTATGAGAGATGATGGTGAATCTTTTTGTGCTTTTTGAATTTTTTTATATATTTTTTTGGATTTTTAGAGATTTTTGGTAAAAGCTTTGGATTGACTCGATCTAATCCTAAGTCTACCTAATTCTCCGGCAACGGCGCCAAAAACTTGACGCGACTGAAAATGTGTCTCAGAAGTGCGTTCACTCTAGGCTCAAGTGTAAGACTATCGCTCAAGTAATAATCCCAGTAAGTCGGGTATCGATCCTCAGGGAAGAAGGACAACAAAGTTGTGACGACGGGAAAAGGCGGAGTAATCCTAACCTTGACTCTAAAAAGAAAAGGAAAAATGATTTGGTTTTTGAGATTGGTTACAACTAAATGTGATTATGAAATTATGAAGAAATGCAACTACACTAATCTACCTAATTAAGAATGAATGATGATTTGAAACTTTTTGTTTAAAGGATGAGAAGAGTAGGACGGGAATACAATCCTCCAACCCTAGTGTAGTGCAGTCATAATATTAACCTTAAATTTATATGATTGATTTGACCCGGAATTTAGTACTCCCAAGCATTATGTATACGAGGTTCAAGCCCACGTCATACCTAATCTGAGGATGAGTAAATCGGTATTGCGATAGTAGCACTCGAATTGCATTCTAAATCATCACGAGTACCCAGAGGCAAACGAGATATAAAGATCTACAACTGTTGTGTAACTACGCAATACGATCAAGGTCCATCATTAAATTTAGCGGATTAATTTTATACACACGCACTAACACATCAGGCTGGGTTCATTCATCCTGGCCTTGGAAAATCTAGCCTAACATGTTGAATTTGATGAAAATAATGATTAATGTGCAGGTGTTCATAATTACTCTAAATAAAATAGTAATTAGATGCAGAAAAGAATTAGAATTAAGAATTACTCACTAAAATTTTCCAAGCAATAAGTGAAACAATGAAAGAAACTGATACTCACAACAAATTACTGAATAAAGCCTTCAATCCTTGAATTAAATCTGAAATTATTCACTAAAGTAGGGTTTTTGGAAAAAGAGAGGAAAATCCTACTAATTCTCCGTTCCTATAACAATAATAAATCGGGTCTTTTATACCCTACAACAATATCGGAAGTCAGCTGCACTAGGAGTCTTTTTAGGAAGAGAGAAAATTTTCAAATCTCGAAGCCCGGACCGATCCGGGGCTTAGGCGGACCGGTCTGCACCGAAGGCGGATCGATTCTTTTTATTTTGGGGCGGACCGGTCCGGGGTCGGACCGGTTCTTTTTTTATTTTGGCCTTCTTCGATTTGCATGCGATCCGGGGTCTTCTGGAGTTTGGCAAGGCGGACCGATCTGGGGTAGGGGCGGACCGATCCGGCTATTTGACTTTTTAGTTCCTCTTTGACTGCTCATAACTTTGGTTCTGGGATTCCGATTGAGGTGCCGTTTCTTCCTTTGTGCTCGTGAATGAGATGTCTTCAACTTCTCTTTAGGTACCTCATCCGAATTCAGGGTGGAAATTACGGTTTTGACCTTGAGACGTTTCCTTCTTTCTTTCTTGATTCTTCCGGTTTCCTTCTTTCGTTTCTTGACATCAAATACCTGTAAAATGACTACAAAATACCAGAAACTCGGTGTACTCATTAGGATCGGTCAGTAGCACAATTACGAGATAAATCTAACTCAATTACGTTGTTTGAAGTGCTAAAAGTAACTAAATCAAGGGATAAATTAGGAAGAATTTATGCCTAATCAGAGCCCTCATACAATGATACATACTATAAACTTACACTGTGGACTTAGGCCTAATTGGCTGAACCACTTATATTCCGGTGTGATTCCTCTTCTCCTCACTTCATTCTCTTATATTTACTATATACATGTGCTGCCATTGTTAACATTGAATTGAGCTCACAAACACCTTGTTGGGTGGTGTTGTTTCCAGCATCATCATTTTGGCGCCGTCTGTGGGAAACAGAGAAGCTATCTCTTCCTCTTTTGCTGCTTAACCTCACCGGAGACTCTGGTTGTGAACCGAGCACCACCCCATGCGTGGAGCTGCTTCACCATTGAAAGAGGTTCATTAAGGTATTAAGTTCATCTGCTACTCAAGATCTATAGTGTTAACATATGGCACCGGAATTTCCACCGCCTCTTCCGCCGCCTAGTGCGGGGGGACCTAGCTCCAGCCAGGCACCGCCCCAATCCGAAATGGCGGAGGTGGCCGCAACCTTAAGGTCTTTGGCTACAATGCATCAAGTAATGCAGGAGCAATTTGCAAAGCTCAGCCAAAATATGAAGAGGCCACCTGGGGTCTCGTCGGAAATGATCACCCCGACGGCTGTTCAGCCTCATCCGGACGCTAGGGGACCACCCCAGGCACCAATGAAGGACCAACCTGCACCTCAGTGGAGGAGGGACATTGCTGACCCTAGGTTCTTATGCCTGGGGAGGCAAGGAAACCCTTGCCCAGAGGACCAGTATGACGATCTAGAGGCGGAAGAGGTCCCGGAAGATTGTTGGGATCCGTATGAGGTTTCGAATAATACGATTCGCCCTATCCAACAAAGCCCAGGTTGTGAAGGCAGAAGAGGCGGGGAAGCTCAATGACGAGGATCCTCCTTTGATCGACTGAGCAGAGGGCCAGCCTTTGAAAGGTTAGGCCCAGTAAATGACCTAAGGCAGAGGTTATCAAGGTCAAGGAGTGCATCCAAATCGCAAAGAGGAGATGGACAATGTCGGCCTCACCAAGGTCGACCTCATGCAGGAAGAGGTAGAGACCAGGAAGAGGTCAACAGCCGATGTTGCGCTGCGGCTGGGGAACCCTCAGTTCACCCCTTGAAGGTGGCTGGGGACATCCTCGACCAGGCCGATGGTAGGAGACCATAGAATGACTCTATACAACGTCTTGAGGAGAAGATTGGAGACCTCATTAAGAGCCGAGATCCATTGTAAAGAGGTTTCTCGGAGGGGTCCCCCTTCGTGGCAAGGATAGTGAGCTTTCCAACCCCTGCCATGTTCAAACCACCCATGGTGTCTCCTAAGTATGGAGGTAGCACCAACCCTGTACATAACATTGAGATGTATCAGTCAGCGGCAGACATCTACTCGATACCTGATGATATGAAGTGTAGGGCCTTCTCTGAGACTTTAACAGGAGCAGCACACAGCTGGTTCACTTCTCTTCCGAAGAATTCAATTGAGAACTTCAAGGGCTTGGCTGAGCGATTCATTCACTACTTTTTATTTGGGGTAAGACCTCAAAATAAGACCACTCATTTACTGTATGTCAAGCAAGGCAAAGACGATAGCCTAAGAGACTACATCGCCAGGTTTAATAAAGAAAAATTTGAGGTTAAAGATTACGAAGAGAATATAGCCATGACCTCTCTCATAGGAGGTCTTCAGAAAGGGAAGTTGTTGTGGAAACTCGCGAAAGACCCTCCCAGGTCTATGACAGAGCTACTGGAAACTGCGGGATTGTCGAAGAGGCAATGGTCGCCAAGTATGAGGATGAGAACCACGGTAGTAGAGGGAAGTACCAAAGAAAGAAGGATGGAAATAAGAGGTTAACCGATGACAAATTCGCTCACTATACTCCTTTAACTGTGAGCATATCCTCAACGAGATCAAGAATGACAGGACTCTAAGATGGCCGCAGAAACTGAAGGCCCCTCCGCATAAGAGGAACAAAAACTTGTTGTGCGAGTTCCACCAAGATCATGGCCATGTTACAGACAGATGATTCGCCTTGAAGGATGAGATTGAAAAGATGTTAAAGTTTGGAAAGTTGAGGAAGTATGTTGATGTCAAGGCTCCTAAAGGCGGAAGAGATGAACCTAAGAATAGGAGAAACGACAGACGCCGTGACGATGCCCCAGCTAGAAGAGACAATGATTCGGAAGGTGATGATGAAGACGATCCGGACCTTCCACCAAAAGATGACAACACTACGGTGAAGAGGGTTGGCATGATCTCTTTTGGTGTTGACACCATATACGGAGGACTTGCAGGAGGTGGCTCTGAAGTGGCTGACAGAAAAGCTCATGTGGCAGAGGCCAAGTCAGTGGCCAAACTTGAAGTTGTAAATCTAACGTCTTCTGATACAGTGCAGAAGAGAAATAAGGTGGACATGGACACCCTTATAGTGGGGTTATCCTGACTCGACTTCAAAGGTATCTTAGCCCCACATGATGACCCTTTGGTAATAACCACAAGGGTGCATGGATGCGAGGTGCAGAGGATCCTCGTGGACGGGGGGAGTTCAGCAGACGTGATGTTTTGGCCTTGCTTCAAGAGCCTAGGTCTTAGCAGAGCAAGGCTGGTACCCTATCATCATCCTTTAATGGTCTTCTGCGGTGAAAAGGTCCACCCATTGGGCATGTATGAGATGGACGTACGAATGGGCGATGAGTGGCCTAAGAGATTGACCAGGAAGATAAATTTTTTCGTGATGGACGAAAATGTCTTCTCGGCCTATAACCTCATCATAAGAAGGGTAGCCCTTAAGGAGTTTAAGGCTGTGCCGTCGACGTTCCACCAGATGCTAAAATTCCCGACCCCCTATGGGGTAGGGGAAGTGCAAGGTGACCAGACCATAGCACGAGAATGTTACTTCAACTTGTCCGAAGATAGAGAGGCCCATAAAAGGGCAACCACCACTTATAGCATTGATACACTTGACCCAAAAGATGAAACAAAATTGAAGAAGGGAAAGGCTGCGGAAGAGGCAGAATCCATCGTCCTCAATAAGGATGAACTGGAAAAAACCATCCAGGTCTGCAAAGCCTTAAAGACAGAGATCAGGGAAGAGCTAATAAACTTCTTAAGGAAGAGGCAGAGTGTCTTCGCTTGGAGTCATGCTGACATGCCCGGTATCAACCCTAAGGTTATGTGTCACAAGCTTAATGTGACCAAAGATGCCAGGCCTCTCAAGCAAAGACGAAGAGTTTACTCCAGGGAGAAGTACGACGTCATCCGGGAAGAGGTTAAAAAATTAGAAGAGGCTGAGTTTATTAGAGAAGTCATATATCCAAAGTGGTTATCGAATGCAGTCATCGTGCCCAAAGCCAATGGAAAGTGAAAATGTGCATTAATTTCACTAACCTGAACAAGTCTTGCCCAAAAGACTGCTATCCCTTACCTCGAATAGATCAGATGGTAGATGCTATTGCAGGGCATGAGCTTATGAGCTTCATGGACGCGTATTCAGGATACAATCAGATCTTCATGAATGCGGAAGACTCAGAGAAGACAACCTTCATTACCGACAAAGGGGCGTACTGCTACAAAGTGATGCCCTTCAGTCTGAAAAATACGGGGGCAATATATCAACGTCTTGTGAATAAGATGTTCGAAGATCAAATAGGCAAGACTATGGAGGTGTATGTAGACGATATGCTGACTAAAAGCTTAAAGGCCTGCACTCATGTGGCAGACCTTGAGAAGACCTTCGATACTTTGGACCTGTACAGGATGAAACTCAACCCAGCGAAGTGTGTCTTCGGGGTAAGAGCAGGGAAGTTTCTTGGATTCATCGTCAATCAAAGAGGAATCGAAGCAAACCCTGAGAAAATCAAGGCTTTGCTTGACATGAAGATGCCAAGGAGTATCAAGGACATCCAAAGACTCGCGGGGAGAGTGGTCGCACTCAACAGGTTTGTTTCCAGAGAAATGGACAAGTGTCTTCCATTCTTTAAAGTGCTTAGAAAGGCCTTCCAGTGGGACAAAGAGTGCGAAGAAGCTTTTAAACAACACAAGTCTTACCTTGGGTCTCCCTTATTATTATCTCGGCCCATAGTAGGAGAGAAATTGTATGTTTATCTAGCGCTCTTTGAATCGGCCATCAGTGCAGCCATAGTACGGGAAGACGTGGGAATCCAAAGGCCTGTGTATTTTAACAGTAAATCCCTTCAAGGGTCTGAGCAAAATTATCCTCGTATGGAAAAGTTAGCCTACGCCCTGATACATGCTTCAAGGAAGATGAAGCCCTACTTCCAATCCCATTCCATGGTCGTCCTCACCGATTCCCCACTAAGACAGGTTGTACATAAACCTGAGAAGTCTGGAAGATTGATGACCTGGGTCATTGAGTTGGGGGAGTATGACCTTACTTACCAACCTAGGGCAGCCGTCAAAGCGAAGGCCCTCGCAGACTTTGTTGCTGAGTTCATAGTGACTCAAGGTTAGTTGTTAATCAAGTGTTAGGGGGTAATTGATATGACCAAAATGTACCCTCGTCTCTTAGGATGAAGGGCATCACATCTCACAAGAGCCTCACATATCCTCATCAGGGTCGTCCAGATAGGGATCGACCTCAGTAAGGTCGGCCTCAATAAGGTTGGCCACGACTTAATCCTCAGCAGGGTCATCTAGATAAGGGTTGGTCTTAGTAGGGTCAGCCTCAACAGGGTCGGCGTCAATAGGGTCGGCCTCAACAGGGTCATCCACGGCTTAATCATTGGCAGGGTCATCCATATAAAGGTCGGCCATGGCTTAATCACTGGTAGGGTCATCCAGATAAGGATCGGAACAGAAGACGTTGGCCTCAGCCTCAACCTCATAACTCTCATACAACAACTCAACCTCGACCTCAGCCTCATAGATCATCACGATTAGAGACAAGACAAAGAAACTACAACTGATTCCACCAACCTCATACTCGTCCAGCCCGAGGTTACATCAGTCAAGGACATACGGCCGAGCATTTACAAGCACATGTGAGGTTTGGAATACGTGGGCAAATTAGTTATAACCGAATCATTAACCTCACGTGAGGGAATATTGAGGTCATTATTATCTAGATAAGATCAGCCAGGTGTCATTCTCATACTGGTTCGATCCTCATGCACATGCTCATTGCATGCTTGGGGGGTATATTACACCCCCTAAGCACTATATATAGAGGTCATCCTCTACCTTGTAAAGGGACCCAATAATACAACCCTAGCTGAAACTCTGTCAAATTATACAGAAGAGAGAGAAAGCTTGAGAGTTTGTACCCATGGCCATTAGAGCCCTCATATAGTGATATCAACCACACACCTTCACCGTGGATGTAGGCCTGATTGACTGAACCACTTACATGATTATGTTCATCTTCTTCTCCTTATCTCCCTCTACTGTGTGAATACCTTTACTCATATTCTGCCATTGTTAACATTGAATTGAGCTCACAAATACTTTGAAGAGTCATGCTGTTTCCAGCATCATCATTTTGGCACCGTCTGTGGGAACGAGAAGCTAACTCTTCCTCTTTATTTGCTTAATCTCACCGGAGACTCTAGTGGTGAACCAGGTCTCCCCCCTTTGCGTGGAGCTGTTTCACCATTGAAAGAGGTCCTATAAGGTATTAAGCTCATTTACTACACCAGCTATTTTGTGTTAACACATGGCACCGGAATTACCACCACCTCTTCCGCCGCTTGGTGCGAGGGGACCTAGCTCCATCCAGGCACCGCCCCAATCCAAAATGGCAGAGGTGGCCGCAACCTTAAGGTCCCTTGCTACAACGCAACAAGCAATGCAGGAGCAATTTCTACAGCTCAGCCAAAATATCACGAGGCCACCTGGGGTCTCGTCAGAAATGATCACCCCGGTGGCTGTTCAGCCCCATCTCGACACGAGGGGACCACCCCAGGCATCGTGAAAAGACCAACCCTCCCCACAGTGGAGGAGGGACGTTGCTGACCCTAGGCGCTTGCGCCTGGGGAGGGAAGGAAACCCATGCCCTGAGGACCGATATGATGATCTAGAGGCGAAAGACGTCCCAAAAGACTGTTGGGAGCCATATGAGGTTTCGAACAATACTGTTCGCCCTATCCAGCGAAGCCAAGGTTGTGGGGGCAGAAGAGGTGAAGAAGCCCAACAACGAGGATTAACTTTTGATCGATCTTGCAGAGGGTTCAAACGTAAACGTCTTTCGAGATCTGAAAGAGGTTGTATCCAAAAAGACCGAGATTGAGAATAACTCAGAGACTGCAGAGGGGTCAAACATAAACGTCTTCTGAGATCCAGAAGAGGTTGTATCCAAAGAGACCGAGATTGAGAATAACTCAGAGACTGCAGAGGGATCAAACGTAAATGTCTTTCGAGATTCGGAAGAGGTTGTATCCAAAGAGATTGAGATTGAGAATAACTCAGAGACTGCAGAGGGATCAAACGTAAACGTCTTTCGAGAATCGGAAGAGGTTGTATCCAAGGGGATCGAGATTGAGAATAACTCAGAGATTGCAGAGGGGTCAAATGTAAACATATTTCGAGATCCGAAAGAGGTTGAATTCAGAGAGACCGAGATTGAGAATAACTTAGAGACTGCAGAGGGGTCAAACGTAAACGTCTTATCCAAAGAGACTGAGATTGAGAATAACTCAGAGACTGCAGAGGGGTCAAACTTAAACATCTTATCCAAAGAGATCGAGATTGATAATAACTCAGAGACTGGAGAGGGGTCAAACGTAAACGTCTTTCGAGATCCGGAAGAGGTTGTATCCAAGGGGATCGAGATTGAGAATAACTCAGGGACTGCAGAGGGGTAAAACATAAACGTTTTCCGAGATTCGAATGAGGTTGAATCCAAAGAGACTGAGATTGAGAATAACTCAGAGACTGCAGAGGGGTCAAACGTAAACGTCTTATCCAAAGAGACCGAGATTGAGAATAACTCAGAGACTGAAGAGGGGTCAAACGTAAACGTCTTCCGAGATCCGAAAGAGGTTGAATCCAAAGAGACCGAGATTGAAAATAACTCAGAGACTGCAGAGGGGTCAAACGTAAACGTCTTATCCAAAGAGATCGAGATTGAGAACAACTCAGAGACTGCAGAGGGGTCAAACGTAAACATCTTCTGAGATCCGAAAGACGTTGCATCCAAAGAGACCGAGATTGAGAATAACTCAGAGACTGCAGAGGGGTGAAACGTAAACGTCTTTCGAGATCCGAAAGAGGTTGTATCCAAAGAGACCGAGATTGAAAATAACTCAGAGACTGCAGAGGGGTCAAATGTAAACGTCTTCCGATATTCGGAAGAGGTTGTATCCAAAGAGACCGAGACTGAGAATAACTCAAAGAGTGCAGAGGGTTCAAACGAAAACGTCTTCCGAGATCTGGAAGAGGTTGTATCCAAGTGGACCTAGATTGAGAATAACTCAGAGACTATAGAGGGGTCAAACGTAAACGTCTTCCGAGATCTGGAAGATGTTTTATCCAAAGAGACAGAGATTGAGAATAACTCAGAGACTGCAGAGGGGTCAAACGTAAACGTCTTTCGAGATCCAGAAGAGGTTGTATCCAAAGAGACCGAGATTGAGAATAACTCAGAGACTGTAGAGGCGTCAAACGTAAACGTCTTCCGAGATTTGGAAGAGGTTGTATCCAAGGGGACCGATATTGAGAATAACTCAAAGACTGCAGATGGGTCAAACATAAACGTCTTTCGAGATCCGAAAGAGGTTGAATCCAAAGAGATCTAGATTGAGAATAACTCAGAAACTGCAGAGGGGTCAAACGTTAACGTCTTATCCAAAGAGATCGAGATTGAGAATAACTCAGAGACTATAGAGAGGTCAAATGTAAACGTCTTTCGAGATCCGAAAGAGGTTGTATCCAAAGAGTCCATGATTAGGAATAACTCAGAGACTACAGACGGGTTAAACGTAAACGTCTTTCGAGATTCGGAAGAGGTTGTATCCAAAGAGACCGAGATTGAGAATAACTGAGAGACTGCAGAGGGGTCAAATGTAAAGATCTTTCGAGATTCGAAAAAGGTTGTATCCAAGGGGACCGAGATTGAGAATAACTCTGAGACTGCCAAGGGGTCAAAAGTAAACGTCTTCTGAGATCCGAAAGAGGTTGAATCCAAAGAATAACTCAGAGACTGGAGAGGGGTCAAACGTAAATGTCTTATCCAAAGAGATCAAGATTGGGAATAACTCAGAGACTGCAGAGGGGTCAAACGTAAACGTCTTTCGAGATCCGAAAGAGGTTGTATCCAAAGAGATCGAGATTGAGAATAACTTAGAGACTGCAGAGGTGTCAAACGTAAACGTCTTTCGAGATCCGAAAGAGTTTGTATCCAAAGAGACCGAGATTGAGAATAACTCAGAGAGTGCAGAGGGGTCAAACGTAAACGTCTTCCGAGATCTGGAAGAGGTTGTATTCAAGGGGACCAGGAATGGAATAGTCGAGAATGAGGAAGTTCGGTACCTCTTCAAGCAAGGAATCATGTCAGAAGGGGGCTTGTCATCAGATAAAGACATCTGGAACCTATTCGTTGGAGGGTCTTCTTGCGACAGTGGAAGTGATGAAGGGCTGATAATTTCATCTCCGGATGGTACCAACGTTGAATACGCTTTGAGGTTTAAATTCAAGGCATCAAACAACGAGTCAAAATTTAAGGCCATGATAGCAGGTCTCTCATTGGCAAAGACTCTGGGAGTAAGACGACTTCTACTTCATAGTGACTCAAGGTTAGTTGTTAATCAAGTGTTGGGGGTTTATGAGGCCAAAGATGAAAGGATGGCCAAATACCTGAAGAGGGTGAGAATGATATTAGAATGTTTCAAAGAGGAAAAAATGAAAAGAGTACCTCGGTAAAACAATAACCACTCAGATGCATTAGCAAGGGTGGCTTCAACAATGAAGACATACATCAGAAGGATAGTTCCAGTCGAGGTCTTGCCAAAGGAGACCATTGAAGAAGAAGAGGTTAGTAACCCTTTCCTCAATTTGAACCTAGGGGACTCATGGATGGATCCCCTTGTCAGATATATCAAAGAGGGAGAGTTACCATAAACAAAGCTAGAGAGGAGGAAATTAAGATACAGAGCTGTAAAATTCTCCATAATGGGAGACGTCCTATATAATAAGGGATTCCTATTACCTCTCCTAAGATGCGTTCATCCCACAAAAGTTCCCCGCGTCTTACATGAGGTGCATGAGGGTTCTTGCTCCAGTCACATAAGAGGAAGACCCTTGGCCAAAAGGATTATTACGCAAGGATACTGGTGGCCGACCTTGGCCAAGGATGCTGCAGCCTACATGAAGAGGTGTGACAAATGTCAAAGATTCTCAACTATCCCTCATCAACCTTATCAGCCTATGACGTCAATCAGTTCACCTTGGCCATTCACAGTATGGGGGATTGATTTAGTGGGCCCCCTGCCAAGGGCTATAAATAATTATCGATTTCTGATAGTTGCCATTGATTACTTCTCCAAATGGGTAGAGGCCCAGACGATGATAAGGATTACAGAGAAGAAGACCTTCCAATTTATTTGGAAGAACATCATATGCAGATATGGACTCGCAAATACACTCATCTCAGACAACAGAACCCAATTCAAGAATTCTTCCTTGGAAAAATATTGTGAAAGAGTTGGGATAAAACAATTTTTCTCTTCTCCTGGACGACCTCAGGAAAACTGTCAGACCTTATAACATCAAAATGTGGTGACAAGGTCTGAGGTGAGACATCATCCTCAGATGACCTCAAACCTTAAACATCATAATTTGGTGAAAAATTATTTATGAGGATAACATCTTAGCTGATGACCTCAGACCTTAAACATCATTAACTTAGTGATCTCATATCTGAAACATCATTAACTTGGTGACATGAGAGTTAACATCATTAACTTGGTGATCTCATATCTGAAACATCATTAACTTGGTGATCTCATATCTGAAACATCATTAACTTGGTGATCTCATATCTGAAACATCATTAACTTGGTGACATGAGAGTTAACATCATTAACTTGGTGATGTCATATCTGAAACATCATTAACTTAGTGACATGAGAGTTAACATCATTAACTTGGTGGCCTCATATCTGAGACAACCATCATTAACTTGGTGATATCATATCTGAAACATCATTAACTTGGTGATCTCATATCTGAAACATCATTAACTTGCAAACATGAGAGTTAACATGATTAACTTGGTGATCTCATATCTGAAACATCATTAACTTGGTGACATGAGAGTTAACATCATTAACGTGGTGGCCTCATATCCGAGACAAACATTATTAACTTGGTGATATCATATCTGAAACATCATTAACTTGTTGATCTCATATCTGAAACATCATTAACTTGGTGACATGAGAGTTAACATCATTAACTTGGTGGCCTCATATCTAAGACAAACATCATTAACTTGGTGGTCTCATATCTGAAACATCATTAACTTGGTGACATGAGAGTTAACATCATTAACTTGGTGGCCTCATATCTGAGACAAACATCATTAACTTGGTGGTCTCATATCTGAAACATAATTAACTTGGTGATCTAATATCTTAAACATCATTAACTTAGAGATCTCATATCTGAAACATCATTAACTTGGTGACATGAGAGTTAACATCATTAACTTGGTGGCCTAATCTCTAAGACAAACATCATTAACTTGGTGGTCTCATATCTGAAACATCATTAACTTGGTGACATGAAAGTTAACAGCATTAACTTGGTGGCCTCATATCTGAGACAAACATCATTAACTTGGTGGTCTCATATCTGAAACATCATTAACTTGGTGATCTCATACTTTGAAAACCTTTGTCTTGGTTAGACACAAAAATCAATGATATGCATAAGTATACCCATATTATGACTCGGCCTGGGGGTCGACAGAGGAAGCCTCAGCCTCATTCATGACAGTACATTCGATGATCTCATTACCACCAACTGTCCTATCAGAAGACCGACTCATCATATCGACCTAGACCAACACAGCATCATCCTGTTAAAGGAATAGATTATTATCTCAGTCTCATCAAAGAAAGGACCCCTCGGCTAAGGCCGACCAGTAGCGGGACCAGTTTATGCAAAGTACATAAAAGGATTTGAGCATTATAGGTCTTATGACCCAAGCACCCTCGACGTCGTCCACCATATGAAGGAACGTCTCATCAACTTCTCGACCTGAATATACCTTATCCCTCAGCCTTCTATCTACATTGAAGACTAAGGGCTAGGGGGTAATTGATATGAGCAAAATGTACCCTCGTCTCTTAGGATGAAGGGCATCACATCTCACAAGAGCCTCACATATCCTCAGTAGGGTCGTCCAGATAGGGGTCGACCTCAGTAAGGTCGGCATCAATAAGGCCGGCCACGACTTAATCCTCAACAGCGTCATCCAGATAAGGGTCGGCCTCAGTAGGGTCAACCTCAACAGGGTCGGCCTTAATAGGGTCGGCCTCAACAGGGTCGACCACGGCTTAATCATTGGCAGGGTCATCCATATAAGGGTCGACCATGGCTTAATCACTGGTAGGGTCATCCAGATAAGGGTCGAAACAGAAGACGTTGGCCTCAGCCTCAGCCTCATAACTCTCATACATCAACTCAGCCTCGACCTCAGCCTCATAGATCATCACGATTAGAGACAAGACAAAGAAACTACAACTAATTCCACCAACCTCATACTCGTCCAGCCCGAGGTTACATCAGTCAAGGACATAGGGTCGAGCATTTGCAAGCACATGTGAGGTTTGGAACACGTGGGCAAATCAGTTATAACCGAATCATTACCCTCACGTGAGGGAATATTGAGGTCATTATTATCTATATAAGATCAGCCAGGTGTCATTCTCATACTGGTTCGATCCTCATGCACATGCTCATTGCATGCTTGGGGGGTATATTACACCCCCCAAGCACTATATATAGAGGTCATCCTCTACCTTGTAAAGGGACCCAAAAATACAACCCTAGCTGAAACTCTGTCAAATTATACAGAAGAGAGAGAAAGCTTGAGAGTTTGTACCCATGGCCATTAGAGCCCTCATATAGTGATATCAACCACACACCTTCACAGTGGATGTAGGCCTGATTGGCTGAACCACTTACATGCTTATGTTCATCTTCTTCTCCTCATCTCCCTCTACTGTGTGAATACCTTTACTCATATTCTGCCATTGTTAACATTGAATTGAGCTCACAAACACCTTGAAGGGTGGTGCTGTTTCCAGCATCATCACCCAGCATCAACACATACCGCTCATAGATGGCGATGTTACGTAGTACCTAAAATGACCGACACAACGTCTAGCCCACCTGTGCCAATGTGTGCCACCGTCGTGAATGCGTGAAACCCTAAGCCTGCAGGACCATCCACAAACATTGGCATGTCCACACAGATAAATATAAATACCTATTATTAATCCCATATAACATATGTGACAACCCAGATATAATTATGATAAATTATATTAAATCATACTTATCTTATGTTATGTGAATAATGTGTTATTATTATATCTAATGTTAAGTGATTTATGTTTAGTCTAATCCTACCTTCATAAATCGTGAAATGTCGAGTTATGTACGAACACAAGATTTTGTTATTTTCGATAGAAATGTTCCTGTTTAAGACTAGTTTTTACCCTTATAACATTACAATTGACTTGAGGTGAAAACTAGATAGTTGTATACATGTGAGTTAGGATTGTAACAAAACAAACGGTGCATCAAACAGATGTCTGAGTCGGAAGCTAGCCCAAATTTACTAACAAAGGGCAAATATGTCCATTCCTTTAAGTGGTAAATTGTCTTTTAGTAAACCAAATGTTTTAATTTGATTGGATGGCTTGCGAGGCAGCCTTGGCCGACCTAAAACTCTTAATATAAACTATTTCTTCATCAAATTAATACCTAGGTTCAGTTTAAGGTGTTTTTAGCTTGAGGAAGAGGAAGTAGAAGTTAAGGAAGCAAGGGTTACAAGGAAAAGCTAGGAAAAGAATTCCAAGAAAATTCTTAAGTTATTTCCAAGGTAAAATTATGTGTTAATATTGTTGTAATCTTATATTATACTTATTTTGAAGTATATAAATCGTGAATTACTGATAGAAATTATATCATCCTTTGTGATAATACATACTGGTTCATAAGTGAGATAGGTGGTGTTTATAGGTCATATTGCCTTGTATTGAAATCCCTTGTATTCAAACTTTCATATCTATTTGTGTGCTTACTGGAAATGATAAATTCCAATTGGATATGAACGTATACTCATATATTCATATCATATCCTAGAATTAGAATTTAACTCCTTGTGGTTAGGCCTTAGTGATGGTTCCAAGTTGGTATATGGTTGCTGTTTGTATATTTCATTTCGGTAAGCCCTGAGTTTGGTCAAGCTTTTGAGATAGCAAATGAAGTAAAAAAGTTATGAAACTTTAATTACGACTATTAAGTATGTGTAATGAAAATGGGTTGAAAATAATTCAAAGTTATGCTGTAGAAAAAGTATGAAAATTCTTGGAAGTTGAAGGAATAATAGAGGAGCTTGTAGGGAAGATTTCTTGTGATGTAAAGAAATGGTCATAACGTGCCTTAGGAAGCTTGAAAAATTACACTGTCATTTGTAATGGAAATTATATTCATATATGTTTTCATATTGATAAGGTTTGACACCTGTATTTATAAAATTTAGGAATATAGGAGGGTTGAGTATAGAGGACAATAATTTGAGGCCATACTGGATAACCCATAAAAGAATATTGTTATCTTCTCCTTCCAAAGGGTATTTTGAGTACATGTTTTATGTGAATATACTTTGAGAAGTATACTTTCATGTTTACTTTGTTTTAGTTATAAATTTCTTATGAGGTATGTTCTACGATCGAATGTTCATAACTTTATCAATATATATACCATTGTTTCGACTTTACTCATGTTTCTTAGGATTCTACTTAAGTGGAATCATATTGTGATTGTGTAGTCATTGAAAGTACATAATTATATTAAGATAATAATTGTGATTGAGATTCAGTACTGATTTAGTTGGATTAACAGGTGTAAGGGCAAATTAGCCAAGTTCATCTCCACCCGAGGGAAACGTGAATACATAGTTGACAACCCAACGTGAGTGTACTTATTGAGTTGATTTTGGATATGATGTATATGTATTAAATGTTGAGATGATATGGATTATTTAAAAGTCATGAGATGTTGAGATGTTATGTATTATTTAAAATCCAAGAGATGTTGAGATGTTATGGCTTTATAAAAGTCAGGATATGTTGAGTTGCTATGCAATTCAGGAGATGTTAGGTTATTAAAACCTATGGATATGATTATTGCCTACGGGCAGGAGATGTGGGGTTTATTAACTTCGGATATGTATATGGCCTAATTTGGCCCATAGATGGATATATATTAATATGTTGAGATGTTAATATAGTACTTTAACTATATAGAGATGTAGTACATTCACTGAGTTTTTAAACCCATAGTTTAATATGTTTACATTTTCAGGTTTTAAAGCTGCCAGTGCCAAGTCTAGGATGTTGAGTGAATAGTAGTATTGTCTCGTCAGTTTGTTTTATACATTGTACTAGTTGTAATTAAGTTAAATGGTATTGTAGTTTTGTTTAAAATATGTTTCCTTAAAATGATTGGATTTATAGTATTCCGCATTTTAACCTTGAAGTTGTTTTAATGTGTATTACAAAATAAATAAATAAATAATAAGTGTGGTTTGTGAACTATTTAGTTAATTATATCCTAATGGGGTTAGGGGGTGACAACTTGGTATCAGAGCTTTAGGTTTTTATATTATTAGGTTAGAGAGTCTAGATGTGGAAGTGGAAGAAATAGCGTGGTGTGGGTCATTTATATTTACTTGTGAGACATACTAACCATTATGTTAGAAATAAATGTTGTATTCTTGTTTCTGTAATTGTGATTTATGACAGATAGTAAGATATGGAAGGAGAAAATGTTCATGAGAGGGTGGATGAGGAGTCTTCAAATACAGTAAACCAACAAAATCCAAATAATGTAGAGGGGGCTCCTGAACAACTTACAGATATGCAAAAAATGGCTCATGCCATGACTTTAATGGCAGAACAACAAAACATGTTTATGACACAAATAGCGGAACAACAAGCCAAGTACTTGGAGGAGCATACTTTGGCCAGAAGAGAAAGGGAAATACAATGAGAGGAGAAGAATACTCTGTACGAGAAGTTTATCAAATTGAATCCCCCATCATTCTCAGGTTCTGTAGATCCTTGAGAAGTTGAGGCTTAGGTTAGATACACAGAAACTTCCTCGGGGTGATGAATGTACCTGGTGCGCAGAAGGTAATTTTGGCTACTTTCATGTTAAAGGGCGAATCTAAATATTGGTGGGAGTCTTCCAAACATTTATTGCTTACTCTGGAGGGAGGTGAGGTAATTACTTGGGATTCCTTTATTAAAGTCTTATATGAAAAGTATTTTCCTTGCATGTATCGGAAGCAAAAAGAGAGAGAATTTTTATCATTGACTCATGGGAGTATGTCGGTCAGGGAGTATGAAACTAAATTTATATATTTGTCTCGATTTTTATTACGTTTCTTACAGAATGAGAAGGATAAATGCACCAGATTTCAGGATGGGATGAATTTGGTTATCAAGTCTAGACTCACTACAATTGAAATGGTAGACTATACTTCATTAGTTAACAAAGCTATGATGGTTAAAGGAGATGCTAATGATGCAATAAAGAATAGGGAACATAGGGAAAAGAGGAGTAGATTTGATCCATCTCAGCAAAAGGAAGGCAATGTAGAATACTCAAAATAGGGGAGTCAAAGATTTCAGCGCGGTAGAGGGACTGGAAATTATGTTCAGAATAGGACACCAAGCAGTTTTAGGGGTGCAGGATTGATGGGACAACAGAATAGACAACAGGAGAATGACAATGGGTAGTCTAAGCCTGTTACATGCTATTTTTGCAAAGATGAGGGCCATATCAGTCCATATTGTCCCAAGTTAAAGGGGGTAGAGTGTTATCACTGTCATCAAATTGGTCATACCAAAAAGAACTATCCTATGCTATTGGGAGGGATTCAATCAGCTACTACTAGTCGAGGTTCATCACCTGGAGGCATAGGGAGGGTAGGAGGTAGAGGACAGGCTAGTGGTTCCAGGGCGCCGGGAAGAATATTTGCAATGACTTTACAGGATGCTCAAGCTACTCCATAGGTGGTGACAGGTACATTTTCTGTCATGAACAAACATGCTTACGTGCTTATTGATCTAGGTTCTACTCATTCATTTGTCGCACTGTCATTTACCATGCATTTGGGTAGACCATGTTCTTATCTAGATTGTGGTTTATATATTTTTACACCTATGGGGGATGTGATGTTAGTGGAGCGTGTGTATAAAAATTGTATATTGTATGTGGGGGGAAAGGTAGTTGACCATTGATTTAATTCCATTAGATATTCGAGATTTTAATATTATCTTGGGTATGGACTGGTTATCTTCCTACCATGCATCGATTGACTATTTTCGCAAGGAGGTTACATTTAATATGCCGGGGGAGGAAGAATTGAAATTTACTGGGGAAAGAAATGTGGTTCCAAGCTGTCTTATTTCTGCCCTTCGGGTGAGGAAATTGTTAAATAAGGGTTGTCAAGGCTTTTTAGCATATATTGTGGACATAAATAGGGAATTGCAAAAATTAGAAGATATCCCAGTAGTTAAGGATTTTGTAGATGTGTTCCCAGATGAATTACCAAGATTTCCACCTAGCAGAGCGGTAGAGTTTACTATCGATTTAGTGCCTGGTACAGCTCCAGTTTCTATTTCTCCATATAGAATTGCACATGTGGAACTAAAGGAGTTAAAGGTTCAATTGCAAGATTTGCTAGGAAGAAGTTTTATTCGACCTAGTGTATCACCATGGGGTGCTCCGGTATTATTTGTGAAAAAGAAAGACGGAACCATGCGACATTGCATTGATTATCGAAAGTTGAACAAGGTAACTATTCAAAATAAATATCCATTGCCTCGTATTGATGATTTGTTTGATCAATTAAAGGGTGCTGAAGTGTTTTAAAAAATTGATTTGAGATCGGGTTATCATTAATTAAGGGTGAGGGATTGTGACATTTCTAAGACAGCTTTTCATTCTCGCTATGCTCATTATGAATTTTTGGAAATGCCATTTGGGTTAACAAATGCTCCTGCAGTGTTTATGGATTTAATGAATCGGGTATTCATCCTTTCATAGATTCATTTGTAATTGTATTTATCGATGATGTTTTGATATACTCACCTGGCTAGGAGGAACATGAGAAACATCTAAGAGTTGTATTGCAAGTTTTGAGAGATAGTCAATTGTTTGCCAAGTTTAGCAAATGTGAGTTTTGGTTGAATCAGGTAGTATTTCTGGGGCATGTTGTTTCGGGAGATGGAATTTATGTTGACCCTAAGAAGGTAGAGGCAATTGTACAATGGCAAAGACCAAGAAATGTAATGGAGATAAGGAGTTTCCTAGGATTGGCTGGATATTATAGAAGATTCATAAAGGGGTTTTCATCTATAGCCTTACCATTGACTAAATTAACTCGAAAGGAAGTGAAATTTGTGTGGAGTGATGAATGTAAGCACAGCTTTGAAAAGTTCAAAAATAGGCTAGTATCAACTCCAGTTCTCACTGTTCCATCCAATGGAGAAGGTTTTGTGATTTATACTGGCGCTTCATATTAGGGCCTGGGGTGTGTTTTCATGCAACATGGAAAGGTAATTTCTTATGTATTTAGACAGTTGAAAATGCATGAACGTAATTATCCTACACACGATTTAGAACTTGCAGCTATTGTTTTTGCCTTGAAATTATGGAGACATCATTTGTATGGAGAGACGTGTGAAATTTTCACTGACCCTCAAAGTTTAAAGTATTTATTTACACAGAGAGACTTGAATTTGAGGTAGAGGCGTTGGATAGAGATGATTAAAGACTATGACTGTATCATTCATCATCATCCTAGTAAGGCCAATGTAATAGTAGATGCTTTGAGTCAAAAATCATCGGGGATTCTAGGTTGCATACAGTGTGTAGGTGTGGGAAATATCCTTGACTTGGCATCGATGGGCATTGAGTTAAGTTTTTCAAAAAGGGGAGGCTTATTAGCACATGTCATAGTGATACCTTTATTGGCGGAACGCATAAGAAATTTGCAGGTCAGTGATCCCTTCCTTGAGAAGAAGAAACAAGATGTCCTGGATGGTAAAGAGAGTTACATTGAAATTAAGCATGATGAATCATTGTGTTATAAAAACAGGATTTGTGTACCGAATGATCCACCCTTAGAGAAGGATATGTTAGAAGAGGCACATAGTTCTATTTACTCTATGCATCGGGGAGGTACCAAAATGTACAGAGATTTGAAAGAGTATTACTGGTGAAACAATATGAAATGTGAGATTGCAGAATTTGTAGCTAAATGTTTAGTATATCAGCAAGTGAAAGCGGAGCATCAGAAGTCGGCAGGATTATTGCAATCATTGCCTATTTCGGAATGGAAGTGGGAGAATATAACGATGGACTCTATTACGGGATTACCCCGGTCACCAAAGGGGCATGATTCTATTTGGGTGATTGTAGACCGAATGACGAATTCATCTCATTTTCTTCCAGTTAAGACCACCTACACTGTTGACAAATATGCACGTATGTACGTTGATAAGATTATCCGTTTACATGGGGCACCAGTGTCAATAATATCAGATAGAGATCCAACGTTCACTTCTAAGTTTGGCCTCATTTACAGAATGCTATGGGCATAAGTTTGACATTCAACACGGCATTTCATCCACAAACCGATGGGCAATCAGAAAGGATGATTCAAATATTAGAAGACATGTTACGATCATATGTATTTGACTTCAAGGGTAGTTGGGATGATCATTTGCCATTGATGGAATTCTCGTATAATAATAGCTATCAGTCCACCATTGGTATGGCTCCGTATGAAGCTTTATACGGGAGGAAATGTAGAAAGCCTTTGTGTTGGGATGAAGTAGGTGAAAGGAAACTTTTGGGTCCTGAATTGATAGATATGAGAACAGAAAAGTTTAAAATGATTCTGGAACGGATAAAGATAGCGCAAAGTAGGCAGAAATTTTATGCAGATAAAAGGAAGTGTTAATTGGAATTTCAGAAGGGAGATTTTGTATTCCTGTGTATTTCATCATGGAAAGGTGTCATGAGATTTGGGAAAAAGGGGAAACTAAGTCCAAGATACATTGGACCATATGAAGTGATGGAAAGAATTGGGACCTTGGCATATAGATTAGAATTACACCCAGATTTATCCCATTTACATGATGTGTTTCACCTATCGATGCTTCGTAATTATTTGGTAGATCCATCTCATCAGTTGAAAACTCAACCAATTGAACTGAAGGAAGACTTATCGTACATCGAGGAACCAATGGAAATTACTGATCGTAAAGAGCAAGTATTGAGAAATAAAGTTATTCCTTTAGTTAAAGTTATGTGGATGAGCCATGGAATTAAAGAAGCAACTTGGTAAACGGAGGATAGCATGAAGAAACAGTATCCCTATTTATTTGGTAAGTGACATTTATATTAAATTTCGGGGACGAAATTTTCTAAGGGGGAAGGTTGCGACAACCCAGATATAATTATGATAAATTATATTTAAATCATACTTATGTTATGTTATGTGAATAATTTGTTATTAGTATATCTAATGTTAAGTGATTTATGTTTAGTCTAATCCTACTTTCATAAATCGTGAAATGTCGAGTTATGTACGAACACAAAATTTTGTTATTTTCGATAGAAATGTTCCTGTTTAAGACTAGTTTTTACCCTTATAACATTACAATTGACTTGAGGTGAAAACTAGATAGTTGTATACATGTGAGTTAGGATTGTAACACAACAAACGGTGCATCAAACGGATATCCGAGTAGGAAGCTAGCCTGAATTTACAAACAAAGGGCAAATATGTCCATTCCTTTAAGTGGTAAATTGTCTTTTAGTAAACCAAATGTTTTAATTTGATTGCATGGCTTGGGATGCAGCCTTGGGCGACCTAAAACTCTTCATATAAACTATTTCTTCATCAAATTAAGCCCTAGGTTCAGTTTAAGGTGTTTTTAGCTTGAGGAAGAGGAAGTAGAAGTTAAGGAAGCAAGGGTTACAAGGAAAAGCTAGGAAAAGAATTCCAAGAAAATTCTTAAGTTGTTTCCAAGGTAAAATTATGTGTTAATATTGTTGTAATCTTATATTATACTTATTTCAAAGTATATAAATCGTGAATTATTGATAGAAATTCTATCATCCTTTGTGATAATACATACTGGTTCATAAGTGAGATAGGTGGTGTTTATAGGTCATAATGCCTTGTATTGAAATCCCTTGTATTCAAACTTGCATATCTATTTGTGTGCTTACTGGAATTGAGAAATTCCAATTGGATATGAAAGTATACTAATATATTCATATCATCTCCGATAATTAGAATTTAACTCCTTGTGGTTACGCCTTAGTGATGCTTGCAAGTTGGTATATGGTTGCTGTTTGTATATTTCATTTCGATATGCCCTGAGTTTGGTCAAGCTTTTGAGATAGCAAATGAAGTCAAAAATTTATGAAACCTTAATTATGTACTATTAAGTATGTGTAATGAAAATGTGTTGAAAATCATTCAAAGTTATTGAAGAGTGCGTGTGCGTTCAAATAGAGATAATTTAATTAAACTCAGTTTTTATCAATTAAATCCTAAACATGCAACTATATGTGATTGAAGAAGATGATAACTCATGCAAGAACATTCAAACACATTTATGTGAGGAAAAATCCCCCAAAGGGGTAAAAATATTTATTTTCATTATAATATTGTAACATACAATTTCTCGAATTACAATGAAAATACAGTGACACAGAGTTACCCATAGGTGTCGGATCTGTAGTCGGCGGTTGGAAGTTTCCCTTTCTAGGAGGGAAACAATGAAGAAGAAGAACGGTCTTCTCCATAAGGGTATGAACAGACACACGGATGTGTTCTTGGGTTGCACACGGATTCACAAAGGTTTGGAAACTTGTGTGAATCGAAACTTGAGTCTTGGGGCTCACAAAGATGAAGACTTCGATTTATTAGGACTCTGAAAATCGTCTGTATAAGTCTTAGAAAAAAAATCCCCGAAGTTGGTTTATAAAAGAAAAACTGGCCCTAAAAAATCTGAACACGATCTGCACGATTTTATCCCAGGCGGATCGGCCCGCTTCTTGTCCGGACCGATCCGAGGTCGGATCTGTTCTTTTTTGAAAAGGGCTTCTTCGTTTCGCAATCGGTGCGGGGTCTACTGGATTGAAGAATAAGGGTATTGGTCCGGCTTGAGGGGGATCGATTCGTTAGCAGATCGGTTCTTTTTCCAAACTGGTAAATCGATCCGGTACGGACCGGTTCCTTTTTAAAATAGGTGGACCGGTCCGGCTGACCATAAAACTGATTCCTTGAATTCTTTGATATTCGGATCCGTTGATGACGAGGTGATCTTGAATTTCTTCAACGATGGAACGACTTATGGAATACACAGAAATAATGGACAAAATGTCCTTACAAATCTCCCCCTATGTCTATGCCGGTACAAATATAAAAAACATCCGAATTATCAAATATCAAAATGCCTATACAAACCTACCCTTCCATGAACCCAAAACTGGAAAGATACAAATGAATAAGACTTCAACATTTGGTCTTCAACTCTTCAGGAATCTCAAACGCTTTTCTCATCAGGGCGTGCAATTCAGAGATCATCAAAGAAGTACCTACACACATGAGACAAATCAAATACCAAGTGACATATCGAGTTTGAAATGAGATATAAACATATGTACCAATTTATGATAGAAACTCAAAATTTCAAAACTCCGCCATAAAATGATAATTCTTTAATCTCCCCCTTTATATGATGTCCCCAAGTAGACAAATGAGAAGAATAAATCAAACAAGCAAAATCGGGGTGTCATAAGGAATAAGGAACTATTTTTTAAAGTTTTTCAAAAATTTTCAAACAAAACAAATAAAAATTCACCATGAACGAACACAAAACAACCAAGTTGATGAAAGCAGAAATGTAGAGGTGTGATAAAATTCGATATGAAAATCAATGCATACAAACATGACATATGTGCACGATGAATATCGGATACTCCTAACGAATGAACTCAAAATCTTCCTTTGGTGTAAAAAAGTGGTAATATGAGACATTAACTCAATAAAATCAACAAATCAACGTTCAAAGTGATTTCCACACCAATAACGTCCAAAACTATTTCATGCTTTTTCAGGACTTTCAAGGAAGTACAAACCCGTTTATATTCTCCAACCAAACTCCCTCAGATATATATTTTGAATAGAGGCGATCTAAATTCTCAAACTTTGGAGAATTGATGATGAAACCTAATGGCCCATATTTGGCATATATTTGCTTTTTATTGCCTTTAAATTTTTTCGAGCTCTTTTAACCTCTTTGGACCCTGGATAATAAAATTCCTCCATTTTTTAGGTCCTTTTGAACGGTGGCTTAAAATCGCAAAGGCTAAATGAATCTTTCGCAGCCCTTCCCCGTTTTTAAAAAAAAAAACACAATGTCACCAAAATGGTTTAAACATGCATTCCAATCTTATCAAGTTTTATCGCATATGTTTAGTTGTATAGACATAATTGAAATGGAAACACTCAAGCCAATATGTGATAGACAAGTAAAATAATCAAATATATCCGTGCTTGTGTGGAATAAAGGAGATAGGAGTCAAACATGTAGAAAGTTATCACTAATCACATCTCAAGGACTCAAAACAATGTAAAGCACATGGATGAAATGTTGTAGCGTCTCAAATCTCTATCAAACATTCCCATGGATAAATGGAATGAAGTTGTGACTTGGCTATCATAAATGCTCATCCACAAAAGATGAAAATAAAATACAAAAATATTTTTTTGATTTTTCAAAAAATTATCAAAATAAAATCTTTTTGGGCTTTTCTAAAATTTTATAAAAAGAAAATCTTTTTGGATTTTACAAAAAATAAGAAAAACAAAACATATGATACAAGCTAGCAATAGGCATCAGATGATATGAAGAAAATGCATCTTATGCTAGACACGAACCAACCCCTTAGTCAACTGTACAAATCCCCAAAGACTTCCTAAGACTCTCGAATCTAAGGGCATCTAAAGGTTTCGTGAAAATATCGGCTAACTGATGGTCGGTGCGAACAAAACTCAGGGATACGACTTTCTCCTCAACTAACTGTCGTATAAAGTGCTCGCGTATCCTGATGTGCTTTGTGCGCGAATGCTGGACTGGATTGCGGGAAATGTGTATCGCGCTCGTATTATCACAGGAAATGGTCATGGTGTCCTGTGAAATCCCATAATCCTCCAGCATCTTCTTCATCCACAAGAGTTGCGTGCAACAAATCCCGGTGGTGTTGTACTCAGCCTCCGTAGTGGACAAAGAGATGGAGTTTTGCTTCTTGCTCAACCAGGAGACAAGAGCAGAACCAAAATAGAAACACCCACTAGAAGTGCTCCTACAACCATCTACATCCCTGGCCCAATTGGCATCCGAATAGGCAAACAAACGGTCATCAGTATCAAAGGAATACCAAATACCATATGAGAGAGTCCCACTCACGTATTTAATAATACATTTTAGAGAAAATAAATGTGACTCTTTCGGGGATGCCTGATATCACTCACAGACTCCAACACTAAAGGCTATGTCGGGACGATTGGAAGTCAAGTAGAGAAGACTACCTATCATACTTCGATACAAGGTTTTCACTACGTCCTTACCTGAAGTGTCCTCACTAAGCTTGATAGAAGTACTCATAGGTGTACGTGCATGCTTAGCAGAGTCTAAACCAAATTTCTTCACTAGGTCTCTAGCATACTTAGATTGGGAGATAAACATTCCATCCTCTAGCTGATGAACTTGGAGACCAAGGAAGAAAGTAAGCTCACTTACCATGCTCATCTCAACCTCACTTTTCATCTCCTCCTCAAAGTGGTGAGCATGCTGGGAGCACGTGGATACAAAGACTATGTCGTCCACATAGACCTGGGTAACCAAAATAGCACCGTCATCTCTCCTAACGAACAACATCATATCAACTCCACCTCTTTTGAAGCCATAGGCTAAGAGATAGGAAGTAAGACTTTCGTACCAAGCACGGGGTGCTTGCTTCAAACCATACAAGGCTTTCCTCAGATAATAAACGTGCTCAGGGTGCTTAGGGTCTTCAAGCCCTTTTGGTTGTTCCACATAAACCTCCTCCTATAGAATGCCATTTAGAAAGGCACTCTTGACATCCATCTGATATAACTTGAAGTGCAGATGACATGCGATAGCGAGTAGTAAGCAGACGGAATCAAGCCTCGCAACAGGAGAAAATGTCTCCCCAAAGTTTACACCTTCTATCTCTGTGCAGCCTTGAGCGACCAACCTTACCTTGTTTCTGATTATGGTACCATTTTCATCCATTTTATTCTTGAAAATCCATCTGGTACCTATCACATTAGTCTCACTAGGTCGGGGACAAGTTTGCAGACATTGTTCTTTTTAAACTGAAGCAACTCATCCTGCATAGAAGATATCCAGTGTTCATCCATGAGTGCTTCTTTGTGATTCTTGGTCTCAACTTTGGACGTGTAGAAAACATGGCTAACAACCCTAGAGTGGGATCACCAATAATGGCAGAAGGGTCATGACTCTTGCGAACCCAAGCAGGTGTGTCCCCTAACACATGAGTAGGGTCCACAAAGTGTGGGTGAGGTGCAAGTAAATTACTGTCCGAATCATCTTCATACTCACACGGAAGGCTAGAATCAATAAACGCCGAAGGTTCGTCATCTTGCACGGTGACGTTTATTGACTCCATAACCTTGGATCTCTTCAGGTTAAAAACTCTGTACGCTCTATTATTCGATGAATACCCTAGCAGTATTCCTTCGTCGCTTCGGGAGTCAAATTTTCTAATTGCTCTCTATCTCGTAGGATGTAGCATTTACTCCCAAAAATACGGAAATATACAAGGTTAGGTTTCTTGCCAGTCCATAATTCATAAGGCGTCTTAAGTGTGTGTGGATGTAGATAAACCCTATTCACCGTGTGTCATGCAGTAGACACTACCTCTGCCCAAAATCTCCTAGAAACCTTACAACCTAGAAGCATAGATCTAGCCATTTCCTGGATCATCCTATTCTTTCTCTCAATAATCCCATTTTGCTGAGGAGTCTTCCCAGAAAAAAACTCATGTTTGATCCCAATGCTATCACAGTAAAGATCTACCTTTGCTTCTTTAAATTCAGTACCGTTGTCACTATGTATTCTATTAATAGTGACACTGTGTTGATTTTGCCGGACACGACACTTGGTCGTTAAAAACTCCACGACATCAGATTTCTCCCTCAAAAAACCTACAATCGAGTATCTGGAGAAATCATCCACCATAACGAGGATATACCTCTTACCACCTAGACTCTCAGTGCGAGTAGGACCCATAAGATCCATGTGAATAAGCTCAAGTACACGAGAGGTGGTAATGGAATGCAACTTCTTATGGGGGCTACAAATTTGTTTTTCCAACTGACAAGGTCCGCAAATCGTCAAAGTTGGATTTCCAAGAGATGGTTAGCCACGTACTAGGTCCTTTTTAGCTAAACGAGATAAGTCTCTAATGTTCACGTGACCTAGACGTTGGTGCCACAGATCCATATGAGTGATCGTGGAGCTGTTGCAGACAAGTGAGAATGTGGGCTCAGTCCCATAGCAGTTATCCTTTTTCCTTACCCCTCGCACTAAAAGTTTACCGACTTGATTATAGACATTACATGTGTCCCGATCAAACTTTACGGCAAAGTCAGCATCGCACAACTGGATAATGCTGAGAAGGTTTGTTTTCAAACCTTTGACGTACAAAACGTTCTCTAGCTTAGGAAATCCTGGTAACTCTACAGTACCACGTCCTACAATGCTAGACTTGCTCCCATCTCCAAAGGTGACTCTGCCATCCGGATAATCCTCAAGGGACGTAAAAATGAGGTATCCCCTGTCATATGTCTGAAGCACCCACTATCAAAACACCACTGTGAGGTATTATGTGCTTTGAGAGCGACATGAACAACAAAGGCCTTTTTATCTTTCTTAGGTACCCAAGTAGTGGTGACCTTTTGTTTACCTTTATTGTTGTTGGTGTTAGCCGGAATGTGAGAAGCATTCACTGACGGTAAAGACATCCCTCGGAATTCCTCCATCAAGCTCTGTGATGTGGCAGCTAAAAACTCAACTCGCTCTCTCAGACTGGTAAAATCATCAGTATGCTGTGGTGGAGAAGTAGTACGTCGTGTCCGACCCATACTATAGAAAAATTCCCTGAGGTGGCCTTTTCTTTTGCAATAAGTACAAAAGAACACAGTCAAAGGCGGACCTTGGTTTGCTTTTCTTGGTCGAACTCTCTTTCGAGGTTTTTGACGATGGCCATAAGGAGTCGTAGTAAACTCAGGAACTAGTCCAGGTGCAATTTAGGATATGGAGGCACCATCATAACCTATTCCCTGCCTATCACCAAAATCTAAAGCGGGTCCGAGGAGCATCTTTCCAGATCTGTCCTCGATTTGAACCTTGACTTCTCGTGCTTTCTCAAGATCATGAGTAAGCTAGGCAACAAGGCTTCAAGTTTCTTCTGAGTCTCCATGGAGGAATGGAGCTCACTCGTAAGACTAACCACTTGTTTGGTCAAGTCCTCTCTCTCTTTCTCAAAACAACCTTCTCTCTCTCTAAACAAACTCTCTTTCTCATCACAGGCAGATTCTATCTCTCTTAAGGTAGTGCAAGTGGAGGAATCTCTCTCTCGCTTTTCTTAAGTCTTCCTCTAAAGCGGTGATCCTAAGAACTAACGCTTTGTTACCCTTTTTAGTTTTTAATGACTCAGAATAAAGCTCGGCGTAGGCGCATTGGAGATCACTCTCGCTCTCACTTGTGTCATCCTCCCCCTCACTCACATCAATCTCACTGTCGATGTGTCCCTATGAAGCAACATCCTCATCGTCGTGAGGAGGACTAGAAGTATTCTCATGACTATCCATGAATGCGGTGAAGTTACACTCATACGGTGACTCATCTCTAGAATCCACCGACTCGACCTCACTGTCGTCACTAAGGGTAGTATTAAGGACAGCTTTGCCCTTTTCTCTGTTCAGCCTAGTAGCACACTCAAAGGCTCTATGACCCCTGCCGTCACACTAAAAACATCTCTCACTTTCCTTCTTAGGCGGGTCTTTACAAACTTTTTCATTTTTCTTTTCAAACTTATTTTTCTCAAACTTCTTTTTATCTTTAAAATTACCATTTTTCTTAAATTTGAGAATTCTTTTGAAATTTTTAGAAAACAGGGCTAAATCATCTAGATCAAAATCACACTCAGAATTTGACGTATCAATCTCTATTTTTCTAGATGACTCCCTCTTTCTTGTCGACCCCTCACCTTTTCTCTCCTGGGCATTAAGTGCAATTCCCTTATCTTTAGGCTTGAAAAATTTAGGGAACATATAGATCTCATAGGTTTGCAAATCTCCTACAAGTTCCTCCAATTTTAGCATATTCAAATTACCTATAGAATTTAGCACAGTGACTTTAGGGATAAAACGCTTAGGGAGAGAATGGAGAATCTTTTTGACAACTCTAGCATTAGGAATGTGTTCACCAAGATTGAACCTAGTGTTAACAATATCATACAGTCTAGCATAAAATTCATCAAAACATTCCGATTCAAACATGGTGATGGTTTCAAATTGAGTTGTCAAATTTTGCAATTTAGACTCTTTCACAGCATTAGTACCTTCATGGGTAAGTTGTAAAATATCCCATGCCTCTTTTGACGTGGTGCACGTCATTATGCGTTTGAACTCATCAAGTGTGGCAAACCCAGAAATAGCACATAAACCCTTAGAATTAAAAGATGACCATCTAAACTCTTCTTCAGTCCAAGAGGAGACATGTTTTAAATTGGTCACATTTTCAATAGTGACGGATGGAGGTATCCACCCTCTTTCAACCAAAATCCATACACGTTCATTAATGTCTTTTAATGCAGATCTCATGCGGGCTTTCTAATGTGCATAGTTTGTCCTGTCAAAAACTGTCATTTTATTATATAACTTCTCCATTATGAACACACTCGTTTTCAAAAATTAATTTTTCGAAAATTGGTATCTTATAAAAATTTTGCAAAAAATTAGGATTACGCAATAGATTAGCATAACCTGCTCTGATACCAATTTGAAGAGTGCGCATGCGTTCAAATAGAGATATAATTTAATTAAACTCAGTTTTTATCAATTAAATCCTAAACATGCAACTATATGTGATTGAACAAGATGATAACTCATGCAAGAACATTCAAACACATCTATGTGAGGAAAAATCCCTCAAAGGGGTAAAACCATTTATTTTCATTATAATATTGTAACATACAATTTCTCGAATTACAATGAAAATACAGTGATACAGAGTTGCCTACAGGTGTCGGATCTGTAGTTAGCGACTGGAAGTTTCCCTTTCCAGGAGGGCAGCAATGAAGAAGAAGAACGGTCTTCTCCATAAGGGTATGAACAGACACACAGATGTGTACTTAGGTTGCACACGGATTCACAAAGGTTTGGAAAGTTGTGTGAATCGAAACTTGAGTCTTGGGACTCACAAAGATGAAGACTTCGAGTATTTAGGACTCTGAAAATCGTCTATATAAGTCTTGGAAAATAAATCCCCGAAGTTGGTTTATAAAAGGAAAAATGGCCCTAAAAAATATGAACACGATCTGCACGATTTTATCCCAGGCGGATCGGTCAACTTCTGGTCCGGACCGGTCCAAGGTCGGATCGATTCTTTTTTGAAAAGGGATTCTTCGGTTCGCAATCGATCCGGGGTCTACTGAATTGAAGCATAAGCGGATCGGTCCGGCTTGAGGCGGATCGGTCCGTTGGCGGATCGTTTCTTTTCCAAATTGGCGGATCGGTCCGGTACGGACCGGTTCCTTTTGAAAACAGGCGGACTGGTCCAGCTGACCAAAAAACTGATTCCTTGAATTCTTTGATATTCCGATCCATTGATGACGATGTGGTCTTAAATTTCTTCAACGATGGAACGGCTTATGACATACACAAAAATAATGGACAAAATGTCCTTACAGTTATGCTGTAGAAAAAATATGAAAAATCTTGGAAGTTGAAGGAACAATAGAGGAGCTTTTAGGGAAGATTTCTTATACTGTAAAGAAATGGTCATAACCTGCCCTAGGAAGCTTGAAAAATTACACTGTCACTTGTAATGGAAAGTATATTCATATATGTTTTCATATTGATAAGTTTGGACACCTGTATTCATAAAATTGAGGAATATACGAGGGTTGAGTATAGAGGACAATAATTTGAGGCCATACTGGATAACCCATAAAAGAATATTGTTATCTTCTCCTTCCAAAGGGTATTTTGAGTACATGTTTTGTGTGAATATACATTGAGAAGTATATTTTCATGTTTACTTTGTTTTAGTTATAAATTTCTTATGAGGTATTTTCTACGATTGAATGTTTATAACTCTATCAACATATAGACCATTGTTTCGACTTTACTCATATTTCTTGGGATTCTACTTAAGTGGAATCATATTGTGGTTGTGTGTAGTCATTGAAAGTACATAATTATATTAAGATAATAATTATAATTGAGATTCAGTACTGATTTAGTTGGATTAACAGGTGTAAGGGCAAATCAGCCAAGTTTAGCTCCACCCGAGGGAAACGTGAATACATAGTTGACAACCCAATGTGAGTGTAATTACTTAGTTGATTTTGGATATGATGTATATGTATTATATGTTGAGATGATATGGCTTATTTAAAAGTCATGAGATGTTGAGATGTTATGGCTTATTTAAAAGCCAAGAGATGTTGAGATGTTATGTCTTTATAAAAGTTAGGATATGTTGAGTTTCTATGCAATTCAGGAGATGTTAGGGTATTAAAACCTATGGATATGATTATTGCCTACGGGTAGGAGATGTGGGGTTTATTAACTCCGGACATGTATATGGCCTAATTTGGCCCAGAGATGGATATATAGTAATATGTTGAGATGTTAATATAGTACTTTAACTATATAGAGATGTAGTACATTCACTGAGTTTTTAAACCCATAGTTTTATATGTTTACATTTTCAGGTTTTAAAGCTGCCACTGCCAAGTCTAGGATGTTGAGTGAATAGTAGTATTGTCTCGTCTGTTTTTTTTATACATTGTACTAGTTGTAATTAAGTTAAATGGTATGGGAGTTTTGTTTAAATTATATTTCCTTAAAACGATTGAATTTTTAGTATTCCGCATTTTAATCTTGAAGTTGTTTTAATGTGTATTACAAAATAAATAAATAAATAATAAGTGTGGTTTGTGAACTGTTTACTTAATTATACCCTAATGGGGTTAGGGGGTGACAATATATGTAGGTGATTACTCTATAATTACCTAAGGTACTCCACATGATATCCATAATTCTTCATCCATTAATAATTGACCATCTATTTAATTATTAACCCCATCTTCTTTAACAGATTATTTAACCATCTAGTTAAATATAATGTCGCAATTAGTATATGTGCCACATTTATATCTTTAATAAATTCACCGTTCACCCAAACACCATTCCACCAACTCGTATGGACTTATATAAATACCCTAGAACTAACCCCGGTCCCAACTCAACCAGCCCCCAGGACCAAATTAATTCAGTTTCTTGGCCGAATCAATTCATTGCCAGCTGAATCGATTCAGATTAAGTCCGAATCAATTCGAAGACTGATAGTATCCCAGATCTACTACTATTTTCCTATATGGGATTCCTTAATTCTTTCCCAAGATTTCTTTTAATTGTTCATTCCATTACATAAACACATAGTCAAGTTTCTTCCACTTAATTACTCATCTTAGAGCAATTTATTTCATATATTAACATTGATTTCTTTCCCCAATTCCCAGAATTCATGGGATTAAACTACAACCTTTACTCTAGAATTTCTACTTCCATATCAACCATGTATCAATAATATTTTTGGGGCATATAACATGAGTTCAAGGTTACAAATTCCCATAGCATAAACATGCATTAAAACCTCTACATGTGAATACAAGATTCCCCAAATTTATTCCAAGAACCCTAAGGCATCTATCATCCATTTCAAGAATTCAATTATCCTCGATTTTTGGGTTAACAATCTATGTTCTAATTAATCCTCCACATGCACAAGATTAATTCCTAACATTAAATCATCAAATTTCAAATTAAAACCCAGAAATCATATGGTGTTACTACGATGAATCGAGATGCAAATTAAACGTTAAATTGAACAAGAAAAATCTTATATGGATATGCGGTTGATGATTGCCCCCTTTGAATTCCTCTTCAATTCCTTGTTCTGGCTTCTTCTCGTCTCTCTCTCTCTCTCTCTCTCTCTCTCTCTCTCTCTCTCTATGTGAATACACGATTCCCCAAATTTATTCCAAGAACCCTAAGGCATCTATCATCCATTTCAAGAATTCAATTATCCTCGATTTTTGGGTTAACACTCTATGTTCTAATTAATCCTCCACATGCACAAGATTAATCCGTAACATTAAATCATAAAATTTCAAATTAAAACCCAGAAATCATATGGTGTTACTACGATGAATCGAGATGCAAATTAAACGTTAAATTGAACAAAAAAAATCTTATCTGGATACACGGTTGATGATTGCCCCCTTTGAATTCCTCTTCAATTCCTTATTGTGGCTTCTTCTCGTCTCTCGTCTCTCTCTCTCTCTCTCTCTCTCTCTCTCTTAGTGGTGTAGGATAGGGTTCTTAGATCTAACCTTTATAGAGTTTATTAACCTCTTAATATAGATAATTAAATCATTAATCCCGAGTTGGATTTTATTACCAACTTTGAACCCCTAAATGGGCCCAAACCCATAGACATACTAGCCCAAAAGTCTCTCAACTTATATACATATTCCCCAGGACCATTTTTAAAGGTTTAAAACACCTAAATGAGCCCATATGATGCCCCGGTATACATCCCAATTATTTTATCCAAAATTAAAATTTTGTAATCGTGTAACACATCATTCATAAATTTCTACTACACATGCAATTGTTTTCCATTATAATTATTAGCATAACGTAAAAATCAAACACAGGTGATTATGAAATAATAACTGATATGCCCAAGTATAACCACAACCAGGGATACCTACCTCGGCCGAGATAATGGTCGAGACATTGATAAGCCCAATGAGGGGTAAGGGCCCACGATACCATCCCTCGGTCGGGACTACCTCGGCCCAGGCCGACACTACTACATGCACCTCCCCAATGATACTTCGTACGTCGCAGACATCAACAGCATCTTCTAGGACCAGGAATAGAAACCTCGGCCAGAATGGGACGAAATGGCAAGGAGCCACTGATTCATAATCAACATGGATTCCACCTCGGCCTGGGCCGAGGTAGCCCAGGGTATTAATAATCATCATGCCGCGTGCCCAACATCGGCGTAGGCCGACCCCAGCATATACCTCGGCTGACATCATGCCGAGACTACTCATGACACTTCGCGGATTGAGCGGACGACCAACCTTGATATCTCGGCCTCTCCTAGGCCGAGGCCATTCACCAACATGACTGCCGAGCATCTGTTGACATTTGGATAAGGACACCTGGACACAAATCAGTTATAACAAGATTATTCTCCATATGTGGGGGAATATTTCATCATCATTACCTACATGTGGCCATGACATGTGGCACACTCCCATTGGTGAGGATATGACACACATGCTCACTGCATGCATGGGGGGTACATTACACCCCCTAAACACTATATATAGGGGTCATCCCCTACCTTGCAAAGGGATCCAGATATTAAAACCCTAGCTGAAACTCTGTCTAAATACACACAGTAGAGAGAGAGAGAGCTTGAGTGAATTGTACCCATGGCCATTAGTGCCATTGTTCAGTGATATTACTCACACACACTCACAGTGGACGTAGGCCAGATTGGCTGAACCACCTATATTCCTGTGTTCATTTCTCATATCCTCACCTCATTCTTATCTTCTTTATACAGCTGTGTTGCCATTGTTGTACCTATATTGAGCTTGTAAACACCTCACCTGGTGGTGCTGATTCTCAGCACCATCATTTTGGCGCCGTCTGTGGGAACCGAGAGGCTATCTCTTCCTCTTTTTCCGCTTTACCTCACCGGAGACTCTGGTGGTGAACCAGGAACCACCCCTTGTGTGGAGCTGTTTCACCATTGAAAGAGCTAAAATTCCGTGCCGTCAACGGTCCATCAAATGCTAAAATTCCCGACTCCTTATGGGGTAGGGGAAGTGCAGGGGGATCAGACCACGGCACAGGAGTGTTACTTCAACTCAGCTGAGGAGAGGGAGGCCCATAAGAGAGCAACCGTCACCTATAGCATAGACACTCTTGACCCGAGAGATGAAACAAAGCTAAAGAAGGGCGAGGCCGCGGAAGAGGTAGAATCCATCGTCCTCAATGAGGACGAGCCGGAAAAAACCGTCCAGGTCGGTAAGGACCTAGAACCAAAGATTAAGGAAGAGCTGGTAAGCCTTCTCAGGAAGAGGCAGAACGTCTTCGCCTGGAGCCACACTGACATGCCTGGTATAAACCCTGAGGTCATGACCCACAAACTCAACGTGGACAGGGATGCCAGGCCAATCAAGCAGAGGAGAAGAATTTACTCTAGAGAGAAATATGAGGTCATTCGGGAAGAGGTGAAAAATTTGGAAGAGGCCGAGTTCATACGAGAGGTCACCTATCCAGAGTGGCTCTCAAATGCAGTGATCGTGCCTAAGGCCAATGGAAAGTGGCGGATGTGTGTAGATTTCACAGACCTGAATAGTTCTTGCCCGAAGGACAGCTATCCCCTACCTAGGATAGACAAGATGGTGGACGCAACAGCAGGGTACGAGCTCATGAGCTTCATGGATGCTTATTCAGGTTATAACCAAATCTTCATGGACGCCGAGGACTCTGAGAAGACAGCCTTCATCACTGACAAGGGGACGTATTGTTACAAGGTAATGCCCTTTGGTCTGAAAAATACGGGGGCAACATATCAGCGTCTCGTCAATAGGATGTTTGAGGAACAGATAGGTAAGACCATGGAGGTGTACGTGGATGATATGCTAACGAAGAGCCTGAAGGCATGTACTCACGTGGCAGGCCTTGAAAAGACCTTTGATGTCATGGACTCGTACAGAATGAAGCTCAACCCAGCGAAATGTGTCTTCGGGGTAGGAGCTGGGAAGTTCCTGGGGTTCATCGTCAATCAAAGAGGGATTGAGGCAAACCCTGAGAAAATCAAGGCATTGCTCGATATGAAGACTCCTAGGAGTATCAAGGATGTCCAAAGACTCACTAGAAGAGTGGCAGCCCTGAACAGGTTTGTTTCCAGGGCAACGGATAAGTGTATTCCATTCTTCAAGGTTCTAAGGAAGGCCTTCCAGTGGGATGAAGAGTGTGAAAAAGCCTTTGATCAACTCAAGTCCTACTTAGGGTCTCCCTTGCTGCTGTCCCGGCCAATTGCGGGAGAAAGATTGTTTGTGTATTTAGCAGTCTCTGAGTCGGCTATTAGCGCGGCCATCATACGAGAAGAAGGTGGAGTTCAGAGACCTGTGTACTTCAATAGTAAGTCCCTTCAAGGGTCTGAACAAAACTATCCACGGATGGAGAAGCTGGCTTATGCCCTTATCCATGCTTCAAGAAAAATGAAGCCTTACTTTCAAGCTCACTCTATGATAGTCCTTACAGACTCACCACTGAGGCAATTTCTGCACAAGCCTGAGAAGTCCGGGAGATTGATGGCCTGGGCCATTGAACTAGGAGAGTATGATCTTACTTACCAACCCAGGACAGCCATTAAGGGGCAGGCCCTTGCTGACTTTGTCGCAGAGTTCACTTGGGAAGAGACTGAGTCAGAGAGGAGCTTGGAAGGCGGCGAAGAGAAGGGCCGAGGTATGCCAGACCGAGGTGTCTCCCGAGATTCGGAAGAGATAGACCCGAACGTCTTCCGGGGCCGAGAAGAGGTAGTCCCAGGCAAGGCTCGGAGGAGAGTAGAAGAAAACGAAGAGGATCGATACCTCTTCAAAAAAGGAGTAATGAGAGAAGGGGTCTTCTCTTCAGATGAAGACGTGTGGAGTCTCTTCGTGGATGGATCCTCGTGTGACGGTGGAAGCGGCGCGGGGCTAGTACTCTCGGCTCCAGATGGCGCCCACATTGAATATGCCTTGAGATTCAACTTCCAGGCTTCAAACAACGAGTCAGAGTATGAGGCCATGATAGCAGGTCTCTTGTTGGCAACAACTCTTTGAGTAAAGCGGCTTCTACTCCATAGCGACTCGAGGCTGGTTGTTAACCAAGTGTTGGGGGCATATGAGGCCAAAGACGAAAGGATGGCCAGGTACTTAAAAAAGGTAAGAGGGTTGCTAGAGTTTTTCGAAGAGGCCAAACTGAAGGGAGTGCCTAGACTGAGCAATAACCACGCTGATGCATTGGCAAGGCTAGCCTCAGCAATGAAGACAGATCTGAGAAGAACCATCCCAATTGAAGTCTTAGGAAAAGCAAGTATCGAGGAGGACGAGGTATGTAACCCTTGTCACAATGTAAACCTGGGAGACTCGTGGATTGACCCGATTGTCAGATACCTAAGAGAGGGGGAGCTACCTGAGTCCAAGATAGAAAGAAAAAAGTTGAGATACAGGGCTGCCAAGTTCTCATTGATAGGAGACGTCTTGTACAAAAAGGGGTTTCTCTTGCCCCTCCTCAGATGTGTGCACCCCATGGAGGTACCTCGGATCTTACAGGAGGTTCATGAAGGCTCCTGCTCCAGCCACATAAGAGGAAGACCCTTAGCCAAAAGGATCATCACTCAAGGATACTGGTGGCCCACCTTGTCTAGGGACGCTGCTGACTATGTGAAGAGGTGCGACAAATGTCAGAGGTTCGCCACTATCCCTCATCTACCCCATCAGCCTATGACGTCAATCTCTTCTTCATGGCCATTTGCGGTGTGGGGAATTGACCTAGTAGGACCTTTGCCAAGAGCAGTCAACAACTATAGATTCTTGATAGTTGCTATTGACTACTTTTCAAAGTGGGTAGAGGCAGAACCAATGATAACAATTACGGAGCAGAAGACCTTTCAGTTCATCTGGAAGAACATCATATATAGGTATGGCCTCCCAAACACGCTCATCTCGGATAATGGGACCCAGTTCAAGAATGCCTCCTTGGAGAAGTATTGCCAAAGTGTGGGGATCAGACAGTTCTTCTCATCCCCGGGTCGACCTCAAGCAAACGGCCAGACCGAGGTTACGAACAGAACCATCTTGGATGGAATCAAGAAGAGGTTAGAAGACGCGAAGGGGAGATGGATAGAAGAGGTCTACGCTGTGCTGTGGGCTTACAGAACTACGGCAAGGACACCTACAAGAGAAACCCCTTTCATGCTGGCACATGGCTCGGAGGCAGTCATACCAACGGAGGTAGGACTACCAACTCATCGAATTCAGACCTACGACCCTCACAGTAATGGGGAGAAGAGAAGGCTAGACCTGGATCTCATTGAAGAAAGAAGAGAAGACGCAGAGGTCAGGAAAGCAGCCTATCGGCAGAGGGCAGCAAGATTCTACAATCAAAGGGTGAAGTCAAGGCCCATTGCGGTAGGAGACCTAGTGCCCAAGAAGACCCTACAGAAGGCAAACAAGCTACACCCGAACTGGCATGGCCCCTACAGAGTAACGGAAGAGGTTGTGCCTGGCACGTATAGGCTAGAGAACCTAGAGGGAGAACCCTTCACCAACCCGTGGAATGCCGACCATCTAAAGAGATATTTCATATGATGTTGCATCTATTTTGTAAATTGTAAATGTACTATCTTATCAAGAAGAGGTTGTTAATAAAGATCAGTTTCCATGGCAAATTCTTGTTCCATTCTTAACATCATTAATTTGGTGATTTATTATGAGGCATACCTCGGCCCAGGCGATGACCTCAGACCCTCATAACACCACTCGGTGGTGACGAGGTCTGAGCTCAGACACTTGAGTTAGAGGACCTCATACCCTTAACATCATTAATTTGGTGATTTATTATGAGGCATACCTCGGCCCAGGCGATGACCTCAGACCCACATAACACCACTCGGTAGTGACGAGGTCTGAGCTCAGACACCTGAGTTAGAGGACCTCAGACCTTTAACATCATTAATTTGGTGATTTATTATGAGGCATACCTCGGCCCAGGTGATGACCTCAGACCCTCATAACACCACTCGGTGGTGACGAGGTCTGAGCTCAGACACCTGAGTTAGAGGACCTCAGACCCTTAACATCATTAATTTGGTGATTTATTATGAGGCATACCTCGGCCCAGGCGATGACCTCAGACCCTCATAACACCACTCGGTGGTGACGAGGTCTGAGCTCAGACACTTGAGTTAGAGGACCTCAGACCCTTAACATCATTAATTTGGTGATTTATTATGAGGCATACCTCGGCCCAGGCGATGACCTCAGACCCTCATAACACCACTCGGTGGTGACGAGGTCTGAGCTCAGACACTTGAGTTAGAGGACCTCAGACCCTTAACATTATTAATTTAGTGATTTATTATGAGGCATACCTCGGCCCAGGCGATGACCTCAGACCCTCATAACACCACTCGGTGGTGACGAGGTCTGAGCTCAGACACTTGAGTTAGAGGACCTCAGACCCTTAACATCATTAATTTGGTGATTTATTATGAGGCATACCTCGGCCCAGGCGATGACCTCAGACCCTCATAACACCACTCGGTGGTGACGAGGTCTGAGCTCAGACACCTGAGTTAGAGGACCTCAGACCTTTAACATCATTAATTTGGTGATTTATTATGAGGCATACCTCGGCCCAGGCGATGACCTCAGACCCTCATAACACCACTCGGTGGTGACGAGGTCTGAGCTCAGACACTTGAGTTAGAGGACCTCAGACCCTTAACATCATTAATTTGGTGATTTATTATGAGGCATACCTCGGCCCAGGCGATGACCTCAGACCCTCATAACACCACTCGGTGGTGACGAGGTCTGAGCTCAGACACCTGAGTTAGAGGACCTCAGACCTTTAACATCATTAATTTGGTTATGGAATCATATTAAGTAATGACTTCAGAGAGTTCATAGCATTCAAATACATTCAAAGATCAAGATGAAGGAAGACCTTGGCATTCAATAGAAGAAATTACATAACATTTAAATGTCTCAGAAAAAACAGAGCTACATAACATTTTTAAGCAAGATTACAAGTCAAAAAAGCAGAGAAACAAAGGCCAAGTCAAGCATCTGAGGGAGGAACATTTGATGTCTCGTATGGATTGGTCTGCTCAGCATTGGTCACCTCAGCCACTTCATTTGCGGGGTCAATCCCTTTTAGATCAGTCCTTCCCAGAGTAACAGTCTGACCAGGGGCGGCAGCCTCGTCCTCTATCTCTTGCAAGGCCTAGGCAAACTGGGCGTCGGCAAGGCCGAGGCCCACAAAGTCTGAGGCCTTTATGGTACCAACCTCGGCCTCCCTGACCTCGGCCCATTTGGTAGTGGCCTTGATACCCCTTTCAAGGTATTCAAGACCAAAACCTACAAACTCGTCGGAGACCTTGTAATCAGTAATTATTTTCTCCGAGGCATCTGCAAGAGAGGCCTTCACAGCAGCATTAACCTTCCTTTGCAGGGCGTCATCCTTGTCCTTCAGGGCCTTGGTGTGGCTTTGGACGAGTACAGAGATGTCCTTTTCCAGAACTTGGGCCTTATTTTCAGAGGTCTGGGCCTTGGTCTCAGCATTCTGTAGCTCTGACCTCAGACGTTCAACCTCGGCCTTCAGGGTGCTCTCCACCTGCTCAGCCTCTTGCCCCTTCTGAATCAGAGGCAACTTCCTCAGGGCCCAGTTAGATAACTGGTACATGGCAGTCACAGTCTGCACAGACAATGAAGAGGTTAGAGGGAAAAATTCAGAGGTTGCACTTGCAAAATTATTGACAAAAAGATCAAGCCATACCTGAGCGGCTCTGTGGAGGCCGAACTCAACCAGCATATGAGTGTCCATGGCCCTGTAAAAGCGCTTGTCGGCATCAGTCATCACGTTGGCAAGGGCATCCACGGCTTGCCTGCTGCTGCCGACCACGCTGTCGGTAAGCTTCAGCTGGTCCAGACGAGCAGCTAATGTGTCGGCTGTGATAAGGATCGCAGCATCTGAAGTCTTCCTTTGCCTGGAGCTCGGACTCTGATCCTCAGGGGCATGGACATCAGGGGCCCTCTTCTTGGACTTGGATGTTGAGGGAGCAGGTGGAGGAGCATTCATGCCAGTCTTCTTGACAAGTCTAGACAAGCTTGGAGCTTCCATCTCCCACAACTCGTCTGAAATGCCTGGTGGTCTCTCTGCAAAAATGAAAAGATCAGACTCAGAGATAAAGTAGGTATGATCAGAGGTTAGACTTGGAATAAAAAATAAAAATCCTTACCAAAGTCAACTAGGGGACTTCCGCCTAAGCTCGTCCCCGAGAGATATTGGGGGGTCAGCAGATGCTCGAACTTGACAAACATCCCATGGGCCCCTTGGTCCTGCAGGGCCTTCACCTTTTTGCCATTTTGAACACTTAGTCCAGGATCGGCCCTGGCAGACATGGTGACTTTACCCCATTTCAGGGGTATCCTCAGCTCATAAGTGGAAGAGGGAATGGAAGAACCAAATTCCCACGGCCCTGAGGTGAAAAAGTACCGAGGTTTCCAATTATGATTAGAGGTCTGAGTGACCAGGAGCATCTTTTTCTCAGGCCTCCGAGCCACGAAGTGATAGTAGCTCGGATGATTCTTGGCCGAGGTAGGGACGTAACAACCAGCAAAGACCTGCACTGGGAGGTCAGAGTGGTGTACCGCCCTCCATAAGATGATGGCCCCTATAATAACTCTCCAAGCATTGGGAGAGAGCTGTGAGGGGGACAAGTTAATGAAGGAAAGGATGGACCTGATGACAGGGTGAAAGGGAAGACGAAAACCCAACTTGAACATCTGCTCATACAAGCAGATTTCTCCCTCATGGCCATGGTAGGCCCTCTCCTCCCTCAGAGGTCTCCTTAAATGGATGGAGGGACTGATGGAGTACAAGTACCTGAAGTGCAATAAATCCACCTCAGTAACTGTGCTCTCATACTCGGCCGCCTCAGATGTGTCAACATCACTTTCGGCATCCTCATCGTCGTCAGACTCAACGTCGGCTGGAGCAGACATGGACGGGTGACCGGGGAACCTCTGAGCAAACTCAGCCCCGGTAACGGCCGATAGTGGGATGGCGTCTAGAATGGGTGGCACAGCCACATTTGGCTCGACAAGTTCGACCTCGAAGGAAGAATTGGAGGTGCTAGAACCATGTTGGGAGGAGGCACGACTGGATACCTCGGCTTGGTCAGGGTTCTGACCAGCCTGAGGAGTGAAGTCCATGGCCTCTTGGAAAGAGTCCATAGACATCGGGTCGGAGGTGGAAGACTCAGACTCAGACATCGGTAAGTTGTTGGCAGAGACGTCTGTCTGATAGAAATTCTCAGGTGGACGAGGGTATACCACCTTGAGAGGTGGAGGAAAGAGAGGTCTGACAGGGAGCTCCTGTGACCTACGAGCTTCTTCCTGAGCCCTCTCTATTTGCCTAATTTTCTCTAAGGTTTTTTCTCTTAGAGATGGGAATTCTTCAAGGAGTTGGTACAGGGGTCTGAGCATCAGGGGATGACCCAAGGCTTTGACAGACACTAAACTTAAGGAAAACTCCTAAAAACTACAAACAAATTTGGCTTCAAAAGTTAAAGGGACCAAAGATCAAAACAAGGAATCTTTGCAGGAAACCTAGCTCACCGGAAAACTCAAGTGCTCACCGGAAAACTCAAGTGCTCGCCTGAAAATTCAAATTAAAAAGTACCAAAAGTGAAGGAAATGGAGAGGGAGGATACCTGAAGGTGAGTTGATGAATAAAATAGAAGAAACCGCGCAAGAAACGAGGTATTCCCCTGCAGAATAAGTACTGGAACGAGGGAAAGCTTCGGAGAGATAGGGTTGCAGAAAACAGTGTGCGAAGGAGATAAATGAAGAAGAAGAAGGGAAAAAAGGTTTTTTAACCCTTAAATACTTGAGCACGATTCCCAAGGCTCATCATTGCCTTGGGAAGCCCAAGGGACAACTGACAGCGCACGCAAACCAAGTGGGCATGCCTAAGCTTGGGACAGGTGTCACACATATGATGGCCTAGGGGCGAACAGGCCTCGGAGGTGAGGATCCCTCAGCCACCTGCTCTCGCAAATGACTAAGGGTTGGGGGGTGATTGATATGCCCAAGTATAACCACAGCCAGAGATACCTACCTCGGCCGAGATAATGGCCGAGACATTGATAAGCCCAATGAGGGGTAAGGGCCCACGATACCATCCCTCGGCCGGGACTACCTCGGCTCAGGCCGACACTACTACATGCACCTCCCCAATGATACTTCGTACGTCGCAGACATCAACAGCATCTTCAAGGACCAGGAATAGCAACCTCGGCCAGAATGGGCCGACATGGCAAGGAGCCACTGATTCATAATCAACATGGATTCCACCTCGGCCTGGGCCGAGGTAGCCCAGGGTATTAATAATCATCATGCCGCGTGCCCAACATCGGCATAGGCCGACCCCAGCATATACCTCGGCTGACATCATGCCGAGACTACTCATGACACTTCGCGAATTGAGCGGACGACCAACCTTGATATCTCGGCCTCTCCTAGGCCGAGGCCATTCACCAACATGACTGCCGAGCATCTGTTGACATTTGGATAAGGACACCTGGTCACAAATCAGTTATAACAAGATTATTCTCCACATGTGGGGGAATATTTCATCATCATTACCTACATGTGGCCATGACAGGTGGCACACTCCCATTGGTGAGGATATGACACACATGCTCACTGCATGCATGGGGGGTACATTACACCCCCTAAACACTATATATAGGGGTCATCCCCTACCTTGCAAAGGGATCCAGATATTAAAACCCTAGCTGAAACTCTGTCTAAATACACACAGTAGAGAGAGAGAGAGCTTGAGTGAATTGTACCCATGGCCATTAGTGCCATTGTTCAGTGATATTACTCACACACTCACAGTGGACGTAGGCCAGATTGGCCGAACCACCTATATTCCTGTGTTCATTCCTCATATCCTCACCTCATTCTTATCTTCTTTATACAGCTGTGTTGCCATTGTTGTACCTATATTGAGCTTGTAAACACCTCACCTGGTGGTGCTGATTCTCAGCACCATCAATAACAAATTACTTGTTCGCAATTAATAAATTGAATTCAACAATTAAATTCAATTTCCACGAATTTTTATTTTATTCCAAAAAATATAGTTTCATTTATTCTATAAAAATACAGGGTATTACATCACTATTCCTCACTGTAACACCCCGTAAATTTGAGGATTTAATGTTTAATTATTTTTGGGAGTGATAAAAATATTTAAATTGGAGAAACTTAAATTCATGAGTTGGATAATTTATTTGAGTAAGCCGAATTAATTATAATTGGCGACTTTAAGTTTAATTGTTTGAATTAATGTGTGTCGCATTTTGAGGTCAAAATTTGAAAATGTCAAAAAGTATTTCGGATGATAATTTCGAGTGCGCGGTTGCGTCCGGATGGGTCGAGATAGTCATAAAAGAGTACCCGGGGATAGTAATTGGGTCTCGGGGTATTTTTGGGCATAGCCGGGCCCACACGGGGTGAGTTGGGCCTTTTTAATTAGGCCCACATGGCCAAAAACGGGATTTGATATTTTTAACCTAATTGAGAGATTAGGGAACGGTAGTCAACACAACTCTAAGCCTAGGGCTTGAGAGGAAAATTGGGGAAAAGCAAATCAAGAGCAATTGGGATCTCTTGGAGCCAAATTAAAGGATTAATTTGGGGTATTTTTCGTCAAGCAATCTCTACACCGACGGAATCAGACACTACGAATAATTCCAGGTAAGTGGTTAACTGTTATGATTTCTAATTTGATGATAATCCATTCATATCATAGTGATGTGTAAACCAAAATTCGTTTTGGGGATAAATGGGTACAAAAATGGAGTTTTTGTTCATGGAACTATTGAATGAGATTCAAAGTAAAAATTGTTGTGTTGTATATCTCTGAGTATCGATATCTGATTTGAATGAGAATCCGGAATATAAACTGGTGGGATTTAGATTCGGAATTTGGTTGGTAGAACAAAGTTGATGAATTTTAATGGAAAACCCATTTCGGGAAATTATGAAAGTAAGTGGAGAAAATTGTGTATCTTAAGATCCCTATGATGTGTGGGATGTGAATTAACCATGTTTATGTGATGGGGTGATGTGATTAGTGGTTTAAATTAAGGTTTACAAACCTTGGATTTCGTTAATGGTGGAATTCAGTGGGGAAGGAGAGCTGCCCAGGTATGATCGATCGATCGATCGATCGGGGGCCATCGATCGATCGACGGTCGGAATTCTTTGCCATGTTGGGTTGTTGGTTACCCTTGTTTTATTTTTTTAGATTTTGGGTATAATTTTATTTGGTGAAAAATTATAGAGAAATTAATAGCTAGGAGCTCAAAAGATAACTATTAGGAATATGCAATCTAAGTTAAGAGTTGAGACTTAAAGTGAAAATTTTGGGTGAAACATATTCAATTTAATTATGGACCAAGTGGGCGAGTCCGGGTATGTTGGTAATTATAGGTAAATATAATTAGAAAATTATGGAGATGAATGTGTGACACATTGTGGGCGAATATGTGGGAATTAAATTATGAGATGTAAAATGGACCAAGTGAGCGAGTCCGGGTATGTTGGTTAAGTGGCATCAAAGTATTAAATTAATTATTGAGAGGGGGTAATTAATTTGGAGTCGGAATATAGACTCGGAAAATATTAAGGTATGGGCCAAGTGAGCGGGTCCGGGGATAATGGTTGGGTGACACCAAGTTATTAAATTAATGGATGTGATAATTAATGAAGGTAGAGTCGGAGGGTAGACTCGAAAAAGTATTAAATTAATTGATGTTACAATTAATTAGTTTAGGGTCTGGTTGTAGACCCGGGATTTGGTATAAATTAATTAATGTGTAAATTAATTAATTGGGAGTCGGACCACATACTCAGTTTGGTATGAATTAATTAATGTGTAAATTAATTATATTAGAGTCGGACCACAGACTTGGATTTGTGTTGATTAATTAATGTGTAATTTAATTAAATATGAGTCGAATTGTAGACTCGGATATGTATTAAATTAATGGGTGTGTTAATTAATTTAATTAGAGTCGGATTGTAGACTCGGGGAGGTATTAAATTAATAAAGGTGTTAATTAATTTAATTAGAGTCGGACGATAGACTCGGGGAGTTATTAAATTAATAAGTGTGTTAATTAATTTAATTAGAGTCGGACGATAGACTCGGGGCGGTATTAAATTAATAAATGTGTTAATTAATTTAATTAGAGTCGGACGATAGACTCGGAAAGGTATTAAATTAATGAATGTGTTAATTAATTTAATTAGAGTATGACCATAGACTCGGGGAAAGTATTAGATTAATTGAGGCGTGAATTAATTATATTAGAGTCGGACCATAGACTCGGGAAGATGACAAATTATTAAGTGAGAAAATTAATTGTGTTGAGTCGGGCCACAGACACAGGAAATTACAGGCAGTGTACGGGATTTTGAGTAAATGGTAAAGCCGAGGTTTGTATTATATATATACGGTGTGGTGATAGTATATATATACGTGTATATATTGTGTATGATATTAAATATCAGTGACTAGATATTTATTCAATTTATATACTTTAATGCTATCAAGGGAGGTTGCGCGATGTGGGTGAATCCCCTAGCTTGAAGAGTAGGGCGAGTATATCTCCAGGTCATAGCGTCCGGTATATATGGGTGAGGGATTTATCTCACTTTCAGGGAAGGAATATGACCGCCTCCACTACGTTTATATTTTGGGCCAAGTTGGTGAGCGATTCCAACATGGGGAACTAGGTTTTGTGAGCACACCTAGTGAGATGACATTTTAGAGGGAATCATCCGGCGAGGGTATACTCGAAGGGATGGATATATGTATGTTATATGTATGAATGTTTTAGTAAAGGTACGTATATAATGGTATTCAATATTATATGCGGGTAATAATACAGTGTGTAATGTATTTACTTTATATAACTTGTGACACGGTTACATGCTACTATTTAAGAGGAATTAATTAAGTTAATTGTGAGATAACTTATAATTGAAGAATCATTATGCTCGGGTTAGAGTAGTATGGCAAGGGAAGGTAATACCAGGACTAGTTGGACAGGGTAGTACAACTAGGTGGGGGTAAAGGTAACCGTTAGGTGTGCACAATAGTGGAGGGGTGAGAATGTCCATAAGGGAGTGCGACACTAACTTAAATATGAAGCGCATTCATGCATTTTAAATTACTGCAGTTAATTCACTTGCTAAATATTTTCAAAATATTTTGGGTTCTAACCCTTGCTATAAAACTATTTTCAAAACCTTTTAGGTGTCCAGCCACAGGGACGCCAGGATTGATATTCTATACCAGGGATACGGAGCTGCGGCAAATGTGGATGCTAGCAGGAGTTTGGATTAGACGCATCATTCATTCATTCCTAGAGTAGGAATCACTTATCAGTTTCAGTTTTATTTAGGGCATGTCGCCCAGACTTTCAGTTCAGTATTCAGACTTATTTTATTCCGGTGTTGGATAATTTTATTGGATTATTTCACTTTGGTGACCGGTGGTTTATTCGGCAAGTTGTGTAATTAATTATTCAGTTGAGTTTTTGTGTGAATGGTTTATAATTATATCCGCATGTACTGTTTTGTGTAATTAAAAAGTTAAAATTGGCACCAGCTTTTGGAATACTAGGTGGTTAGTAAGTTTTAAATAGTTTTCGATAGTGATGCTAAGGATGATCCAAATGAGATTCCTGTTTTAATTTGGTATAAGACTGATCACTCGTTATTTTATTAGGCAGGGTGTCACAGATGATATCAGAGCATTATGTTCTAGTGTCCTTAGGATCAGTGCGGCTTTTCACGTTTTGACTTAGCAATCTTTGATATAGAGACGTATCATAGGATTGTTGTATTCTCTTACGTATGCGCATTTACGTTCTTCTGCCAAATTTATAATTGAGAGTGAACTCATATGTTTTAATTCTCATTCCAGATGCCGCCCAAGAGAGAGAGAGAGCAGCTAGGGGAGCAGGGGGAGATGAGACTAGAGAGGCTCGTCAGGAGCAAGAGTTACCGCAACAAATGACAGGGATGATTTCGGAAACACAGGTAACTGAATTGGTGGCGCAGGTAGTTGAAGCGACGGTAGTCGTAATGGCAGGGCACTTTCCACGGGATCAACCACAAGTGTTAATGGCGCCAGATGTTCTGGCTCACGCGGGGCCGTCGGGGAGGCAGCCAGTGCGAGAGGTTTTTCAAGAGTGGGCATCCACCAGAGCTACGAGGGGTTACATGTGTAATGCTAGCGTGTCAAGGAAGAGAGATATCCAGCATCACCTACGCATGGGAGATTGCGATGAGGTATGTAAGCAAATGCTAGCCACTTGTAAGTTTAGTGGGAGCAGCGCTACAGTGGTGGGAGTCGATCACCACGGTTGAGGAAAGGGATATGCTAGATATTGCAGGGTTTTGGGGTGTGGTTCGACCGCACGCATTTTTTCCTCCAGCGGTTGAGACCGAAATGAGGAGAAAAAATTTAGAAAGGTGACTCGGGGAGACCATTCAGTGGCCGATTACGAGGAAGAATTCACTCGTTGGCAAATTTTGTACCGGATGAGGTAAGCGAGGAATTTAGAAAGAAAGCAAGGTTTATGGATGGGTTAGTCTGGAGAATCAGACATCATTTAATTGGTAAATACGCATTAGTAGCTTATACTGATGTCGTTAACTCAGCACTCTGGCACTGTCGGGAATATCCCTTCCACGCGAAAGGAAGCGGGAGGGGAGTGAGAACTAGCCAGTCGGATAAGGAAGGAGGGAAGAATACCAGTGGGGTATCCCAGCAGTAGACTGGGGGAGATCAGGGGCAGGATTTCCGACAGGGAAATCATGCCAAATGATTTAGAACTGGAGGATATCAGCAGGATGGCCAGGAATTTCAACAAGGTCGGCATGGAAGGGACCAATGGCAGGGTGAATGTATTAGAAGGTGTTTAGTTTGTGGGGAAAGAGAGACACATGAAGAGATATTTCCTTAAGCAAGGCAGGGGTCAACTACAGGATGAGGTCCTGGATGTACATCCACTAAAGCAGGTCATGGGCGCATTCGGGCAGGGAGAAGATGCTCCGGAACCCGAGGATCAGCCGTTGCAGCTGGAGTATGGAGGTAATTATTTTTATCCTATGGGAGTGGGGTATATTTTGGAGTGACAAGGAGGATGTCATAATATAAGACTTATTTTTCACTAGAGTTTGCGGGTAAGTCAAACTTAGTGGGTGCGTCGGCTGTAGCAGCCATAGTGTGTGGATAAACTTTTCGTAGGGTAGCGGAGTTTCCTTGGTGTTCTTCACGGGAGAGTGAAGGTGTACACTGAGTTAAGGTTTGAATTATGCGAGGAATTACTATTTTCAAGAATTATGGGAGTAGGGTTGATAACATTTCCTAAAAATCGGCTGGATAGCGATGAAACTTAACTATGGTGGATAGTGGTGTAAAATTTAGGTGTTCGCGACACCAGGGTATGTTTGGTACTAGGTATCACCTGAGAGGGAGTATAGCCTATATATATGTGTGTATATATGTTTTATTGCGTGGTTCGATAGGAACATAGGGAGGTCTTGTGTTCGCACATTTTATCCCGGTAAGTAGGGGTGTTTACTGAAGTGAATCAGGGTGGTTAGATTTATTTTTGAGCAAAGAGAGATAGATCGGGGTTTATTTTGTGCAAGGACTAGTGATAGTAAGGGCGCGGTATTTTATGTTGTCTTTCGTAGCATGAGGGTAAGCGTATATACTTTGGTGTTGAGAGACAAGTATTTTATGGGGAGAGGTTTGGACGTTAGCACATGGGTTGGGTACCCGGGCGGTAAATATATGTATAAATATTTATGTGATATGACTACGGGTTCGAAGTTATATTACGGGTTACGACTAGCATAGTCGGGTAACTTTTGTGCGTTAGATCGCGGGTATAGGGTGTATGGGCACCCGGGTTAATTAAGAAAAATTTTGTGCGGTTAAGCACGGGTATAGGGTGTATGGGCGCCCTAGGTAATCTAAATGCATACTTGTGTAACGTATGGTTAGAAGAGGATGGGATAGATATAGCGAGCTTAGAGGCACATGACTAGAGAGTAATATGCGAAGCTTGGAACATTACGCTCATCTTAATTTCGAGGACGAAATTCCTTTGTAGGGGGAGTATGTAACACCCCGTAATTTTGAGGATTTAATATTTAATTATTTTTGGGAGTGATAAAAATATTTAAATTGGAGAAACTTAAATTCATGAGTTGGAGAATTTATTTGAGTGAGCCGAATTAATTATAATTGATGACTTTAAATTTAATTGTTCGAATTAATGTGTCTCATTTTGAGGTCGAAATTTGGAAATGTCAAAAAGTTTTTCGGATGACAATTCCGAGTGTGCGATTGCGTCCGAATGGGTCGAGATAGTAAGAAAAGAGTACCCGGGAGTAGTAATTGGGTCTCGGGATATTTTTGGGCATAGACGGGCCCACACGAGGTGAGTTGGACCTTTTTAATTAGGCCCACATGGCCAAAAACGGGATTTGATGTTTTTAACCTAATTGAGAGATTAGGAAACGACAGTCAACACAACTCTAAGCCTAGGGCTTGAGAGGGAAATTGGGGGAAAGAAAATCAAGAGCAATTGGGAGTCTTTTGGAGTCAAATTAAGGGATTAATTTGGGGTGTTCTTCGTCAACCAATCTCTACACCGACGGAATCAGACACTACGAACAATTCCAGGAAAGTGGTTAACTATTGTGATTTCTAATACCTTCGGATGTGGTTGATGCTCTAAAACAAACTATGGTTTTGGCTTTTACATTCAAACCACTAGAACAAGATAAGCCGCTACCACCACTACTCGAGTCATTTAAATCATTTTTTAACTTCAAAACTTTCGACTCAAGAAAATGAATAGACTCCTCAAACTTTTGGAACTCCTTCTTTAAATTTTCAATTACCCCTAGAAGGTTATCTCGCTCCCCCTCAATGTGAGCAGACTTATCCCTAAGAGCATTTTCTCGTGCCACAAAATCATTAAATTAATTATTTTCCTCAATAGATCAAACTTTAGAATTTTTGAAATCCTCTAACTCTTTTTCTAAAACGAGGACTCTATCACTACTCTCCTCTTTTCCCAATTTTAATATATTAAAATCTTTAAACAAGGAACTAAAGTGCCCACGAAAAATATCTCTTTGAATTTGAAAATTTTGCAAATCTTCAATCCTATTTTTGAAACCATAATTTTCTTTTTCCAAAACTTCAATACGATTTGCAAACTTTATATTCAAACGATGTAGATCGTCAACGCTTAGAGAATCCATCGAGATAAAATAAACACTTGAGAGATAAACAAACAGACGGGATCACAAAATAAATAAAATATGTTTTCTAGCTCTGATATCAATTTGTAAAACGTGGGTGGCCCGATATGTGTGTTTTAAACAAAACCAATTTTCTCCGAAAATTATCCAACTTTTAATTATGCACCAAACCAAATTGTGAAAACCCAATTCTTACTTAAAACCAATTTTATCTTGATTAGTCCTAAACATGCATCTAGTGATTAAAGCAAGTAAAATAAAGTAAATAATTCTCACAACACCGGATGTACGAGGAAAAAACCCAAAACGGGAAAACAACCTCGGACGGCCCAAGCCAGACAATCACTATGAACAATGGTTTTACAAATACAAATTAGCCTTACCCTGAGACTCGATCCCCACAGGTCTTGATGCTCCTTCTGATCTTTAACCGTTCTTCAATAGTGCCCACACAGAAATTTCATCTTCCAGGATACCTGCCCACAACACACGCGTCCACATATGTCTTGGTGTCCACCGATTGGATTTGATTCGTCTACGATGTCGAACAAGAAGTCCTTCTCTTTTCTTCACCGCAAAACCATTGGATGTTCAATGAGTAGAACAAACTTCTTTGGTGCCGCAAGATCACTTAAACATATAAGAATGATATCTCGGATCTTTGCAAACTTCTAAGGATGTGTTTATGCTTTGTAAACCTTAGAAATCATCTGCAAACAAGTTTCTGGTTCGTATACAATTTTTCAGAATGCACACTTACGAAACTCTGATAGAAACACGCTTTAAATAACAATTTAGCCCGCCTCAAAAAACGTGTCATTAGAATGACTGAAGGATCTCGTTCGAGCGACTCAGACATCTCGTTCGCGCGAAATATAATGTCGTTCGAGCAAGATGTTTGACTTTTTGACTTTTAGTTCAAAACGTCTCTTCAAAGAGACCCAGTAAAGTCAAACTCCTTTTTCGAGCTTATCAAAATTAAAACGTAGTGTAAACACTTTAAACACTTTTAAAAACATTTTAAAATATTTTTCTTTATAAAAATGCATCCTTATCAATCATAAAAATAATTCCGAGCACCATTAATTACACGCATTCATACCTGAGTGATCTCGGAATGCAATTTACTTCGAAGATGATTAAACTTGCACCAATTAAACATCGACATGAAAAATTCTTTGAAGCTTTGCCGCAACGTCTTCAATTTTCTTCAATACGTCATAGACCAAGTGGGAGCGTGACAAAATAAAAATCTCCCTATGACATATTACAAACACAGTTTTGTTCACGGAATTCAGTCAAAATAATACAGGGACACAATTGGAAATTTATGTTCTTAAAAATCTCCCCCTTGACTATTTCGGGACCAAACTAAACTAGTGAAATGCTTAACCGGGTCGTCAAGCCGTATGACGCCTAAATCCCATCCCATAAATCCGAAATCAAAAATACAGGACATGGACTAGAATATGTAGCACCGGTGAGCATAAACTGTCTGAATGTGATGTAGACTTGAAATCTCAAATCGTTGAAGCATACCTACACACATGAAACAGACAAACAAATACCGAGTGAAGTATGGAGGGACAAATGATACCAATTTATATTTCTAATAAGAACAAATCATTTGAAACATGTGAGGAACTTTTTTATACCAATTAGGAAGAAATATAATCAAACAATATGTAAATCCAGATATTAATAAAAGCGCTCAACAAATCTCCCCCTACATCACATACATCTCTCCCCCTCTTTGTCTCGAATAGACAATCCAGTGAAAAGATAAACCAATTTAAAAATATCTAGCATGAGAAGATACAAATTTGAATCAATTTGATACCCATTTGAGAAATGAAACTGCTAGATAATCATGAAACAACCAACTAAATATGATCAAGAAAGGACAAATCAGTAGTTAGTAAACCAATGAATCACACAAGGATTATAACAATCTAATTAGGTTTGATAAACGGACTATATGCAAAAAATCCAATTGGGAACCAGTAAACCTGCATATAAACCAATTTGACCAGAAACACTTCCAGCAGTACCAAAAATATACCGTTTTAAACTAGTGGACTGCAAACCAATCAGAAGTCACAATTCAGCCTGTCGTTCGAATGAGATAGGACTTTGCTCAAACGAGATGCGAAGTCGCTCGAATGAAAAACAGAGGTCGTTCGTGTGACATGGGATGTCATTTGAACGACTTCTCGCGACCTGCCAAAATTTCCCTGATTCCCAGAAATAATGTAAATTATTTCCGAATGAAAAAATTTCCACAAAAAAATTCCAGGAAGGGCCTGACAGAAGAAAAACAGTATTAAAACAGTAGGCTTTTAACACAAAACACAAAAAACTCATAAAAGCTAAAAAAGTGAGTTACATGCAAACATAGTACCGATGTGCTCAAACATGGATATGGAATGAATGGGCGTGAAACTACAACAAAGGAGTCGTCATTCCAACACATCGAAACGATCAAGAAGATCTAATTGATAGCGATAAATCATAAAACTTTTTCAAAGCATATGACAATAAAAGTGTAAGCTTAATGAACTAAACATACTACATGCACACAAATCCAGAATTTTGAGGATTCTACAAACAACAGCGTCAAATTGCTATGTTTCAACATTAGGATTAGTTGTGAAAATGTGCAATGTTGGCATATATACAAAGTCGAATCAAAATGCATATCAACTTCCCCATATAAACAATGGTTAAGATCATTATAAGCATCGATAATAATGACCAAATGTCCTAGCCACATATATAATGAAACGAGGGGGGGGGGGGTCCAAGCACACCAATATGCCACATTAAACATGTGAACTAAAAAATAAAAACGTAAAATCTTTTTGGCTTTTCAAAAGTTTTCTAAAAAAACAAAATATTTTTGTATTTTTCAAATAAGGCTCAAACAACTGGAAAAAAAATGCAAAGAGATAAACATGTCATAACACTAGCAAATTACAAACATGATGCAAGGGCTTGAGTATGACAAAACATGCAAGAGATGAATCATGTGCATGCATGTGAGAATCAACCAACGAAGCATTTAGCATCTCCAAAATGGATTTCCTAACCCAAACAGGTGTATACCTAACAAAACGGGTTTTGGGGACAAATGGGTTACTACATTTAATCTTCCTAGGGTCTTTTCTAAGATCAAAATAAAAACTCCTAAGGTGATCTTTCCTACCACAATGCGAACATGTGAAAACACGACGAGGAACGAGAACTTTTCGTTGGCCTTTTCTAATAACCTCGGATGTGGTTGGCGCTCTAAAACAAACTATTGTTTTGGCTTTTACATTCAAACCACTTGAACAAGATAAGCCTCTACCATCACTACTCGAGTCATTTAAATCATTTTTTAACTTAAAAACTTTCGACTCAAGCAAACGATTAGAATCCTCAGACTTTTGGGACTGCTTCTTTAAATTTTCAATTACCCCTACAAGGTTATCTCACTCCCCCTCAATGTGAGAAAACTTCTCACTAAGCGCCTTTTCTCGTGCCACAAAATCATTAATTGAATTATTTTCCTCAACGGCACAAACTTTCGAATTTTTTAAATCCTCTAACTCTTTTTCTAAAATGAGGACTCTATCATCACTCTCTATTTTTCCCAATTTTAATATATTAAAATCTTTAAACAAGGAACTAAAGAGCTCACGACAAATATCTCTTTAAATTTGAAAATTTTGCAAATATTCATTCCTATTTTTGAAACCATAATTTTCTTTTTCCAAAACATCAATACGATTTGCAAACTTTATATTCAAACGATGTATATCATCAACACTTAGAGAATCCATCGAGAGAAAACAAACACAGGAGAGATAAACAAACACACGAGATCACAAAATAGATAAAATATGTTTTCTAGCTCTGATACCAATTTGTAAAAAGTGGGTGGCCCGATATGTGTGTTTTAAACAAAACCAATTTTCTCCGAAAATTATCAAACTTTTAATTATGCACCAAACCAAGTTATGAAAACCCAATTCTTACTTTAAACCAATTTTATCTTGATTAATCCTTAACATGCATCTAGTGATTAAAGCAAGTAAAATAAAGTAAAGAATACTCACAATGTCGGATGTTCGAGGAAAAAACCCAAAACGGGAAAACAACCTCAGACGACCCAAGCTAGACAATCACTATGAACAATGGTTTTACAAAGACAGATTAGCCTTACACTAAGACTCGATCCCCACGGGCTTTGAAGATCCTTCGGATCTTCAACCGTTCTTCAATAGTTCCCACGCAAAAATTTCGTCTTCCATGATACCGTCCACAACACACGCACCCACGTATATCTCCGTGTCCACCGATTGGCTTTTATTCGTCCATGATGTCGAACAAGAAGTCCTTCTCTTTTCTTCACCGCAAAACCCTTTGATGTTCAATGTGTAGAACAAACTTCTTTGGTGCTGCAAGATCACTTAAAAATATAAGAATGATATCTCGAATCTTTTCAAACTTCTGAGGATGTGTTTATTCTTTGTAAACCTTAGAAAACATGTGCAAACAAGTTTCTAGTTTGTATACTATTTTCCAGAATGTACACTTATGAAACTCTGATAGGAACACGCTTTAAATAAAAATTTAGCGCCACCTCGAAAAACGGTTTGTTCGAATGACTTAAGGATCTCGTTCGAGCGACTTAGACATCTCGTTCGCGCGAGATCTAATGTCGTTCGAGCGAGATGTTTGAATTTTTGACTTTTAGTTCAAAATGTCTCTTCAAAGAGACCCAGTAAAGTCAAACTCCTTTTTCGAGCTTATTAGAATTAATACATAGTGTAAACACTTTAAACACTTTTTAAAACATTTTAAAATATTTTTCTTTATAAAAATACATCCTTATCTTTCATAAAAATAATTCCGAGCACCATTAAATATTCGCATTCATACCTGAGTGATCTCAGAATGCAATTTACTTTGAAGACAATTAAACTTGCACCAATTAAACATCAGCATGATAAATTCTTTGAAGCTTTGCCGCAACGTCATCAATTTTCTTCAATAAGTAATAGACCAAGTGGGATCGTGACAAAATAAAAATCTCCCTATGACATATTTCAAACACAATTTTTTTCACGGAATTAAGTCAAAACAATACAGGGACTCAATTGGAAATTTATGTCCTTACAATTTGAGTCCCTATTATTAGCATCGTATAGTTATTTTTGTTATGACGTATTTGATGACAATAATAACACTCTATCCCTTTCAACTAGGGACAATCTGGACTAATGTGACACTCATCTTTGCATAAATAGCATATAATGGGCTTAAACTTCCCACTCACATTCTCCTACTATCTATTATGTTGGCCCATCAATCCTATACCCCTAGAACTGCCTGATGTCTTACCCTGAACATAATTCCTAGTCCCTATACCTCCCTAAAATATTTGACTCTTCTTTTTTTAGTATTCTATATTACCTTCCCTTTGTTGAGATGAATCAAATTCACTCATATTTTCCCTTTGTTCCATATTCTTTATTGTAGCATTAAAATCTCCTTCAACCATTCCATATTTCTTAACTAAATAAATATAATCTATTGTTTCAAGTGCAGTGAGTCTAGGCTTGATAACCAACTCCAATCCATCCTAAAATCTAGTGCATTTGTCATTTTCATTGTGCAAGAAACACAATGAAAATAGAGACAAAGATATAAATTTAGTTTCGTACTCCCTAACTGAGATACTCCCCTGAGTCAATGATAAATATTCTCTCTTATTTTTCTTCCGAGACATGCAAAGAAAATACTTTTCATATAAGACTTTAATAAAGGAATCCTAAGTGATTACCTTAACCCCACTCGGAGTAAGTCATAAATGTTTGGAAAAGTCACACCAATATTTAGATTTGCCTTTTAGCATGAAAGTAGCCCAAATTACCTTATGTGCATCAGTTACATTTATCACCGTAAATATAGTCTCTATGTCTCTAAACCAACCCTCAACTTATAAAGGATCTACAGAACCTAAAAATTTTGGGGGTTTAATTTAATAAACATCTCGTACAAAGCATTTCTCTCCTCCCATTGTATTTCCCTTTCTGTTCTGGCCAAAGTCCGCTCCTTTATGTACTTGTCTTGTTGTTCAGTCATTTGCATCATAAACATGTTTTGTTGTTCCGCCAATAAAGTCATGCAACAAGCCATTCTCTGCATATTTATAAGTTGTTCAGGTTCCCCCTCTGCATTATTTTGATTCTCTTTGTTCACCTCAATTGCAGTTGGTGTGTTTGAAGCCTCCTCCACAACCCTTTCATAAACATTTTCTCCTTCAATATCTTATTATTTGTAATAAACCACAATTACAGAAATATGTATATAACATTTATTTCTAATATAATGGTTAGTATTTTTCATAAGTCAATATAAATGAGATACTACACAATAGTTCTACCACTGCCAAATCTAGACACCCTAACTCTAGAATATATAAACCTAAAGGTCTGATACCACATTGTCACTCCTTCCCAACTAGCATAAAAATAACTAAATAGTTAACAAAAAAAATCCTTTTTTGTTTATCAAATTCTACATAATAGAAATAAAGATAAGTTCTATGTTTAAGTGCGTAATACTCACAACCTAATATTTTTAAGGAGACATAATATAAAAAAAAACTCTAAAACCATCTAACTTAATTACAAAAATTATATTATTAAAAAACTGATGAAACCCTACTAGTCCTCACCCAACACCTAAGACCCGGTAGTGTCAGCTCCAAAATCTCAAATGTAAACATATAAAACAATGATTTCAAAAGGATATTAAATGTACTACATCTATGTCTAGGCATTAAACACATCCATAGGTTCTAATAACCCATCATCACTTGAATTTCATAGCAACCCAACATATCTTGAATTTTATAAAGTCATAGCATCCCAACATCTCTTCACTTTTAATAAAACATAACAACCCAACATGTCTTGAATTTTAATAAGCCATAAAATATCCATATCATACATATCATATCATAACAATAATGACCCTCTGTAAGTACACTCATCCCAGATGTGTGTTTACTTATTATTTCCTTTGCCAGCCTGAGCCGTATTCACCAACTACGCAGACGAACCTAATAATCCAATACAATCAGTATGATATGAAACATGATTAACTTCATAGATTTACGAATTTAACTAAAATACATCACTCATTCATATCTTTCCCCACATTTATATACAACTATAATGATCATTGTGGCCATCCCAGGGACATCAGGGGGTCGGGGTCTCCTAAAGTGGATCCCTCCTTCCTTCTCCCTCCTTTTTTCCTTTTCCAGCGTATAAAAACAAAATGGTGTGATTGCACCCTTTATAGAAGTGCTCGGTCATCGTTGATGTGGGGTGATATGTAGAGATAGAGTCACCAGACTATTTTTCCTCAAAACAGGGAAAATAAATGTTGTCGCCTCTAGAGAACGGCATCAAGGAAAATACTGATGCTTGCAAAACCATGTATTTCGAAGGTTCGGGGGCTAAGTTACGGAATGGAAAGGTGTTAGGAACCTATCCTGCCCTTTTGGTCTGTCATGGGCCCTTGTTAATATTATCCTACAAAACTTCGCAATGTGTGTGTTTATCACTACACCCAAAACAGGAATTTGGCACGATTTAAAACTGTGCCAGAACAAATCTGGCACAGTTTTGAACTATGCCATAATCAGGTGTTTCAAAATGGCCATTTTTTTCTGGCACGGCTCAAAAGTGTGCCAAATTTGACTAAATAGGAACACTTCTGGCACAATTTTAAACCTTGCCAGAATTTGATATTTCTGGAATACTTTTGGTTGAACTGTGCCAGATTGAGCACATTTTGATAAACTTTTGGCACAGTTCAAAATCGTGCCAAAATTTGACACACTTTTGGCACGGTTTTGAACTATGCCAAATTTTTGGATAAAAGAAAAAAAAATTAATTATTTGAAAATAAGAAAATCCATAAATTTGAAATCTTGCACGTTGTTGATAAACTAATGTACATACAAACTTAAAAATATTACAAGTCATTAGTACTTCACAGACCAGAAAAAATTGGGCAGAGTTTTCTCTATTTTCTGGACATTCTAAAACTTGCTAATATAAAACATGCGTAATATAAAGCCCGCACGACCACAAAATATAACAATAAACTTACAGATGCCTGCACGGCCATAAAAGATAACAATAAAACTACAAAAGCCATCACGACCATAACACAAAAAAATAGATACATGAATAAACCCTTTATTGTAAACCATTGAGTTCTCCGTGTGTTTCGCGTGAATAAATACTAACAATACAATGTTATCCTACAAAAAAAAATAGGATACAAAAAAGAAACGATATTAGTATAAGCTAAAAAATTACATATAGGAGTTACAATTATAATTATATTCTAAAATTGAAAATCTTACTCAAGTTATGACTACCTGATCAGTTCCTACGAGTTACATTGGTCACGTACAAGGTGTTCGTGCCTCTAGCACGGCCGTTTAGGGGCTGATTTGGGTTTTCACCCTTTAAGGGCTTGTTTTTAAGCTTAATCAATATATTTTCAAATTATCTTCATATTTTCAAACCGAGAGGCTCATGAATACACTGTCAGTTCATACAACTTACATTGGCCCCATGCGAGGTGTTCGTGCCTCTTACGGGGACATTTGGGGGCTAGTTTAGGTTCAGCCTCAAACAACTTGTTTTCAAGCCTAATCTACATATTTTGAAATTATCATCATATTATCAAACTGGGAGATCTGTGACTATGCAGTCAGTTCATATAAGTTACATTGGTCCCGTGCGACGTGTTTGTGTCTCTTACGGGGCCATTTGGGGGCTGGTTTGGGTTTTCACCCTCAAACGGCTTATTTTCAAGCCTAATCTACATATTTCGAAATCATCATCACATTCTCAAACTGGGATACCCGCGACTATGTGGTTAGTTCCTACAAGTTACATTGATCCTGTGAGAGGTGTCCGTGCCTCTAACGGGGCCGTTTGGGGGCTGCTATGGGTTTTCACCCTTTAAGGGCTTATTTTTAAGACTAGTCGGTATATTTTTAAATTATAGTAATATTCTCAAACCGAGAGGCCCGTGACTACGCTCTCAGTTTGGACAAGCTACATTGGTCCCGTGTGAGGGGTTCATGCCTCAAACGGGGTCGTTTGGGGGATGGTTTGGGTTTTCACCCTCAAACGGCTTATTTTCAAGCCTAATCTACATATTTTGAAATAATCATCATATTCTCAAATCAGGAGACCCGCGACTACGTGGTTAGTTCGTACAGGTTACATTGGTCCCGTGTGAAGTGTTCGTACCTCTTACGGGACCGTTTGGAGGCTGGTTTAGGTTTTCACCCTTTAAGGGCTAATTTTTAAGCTTAATTGATATATTTTTAAATTATCGTCATAATCTCAAACAGAGATGCCCGTGACTATACTGTCAGTTTGTATAAGTTACATTGGTCCCGTGCGAGGTGTTCGGGCCTCTTACAGGGCCGTTTGGCGGCTGGTTTGGATTTTCACCCTTTAAGGGCTTGTTTTTAAGCTTAATCGATATATTTTAAAATTATCATCATATTCTCAAATCGAGAGGCCCGTTACTACACTATCAGTTCGTAAAAGTTACATTGGTTCCGTGCGAGGTGTTCGTGCCTCTTATAGGGCCGTTTGGGGGCTGGTTTAGGATTTCACCCTCAAACAGACTGTTTTCAAGCCTAATCTACATTTTTTTATTAAACATGTATGTTTTCTAATCTTTCTAGATCTTCTAATCAAACAACTATAACCACAAGATGAATCAATCGAACATAAACATTAAGAAATTTAGAAACCTGTAGAATCGGTGTGTCGATTTCAACAAAGCCTGCAGACTCTAACGACACGTCAATAACTTCAAATTCTTCCTCTTTGTAGCTTAGGTCGCAACATACATACATCCCCCTATAAGGGGAAATAAATTATTCATATTAATAAGGCTACTTGTAACACAAATCATTCCATACGAAATTCTTAAATCATTTTGATCATAGCTACATGTAATATACACAATCAATTTACATGTAGTGACTATATATATGGTACGAAGGTATTATACACATCTTATGTAATATACACATTCATTTTGATCATAGCCATTGATTGTGTAGCCATTGATCGTTATTGATTGTGTAGCCAATCAATGGCTAATTTGCAGTGATCAAGAATATAAAATTCACATAATGTAAGGCATGTTCAAGTATATGTGATTGAAAAATAAAATAAACATAAGGTGGTTCACTTGCAACGGGGAAATGTAAGACCAAATATATATCAACAACATGAAAATTCAACAGAAACTTACATCATCAATGGCAATACCAAAATGGCCAAACCCAAATCCAATATCATACTTGTCAACTCCAACACGATACACAACATGCATCATTCTTCTCATCCTTTTTAACCCATTCTAAAGCACTATCTTGGGTAGAAGTCGTGCTAGCTTGTGCTATAGTTCCTACAGTGGTAACTGCCATGCCATTCCCCTCTCCTCGTAACAACTTAGAAGCTTTTGGGCCAAAAATCTAGGACAGTGGAACTGTTGGATAAACATAAAAAATCATCAAGCCTGTGATATAATCATCAATTGATCATGATTACTTTAAAATCTTTGAGCACATGGTGAGAAGACCCTATGACCCTAGAATACATGCAATAATTGTATGCATATATGCACACATTAGCATGTATGCAACATATATGCATACAGTAGCATATATGCTGCATATATGCAATAACTGCATGCATATATGCACACAACAGCATATATGCAATATATATGCATACAGTAGCATGTTTTTCCTCATTTAAAATCAAACATTGCAAAGATGATGTTAAATAGATGCAAATACGCTACTGAGAATAGGCTAGATTAGGGAAAATATGCATATTACGACTTATAATATGCATATTACAGCAGTTAACTGTAATATGCATATTACAGTTGTGATACTCACTGTAATACGCATATTGCAGTGCATAATATGCATATTATAGTTGTGCAGGTGGGACCCCCTTGCAATTAGGTTGCATCCACTCTCAAGATCTGAGGTCCAAAATGTGCAGGATATTGACTTTCTTAGAGCCATTTGTGCCCCCAAACACAATGCAGTGATCTAGAAGTCTATTTAGATGAATATTCATGTTATAACCCAAAAAATACCTCATATTATAGCCAATATGAATACGACATGTCAGTGAGTCACGAAAAATGGAAATTTAGTGCCTCCATGTTCCTTTAACATCGAACCCCATTCCTCTCCATACAAATCTCAGCTCTGCTATTTATATTTCAAACGTCAACAAGTTACTGACTGCTAAGATTTTTCCTGTATCCGGACCTCAATCACTATCAATCCAATCCCGAGTTCGATTTCGCCCTTGCATCGATATACACAAGGGGAAAGTGAAGCAAATTGTTGGGTCCACCCGTCGCGATTTGAAGGAGGATGGATCAAAATCAGATAAATCAGCAGCAGAGTATGCCTCCCTTTATAAAAAAGATGGACTCACATGTGGTCTTGTGATTATGCTTGGAGTTGATGCTTTGAGCAAATCAGCAACTAACGAGGCATTGCATGCTTATTCTGGTGGTTGGAAAGTTGGAGGTGGAATTAATTCATTAAATGCATTGCAATACATAGAGGAAGGAGCCAATAATGTCATTATCACATCCTATGTATTCAGTAATGGACCTTGACAGGCTCGAAGAACTTGTTCATTTTGTTAGTAAAAAGAGGCTCATTTTGGATCTTAGTTGCAGCACACTCCTACACATATTACATTACTGTTAGACCAGCAACAACTAAATACCACACTATGTACTTTCAAAGTACATCACAATGTCCTGCTCTTATATTGTGTCGAGTTTATAAAGATGAAAAAATGTCGATTACAAATTACATGGCATCTTTAAAAATGAAAAAGAAAAATACTTCACATATGATTCTAATCTCAGATGAAGAATGGAGTACCAGACTGCATTGAGATCATCAGATTCTTTGCAGAGTGAAGGCTCATGTTGTGATCTTTTCTCATAGAACTCATTAGATTTAGGCTTTCTATATACAACCACATCCACTCCGTTAACTTTATCCTTACTAATCGATACAACTTCCCTGCACATTGACTTTGTTATTTTCTTCATTGCTACCAATAATTTCCAGAAGAATGCACAATTTTTAACAATCAGTGAACCAAATCTCAACATCTCTAATATTTTGTAAGAGAATCAATCACCTACCTCCCCAAGTCTCAACATCTTCAGGAAGTTTTTGGTAGATAGAAGTATCAGACCACACAAAGAAACCACCAGGGCGCAATAGACGATTCAGATCCAAAAGAAGTTTACCGCCTACATGTAATACTCGTGTGACTAATGTCAAACCAAAATTAAAGCAGGCTACAATTTGAAGAGAGAGGAAAAATAAATACCTTCAATATTCCAGGGGACCCTGCAACGTGCACAGTGGACAACATCAAATACTCTACGTGGGAAGGGAAGTCTCTGTGTGCCCATCACAACAGATATATCAGGGATTCCCCTTTCAAGTGCAAATTGAACCTGAGATTCATGTTCATCGTTTGGAGCAAATGACATGGTTAGTACATCTCTATCAAGGAGAGAAACTTCGAAGCTAGAAACACCACATCCAACATCCAATATCAAACGAGTCGTTTCCCCCAAGCAACATCTGGCACCATCTGCACCAACAATATACACATCCATTTTAAAACAAATGTTTCAACTAAATCAAATTTCCAATGTTCATGCAGTGAGACAAATCTAAGGCACTAGACAATTGGTTGTGATTTTAAAAGTATGAATAATAGGGATTATGCACAAAAATGATGAATTCAATGTTTTAAAGTTTAGCATCATTAATAATGCTCTAATCGTAAGGTTGAGCTAAGATGTCATTCCATCATAACTAAAAAAAGATACTACATGCACTACATTAAAGGGAAAGGTAAAACACCAACCACCTTTGAAGATTTTTGGGTCTATTCTGCCTCCTTTTTATTCTGTAATCAATGGCAAAAAGTGTATATGACTTATTATAGTGAGAAAGGGAAAGAGAAAGCTTCACCCATCTTTGCAGAAAATTAATGCCTCTATTGATTTTATTATCGTGGAAGATTTTTTATTATTTCAAAGATTTAATTGGTGTGTGTGAAACTGTTCTTAGTATAGTTCATACTACAAATAAGTATGTCATTATGCTAAATTATGAAAAAAAAACATTTGAATTTGGGTTTTTGTTGACACGCATATATAAAACACATTTAACTGAGCTCTATTTACCTTACACATGATTGGATGGGTTGGAGGCTATGCGGTCTATAAGCACCACCTTATGGACAATAAAAGTTCTTTACTAATTGTTTTGTTCTTCAACAGTAGTTGTATTGGTCGATCGGGCCACATCGCAGCAGTGCAACCACCACCACCATGTTGTGGTGTTTTGAGGAATCACCTCCCTCCCTGTGTGTACACGTGTTGAAGCATAATGACCAAGATGAGGAAGCTGAATCGTCTCTCGCCCTATCCCTCTATTTCCCTTTTTTTTATCTCCCTTTCCCTCTCCCTCTCTTTCAACGCCTTCTCGAGTTATAAGTGACACTATCTGCTCAACTTCTGCACTTGTCAACTTTCTTGGAGCCATATCATTATACATTTTACCATCAAAAGTTGGGGGACTTAATCACTGCCTACACAATTAGGTTCACTATGATCCGCTTCACCCGTAAACATCTCACAATCATCATTCAAAATTGGAATATGGTGCACATCAGCGTGTTCTGTCGGTGTCACAAACTGAGGTGGTGTTTGGACTTGATCAACAACTAATGTCTCACCATGAAAATGCCATAAGGTGTATTTCATGTCCATACGAGATGTCATTAAATGAAAGAATATATCATCTATAACAACATGTCCTTTCCCATTTCGACAACGTCTACAAGGACATAAATGTTTAGCATTCGAACTATTATTACACACATAATGTAAAAACTCTAACACCCCATCTCTATACATATATGTCCTGATATTTTTCTCATTTATCCACTCTTTGTTGATTCCCAACGACATCTTGATAAGTTTAAAGAACACATATTATAATATAAATGCTTACTGTAGATATATTTAAGTTTTTATTCAAGTGTAAATATGTATATATTTTAGCTCCTATATTTCCTCCATCTCCTCTACAGGGTAAAGGTCCTATCCCATTCGAAAATGTATATTTTGTATTGTTCATAATGTCTAATGCCATGTCCTAATCTGGAAAATTTTGCCAGCATCTCCCTACAGTTCTTCAAGTACACAACTTAAATTGGGAGTGTTCATGTGTTACTTAAGTTTTTCAGCCAAGAAAACACAAAATGCTACATCAATCTAGTATGCACCCAAAGAACATAAAAAGAGATAGCACCAAATTTTTCAAAATAGGACATGCATAAACATTATGTACAATACAAAATTTTGCATTTCCAAATTGTCCAAAACTGGGACAATTCAAGAGTTCTCACCAAAGTCGTAATGAGACCTCTTGAACGAGTCTAGGGTTTTCTACATGTGTAACATTATTATTGAATGTTTACCATTAATGTCTACTTACTATTTAAATAGTTTTTTTTTCTTTTTCTTAAATTTTCAACACAAAATCTTATTTATCCATTTAATTAGTGGGGGTTTCTACTTACTATTTCAATTTGTTTTTTTACATTATTATTGAATGTTTAACACTTAAATTTTCTTAAAACTCCATAACCTATGCGAATCAGAACAAATATGCCTTTTAAATAGAAGGTAAGAACATAAAAACATAAATTACCACATTTAATTTGTTCCAAAAACTCAATGATTTTTTTTCAATTTATACCAAAATATCTCAAGCTCTGTCCAAAAATCAATGATTTTTTTTCATTACCGACATTCAATTTGTACCAAAAACTCACACATTAAAAAAACACAATAAATATTTAAAAATATATATATATAACCCTAAAAATGCAAAACACGAATCAAATTACGGATTGCATAAACTCTAGGATCAAATCTAATACCTTTCCAATAATACTTTCCAAGATTACTTTGAACCCTAACTTTGGCACATTGTGAATACCTTTGCAGACCAAATCAAGAAAACCAATATTTATCCACATGAAAAGAGAGGCATCTCTTAACATACATTAATAACAATTAAGAAGGTGTAATATTTAGCTAACAGTGTTAAAATGTGTTATGTATGTGTAGTTATCTTTCCACCTTTTTTAGTTTGACTTCCTTTCCATTGAAGTAAATGGCACTGCAATATTGACTTGTTAGGTTTAGAAAAATACAAATGCACTTAAAAAATACCTGATTGGAGATCTGAGCGGAGAGAGAGAGAGATCTGAGATAAGGAACGTCATTGATCAGAGAGAGAGAGTGCATTGGACAGAGAGAGAGGCATCGAAGAGAGAACTAGCACAATGCGCCGGAGAGAGAGGCGTCGGAGAGAGAACTGGCCAGAGAGAGGGGCGAGAGAGGGAATGAGGAGTGAGAGAGCGAGAATGACCTGTGAAGGTGAGAGGAAATGACCAAAGTTTCTCTAATGTTTTTTTTGGGGGGGATTATATATTTTAGCAAGTGTACCCAATTTTGGCACACTTTAAAACAGTGCCAAATTTTGGCGCTGTTTTAAAGTGTGCCAAATTTTTATTAAATCGTGCCAAAATTTGGCACAGTTTTAAACTATGCCAGATTTTTAATATGAGGGTGTGCCAAATTACTTTTTTTGGTGTAGTGTATGTGCATAATATAAATGGAGGGCAGAATTGTTCCACTGACATCATGGATAAAGGCAAAGCGAGGTCATCCTTAGGAATGTTCCTAAAATAATACTAATAAAAAGTATGATGTGAGTGTTTGTTGCTTCACAAATTGTTATGAAGGAAAGATTGCATATATCAGATAAGACACGATCAAACAAGCATATAAAACGTATATATCTTGAATATATGAGAATAAAATAACAAATATATGTTGGAGGACTCCATTCGAGGGATTCAACCAAGATGCCTACGTAGCCCAGGGGCATCAAAGTCCACTTAGTTGGAAAATAACATGGAATGGGGTTTAACTTATAAATCCAATCGGGGGATTTTTTATGTGTGTGTGTGTAGAAAAAGGTGTTTTAGTGTGAGAAAATATGATGAGAAATCCACTTTTGGCTTTTTCTTATTTTTGTGTTTTTCTATGAAAATAAAGTACGTGCGAATACTAATAAATAAAACTTAGAATTAAGATTCCTGATGTAATGAAGTAAGATACTAAAGTGAAAATGAAGTAACTAATGCAAAATTAAGAGAACTTGAAGACAAAGAGGAAATAATGGATCTCCTTGTGATGACTTGAAGTAGATCATCCTTGTACATGCGCTGACCTAAAGGTGAAGTGGTGGTGGTTTGAGGAGATGGGTTGGAATTTACTCAAACGAGTATGAAAAAGGTAGAAATAATGTGGGGAATGGATTTTAAGGCCATAACAACTCTAAATTCGAGGGTATTCTCTCTGGGGGATGCTCAGGGGTGCTGAGGTGTGTCTTACAAGGTCAAGTCATGGCCTATATTTATAGAGCCAAGGTCAAGTCAAGGTCAAGTAATGGCCTACCTATCGGCATTGAACCTTAGACACACTATCGATAGGCAAGGTCCTCGGGTTGCCATTCGGCAGTCTGAGGCAGGTGTTTGAAAAATGGTCATAAAATGCGAACTACAAGTCATAATTGTGCAAAAGGTGGACCATTGGAAAGGGTATTTACAGCCCTTTAAGAATCCATTGAGCCACTCCCGAGTTAGGAATTTGATCGAGGTTAAACAGGTCCTGAAAGCACCTGCTAGTCACTAGATAGGAAATTCTAAGAGGAAAATGGATCGTTCGTCTGAACCGTAAGTCACAATCATGCACAAGATGCATTGTTAGAAGCGGTACTAATAGTCCTTCGAATATTCATTTAGTCTCGTTCTATTCGAGAGTTGAACTTGGTCAAACGGGGATAAAAAGTTCCCGGTGACCCTTTGGAGTTAAATAGGTCGTTCGTCCGTACCGTAGGGCTTAATCACACACGGGGCGGATCGTTAGAAATGGTATTTAGTTCCTTTAAAAGATTCATTCAGTCTCGTTAGAGATAAAGAGGAGTTAAATGGAGGCTAGAAGTTCCTAGTGACCTCTAGATTAGTATTCGAGGTAAAACATATCGTTCTTCAAAACTGTTAGTCCAATTCACACAAAAGATGGACCATTAAAATGGGAAATTGGAGCCCCTCGAAGATCTATTAAGATTCTGCCCAAGCAAGAAAAATCATTGGGGTTAGAACGATGATTAGGAGCACCTGATAGCCTCTAGATCGGTTTTCAATAGTAAAATGAATCATTCGTCCAAATTGTAAGTCTGATTTGCACACACGGGGGGGGGGGGGGGACTGATAGCCATTTATTGATATTTTCTCTCATGATAAAGTTGATCGGAGTCAAATAGGGCCCGTGAGTGCCCATTGACTCTGGATTTGTACTCGAAGTGTAACCTAGTGTTTACGATGAATGAGTGGGTATTATGGAAGAGAGACCCTCTATGGGTGAGTTTGGAACAAGTAAAGTCCATCGAATGATTAACACTACATCGGTGTTAGGGAAGAGATTTGGTAGGTCAATTCTGAGGACCTAGAGGTTAAACTTGAGCGATTCAGCGGGTCGGGGTCAATTCTGAGGACCTAAAAGACAAGAATGATTGATTCAGTGGGTCGAAGATGTGTTAAGATTTGTTCTAAGAGAATAGGGATGACGATTCGATGGTTGAAAGTTATTTCTAAAGTTACATTGGGGGATGACCAATTCTGAGGGTTCAAGTTGATTTTGTGGACCTGAGTATTGTAATGACCATTTTGAGGAACGAGGTCAACTCTGAGGGCCTTAAGTTGTAGCGAACAATTCTAAGGGTCAAGGACTTTAAGTGATCATGACCAATTCAGCGGGTCGAGGTCAGTTCTGAGGACCTTAAGTGATGATGGCCAATTATCAGGGCCGAGGTCAATTATTAAAAACTTAAGTTATAGTGAACAATTCGTGGGTGGAGGTCAATTTTAAGGACCATAAGTTGTGACGGGCAATTATGAGGGACAAGGAAAATTATGATAACCTAAAGTGATGACGACAAATTCTGAGAGTCGAGGTCAATTGTGAGGACCTTAAGATGTAATGACCAATTCTACGAGTTGAGGTCAATTATGAGGACCTTAAGTTATGATTGCCAAGTGTAAGGGACGAGGTTAATTCTGAGTACCTTAAGTTGTAGTGAACAATTCTGTAAACAGAGGTCAATTCTAAAGACATAAAGTGATGATGACCGATTCTGAGGGTCGAGGTCAATTATAAGGACTTTAAGTTCTAGGTACCAATTATGCGATACGAGGTCAATTTTGAGGACCTAAAGTTGTGTATACAGGCCTAGGTCAATTCTGAGGACTTAAACTAATGACGATCGATTTACGGGCTGAGGTTAATTCTGAGGACCCTAAGTTGTAGCGACCCATACTACAGGTCAAGGTCAATTCTGAGGACCTAAAGTGATGACAACCGATTCTATGGGCTAAGGTCAATTCTGAGGACCCTAAGTTATAGCGACTGATTTTGTGGGCCAAGGTCAATTATGAGGACCTAAAGTAATGACAATTGATTCTGGAGGTTGAGGTCAATTTTAGGGACCTAAAGTTATAGTGACCAATCATGAGGGCCGAAGTCGATTGTCAGGACCTTAAGTTGTAGCGACCGATTCTGTGATCCGGGATCAATTCTGAGGACCTAAAGTGATGACGATTGATTTTATGAGCCGAGGTCAACTTTAAGGACCTAAAGTTATGACGGCCAATTCGACGAGTTATGGTGAATTCTGAGGACCTAAAGTTGTAACGTGGGGAGTTACTCTCCTATGGGTTTTTAAATTATCTTGGGGGTGAGGATGCATCCGCGGTTTCTCTCGGGATTGTGTTATTTTAGGACTTCGCTTGGGGAAGGGTTTATTTTTTAGATATCCTGCTCGGGATTATGATATCTTAATACTCCACTGGGGAATGTTTAAGATGGGAAATAATATACTTGGATGAGCACACATCGTTGGTTCTACTTGCGAACCATATTGAGAATGGGTTTTTACGATAAATTCGGTTGGGGATTTATGCTTGAGATAGGGGTGTAAAATTAATCTCGCTAGGGATTCTAAGAGTTTATAAGGGGCTTGGTGCTCCAAAAATTATTTTTTTCAAAATATTGGGGTTCTATAATTTTCTAGGATTTTTGCAATTTTTATGAATTTTCAATATGAAATTAGAGGGGGTTCCGATAGGCAATCCTAGGGGGGTTCCAATCGGAAAGGTAACGGACTCTTGGGCTTCCTAGGGAAGAGGAAAAGAATCCTGTCGAATGGCATAGCCAAGGGGACTGTCGATCAGTAGGCCCCTTAGCCATATATAAAAAGGGGCGAATCCTCCCCATTTTTCATACCCTCAAGTGTTTGAATCTCTTGTATTTTCTCTCTAAAAATCGTTCCTAAGCCCTTCTTTCTTCAAGACTTCAAATGGAAAGTTCAAATGAGGTGCACAACAATGTGTGGTTGGTCATCGATGACTAGGATGGCCTAGAGTGGTAGTCTAGGGTGCCCCTTAACTTAGGTAATAAGAATGCCTTTGATGGGTCTGATCTTATTATTGATGACCATACTCTTCAATGCGAGTTGGCACACCATCGTTCGACTAGGATGAGGAACCCTAGTGGTTATGTAAGTGCAGTGACTTTTGATGCTCCATTTCATTTTTACTTTTATTCTATTGTGCTAACAAAAGGTTTTTTCTTATTTTTCATTTGGAAACTGACATTTCTCCTTCAGCTACCTAGTCTCGGGGGACGATGGGTTTAAAGGAGGTTGGGAGAAGCTCCCTGGTGTGGTATTCTAGATGGTCTCCTATGTGGGTTTTGGTTGCTTAGCGGAGGCTTTAGTTGAGGCACCGCGTTATACTGCGATTTTGTGTGCTCTAGGAGAGTGGAGGTGGGACACTACCTACACCTTCCATCTTGGCTTTGGGGAGAGGTCGGTGACTCAGATTGATGTTCAGTAACAGATGAGGCTCGAGTGTTAGGGATTTCAGATAGTGGTGGACAACACGTTGAGAGTGACATCGAAAGCGGAGTTGGGTGATCTGGGTTGAATAGTTTTTGGATATTTTATCGGTATTTCTACTTTGAGGGAGAAAATTTTGTAGAGGAGGGTGGATGTGGATGATAGACGACAGGTGAGGCAGACAGCTCGTTTGTTTATTTTGCTTCTCTTGGGTGTTTTTTTTGGTGTCTAAGAGCAGCGAAGTCGTCCATCTTTGGTTCTTTCCATTTTTACAGATAATTTCTGAGGCCTGTATGTATAATTAGATGAGCCTGAACTTGGTGTCCCTTTTTTATTTCGATTCTTTCAACTGGTACTGTCGACAGACCTTTACAGGGGACACATATCTTTTAAAGGTAATCTTGAATTTATTTTCCTTTTTTATGCATTTCCTTACATTCTTACCTGCTTTCTTTTTGCTGATCCTTATCTTTTATAGACGTGGTTCTATGAGGTCATAGGTTATAATGTAGGGTTGATAGCCCTGAAGGATGAGAGTTTGGGGGAATTCTACCGAATGTTTCGGTGGTGGAAGTTCAATCGAAAGTCGAGTCATGCCTTATCCATGGCGGCCATGCGGCGAGCTTTGAATGCCCTGAAGAGTGATCAGGTTATCTTTCTTCTTTGAATCCTTTGGATTCTTTATTTATGAATATGTATTGATTCTTTGTTAGGATTGTAGGTGACTTTCTACCCCTGGGCAGTGACTCCCCATGATACCGGGGTGATGGGCCTACATGGGTAGACGATTGATTGTGCATGAGATCTAGTATGTCTGGTACCTAGGTGAGAGAGTGGTTACACAAACTTTGGAGGATGAGGTGGTGGTACACATTCGATGCCCCCAATCTATATGAGGCGGGTGAGGGAGATAATTGATGATGCCAGGGCGACGGTGATGATTGAGGATCCTTACATGCTCTACAGGGATAGGATGGTGAGTCATGACTACCTAGATTTTATGATAAGTATATTGATGCCTCCTTGTATCTATTACATGGAGAACATGCCTCCACCTACTATGGTTTAGGGCAAGGGGACTAGTGTGCCAGTGGGATCGACCCACAGTGTAGGTGGTGGTACATCGATGGCAATAGAGGAGGCTCCGATTATTTATCTTACTCCCCCTTTCGATAATTTTGTATTGCGCAGTGGGGAGTCACTGAGCGTGCTACATCATCCTCACACGTAAGTTTCTATATTTGGGGGTCTTACCAACGATGCTCTTCGGCCTGGGGTACATCTCTTTCTATTCCTTCTTGTTCAGTCAAATTTCTTTGGCTTATTGACTGATTTATTTGAGTTTTGTTGTTGCTTCATGCAGTATGTCTAGGGGTCAACTATTTGGCTGAGGGATATCATGGATTGGATGTCCTCCATATCTAAGTATAGCAAGATCTCAGCTTCTCCATGCTTTGTGCCACCTACCACTTCTGATGAGGGCTTGGGTTATAGGAGTGGAGTATCCATCGCCCACTGTCGAGGAAAGTGCATCCGCCGTAGGGGTTGAGGGTTAGAGAGAGAGAGGATTGTGGGTTCGGACAGAGTCTCGTTTCTTTTTATTTTTCCCCTTATCTGAAATATGTAAACTCACTAAAGAAATATATAAAAATATGCATTTGCTTTTTGGATTTTTTTTCTTGATTTAGTGACCTATCCTATATGCACTTTTAATTTTCTGCTATGATTGTTTATTTTATTCAAGGGTGGAGATGAGTGTGGAATTTGAAAATAATAGGCATAAAAATTGTTATTATAAATGTCTAACTCGAGAAAATGGATTTTTGACTACGCATTTATTTTTAAAAGAAAATGACTTTTTTGAGAGAAATAATTTGAGTAAATAACCTAGGGGTAATTTTTCAATTTGAGGATTTTTTTGAAATTGATTTTGATAAAAGAGGAGAGGTGGAATTTTCCAAAATAGGGGGATTGTCGATCGGCATAGCCCTTAACCTACCTATCGGCATAGGAGTCAGGTCAAATTATCCCTTTGATTGCACTATTCTGCACTTCAGAGTACTTTGGTGGCATTTGATATTGCTCGAGTTTCTAAGGTACTTGTTTTTAGCCACACCTTTCAAGTATAAAGGGGGTGTGTGGGATGGTTTTTTATTCACCCATACCCACATTCTTCTTTCTTACTCCAAATTCCTCCTTTTCAAATAGCTCTCTCCATTCATGAAGAATTCACCTCGTACCTTGACAGTCTGGAGAACATGTGTGTGTGTAATATAGATTATGATGCTTTAAACCTTCGTTGAATTTCCTTATGGTGCAACCGTGCTATAGACTGGAACCTGTTGGTTGCAGCAGTGCAGTTTTGGTTTCATGGAGATTATATTTTCCATTTTGGACTGGACGAGGTTGTCCTACTTACGAGGAGTTCTCGGCCTCTTTGGGGGTCAGCCTCGGCGTAGCAGCGGTTATGCCTGATTTTCCCATTTTCCTCGAGTTTTCTTATCGAATTTTCTTCATATATCCCCTTCGGTGGCTAGACTGTTGGTTAGAAGAGGGTTAATTTCTCTCCAGACAGTTATGTACTTAATGCGTCTGAAGAGTTTTGAAGATGAAGGCTTAGATAGGGCTGTCGCTTTACGTCTTACTATGAGTCTTTTATTGGTGATGGGGGACTTGACTATGAATCATCCGGTTTTTGCGATAACGTCTTGGATGTCTTACAACCTTAATCCCACGGCAGTGGCACTAGATGAGACCCTGAACAACCTAGATGCTTGGAAGGAGGGTCTTTCTAACTCTCTGAATAAAAGTCCCCGTAGTGCTGTTCATGTGGCTTACGGAGAGGATTCTCCTATAAGCCCCTCCTGAGTACCCTTTGGTAATTGTATCCAAATTTTTTTCCATCCTTTCTTCAGCTTTGGTGCATCTATGGAAAGTTGGGTAAACGGATTCATAGAGCATGGAGCCAAGTGCCTTAGTTGGTTAGTGACATGGTGGGTGCGGGGGGGGGGGGGGGGGGGGGACTTACTCCCTACCTTGCAGATTGGAGATTATCGGTATGTGCGGATGGTGGGCCTTTAGCAGACTTCCTTCTATTTCCCCTGGAAGCTCATGTGCCAAGTCGAGTGGGAACAAATCGTGCCCCCTCGTATACCAAATTTCTTGTTGGTGGAGGACTTGAATGAATCACTGAAGATGATGCTAGGCTCTTTGTGGAAGTATTGCCGGTCGTTTATACATCCATCACAGTCCGTGAAAGAATCCCGACATATATGTGTAGATTACTTTAAATTGTTATGGAAGCGGGTTGAAGAGAAGGTCCTGACGATCGGTCATAGGTGGTTGGTGGTTTTCAACACCATGAAAGATGGTGTTGAGGTTTTGTCCAGGATTGTCAGGGTGTACCTCTATATGAAGCGCATACGAAATACTAATCAAGAGTGGGAAACATGAGGACCTCTAGGGACTGGTAATGATGATGAAGTAGGGTCATCCAGCAGTTGAAGGCAGTAAATATTATGAAACTTTTGTTGATTTTTGTGAAGCTATGGTAATTGAGATGTTTTTGTATTTGGGATTTTGGGGGTATTTGTGTAGTTTGGTTAAGGTTAGGATTGTTTATGAATAGTTTGGTTAGCGGAGAGGAGTGATTGGTTTGACTCCCTCTACTGATATTTCGTGTAATATCACCATTATCCTTAATTAGAAACAAAAGTTAATTTAAAAATATTTTGTTGTGCCCCTTGATGATTTTTGCATTTGAATTATCTATACTAATTGCTAAGGCATACATAATACTTGTGTTCATATATAAATAATTAAGTGAACTTTTGTTCTCGGAGGTTAGAAAAGAATAGCATTTTGTGAAAAGAAGGTGACCAAATCGACGTATGGCGTATAGGATGCCTACGTACCTCAAAGGGTTTTTTAAAAAATTTATGAGTTTAATTTTGAAAAGAAAATGTTTTTGATCAGATTAGGTCCCATGTAGTTCTAGGTAGGGGAAATGAAAAAAATATTAGAATAGAAGGGGTGAGAAGAGTCATAGCATGCCAAGATTTCAGACTAAGGGTAAAACTTCTGAACATGGTCCAAGTTGACTGGATGTGCCATGTTTTCTCCACGAAGGTCTGTGAGCATAGCGACGCCTCCTAAGAGAATCTTCTTCACGATGTAAAGGCCTCTCCTATTTTCTTTTAATTCCCCTTTATATCCCAGACAGGTTCCATGATTTCTTTGAGGGCCATGTCTCCTTTTAGGACACCATGGTCCTTGACTTTGTTATTAAAGGATCGTGATATTCGGTGATGGTACCCCTGTATATGGTACAGAACTTTCAGTCTATTTTCATCCAAGAGTGATAGTTCATCCAAGTGTCTCTAGTGCCATTCTTCTTCATCAACATTTTTTTTTAGCAAGACGTGGAGGGAAGGTATTTCTAGCTCAACGGGTAGGATTGATTTCATGCCATATGCTAAAGAATAAGGGGAAGCCCTAGTACGTGGTCTAATTGAAATGAAGTAGACCCAAAAGTCATAAGGGATCCGGTCATCCCATTCCCTCCAACTCTCAATCATCTTGCTAATTATTGTCTTAGGGCTTTTATTATTAGCTTTCACGGCTCCATTGGTTTGGAGTCAATAGGGAAAATATTTGTGTCTCTGAATCCCATATTCGTCAATTAGTTCTATAACCTTAGCTTTAAAGTGGATCCCATTATCTGTACTAACTCGTAGGGGGATCCTTATGGGAAAATGATGTTCTTTCTAATAAACTTGTCCACTTTCTCGGCATTCAGCACCGTGTATGACTTGGCTTTGACCTATTTTATGAAGTAATCAATGGCGATCAGGATGAATTCATTACGGTTTGAAGATTTTTGGAGTAACCTTCCATATGATGTCAATGCCTCGAGTTGAAAAGTTCCAAGGAGATGTCATGATGTATATCTCACGGGGAGGCAAGTATTGGGTATTGGCGAACTGTTCGCATTTGATGCATCTTTGAACATAGGCAATGCAGTCTTGCACCATAGTCGTCTAATAGTACCCTTGAGGGGTGATATTTTTGGAAAGTATGTGACTGTTCATGTGGGGATCGTATTTCCCACTGTGGATCTTCTCCATTATTTCATCAGCATCAACCCTGCAATGCAGTGAAAATGGGTTCCATCGAAGTTTCTTTTAAACAGTTCTTTATCGCGGATGATATACTAGGCAAGTAGTTTGTGAAGGGTATCATGATCTTTCTTATTGGCGTCTAGGGGATACCTACCATGTTTTATAAGGTGACAATTATCATAGTACCATAACTTGGTCATATCAGAATCTTCCTTGGGAACAAGTTCAATTTGGTAAAAATGGGTAGGCTTAGCTTGCTTGTAAACCAAGAAAGGTGCCATTGTTGTCCCCTCATGCTTGTCGATCATGGAATCCAAGGTGGTTAGAACATCCACCAAGCTATTATTTGATCGGGTAAAGTAGTGGAAGGTGACATCATTAAACTAGGAGGCCAATTATTCTAGATGGTCGTAGAAGGGTATGAGTTTTTCATTTTTAACTTTCCATTTTCTGAGGATTTGGCTGACGATAAGAGTATAGTCTCCGTAGATGTTTAGGTGTCTAATTCCTTTTTGGAGGGCGATCTTTAGGCATACCGTGCATGCCTTGTACTCAATCATATTATTGGTGAAGAGGAAGTCTAGCATGATGGCAATAAGGGTATGAGGGTCATCAGGTGTGATTAGGAGTATCCCAATGCCATATCCTTTCTTATTGGTAGCCTCGTCAAAGAACATTTTCCATCTAAGCTCCTCTTAAGAGGTGAAGAGAATATCTTTATCTGTGAATTTAGAGGCCCAAATATTGACATCTTCCATGGGGTAATCATCAAGGTAGTCGGAGATGATTCTCCTTTTCATGACTTTCTGCATAACATAAACAATATCGAACTCGGGTAATAATATCAATCATAGGTCCATTTGACTAGATAGCGTGGGTTTTTCTATAAAGTATTTAATGTTCTCCATACGGGACACAAGTCTAATGAGGAAGGCAAGCATGTAATGCTGTAATTTTTGCGTGACCCAAAATAGGGCAACACATGCTTTTTCCAAAGTAGTGTAGTTAACTTCATACCCGGATAATTTCGATTGGCATAGTAAATGTCTCTTTCCTTTATGGATTTTTTAATGTATTAGGCTAGAAAATCCCCTACTGTAGTAATTTTCACAGTCAAGTATAGGAGTAGAGGGAGACCTGACTATGGAGGCATTACTATCGGAGGTCGGGTAAAGTACCGCTTAATTCGATCAAAGGCTTCTTGGCAAGCCCCATTCCATACTTTGGTAGAATATTCTGGAGAAACTTGAAGATGGGTTCACAGATAGAAGTTAGTTGGCTGCTGAACCGGCTGATGTATTATAATTTTCCCAGTAATTCTCAAACTTCCTTATTCGTTCGTGGTGGTGTCATCACAAGTATGTCTTTCAGCTTCATAGGGTCTACTTTGTTTCCCTTTTCACTAACCATGAATCCCTAGAGTTTTCCTTTTATGATGCTGACAATCCATTTTCGTTGGTTTAATCGCATTTAGTATTGTTGCAATCACTCAAAAAACTTCCAAATGGAGGGAATATACCCTTCCTGAGTCTTGGATTTTATGATCATGTTGTCCATATAGACTTTGACTTCTTTTATGAATATGTACACGCGAGATGGTTATATCAACCCTCTGGTAGGTTGCCCCGGTGTTCTTGAGTTCGAATGGCATGACAGTTTAGCAAAAGGTTCCCCATGAGGTGATGAAGGTGGTTTTCTGGTGATGGTTAGGATGTATATTGATCTATATGTATTTGGCAAATCCATCGATAAATTACTTAGGGCATGGATAGACACGCTTTCCATGATCATGTCTATATTTAGTAATGGGCTATCGTCCTTTGAGAATGCTTTATTTAAATATCAGTAGCTAATGCACATGTGTATTTTCCCTCCTGAGTTTGGCACAAGGATGATGTTGGCAAGCCATGTAAGATATTCGACTACGTGAATGAAACCTATGTTTAGTTCGCCACTTCTTCTTTAACTGTGATTAACCATTCGGTGCGAAGCTTTCGCAACTTCTGTTCGATCGGTTTCTACCTCGTGTTGAGTTATTTTCCGATCAATATCAGGCATGTTATCATATGACCATGTGAAGGCATCCACGAATTCCTTTAGTATGTCTTCAAATTGTGCACGCTCATGCTCTCTAAGGGTGGACCCTATCCTAATCTCGCGTTGATGGCAACTATAATTGAGATTAATAATAATAATTTCATCATCATTAATTTAAATGCGATTATGTTATCTATTACTATCCTTATTAACAACAGTTAAGAATTTTTCATTTGCAAAATCATCATCAATTTTTTTATTAGAAACAAGACAATTAATGTAAGGCACAACAACATACTCAAAATCATTATTTATTTAATTCTTAGGAAAAATAGCCTTGAGAACCTCGTTAAAAGAGGACTCAATTACATTGATATCAGAAAAAGGAACAATAATATCGGATGATGAGATTTAGATAGGGTAGACAGTAGGGTTGGCTTGAACCCGGGCAAGTGGGATAAGTATGGCATTCCCGTTTAGGAGAGGCATGCTAGCGTCTCTGATCTGATTAGACGAGTCCAATGGTGTAGCATTGGAACAGATCATACAGAGACTCAGACCCAGTGTGTATAGGTTTAATGAGTCCTCGAAATCACTTTCATTAAAATCATCGGTAACTATCACCACATTCTCAATCACCACATTCTCAATTAGAGGTTGAACTTCATGCAGGCAATCTGTAGCCCAAGGGTTGTTGTCTTCAAAGAAAAATTCCAGTCCCGACTTTATCTTCTTATCAAAGTGGTTATACCATGGTTCGGGGAAGCCGCAGAAAGGGAAATCTCCTCCTTCCTTGATAAACCTTCCATTCTAAGAGTCTCTCGAAATAATCTTCTCTTCTTCGAAGATTTTTTTCGATCGTGTCCGTCGGAGGGCTTTAAGGTTAGTTTCCTAGGACACAAGGGGGAAGCCCTTTTTCGGGAATATGGGTTCAAGGATCCCTTATTGGCATTATCTTAGCCTCATTCCGAGCATGAAGTGCATGTTCTTGAACATATGAATCACGTTGATATTTTTGTGAGGGTTATGTTTTAGACAGACTCGGTCTTTGAAACCATATTTTGCTGGAGGGGAAGTGGGTCAAATTTGAAGCTAAATAGAAGCATATCTTTTGTCTCATGTTGGATCTCTAATACCGGATTACTAGTACCGGCGGTGTCTAAACTATCATCATCCACCCAAATGGTGATAACCTGGACATTAGCAAAGAATTTTCGTTTTTAATGGAGAAAAGATGATACCCCTCAGATACTGTAGAGCCATAGATGGCCTAAAAAGGTTGAAACATATCGATATGTAAATAACCTGGAAATCAGTGATAAGATTAATAGGGTCAGCCCCTATTATGAGTTTTATGGACCCCATTACCTCTCAGCAGGTATTGTCGTAAGCATTCACAACGACGGAATTGGGAATGAGATCACCAACTTTCAAACCCAAGAAATTAAAGGTTCTGAGAGGGAAAACATTGAGGGTAGATACATTATTAACAAGTGAGAGTGGGACTATCTTTCCCAACACTTGAATGGAGTTATTGAGGTAATAATTATGGTCTGGGTCGATCTTTAGTATCTCTGATTTGTAAAAGGAGAGAATTCTGGAAGAAGTCAAGGACCCAACCGTGTTCACGGTTTCTTCAAGTGTGGTGGAAGGAGAGACTGTAGGCACGGTGAGTAGTATAATCAGAGAATTTTGGTGCAACTAGGAGGACATAAAAATACCCCATAAGGTAATGTTGGATTGGGTTTTCTTGACCTGGTCAAGGACTTTACTTTCTTCGATGGTAATATCTGGCATGGGAAGTTCTTCATCAACTCCACTTCCTTTATATTTCTCAATCACATGAGGAGTTGAATATTTATAGTAACTACCTAATCTGGTTATGTGATTTATTGATGTGGGGAAGAACAAGAACCCCATGTCTTCATCTATTTCTAGATGAATAACTACCTTGTTGATTTCGCTAATAGATCTTTAAAGGATATCATTCTGTACAAACTGGCTATTAGACTAGTGTCTTCCCGACTAGGCTCGTCTTCAGATCTTTCAAAGTCGTATCCCCATTTAGTGGATACTATATCCTCTTTCTAAGAGAAATCAATGCATTCAATAACCTCCACGACTTCATCGTACATATTTTACCATTCAACAGGGAGGTGCAAGAGTGAAGGAACCAATCGTCCCTGAAGCTTTAAAGTAGTTAGTGACTCATCAATACTGTAAATTTCAAATGTCTATCGAAATGCATTGGCCATAATATTCACTATGTCATCTAGACTGACTTCATTAATGTATACCACCTAATTATCTGATTCCCGAGCCCATTTTCGGGCTTCCATGAACAATCCACTAAATTTAAGACAATCGATAGTCATCTCTGTGGGCAGTTTTAGGCCAAACTCCAAGAGTTGGTTCAATATAACTGGTAACTCCATATATTTCCCTTTGGATCGGGTACGAACGACAATACAAGCCCTTGTAAGGAGCAACAAATCTTGGTCGGTGAAGCATGTAGGGTGTAGGAGAAAATATAGGCAAACTTTGAGCGGATTGGGTGAAATTACGAGTACGATAGGTGATTTGCTAGGCACACTCTGAGCAGATGGATTGAATTATGGTTCACTCTCTAGAAACATGAAATTTGCATGATCTAGAAGTGGGTTATGAGTGGTGTTAGGTTTAGGATTGGATGGTGGGGCAATGACACCCCGGTCAATTAAACCTTAAATCACATTCTGAAGATGGAAGCACTCGTTGGTAATATGGTTGGCAGACTGGTGGAACTCATAATGATAATCAGATTTGAAATTTTTGAGGTGAGAATTTGGTAGTGGATGAGGTTCCAAGGATTTGATGAGGTTTCGGCTCAGCAGGGCTTGGTACACATTTAAAAAGGAATCATGGAACTCATCGTATTCTTTCTTGGTAGGGATGGGGTATGGCCAAGAGTTAGTAGGTTGGGAGATGCTGTTGATGGTTGAGACTATATAACTTGAGGTCTTCTCATATTTTCGGGGAGTTAAATGTCCGATTACCTTTTTCGGCTCAAATTTGACTTTGGCAATACCTTCCTTAATTTTTAGACGAGCCTCTCGGAGGGCTTAGAAGTGGGGGTAGTATTGTCTACCCAGGGATGCTCGGATATGCGATAAAAAGTTATTCTTCATGATACTAACTTGTTCCTCCTCCAAATGTCGGTTGGTCATGGTAGCATCTTTCTTTCTCCTCCTTCCTATAAAGCTAATTGTTTCCCCGGGGTTATGCTTAAAAGGATCTAGATCTCGATGTGTAACCTCTAGCTCCTCATTATACTTGCACTATGACATGAATTCTCGATAAACATCCTCCTAAATATGGATTTTATATTCCTCGAGGGACATAAACCAATGAAGTGTTCTTTCTTTCAATATTTGTTGGAACATATGGGTCATTATCTCATCAGAGGCACCAAGGAGGGCCATGGATCGGTGATAGCTTTGGCGGTGAATAATTGGGGTCCTTCTTCCCTAAACTTTTTGATATCTAGCATCTTGAAGTTCGGTGGTAGTCTGGATTTTGGATAGGGTAGTTCCCGAATATCTTAACCTGGTCAAACTTCTTCGACAACAATTTGAGGTCTTCTTTGACCTTGTCCAGTTCCTCCTCTTTAGGATCTTTGGGTACTGATAGGTTAGCCCTTTGTTGGACAAGGATCAGAATAAGGAGCTGAGTTAGAAGTGGTCCATTGACAAGCGGGTCACGTAGATCATGTTTACACTCTTTTGGTTCCCAAACAGGCTCGGGAGTGGGTGGAACAATAGGATGAGGAAAGAGAACTTGAGGTTCTTTGGGAATTTGGGCCCAGTAAAGATATATCTCATGGACCTCGGTTTAAAGGTTATCAATCTTATCACTGAGTTGATAAGACGGTCATTAGATTGGGTTTCACATTCAGTGCTTAGTCGACGTTCTCCATTAATAGCTCATGAAGGTAATTCTAAACTCAGATAAGGTAGCAGAAGAATCGACGGATCTTTAGGGAAGTATGATGGAAGATAGAAGCCAATAGGGATCCATGACAAAGTCAGGTATGCGATCGACCTGAGAGGGGAAAAGGTTTAAATTTATTTCTAAAAGAGGGAGGGAAAAAATTTGGATATTTCAGAAGGATGAGAAAAAATGTTTGTTTGGCATTTTTAGAAAAGGAGGGAAAAATAAGAGGAATCTTAACATGATTATTATTATTAATGTTATTATTAGGTTCAGACTTGTATTAGGTTTGCCTAAATGAAAAAAAAATGTCAGACATGACCTGAGCCTGGGAAAATGGGATTCGAAAAAAATGCAAAACATGATTGGACTTGTTTTCAGGCTCATGGATGGGGTCCTATTTTTAGAAAAGGAAAAACTATGAAAATATTCGACACGCATTCCATCTAAGAATTTCGACAGCATTTCGCATGGTAACTAGCAAACTAAATATGAGTTTCCTAGTCTTGACATCTATATGAGGTTTATGCAATTGTTGTGTTAGTGGTAAGGTTCCCCTCTTTGGCAAAACTTTCACGATATACATGTTACCAATAAGGGTAATCATTCATCGGTATGTGTGTACAAGACATTTGATATACATGAGTATACATGAATTGCCTCACTATATAACTTGTGGGGAATGTATGTGTGAGAACGAATTCGATATACTTGACATACGTGAACGAGTTCCCTACTATATACCTCCCATCGTGAGTTAGGTCAAGTGGTACGATACGGGGGAACCTTTCGATATATGTTGAAGGTATAATGACAATGGAAGGTGAGAGTCATATCGCTTAAGCTAATTGTGACCCATAGGTCTGGCTCCCATCACAAAGTGACACCCCCGTACGGGACAAAATTTTGGCCAACAACCTTGCTCTTTGGTGATGTGGTGTGAAAAAATGATGAACATTAAGTAAGATATTATGGCAAGAGAGTATTTTTATCTTTTTTATATGACGAGTAATGGGAATACTAAACTAAATGGGGAGCATGTACAAGTATATCTAGCATAAAAACTATAATACACATGGATACATGTGAGTGAGTATGTGACATGGAAGTATATACAAGTGAGTGTGTGTGGTAATGAACATATACATTGGTTAACTACAAGTGGTGTGTGACATGTGAGCATATATACAAGTGTAGAGAGTGTGGTTGTGTGTTAGTGAAGCCTAAGCATGTATATTCTAAGTGGTGTGTGAAGCATGTGGGTGTAAAGTGAAGCAAAGTGCAAGTGTGTTACATGTAGAGTGTATACAAGTGTGTGAAGTGTACAAGTGAGTAGAAAGTGATATATACATGAGTGAGATATATACAAAAAAGGTAAAGAGAGGAGAAAAGGAACATATAGGTAGGTGCATATGCACACATGCAGAAAAGAATAACGTCCATAAAAAAATAGAGTATAGTCCTCTTATAAAACGCCCCAGCAGAGTCGCCACTATGGCCATCTCAGGAACATCGGGGGGTTAGGGTCTCCTCAGGTGGATCCCTCCTCCACCCTTTTCTATCTTTCGGCATGCGGGTGGGACTACATATTTATATCGGCACTCGGCCATTGTTGATGTGGGGTGATATGTAGAGATTGAGTCGCCAGCCTATTTTTCACAAAACATGCAAAAGAAATGTTACTTCCTCAAGAGAACTGTATCAAGGACAATACTGATTCTCGCAAAATCAAGATATTCGAAGATCCAGGAACTAAGTTACAAAATGGGAAGGTGTTAGGCACACATTCCGCCCTTTTTGGTATCTCATGGGCATGTGTTAATCTTCACCTATAAAACTCCATGATGTGTGTCCTTGTGTGCATAATATAAATGGAGGGCGGAATCGCTTGACTCGCATCATGGATAAAGGAAGAGCGAGGTCATCCTTAGGAGTGTTCCAAAAATAATACTAATGAAAAGTATGAGTGAGTGTTTATTGATACACAAATCGTTATGAAAGAACGATTGCATATATAAAAAAAGACATAAGAAAAAAACTTATAAAACGTATATAGTATGAATATATGATAATAAAATAACAAATGTATATGGGAGGGCTTGAGTCGAGGGATTCACCCAAGATGCCTAGATAGCTCGGGACATCAAAGTACACGTAGTTCGAAAACAATATGGGGAAGGGTTTAACCCATAAATCCAACCCGGGACTTTATTATATGTGTTTGTGTAGAAAAATGTGTTTTAGTGTGAGAAATTGTAATTTATGAGTGAACCCTTTTTTTTCTTATTTTTGGGTTTTTCTATGAAAATAAAGTATGTGCGAATACTAATGGTAAAAAATAAGAATTAAGATGTGTGATGTAATGAAGTAAGATATTAAAGCAAAAATGAAGTAACTAATACAAAATTAAGAGAATTTAAAGAAAAAGAGGAAGAAATGGACCTCCTTATTATGACTAAAAGTAGATATTTCGTGTAGATGTGTTGACCTCAAGGTGAAGTGGTGGTTTTTTGGGGAAGTGGGTGAAAATTTACTCAAAAGAGTATGAAAACGACGGAAAGAATGTGGGGAATGGACTTTTAAGGCAAGAACAATTCTGAATTCTAGGAAATCACTTTGAGAGGGATGTTTCGGGGTGCTGAGATGTGTCTTTCAAGGTCAGGCCATTTACTCTATTTATAGAGCCAATGGGGTGCCAATTGGCATGGTCCCTAACCAGCCTATCGTCATAGAACCCTAGACACACTGCCGATATGCATGGTCCAAAGGTTGCCATTGGTAGTTTGAGGTAGGCTTTTCAGAAAAAAAGTGGTAAAACACGAACTGCGAGTCAGAATCACGCAAGTGATGGACTGTTAGAAAGGGTATTCAAATCCCTTTAAGAATCCATTAAGCCACTCCAAGTTTTTAGAGTTAACCGAGACCAAAAGGGTCCCGAAAGCGCTCGTGGTCACTCGATAGGAAATTCCCAAAGGAAAATGAATCTTTTGTCTGAACCACAGGTCAGAATTATGCATGGGATGTACCATTAGGAAGGGTATTTAGAGCCTTTCGAAGATTAATTCAGTCTCATTCGATCCCAAAAGTGCTTGGTGACCCTCAAAGTAAAATGGGTTATTTGTTCATACCGTATGAATGATTCGCACACAGGGTGTACCATTAGAAAGGCTATTCAGTACCCTTAAAAGATTCATTTAGTCTTATTCAAGATGATGATTTTACATGAGTCAAATAGAGCCCAAAAGCACCCAGTGGTATCCGGATCAATTTTTAGGGTGAAACGGATTGTTTATCCGAATCGTAAATATGTTTCGCGAATGAGATACGTCGTTGGAAAAGGGATTAAAATCCTTTTGAAGATATATTGAGTTTATTCTTAGGCGAGAAAGTTGTTTGGAGTTAAAATGGGGATTGGAAGCGCTCAGTTGCCTCCAGATCGATTTTTGATAGTTAAACATCTATTCGTCCGAACCATAAGTTCGATTCATGCACGGGGAGGATCTTTAGGAAATGGACTCATAGCCCTTCATTAAGATTTTACTGTGATGAGAAAGTTGACTAGAGTCAAATGGGGCCCGAGAGCACTCGTTGGCCTCTAAATCGGTACTCGGAGTTTGACCTAGGGTTTGCGGTGGATGAGCGAGTGTTAGGGAACTAAGGAGTTGATTAGGAGGGTCCTAGGATAGGGTGTCTATATTAAGGATCATTTCATTTAATCATTATTAATTAATAATACTTTATATGATACAATAATACTAATATGTGCTATTAAGACGTTAATATGTCACTAATTAATATAAATCTTACACTAATTATGATTAAATAATAATTTGTAAAATTGAGACATAAAGCCATACCAGCACACTCTATATATTGAGTAAAACAACCTTATATCTTGTCAACATATCAAATTATAAATTGACACCCCGTTAAAAATCAAAATTTTCTTACTATGGGTCTTAACGAGTGATGATACTAAAAATGGTACCACCGGGTCATAGTGATAAGAAGCTGAAATAGATATACAACATTGGCAGTAAATAAACAGTAGAGAAGGAGATGAGGTGAAAGAGATGAACACCTGAATTTAAGGGTTTCGACCAGAGCCTATGTCTACTGTGTACGTGTGAGTGAAATCCACTAACAAATATGGCTCTAATGGACTGGGGTACAACACTAAGCTTTCTCTCTCTTCTCGATTTAGATTTTTAGCTAGGTTTTTCATTAAGTTATCCTCTACAATGAAGAAGATGAAATGTATTTATAAGGCTTAGGGGGTGTAATGTACCACCCAAGCATGCTTAAGGCATGCACTGATGAAGATATCCACTAAGACGGTGACCGTTGTCCATGCACATGTGCTTAATGATGATGAAATCTCCCCTCACGTGAGGAGAATAATCTTAGTTATAACTGAATTGCTCACACGTGACACATCACATCGGTACCTTCTACTGCTCGTCTAGTATGGTTTCGTCGGCAAGGTCTCGGCCTGGCAGAGTATGAGGTTGATAAGGCAGCACTTATCTTTCTTCGAGAAATTGGAAAGTGTGGTCTCGAATGAGGAGATCAGGTCGAAGTAGGCTAAACATGTTTCCTTGTATCGGTTGGGAGAGAGGCTAAGAAATGTCCTTATTGCTGTAATACTTTCTTGAAGTCTCGCCCTACAATATGGACGAGGTTGTATGTACGAGTTCGACCGTAGTTTTGGATGAGTCTTGGAAGAGTCCTATGATTTCCTTATGGAAGCTCAGTTATTTGGAGTTAAGTGGTCTTATCAATCACCTCATATCCCTCAGTCATCTATGTGAAGTAGTGGATGGGGGATACGAGTATGCCTTGTCCTTTGATTAGACGTTACTACCTCTTTGATTGAGTACACCTTGATGGGTAAGAGAGTTACACATGTCACAGTTCTGGTTGGGTTATGTCTTACCGAATTCTGGATTGGCAGATGAACACTTTGGGTTTTGTGCCTTCAAATGATGATGCATTTTGGGAAATGTGCGCAATCATTATTTTGATACTTAAACTCAAAAACACTTTCTCTCTCCCATTTTCCTTCAAAAACATCCCGCCTCTTCCTCTCTCTCTCTAATCGCTTGCATTTTCTACAAGCTTGACCCTTTCATTCTCTATCTCTTCGGCGTTCAACTCCTTCAGGTATCATCTTTACCTTCTTCCTTATATTCTTTTCTTTACAATCTGTTGAATAGCCGTACTTTTATTTTTTGATGAGAGTTTTTGGTTTTACGATGAGGTTTTTAGTTTTTGGTGAGGTTAAGAGAACTCTAGGGACCATTTTTGACCTTCTTGGGACGTTTTTAGGTGGTAGGCAGTGTCTGGGAAGTTTTTAGGTCTTTTTTTGACATTTCTAACTCTTTTCGGCGACCTTCAGTCGTCTTCTTTGGTGAGCTTCAAGGATGTGTTCTTGACTAGAAAAGTTTTAACTTGTTATTTAATCTTTGGTCAATTATAGTCAAAGTTGCAAACTACTTGTCCCTTTTCTTTTTTCAATTTTTGCCCAAGTTAAACCTCAGCTTTTAATGTTAAGACACCTTTATAAATTAGCCGAGAAATTTCCTAGCCTCAGAGAGAAGTGCTTCGAACATATTAGAAGAGTAGAGGATGAAGAAGTCGAGACTTGTAAGGCTGGGGCACTTTGTCCAATATATCCAACCCCTTTGGTTGTCATATACCCCTAGGTTTCAGAGAGTTGTACCCCCCACCAATCACTGAGCCAAGTGATCCCATATCTATGTCGTCCTCTTCTCCAGACGACCCTATATCCACATCTCAGGTGGTCGACTGTGGAGATTCATTTAAGGAAGCCATGGACTATTCTGCATCCCAAACTGAGGGGTCTAATATGGACGAGACTTTTTCCAGTGTCTCGTCCTCTAATAAAGCCAAGACTTCAAATTGATCTGACTCTGTTTAGATACTCGAGACTAATGTGGAAATACCTCCTCCTATAGATACAATTCCTCTCTCGATTGCAACTGAGGTCGATTTTTATAGCAGTTCCCTAGTGGTGACCCAAATAATCCTCAGTCCAAGGCTACAGAAAAGATTAGTGAGGAGAGTGATGTTGATTCATCTGTTTCTGAGGAATACGAGAGTACAATGTCAAAAATTGATCTCCTGACTTGGAGGCATCTATATGGCATGGACTCTTCCATTTCTATGAGGAAGCCTCTTAAGAAGAGAGAGCTTTCAATGGTCAAGAGGGAAAAGTTTGTGTGTATGAGCAAATGTTTAAACTCGGCTTTTGCTTGCCCATTCACCCTACAATCTGATCCATTCTGGCTCATCTAAAGCTTGCACTTTCTCATATTTCTCTAAATTCCTGGAGAGTTATCCTGGGCTTCATTATCCTTTGGAAGACAGTCATCCAAACTGACATTCCACTTAACATATTTCTTGCCTGTTACACCCCTTCATCCCCAAAGACTCAGCCTGGTTACTACCACTTCATAGCTAGGAAGTCTGAAAAGAAGGTTTTGCTGATTACCCAAACCTAAAACCATAACTTGAAGCCCCGTTACTTATTTGTCTTAGGGGATTGGGAGTTTGGCCCAAATCAAGCCATATGACCTCTGAGCATAGGATGCCTCTAAAGGGGGGAAAAGTCTTTGTGTCGGCCAAACTCGACCCGGGGTTGAACCCTGAGGACTTTCAAAGGTTGAAAATCTTCGTACATAAGGCAATAAAAATCGTCTTATGAAGTTTGAACATCTGGTGACTATGTATTATTTAGCTCAGGAGGGTTTGGGGTCTGCCCCCTTGCTGAGAAATGTACGTAATCAATTTTGATAACTATAATCTTTTACTTCATATTTTTTGATAACTAATCTCTGAGGTTTATCTTCTACAAGTCATCTCGAAGGCATTTCTGACAAGCTTTGGAACATGATAGCCCCCAATTTGAGCAAGCTTGCCAATAAATGTGGCCAAAGGACTTCGCCCCTGCTGCTGAGATAAAAATGTCTACTACTGGCAGCCCCAACTGAGTTGATGATGTTGGGAAGAAAAGGAAGAGTTGAGCCAACGATGACACAACCACTCATCCCCCAAAGTAAAATAGTCCTACACATGCCATCCCAATCTCTTCTGAAGACGCACTGGAAGCTCGACTGTTGCAGCTGAAAATTATTGACTAGAGCGCTATAGGCCATGACAGACATGTCATAGATGGTATTATCTTTCTTGTATTTGATGTTGACAAAAGTTCTCTTCATTCAATGTATATATCACTGTTGGCTGATTTTACCCTTCACAGGGTCGTTCAGGTACTTTTCAAAAACTTTTCTGAAGTGTAGTCTCCTCCTCGCTCATGTCTTATACTGACTTGTTTCCCAACTTTTATATAGGGTGCAGTCTCCCTTCATCATGCTGGAGATTGTATTAGAAAGAAGATGCCCTTGATTCAAAAAGGGAAGGAGGCCGTTGCTATGGATAACAGTCTAAGGAACGAGCTGCAGACTGGAAAGACGGCCTTGCATGAGGCCATAAACCAAATCTCAATGCTGAAGGCCGATCATACGAAAGCTTTGAAAACCTTGGCCCATAATAATAAGGTCGAGTTTGATGCTACTGTTGAGGATGACTTAGACAAGGACAAAGCGTAAGATGTGGCCAAGTTCAAGGCTTCTAAGGAATTTAGAGACTATACCTTCAAATATTTGGAGAGATGCATCAAGACAACCGGTCGATGGGGTGCTATCAAACATGTCGAGGTTGGGATCCTGTCCCCAGATGACTTTATCAACCTTGACTTTAGCAATACGCATCTTCAGAATTCCCTGGCAGACATTGATAACCTCTTCGACCCTATGGAGGTCAACCCCCTGGAAGTCACTGAGACAAATGAGAACACGGCCGACCTGGGACTTGATAACGATGGGACAGAAATCACAAATGTTAGTGTTGATGAAGAGACATAGGAAGGTGGTGATAAGTCATCCCCGACTGGTGACGATGGTGGTCTATAGCTCTGAACCTGTGTAGCTTTTTGTGTAACTTTGATCCTTTCCTTTCTTTGTAATGTCATTCGACCTTTCATGGTCTTCAACTTTTGTAATCTTCATGCTCAAAATTAATAAAATGGAATTTTTGATGTTTTCACCAATATTATGCTTGCTCTGATTTCAAATTATTGGTAACATAATGAAGTCTTATCTCTATTTTATCAGCTTAATGATGTCTGAGGTATATGAACCATAATTTGCATAATTTGACATAACTCCTTTGTCGTCGTTTTGAGACCATATGGATTAGTGTCGTCTCATCCATGCATTGTCATCTCAATCGAGAGATATTTTCCACCAACCTAATGATATTTAACAAGTTAACCACAACTAAGTGATTTTTAAAATTTTCATCCACCAAATTATGGTTTTTTATCATAAGCCCCCTCTCGTCATTTTGAGAATGTATGATGAGTGTCATCTCGTCCATTCACTATTGTCTCGATCGAGAGCGTTTTTCCACTAAGTTAATAATGTTTAATAAGTTAACCACAACTAAGTGATTTTCATAATTTCCATCCACCAAACTATGGTGTTTTAGCATAAGTCCCCTCTCGTCGTTTTGCGAGTGTATGGATGAGTGTCGCCTCGTCCATGCACTGTCATCTCGACTGAGAGAGTTTTTCTACCAAGTTAATGATGTTTAATAATAAATTCCATTCGATGTTATTGACACTCCATAGACAAGGTTGGCCCCGTCTGGACTGTCGTGTCACCGAGATCAATTTAAGGCTATTTCACCATGAATGATGTTCCATATCTCATAATGAGTTCATACATACAAGCAATAAACATTCAAATGAATATACAAAGTACGGGAGAACACTTAAGATTTCTATTAAATTTTGTTCATATTTCATTCATCATCTGAACCTCATATACACGTATTATGATCAAAGGATAAGAAACAAATGAAACTAAGATCTTACTAGTAATAATTTTGGAGGTGGTTGGCGTTCCATAGGTTGGAGAATGGCTTCCCTTCCAAATTCTCCAATATATATGTCCCTGGTACTACCTTTTCGATCACTCTGTATGGGCCATGCCAATTTGGATGAAGCTTGTTAGGCTTCTGCCATATCTTTGTGACACCCCGCCTAATAAAATATCGGGTGATCACTCCTGTACCGAATTAAAATAGGAGTCGCATATGGGTCATTCTCAGCATCACTATCGAAAATCAAATTAATTAATAATAACCTATTAGGCTGGCGTCATTTTTTTTACTGATCTTTTTAAACGAACTATACAATTAAAACATTTACACATTTTATATAAATGAAACTGGAAAGAGATAAAATAACTTAACACTCGGTTCAAATATAATACAACCAAATCGAATGCCGCACTAAAAGGCGATAAAAGAATAAATAAATATAATTGGGCATTCAGCCCGAAAGTTACTACAATGCTTCCTATCTAGATCACAAGAATATAAGCGTCTAAAAATAAACCTGCATGCATCCACAGCTACTGTTGCAGACGTCTGACTCGAAAGGATCATCATCCAGGCATCCCTGTGTCTGGACACCTATATATATATATATATATATAAATAGCGAAAGAGAGGAAAAGTAGATAAACGGGTCAGAGCCCGAGTTGTGAAAATATTTAGCAAGTGCATAAATGCTTTATTTTTTAAAATGTTTTATCTCATATTTAAATTGGTCTCGCGCTCCCATGAGATACCCCTCACCTCTTTTCTAAGAGTGCACACCTAGCGCATCCCTCTAAACATCCTCGTCAAGCTACGCTGCCTAACTGATCCGTCACCCCCAAACTCTAAAAATCCTAAGCAAACCAAGTACTAAGGGCTCAACTTCTCCCTAGTCTCAACACTAAGCCATGTTCGTGCGTGGGGTGTCTCACGAAGCGAAATCCAAACAAGGAACCCCCCCCAATACACTACTACTTGTCAAGGTCGATCGTCGAGATACATTAGACCCTCAGTACTCAACTTATATATATACTCATATAAATAAATATACATAACATACTCATCTTTATTTTTCATGCTCACTTTTATATACATATCACATTTTAAGTCTGGTAAAAATCCTCGGAGTGAGAATTCATTTCATATTCTATTTATCTCTTTACTCTAATAGAGATATGATATCTTGTTCTCATACACAAGTAATGTATTATACACACAAGTACAATAACCATCCCAACGAGCTATAAATCGAGGATGCGTTCTCTCAATGCTATCATCTCCCAGGGCATCACTCACATACCATCCTGGGGACCAGCCGTCGGACTCAATATCACCGACATCGCGGCCAACAATCACAACATCTGGGAAGCGGTCATAGTTCCTCCCTGAAAGTGAGACGAAACATACCCACCACGTCTCACCCCTAATAAAAATCACACAATATAAAAATGGACACTATGACCTGGGGACTATACGCTCCCTGCTCCTCAAGCCAGGGGCCTCACCCACATCGTGCAACTTCCCATGATAGCATTAGAGGGGGTATGCTTCACATAGATATATATACATAACCGTATCATATAATATATATATATATATATACTTTAATCACATAGTATATATATATTTATATATATTCCACATTGCTCCTCAGATATATATATATATAAATGGCCATAATCGCCAATCACACATAACGATGACCAATAATCCCAAAGATTCCCATAATTTATAATATTCGAGTATATGCACACTCACGATACTAAACTCAAAATTATTCCCTCACTTGATAAATAATAGGTACCTTATTCACGTTTAAGGATTTATATAATTTCTCCAACTATACCAATTCACACTAAGTAGATACGCATTTTCCCAATTTCATCTAAATAGTTTCGCAGGATATACTCAACCACAATCAATATAATTATTTTTTCTACGCGCATAATTATTTAAGCCTAAATGCCCACTGAAATTTTCCCAAGAAATATTCGACAGCAAAGACCCTTAATTTAAATAGGTCATGGATTCCATTTCCACGAATCCAAGGATTACATTTTGTCCACATAATAATTTAGAGGTCCCCACTCTATTTTAGAAACCCTATACATCTAATTCTTCGATTTAATTTATTTTCCTCGAAAATATAATTTCTAAAGTCATAAACTTAAAAAACTTTCTTAGTCCCCCATAAATTTCCCCAATTGGATAAATATATCTCCCTTAGGTAAATCTATTTATTTCCTTAATTAAGTAAGCTAGAAATCCTTAATTTGGGAATTTATCCCATATAAATTGAACCAACAAAAATTGCCCAAATTCCTGTAGGATCGATCTATCAATCCCAGGGGCTCGATCGATCGATCAAACAGGGCAGCCGAAACTGCTTCTTCTCCACGGATCTATTTCAGCCACTAACAACCCCAAGCTTTATATCTCTTCTTCCACTAACATCTAACTACACCCAAGTAAATATACACAAAGGAAATATGTTGTAAACATCCTAAAACCAAGAATCAACCATTAAATTCTATAATTTTCTAAGTTTCTCCAATTTGACATTTTCGGTTTTCAATCGTTGAACTTTCGAGAAAAACTCGTTTGATCCACGAAAACCCAACCCAAAATCTTTAGGGTTTGTTATTACCAACTATGATATGAGATTTATGCTCAAAATTAAATAAAGCAAGTAAAAACTTGCCTGGTGGATAAAATCTGACGACCCCGAGTCGAATCTCACGGAGTTTGGCCCGAATATCCTTTTTTTTCTCTCCTCTTTTCTCCTCTTCCTTTCTTCTCTTCCTCTTTTCTCTCTTTTATTTCCTTTCTCCCACTCTCCTGTGTCTTATATAGGATAAAATAAGGTTTTATCCCTTTAAACCCAAAAATGACTCGTTTACTCAATTGTGAGTCCCTATTAAACCAAAAATTCCGGAAACTCAATTATGACCCGCAGATACTCTATTCTGACTATCTCGTCCATTCCGAGACCAACCGCGCACTCAAAATCTCCATCTGAGGTACTTGACTGCAAATCACTAATTTAACTAATTTAACCCCACACAACTCAATGCGGCATTCCCATTAAAATATTATCCTCTGTCGCTTTCCCCAGCTGCGACATATAATTAAAATACTCCGACTTATTTACTTAACCCCAAAAGTAAATATAACATCCAACGAAAATTATTAAATCCTTGAAAACCTCAAAAATTACTATTCACGATAATTCTTAAATTTCCAAATTACACTTAATTATTGAATTTAATTTCCCATAAAAGTTCGGGGTATTACATACTTTCCCCCTTACAACGGAATTTCATCCTCGAAATTTGAATATAGCCGATACTACCTACACTAACCTAGGATCATGAATCACTCCACATCCTAATGCCTCAATGTGGGATGGTACTAACCCAATAGCTCTTAACCGTATACTCATTCAGCACCCACCTCTATCAAGGTTTATACTATACTATCCTTCCCTCTCGGCATAATCCTCAACTCTATATACTACGTCCCTTCTATCTCAGGCGATATATAAATCCAACTTACTAAGGTGCCCATACACCTTTTTAACCCGTGCCTCTCCGCACAACTAACACAAACGTCCGACACATACACACTTTCTAAACAATAGGCCTTATTTCCTTGGCATAATACTCATACATGGGTCTTCCCAACCTGTAAACTCCCATTCTTCTCAAGGTTAACTAACCAATATTTCTATATCGGCACCACTAACTCCACTAGCCTCACTGCCTAAAAATTCTAAGATCAAAGCGTTCCTAACTACGCGAAATAGTACTATCCTAAATTGTGTCCCTGGTGCCCAATACCTTTCTCAACTCCCGACATTTGCTCGGTTTCATGCGTGGGACATCTCGCAAAGCGAAATCCAGACAAGGAACCCTCCCGTTACACTACTCCCTTGCATCATTGGTCATCGAGATATAACGGCCTAAGTCACACCAGCGGGACATCCTAAATTTTACCTCCCTAACCTATTAACGCATTTCTACAATTCTATCCTTCCATCTAGACGAAAAGAAAAATCTAACTAATCGAGGCGTCAACTCTCTATAAAAGCGTTACGAACATCATACCCAAAAAGCATATTTCTTCCAAATTGGCCTTTTCATTAAGGCCTGGCTATAAGCCTCAAATCAATTTCTCCAACTCCTGCCTCATCCACCTGCTTGCGGTGAGAGAACCATTTTAGTTCTTTTCCATAGCACAATATTTCCATAAGCATACCATTACCATGCGGCTCATAGTCTATAGTGTTTCATCCACACTATATAACTTATGCACAAAATCAACATCCTTGCATCCTATAACATCTGTCCACTCCTGACATCGTTAAGGTTCATGCGTGGAGCATCTCACCAAGCGAAATCCAAAAAAGGAACCCCTGCAATACACTACTACTTAACTTTATCGATCGTGGAAGTTCGTTAACTTCAAATATGCAATCGGGATAACCTTATCCCCTCTTTCAACAAAATGTGGTCTGAACTCCCATCTCTGCCCAGGAGCCATACCACTAAGCGCTCGCACTAACACTCAGTCCTTGTGCAATCAATAATGAGCTTAAACTCAGAGCTCAACAATTAACCCTTCATAACTTAAATCACACCGATAAGGTTGCCACGCACTCGAATCATGATAATGAAACATACTCATCGAAGTTCCATCCATACATATAATAAAGGAGGACTCAGCCTGTATCCAGGTGAGATATCGTAACAACAACCTGTTCCACCCTGGAACCGCGGACACGGTAGTCTTGCCATTATTAGCCTACTATCGCTCCAAACAACGAACATCATATTCTACTCAATATAACACCATACTCGTATAACACACACAAAATGAGTAATACTAATCTGATATAAACTCAAAATACTAACACGCGCTCTTCTCAGTGAATGAAAGAAAATAAATTCCTGCTATCACAGAAAAAACACATAAACATATATTACATAACGTTATCGATACTATTTGTAAACTCGTATCACACACGAATCTGGAGCTTATAAAACACCGTGACTCAATATTGTCACACGGAAGATACCTCCTTCAATTGAGGTTAAATTCATAACAACAACTTCGCTTATCTCCCTAGCTACTCCAAAAGGTTCCCGGAGTTGGTACACTTGCCGTAACTGAACCAAAAATTACTTTAATCAATGCCCCATTTGGACACCTTACTCTTTCTCCTTAACTCCCACTGGGCAATGATTAACCGTATGGTTCCACACTCCACATTACAACATTACCCATCTCGGGTCACCCTGAACCTTTTAAGGTTATCAGTATCTTGGTTTCCATAGCCGCGATCCTGACAATCACTTTACTAGTTCCCCTTAACTTCTTCATAAAAAGGAAACTCCACCACCGGCCTCAATATCCCTGTTTCAACGAATTCCCCGGGTGGATGCCAACCAATTGGGTCCTCGAACACACACATTCTCCATAAGTGTTAGCAACACTTTTCTAGTGAGCCTATCATTCCTCGAAAGGGCTCTCTATTCATTGTACTTACCTTGATTCGGCACCAAGTTCACTCATCCATAACTCTCTTTATTCACTGTCGGCATCTGACCGATCGTTACGTGAATAATTTAAAATTACATTCTTCTCATTCCTAGTAAATCATGGGGACTCACGGTTAAAACTATCCGTAAGATCCCTTTAGGGGCAAAACATCTTGCTCCCCCGAATATGGTTATCACTGCACCCACCATTCCAACATTCACTACACCAAATCCTGCGAATGGTCACGCCGAGTTGGTCACGGCCCAAGTCCGCGACCCGTTGGTCGCGGACTTGGGCCATGACCAAGGTTGTTTTGGGCGTGACCATATTTATTATCACACTAGACCATGGATGCTTTGAAAGTGGTCACGGCCCAAGTCCCTGACCACTGTGGGTCACGGACTTGAGCCGTGACCAGGCCGTGACCATCTTGGCGCCAAATTCGCGCCAAAATTCCCTCCAAACTGGTCGCGGATGGGGTCACGGCCCAAGTCCGTGACCAAAGGCACGACGAAGTAAATAACACACACATTTAGGGTCACGGCCGAAGACCCTGACCATTTCTGGGTATGGGTCACGGCTTTAGGCCGTGACCATCCTTCATTCGAGCAGTGGTGGTGATGGTTTGCAGGTTGCGCAATGGGGGTCACGGGTCACGGCTGAGGGCCGTGACCATTTCCTTGTATGGGTCACGGCTTTAGACCGTGACCATCCCTCATTCGAGCAGTGGTGGTGATGGTTTGCAGGTTGCGCACTGGGGGTCACGGCTCTGGGCCGTGACGAGGTTCAATCGAGCAGCAGTTGAGTTTCATTTAAGGGTCGCGCATGGTGGGTCACGGTGGTTGGCCGTGACCAGGTTCAGTCCTTAAAAAAAAGAATCGCGCCTCCCTCATTTCATTTCTGTCGATCGAGGTCAGTGTCTAAAGCCCTAGGCGATTTGTGCGATTTCCATCCTTGAGATTTCGGCTCAGAAAGGTATTGTGTGTTTATTTGTGCGATTTCCATCCCTCATTTCGATTCTCGTGCATTTCGATTCTCATTGTGTTAGTATATGTGTGTATATGTGTGTGTATGTATAGATTTATGTGTGTGTATGTATAGATTTGTATATATGTGTGTGTATGTATAGATTTATGTTTATATGTGTGTGTGTATGTATAGATTTGTATATATGTGTGTGTATGTATAGATTTATGTTTATATGTATGTGTGTATGTGTGTTTATGTGTGTAACTACAAACAAATTGTATTTTATTTCAATAAACCCTAGACATTTTATTTCAATAAACCCTAGACATTGTATTGGGATTTTTTTTTTTGACAAAATATTATTCAAAATATAACCCTAGACATTATATTTTTTTGACAAAATATTATTAAATGGATTCTTAATAAGTAAAAAAAAAAATTACATCTACCTCGTGGGATTTTATAGGGGGTTATATGCGTGCCATCATACTATATTGGGGGTTATATGCATGTCGTGTTGGATACTATGTTGAATTTATTGAATTGATACTAGTGTCGATAAATGTATATGTTATAAAATTTGTTGGATACTACTTTTCTCAGGAAAAATGAGGCACGGTGATAAATACTGTCAACAAGAGTGGGACAGGTTGCAATTAGACCGCACACATAACTCTTTTATTAGCGTGCGTCATATAGAGGGTACTCCTATTTATAGGTACGGAAATAAAAAGATCGAACAATTTAACTACCTTATAAATCATGGATTTGATATCCAGCAAGATTACTTGTTCGATCGTATTCTATTTTCTCTACCAGAAAACTGGGATGACGTTATACAAAATATATTTCACACACATAATCCCGACATAGCCCTGACCTTGGTTACGTTGTTGGAGAAGGCGGAAAAAAAAATCCACCCGTTATGGATACAACTGGGTACAGAGAGCATTGACATAGACTGTGATGTCTCGCGCCACATGCACGTAAAATTGAATCTTGCCAACAAGTTGAGAAATAGGGGATTCCGAGTTCATGTCACTGACATCTACACATCAATCATAGATACCCTTCCTTCTAGTTGACCACGTGCAAAAATTTATAGGTTCTTAAAAACTAATACCGAATGGATGGAGATCAGACACATTGAACTTATTCTAAAGTCTTACTTTGAAAAGGTATCTATCTATCTATTTATATATCTAAAACTAATTAAGCTTGATTAATTAGTTATAATTTCATATTACTATAATTATTTAGTCACTCATATTTTTTAATTTTTGTAGATAATGTCGAGAGGAAACAACCCTAGGGTACCAAGTGCCGATGTGACACCACAACGAGGTTCACCATCTTCTGCAGAACCCGAATTCTCAACACCAATGGCTGAGCAATTCACAACTCCACCAATGGTTCACTCCTCACCAAGTCCAACCCCAAGTGCTCCTACACCCCAATCCGGCACTCCCGTTGCTTTAACGCCCCAATCCAACACTCATGATGCCTCCCGCTCAAATGAAAAGAAGCCTATTGGATTCTCCCTTCTCGGGAATAACCCGATGAGTGATAGGAGTGACGTGCTGAACTTTAAAGCCCGGTGTTTGTCGCTGGGAAAAATGAACGTGGGAGTCGGTGGACCAGATAATTGGAACCTTGTTGATCAATCTGTCAAAGATGACATATATAACCAACTTTGCAAGCATTTCTCATTTCCTGACCGTTCCAAGAATAAGGTTCTATCTCGGGTTGCTGAAGGATTGAGGACATACAGGAGAAACCTTCGGAAGAAACATTTCCCGAAAGAGGTAGCGAGCTCCGATATTTTGGCTTTGAAAGAGAAAGTGCCTCCCAATGTTGAAATGCCGGTGGATCAGTGGAATAAGTTTTTGGAGAATGAGGCGAAGGAAAACAAGTTGGTCCAGAGGGAGCAAAACAAAAAAAATAGGGCACAAAAAACTGATATCCATAGGCTGGGATCCAAATCATATGAGGATTTGAAGAATAAATGGGAGAGTAGGACAAAAGATGGTCCAGATGCCGGTAAAAACCCAAATCGATCCAACTTATTCCTTCATGCTCGACGGGACAAAGATAATAAATTCCCCCTGCAGTTGGCTAAGACACTGGAATCAATTGAGGCCATCAGCAGTCAATCAGATTCGTGCCCTACTGATGACTTTGACCTTGAAAATGATGCCCTGACTAAGACCTTTGGAAAGGACAAAAGGGGGAGGACGAGAGGCGTTGGCTCACATATGCCAAAAACAAAACTTCAACACATTGCACCTCTTGTGGACGAGCTATCTTCGGTCAAGAATTATATCTCATCCCAAAAGGAGCACCAACAGAAGACCGATGGGGATGTCCATGACCTTAAAAATTCCCTGGGATTATTGAACAATCAAATTGGGAAACTTGTGAATCTTATTGAAAGTTATAGGCCCCCAATGCCTCCTCAATATTTCACACATCCTTCCCCTCCAACATTCCCCTCTCAAATGCCTCATCCTCCAATCACGGGGCTCGGATCATCGTCAACAGCTCACGGTGACTATGGCGAAGAGTACTATATCAAGGACATGAGCAATTCGAGGTTTGTTGGCGTGTGCATACTCATCTCCAGGGAAAGGGGGACTCTAGTACATCGCCGACCTTTGGAGAAGGGTGAGGCTAAAATAATGGTCGATGAAATATACAACGGCTGCGGAGATGTACCTGTGTACGTTAACAGCGGGGATGGGATGGAATTGAGGAATTATGCAAAATCTTTTATTACTTGGCCACTTTATCTGTTGGCCAAGGTTTAATAATATTTTCTTTCGTTTCAGTTGTAATAATTTTTTTTTGTTTTAGTTGTAAGAATATTGGTTTTGCTTCAGTTGTAAGAATATTGGTTTTGTTTCAGTTGTAAGAATATTGGTTTTGTTTCGTATGGAATGATATTTTTTTTGTTTCAGTCGTAAGAATATTCTTTCTGTTTCAGTTGTAATAATATTTTTTAACCTATTACCACAGGACTGAAATTTGAAGATTATTACATGGATTTCCCACAATACAAAGAGTGGATGGGAGAGACTAACCGGATATCAATTAATCATGTAAAGGGCGTTTATGAATTTGTTAAATATGCTTCCAAAAATCTTAAAAGTGAGAAGATTCCGTGTCCGTGCACTCATTGTATTAACGGAAAATATAAGTCATTGGAAGTTGTTGAGTTGCATTTACTAAAGTGGGGAATCTGTCAAGACTATATAATATGGACATACCATGGTGAAAAAGTTGTACCTTATGTTCCAGAAGAATTACCGGGAGCCGACCGTGTAACGGAACCTCAAGGAGTAGAAGTGGTACATGATTCACCAACACATCGTCCATTGACCGACTTAATTGATGATGCTTACGGACTCCACAACCAACAAAACCACCAACCTATGGATACAAATAATGTGCATTATGACCAAGTAAATGAACAAATTGATGCTGAACTACTAGGAGATCGGGAATACATACGGTTGAAAGCAGATGCGGCTAGACCGTTGTATAAATATTGCGATGAAGATCACTCGGTATTATATGCAATGATTGGTTTGCATAATTTGAAGAGTCAATTTGGTTTGTCTGGAAACAGCGTAACCGGAATTCTTAAGTGGGTTAAAGAAATTCTCCCAAAAGAGAACATGTTACCAGAGAATTATCCTACCATGAAGAAGAGTTTGAAGGGTTTAGGTTTGAAATACAAATCTATTCATGCTTGCAAGTATGATTGCATATTGTACCGGAATGAGCACGAAGAGAAGGATGAATGTCCTGTATGCAGTGAGCCTAGATATATAGTTTGTGAGAATGGAAATGACAAACATGCAAAAAATCGCAAGTGCTCGCAAGTCCCACAAAAGGTTTTGAAGTATTTTCCACTTGGGCCACGGTTAAAACGTTTTTTTTCTGTACCGTGGATAGCGGAGGCCATGACATGGCATGCTCGATGCGAGGTGGGTGGGAATTTGATGCGTCATCCGGTTGATTCACTCATCTGGCAAATTTCAAATGCACAACACCATGAATTTGCAAAGGAACCACGCAACGTTCGTCTTGCAATCTCAACCGATGGGTTTAACCCTTTCGGTAATTTAAGTACTAGTCAGAGTTATTGGCCAGTTCTTATGGCGCCTTTAAGTCTTCCTCCGACGTTATGCATGAGAAAGGAGTTCACATTGTTATCTCTGTTGATACCCGGGCCTAAGGCTCCCAGTGATGATATTGATATATTCTTAGCACCATTAATCGAAGAACTTAAAGAGTTGTGGGATAAAGGCGTGACGGCGTTCGATTCTCATAAGGGTGAAGAGTTCACACTTAAAGCAATGGTGATGTGGGCGATCCACGATCTTCCTGCTTATGGGACCTTGTCCGGTTGTAATGTTCATGGTTATTATGGATGTCCCATATGTGGGGAGGAAACTGAAGCCTGTTGGTTAAAACATAGTGGTAAGTTGAGTTACACGGGTCATCGTAGATTTCTGCCGACCAGTCACCCTTTTAGGAACGACAAGTCTAACTTTTTGCCTGTCGGTCACGAGCGAAGAACGGCACCTAGTCGACTTTCTGGTCAGCAAATTGAGGAGAAGGCGGTGGCTGCGACTGCGGGGAATAGGTATGTAGGCAAACACCCCCAGTTTGTAAACCTGAAGCGTAAAGCTAGGGAGGATCCGAACGACCCTAGTAAAGCGAAGCCATGGTCCAGGCGATCAATATTTTTTGATTTGCCGTATTGGAAAGATCATCGTGTAAGGCATATAATTGATGTGATGCACACAGAGAAGAATGTTGCAGAACATTTGATAGGAACATGTCTGGGTGGATCTCATTCCAAAGATGGAGAGCGTGCCCGCCGAGATCTACAGGATATGAAAATAAAGAAGAGACTGTGGTTAAAAAATGATCCAACGACAGGAAGAATTTCTATCCCCCCCACTGCTTTCACTTTGACTACTAGTGAGAAGAAGATCCTCTTAGACACGTTGTTCAACTTGAAGACTCCAACCGGTTATTCTGGTAATTTACGTAGGGTAGTAAACTACCAAGCAAATGACTTGAAACAGTGCAAGTCTCACGACTGGCACGTAATCATCCAATTAATCCCGTTGTTATTTCGGCATTGCTTCTCTGAACACAAAGATCTCCGTCGGGCAATTATGCAAATCAGTTTGTGTTTTACCCTACTTTGTGCAAAAGTGGTAAACAGAAGACACATTAAAGCTGCGAAATCAACTTTAGCCGAGGCAGTTTGTGTGTTAGAGAAATATTTTCCTCCGTCATTCTTCGATATCAGTATCCACCTGCTTGTGCATTTATGCGATGAAGCTTTATTATGTGGTCCCGTGAGGTATCGTTGGATGTATCCTTTTGAGCGCTTGATGAAAACCTTCAAAGATTATGTAAAGAATACACGGTATATTGGAGGGTCAATTGCTGAAGAATACGTAACGGTGGAATCATCGCTATACGCTAGGGAACATATGCCAGAACAAGAGGTGAGGAGGTTTAATCCTCGTGGAGAACGAGTGATAGAGGAACCTGACGAGTTTGAGGACGAATTATCGTTTGGGAACCCTAAAGAGGTGAAACTCACAAACCTACAATACGAGCAAGCAACTCGTCATGTCTTCGAATCGCAAGATGAAGTCCAAGACTGGAGACAGTGAGTATCTACTGAATTCTTCTTCTTTGATTATATGTATTTTTTATTTTATGATCTAAACTCTATAATTTTTCGGTAGGAAGTACGAGAACGAAATTATCCAAAATCAAAGGAGAAATTGGACGACAACTGACTTTAGGGCATGGGTGTCAAAAGAGGTACTTTTCACATCTTATGTGTGCGGTTATTTATTCATGTGTGGTAAAAACATGCCCTAATACAAATTCATTAATAAATGCAGCTTCTAAAAAGAGGTGATGTCTCTTCCAGACTTGCACGCCTAGCAAAAGGTCCTAGTTTTCGTGCAAAAGAGTTTAAGAAATTCCGCACCAACGGTTTTGATTTCATTTCATATCCATATGAGGAAAAGCTTTTGACGCAAAACAGTGGAATATCAATTTCTGCCTTGACCACCTGTATCGCTAGCAAAAGTGATAAAAATCCAAAGAATACGGTGCTAACCTATTATGGGATAATTCAACAAATCCTAGAACTTGATTACTTGGATTTCACAGAAACCGTATTCTATTGTGATTGGGTAAAGGTGGAGGATACAACGAATGCTTGCAAAGTTGATCCCGACTCCAAACTTATTATGGTAGATTTATCAAAGCTGAAGACTAAAGACCGCATAGTCGACGAGCCTTTTATTTGTGCCTTTCAGAATGTAAAGAAGGTATTCTACTCGAAGTGCATAAACGATGGCAATTGGTCTATTGTTGTGCATGCACCAAAGGGTATGACTACTGAAGTAGACGCATTAAAGGCTCCAAAAGAGTTCCAGTCAGCTCTTGATGACAACCCTAATTTGAAGGATCTTTTAGTTGATTTAGAGGAAGATTGAGTATCAAAATATTATTTTATCCTCATCAATCTTATTTGTATCCTATTATGATATTGACATTGTATTAGCACTTTACATTAATTTATGAATTTCATCTACTTTTAAGTGTAATGTCCCGCTATTTTTTGGTTCTACCATTTTTTTAATTGAACATAACTGTTTGCAAAAAATTCATTATTTTTTCACTGTCATAGGATACATTGATGTTGGGGTCGAACTACTATCAAACATAATCTGAAATTGCATCGCTGCTGGCATAGAGAAGGTTCTGATTGGCGTTGGGTGTAACAAAATATCCAGGTAATGGATAGACCTATGATGAACTTTATTTTAAGGTTAAATATGCATTGATTCAATTTTTTAATTATTTTGGGTTTGGATAACTTTTGAACACGTAAAACAGCCTTAAAATAGCCATCGAACGGTGAAAACGTAAAACACCCACAAAACGGTCCCGCAAGAGTCACGAACATCTCGCACGGGACCAATGTAAGTCGTAGGAACCGACCGTGTAGTCACGGCGCTCCCGGCTTGTGTGTGTGCGTGTGTGCATGTTTGTGTGTGTGCGCGTGTGAGTGGGAAAGGGGGGAGGGGATGGGCAGGGGGCGCGTGTGTGCGTGTGTGCATGTTTGTGTGTGTGCGCGCGTGTGAGTGGGAAGGGGGGAGGGGACGGGCAGGGGGCGCGCGCGTGTGTGTGTGCGTGTGCGTGTGTGTGTGTGTGTGTGTGTTTGTGTGTGTGTGTGTGTGTGTGTGTGAGTGGGGAAGGGGGGAGGGGACGCGGCATGTATGCATATATGCATATGCATATATGTAGTGAGAGTGTGCGTGCGTGCGTGCGTGTGTTTGTGTGCGCGTGTGAGTGTGTGCATATTGGTGATAAAATCCAAAATAATTTGAAGCACTTCCTCCTTTTTCAACAGTCCACACAAGCTCCAGATTTTTTAAGCCACTTTGCATCGAAACGAGATGTGTTTGATAGATTCCATCTCCTGGCCCTACGGGAGGAGATTTTTCCGCTGGGAATTGTGGGGACTCACACGTCCACCCAGATGTTCACGCACTCACCATTGCCAATACGCCATCTTAGACCTGATTAAAGAAGATCATTGCCTTCCATAAGACTGCTCCACACCTTAGATGGTCTGTGGCCCGTTTTTGCTTCTAAGAACAAACAATTAGGGAAGTAAATATTTTTGAGGATTTTAGAACACAAGGAATTAAGGTTTTTCATAATTCTCCAGCACATGTTTGCAAGCAAACCTCGGTTAAAACTTTTGAAATCTCTAAATCCCATCCCCCCCTCCACCTTGGGAAAAACTACCGTATCCCAACTAATCCAGTATATACCATTTTTATCCTGGCAGCCCCTCTACCAAAATTTTCTGACATGGGATGTGAGGCTATTACATAATTTTTTTCGGGAGTAAAATGCAGGGCATGGCAAAGGTGGGGATTGCGTGCGTGCGTGCGTGCGTGTGTTTGTGTGCGCGTGTGAGTGTGTGCGTGCGTGTGCTTGTGTGGACTGTTGAAAAAGGAGGAAGTGCATATATATGCAGCCATATAACTGCTGCATATATATGCATATATATGCAGCATATATATGCATATATATGCCAACTGCTGCATATATATGCTGCCCACCCCAGCCCACCTGCTGCCGTAACCGCCCCCCTATGCAAACACCCTGACCTGACCGCCTTCGCACCCACCCTTCCTCCATCGCCTGAAACTTGCGCCCACCTTACCCCTGCCGACGCACCTTACCCGTGGGTGGCACTAACACCTCCCACGGGACCAACGTAACTCGTGGGAACGGACGCCGCAGCCGCGGGTGTCCCGGTTTGAGAGTACGACGGTAATTTGCTTATTTCCACACTTAGGCTTAAAAACATGGCGTTAGAGGGTGAGAACTCGAAACAGCCCCCGAACGGCCCCGTGGGTGGCACCAACACCTCCCACGGGACCAACGTAACTCGTGGGAACGGACCCCGCAGCCGCGGGTGTCCCGGTTTGAGAGTACGACGATAATTTGCTTATTTCCACACTTAGGCTTAAAAACATGGCGTTAGAGGGTGAGAACTCGAAACAGCCCCCGAACGGCCCCGTGGGTGGCACCAACACCTCCCACGGGACCAACGTAACTCGTAGGAACTGACCCCGCAGCCGCGGGTGTCCCGGTTTGAGAGTACGACGGTAATTTGCTTATTTCTACACTTAGGCTTAACATGGCGTTAGAGGGTGAAAACTCGAAACAGCCCCCGAACGGCCCCGTGGGTGGCACTAACACCTCCCACGGGACCAACGTAACTCGTGGGAACGGACCCCACAGCCGCGGGTGTCCCGGTTTGAGAGTACGACGGTAATTTGCTTATTTCCACACTTAGGCTTAAAAACATGGCGTTAGAGGGTGAGAACTCGAAACAGCCCCCGAACGGCCCCGTGGGTGGCACCAACACCTCCCACGGGACCAACGTAACTCGTGGGAACGGACCCCGCAGCCGCGGGTGTCCCGGTTTGAGAGTACGACGGTAATTTGCTTATTTCCACACTTAGGCTTAAAAACATGGCGTTAGAGGGTGAGAACTCAAAACAGCCCCCGAACGGCCCCGTGGGTGGCACCAACACCTCCCACGGGACCAACGTAACTCGTAGGAACTGACCCCGCAGCCGCGGGTGTCCCGGTTTGAGAGTACGACGGTAATTTGCTTATTTCTACACTTAGGCTTAACATGGCGTTAGAGGATGAAAACTCGAAACAGCCCCCGAACGGCCCCGTGGGTGGCACTAACACCTCCCACGGGACCAACGTAACTCGTGGGAACGGACGCCGCAGCCGCGGGTGTCCCGGTTTGAGAGTACGACGGTAATTTGCTTATTTCCACACTTAGGCTTAAAAACATGGCGTTAGAGGGTGAGAACTCGAAACAGCCCCCGAACGGCCCCGTGGGTGGCACCAACACCTCCCACGGGACCAACGTAACTCGTAGGAACTGACCCCGCAGCCGCGGGTGTCCCGGTTTGAGAGTACGATGATAATTTGCTTATTTCCACACTTAGGCTTAAAAACATGGCGTTAGAGGGTGAGAACGCGAAACAGCCCCCGAACGGCCCCGTGGGTGGCACCAACACCTCCCACGGGACCAACGTAACTCGTGGGAACGGACCCCGCAGCCGCGGGTGTCCCGGTTTGAGAGTACGACGGTAATTTGCTTATTTCCACACTTAGGCTTAAAAACATGACGTTAGAGGGTGAGAACTCGAAACAGCCCCCGAACGGCCCCGTGGGTGGCACCAACACCTCCCACGGGACCAACGTAACTCGTAGGAACCGACCCCGCAGCCGCGGGTGTCCCGGTTTGAGAGTACGACGGTAATTTGCTTATTTCTACACTTAGGCTTAACATGGCGTTAGAGGGTGAAAACTCGAAACAGCCCCCGAACGGCCCCGTGGGTGGCACTAACACCTCCCACGGGACCAACGTAACTCGTGGGAACGGACGCCGCAGCCACGGGTGTCCCGGTTTGAGAGTACGACGGTAATTTGCTTATTTCCACACTTAGGCTTAAAAACATGGCGTTAGAGGGTGAGAACTCGAAACAGCCCCCGAACGGCCCCGTGGGTGGCACCAACACCTCCCACGGGACCAACGTAACTCGTAGGAACTGACCCCGCAGCCGCGGGTGTCCCGGTTTGAGAGTACGACGGTAATTTGCTTATTTCTACACTTAGGCTTAACATGGCGTTAGAGGGTGAAAACTCGAAACAGCCCCCGAACGGCCCCGTGGGTGGCACTAACACCTCCCACGGGACCAACGTAACTCGTGGGAACGGACGCCGCAGCCGCGGGTGTCCCGGTTTGAGAGTACGACGGTAATTTGCTTATTTCCACACTTAGGCTTAAAAACATGGCGTTAGAGGGTGAGAACTCGAAACAGCCCCCGAACGGCCCTGTGGGTGGCACCAACACCTCCCACGGGACCAACGTAACTCGTAGGAACTGACCCCGCAGCCGCGGGTGTCCCGGTTTGAGAGTACGATGATAATTTGCTTATTTCCACACTTATGCTTAAAAACATGGCGTTAGAGGGTGAGAACGCGAAACAGCCCCCGAACGGCCCCGTGGGTGGCACCAACACCTCCCACGGGACAAACGTAACTCGTGGGAACGGACCCCGCAGCCGCGGGTGTCCCGGTTTGAGAGTACGACGGTAATTTGCTTATTTCCACACTTAGGCTTAAAAACATGGCGTTAGAGGGTGAGAACTCGAAACAGCCCCCGAACGGCCGCGTGGGTGGCACCAACACCTCCCACGGGACCAACGTAACTCGTAGGAACTGACCCCGCAGCCGCGGGTGTCCCGGTTTGAGAGTACGACGGTAATTTGCTTATTTCTACACTTAGGCTTAACATGGCGTTAGAGGGTGAAAACTCGAAACAGCCCCCGAACGGCCCCGTGGGTGGCACCAACACCTCCCACGGGACCAACGTAACTCGTGGGAACGGACCCCGCAGCCGCGGGTGTCCCGGTTTGAGAGTACGACGGTAATTTGCTTATTTCCACACTTAGGCTTAAAAACATGGCGTTAGAGGGTGAGAACTCGAAACAGCCCCCGAACGGCCCCGTGGGTGGCACCAACACCTCCCACGGGACCAACGTAACTCGTAGGAACTGACCCCGCAGCCGCGGGTGTCCCGGTTTGAGAGTACGACGGTAATTTGCTTATTTCTACACTTAGGCTTAACATGGCGTTAGAGGGTGAAAACTCGAAACAGCCCCCGAACGGCCCCGTGGGTGGCACTAACACCTCCCACGGGACCAACGTAACTCGTGGGAACGGACGCCGCAGCCGCGGGTGTCCCGGTTTGAGAGTACGACGGTAATTTGCTTATTTCCACACTTAGGCTTAAAAACATGGCGTTAGAGGGTGAGAACTCGAAACAGCCCCCGAACGGCCCCGTGGGTGGCACCAACACCTCCCACGGGACCAACGTAACTCGTGGGAACGGACCCCGCAGACGCGGGTGTCCCGGTTTGAGAGTACGACGGTAATTTGCTTATTTCCACACTTAGGCTTAAAAACATGGCGTTAGAGGGTGAGAACTCGAAACAGCCCCCGAACGGCCCCGTGGGTGGCACCAACACCTCCCACGGGACCAACGTAACTCGTAGGAACTGACCCCGCAGCCGCGGGTGTCCCGGTTTGAGAGTACGACGGTAATTTGCTTATTTCTACACTTAGGCTTAACATGGCGTTAGAGGGTGAAAACTCGAAACAGCCCCCGAACGGCCCCGTGGGTGGCACTAACACCTCCCACGGGACCAACGTAACTCGTGGGAACGGACGCCGCAGCCGCGGGTGTCCCGGTTTGAGAGTACGACGGTAATTTGCTTATTTCCACACTTAGGCTTAAAAACATGGCGTTAGAGGGTGAAAACTCGAAACAGCCCCCGAACGGCCCCATGGGTGGCACTAACACCTCCCACGGGACCAACGTAACTCGTGGGAACGGACGCCGCAGCCGCGGGTGTCCCGGTTTGAGAGTACGACGGTAATTTGCTTATTTCCACACTTAGGCTTAAAAACATGGCGTTAGAGGGTGAGAACTCGAAACAGCCCCCGAACGGCCCCGTGGGTGGCACCAACACCTCCCACGGGACCAACGTAACTCGTAGGAACTGACCCCGCAGCCGCGGGTGTCCCGGTTTGAGAGTACGACGGTAATTTGCTTATTTCTACACTTAGGCTTAACATGGCGTTAGAGGGTGAAAACTCGAAACAGCCCCCGAACGGCCCCGTGGGTGGCACTAACACCTCCCACGGGACCAACGTAACTCGTGGGAACGGACCCCGCAGCCGCGGGTGTCCCGGTTTGAGAGTACGACGGTAATTTGCTTATTTCCACACTTAGGCTTAAAAACATGGCGTTAGAGGGTGAGAACTCGAAACAGCCCCCGAACGGCCCCGTGGGTGGCACCAACACCTCCCACGGGACCAACGTAACTCGTGGGAACGGACCCCGCAGCCGCGGGTGTCCCGGTTTGAGAGTACGACGGTAATTTGCTTATTTCCACACTTAGGCTTAAAAACATGGCGTTAGAGGGTGAGAACTCGAAACAGCCCCCGAACGGCCCCGTGGGTGGTACCAACACCTCCCACGGGACCAACGTAACTCGTAGGAACTGACCCCGCAGCCGCGGGTGTCCCGGTTTGAGAGTACGACGGTAATTTGCTTATTTCTACACTTAGGCTTAACATGGCGTTAGAGGGTGAAAACTCGAAACAGCCCCCGAACGGCCCCGTGGGTGGCACTAACACCTCCCACGGGACCAACGTAACTCGTGGGAACGGACGCCGCAGCCGCGGGTGTCCCGGTTTGAGAGTACGACGGTAATTTGCTTATTTCCACACTTAGGCTTAAAAACATGGCGTTAGAGGGTGAGAACTCGAAACAGCCCCCGAACGGCCCCGTGGGTGGCACCAACACCTCCCACGGGACCAACGTAACTCGTGGGAACGGACCCCGCAGACGCGGGTGTCCCGGTTTGAGAGTACGACGGTAATTTGCTTATTTCCACACTTAGGCTTAAAAACATGGCGTTAGAGGGTGAGAACTCGAAACAGCCCCCGAACGGCCCCGTGGGTGGCACCAACACCTCCCACGGGACCAACGTAACTCGTGGGAACGGACCCCGCAGCCGCGGGTGTCCCGGTTTGAGAGTACGACGGTAATTTGCTTATTTCCACACTTAGGCTTAAAAACATGGCGTTAGAGGGTGAGAACTCGAAACAGCCCCCGAACGGCCCCGTGGGTGGTACCAACACCTCCCACGGGACCAACGTAACTCGTAGGAACTGACCCCGCAGCCGCGGGTGTCCCGGTTTGAGAGTACGACGGTAATTTGCTTATTTCTACACTTAGGCTTAACATGGCGTTAGAGGGTGAAAACTCGAAACAGCCCCCGAACGGCCCCGTGGGTGGCACTAACACCTCCCACGGGACCAACGTAACTCGTGGGAACGGACGCCGCAGCCGCGGGTGTCCCGGTTTGAGAGTACGACGGTAATTTGCTTATTTCCACACTTAGGCTTAAAAACATGGCGTTAGAGGGTGAAAACTCGAAACAGCCCCCGAACGGCCCCATGGGTGGCACTAACACCTCCCACGGGACCAACGTAACTCGTGGGAACGGACGCCGCAGCCGCGGGTGTCCCGGTTTGAGAGTACGACGGTAATTTGCTTATTTCCACACTTAGGCTTAAAAACATGGCGTTAGAGGGTGAGAACTCGAAACAGCCCCCGAACGGCCCCGTGGGTGGCACCAACACCTCCCACGGGACCAACGTAACTCGTAGGAACTGACCCCGCAGCCGCGGGTGTCCCGGTTTGAGAGTACGACGGTAATTTGCTTATTTCTACACTTAGGCTTAACATGGCGTTAGAGGGTGAAAACTCGAAACAGCCCCCGAACGGCCCCGTGGGTGGCACTAACACCTCCCACGGGACCAACGTAACTCGTGGGAACGGACCCCGCAGCCGCGGGTGTCCCGGTTTGAGAGTACGACGGTAATTTGCTTATTTCCACACTTAGGCTTAAAAACATGGCGTTAGAGGGTGAGAACTCGAAACAGCCCCCGAACGGCCCCGTGGGTGGCACCAACACCTCCCACGGGACCAACGTAACTCGTGGGAACGGACCCCGCAGCCGCGGGTGTCCCGGTTTGAGAGTACGACGGTAATTTGCTTATTTCCACACTTAGGCTTAAAAACATGGCGTTAGAGGGTGAGAACTCGAAACAGCCCCCGAACGGCCCCGTGGGTGGTACCAACACCTCCCACGGGACCAACGTAACTCGTAGGAACTGACCCCGCAGCCGCGGGTGTCCCGGTTTGAGAGTACGACGGTAATTTGCTTATTTCTACACTTAGGCTTAACATGGCGTTAGAGGGTGAAAACTCGAAACAGCCCCCGAACGGCCCCGTGGGTGGCACTAACACCTCCCACGGGACCAACGTAACTCGTGGGAATGGACGCCGCAGCCACGGGTGTCCCGGTTTGAGAGTACGACGGTAATTTGCTTATTTCCACACTTAGGCTTAAAAACATGGCGTTAGAGGGTGAGAACTCGAAACAGCCCCCGAACGGCCCCGTGGGTGGCACCAACACCTCCCACGGGACCAACGTAACTCGTGGGAACGGACCCCGTAGCCGCGGGTGTCCCGGTTTGAGAGTACGACGGTAATTTGTTTGTTTCCACACTTAGGCTTAAAAACATGGCGTTAGAGGGTGAGAACTCGAAACAGCCCCCGAACGGCCCCGTGGGTGGCACCAACACCTCCCACGGGACCAACGTAACTCGTAGGAACTGGCCCCGTAGCCGCGGGTGTCCCGGTTTGAGAGTACGACGGTAATTTGCTTATTTCTACACTTAGGCTTAACATGGCGTTAGAGGGTGAAAACTCGAAACAGCCCCCGAACGGCCCCGTGGGTGGCACTAACACCTCCCACGGGACCAACGTAACTCGTGGGAACGGACCCCGCAGCCGCGGGTGTCCCGGTTTGAGAGTACGACGGTAATTTGCTTATTTCCACACTTAGGCTTAAAAACATGGCGTTAGAGGGTGAGAACTCGAAACAGCCCCCGAACGGCCCCGTGGGTGGCACCAACACCTCCCACGGGACCAACGTAACTCGTAGGAACTGACCCCGCAGCCGCGGGTGTCCCGGTTTGAGAGTACGATGATAATTTGCTTATTTCCACACTTAGGCTTAAAAACATGGTGTTAGAGGGTGAGAACGCGAAACAGCCCCCGAACGGCCCCGTGGGTGGCACCAACACCTCCCACGGGACCAACGTAACTCGTGGGAACGGACCCCGCAGCCGCGGGTGTCCCGGTTTGAGAGTACGACGGTAATTTGCTTATTTCCACACTTAGGCTTAAAAACATGGCGTTAGAGGGTGAGAACTCGAAACAGCCCCCGAACGGCCCCGTGGGTGGCACCAACACCTCCCACGGGACCAACGTAACTCGTAGGAACTGACCCCGCAGCCGCGGGTGTCCCGGTTTGAGAGTACGACGGTAATTTGCTTATTTCTACACTTAGGCTTAACATGGCGTTAGAGGGTGAAAACTCGAAACAGCCCCCGAACGGCCCCGTGGGTGGCACTAACACCTCCCACGGGACCAACGTAACTCGTGGGAACGGACCCCGCAGCCGCGGGTGTCCCGGTTTGAGAGTACGACGGTAATTTGCTTATTTCCACACTTAGGCTTAAAAACATGGCGTTAGAGGGTGAGAACTCGAAACAGCCCCCGAACGGCCCCGTGGGTGGCACCAACACCTCCCACGGGACCAACGTAACTCGTGGGAACGGACCCCGCAGCCGCGGGTGTCCCGGTTTGAGAGTACGACGGTAATTTGCTTATTTCCACACTTAGGCTTAAAAACATGGCGTTAGAGGGTGAGAACTCGAAACAGCCCCCGAACGGCCCCGTGGGTGGTACCAACACCTCCCACGGGACCAACGTAACTCGTAGGAACTGACCCCGCAGCCGCGGGTGTCCCGGTTTGAGAGTACGACGGTAATTTGCTTATTTCTACACTTAGGCTTAACATGGCGTTAGAGGGTGAAAACTCGAAACAGCCCCCGAACGGCCCCGTGGGTGGCACTAACACCTCCCACGGGACCAACGTAACTCGTGGGAACGGACGCCGCAGCCGCGGGTGTCCCGGTTTGAGAGTACGACGGTAATTTGCTTATTTCCACACTTAGGCTTAAAAACATGGCGTTAGAGGGTGAGAACTCGAAACAGCCCCCGAACGGCCCCGTGGGTGGCACCAACACCTCCCACGGGACCAACGTAACTCGTGGGAACGGACCCCGCAGACGCGGGTGTCCCGGTTTGAGAGTACGACGGTAATTTGCTTATTTCCACACTTAGGCTTAAAAACATGGCGTTAGAGGGTGAGAACTCGAAACAGCCCCCGAACGGCCCCGTGGGTGGCACCAACACCTCCCACGGGACCAACGTAACTCGTAGGAACTGACCCCGCAGCCGCGGGTGTCCCGGTTTGAGAGTACGACGGTAATTTGCTTATTTCTACACTTAGGCTTAACATGGCGTTAGAGGGTGAAAACTCGAAACAGCCCCCGAACGGCCCCGTGGGTGGCACTAACACCTCCCACGGGACCAACGTAACTCGTGGGAACGGACGCCGCAGCCGCGGGTGTCCCGGTTTGAGAGTACGACGGTAATTTGCTTATTTCCACACTTAGGCTTAAAAACATGGCGTTAGAGGGTGAAAACTCGAAACAGCCCCCGAACGGCCCCATGGGTGGCACTAACACCTCCCACGGGACCAACGTAACTCGTGGGAACGGACGCCGCAGCCGCGGGTGTCCCGGTTTGAGAGTACGACGGTAATTTGCTTATTTCCACACTTAGGCTTAAAAACATGGCGTTAGAGGGTGAGAACTCGAAACAGCCCCCGAACGGCCCCGTGGGTGGCACCAACACCTCCCACGGGACCAACGTAACTCGTAGGAACTGACCCCGCAGCCGCGGGTGTCCCGGTTTGAGAGTACGACGGTAATTTGCTTATTTCTACACTTAGGCTTAACATGGCGTTAGAGGGTGAAAACTCGAAACAGCCCCCGAACGGCCCCGTGGGTGGCACTAACACCTCCCACGGGACCAACGTAACTCGTGGGAACGGACCCCGCAGCCGCGGGTGTCCCGGTTTGAGAGTACGACGGTAATTTGCTTATTTCCACACTTAGGCTTAAAAACATGGCGTTAGAGGGTGAGAACTCGAAACAGCCCCCGAACGGCCCCGTGGGTGGCACCAACACCTCCCACGGGACCAACGTAACTCGTGGGAACGGACCCCGCAGCCGCGGGTGTCCCGGTTTGAGAGTACGACGGTAATTTGCTTATTTCCACACTTAGGCTTAAAAACATGGCGTTAGAGGGTGAGAACTCGAAACAGCCCCCGAACGGCCCCGTGGGTGGTACCAACACCTCCCACGGGACCAACGTAACTCGTAGGAACTGACCCCGCAGCCGCGGGTGTCCCGGTTTGAGAGTACGACGGTAATTTGCTTATTTCTACACTTAGGCTTAACATGGCGTTAGAGGGTGAAAACTCGAAACAGCCCCCGAACGGCCCCGTGGGTGGCACTAACACCTCCCACGGGACCAACGTAACTCGTGGGAATGGACGCCGCAGCCACGGGTGTCCCGGTTTGAGAGTACGACGGTAATTTGCTTATTTCCACACTTAGGCTTAAAAACATGGCGTTAGAGGGTGAGAACTCGAAACAGCCCCCGAACGGCCCCGTGGGTGGCACCAACACCTCCCACGGGACCAACGTAACTCGTGGGAACGGACCCCGTAGCCGCGGGTGTCCCGGTTTGAGAGTACGACGGTAATTTGTTTATTTCCACACTTAGGCTTAAAAACATGGCGTTAGAGGGTGAGAACTCGAAACAGCCCCCGAACGGCCCCGTGGGTGGCACCAACACCTCCCACGGGACCAACGTAACTCGTAGGAACTGGCCCCGTAGCCGCGGGTGTCCCGGTTTGAGAGTACGACGGTAATTTGCTTATTTCTACACTTAGGCTTAACATGGCGTTAGAGGGTGAAAACTCGAAACAGCCCCCGAACGGCCCCGTGGGTGGCACTAACACCTCCCACGGGACCAACGTAACTCGTGGGAACGGACCCCGCAGCCGCGGGTGTCCCGGTTTGAGAGTACGACGGTAATTTGCTTATTTCCACACTTAGGCTTAAAAACATGGCGTTAGAGGGTGAGAACTCGAAACAGCCCCCGAACGGCCCCGTGGGTGGCACCAACACCTCCCACGGGACCAACGTAACTCGTAGGAACTGACCCCGCAGCCGCGGGTGTCCCGGTTTGAGAGTACGATGATAATTTGCTTATTTCCACACTTAGGCTTAAAAACATGGTGTTAGAGGGTGAGAACGCGAAACAGCCCCCGAACGGCCCCGTGGGTGGCACCAACACCTCCCACGGGACCAACGTAACTCGTGGGAACGGACCCCGCAGCCGCGGGTGTCCCGGTTTGAGAGTACGACGGTAATTTGCTTATTTCCACACTTAGGCTTAAAAACATGGCGTTAGAGGGTGAGAACTCGAAACAGCCCCCGAACGGCCCCGTGGGTGGCACCAACACCTCCCACGGGACCAACGTAACTCGTAGGAACTGACCCCGCAGCCGCGGGTGTCCCGGTTTGAGAGTACGACGGTAATTTGCTTATTTCTACACTTAGGCTTAACATGGCGTTAGAGGGTGAAAACTCGAAACAGCCCCCGAACGGCCCCGTGGGTGGCACTAACACCTCCCACGGGACCAACGTAACTCGTGGGAACGGACCCCGCAGCCGCGGGTGTCCCGGTTTGAGAGTACGACGGTAATTTGCTTATTTCCACACTTAGGCTTAAAAACATGGCGTTAGAGGGTGAGAACTCGAAACAGCCCCCGAACGGCCCCGTGGGTGGCACCAACACCTCCCACGGGACCAACGTAACTCGTGGGAACGGACCCCGCAGCCGCGGGTGTCCCGGTTTGAGAGTACGACGGTAATTTGCTTATTTCCACACTTAGGCTTAAAAACATGGCGTTAGAGGGTGAGAACTCGAAACAGCCCCCGAACGGCCCCGTGGGTGGCACTAACACCTCCCACGGGACCAACGTAACTCGTGGGAACGGACCCCGCAGCCGCGGGTGTCCCGGTTTGAGAGTACGACGGTAATTTGCTTATTTCCACACTTAGGCTTAAAAACATGGCGTTAGAGGGTGAGAACTCGAAACAGCCCCCGAACGGCCCCGTGGGTGGCACCAACACCTCCCACGGGACCAACGTAACTCGTAGGAACTGACCCCGCAGCCGCGGGTGTCCCGGTTTGAGAGTACGACGGTAATTTGCTTATTTCTACACTTAGGCTTAACATGGCGTTAGAGGGTGAAAACTCGAAACAGCCCCCGAACGGCCCCGTGGGTGGCACTAACACCTCCCACGGGACCAACGTAACTCGTGGGAACGGACCCCGCAGCCGCGGGTGTCCCGGTTTGAGAGTACGACGGTAATTTGCTTATTTCCACACTTAGGCTTAAAAACATGGCGTTAGAGGGTGAGAACTCGAAACAGCCCCCGAACGGCCCCGTGGGTGGCACCAACACCTCCCACGGGACCAACGTAACTCGTAGGAACTGACCCCGCAGCCGCGGGTGTCCCGGTTTGAGAGTACGACGGTAATTTGCTTATTTCTACACTTAGGCTTAACATGGCGTTAGAGGGTGAAAACTCGAAACAGCCCCCGAACGGCCCCGTGGGTGGCACCAACACCTCCCACGGGACCAACGTAACTCGTAGGAACTGACCCCGCAGCCGCGGGTGTCCCGGTTTGAGAGTACGACGGTAATTTGCTTATTTCTACACTTAGGCTTAACATGGCGTTAGAGGGTGAAAACTCGAAACAGCCCCCGAACGGCCCCGTGGGTGGCACTAACACCTCCCACGGGACCAACGTAACTCGTGGGAACGGACCCCGCAGCCGCGGGTGTCCCGGTTTGAGAGTACGACGGTAATTTGCTTATTTCCACACTTAGGCTTAAAAACATGGCGTTAGAGGGTGAGAACTCGAAACAGCCCCCGAACGGCCCCGTGGGTGGCACCAACACCTCCCACGGGACCAACGTAACTCGTAGGAACTGACCCCGCAGCCGCGGGTGTCCCGGTTTGAGAGTACGATGATAATTTGCTTATTTCCACACTTAGGCTTAAAAACATGGCGTTAGAGGATGAGAACGCGAAACAGCCCCCGAACGGCCCCGTGGGTGGCACCAACACCTCCCACGGGACCAACGTAACTCGTGGGAACGGACCCCGCAGCCGCGGGTGTCCCGGTTTGAGAGTACGACGGTAATTTGCTTATTTCCACACTTAGGCTTAAAAACATGGCGTTAGAGGGTGAGAACTCGAAACAGCCCCCGAACGGCCCCGTGGGTGGCACCAACACCTCCCACGGGACCAACGTAACTCGTGGGAACGGACCCCGCAGCCGCGGGTGTCCCGGTTTGAGAGTACGACGGTAATTTGCTTATTTCCACACTTAGGCTTAAAAACATGGCGTTAGAGGGTGAGAACTCGAAACAGCCCCCGAACGGCCCCGTGGGTGGTACCAACACCTCCCACGGGACCAACGTAACTCGTAGGAACTGACCCCGCAGCCGCGGGTGTCCCGGTTTGAGAGTACGACGGTAATTTGCTTATTTCTACACTTAGGCTTAACATGGCGTTAGAGGGTGAAAACTCGAAACAGCCCCCGAACGGCCCCGTGGGTGGCACTAACACCTCCCACGGGACCAACGTAACTCGTGGGAATGGACGCCGCAGCCACGGGTGTCCCGGTTTGAGAGTACGACGGTAATTTGCTTATTTCCACACTTAGGCTTAAAAACATGGCGTTAGAGGGTGAGAACTCGAAACAGCCCCCGAACGGCCCCGTGGGTGGCACCAACACCTCCCACGGGACCAACGTAACTCGTGGGAACGGACCCCGTAGCCGCGGGTGACCCGGTTTGAGAGTACGACGGTAATTTGTTTATTTCCACACTTAGGCTTAAAAACATGGCGTTAGAGGGTGAGAACTCGAAACAGCCCCCGAACGGCCCCGTGGGTGGCACCAACACCTCCCACGGGACCAACGTAACTCGTAGGAACTGGCCCCGTAGCCGCGGGTGTCCCGGTTTGAGAGTACGACGGTAATTTGCTTATTTCTACACTTAGGCTTAACATGGCGTTAGAGGGTGAAAACTCGAAACAGCCCCCGAACGGCCCCGTGGGTGGCACTAACACCTCCCACGGGACCAACGTAACTCGTGGGAACGGACCCCGCAGCCGCGGGTGTCCCGGTTTGAGAGTACGACGGTAATTTGCTTATTTCCACACTTAGGCTTAAAAACATGGCGTTAGAGGGTGAGAACTCGAAACAGCCCCCGAACGGCCCCGTGGGTGGCACCAACACCTCCCACGGGACCAACGTAACTCGTAGGAACTGACCCCGCAGCCGCGGGTGTCCCGGTTTGAGAGTACGATGATAATTTGCTTATTTCCACACTTAGGCTTAAAAACATGGTGTTAGAGGGTGAGAACGCGAAACAGCCCCCGAACGGCCCCGTGGGTGGCACCAACACCTCCCACGGGACCAACGTAACTCGTGGGAACGGACCCCGCAGCCGCGGGTGTCCCGGTTTGAGAGTACGACGGTAATTTGCTTATTTCCACACTTAGGCTTAAAAACATGGCGTTAGAGGGTGAGAACTCGAAACAGCCCCCGAACGGCCCCGTGGGTGGCACCAACACCTCCCACGGGACCAACGTAACTCGTAGGAACTGACCCCGCAGCCGCGGGTGTCCCGGTTTGAGAGTACGACGGTAATTTGCTTATTTCTACACTTAGGCTTAACATGGCGTTAGAGGGTGAAAACTCGAAACAGCCCCCGAACGGCCCCGTGGGTGGCACTAACACCTCCCACGGGACCAACGTAACTCGTGGGAACGGACCCCGCAGCCGCGGGTGTCCCGGTTTGAGAGTACGACGGTAATTTGCTTATTTCCACACTTAGGCTTAAAAACATGGCGTTATAGGGTGAGAACTCGAAACAGCCCCCGAACGGCCCCGTGGGTGGCACCAACACCTCCCACGGGACCAACGTAACTCGTGGGAACGGACCCCGCAGCCGCGGGTGTCCCGGTTTGAGAGTACGACGGTAATTTGCTTATTTCCACACTTAGGCTTAAAAACATGGCGTTAGAGGGTGAGAACTCGAAACAGCCCCCGAACGGCCCCGTGGGTGGCACTAACACCTCCCACGGGACCAACGTAACTCGTGGGAACGGACCCCGCAGCCGCGGTTGTCCCGGTTTGAGAGTACGACGGTAATTTGCTTATTTCCACACTTAGGCTTAAAAACATGGCGTTAGAGGGTGAGAACTCGAAACAGCCCCCGAACGGCCCCGTGGGTGGCACCAACACCTCCCACGGGACCAACGTAACTCGTAGGAACTGACCCCGCAGCCGCGGGTGTCCCGGTTTGAGAGTACGACGGTAATTTGCTTATTTCTACACTTAGGCTTAACATGGCGTTAGAGGGTGAAAACTCGAAACAGCCCCCGAACGGCCCCGTGGGTGGCACTAACACCTCCCACGGGACCAACGTAACTCGTGGGAACGGACCCCGCAGCCGCGGGTGTCCCGGTTTGAGAGTACGACGGTAATTTGCTTATTTCCACACTTAGGCTTAAAAACATGGCGTTAGAGGGTGAGAACTCGAAACAGCCCCCGAACGGCCCCGTGGGTGGCACCAACACCTCCCACGGGACCAACGTAACTCGTGGGAACGGACCCCGCAGCCGCGGGTGTCCCGGTTTGAGAGTACGACGGTAATTTGCTTATTTCCACACTTAGGCTTAAAAACATGGCGTTAGAGGGTGAGAACTCGAAACAGCCCCCGAACGGCCCCGTGGGTGGCACTAACACCTCCCACGGGACCAACGTAACTCGTGGGAACGGACCCCGCAGCCGCGGGTGTCCCGGTTTGAGAGTACGACGGTAATTTGCTTATTTCCACACTTAGGCTTAAAAACATGGCGTTAGAGGGTGAGAACTCGAAACAGCCCCCGAACGGCCCCGTGGGTGGCACCAACACCTCCCACGGGACCAACGTAACTCGTAGGAACTGACCCCGCAGCCGCGGGTGTCCCGGTTTGAGAGTACGACGGTAATTTGCTTATTTCTACACTTAGGCTTAACATGGCGTTAGAGGGTGAAAACTCGAAACAGCCCCCGAACGGCCCCGTGGGTGGCACTAACACCTCTCACGGGACCAACGTAACTCGTGGGAACGGACCCCGCAGCCGCGGGTGTCCCGGTTTGAGAGTACGACGGTAATTTGCTTATTTCCACACTTAGGCTTAAAAACATGGCGTTAGAGGGTGAGAACTCGAAACAGCCCCCGAACGGCCCCGTGGGTGGCACCAACACCTCCCACGGGACCAACGTAACTCGTGGGAACGGACCCCGCAGCCGCGGGTGTCCCGGTTTGAGAGTACGACGGTAATTTGCTTATTTCCACACTTAGGCTTAAAAACATGGCGTTAGAGGGTGAGAACTCGAAACAGCCCCCGAACGGCCCCGTGGGTGGCACCAACACCTCCCACGGGACCAACGTAACTCGTAGGAACTGACCCCGCAGCCGCGGGTGTCCCGGTTTGAGAGTACGACGGTAATTTGCTTATTTCTACACTTAGGCTTAACATGGCGTTAGAGGGTGAAAACTCGAAACAGCCCCCGTACGGCCCCGTGGGTGGCACTAACACCTCCCACGGGACCAACGTAACTCGTGGGAACGGACGCCGCAGCCGCGGGTGTCCCGGTTTGAGAGTACGACGGTAATTTGCTTATTTCCACACTTAGGCTTAAAAACATGGCGTTAGAGGGTGAGAACTCGAAACAGCCCCCGAACGGCCCCGTGGGTGGCACCAACACCTCCCACGGGACCAACGTAACTCGTAGGAACTGACCCCGCAGCCGCGGGTGTCCCGGTTTGAGAGTACGATGATAATTTGCTTATTTCCACACTTAATTTTTATATTTCTACTTGGTTACTGATAATTTTAACTCATATATGCAATTTTTCAGCTTAATTAATTTTTTTGTAAAATTACTTGGTTACTGATACTTTTATTTTTTGTATCCTATCATTTGTAGGATTTTTGCGCGTGGATCAAATGAAGGAGGCAATGTTTTACAACATGATGATTATTTATATGTTGTGGACATTCAGGATAATGTTTTTTATGTGTTATAGCCGTGCAGGCTTTTATTGTTTAGTTTTATGGCCGTGCAGGCTTTTATAATTTGATTGTTGAATTTTATAGCCGTGCGGGCTTTATAATAAGCAGGTTTTTCATTTACAGGTTTTGGAATGTCAAGAAAATAGAGGAAACTCTGCCCAATTTTTTTTTGGTCTGTGAATTATTAAGACGTGTAATATTTTTATGTTTGTATATATATTTGTTTATTAACAACATTCTCAATTCGCAATTTGTGATTTTTTTTTATTGTTTTGCCTATAATAAATATTTGTAACACCTCGTAGCAACCGATGATGCACTCACAGGAACCCCAATTTTAGGATTGGGCAAAAAAAAATACATTTTTTTTAAATTACAGATAAATATGGTCATGGACTTTGTCCATGACCATTTTTACTTTTTTTTGTCGCGCTTAAAAATGGTCGCGGCCAAAGTCCGCGACCATTTTTTTTATTTTTTGTCACGGTTATGGGTCGCGGACTAGGGCCGCGACCAATTTTTTTTAATTTTTTTTTGTCACACACATGGGTCGCGGCCAAAGTCCGCGACCAATTTGTCACGGTCGTGGGTCATGGACAAGGACCGTGACCAATTTTTTTAATTTTTTTTTTGTCACGCACATGGGTCGCGGACTTTGGCCGCGACCAATTTGTCACGGTTGTGGGTCATGGACAAGGGCCGCGACCAATTTTTTTAATTTTTTTTTGTCACGCACATGGGTCGCGGACTTTGGCCGCGACCAATTTGTCACGGTTATGGGTCACGGATTAGAGCCGCGACCCATCACGGCATGGGTCACGGCCTAAGTCCGCGACCATCTGCCGTGACCCCTCTCGGCCGTGACCATTTTTTGGTCACGGACTTGGGCCGCGACCCACGAAAATGGTCACGCCCGAAATGGTCACGGCCCAAGTCCGCGACCCACAGGTTTGGTCAGGGATTTTGGCCGTGACCAATCGCCAGTTTTGGTGTAGTGATTACTCCTACGAGTGAAATTTTTTCCTCAAATTTTCACACCTGGGTATTTCCATACCCTTCTCTAAGTCAAAACTTCTGAGACTTCTACTTCCCCTGAGTAATTCTATACTGCCCTCGCATGAATTAACTTCCAATATGGTCCTTATCAAATACCCCTTTCGAATCCTTAGCTTCATCGGGTAATTCAACTTTAGTACCACTCTCTAATACAGACGTACTGGGGTACTCGTAACAACTATTCTTTAGTAGTCGTTGCAACAATTCTTAGCAAATGCCATAAGGATAATGACCTATACTACGGTCTTAGTCTCCGGCTTCAACTCATAGCTTCAACTAAGCCCCTCCTCCTGCCGCCTTCCTTGATCAGCACACGAATCTCGAATGAGCGCACAAAAGATTTACTATAATCTCACAACATGCAGGAGAACGATATCTCACAAGAGGAATCAACAATCCTAATCATAAGGCTCTACAACAAACCGAGAGCAACGCAGAAAGCGTAGTACGTCCGCATAGATTCCTAAAGACACTAGAACCTGATGCTCTGTTACCATCTGTGACACCTCGCCTAATAAAATACCGGGCGATCACTCATGTACCAAATTAACATAAGAGTCGCATATGGATCATTCTCAGCATCACTCTCGAAAATTAAATTAATTACTAATAACCTATTAGGTTGGCGTCAATTTTTTTTTACTAATATTTTTAAACAAACTATACAATTAAAACATTCACATAGTTTATATAAATGAAACTGGAAAGAGATAAAATAACTGAACACTCGGTTCAAATATAATACAACCAAATCGAATGCCGCACTAAAAGGAGGTGAAAGAATAAAAAAATAAAATTGGGCTTTCGGCCCGAAAGTTACTACAATACTTCCTATCTAGATCACAGGAATTGAAGCATAAAAAATAAACCTGCATGTATCCAAAGCTGCTGCAGCAGACGTCTGACTCGAAAGGATCATCATCCAGGCATCCCTATGTCTGGACACCTATATATATATATATATATATACATATATATAGCAAAAGAGAGGAAAACTAGATAAACGGGTCAGAGCCCGAGCTGTGAAAATATTTAGCAAGTGCATAAATGCTTCATTTTTTAAAATGTATTATCTCATATTTAAATTGGTATCGCGCTCCCATGAGATACCCCACACGTCTTTTCAAAGAGTGCACACCTGGCGCATCCCTCTAAACATCCTCGTCAAGCTACTCTGCCTAACTAATCCATCACCCCAAACTCTAAAAATCCTAAGCAAACCAACTAGTAAGGGCTTAACTTCGCCCCAGTCTCAACACTACACCATGTTCGTACGTGGGGTGTCTTGCGAAGCGAAATCCAAACAAGGAACCCCCCCGATACACTACTACTTGGCAAGGTCGATCGTCGAGATCCATTATACCCTCAGTACACAACCAATATATATATATATATATACTCATATAAGAAAACCCAAGACTAGAGAACTAAGGGTTAAACTTATCCCCAATCTCAACACTAAGCCCTGTTCGTGCGTGGGGTGTCTCGCGAAGAGAAATCCAAATAAGGAACCCCCTCCATACACTACTACTTGTCAAAGTCGATCGTCGAGATCCATTAGACCCTCAGTACTCAACTTATATATATACTCATATAAATAAATATACATAACATACTCATCTTTATTTTTCATGCTCACTTTTATATACATATCACATTTTAAGTCTGGTAAAAATCTCCCGGAGTGAGAATTCATTTCATATTCTATTTATCTCTTTACTCTAATAGAGATATGATATCTTGTTCTCATACACAAGTAATGTACTAAACACACAAGTAAAATAACCATCCTAACGAGCTATAACTCGAGGATGCGTTCTCTCAATGCTATCATCTTCCAGAGCATCACTCACATACCATCCTGGGGACCAGCCGTCAGACTCAATATCACCGTCATCGCGGCCAACAATCACAATGTCTGGGAAGCGGTCATAGTTCCTCCCCGAAAGTGAGACGAAAAATACCCACCATGTCTCACCCCTAATAAAAATCGCACAATATAAAAATGGACGCCATGACCTGGGGAGTATACGCTCCCTGCTCCTCAAGCCAGGGGCCTCACCAACATCGCGCAACTTCTCATGATAGCATTAGAGAGGGTATGTTTCACACACACACACACACACACACACACACACATATATATATATATATATATATATATATATATATATATATATATATATATATATATTCCACACTGTTCCTCAAATATACATATAAATGGCCATAATCGCCAATCACACATAACGATGACCAATACTCCCAAAGATTCTCATAATTTATAATAGTCGAGTGTACGCATACTCACGATACTAAGCTCAAAATTATTCCTTCACTTGATAAATAACATGTACCTTATTCACGTTTAAGGATTTATATAATTTCTCCAACTATACCAATTCACACTAAGTAGATATGCATTTTCCCAATTTCATCTTAATAGTCTCGCAGGATATACTCAACCACAATCGATATAATTATTTTTTCTACGCACAAAATTATATAAGCCTAAATGCCCATTGAAATTTTCCCAAGAAATATTCGTCACCAAACACCCTTAATTTAAATAGGTCATGGATTCCATTTCCACGAATCCAAGGATTACATTTTGTCCACATAATAATGTAGAGGTCCCCACTCTATTTTAGGAACCCTATACATCTAATTCTTCGATTTAATTTATTTTCCTCGAAAATATAATTTCTAAAGTCACACACTTGAAACACTTTCTTAGTCCCCCATAAATTTCCCCAATTGGATAAATATATCTCCCTTAGTTAAGTCTATTTATTTCCTCAATTAAATAGGCTAGAAATCCTTAATTTGGGAATTTATCCCATATAAATTGAACCATCACAAATTGCCAAAATTCCTGTAGGATCGATCGATCGATCCTAGGGGCTCGATCGATCGATCAAGCAGGGCAGCCGAAACTGCTTCTTCTCCATGGATCCATTTCAACCATTAACAACCCCCAAGATTTATACCTCTTCTTCCACCGACATCTAACTACACCCAAGTAAATATATACAAAGGAAATATGTTGTAAACATCCTAAAACCAAGAATCAACCATTAAATTCTATAATTTTCTATGTTTCTCCAATTTAACATTTTCAGTTTTCAACCGTTAAACTTTCGAGAAAAAACTGTTTGATCCATGAAAATCCAACCCAAAATCTGTAGGGTTTGTTATTACCAAATATGATATGAGATTTATGCTCAAAATTAAATAAAGCAAGTAAACACTTGTCGGGAGGATAAAATCCAACGATCCCGAGTCGAATCTCGCGAAGTGTGGCCGGAAATCCTTTTTTCTCTCCTTTGTTCTCCTCTTCCTTTCTTCTTTTCTTATTTTCTCTCTTTTCTTTCCTTTCTCCCACTCTCCCGTGTCTTATATAGGAGAAAATAAGGTTTTATCCCTTTAAACCCAAAAATGACTCGTTTACTCAATTGCGAGGCCCTATTAAACCAAAAACTCCCAATACTCAATTACGACCCCCAGATACTCTATTCTGACTATCTCGGCCATTCCGAGACCATCTGCGCACTTGAAATCTCCATCCGAGGTACTTGACCGTAAATCACTAATTTAACTAATTTAACCCCGCACAACTCAATGCGGTATTCCCATTAAAATATTATCCTCTATTGCTTTCCCCAGCTGCGACATATAATTAAAATACTCCGACTTATTTACTTAACCCCAAAAGTAAATATAACATCCATCAAAAATCATTAAAGCCTTGAAAACCTCAAAAATTACTATTCATGATAATTCTTAAATTCCCAAATTACACTTAATTATTGAATTTTATTTCCCATAAAAGTGTGGGGTATTACAATCTTCTTCAAAACTAAGTCTCCTACATTCAGTGGGCGCACCTTGACTCTCTTATTATTGAACTTCGTTGTCCTTTGTTGGTAGGCAACTTGCCTAACCTTAGGATCTTCTCTTCTTTCTGCCACAAGGTCTAAATCTAGTCTTCGTTGAACAATATTCTCTTATAGGTCATAGGTCTGAACCCTGTGGGTGGGGTGACCCACCTCTGTTGTCACTGCTGTCTCTGAACCATAAGCCAACAATAATGGAGTTTCCCCGGTAGGAGCCCTTTTCGTCATCCTGTAGGCCCAGAGGACATCATACACTTCTTTAATCCACCTCCATTTGGCATCTTCCAGAATCTTTTTGATTCCATTGAGGATCGTTCTATTTGTTACTTATGCTTTCCCATTGGCCTGAGGTTGGCCATGAGCAGAGAAGAATTTCTTGATGCCAACTCATTCGCAATACTTCTCTAGAAAGACATTCTTGAACTGTGTTCTGTTATAAAAAATCAGAGTATTAGGTAGGTCGTACCTGCAGATGATATTTTTCCAAATAAACTGGAAGGTCTTCTTCTCTGTGATCGATATCATTAACTCTATCTCTACCCACTTTGAAAAATAATCGATCGCCATAATTAAGTAGCGATAGTTGTTCACAGCTCTCGGTAGTGGCCCAACAAGGTCAATCCCCCAAATCGCAAAAGGCCATGAAGATGTAATGGAGGTAAGAGGTTGATGTGGTTGGTGGGGTATGGTGGCAAACCTCTGGCAGTTATCACACTTCTTGACGTAGGCAACTGTGTCTTTGGCCAATGTTAGCCACCAGTGACCCTGGGTGATGATCCCTTTAGCTAACGGTCTTCCTCCAATGTGGCTGGAACACGACCCTTCATGCACATCTTTTAAAATATACTCCACCTGAGATGGATGAACACATCTGAGAAGAGGAAGCAATAACCCCTTCTTGTACAAGATACCCCATGTAAGGGTGAACTTGGCATCTTTGTATCTCAATTTCCTCTTCTCGGCCTTAGACTCAGGTAGCTCCCCACGTCTGATATAACGGACTATATAATCCATCCAGGAAGCTCATATACTCATATTGAAAAAAAATTCCACGGTGTTCTCTTATCCCTCGATCTTTAGTCAATGGAGAATCTCTACCGAAACTGTTCTTCTAATTTCAGTTCTTGTGGTTGAGGCTACTAGAACTGTTCTTACAAGAGAATAGGCTCGGACATTATCCAGCCAAGGTATTCTCTTTAATTTTACCTTTATAAAGTGTTTCAAATTTTTTTTAACCTTTCCCAGATACCTTTACATTATGTCATCCTTAGCCTCGTATGCCCCTAAAATTTGATTGACCATCGACCTGGAATCACTATGAACACGGAGTTGGAAAACATTCATTGCCCGATAAAGGGAGGGACTTGCTAGGAGAGCCCTATAATCAGATTCATTATTGGAATCTTTGAAGTTAAATCTCAATGCATAGTCAATATCATTCCCATCTAGGGTCGACACTAACAACCTTCCCTACTTTCGTTCTCAGATAAATACTAATCAATAAAGAGATTCCACGCAGTACCATTAGGTGAAAAATTACCCTCTTTCAGGGCTCCATTCTCAAACACTTTGTTTCTTATTGAACTTGTCTCAGCTTCGGTCGGGAGAGAACACACTCTGCTTTCTTGCTCATAAGCTATAGCATAATCTTCAATGTCGGACTCATCTCAAGTGAACTCAGCCATAAAGTTGGCTAGGGCCTAACCTTTAATAGCAATTCTTGGCTGGTAGATGATGTTGAATCCCCCTAACTCGATTGCCCAAGCAATTAGTCTTCTTGATTTTTTTAGGCTTGTGAATTATTTGCCTGAGGGGTGAGTCTCTGAGGACCAACATGGTATGTTCTTCAAAGTAGGGCTTCATCTTCCTCGAAGCATGGATTAGTGAATAGGATAACTTTTCCATCTTGGGGTACCTCTGCTAGCCCCCTTGGAGTTCTTTACTGTTGAAATACACTGGTTTTTGAACTCCATCCTCTTCTCTTACAATGGCGGCGCTGATGGCCGACTCAGATAATGCCAAAATAAAGATACAGTTTTTCCCCCTGAACTAGTCTAGATAATAGGATTGGGGAGCCGAGGTAAGACTTCAAATCCTTAAAGGCTGTATCACACTCTTCATTCCACTGAAAATCTTTTCTCAATATTCAAAAGAAAGGAAGGCATTTATCAGTGGCTCTAGAGACAAACTTGTTTAATGTTGTTACTCTTCCGGTGAGTCTCTGCACGTCCTTTAATGTTATAGGAGTCTTCATTTCCATCAAGGCCTTTATCTTCTTGGGATTGGCTTTGATCCCTCTTCGATTAACAATAAATCCCAAAAAATTTCCCGTTCCCACACTGAAGACACACTTGGCAGGGTTAAGCTTCATCTGGTATTTGTCCATCGTGTCAAAGGTGCGCAGAAGGCCAGCCACATGAGTGTTATCCTTGAGGCTCTTTGTTAGCACATCATCAACGTACACTTCCATTGTCTTCCTGATCTGGTCCTCAAACATTTTTTTGACTAACCTCTAATATATCTCCCTAGCATTATTCAACCCAAAGGGTATGACCTTGTAGCAATAGGTCACCAGTCGGTAATAAAGGCTATCTTTTCTTTGTCGGTCGGGTCCATGAATATCTAGTTGTAGCCTGAGTAGGCATCCATGAAACTCATTAATTTATGACCGGCTGTAGCGTTTACCATCTAATCAATCTTGGGCAAAGGTAAGCTATCTTTCGAGCATTCTTTGTTTAGCTCCGTAAAGTCAATACACATCCTCCACTTTCCCTTGGCCTTGGGGATGATGACAGTGTTTGCCAACCAGTCGGGATAAATGACTTCCCGGATGAAGTCGGCCTTCTCCAATTTCTTGACTTCCTGTATAATAACGTCATACTTCTCTCTTGACTATATTCTTTTTCTTTATCTTATCGACTTAGCATCATCGTCCATATTGATCTTATGACAAAAGATTACTGGGTCAATACCGGGCATGTCTTCATGGCTCCAGCAAAAGATGCTTTGACTCTTCCTTAACGCTTAACCATCTCTTCCTTAACCTATTTCTTAGGTCTTTTCCAATTTGGATGGGTTTTACGGCTCGTACTCATTGAGGGCAGTGGATTCTACCTCCTCCACAACTTCCCCTTTCTTTAATTTCATCTGGTCTCTGGGGTCCAAAGAATCAATATTGTACGTTGTAGTTGCTTTCTTATGAGCTTCCTTCTCCTCAGTTGAGTTGAAGTAGCATTCCCATGCCAACACTTTATCACCTTGAACTTCCCCTACCCCATAAAGAGTCGAAAATTTCACTATTTGGTGTACAGTGGAGGGCACGACCTCAAACTCTTTGAGGGATACTCTTCCCATAATAATGTTATAAGTCGAGTAAACACTTTCATCCATTACAAAGAAATTGACCTTACTTGTGAGCCTCTTCGGCCAAACATCCCCCATCCTGACGTCCATCTCATACATTCCCAATGCATGGACTTTCTCACCACCAAATCCAATCAATGGATGATGATAAGGCACCAGCCTCTTCTTAGTGAGTCCCAGGCCTTTAAAGCATGGACAAAACATAACATCGATGGAACTTTCGTCATGAATCACCCATGAACCCTAGTCGTAATCACTAGAGGGCTGTCTTGGGGAGCTAGGATACCCTTAAAGTTAAGTCTTGAAAAACCCACAATCAAAGTGTCCATATCCACTTTCTTCCGTTTCTCTGACTTGGCACTTACTATAGTCGAGTTAACCGCTTCAACTTTGGGAAGAGCTTTGACCTCTGCAATATGTGCCTTTTGTCGGCCACATATGATCCACCCCCTGATAGGACCCCAAAAATCATCTTCACATCAAATGAGATCATATGAAGGCGACTTTTTAGACCATCGTCCTTTAGTGGAAGATCTAGGTCGTTCCCATCATCGTCATCTGAGGCATTATCTTCTTTCCACTAGATAATCCTCTTTGCACTTATCTCCCCTTACTTTTCTGGGATCTTCGCGGCCTCCCGTTGGACTGCCATTGCTTACATATTTCCTCAGCTTCCCAGCCTTGAGCATCTTCTCAATCTCATCCTTCAGAGCGACACATTTGTCGGTTAAGTTCCTATGGTCTTAATGAAATTCATACCGTAGGATTTTATTCCTCTTGTGAGGGGGAGATTTTAGCTTTTTGAGCCACCTCAGGGACCGATCATTCTTGATCTCATTCAAGATATTCTCACAACTAATCGTGAGGGGAATGTAGTCGGCAAACTTATCATCAGTCTATCTCTTCTTTCCATCTTTATTCTTCTTTTAAAACTTGCTCCCACTCCTAGTTCCCTTCTCGTCCTCATACTTTTCTTCCATAGCTTCTTCAGCGTTCATGACCTTACCGATCATCGCCAATAGCTTGGCCATAGAATTTGGTGGGTCCTCAGCAAGCTTCCAAAACAATCTCCCTTTCTATAGACCTCCTATTAGTGTTGTCATTGCAATACTTTCCTCGTAATCCTCCACTTCCAACTTCTCCTTATTAAACCTCGTAATGTATTATCTGAGACTCTCATTCTTCCCCTCCTTAATGTACAGCAGGTGAGTAATCTTCTTCTGGGGTCTTACCCCAAAGAAAAAGTTGTGGATGAATCGTTCTACGAGTTGCTTGAAATTTTCAATGGAGTTCTTCGGGAGTGAAGTGAACCATACATGGGCAGCTCCAGTCAAAGTTCTTAAAAATATAGGTCATTTCATCTCATTTGAGATGAAGTTGATGTCTGTAACCGACTGGTACATCTCTACATGGTGCATAGGGTTCGTACTCTTATCATACTTTGGAGTAACCACTAGTTGCTTGAACTTGGCAAGGGTCGGAATATTGACTATCTTAGCTACAAAAGGAGAGCCTTCAGAATAGCCTCTCTACAAGGGGTCTCAGCTCTTAAGAATGTACCCAATTTTATTCTCCAACCTCTGGATCGAGTTATTCCAAGGCCACTCGGACACTTCCACAACGTCGTCCTGGAAGATATTTCCCCTACCACCTCAACTGGTCGAACAAATTGTTCACTGACCACTGGCCTGTGTTGGCTTCTTACTTCTCTTTAGCCCTCGCCTCGATCGCATGGTGGTTGATAGTCTGCCCCTGCCATCCTAGAGTCATCCATACTCTTGTATCGAGATAATCTATCTCTAAGATCACCCCTTGGGCTGAGCCTTTCAAAGGCCGACCCTCTTCTTAGCCGATCAAAGGTCGAGCCCCTTGGTTGAGCATCTTGACACAGGCTCTTATTGTGCCCTTAGATTGCTTGAATGGGGTGTAAAGTATTTCCTGATACTTTATATGGCCCCCAGCATTCACCCCGGGCGTCTTCAGCCTTATTATCATTATATTTGTCCTCTGGGTAGGGTTGGCCTTGCCTCCCCAGGCATAAACTCCTAGGGTTAGAAATGTATCTCCATCATTAAAGAGGTGGTATCTCCTTGCATGGCGCCTGGGGTGGTCCCCTAGCATCTGGAGGTTACTCCCTGGTTATTGGAGTAATCATCTCCAGCGTTATCCCTATGGGTCTCACCAACACATTTTGGCTGAAGGCAACCAATGACTCCTGCATTATTGCTTAGCTGGCCACTAATGACTTTAATGACACCGCCTCCTCCGCCATCTTTGACTGAGGAGACGCATGGATAGAACTAGGACGACTAGCTGGTGGTGGAAATTCGGATGCCATGTTTCACACCTGATGGATGAGATGTAAACTGCAGGATAAAAGCTTATAAGCTCAACAAGAGCTCTTTTAATGGTTAAATACCTCCACAAGAGGGGAGGACTAGTTCACCACCAGAGACTCGAACGAGTATAAGCTAGAGATAGGAAGAGATGACAATTTTTTCCCATAGACGGCGCCAGATTTAAGATACAAAAAATGGTACCACCAGGTCATAGTGATAAGAAGCTCAAACATATATATAACAATGGCAGTAAATAAATATTATACTAGTAGAGAAGGTGATGAGGCGAAGGATATTAACACCTTAATTTAAGTAGTTCAGTCGGAGCCTACGTCCAATGTGTGCGGTGAGTGAAATCCACTAACAAATATGGCTCTAGTGGCATGGGGTACAACACTCAAGCTTTCTCTCTCTTCTAAATTCAGAGTTTTGGCTAGGGTTTTCATTAAGCGATCCTCTACAATGAATAAGATGAAATGATTTATAGGGCTTAGGGAGTGTAATGTACCCCCCAATCATACTGAAGGCATGCACTGATGAAGATATCAACTAAGACGATGACAACTGTCCATGCACATGTACTTAATGATGATGAAATCTCCCCTCATGTGAGGGGAATAATCTTAGTTATAACTTAATTATTCATGCGGGACACGTTACCTCGGTATCTTTTACTGCTCGTCTAGTATGGTTCCGTCGGCAGAGGTCTCGGCCTGGCCGAGTACGAGGATGATAATGCAGCGCTTATCTTTATGCGAGAAACTTACAAGTGTGGTCTTGACTGAGGAGATAAGGATTGAGGTAGGCTAAACATGCCTTTTCCTAGTATCGTCTGGGAGAGAGGACAAGAGACGTCCTTATTGCTGTAATATTTTCTTGAAGTCTCGACTTAGAATAGAACCGAGGTTGTATGTACGAGGCCGACCTTGGTTCTGGACGAGTCTTGGAAGAGTCCTATGATTTCCTTCTGGAAGCTCGACTGTTTGGAGTTAAGAGGTCTCGTCCTAGGACGAGTTTATATTTGGTCATATCAACGAGTGACACATCAAAATAATAAAAAATATATATAAATTCTATAATCGTGTTCCTCTCATATAATAACACAACTTTTGTTTTAGGATTGATATTCAATCTTACTTAGATAGTCCTATAAAGAATACACAAGTTAATGGGGTCCTAAAATGCACTAACTCAAAATAAACCTAAAATAATAATCGAAAACAGTAGAAATGATCTACACCACTCAATTAACAACTTTAATTAGGAAGAATTACCTTACTAATTATTCTTGATTTTGTAGGATTTTTCTTAAATAAAATAAAAAAAAAACTTTTACAACGTTTCTCCCTTTTCCTTTCAAAGATTAACCTTTTTTTCTTTTAAATAATCATATCGTAACACTAAGAATATATATGCATCGTAACTTAGGCTAAATTGTAATTTCCACCATTTTCCTTAAATTCTACATAATTACCCATCACCAGCCCCACATCATGTTACCAAATTAATTATTTCAACACTTTCTAAAATACCTCTCACACATATTTAATTAAGGAATTTAAAATTATATAATCATCTCTAATAATAAAATATGAAAACATATAAAACATCGAGTATCGAACTCTCTAATTATGTAATAATTCACGTAATTCATCCAACACAAAGATTAAATAATTTAAAAGAGGCATGCCAATATTTGGGATGTCACGTGAACATTATTTGAAATCCTTGGGACTCCATATGAATAAAGATAACCCGTAAGAATCCTACTAAATGGTAAAGCCTCTACAGAACCATACTTCGAGGCACGACAAATGACATCAAGAATGATGGGTGGAAAAGCCATCGTGTAATGTTGTAGGATAGATAAATAAACTTACCTACCTACCAAAATTATGAGTGGGATACAAGGGAAGATATAGTAAACCATTGCCATGTGAACAATTTAGTATATGGTGTCTAGGGCACACTATAAAAATAGGCCATCTTCCCTGGGCATCTCGTGGTGAGCAAGAAATGTAGCAAGGTTGTCAACATGAAGGAAAAGATCATTGTGCAGATATAAATCATGGTGATGATATATGGAAAGATGAAAATATGAAGCAAGAACTTCCTCAGCGGGTATAATCTCCCTATCACATATGAACGACGAAAGGTTCAGAGGGTCATTTGATAATACCGTCATTCTTGTGAAGAACTCACGAATAAGCGTCACATTAACCATCGGGTACAACTAAAGAAAAAGAGATAAGGAAATATTATGGATACGCACAAAATAGAAAATTCCCTCTGGAGTACGTTCTAGATGAGTGAAATCCGCACTATGCTCAGTATTTGTAATGCGAGTGAAAAAGGAGCCACAAAGTTGTCTACCTTCACATGTGATACAGACGGAAAATCTCACAAATGTTGGTCGATGGATAATAGGATAATTAGGATGATATCATTGTGTAAATGTAAGATGACCAGTAGCAAATCGGGCCATAGCATCTGATGACTCTCCAAATTAAATCAGTCCACCCCAAATCTAGTCATCTAGACATAAAAATGAATCAAAAATTGGTGAAAATGGAAATTATAAAAGAAAAAGGTAAAATCATTAAAGATATTGTTCAAAAACATACAATGTGAAGCGGCAATTCATAATCAGGGGTGTAGCCATGTGGAGGGCTAGGCCGGACTCAAGCCCGGGTCACTTTAAAAATAAAAAAAAATTAGTGTAAATTTTAAGGTCCAATACATCACAGCCCACCCAATAAATAAAAAAGTTAGCCCGCCCAAATAATCAAACCTCAATGATCCACGTCAAAAACAAAAAAAAAAAACTATGCGAACCATTATTTTGGGCTTTATTTTGCGCCTATATTTTTTAATTAACATTAATTTTTCATTATTTTAAAGTAAATACTCAAAAATAAACTCAAAAAAATTCGGCTCGGGGGCTCCCGCCCCCGAACCCCCGGAAATCAATGTTAAGTCAGCCCACCCAGATATAATGTCCTGGTTACGCCCCTATTCATAATTACCTCTCACAAAGTCCAAAACACGCGAAAATGGCTATACAATACTATAAGATGAACTTAGGTATTTAAAATCTATTAGCTGGATCAAATAGTGAAATGTGAATGATAAACCATTGGAATAATCTCTATAACCTCTAACTGACAAAATAAATGGTAAAAGGAATCAACGAAAGTGTTTACTTGAGTCGAGTCAATAACATCCCCAATATCTATCAAACTAGGGTTTTAAATCTAAACACCTTGAATATGAATAGACCTGATAAAAATCACTTGAATTAGTAATGGGAATAGGTAGAGAGAGTTTTTTCAACATAGTTGAGAGAAAGAGAGATTTTGTAAATGATTATAATGTGGGTTTAAAAGAGCTTTAACCCACAAGAATCTCAACAGTCAGTTTTGGGCTAACCATGCGCATCAGGTTGGATTAGAATCGTGCATACTACGTTCTTCAAAACCTGATGAATATATGTCATGCGAACAGAAATTCTACAAAAAGCCCTAGTTCGAATGGAATGAGATATAGCATGCTTCTAAATAACATAACAATCCACAGTGTAAACAAGGAGAAAATAAAGTAGTGTGCATGGTTGTAAGAAAAAAAACTCCGAGAAATTAAATTCTAGGAAAGAAATATTGCATGGGGAATCCCAAAAATCCCAATTTCTTAAAATATGTTATGATATGCATGCTCATGTATAGTTTTAAATTTTTTTGACAAAACACGAAGAAATCAAAAACAAATATACACATACGAAGCAAAGAACAAGAAAAACATAAGATTTTATCTAGATACTAATTAAACATCAACATTTAAAAATTTATTAAGCATGTGGAACCATTAATGTTGATTTGGTATGTAATTATTTTTCAAACACATATCGTAATTATCGCAACTCAACTAGAAAATTCAATTTAGCATGCGATATTAAACATGCTATCAAGTATGTGCGAAAAGAATGACGTGAATAATAACTGTTTCAATTAGCATTTGATTCAAACCATGTGAGAATAAGTAAACAAAAGCATTAAATCATATTATTATCCACTTTATAAAATATCTCAAGAACATGTTGTACGATTATTTTATGCCAAACTATAACTCAAATTTCATTTGACAAAAGATATGACCTATCTCATTTTCATGCGTATGATTTTGTTAAAACTTCGCTATAAGTTTTTTCTCAAAATATAGGCTTTTACCAACGATTGTATTTTGGTACACACCTTATATTACACATTTCCTAATGATACTAGAATAAAAATTAGGCTTTATAACTCCGGTGGTATCCCTTATTGTTGCATAAAATGGTGCATTTTCTACTCCGTCATGACTATAACACTCACTCAGAAATGCGGACCATGAATACTTAACAAGAAAACCATACGATTATAAAAGTAAACAAATTACAGATCAATCATCAAATTAAGTCTCGATAAACTTGAAAAACATATGAGAGTGTGGTGTGTGATATACAAGCTAAGAATCAAGAATACACATGCAAAAAATTATTTTGATGGTACTTTAAAGAAATTTATATACATGTAGCGCATAAATACATTTAAATAAAATTTATAAAATTATCTTATGCTTAACAAAGTTTATCAATTGACATAAAGTAATTCTTAGATCAAATAAAAAAGACAAAAACATGAAAAATCTTTTTGGATTCATAAAAAAATGTTATGTGGACATAAAATTAACAAGCCGAGAAGTAAATGTATGACATGCAAAAAATCTCACTAAAACTACAAATGAATCATAATATAGCATTGAATATCTGAGTCAAACAACATGAAATATCCCAAAGAATCATGTGAATACCTAGGATGGGACAAGGAATAAGCAACCTAAAAAATTCCTAGGCATATGAAAACCTACCTATTTAGGTAGTGGGAATGTCTCCCGGTTTAGTAGGAGGCATAAAGATAGTGGGTTTCCCTTCTTTGTGAGTTTCACAACTTTCTCATATATACCCTTGATTTGATTTATAAGATGATCATTATTCCTAGAAGAAAAATCATTTTTCTCATTCTCTTAACAATCACATCGACAATGAAATATCTCAATGTTTCATCTGTTGGAAACATAATTCCATCTCCCAAATCTCTTTTGAAAACATGGTTTTCCCTCAAAATTTCACTTTTCATGTAAATCAGGTGGGACATAAGACAAAGGTCTCAAACAAACACCATCATGATTTCTAACCTTATTGTTTATCTCAAAGACATCACCAATCTTAAAATCCCATTCAATTTACAAACACAACTTTTCAACCATCGACACAAAATAATGAATCTATCTTCTCAAGTCATCAACCACATGCAAGTCAGTAATATAGCTCCAAAATGTGAATCCTGAATATTTCAAGTAAAAAATCTCCAAGGTTTCCATATCACCAAAAAAATTACATAATAGGTTTATCTCGCATGTCCTTATAATGATAATTAGGGAAAATATTAGGCTTTTACTAGGCCTTTTTTAGTTGTAAATAAAATGACTTAAGGTGTGTAATTTTCTTAAGGCCGTGCGTGATATTGATTTAAAAAATGCGCAAATTTCACTCACAAACTTATTTAATTAGAGTTAATTTTTAAAGTAAGTTAATTCATCTCTTAAACAAAAATCTATATGTGTGCGTGTGTCAAACCAACAAACACACATATGCTAACTCACAGATTGGAAAATCCCCTCTGGGAATTTTTTTTTATTTAACTATAATTAAATCGCAATTTACAATTACAATGAAATCTGTAAAAAGTTTACCTCAGCAAACCAACATAGACATGCAGCCTAAAGTCAGTAATGGATTCCACACAGCGAACCTACATGAACCATAGTCCAATATTCAGCAAAGATCCACACGCGGCGAACCTCAATGACATTAGTCTTTTGGTGTAAAGACGCACTCCACAAAGATTGAACACTAACAAAGTATGTTCTTGGGTTCCAAACCAATTCACATAAACATAGGGATCTCTTGAATTGAAAACAAAAAGGGTTAAGAACCAAAAAGTGAGAAGACATATGTTTCTGCAGTATCAATTTCGTAACAGTTTAAAATCATAGGTCTTCTTGAGAAAAACGGAGTTCTTTAACACGCTTAAATTGAAAAATTAAGGGGGCGGATCGCTCGAACGAAATTGAATCTCGCTCAAATGGTGACAGGTGTCGCTCGAATGAACTTCGCATGAGATGGCTTATCGTTTGAATGACATAGGCAGTCGCTCGAACAAGCCTTTTAAAAAATATTTTTCTTTTTCTTTTCTCAGAAAATGCAGCTCCTTAAAGCTTCAAAAAATAATTTTGACGAAAAACTTAAAAACTCCGCTCCAACACTTAGAAAATTTTTGATGAAAAATATTTCAATATTCTAAGTGAATTGCTAAGGAATAAAAACATAACATTTACCAAATTCATCTCGCGGAGGCTTGATTGTTAAAGAAACTTGATATTCGGATACGTCTTGATGCAACTGTGAACTTAAACATATTCGATGGTGTATCGGTATACAACATATTAATTGATAACAGACATTTATAAATTCATGCCCTTACAAATATCCCCCTAAGTCTATGACGATACAAAATAAAAACATCTGAATTATAAAAATATAAAATCCCTGTACAAATCTAATGCCCTCATGAACCCAAAAATGACAAGGTACAAAACATGTAGGTCTCAAAACTTTTCTTCAAAATCTTCAACTTCAAAAAATCTTCAAACCTTAAATCTTTTCTCATCAGGATGTGCAACATAATGATCTTCAATTATACCTACATATATGAGACAAAGAAAATACCTCGTGATGCATCAAGTTTGAAATGATATAAAAATAAATCAAAATCAATCATCCTAATCAAATCTCTGCCATAATGAAAAAACTCCCATATAATTCATACTCCTCCTTTTTATTTGACCAAAATAGATAAGGAAACGAATAAACAAATCAAGCATGGAGTTGTCACGAAAAATATGCAAAGATTCCACAAACTATTTTTTATTTTTTAATTTTTTCAAACAAAAATTGCAAAAATAATTTTACACAAATCACACACCATGAATTTACACTATGACAACCAAATCATGGATACGGAATGAATGGGTGTGAACATATTCAATAGGCAAATTAACGCAATCAAACATAACATATGTGCACGATGTATACGTGTACTCCTATCGAATGAATATCGAAAATGTCCTTAGGTGTTGAAAGTGTTGAATTTAAATGACATCGACTCAATCTATCAACACATCAAAGTATAAAGTGATTTCCATATCAATAACATCTAAAACAATGAATGCTTTATCAAGACGATGTTAGGATGTGCAAACACATTTTTCATTTCTTTCCGTCCATATTTTTCTTTTGAGGTGACCCCTTTTTGGCATATTTATCTTTTCTTATTGCCTTTAAATTTTTTTGGGCTCTTTTAAAATGATGACTTTCACGAAGAGTTAATTTTCAACTCTCGCAACCCTTTCCTGTGATTCACTCATCATATTTTGTTGTAATTAAATTACTCACGGTAAACGGTTTTTACATGAACTACTTCCACTGTCAAGTTTTATCACATATGGTTCGTTTTAAAGACAGGATTGAGATGACAACACTCCGACCAATATGTGATAAATAAGTACAATAATCAAAGAAATCTATGCAAGTGTGCATTAAAGGAACTCATGAGCCAAACATGTAGGCAGTAACACTAAATCACATCTCAATGACTCCAAATATTATAAAGCATAAAAACAAAATGATGACGCATATCAAAACATAATCAAATCGTCACGTGGATATGGAATGAAATTTTGACTGAGTCATCCTAAATGTCCATTCATTTCCTATGTAAAAACAAAATACAAAACTCTTTATCTTATTCAAAAATTTTATCAAAATAAAATATTTTTGTATTTTTAAAAAATTTTCAAAAAATAAAAAATACATACTAGCACTAGGAAAAAATAATATCATCATGCAAATAAACCTATGCTGGCAAACAATTCTAAACCTCAACCGTTAGGTACAGTGGAGTTTTCTAAAGGTGGTGACATCGTATGGAAAACTTCCATCAAATCATGTGTGTGAAGTCTTGACTAAAAATAGTACCTACTCCCTAATATGTGCAAACTCTCTCGTGTACTCATTCGGAGCGTCATGTGTGGGTGCGTGTGTGTGAATACGTGTAGTAGAAAAACATGACACATGACCCAACTTAAAACAAAACTCCCTAAGGTGTCCTTTTATCTTGTAGTGTGTGCAAACGTAAATAGGCATATGTACACCTCTCTCAAAACGTCTCCTATGTGATCTCCTATCAGGTACGGGACGCTTAGGTGGGTTGGGTTTAGAACCATGTGAATCACAGACTAAAGTGGGAACCATCTCGGGTAAAGAATGTGAAGTCGATGCAACGTCATGACTTATTCATAAACTCTCACCACTAACCAAAATGGGATTGAGAGCCATATTTCTTTCCTTCTTAGATGTGTTCTCCAAAGTGACTTTAACCTCCAGGGCGTGCTTAAGATCTCTCTCTAATTATGACACGCGGGTTACAATTTCACTTTTCTCCCGATTCACGATGATCAACTGCTCACTCAAATTAACCTTCACCTTCTCGAGTTGACTCGCCGACGCCTCAAAACCCTTCAAATGTTCTAACTATCTCTCCAAATCTATCAACCTAAGACTTAATACTTATTCAATTTTTTTGTCTTTAAAGTCTTTGCGTAAAAATATCTAAATGAGATCTGGAGATCACTATTACCCTCATTAGCACACTTACTCTCAGACCCCTCGCGAGAAACACTCAAATCATCCTCGGGGGTATCACATGCACAAGTATACTCATCATCATGGGAGAAACTGGGTGTGCTCCCGTGACTGCCTAAAAAGGCAACAAACTTTCCTTGTGAATACTCATTCCTAGAATATTTCACATCATCCTCACTACCACTAAGGGTGACTGGCATAGAAAATTTCTTACCCTCTATCCTAAGTCTAGTGGTACACTCAAACAACTTATGCCCTTTTTCCTCACACTAAAAAACATGTCACATTTTCTAAATCTCCCTCACCCTCTTTCTTTGGCCTTGTCTTTATTATTCTCAAAAAACTTTTTATTGGAAGAATTTTGTTTTAAAAACTTGAGAAACTTTTTAAAATTCTTTGCAATCATGGCCATATCAAAATCAGACTCGTCCTCAGACTCGTACTCACAAAAACTCACTTTTTTCTTTTTAGATTGGTATTTAAGTGCTATCGCTCGATCCTTAGGCTTGACAGTGTCAGGAAATATGTCAATTTCATCTGTCTAGATGTCTCATACCTTATCTATGAATGAGATTCAAAACTGTCTCATACATACCCTCGATTTGATATCTAGGATGATCATTATTCTTAGAAGAAATATCTTAACAATCACATCAACAATGACATCTCTCAATGCTTCGTCGATTGGAAACATAATTCTATCTCCCAACTCTCTTTTAGAAACATGGTTTTCCCTCAAAATTTCCCTTTTCATGTAAATCAGGTGGGACGTAAGACAAAGGTCTCAGACGAACACCATCATGATTTCTAACCTTATTCTTTCTATCAAAGACTTCACCAGGCTTAAAATCCCGTTCAATTTTCTAACACAACTTGTCAACCATCGACACAAAATAATGAATTTATCTTCTCAAGTCATCAACCACATGCAAGTCATGTAATATAGTTCTAAATTTTGAATCCTTCATATTTGAAGTAAAAAGTCTCCAAGGTTTCCATATTATGACAAAAATTACATAATAGGTTTATATCTCATGTCCTTATAATGATACTTTTGAAAAATATTATGCTTTCATTGGGCGTTTTTAGTTTAAACAAAATGGCTTAAGGTCTGTAATTGCCTTAAAGTCGTGCGTGATATCGATTTAAATAAATGCGCAAATTCTAATCACAAACTTATTTAATTAGAGTCAATTTAATTCCGCTCTCAAAAAAATCTACATGCGTGCATGTGTCAAAACAACAAACACAAATATGCTAACTCACAAATTTCAGAAAAATTCCCTCAAGGCAAAACCATTAATTTCACTATAATTAAATCGCAATTCACAATTACAATGAAATCTGCAATAAGTTTACCTCAGCAAACCTACATAAACATGTAGCCTAGAGTAAACAATGGATTCCATGCAGCAAACCCACATAAATTGCAGTCAATCTTCAGTAAAGATCCACACGCAACGAACTTTACTGACCTCAGTCTTTTGGTGTAGAGACACACTCGATAAAGGTTGAACACTTACAAAGTATGTTGTTGGGTTCCAAACCAATTCACATCAACATTGGGATCTTGTGAATGGAAAATAAAAAAAATTAAGAAACCTAAAAGTGAAAAGACATATCTTTCTACAGTAGCAGTTTCGTAACAGTTTAAAATCGTAGGTCTTCTTGAGAAAAATGGAGTTCTTTAACACACTTAAATACAAAAATTTAGGCAGCAGATCGCTCGAACGAAATTGAATCTTGCTCGAATGGTGACAGGTGTCGCTCGAACAAACTTCGCATGAGATGGCTTGTCGTTTGAACGACATAGGTTGTCGCTCAAATAAGCCTTTTAAAAAATATTTTTCTTTTTCTTTTCCCAGAAAATGCAGCGCCTTAAAACTTCAAAAAAAATTTGATAAAAAACTTAAAAACTCCGCTTTAACACTTAGAAAATTTTTGATGAAAAATTTCCCAATATTCTAAGTGAATGCTAAGGAATAAAAACATGACCTTTACCAAATTCATCTCGTGTAGGCTTCATTGTTGAACAAATTTGATATTTGGATCCGTCTTGTCAGTATGCGACATACTAATTGATAACGGACATTTATAAAATCATGTCCTTACAAGGTGACCTTATTTGTGACAAAAGTGAAAGTAATTTTGTTTGGGGATGGGGGTGTCTAAGAAGTAAGGTAGCATAAGTACGTGATTGTGAATTATCGGGTGAAAATGTTTACCAATTTTCTTATTCCTAACATTTTCTTTCATTTTTTGTTTATTTACCTCTCTTTTCAATGGTCGTTAATGAATATTTTACGAGTCCTGTGATCAAGATGAATTTTCACAAGGAATGTTCCTTGAAATGAGGATGAGCTATATTTCAAAATCTTAGATGAATTATTTTCATCTTTCATAGATGTCATTCTCTTTTCAGGTTCAAATTTGGAAGCTTCATAAGAAAGAATTCCTTTTACGGTTTTTTGAGTTATAAAGTCAAATTGTTTATCTCTTTTTCAAAAACCTTGAGGGGATGTTTAGTTGTGAAAAATATTTTTCTGTTTTCTGTTTTTAGTTTTCATCTCTATTTCCATTTTTCATTTTTTGTGGAAAATTTTGAAAACTAGAAAACGTGTTCATTCGTTAAAAATATGAAATCTTTTCTACATGTTAACATTCAAAAACTGAAAATTTTGTTCAAAAACTAGAATAAATATATAAAAAACAAAAAAATAATAAAAATTCCAAAAAATCAAAAAATAAAATCAAAAAAAATTAAAAATACAGAAAAAATGAATAAAAATACAAAAAAAATACATAAAATGAATAATAAAACCGAAAAATAAATATTAACCCCAAAATGAATTTTAAAAAAAAATAGAAAAAGTGTACTAAGTGTATTAAGAAAAAATAAAAAATGAATAAAAACCAAGGCCAACACGCCCCCACCCTAACCCTCAACTGTTTCGCCCCCTATCGCCAGGTCTATTTTTTTTCTAATTTCTCTTATTTTTTTTACTTTTTTTTCTAATATTTGCATTTTTACTAGTTATCTAGGGTATTTATTCATTTCCATTTTTTTAGCGCTTTTTATTTTCTTTTATTTTTTGCTTAATTAATAAATTTCTGACTTCTGAATAAATTTCTGAGTATTTTTTAAATTAATTCAGGGGATAATATTTATTTTCTATTTTTTTATTCATTTTCTGCATTTTTTCATTATTTTTCTTTTTTATTGATTTCTCTTACTTCTTTTTTTTTCTCGAGTTTTTATTTTTATTTTTTGGTTTTTTTAAATTAATTATGGGACTAATATTTATTTTATGTATATTTTTCATAATTTTATTAATTTATTTTTTTAAAATTTTATGAGCGTATTTTTAATTTTCTGTTATTTTCTTTCTTAATTATTAAGTTTCTTACTTTTTAATAAATTTCTAAGTGTTTTCTTAAATTAATTCAGGGGTTAATATTTATTTATTTTTATCCACTTTCTGGATTTTTTTCATTATTTTTTGGTTTTTATTCGTTTTCTAATTTTTTTTCATTATTTTTGGGGTTTTATCCATTTTCTGGATTATTTTCATTATTTTTGGTGATTTATTCACCTGCTGTATTATTTTCATTATTTTTGGGTTTTTATTCACTTTCTAGATTTTTCTCATTCTATTTGGGTTTTTATTCATTTTTGGGGGTTTTATTCACTTTCTGAACTTTTTTTTTCATTATTTTTGGGTTTTTATTCACTTTCTGTTTTTTTCTTTATTTTTTGGGTTTTATTCACTTTCTGTATTTTTTTTCATTATTTTTTTTGTTTTATTCACTTTTTGGATTTTTTTCATTATTTTCCTGACTTTTTATCAATTTTTTGGGTGTGACGATTCTTTTCGAGAATCTGAGTGTAAATGTGGTACAAACAGTAAACATGAGAGAAATGTAGTGAGAGAAATGGGTCTCCCTATGTATGTTGGATGAGAGATATGTAATATATGATCCCCACTTTTAAAATGGGATGAGAGAAATGGATCCCTCTTTGAAAACAGAAAAATAGAAAATATAAAAAAAGCGTTTTCCATTTTTGTGAAAAATAGGAAAATAGAAAATTATTTTTTGATTTGAAAAAATACTTTATTTGAACACATTCTTTATTTTTCTATCTCCACAGAAAACGTTTTCTAGAAAACACCCCCATTTTTCCACAACTAAATAGCCCCTGAGTTTCTCAAAACAATTTTCATTTTATATTTTCAAGCTATAAAAGATTGATGCCATGGTTTATTTAGTAACTAGAGAGTTACATCCACATTGCCTGGGTGAGGGAAAGTAATGGTAAATATATGTAGTTTTACACTCTTCAATCATCGAGTCCTTTTTAGCTCAACTCCTAAAGCATGTGGTTTAAGACAGTACATGTTATGGGTTCAAACTTTATTGGCACCAGTTTGTGGATGTGGGTTGGAAGAAAAACCCATATCATTGTGAGCGACGGTTAAATTGGGGACAGTATCAATAATGCTAGAGTGGGGTATTACATAATGGTATCATAATCGGTACCCAACCGAAATAAGTGTGCCAACGTGTTAGTCGATGGTTTATTTCATCCCAACGAGGACATTGGGATCCCTAAGGAGGTGGATTGTTATACATTGGTGTCGTGGTTGAATTACTAGCCAGAGAGTTACATCCCACATTGCCTAGGTGAGGTAAAGTAATAGTTCATATATGTAGACTTGAATTCTTCTAGCACCGAGGCCTTTTCAGCTCCACTGGTTAGACATGTGGTTTATGACACTACATATTAGGGGCTAAAACTCTATTGGCACTAGTTTGTGGATGTGGCATGGAATAGACGCCATACTGCTATGAACGGTGGTTAAATAAGGGAAAATCTCAATGGTGGTAGAGTGAGGAATTACACAAACTCTTCACATCTGAAATATGTCCCTTCAAGGTATTATTTTCCTTTTTCAAGGCACGTGTCAATTATAATAACTCGCCATTTTCTTTTACAAGAACTTGAACCTTTTATTTTAACGTATGTCTTTAAGTGGTAATTTAACTATCATGTCCAATCTAACATTTCATGGAAACTTTTTCTCTTTCAAAGATCTTGAGTCTGGAAGCCAATTTTAGATTCAACCTTTTCATTTTAAGAAGTTGAGATATTAATTTTCCATTATCGTGACCAAACAATTTGGCACTTTCATCTTCACTACAATAATCAAATTCAACATCAATATACTTTATTTTCTATTTCCATTTATCAATAATAGATTTCAAAAGTTTTTCCCTTTCATCAGGAAGCAAAGTCTTATTGCAACTAGCATTAAGAAAATCAGGATAAAACAAATCCAACAATTAATCATACATGGTTATATCCATAACAACAAGTATGAACGACGCCATAAGAAATCAATCGATTCAAAAAATAGAAGGCGCAATACCCTCTAAATATATTTAACAAAAATGATTAAGTGAATTAAGACCTTGGACAAAAAAAGAAACTAAAAATTAACAAAACACATAAATCCAAAAATCACGAATCTTTTCTATCTGGTGAGTGGTGAAAATAGAATCTGAAACCAATTGAAAATGTGAGTTGATCCTTGTTTAAAAACATCTCTAATATGTCTTAGAAGGGTGTGAATAAGACTTAATCCAATTCAAATTAATTTTGGCCAATTCAAATATCTAGCAATTCAAATTTTGAAACTTTTTAAAATAATGCTTTTAGTCCATAGATTTACACTTGACATGTGTGGAGATATTTTTAATTCATAAAAACACTTTAGAATGGATCATTTTGTAGTTGACACACACAAGGAATCAATAACCTAATTTACTTAAATTAACTAGGTGATATTAATGATATAGTCTAATTACCTAACTAATTATCAACCAACCTAGGTGACTTCTTGTGTGATATGATTTAAATTAAAAATTAAAGCCATCAAATAAACACCCAACAAAGGGTCTACAGTGAAAAACCCCACCTACGGACAAAAAATTCGATTCATGCTCTCTCCTATTAAACTTGAAAAGGTTATTTCATACAATGCCAGACGAAAATTCCCATATGATTATCTCTTGAAAAGATAGTGGTCTTTTGGCATTCAACTTTGTCCGATTTGTTAAAATCAAGCTAGGATCTCCATCAAGCTTGATAGGAATTCCACTCTCCTCTAAGAGTCACACCTTAAACAATTCTTTCATTGAATTTCTTAGATATCCTTCAATTTAACTTTAGATTTCATTTGTTAATTTAATTGATATGGGATATTGAAGATTTGAGAAACACTCATTTAAAATACCTCATAAATCCATAGATGATGTATATATCTAAAAACCTCTCAAATGTGAAAATAAATTATTAATTGCATAGAGTATATATAAAATATCTCAAAAATATCTAAGATCAGAAATTTTGATAGCTCTAACATTTTCACATTTGACTTTTGTAGACTAAGACTTGAGTCTTTTGTAGCTCAAGAAAATTTGGCCTAAGGGCGCACGGAGTTTTATTGGCTATGTGAAAACGAAACTAATTACATTGGTTTATAATGAGCCATGTGTTAACCTGCCTTATGTCACTTAAAACCGTGGGCACAATTGTATTTTGGTATCGTCCACGGACTTTTGGACAAAAGTTTTAAATAACAACTATACACAATCGAACAAGACTTAAAAATATAGACATTAAAAAAATTGTATACATTTACTCCAAAGCGCAAATAGTTTTGGAAACGTGCAAGTCTGTGTAAATCACAATGTCAATTCACCATCATTAAAGGATAATAAAGTATGTTGTATTGGAAGCTTTGGTAGACATGTTGAACTATTGATTTCAAAAAGTCCAAAAGGACATAAATATAATTTCGGTCACTCCCCTATGACATCAACATGACAATCAAACTTTGGGCTATAATTATGTAAGAGTCGATGTTTTCACATATTAGTATCCAATCTTATATATGAATGGAAATAGTGCATTTTCAATCTTCTCCTTTGTCTATTCCATGGCAAAACCCATATGGTCGTGTTCACTTGAGAAAGAGAAGGAGGTCTCGTTAGTTGCGGCTAAGACATGTGTCATACACCTTAGTGAGAAAGAAGATAGTGAAGTTTTTGGGTACCATCTCAGCGTGGATGTAGAGGCAAGTTCGAACATCGTTAAAACCCATGGTTTGAAAAATATCTCTTACTCTCTTATTCCTTTTAATATTATTATGGTTGTGTTATTTATCTTTTTATTTCAAAAAGATTTTAAATTTCCACTCATTTTTAGGCAAACAATTGGTATCAGAGCCTCGCTCATAAATACTCATTCCTTAAAAAGGGGTATATTTTGAGGTTAAATATCATAATGGCATCTTTTTAAAATGTTAACATCACCGAATGTCATTCAACCAACTGACTGTCGTACTTTGGCAGAAAAAAATACATTTTTTTGCAAATCGAATGTTTTGTAAAATCATGTGATTATGACATATGGAGAGTAATTGCCTTTGGACCTTACAACGCAATGAAAACATTGGGGGTGCCAAAGTTCTCAAAGAAAAAAAAATTAGTTTGACGAGGAATATTTTAGAAAATTACAAGTACGTGAAAAAGAAAAAATACCTTATAATTTTTATATGTGTAATGAATATAATAGAGTTTCTTATTCATCATCCATATAATAAATTTAGGAAATTCTTGAGGTGACTCGTGAAGGTAACTCTTAAGTGGTAGAATATAAGATTAGTATTCTTGTTCATACCTATAAATTATTAAATGAAAGATGATGAAACAATTCTAAAATATATGACACATTTAATAACATTATTAGTAAACTTTGTCATTTTGGACGAACTTATACTAACATCGAAAAGCTATAGATATTATCATATCAATGCCAAAGAAATGGGATTTAAAGAAGATTTTTTTGAAAAGAACAAATCAGATTGGAAGTAGTATCATTGGATGAAATAATTGAATATGTCACAACATATGAAATGGAATTGAAAGAAAGAGAGGGAGAAAATAAGTCAATAGAAGAACTTAGCCTTAACAGGGAAATAAGAAAAGAAAAAAAATTAATGAAGAAGATATGGTACTCTTAATTGGAAATTTTAGAAGGATATTAAAATCTTAACAAGGGTACAAAGGAAGTCATCGAAACTTTCATCAAAATAACAAAATATATAAACATGATGAAAACTATTCAAGATAAGAAGTAAATTTCGTTTTGAATGGTGAAATCGTTCACTACTTTACCAAATTTCTAAAAAGAAAGTGCTTTGGGTGTGTTGAAATTGATCATTACGTGATAAAAAATGTTTGATAAAAAGGTAGAAAAGTTGGAAGGGAAAAGGAGAAGAGTGAACATGATTATTAAGAAAGAAAGAAATAAATGAGTCTTGTGGAGTAACTTGGAAGAATCCTTCTCTAGCAACAACTTAAGAAAGTTTGATCTTATAAAATTATGCCATATGGGCCTGGACGATGAGGCACAATCATCCCACTCTTATGACCTACAATTATCCTATGATAACCTTCAAAAAGGATTTCAAAATCTTTAAAAAAAGTAATAAAATTTTTCAATAATAAATTTCTCAATTATAAGTTACACATCATCATATTTGTGTGAACTAAAGCAAAGTGTTGCAAGAACTACATAAAAACAAAAGGGGGAAATTCAATTCTTGAGAAAAAGTCAACATACTATGAAAAAGAAAAAGAAAAAGAAATAAAGATAATCCTTTTTGAAAGGGGAGATTCAAGATTAAAAGGTGAAGTGGAATAATTGAAAGATTACTTTCATAGATTTAGTACTAGTAGCAAGGGATCAAACTTAGTCTTAAAAACAAAGAAATTATCATGATAAAAGTGGGATTGATTTTTATGAAATAGGAATCTATTAACTTTACTACAACAAAATTCTAATCTCTATGTACATATTATGGTAAAACTTCGCAATTAATAACTACTTGTTGATATCTACTAAGAGATAGAAAATCAAAAAAGGTTCCTAATCGTTCAAAAACACATGTTAATCCCCATGGACCCAGCACCTGCCGGGTACCAATTGAAAAATTATTTCAATAATTTGTGCACGTGCGTATGAAATTTCATTCAATGAAGGAAAATGATACTTAGATAGTGGATTCTTTCGTCACATGATGGGTGATAAAAAAAAATAACTACACTAATTTTAAGAAAATGAGGTAAAGTAACATTTGGACATAACTCTATATATAGAATTGTTGCGGAATATATCATAATTACACAAAACTCTCATTGCATTGATAATATGCTTTTAGTTGAAGTACTAAAGCGTAGTCTAATTAATATTATTCAGTTATGTGATAAATGATTTAATGTTATATTTTATTCAAAGCATTGATTATTTAAACATGCCTTGATTAACAAAACCTACTTCATTCCATCTAGAATATCCGATATTTAAAGATTAGACATAAATGATTTACACGTCAAAAATTAAAATGTCTCATTGCACTAAATGATCATGCTTGTTTTTTCCATAGAAGGATAGGTCATGATCACATGGAATAATTCATAATCTATGGAGAAAATATCTAGTAAGAAGATTGCCAAAAGCTCAAAATATAATTGATGGAGTTTTTTATTCACATTAATGTAGAGAATAACGTTAAGTGTCTTTCAAAAGGAAAAAGGAAATTACTACATCAAAACCTCTTGATTTGATTCATTTAGACATATTTGATCCTAACCCCATATCTAGCTTGAACAATAAAGTATATATATTATCATGGTTGATGACTTCTCAATATATTATTAGGAAAAAAAATTACCAACAAAAGTGAAACATATAGTACATTCTAATATTTTTGCAAGGTTCCAATAGAGAAAGGTCATAACATTAAAAAGGTACAAAGTAATAGAGGAAGACAATTTGACAAAACTGATATGGAAGAATATTGTAATGATCAAGGTTACGAACACAACTTCACCTCTCCAAGAACCCCGCAACAAAATGGAGAAATCAAAACTATTAATAAATCACTTTAAGAAATGGCTCACACCATGATCAATAAACGTAAATTAATGGAATAATTATGGGTAGAGTCCATCAGAACAACTTCTCATGTAATTAGTAGAGTTACATTACCAAAATTTATTCAGAAAACTTCCTACAAGATATGGAAAGGAAATGATTCATATATCAAATACTTCGAAATCTTCAGATGTAAATGCTTTATAATCAATGACGGGGACAATCTAGTCAAGTTTGATCCAAAATCGAATGAAGGGATATTTTAGGAAAATATATGAATAGAAAATCATATTGGATTTACAACAAACAAACCCTAGTGGTGTAATAATCAATTGATGTTACATTTAATGAAACAAATACCTATGCACCTTAAATGATCCATGAGGATAAAGAGGTGGAGGATATATAATAATAGATAAAGACTCTTATCTTAGAAAAGCTAAAAGATGAAAGTCACCACTATATTTATCCTATACAAAGTTAATAACATCATTATTGGAGAACCATGAATGGGAGTACCAACTTGATCTATAGTACAGAATGTGTGAAAAAATCTAACATTTGTATCACAAACTGAACTCAAAAATATTGACGAGGTCAAAAAAAGATAAATCCTAGATTAGAGAAATGAAAATTTTACTTTGGAATTTTTTATGAAAGTACCTCCACCGAAAAATCACACCATCTTTAGAATAAAATGGATTTTCAAGAACAAGCAAGATGATTCTGAAATTTTAGTGGGTAACAAGGCATCAAAATTTTTAATATGGAAATATAATTGACTTTTTAAATGGTAATATTAACAAAAAAAAAGTACACGTAAAACACCCCCTGGATTGAAAAATCATTCAGTTCCACAGGGTTGGTACGAATGATTAAGTGGATTTCTTACCTCAAATGGTTTTATAAAAAGTACAAGTTGGCATAACCCTTTTTATGAGAATAAAAAATAAAGATATCTTATTGGTACAAATATATATCGATGATTTCGTCTTTGGATCAACAAATAAATAAATGTGTGAAGAATTTGCCTCTTACATGCAAAGTGAATTTGAAATGAGTTTGATGGGTTAACTTAATTTTATCCTTGGTCTCAGAGTTAAACAAACAAAAAATGGAATTTTCAATAATCATTCAAAAAATATTCATGATTTAATTGAAATATTCGGATCACCCGACTCTAAAATTCTTGTTATATCCATGAACTCAACTATCAAACTTCAATCGGATGAAGATAGAAAAAAATTGATAAAAATTATATCGAGCTATGATTGATAGATTATTATATCTAATAGAAAGTTTGCCTAATATTATGTTTAATTCTTGTCCTTGTAATTTTTTTCAATATGATTTGCAAGAATCCGACTTAGTTTTTGTTAAACAAAGTTTTCGTAATCTCATGGGTACCACTGATTTGGTTATATGGTATCCCAAATACAAAACTTTTGATATCACAAGTTACTTGAATCTCAATTGGTTTAGGTGAAAAATATGTTAAAAAAGATTTAGTGGATCATGTCATTTTCTCGGGACTCCAGTTTTGTTATGGGCTATTGAGAAATAACACTCGATTACAGCCTCTACAAAAAAAGAGTCAAATATATTATCATCGATAGTTATTGAGTCCATATACTTTGAATCAAACAATACTTATGTGATTTTAACATTTTACATAAAATACCTATCTTGTGCGACAAAACAAATGTCAATTATGTTGCCAAACATCCAATATAACATTCTCGGACAAAACATATTGAAATTTGGTGCCATTTTTAACGAGATAATGTTCAAAGGGGGAAGTATAACTTCCCTTTATTCCTAATGAAAAAAAATTTGCAGACATATTTATAAAATCACTACCCGGAGATAAATTTTGTTCCATTTGTCGATATTTTTTCATGGCTCAACTTCAAGATATCATGTAAAAAAGGTCCCTCTCATGAGTGTGCCTTTCATCAATAGTCCCATTTATTACATAATTGCAAAATTACCCTCATTATTATTTCTTAATAATTTATATTGGTCAAAACTCATGAATAGTAGCCTTCATTTTGCTTATTTCCACTCATCCTCACTTTTTTTATAATTACAAAAGGGGGAGATCAAAGTAAGGTCGAGCATCAAAATAATTGTTAAAAACATCCATTTAATTATTAACATCAAAAAGTGGAGATTGTGAACTCAAAGAGATTTCAAAAGATTACATAAAATACATTTAATGATGACAATTTAAAGGACAAATATTACAAATTTCACTATCTTCACTCTTAGCATTTGTATACTAAATTTTACACAAAACATGGTAAGAATTACTCAAAGGAGAAAATCATCATTATTGTAACCAAAGCTAGTAAAGAAAGAGGCACAACATCAAAGAAAGATAACAAAAGGTTTCACCCATTGATAAAAACATCACAAAAAGGAAAAATATATCAACAAGTATACATCAACAAAATCTCTTCATATCAACATACATGATCACTCTTCCAAAAATTCAACGAATGATTTGAGTCTTATAGGAATTATATAAAAACTGCAATACTTCCTAGATATTATTTACCTTTGGCACAACTACATACAAACACTCATAATATTTTTCACACATTTAAAATAAATTTTCACATTAGTTATGTTAAGTCATTTAAATTAAGTCACCTTAGTTATGTTAAGTCATTTAAATTAGGTAAAATTGTTCTAACTACTTTAGGAATAAAAATATGAGAGGTTAAATCGAATTATTAATAACTAAAGTTTACATACACTAATTAAGTTGACTATATATCAAAATAAGTTGACTTAAGTAGAGTAAACGGAAACCCAACGGTTACTTGATTTAAATTTCAAAGTGGAACTTTTTGCAAGCACCCCATAAATGTTTTCTAAACACTGCGAATGGATAGTTTGTGTTTCCTCTATAAATGCACTGTCAAATAACATTTACACATGCAAGATATAAAAAAACAAAATCGGAGTATCAAAGATAAATTACTACAATTGTGTCCAAATATTCATTGAGATTTCAAGAAAGTTTCACCATCTCACTTAAGTCAAATTATTCTTAAATCTAATAAGTATTTAATCCCTTTAGCTAGCAAAATTTTGATAATGCTCTTGTACTTCACTTAATTTATTTTTGGACAATCATCTCATCCACTTCTAGGTTCATTTTCTATAACCATCTCAACCAAGTCTGGTTAAAAAATTCATTTTTATTAATATTTATAAAATTGGTTCGTTGTTCGGATCCATTATTTAAAGTCCACATGTGTGTGTATATGTATATGTAAACACTCCATCATGGACCCCCCCCCCCCCCAAGCACCTCCTTAGGTACCTAATACTCATACACTCACCATAAACCCTAGGTCATACTCCGAGTACTGATCTAGAAGCCACCAAGCACTGTCAGGCCCCATTTTACTTCGATCAACTCTCTGACCTAAGATAAGCTCAATGAATCTTTGATTGGATTTGAACCCCCTTTCCCACGGTCCATCCCATGCACAATTCAACCTCACAGTCCGCACGAATGATCCATTTTACTCTGAGTATTAATCTACAGGCCATCAGGCGCTCCCTGAGTCCTTTGACTTCGGTCGACTCTTTGATTTAACAGAAGCTCAATGAATCCTCAAAGGTACGTGATCCCCTTTATAATGGTCCAGCTCATGCATGAATCAACCTCACGTTTCGGACAACTATCTTGTTTTTCTCCGAGGGATCACGAGGCGCTTTTCAGCCCCATTTGGCCTCAGTCTACTTTCAAAACTGATCTAAGATCAATGAAATCTTGAAGGGAACTAAATTCCCTTTCCAATGGTCTTTGTCGTGTGCTAATTGACCTCATGGTTCAGACGAACGATCCGTTTTCATCTAAAAACCTCCCATTTAGAGGTAATCGGGTGCTTTCGATCCCCGTTTGACTTTGATCAACTCCAGAACCAGGGAACAGTTAGATGAATTCTTAAAGGTCTCTGAATTCCTTTTCCAATAATTCCGACCGTGCATGATTCTCACTTACGATTTCCATTTTGTGCCCATTTTTCTGAAAAAAATCCATTCTAGACTACCTATAGGCTCCCCAGACACCATAACTATAAACATGATGTAGTTTTCGTTGTCTAGCAAGGCAGGACCTATGTGAATAGGTAGGCGAGGAGTCATACCTGTCATCATCCCCTTAACCCTAAATTTCACAATAAAAGGGCCATGACGTTACCCTTGGAAAACAGACCCTTTCAGTAGCCAGCAAACATTCTCCTCGAATTTAGAGTCTTCCCTTTTCCAAAAGTCCATTTTCAAAAATTCCGTCACCTCATTCACCCACCCACCTCATCCTACCATACTTCCCTTATACCACTACAAAAATCAACATACTTACATTCTAAATTCAGCAATAAAGATCTATCAAGGAGGTTCATCCCGCACTATTTTCTAGTTTTATTCACTTAAGTATTATTATTCACTCTTTTCTAGTTTTATTCATTTGTGATATTCCATAGTCTTCTTTTACCATCTCACATCAAATAATCTTCACCTTTTAATAGCAGTATTGCATATAATTTTTTTCATAAAAACCCAAAGAGGACAAAAAGAGGGCTTATTCATAAATTTTAAAAGTAAGACTTCCATTTTCACACTTACATATTTTTTCTCGAAAAACAAGCAAGAGGAGTCCCACATTTGGATTTATAGGTTGAACCCCTATTTGATTTTCAAACTATGCGGACTTGGATGCCTTTTGGGCTACGTAGACATCTTAGGCCAATCCTGAGATTTGAGTCCTCCCCTTTAATTCTATATCTTTCATATTAAATTATGTATATTTTGTGAATCTTGGACTCCTATATACTTGTTTCTCATCCGACGTGGACATTCTCTCTTTCATAGCGATTCATGATTTGGCGAGCACTCATATCTTATGTTTATGATTATTTTAGGGTACGCGCCTGTGGATGAATCCACTTCATCCATTCCATGACGCAAATTGAATTCCATTCTCTCGTTACTTATATTATGCACCTGTATGCCTATATCATAAATAAAGAAAAAAGAAGATTAACATATTCCATGAAGATCGAAAGGACAGAATGGGTGCCTAGCACCTTCTTATTCCGTAACTTATTACTCAAACCTTCAAATCACTTGGTTTCGCACGCACCAGTTTGACCTTGATTCCACTCTCGAGGCGACAACAATTTTTTGCCTATTTTGAGCAAAATAGGCTGGCAATTTTATCCCTTCGTGTTACCCCCATTTGATGGTGGTCACTTTTTATCTGAAGTTGGACCGTAAATACGCTGACACGAGTGGAAAAAAGAGGATTTCCACATCCTTGAATCGCCCACATGTGCAAGGAAAAAAAGGGAAGAGAGGGGGGAACCTTCTTCCTTTCGTCTTCCTCCCCTCATCCAAACTTCGTGGCCCTCGCCCATGCCCACGCCTGAGGAATCCAACCTGGATGGACACAATGGAGACTCTACTGGGGAAGTATTATAAAGTACTAGAATCTATTTCTATATGTGTTTTATTATTTACTCTCTTTCTTTTCTACATGTGTACATATGCCCTTTACTTCTTTCCTTATTTCTTGTATATTCTGTCTCATGTTTACCTCCACCATGATCTCTTCTCATGTATATATTACTATTCACTCACTTTTACATGCTCACCATGCTTTACCTTATATATTCTTATTTGTCACACACACATTTGTATCTAGTTTCATCTTTATTTACATGATCCACACACCACTTATATATTATCCACGCTTAGCCTCCCTAGCACACGCTAACTTTACTTTTCATTTCATGCTATTTGTATATTCTCCCTCATAATGGTAGTACTACCCTTACTTAGCATGCAAATAATAAATCTCCATAAGATACTAACTAAGACTCATGAATTTTTGCACACTACATCACTTAAGCATGGCAATATTGACCAAAATTTTATCTCGAACTTGGGGCTCACTTTGTGATGGGTGTCGACTATGCGGGGCATGATTAACCTAAGCGAAATGATTCTAACCTTTTATTGGTCTCATACAGTCGGTAACTATTGAACAGTTCCCCCCGCATCGTACCTCTTGATCGAACTCACAATGGGAGGTATATAACAGGGAACTCGTTTAGGTACATCGAGTATATCAAATTCTCTCTCACACATATCGTCCCCATAAGGTATATCGTGAGATAATTCACATAACCTCAAGTATATTGAATGTAATGTCCACACGTACCAATGAATGATTGCCCTTATAAGTAAGAGGTATATCGTGGAAATCATGCCAAAGGGGGAAATCCTACCACTAACCCGCCAAATGCATAAGCCTCGCATAGTCGTCACCCTTAGTACACTCATAATTAGTTCGTCGATTACCATACGAAACTCTGTCGATATTTTGGTTCACCCTACTACCCAAATTTTTGTGCTATTTCGCCCATTTTGGAAAGAAAATAGAGGATAATCTCCTAATGCCCGTGGACCCTAAATAAAAAGAGATCAACAAGGTCAATGAAGATCTCAAACTTCTATCAAAGATATTTGACCAAGTCCAAATCATCAAAAACTACTTGGATTACACCCACATGTATCCTTACCCTAAAGCGAGGATGTCAAAAAAGTTCAAGATGTCGGATATCGAGAAGTTCTGGGACAATGGGGCCCCAATTATGAGCATACGTAGCCACCACCGAGCCATAACCCTTATTGGAGCTTTGGAAGAAATAATGGCATCAATATTCTAACAAACCTTGAAAGAGAGTTCCCTCCGATGATTCCTGTCTCTCGAAGAATATAGAATCTATAACTGGAAAGATATAACTAGGGAGTTATTATCCCAGTACTACACACACTTTTGAGACCTCTGTGAGGCTGGTGTGAAAATCGAAGGACTTACAAAACTAGAGTACAAACCCAAAATGTTGATCGAATAATTTACTTCGCAAAGGTATGACAATCCTGCTAATGCCTCAGTCTCAACCATCAACAGCATATCCCAACAAACCACTTCATGGGCATCTAAAAGTCACCTTAATCCTATTAGAAAACAATACAATGAACTCCATGATCTCCTCCTAAAAGTATACCAAACCTTGCTAACCCGAAACCTCTTAAAATCATTGGAACCCTGACCATCGCCAAATTTTCTCCCTAAAAACTTCAAATATGATGCCCACTACAACTTTCACTAAGTTATAGGTCACAGCACCGACCAATGATTTTTCCTCAAAAACATAATCCAGGGCCTTATAGACTGGGGCATCATCGCACCACTAGCTAATCTTAAACCCAACATAACTCATAACCCTCTCCCAGAACATGTAGTCGGAACAAACGCTATCTTCCTGTAAGATAACCTCTAATTTGACCCTTCTACTCAAATTGTGCCCACTAATATACCCACCACCTCTAAAATCTCATCCAAGCATCTCAACGTTTGTCTATCGTTTCTCCTACACCCCCACAAGCTTTGTCGACAAAACTCTGTCTCTCCTCACGCGAGCCTGTATTATCGCCAGCACCCAATAAGTGGGTGGCATGGAATTAATGGAAGTACTAGATCAACTCCAAAGGTTTGGGCTAAAACTTCCTGCAAAGATGACCATCGATTACAAGAGATTCGGTGGCCTATTCATGGAAGCCCGAAAGTGGGCACGAGAATCATACGAGTGGGTGGTACCCGTAGAGGAAATTATTTTGCATGATGTTGTACAGATCATGTGAAATATGTTTCACCAAAAAGGGAGATATGTAGCATCTCAGAGTTACCCACATCCTTTAAGTTTTAAGGATGTCTATTCCCTTCACTTTTGCACTTGGAAAGACACATTTAAATTATCCGTGGAGGTTGTTTAATGCATTTATTATTCTTGGCAATAGGACATACTTGCCATCGGATGGGGGTAACTTTAGTTCAAATGTTGAATCGAATCATGGCAAAGCCGGTTTAGTTATTAAGTTGTGTGGAATGATCTCTTTCGAAGAATTATTGGGAGAAATCAATAAAGTGTTTATTCATTCCGAAGTAGATGAAGCCATGGGGATCTTATTCTGCCCTGCCTCTATTAATCATATAACTCGATATATGAAATATTACAAACATTCGATTCCCCATTCAACTGAAACAGATAATGGAAAAGGAGTTATCGAATATCTCCCAATGCTAGAGATGACCATTAAAGAAAGAAAAGTTCTCGACTAGCTCAAGAAAACCTAAGCGAATATAATCTTATGGGGACTCTTCATGTCCCCCCCAACTGCATCAAAATTCTTTGTTAAAGCTCCTCAAATGACCCACAGTTTTTCCCTCTACTACTCCCAAAGAATCTGTGAATATAGTTGGATCCTTGATCTCTACCTTACACCTCTTTTTCTCCGAAGAAGAAATCCCAAAATTTGGCATTGATCACAATTATGCTCTCTACATCTCCATCGATGTTTTAGGGGAATATAGTCCCGATATCACTTGTAAATAATGGATCCTCTCTCAATGACTAACCACTCAGAACCTTCAACTGCCTGGGATTAAAAGTCAATGATATCACTCCCACGTCTACCGCTATACGCACCTATGACAACACTCTTCTAGAGGTGATGGGTTCTATAAATCTTACACTAGGGATTGTCCCTATCAACCCTTTAATCGAGTTCCAAGTCATTGATATACCTGTCTATTTTAATATACTCCTTGGCCTCCCATGGCTTCACATCATCTAAAGAATATCTTCCTCTCTTAGTTAGAAACTGAAGTTCTTCGCTGAAGGTCTCGTCATTACCATCCTTGAGGATGACGATGGTTCAGACAGTGCCAGCACTAGCAAACTAGTATTGTAGATTCAACACAGAACCAATGACATCCTCCTCTTAGACTTCAGAATGGATCCACTCCCTGTCTTAGCAGTAGACAATTTCAAAGATCAGGTTCATCCAGAACACAACCCTCATGAAATGTCAATGTGATCCAAATCTTTTAGAATATAAACTCCATGCCCAAAATAGGTCTAGGATGACACCATTAAGGGATCATTGAGCCAATAGTCCTAAAGGAAGCCTTTCCTCTATGCGACTTGGGCTACAACCTTCACTAGACGAACTCAAAGAACTCTCGAGACCACGATAGAAAATAAGCCTAAAAGATGAAAAGTTCCTTTCGGGAGACTCTATGAATGGAAGGTTTCTTGAAGATGGAAAATAATTTCCCTTTTATAGATTCTCCGAGCCATAGTATGACCTTACTAAGAAAAAGATAAAATCGGGCCAAGATATCCTCTTCTAAGATGGCAATACCTTTGGTGAATAATGGAAGCACGAGGTGAAACTTCTGACTGATAAGACTATAAAAATCGCTACAAACTCTGAGGGCAATGACTCTAAGGAATCCCTCGAGTGCAAACACTAGGGCTGAGTCTCGGCATGATCCATCGAGACATTGCACCATCGGACCCATTCGCCAAAATCACAATTGCTGAGGTACCTCTCCATAACTGGTACGCCATTCCATTCTAGCCTGCCCAAGCCCAGCCAAACCTTATTATTTATCCCATTCAAGAAGCCTCTGCACTTATTTCTATTTCTCCTATTTCTGATGCCAATGTAAACGAGGCCTCTTTTGATGAGATTCTTAATGTTGTATTCCCTAAGAATGAAATAAATGAAAATTTTGAGTATTTTGTTGTGCCTTACATTAATTGCCATGATTTTAATCAAACTCTTCATGATGATGATTTCGTAAATGAATAATTCTTAATTGACCTTAATGAGGAAATAATAAACAATATAACATTTCTACATTAAATCTTTCGAATTATCACGATCATTGACCTTGACAAGTTGGACTTGTCAAGGTCAATGACCGTGATAATTCTGGGGGTGATAAATTTTATTGTCATGGACGTGTAACGGTCAATGACCGTGACAACTTCATTAGAATTTTTGCAGTCATGTCACGGTCTATGACCTTGATAAGTTTTATCACGATCATAAACCGTGACAAACCCATGACAATCTTTTAAAAATTATCACGGTCAATGACCGTGACAATTCTAGGCAGAATTGAAAAAAAAAATTGTTGGGCAGAATGGCCATTGCCACTACCCAGCAGTACATTTGTACCTGTTATAGCAACGTTGTACCTGTTCAAACATCATATATCCAAATAAAATAGAGATAATGCAAATATACATTCAAAACAATATGCATCACGATATAGTCCAAATATAATTCAAATATAACAACTTAAAACAATTCAATTCAAATAATGTCACTACATGTCTGGGGTAAGGTTAGCTCTGAGGAGGTGAGTAGGGCACACGATATACGAATTGACACACCCAGCAATATACATCGTGCCGCATTATTCGTGCAACCACAATGGGGAGTTCTCTTTCCCAGGTATCACATGCATGATGAGCACCTTCACTACACCAAAATGGGCAAATTGTCACCTTTCAGCCGGCCAGCCTTGTCAAGGTCATTGATCGTGACAAAAAAACACGCGTTTTATGTCACGATCATTGACCTTGACACGACCGTGACAACTAATTGTCACGGTCATTGACCGTGGCAAGCCCGTGACAATTAAATTTGTCACGGGCTTGTCACGGTCAATGACCGTGACAATTCTTATCACGGTCAATGACCTTGACACGACCGTGACAACTTTTCCAGCAAAAACCCTTTCCCCCTTCTTTTTTCCCTCCCACCGTTCCCTCTCTCTCTCTCTATCTCTCTCTCTCTCTCTCTCTCAGGTCCAATTTCTCTCTCTCTCTCTCTCTTCCATTTATATATATATTTGTATGTATATTTATGTGTGTATGTGTATATATATATGTGTGTATGTGTGTGCGTGTGTGGGGGGTGGGGCAGGGTGGGGCGGAGTGGGGCAGGGTGGGGGAGGGGGTGGTGGAGGGGGGCAGGGGGTGGGGCGGGGTGGGGCAGGGTGGGGGAGGGGGTGTGGGGGTGGAGTTAACGAGTTTTCAACATGAACAAGTAGCTCGTTATCTAAAGATGGGTGATGCGACATCAAGGCTTGCTCGTCTAGCCACTGGACCCTTGTTCGTGGCACAAGAGTACAAAAAATATCGATTGAACGGTTACATTTTCGGCGCTAAAGTGTACGAGGAAAGTACAAATGTACAGAACTCGGGAATTTCATACAAGGCTCTTACTTTCTTTCGAGCGAGCGCAAAAGATAAAAACCTCGTTTAAGCTGAAATGACTTACTATGGTGTAATCCAAAATATATTTGAATTGGATTATATAAGCTTCAAAGAGGTTGTATTTTACTGTGAATGGGTAAGAGTTGAGGATAAAAATGCTTCTAAAGTTGATCCTGTCACCAATTTGATCATGGTTGACTTGTCCAAGTTGAAGAGCAACGACCACGTGAGCGATGAGCCGTTTGTTTGTGCATTTCAAAAGGTTAAGCAAGTGTTTTACTCGGAGTATATCAACAACGAGCCGTGGTCAATTGTCCAACACGCGCCAAGGCGTCTAAATAGTAGTGTGGATGACTTGGCTGCTCCTACCGAATATCAATCCATTTTTGATGATAACCCGAATTTGAAACAATTTTTCAATTTGTAATAAATATTTCAATTTGTACCAAAACATCCATTTTTAATGCTTTTACTTGATCTGCACTTTATCATTTTCACTCTTGTGTAGTGTGCGTGTGTGGAGAGGAGATTAATACATAAATATTACAACTACATCTAAGTTTTGTTTATACTAATCCATGAATATACGCTTCTTACCTTTAATAGGTGATTAGTACATAGTTATTTGGGGTGTCCTATTTGTGGAGAGGAGACTGAATCTCTTCGTCTATCCGAACACTAAGAAATGCCATAATCCTATGGAGCGATGCTCTGCAAATTCCTCCCAACCGTTATGTAGCCAAACATCACCGGTTGAAGTTGTCAATTCCACTTTCCATACCCCACCACTTTCCATACCCCATTCAAAGGTGGAGTTGACAACTTCAACTGCTGATTTTTGGCTACACAACGGTTGGAAGGAATTTGCAACGCATACCTCCATAGGATTATGGTATTTCTTAGTGTTTAGATATGAAGAGAATTATAATTGACACGATTGCCCGGGGTACATTAGTTGGAAGGAGGTGCCATATGAGCTCAAGTTAGCTGTTTGAGTGACACTACAGGTAATGTATTTATATTTATGTCAATTTCGATTTCGATTTCAATTACGATTTATATTTATCTATATTTGAGGGGCGGAGACTAATTTTACTTTATTTCAATTCAGGGGACAGGGAGTGGCCCTAAGGGTAGGCCACATATGCTCTATACTTATGTGGCTATTCGGACGAGAAGGGAAGGATAAGGAGGTGTTCCCGAGCGTCGCGGTACAAAATCTCTTTTCCATGCAAATAGTTTGTAGATTTGAGATAAAATGATGGTGATGTTGTTTCTTTTTAAATAGTTTCTTATTTGAATATATATTTGCATTATCTTTAGTTTGTTCGGATATATGATGTTTGGAACAGGTACAACGTTGCTATGACAGGTACAAATATACTGCTGGGCAGTGGCAGTGGCCATACTGCCCAGCAGTTTTTTTTTAATTCTGCCCAGAATTGTCACGGTCATTGACCGTGACACGTCCGTGACAAAATTGACACGGACGTGTCACGGTCAATGACCGTGAAAATTTTTTTAGAAAGGGTCACGACTTTGTCACGGTTATAAAACCTTGACAAATGTGTCACGGTCATTGACCTTGACACGATCGTGACACAAAACGCGAGTTTTTTGTCAAGGTCAATGACCGTGACACGACCGTGACAAAAAAAGTTGTCTCGCCTCGAAATGTCACGGTTATTGACCTTGACAAGGTGAATTTGTCAAGGTCAATGACCTTGACAAATGGGAAGATTTGGTGTAGTGCTTGGACTCGATGTCTTGAAGCGAACGTCCATGAACTGGTATACCCTGGACGGTATTCAGGTCCCTCAACCCCCGCCCTATCCGCTGGCCATCAAATATGTCCAGTATAAACACGCTCGTCCAACCAAGTGTTGACATCGGTCGATTAAAGGGAGCAAAATAGGGGATTGGATCATCAAAGTCTTCACGTGTCGGTGATGAAGTAGCGAGGTCCACATCCTTCTCATCCTGCACCTCGTCCTCCTGCACCACCTTCTCCTTCCCTTTCCCCTTACGGTTTCTGCCCAATGAATTCTTCATTAATGAGACCATATCTTGGAACATCACCTCCAAATGGGATAGCTTCGCGTCATACGAGTCCACCATTCGAGCCAACCCAGTGTCACTCATCTCTAATCCGATAATCCTAGATTTGGCCACTCGCGAGCTCACCCCCTTGTCCTCCCCTTGCGATCAGCGCCAAGCACTTGGCTCAGTGCTTCTATGGACAAAGATTCCTTGTCGACATCAGGCTAGGACTCATGCACTTCCTTAAGCTTTGCCTAAAATGACAAAAAGAACATGATTAGTAAAATAAGTAAATAAACAAATTATAACGTAATTAACAACAAGTAAATTGTCGGATTACTTACAATTGTGGTGGCGATGCTCGGGGACACCTCCTTATCCTTCCCCTTCTTCGTCCGAATAACCACATAAGTATCGAGCCTATATAGCCTACCCCTAGGGCCACTCCCTATCCCCTGAAATAAAATAAAGAAAAATTAGGATCGGCCCTGCAAAGTAAAATAATGCAAAATAATATATTTCTGTAGTTATAGAAAAATTAAATCTTACCATCATTCGATGATCCACCTCGGCATAAGACGTCCGGCCGAAGTAGTGCACGCCCATCTTTTTTGCTCGATTTTCCCTCCCCAATTGGTGAGATGCCAATTGTCGCTCCCCGATCTCATTGTCAATGAACTTTTGCCATTGTACCAATGAGATCGGCTCCTTCGGCGGGACAAATTCATGCATAAAATAACAGACTCTCGGGTCTTCCCAAAGTATCGCGTCCGCAAATTTTTCTTCCACAGGTTGTGTTTCTCCTTCAACTACTCCAAGACGAAATCGCGTAGCTTTGGATCCAGGCTGAATTATTCCTGTCCAACAAATACAATGTTAGTTGTGAATAAATATAAATATAAATATAAAATGAAATCGAAATTGAAATCGAGATCGAAATCGAAATCGAAATCGAGATCGAAATCGAAATCGAAATCGAAATTGAAATCGAAATCGAAATCGAAATTGAAATTGAAATTGAAATTAATATTGAAATTGAAATTGAAATTGAAATTGAAATTGAAATATTCATATAAATATAAATATAAATACATTACCTGTAGTGCCACCCATATAGCTAACTTAAGCTCATTTAGCACCTCCCTCCAACTAGTGTACCCCGGGCCGATGATCGTCTTTACCAGCTCGAGGGATCTCGCTAATAGCCCCATCTTGTTCTCGATGGCCATCCCCAATTTGCCATATTTGGGGAGCCTAGGGGCCGAGAAGCCCTCGTCGCCTCCGCTACTACCAGTCCATATAACATCATCATAGTCAGCATCAGCATCCTCACCTTAATACCTAAAGGAGACATTTTTTGTAAAAAATTGTTATTATTAGTACAAATCAAAATGAATTAGAAGAAGGCATGAAAATATGTACAATTACTAAAAATCCAAATGAATTGTTACTGTTTAACACCTCAATTCTGAATTCCAAAACAACAACATCGCTCATAATATGTACAATTTCTAAAAATTCGAAACATCCCCACCCCCACCCCTACTACCCACACACATGCACACTACACAATAGTGAAAATGATAAAGTGTAAATCAATTAAAATCATTAAAAATGGATTGATAAAGTACAAATTGGAATATTTATTACAAATTGAAAAATTGTTTCAAATTCGAGTTATCATAAAAAATGGATTGATATTCGGTAGGAGCAGCCAAGTCATCCACACTACTATTTAGACGCTTCGGGGCGTGTAGGACAATTTACCACGGCTCGTTGTTGGTATACTCCGAGTAAAACACTTGGTTAACCGTTTGAAATGCATAAACAAACGGCTCATCGCTCACGTGGTCGTTGCTCTTCAACTTGGACAAGTCAACCATGATCAAATTAGTGACATGATCAACTTTACAAGAATTTTTATCCTCAACTCTTACCTAGTCACAGTAATATACAACCTCTTTGAAGCTTATATAATCCAATTCAAATATATTTCGAATTGCATTTATATTATAAACAAAACTTAGATTTATAGTATGTTTCATTTAATTATGTCTTATTTTTATTCGATTTTTAAATTTCAAATTTAAATTCAATTTATAATAGAAATTCATATTTCCTCCATCTCCTCTAAAGGTTGAGTGGTCATATCCCATTCAAGACTGCATATTTCTAAAAATTCCACCCCCATATGGACAATAATGCAAGTGGTCATGCCACTTTTAAAATTAACCAACCCAACATCGGTCCACTATAATCCAACCGTAGTGGCAACAACAAATGTGTATCCCGTACTCCTTCTAATTCATCTACTCAATTAATTCTTTTCATCAATTAAACTAACAATTAAAGTATACAATTATTAATTTACTAATTTACAATGAGGGGCAATCCTACTTGCATATGAAAGGGGCACTAATTATTAATTTACAAAAAAAATTAACAACCAATCAATATTAAATCAATCAATTATTTTACAAGGGGCACTACAATATGAAGGGAAATATCTAATAAACCAATAAAAATTTAATTAAAAAGCACACACACACACACACAGCCCCCCAGCCCTGCCCGCTCCCCCCCCACTGTCATGTTGTTTAGGCTAAACAATTATGGGGGTACTTACCAAAGATCCGCCACAATCATCTTAGAAGACCTCATTCATAAAGAGGTCATAGTTCATATGAAAAAATGATCATCAAGTCCAAGACTTGAGAAGGTCATTTCCCTTCCCTAAGAAAATTCTTCGCACAATTACGACAATACTGGATGCATCTTAATACACAGAAGTGCATTTTTTATGTCACTAAAGGGAAACTCCTTGGGTTGATGGTTAGTGAGAAAGGAATTAAAGTAGAACCCGCCAAACTAAAGCCATACTCGAGATGCTACCAACCTGAACGGAGAAAGAAGTGTGTGGAATCCTGGGTAAGCTGCAATACATCAGTCGGTTCATCACCCAACTAACCTCTATCTACGAACCCATTTTCATACTTCTCCAGTAAGACTCGACCAAAGTTTGGAACAAGGCATGCCAAGAACCCTTTGACTAGATGAAGAGGCACCTCACTCGAACTCCGGTGCTCATGCCTCCACAAGCAGGTCTCCCCCTACTTGTATACTTGACTGTCACTGATACCATAACAGGGGCTTCACTAGCCCTATACATTAAAGAATATCATAAAAAGAGATCCATCTACTTTGATAGTTAGAAATCAGTTAAGTATGAAGTCAACTACATTGCTTTGGAGAAGGCATTTGTCGCCCTAGTCTAGGTCACGCAGAAACTATGGCGTTACATATTTTCTTTTCTCATCAGACTAGTATCCCAAATACATCCCATAAAGTACCTGCTAGAGAAACCTGCTCTATCATGCCGAATGGGCCGTTGGTAAATGTTGCTAGCTGAGTTTGACATTTTGTACGTCACACCGAAAGCCATAAATTGGAGGGCCATCTCTAAATACCTTATCGAACATCTTATGGAAGGAACCGAGGTTTGGGTCTCCGAATTCCCACATGAAAACGTCCTTTGTGCCTCCCAGGAGTACCTCATATGGAAGATGTTCTATGATGGAACTACCAAAAATAAAGGGTATGGCATTAGGATACTCATGGTCACTCCTAACGACTCTCACACCCCTATTGCCACTAAGTTAGGCTTCCTTTGAACTAATAACATGGAATATGAGGCATGCACCACAGGGCTAAAGATCGTCCTCGATAAAGGTATCAAGCACATAGACGTCAATAGGAACTCCACCCTCATTATCGAATAAATTCTCAAAAAATGGAAAGTCTGAGACGAGAAACTCCTGCCCTTCTATTCCCACCTATATGATATTCCCTCCCAGTTAAAAGATATCACCTTCTACTACCTCTTTCAGTTAAAGAATATCCTAGACGATGCCCTACCCCCTAGCCTCCATGATCAACATTCCTGAAAGAATAACAATGGACCCGAGAGTTAGATAAGAAGGACTGTGTGAACCCTTCATAAACTGGTTTCCCAGTATATCATCTGTGATAAAGAACTTTTCTAGAGAATATTATATGGAACCTATTTGCATTGCATAGCAGGGGATAAATCGAAAGAATGGTGTAGGAATCCCACAATGGGGAATGTGAATCCCATATAAACGGTCACATGATTGAAAGGAAACTCATCCATCAAGGGTACTATTGGACCACCATGATATAAGACTACACTGCCTATGTTCATAGATACCTCAAAGGCTAACAATTTGCTAACCTCCAACACTTGCCTTCGTAGGTGCTATACAATATGATCTCTCCCTGTCCCTTCTCTACCTGGGCATATACATCATAGGGAACGTCACTCCAAAAGCTTCAAATGGGAATGAGTTCTTCTTGGTCGCCATTGACTACTTCACAAAATGGGTCGAAGCTGAGTCATCGCGGTATTGAATGCAAAGAAAATGGTCATATTTATCCGAAAGAATATTATTTATCGCTATGGGGTTTGCCATGAGTTGTCATCAGACAATGGACTCAACCTTTAGGCCGGGGTCACGGAATTATTCAACGAGTACAACATCTAGAGACATAAATCTTCTCCCTATCACTACACCAAAAATAGGATTCTGGCACAGTTCAAAATCGTGCTAGATCAAATCTGGCACGGTTTTGAACTGTGCCAGAATCAGGTGTTCTAAAATGGGAATTTTTTTCTAGCACGGTTTTTAACTGTGCCAGATTCAGCAAAATAGGAACACTTCTGGCACACTTTTAAGCCGTGCCAGAATTTGATATTTCTGGCACACTTTTGGCACAGTTTTTAACTGTGCCAGATTCAGCAAAATAGGAACACTTCTGGCACACTTTTAAATCGTGCCAGAATTTGATATTTCTGGCACACTTTTGGCACAGTTTTTAACTGTGCCAGATTCAACATAGTTTTAAAAAATTAGCACAGTTTAAAACCGTGCCAAAATATGATACACTTTTGCCACGGTTTTGAACTGTGCCAATTTTTTAATTTAAAAAAAATATTTGAAAGCACAAAATTCACAAATTAATAATATTGCCCGTTATTAATAAACTAATGTACATACAAACTTCAAAATATTACAAGTCCTTTACTGCTCACAGGCCCAAAAAAAATTGGGCAGAGTTTCCTCTATTTTCTGGACATTTCAAAACCTGTTAATACAAAACCTGCCTAACATAAAGCCTGCACGGCCACAAAATATAACAATTAACTTACAAAAGCCCTCATGGCCATAAAAGTCAATAATAAAACAACAAAAGACCGTACGGTCATGACACAAAAAAATGGATTCATTAATAAACCCCTTGTTGTAAACCATTGAGTTCTTGTGTGTTCCACGCGATTAAAAGCCAACGATAAACTGTTATCTTGTAAAAAAAACAGAATACAAAAAAGATACGATATTAGTAACCCAATAATTTACAAAAAAAAAATACTCAAAACAAAAAAATTACATATATGAATGGAAATTAACGTCATACCCACAAACCGGGAGACCCGGGACTACGCGGTCAGTTCCTACAAGTTACATTGGTCTCGTGCGAGGTGTTCGTGCCTCCTACGGGGTCGTTTGGAGGGTGGTTTGGGTTTTCACCCTTTAACGGCATGTTTTTAAGTTTAAGTGTTGATTTTTGCCAATTATCGTCCTATTCACAAACCGGGAGATCCGGGACTACGCGGTCAGTTCCTACAAGTTACATTGGTCCCGTGCGAGGTGTTCGTCCCCCCTACGGGATCGTTTGGGGGGTGGTTTGGGTTTTCACCCTTTAACGGCTTGTTTTTAAGTTTAAGTGCTGATTTTTGAAAATTATCGTCATACTCTCAAACCGAGAGACCCGGGACTACGCGATCAGTTTCTACAAGTTACATTGGTCCTGTGCGAGGTGTTCGTGCCTCCTACGGGATCGTTTGGGGGTTGGTTTGGGTATTCACCCTTTGACGGCATGTTTTTAACTAAGTGTGATTTTTGCAAATTATCGTCATATTCACAAACCGGGAGACCCGGGACTACGCGGTCAGTTCCTACAAGTTACATTGGTCCCGTACGAGGTGTTCGTGCCCCCTACGGGGTCGTTTGGGAGGGGGTTTGAGTTTTCACCCTTTAACGGCTTGTTTTTAAGTTTAAGTGCTGATTTTTGCAAATTATCATCATACTCACAACCCAGGAGACCCGAGACTACGCGGTCAGTTCCTACAACTTACATTGGTCCCGTGTGAGGTGTTCGTGCCCCCTACGGGGTCGTTTGGGGGGTGGTTTGGGTTTTCACCCTTCGACGGCTTGTTTTTAAGTAAGTGTGATTTTTGCAAATTATCGTCATATTCACAAACCGGGAGACCCGGAACTACGCAGTCAGTTCCTACAAGTTACATTGGTCCCGTGCGAGGTGTTTGTGCCCCCTACGGGGTCATTTAGGGGGTGGTTTGGGTTTTCACCCTTTAACGGCTTGTTTTTAAGTTTAAGTGCTGATTTTTGCAAATTATCATCATATTCACAAACCGGGAGACCCGGGACTACGCGGTCAGTTCCTACAAGTTACATTGGTCCCGTGCGAGGTGTTCGTGCCCCCTACGGGGTCGTTTGGGGGGTGGTTTGGGTTTTCACCCTTTAAGGGCTTGTTTTTAAGTTTAAGTGCTGATTTTTGCAAATTATCATCATATTCACAAACCGGGAGACCCGGGACTACGCAGTCAGTTCCTACAAGTTACATTGGTCCCGTACGAGGTGTTCGTGCCCCCTACGGGGTCGTTTGGGAGGTGGTTTGGGTTTTCACCCTTTGACGGCTTGTTTTTAACTAAGTGTGATTTTTGCAAATTATTGTCATATTCACAAACCGGGAGACCCGGGACTACGCGGTCAGTTCCTACAAGTTACATTGGTCCCGTGCGAGGTGTTCGTGCCCCCTACGGGGTCGTTTGGGGGGTGGTTTGGGTTTTCACCCTTTAACGGCTTGTTTTTAAGTTTAAGTACTGATTTTTGCAAATTATCGTCATATTCACAAACCGGGAGACCCGGGACTACGCGGTCAGTTCCTACAAGTTACATTGGTCCCGTGCGAGGTGTTTGTGCCCCCTACGGGGTCGTTTGGGGTGTGGTTTGGGTTTTCACCCTTTAACGGCTTGTTTTTAAGTTTAAGTGCTGATTTTTGTAAATTATCGTCATATTCACAAATCGGGAGACCCGGGACTACGCGGTCAGTTCCTACAAGTTACATTGGTCCCGTGCGAGGTGTTCGTGCCCCCTACGGGGTCGTTTGGGGGGTGGTTTGGGTTTTCACCCTTTAACGGCTTGTTTTTAAGTTTAAGTGCTGATTTTTGCAAATTATCGTCATATTCACAAAACGGGAGACCCGGGACTACGCGGTCAGTTCCAACAAGTTACATTGGTCCCGTGTGAGGTGTTCGTTACCCCTACGGGGTCGTTTGGGGGGTGGTTTAGGTTTTCACCCTTTGACGGCTTGTTTTTAACTAAGTGTGATTTTTGCAAATTATCATCATATTCACAAACCGGGAGACCCGGGACTACGCGATCAGTTCCTACAAGTTATACATTGGTCCCGTGCGAGGTGTTCGTGCCTCCTACGGGGTCGTTTGGGGGGTGGTTTGGGTTTTCACCCTTTAACGGTTTGTTTTTAAGTTTAAGTGTTGATTTGTGCAAATTATCGTCATATTCACAAGCCGGGAGACCCGGGACTACGCGGTCAGTTCCTACAAGCTATATTGGTCCTGTGCGAGGTGTTCGTGCCCCCTACGGGGTCGTTTGGGGGATGGTTTGGGTTTTCACCCTTTGACGGCTTGTTTTTAACTAAGTGTGATATATAACAACTGTTATATATAATAGCTTGCCCGCGCTTCCCACTCAATAATGATAAATAAATAACGGGTTTTCCTAGTTGATTGCATAACGATAACTCAATTCAACAGTTGATTGCGTAACGATAACTCAATAATTTTTTGATGCTATAAACAGAAATAACATAACTCAATTTAGTAGATGGTGGAGCAGGATTATAGAAGCATGAATTAGGAATATAAGTAGAGATTTTGCAGATTTGTACCTTAGAGGGAAGTACTTCGAAGCAAGGTGGCGTAGGTCACCAGTGTCACCAATGGGAGGACAAAGGTCATTCGTTGGTGTCACCAATGGGAGGACAAAGGTCGTCGAGCCAATACATAATTCCATTTTTACCAACATCTTCCAAGTTCTTGTAATGATCTTGTTTTCCACCCCAAACTGGATACTCGGGCACTTTGATGTCATCGAGTAAAACTCGCACTTCATTCTTTCTCAACTTATGGAAGTGAACGGTCGAGACGGCTCCTGGTTGCGTTTTTCTCCCATAACCAACAAGTTCACGTGTGTGGGATAGTATTTTGCATTCAATTAGCGAGGTGAAATTTGGAACCTCGAATGCAGGGGAGGAACGAGAACACGAAGGAGTTCCAGTGCCTATAGTAGGTAACTCCTGAACGTTGTGTCCAACACATGAAAATTTCCCGGTTTTGAAGTCGGTAATGAATTCATCTAATGAGGATTTTATCCCCTCCATGTCACTCCTAAGGTGATCAACATGATCCTTCCAATTTCCGGTGTCCTCTTTCACCTCCTCAAGCATTTCTCTAGCAAATGTCGACCCTAATATAGCGGTTCTTGAAATTGTGGACCCAACACAACGAACACGTCCTCGCGTATCTTTTCCGAAAACCTCAAAAATAGGCCCGGTATCCAGGGTCTCCTCCTGACCACTCGCTTTGTATACATCCAGAAGCATTTGAATTTGGTCCTGTACAAAAATATATTAACATTAGGTTTGATGATACGATACTTTTTTTAAACAAAATGAACATTAAAAAATTTAAATTACCGCAAATATTTTATCATGAGGGGCATAACCACCTCCTTTGATTATATGAGTTGCCAACCACAATTCAGCACGAGTGGGTGCACGCCCATGCTCCTTTCTCCAATTCTCTGAAGCTCGGGCATAACCATGACGACCTGTATTATGAGTTGTCTTTCTCGCACAATTTAGTTTAGTCTCTTTGTTCTTTCTTCGCAAAGCCTTTTGAACCTCTAAAACTTCATTATTGCAAAACACCTCCCAGTCCTCAGATTTGACATTTCGTGGAACTTTCTCCTTCCACTTTCCAATATCACCATCCTTCAAATTAACCCTTAGCTTTGACTTGAACTTTTTCCAAGCATCGTTCGCTTTTTTCATAAAAATTTGCTTCTGACTTTCGCGCACATCTGGGAACTCTTTCTACAATATATGAAGAAATAAAATTAAAACATCACATAATTGAATTTACATTCTTTGGAATAGAAAGGAATAGTATACCATTAATGATGACCAAACTGAGTTCTTATATCGCACATCCACTTATTTCCAACTCGTATAAGATATGGGAACATGTGTCCTTGCTAAGTCTCCCAACCTGGTTGAGAGTGTATATGAGTCTTCACCAACTGGAAGGCCGTGCTCATTAAATTTTAACTTCTTAGTGGAAGAGTCACCACCTACTCTTGAAGCACCCGAAGCAACCTTAGAACGGGAGGTTGATGTAGGTGTCTCCCCATTTATTGACGGTTGCGAAGTATCACCCATATGAGACATTTATCTGGAAAAAAGTGACTATTGGACACCAAAATAATCAAAATAAACATTTACAAGAATATTACATGTTCAAATAGCAATATAAAGAAGATGGCATGTTCAAATAGAATTATAATTTCAAACAACCATACCTGTATTAAATGTTCAAAAAGCAATAAACTATTAAATTTTTACAACAACAACAACAACAACAACAACAAACGGAATAAATAGAATATCGCATATTCAAAAACAAGTTCAGAACTAAATCATTGCACTAGAAATCTGTGTCCAAAAGCTCCAGCAATTTATCCTTTTCCTCGATAATGGAGTCATACATCGTACGGTCAATATCAATCGCATCTATTTCTTTCGTCAGTCTCTTGGGAGAGTGTAAAACAACTGACCACCCATTCAGCTTTACATCTTGACAATAAAATACTTGACTGGCTTGAGATGCAAGGATGAACGGATCATTGTGAATGGTATTTTTACTCACGAGCTTACTAAGATTCACCATCACCAATTTTGAGGTGGGTTCAACTTTGCAAGCATTCTTATCATCAACATCCACCAAATCACAATAAAAGACAGTATGTGCGAACTCTATGTAATTGAGGTCGAGTATTTGTCTAATAACTCCATAAAAGGTTGTCATAATACCCTTCTTATTAAAGGCCTTAGTGGATACACCACTACTCTGAAAGTTATGATTCTCTTCATGTCCAGAATTACAAAAGGTGTACCCATTGCATTAAAATTTCTCATAACTGGTAACCCTATGGAGAGGACCATCAGCATATGGCAAAATTCCCGTATCATTAAATCTTGAGGCCTGTAAGGAATTGATAATTTTTTTAAGTTTCATTAAAAATAATTACGGTTGATAAAAAAGTACATGTATAAATAAAGACTTGCCTCGTTCCTTAGCCAAGGGATGAAATCATCAATTCTATGCGTCGATTGAGTCTCAGTTACCACAAATTTTCTACAAGAAATTAGTTTCAAAATTAAGAAATATCACATTACAATCAATTAATATGAATTAACATAGAACTAAGTGTGTACCTTCTCCATTCATCAACACCGTCGCATTGAGATAAAACCCATCTTCGCACTTGCTCATATTGTACATTATTTAAGATCAATTCTTTACTTTTACCCAATGGTCGTTGGCATTCCGAGTCATCAAACTCATCATCAAGAAAATCCTCAAGATTCCTCTTATGATTTCCTTCACCTCTTTTCGATATGTACTCCATGGCATACAAAGAAGCTTCATGTAACAAATATGCATCAGCAATGCCCCCTTCAATGTACCTCTTGTTTCGTGACCACTTTTTATATCTTCCCATTTCTCTCTCAAATAACCACATCGCCCGATATCTTGGTGGCCCAGCTGTCAAAGCTTCATCGGCTAAATGGTGCATGAGGTGGATCATCACCACAAAAAAGGCAGGTGGAAAATAAATTTCAAAGACACAAAGTGCCTCTACCAATGCGTTTTTAGCCTTCAAAAGATGTTCTCTAAATATCACTTTGGCACACAACACATTAAAGAATATGTTGATCCGCTGTATAGCTTTAAACAAAGGCTTATCATCCGGAAATGAATGCATAAGCAATGCAGGAAGCAACCGTTGCATAATGACGTGATAATCGTGGGACTTGAGATTGGTAAATCCAGGTGGATCGAGGTTAACATTGTTGCTGAAATTTGATGAAAATCCAATCGGTACCTTTAATGTTTTTAGTGTACGAAAAAAGGCTTCTTTCTCTTCCTTTCCTAATGCGAAAGGTGCCTTTGGCATAAGCCTTTTTTTACTGCCTTCAACATCTTTCATCCATAATTTCCTTTTAAGCTTCAAATGAACTTTCAAGTCTTCACGGGCTTTGACCGTATCTTTATTTGATGAACCTTTCACCGAGAGTATTGTACCTAAAAGAGTCTCTGTGACATTCTTTTCAATATGCATAACATCTAAATTATGTCTAATATCATGATCCTTCCAATACTCTAAGTCAAAGAAAATTGACCTCCTTGAAAAACCCTCGGTACCTGCTAGATTCTCATCGTCACCCTCACTTGGATAATCATCGTCTTCCATTACGACATCCTCCTTCTCCTTCCCCTTCCCTTTCCCCTTCCCCTTCCCCTTCCCCTCCTTCTCCTTCCACTTCCCCTTCCCCTTTCCCTTTCCCTTTCCCTTTCCCTTTTTGTCCCCCTCTCCCTCTCCCTCTCCCTCTCTTTGAACACCTTCTCGAGCGATAAGTGACACTATCTGCTCAACTTCTGCACTTGTTAACTTTCTTGAAGCCATAACATCCTCTATTTTACCATTAAATGTTTGCTTTGATGTGTCAAACCTATAAGGATGGTCTTTAGGAAGGAACATACGAGATCGTTGGTAACAACATTTCGTTGACTTGGAAAGATATTCAGAAGGTGTATTTGTAGAACAAATAGGGCACCCATTGTAACCTTGAGTTGAACAACCCGCTAACATCCCATAAGATGGAAAATCATGTATACCCCACATCAACATGACTTTTAACTGAAATTTCTCATTTTTGTACGCATCCCAAGCCTCAACTCCAGACCATAAGATCTTTAACTCATCGACCAACGGTTGGAGGAAGACATCAATATTACTTGATGGTGACTTTGGTCCGGGAATCAATACAGACAACATTGAAAACTCACTTTTCATACACATTGATGGGGGAGGATTGAGAGGTTGAATTATCACTGGCCAACAACTATACTTACGGCCAAACATGTTATTCGGGTTGAAACCATCAGTTGCTATTGCAAGTCGAATATTCCGCGGATCTTTTGTAAAATCTCTCCACATAATGTTTGAATTTACCCATTCTGCTGAATCTCGGGGATGACGCAAGAATTCCATACAAGAGCTTGCACGAGCGTGCCAAGTCATTTTCTCTACTATCCATTTTATGGTATACAACCGTTTTAGCCTAGGGATTAGAGGGAAATGTCGCATTACCTTCTTAGGAACCCTAGAGTACTTTTTTTTTCCATTAGTATTCTGAATTTCTACCCCGTCCTCGTCTAGAAAAGTAAACTTGTAGCGTAAAGAACCACATTTTATACATCTAGTAGATTTTTCATGCTCTTTCCAAAATATCATACAGTTGTTAATGCATACATCATACTTAACATAATCCATACCGAGATCTCTAATGGTGTTTTTCATTTCTGTATAACTAGTTGTCAAGTTGTTCTCTTGAGGAAGTAGTTCATTTAACAATCTAAGAATTCCACCTGTAGCACCATCCGATAAATTGAATTGTGTTTTCAAATCATTCAACTTTATAAGAGCATACATTGTGGTATGACGCGAAGAACCGGTAGCTAGGTGCAATGGCCCATGTGCGAGTTGATGTAAACGATCATACTTCTTGCCTTTGTATTTATGTGTGTTCGAATCATTGGGAACCTCAAAAGTTGGAGGGGCTTCATCACTGCCTACACAATTAGGTTCACTAGGTTCCGCTTCACCCATAAACATCTCACAAGCATCATTCACAAGATCATTCAAAATTGGAATATTGTGCACATCAGCGTGTTCTGTCGCTGTCACAGATTGCGATGGTGGTTGGACTTGATCAACAACTAATGTCTCACCGTGAAAATGCCATAAGGTATAGTTCATTTCCATACCATATGTCATTAAATGAATGAATATGTCATCTATAACAACATGTCCTTTCCCATTTCGATAACGTCTACAGGGACATGAATGTTTAACATTCGAACTATTACTATGCACATAATGAAGAAACTGTAACACCCCATCTCTATATGTATCGGTCTCGATATTTTTCTCATTTATCCATTCTTTGTTGATTCCCGACAACATCCTGATAAGTTTAAAGAGCACACATTATAATATAAACGCTTACTGTAAATATATTTAAGTTTATTCAAGTGTAAATATGTATATATTTGAGCTCCTATATTTCCTCCATCTCCTCTAAGGGCAAGGGTCCTATCCCATTCGAAAATGCATATTTTGTATTGTTCATAATGTCTCATGCCATGTCCTAATCTAGAAAATTTGGCCAGCATCTCCCTACAGTTCTTCAAGTACACAACTTAAATTGGGAGTGTTCATGTGTTACTTAAGTTTTTCAACCAAGAAAACACAAAACACTACATCAATCTAGTATGCACCCAAAGAACATAAAGAGATGCCACCGAATTTTTCAAAATAGGACATGCATAATCATTATGTACAATACAAACTTTTGCATTTCCAAACTGTCCAAAAATGGGACAATTCAAGAGTTCTCACCACAGTCATAGTGAGACCTCTTGAACGGGTCTAAGGTTTTTCTACATGTGTAACATCATTATTGAATGTTTAGTATTAATGTCTACTTACTATTTAAATAGTTTTTTTTGTTTTTTCTTAAATTTTCAACACATAATCTCATTTATCCATTTAATTAGTGGGGTGTCTACTTTTCAATTTGTTATTTTTACATTATTATTGAATATTTAGCACTTAAATTTTCTTAAAACTACGTAACATCTACAAATCAGATCAAATATACATTTTTGTTAAAGGGGTAAGAACATAAAAACCCATGATTTATTTTTTTTTCATTATCAACATTCAATTTGCACCAAAAACTCACACATTAAAAAAAATATTTAAATATGTATATATAAAACCCTAAAAAGCAAATACGAATCAAATCAGGCATATCATAAACTCTAGGATCAAATCTGAAACCTAACTTAGGTTAAAAAAAATACAATGCTTTAAACAATTACCTGATTGGGATGAGTGCAGTGAGAGAACAGGGCAGTGACCAGAGAAAGAGAGAATGGGCCGGAGAGAGAGTGTCGGCAGTAGAGATGCTGACCTAGGGCAGTGTCAGCAGCAGCTGCCGAGAGAGAGAGACCACCGCCGAGAGAGAGAGACCGCCGAGAGAGAGAGAGAGAGCGAAGAGGCTAGAGAGAGAACGAGCGGGCGGGAATAAGGGAAAGAGATGAGTGTAATGTTTTTTTTTTGGGTATTATATATTTTAGTAAGTGTACTCAATTTTGGCACACTTTAAAACAATGCCAAATTTTGGCACTGTTTTAAAGTGTACCAAATCTCTATAAAACCGTGCCAAAATCTGGCACAGTTTTAAACTGTGCCAGATTTTTAATATCAGGGTGTGCCAAAATGCTGTTTTTGGTGTAGTGTATTGACCTCAAATCAAGGGCACTATCAAAGCCGCTAACAAGAGCCTCAAAACCATCATCAGTAAGATGACCAAAAGCTATAAAGACGGAGCTGAATAGATCCCATATGCCCTCTGGGGCAACCGCACCTCTATAAGGACACTTACTACCCCTTATTCTCTGGTATACGGCATGGAGGCGGTTCTCCTCGTCAAGCTAGAAGTTCCTTCTCTACGTGCCATGATTGAAAGTAAAGTCAATGAGGAAGACTAGCATTAAAGCTTCTATGATGAAAAGAGACTCAAAGATCTATACCACATTCAAGGGTATCATCATCAGATTGCGCAGTCAATTAATAGGAAAGTCAAGGACCATAGTGTCTAAGAAGGAGACCTTGCCCTCAAAGAAATTATAAAACCTATCTGGGAACCCAAAGGGAAATTCAAACCTAATTGAAGAGGCACCTACATCGTGAATAAAATCCTGTCGGTGGTGACTCTATGATCATAGACCTCGATGGAGAAGAAATACCACATCCAATCAATTTGGACAATCTTAATAATTTCTACCCTTAATCCGAACTCTCGGCGCTCTAGGACTCTTCTCATCCCCCTTATGTTAGAATAAAAAATCTCTTTATTTCCCCTATAAGAAACTACGTGGGACCTAATCCTCTCAAAAAACCCCTTTTTGAAAATGATGCACACAAATTGTTAAAACTCGCAGAGGTACTTAGGCAGCTCATACGACATACATGGGTGCGTTCCTTTATTTTTCACAAAATGTTGTTCTTTTATTCCCCCGAGAACGTAGGTCCCTCTCATCATTTACATAAATAAAAGAATTATGTATGCCTTAATAATTGGTATAGACAATTCAAATATAAAATTCATCAAGAGACACAACAAAATATGCCAAAATTACTTTTATTTCAAATCAAAAAATACAATTGTTACACGAAATATCATGGATGGGAGTCAAATAAACCACTCACCTTCTAAAATAACCTACTATCTACCTTAAAATCTACCAATCCCTACCAATAACGAGCCACACAAGAAAATCCAAAAACATACCAAAATGCCTACACCTAGACAAATTCCCCATATAAACTCACAAACAACCAGCATTACAAAACCTTGTCCTCAGTTACCAGATGGCCCAGCCTTATCATCCTTGACCTTACCTACTTCCCAAACTCTCCCACTCTTGATTGGTGTTCTCGATACAATCCATAAAATGGTATACTTTAACAAGCTTTGACGAAACCACAGTATCTTCCTCCATGGTATCAAAAGCAACAAGCCATCTTTGCCCAATCTCCTCGTCTAAAATCTTTATAACCATCCATTTCCACAACCACTTCAAATAATCCCCACATACAAACTAAGACCCTCTAATGGATTATGATGGATGGGTAGACAGTCTGCGATGCTTCCATAGAGGCCCGAATATCATCCTCAAGGACTCGTTCAAGTTCTCTATCGAAAAAAAAATTATTATACGAGGAGGCATGATCTACTCCCATCCCACTTAGCACAGAAGACACTAAGGAAAATACAAGGAAGCTTGGTGAAGACCAACTAGACGTACATACTGATATTTCCCCAACTATAAAATGGGTTGTCCCCCCACCATACTACAGATCGACAAAGGCATAGTGCCTCGTGCTCCATGAACCAATTAACCCAATTCTCCATCAAAGGGCTGAAACTGAAGAAAGGTCTAGCAAAGAAATTGGGAATACCCAACAAGGGGTACTCAGGAGGGGCTACCACACAAAATCTCTCAGAAATCCATATGAAAAGCATAACAAGGAAACCCCATAGAAAGTCAAACCAACCTTCCTTCTAGGCATCCAGGTCATTTAAGGTCTTTATTAACACTACCGTTATAAAACTACAGTGGTATGACATCCATTCCACTATTATAGATACCTGAGGATTACCCATAAGGTCACCTATCACCAACAAAAGACTAGCGATCAGGCCTAAGGCTACGGCTCTAGTAAAACCAAAATTAGAGAAGTTCCTTCGATACACTAAATTCAGGACTACTAGGAGGCCAAAATTTCCTTCGTGCGCTAGTGGTCGAGAGACTGAGGGGGAAATATGAAGAAACTCCTCCAAAGACACCCGGGGAGAATGTGAAAGATCGGGCATATTTGTCATTGCAATAGGGCTGATACCCAACATTGTAGAAAACTTCTCATGGGTAGGGCACACTTCATCTAAGACGAACCTAAAAGTATGGTCTTTGGGGTACCATAATCGTACCACTGCTTCAAGAAGATTCCAGTTTATGACATGGTTACGCCATAAGGAGACCAACACAAATTAAAGGTTTTGTAATTGACGTTTTGAAAGCACATTGAGTCTAAACCCTCAAGGTATCCATTTTTAAAGAAGAGGAAAGATATAGAAAAAAGAATGGTGGTGAAGAAAACACTCCCCAAAGTCCCTTTTTATACTAAAAATTCCCACAAAAAGACATACAATACAAAGCCTCACTAGTTTCTCCACCATCATAGTACCCAAAGTATGCAAAAAATGCAATCAAAGCCAAAGGAGTGATTTGGAGTTGACTCTTATGCTGATAGGCAGGCATACCCCTCTTTTTTATAAAAATCCCTTTTTCCTCTTTTACACAAAACCAATTTCCAAAATAAAAAAATTTCTTTGAAAAAAGTCAATCTTTAGGCTGTTCATTTTTGAAAAATTATTACTTCCCCTTTTTTACTTAATTTTTAAAATAGTGAACATTTTCCTATTACTTCGGGTCCCTTTGTCATTTTAATCCCTATCTTTGCAAAGTAAATGAGAAACCTCAGTAGTAAATTAAAAGTGCATATAGAGTAGGTCACCAAATCAAGATAAATACCAAAAAGAAATGCATTTAATATATGTATCTTTATTACATATCTTGTAGAAAAAAAACTATACAGTGGGACACTTCCCGCTCCCCCAAAACCCTCTTAGAACCTACCCTCAACCTCCGTGGTGCACATGCTTTCCCCTACAACAAGTGGTAGATCCTCCACTCTCAGAACCAGAACTCTCCTCTGTTGTGACCGATAACATTAGACAGGTGCAGAATGACTTCCTCACGTAGGCTGGAATTAGCTCCATCGAGCCCTTAATATCCTTCAACAAGGTGGTTAACACACGAATAGTCTGCAAGAAACAAGAATAGAGAAAAAAAATCAAAGAAGTTGTAAAGAGAAAAATAAATCGAAAAACAAGGCATGAAATAGATGTTAAACCTCAAGACGGAGAACATCATTTTCAAAACCTGACGACCCATCCACCAATGCATGAGGATGATGAGGCACCTACAAGACCGTTTAGCCACTCAATTAGATATGATAAGAGGGAGAAAAAATCTGAAGAAGCGGACCCTCATCTGCCACTGCAATCGTGCTTCCTCTAGTGATGTGTGCTGACGCCGTCGGCATGCTAGTACCTCTCCCCAAAGAAGTAGAAGGTGGAGGCATGTTCTCCATATCATATATGCATAAAGGAATCAACCAGTTTGTCAATAAGTCCAGATAGTCATAACCCTTTCTCATATCGTTGTAGAGCATACAAGGCTCACCCTCCATCGTCGTTGCCCTGGCATCGTCCGTCATCTCTCTCACCCACCTCATGTACTCTGGGGAAATCAATGATGGGACCTCCACCTATTACTCCATAATATGATGCCCCACTCTCTATCCAAGGTGCCAGACTTACCAAACTCGTGCGCCAATAACCGCCTCGTCAGCACGTGCATGCCCATAGCCCATGCGGCCCTCAAAAGAAGACTCCAAGGATAAAATGTCACTTATATCCCTATGTAAGATTCAGTAACTACCCAAAATCATAAAGATTAAAAAAATTCAGAAAGAAATAAAAGCCAAGAAAACCTAACATGGTCGCTTGTCGAGTCATTCAGCAGCTTCCGCACATCCTGCAAAGCCAGGGATTGGTTCGAACGTCTGTTCGACTTCCTCCACTGGTAAATGTCTGTCGAAAATACCAACTGAACACATCCAATGAAGCATAAAGGTATTCCAGAGTGAATCTCCCTTGATAGTACAAATTAGCATCCGAAGTAATCCTCAAATATGGAAAAAACTAGAGATGAATGATGTCACCAGTCATCGCCACCACAAACCCTCCCGGCAGAAGAAAAATAAATAAATAGTTGTCTGTCTCACCTACCACCCGACTGTGTCATCAATCTTCCTCGACAATAGAGATTCTTTTAGCATAAAAATACAAATAAAATCCCCTGATATGATTTTACAAAAATCTTCTAAGGGAGCTCGTACTGCCACCTCCGTTACCCAAAAAGTACAGTCCACTACAATATGATGCCCAGCTCAATCTAGTCCCATTAACTATTGAACATCCACGGAAGTAAAAGTCATCTCCCCAACCCCCAGATGAAATGTGTGGGTCGTATCTCACCACCTCTCACCAAGCGCACACAAAAACGCAAAAGAGCGCAACGTCTCATCCAGTGCACCCGCCAGAGTAAGCAAATTGGTGGATGCCACTATCTACCACACCGCCTCAGAAAGATGGTCCCAGATATCCTTTATCACAGTCATCTCCCGAGACGAGATGATCAAAGAAGCAATATCAATCTATAAGAAACTAAATAAAACCCTTTATTAGCCTAAGAAGAAAAAGATAAGAGATGTAAAACCAACGGACAAATTGCTCACATGGCCGTTAGGTTTATTCACCCTTCACGAAAGGTGGTGAAAAGTCTCACGCAACAAGATCCATTCACCAGTCACTGACTGAAAGGAGTCTTAGGCATTCTCGTTGCCCAATGAAAGCAACACCATAACTCACCACTCCAAACCAGCCCAGTCGTCAAACACCCACTCACTGTTAACATAGCAGGAAGTACCCACCATTTGAAATCATAAGGAAAATGGACTAAAAACTACTTTTAGAAAGAGAAAGTAAGAGAAACAATCTGTGGCTATCCCCGATCCTCGTGGAAGGTGGGCGCGTGAGGGAGGATCCTAGCGCCCGCACGTCCCTTTCGGGAGCGCTTTGGCCAGTGTCATTTGGGTGAGGTGAAAAATATAGAGAGAGAGTCGCCAGTCTATTTTACTAAAAATAGACAAAAGAAAGAGAGACATCCCAAAGGACAGCATCCAAAGACATACTGATGCATACGAAATCAAAATGATTCGAAAAGGGTTCGGAGGATAAGTTACGAAATAGTAAGGTGTTAGGTAACCATTCCGCCCTTACGGTCTCTCATGGGTTTTTGCTATTTTTCGTTATTTTTTCCGTGATATGTGTGCATGTGTATGTATAGTGGAGATAGGAATTATCGACTTGCACCACGAAAGAGGTAAAGCGAGTCATCCGTAGGAAGGTATAAAAATATTAAAAAATAGGATTTACGCGATTATCCTTACGTTGATCGTTACGATGGAGCGATAACACATGTGGAATAATACCCCACTAAGAACAAATATATGTATATATATGTAATCTAGGAGAATTGAATTTAGAGAGAATAGGAGATGAACGAAAAAGTAAAAATAGGACTCGAATCTCGGATTTTACCCCAAGATGCCTACGTAGCCTATTGAGGCATAAAAGTCCACGTAGTTCGCATGCAAAATAAGAGGTGGGGTTTATCCCATAAATCCAACTGGGGACTTCTCTTATTTGTATGTGTGTGTGTGTAGAAAAAGTGTTTTAGTTGTGAGAAAAGTGTGAGAATTCCCGTTTGGAATTTATGAGCAAAACCTCTTTTCTTGTTTTTTGGTTTTTTATTTATATGAAAATAAGGGATGTGCAATAATACTAAATAAAAAGTATATTAGGATATGTGAGATGAGAGAATAAAAGTGCTAAGTAGTAAAACAAGTTAATGCGAATTTATGAGAATTTAAGGAGATAATTGAGAAAATTGGACCTTCTTGAAGATCTTGAGCTAGATCTTGAATGTTGGAGAGCAGCCCTTGCACTTGGATGATGATGGAGAGTGGTTAATTCACCAAGTTTGATGAAAAGGATGATGAAAGGTGAAGGTTGTAAAGGGATTTGGATGTGGAAATCGAGCTGACTTCGAGAGAGGTTTTCTAGATTGCTAAGAGTGATATGTTTCTGATCTGGGATCCCTTTGTAATGAGGTCAAGGACTCCTTTTTATAGGCCCATGGCATTACCGATAAGCATAGCCTTGCTCCTGCCAATTAGCAGGTGCGTTTAGGCACATTGCCGATAAACAGGGTCTACGACCTAGGCCGTTGGAAAGCTAATTCAGAGACTTTAGAAAGTCCTTTGGACCGCTCTCGGGTTTGGGAGTTAAATTTGGGTCAAATGTGGCTTGGAAGCCTTCATCGATCCATTGGATGGGGAATTGTTGGACACAAACGGATCGTTCGTCCGCATGGTAAGTCCGAATCGCGCACGGGGCAGATCGTTGGAAAGGTTAGGAGATATACTTTGGTTAACTGGGCCTTGGAATAATTCGGTGACCTGTCAGAGTAAAACGGATCGTTCGTCCGTATCGTAAGTCAGAATCGCGCATGAAGTGGACTGTTGGAAAGGGGTTTCATTGCCCTTCAAAGATTCATTCAGTCTCGATCAAGCTGAAGAGCTGACTTAGGTCAAACGGAGCCTGGGAGCATCTGGTGGCCTCTAGATCAGGTTTTGGGGAAAATTGGTCGTTCGTCCACATGGTAAGTCAAAATAGCGCACGGGACGGACCGTTGGAAAGGGTTTTCATGGCCCTTCAAAGATTCATTTAGTTTCGATTGAACTAAAGAGTTTGACTTTTGGTCAAACGGAGCCTGGGAGTGCCCAATGGCTTTTAGGTCAGTACTCGGGGCATGACCTCGGTTTGTAGTGATGAAGGAAGGTGCTAAGGACCTAAGGAGAGTTTAAGGGGTAACAGAATGGGGTGTCTACAAAGCCCCTCGAGGGGTGAGTTTGGAACCAACGATAGCCATCGAATAGACACCGTATGATGTTTTTAAGGGAGGATGACCAATTTATGGGGTCGAGGCCAATTCTGAGGACCTAAGGAGGAAGGATGACCGATTCGGAGGGTCGAGGACAATTCTGAGGGCCTGAGGGTGCAATACTAGTGATGGTTTGAAGGAAAAGTTTAGGTCAATTCTTAAGGAGGCGTTGGGAATGACAAATTCTACGGGTCGAAGCCGATTATGCGGACTTAAGTTGAGATGACCAATTCTGTGGGTCGAAGACGATTCTGTGGGCTTAAGGATAAGAAGACCAATTCTGCACGTCGAAGCCAAGTCTGAGGGCTTGAAGATGAGATGACCAATTCTGTCGGTCGAAGCCAATTCTGCGGGCTTAAGGTGAGATGACCATTTATGTGGGTTGAATCCAATTCTGCGGGCTTAAGGAGAGATGACCAATTCTGCGGGTCGAAGCTAATTTTGCGGGCTTAAGTAAAGATGACCAATTCTACGGGTCGAAGCCAATTCTGCGGGCTTAAAGGTGAGATAGCCATTTCTGCGGGTTGAAGCCAATTCTACGGGCTTAAGTAGAGATGACCATTTCTATGGGATGAACCCAATTCTATGGGCTTAAGGAGATATGACCAATTCTACGGGTCGAAGCCAATTATGCGAGCTTCAATATGAGATGACCAATTTTATGGGTCGAAGCCAATTCTGCGGGCTTAAAGGTGAGATGACCATTTATGCGGGTCGAAGCCAATTCTGCGGGCTTAAGTAGAGATGACCAATTCTGTGAATCGAAGCTAATTCTGCGGGCTTAAGGATGAGATGACCAATTTTGCGGGTCGAAGCCAATTCTGTGGGCTTAAGGATAAGATGACCAATTATGTGGGTCGAAGCCAAGCTTAAGTAGAGATGACCAATTTTGTGGGTCGAAGCCAATTCTGCGGTCTTGAAGGTGAGATGACCATTTCTGCGAGTCGAAGCCAATTCCACGGGCTTAAGTAGAGATGACCATTTCTATGGGGCGAAGCCAATTCTGCGGGCTTAAGGAGAGATGACCAATTCTACGGGTCGAAGCCAATTATGCGGGCTTCAATATGAGATGACCAATTCTGCGGGTCGAAGCCAATTCTGCGGGCTTAAGTGGAGATGTTCTTGGGGAACTCTACCGGGGAGATTTATCTTGTGGTTTTGTTTTGGGCTGGGGAGCCGATTGCTAGGGAAATATTTTGCATCCTCTGAAGGAATAGCCAAAATTCCACTGGGGAGGTTATTAGGTGGCCCAAGGTTTGAATGTATTGCTTGGGGAAAATTGAAACCATTGGATTATAGGGGGTGATCTTTAGAGATCCTCTGTGAATGTTGTCGGGAGGAGTTTTACTTGGTTTTTAGGAGTTCCGCTGGGAAAATAGGGATTCCTCTTGAGGAAGTGATAAATTTTCTTGGTGAAAATGTTCTAAATCCTTCTTGAGATTTTAAGGAATTTTCTGAGAATTTTTCAGGGCTTTCTGGTATTTTCTGGGAAATTTTGTATGAAATTTTAAAGGGTGTCGGTCGGCATGGTATGGAGGGTGCCATTCGGCAATGGCACGGACTTTTGGACTGCCTCGGGAAGGTAAGGAGATAGTGCCGATCGGTGGGTGGGGGGTCAATGCCGATCGGCATGACCCTTGGCATCCTATATAAAGGGGGTGAATTCCCTTCATTTTTCATAGCTTCTTGCTTTCTTTCTTTCTGCAATTTTCCTCTGCAAATCATTCTATCATTCTGATCTCTAAGAAATGGTCGTCTTTGTGAGCACTATAGTGCATAGGGAATGTTTGACTGTTGATGACTGGGAGAACGTGGAGTGGAGGGATAGGGTGCCTCTTGCTTTGGGGAGTGGGAACTCCTTTGACGTATTCGAGTTGGTTGCAAATGAGTGGACCTTACTGCGGGAGTCATCGTGTCATCGCTCTTCGAGGGTGGTGAACCCTGGCGGTTATGTAGTAAACTGACTTTTGGCATTCTTCTCTTTTTTCTTGGTGATTTTTCCTTCATTCTTGAATTTTTGACAAGGTTTTTTCTTTTGACAGTCTAATATCTCTTTGAAGAACATGTGTGCCCGTGGGACGGTGGGGCTTAAGGATGTCTGGGAGCATCTTCCACCTGTGGTGCCTTGGGTGGTATCCTTAGCGGGTTTTGGGAGGTTGGCGTCTGCGCTGGATATGACACCTCGTTCGACAACGGTCTTGTGCGCTTTGGGGAAGAGGTGGTGGGATACTACCCATACCTTCCATTTCGGTTTTGGGGAGATGATCGTGACTCCCATAGATGTGCACTAGCTGCTAGGCTGGATTACGATGGAGAGTAGATAGAGGTGGATCGTTCTCTACGGGTGAGGCCAGAGGCAGTGTGTGTGGTACTTGGTGGCGTAGAGAGGATAGTTTTTGGGAATTCCATTCGGTTGTCCCTCCTGAAGGATGCTTTGCTGAGTAGGGATGTTGATGTGGAGGACGGGCTGCAAGTGAGGCAGATGGCCCAGTTGTTTATTCTGCTAGTGTTGGGAGGTTTCATGGTGGCGTCGAGCGACGACGTCGTCCATTAGTGGTTCTTGTCGTATTTGAGGATGTTTTCGAACATCCCTCTCTATGATTGGGGTAGCCTCACTTTGGCGACCCTCTATTTTTTATTGGACGCATTCAGTCGGTGATGCCGACAAACTTTTACTAGAGCCATGTATCTTCTTGAGGTATTTCTCAGTTTGTGCACTTTCCTTTCATGCATTCGGATTTTCCTTATGCGTCTCTTTTTTCTTGTGAATTCTTTTCTTTAGTAGACGTGGTTTTATGAGGTGATTGGGTGCAATACCCCGCTGATTGCCTTGAAGGACGAGATTGTTGGGGACTTCTGTCGATTGTATTGATGGTGCAAGGCCAATCGACAGTTAAAGGGATCTTTTTCTTTGGAGGCGGTGCGTCAAGTCTTGAATGACCTAACCAGTGGTAGGGTAATAGTCTTTCTTTTCAGTCTTGATTTTTGCATGTTCTGATTCTGTATTGACTTATGCCTGCTGGGAATTTTTAGGTGACCTTTTACCCGTGGGGGACAGTTGTTCAAGATACGGGGGCGACTGGGGTGAATGCACAGCTGCGACGCTTACTGGCGCATAAGTTTGGCCATTCTTGTTATCTCGGGAGTGGGTGGTTTGGCAGATTGCTGAGGAGGAGGTGGTTGTGCCTCCTGCGCAGCTTCCTATGCCTATGAGGCGGGAGCGGCTGTTGCCGGAGGATGCGAGGATCACGACGATGATCGGGCGTGCTACCTGTTGTACACTGATACGGCTACACCGTATGATTATATGGACTTTGTGATGAGCTTGTTGATGGCGCCCAGCATATATGATGCCTTGACTTTCCCTCCTGTGGGTTCGAGTCGGGAGGTGGGGTCTTCCCACAACGGCAGTTGTCCGTCGGCGTCTGTGTCGACGACGACTTTGGAGGTTCATTTTGTGCGGTTGCATAGCCCTTCATATAACATTCGGCGGGCTGATGGAGGGATGGTCCCCATGTTGCACCGTCCTCATGCGATAGATCTGGAGGAGTTGGGTTTGACAAAGGAGGTTTTTCGTCCTGCAGTATACCTTCTTCCTCTTTTTGGTTCCTTTTCTGTTTTGATCCCTCTTTGATATTGATTCTGCCTTTTACTTGCAGCAAGTCCGGGTGTCGACCACTCGGCTGAGGGACATCAGAGACTAGATATCTTTGACGACTGTCCATATTCAGGATGCGGTCCCGGTTCCTTCTTTCTTGGTGTCATCTGCTTCGTCCGGGGAGGACTCTGGCTCGGGTAGCAGTGGTGCGTCGTCTCATCGTAGGGTAAAGAGAGCACGTCGCAGGGGTGGAAGCTCTTAGAGAGAGGGGTGAAGGGTAGATGAGAGATAATGTGGGTTCGGGCTGAGTCCCGTTATTTTTTCTTTTCTTTTATTTCCTGCAACATTGATGTAACACAGAAGAATATATATATACAATGCAATGGGATTTTTTATTATTTTTTGTTAATGATGAATGAGTGAATGCATGCACATGCGCTTTTACTTTGTTATTGAGACCAAAAAAAGAGATATTTTTTGGATTTTGGAGGAAAGTTTTAAAAATGACAAATTATATAAGGGTGGAAGAGGATTTTTAAAATTCTGTTTGAGAATATCAATTTATTTGTTATTGAACTTCTGATTTTGACAAAAGAGGAAAAAGGAATATTTCCAAAAATAGGGGGTTGCCAATCCGCAAGACCCTTGCCCTACCTATCGGCAGTCAATTCCAGTCCCATAAATTCAATGCTTTGATTAATGCCCTCTTTAGCCTCTTGTACTTTGTGGGGTAGGATTCCCTCATATTTCTGCAAGGGTCATGTCTTTTGTAAGGGTTCTCAAGTATAAAAAGGGGTCAAGGGCGGAGTGTTTTCATCTCACCTTCACTTGTCTACTGTTTCTTATTTTTACAAGATGGCTCTCCCTGGTAGCATTGAGTTTTCTAACTACCTCAAAGCCTTGGAAGCAATGTTCTCTTATAATGTCGACTACGATGCTTTCAACATGCGTCGAGTCTCTTTGTGGCGCAATCGGCCCATTGAGTGGAACATGCTGATGGCGGTGGTACAATGTTGGTACCCCAAAGACCATGTATTTAGCTTTGAGTTGGATGAAGTTTGTCCTACCTACGAGGAATTTTCTTCCATGTTGGTGATAAATCCTTGTGTTGCTGCGACTTTACCTAAATTTTCCCGTTCTCCCAAGGATTTGCTGGTCGGGATTCTTCGTATTTACCTTCGGCGGCCATACCACTGGTTACTGGAGGAATGATCTCCCTTTTGGAAATGTTACAGTTCGTGCATTTACGGAAAGTAGGTGATGCTGGATACGCCAGAGCCGTTGTTCTGGGCTTAGTATCAAAATTTCTATTGGTGACTGGGGAACTACTGGTGAACCCACAACTTGCAGCCATTACTTCATGCATGTCATGCCATCGCAATCCTACGGTAGTGATACTGACGGAGACCTTGAATAGCCTGGATGTCAGGCGAGAAGGTCGTTTTAACTTTCTGAGGGGTAGCCCCGTGATGCTGTTCATGTGGTTATCTGAAAGACTCCGCCTGGTGACTCCTTCAGTATATCCTTTGTCGGTTGTACCCAACTTCTTTTTACGCTACTTCATCAGCGTTGGCTTGGATATTGAGAGCTAGGAGAATTGGTTTGTGGAGCACGGGGCTCTAAATCTGTGCTGGTCAGTGCCGTGGTGGGGACAATTGTTGCCTATTCTAGAGCTGGGAGAATACCCATATGTCCGGCTGGTTGGTCTTAGGCAGACCTCTTTCTATTTCCCTTGGCAGCTTTTGCGCCAGTTTAGTTTGGAGCAGGTTGTGCCACCTCGGACACTAGAATTATTTCCGGTAGAAGATTTGACTGAGCATCTGCGCATGCGGCTCGGCTCTATGTAGGAGAATCGGCGTTCGTCAACCCGTCCTTCTCACTCTGTTAGGAGAGTTTGTCATACCCCTGGGGATTATATGAAGTGGTTGTGGAGAGGGTGGTCAGCAAAATGTTGACAGTGGAGACTGGACAAAGGTGGCTTGTTTTGTCTGATACCATGGAGGGAGGTGTGGTAGTTTTTCCGAAGTTGGTTCAAGCTTATCAGTCCCTGAAGCGTCTGCGACACTCCATTCAGGCAGGGGAAGTTTGGGGACCCCAAGATGTAGATAATGATGAAGGAGTGGGCACCTCTAGTAGCTGCGGATAGGACTCTTGGAGAGTTTATAATGGGGAATAAATATGGGGATTTCATTTTTGGCTTTTTTAGGAAGGTAGGGGGAAGGGAGTTCTTCTTGTGTAATTGTACCGTTATTTCTTATTAGTGAAATAAACAAGTTTTTGATCATCCAGCTGTGCCTTTTGATGAGTTTTGTGTTGTTTGAATTATCTATACCGATCACTAACGCATACATAATCCTTTTGTTCAAGTATATGTTAAAATGGTCTGTCATTCTCGGAGGTAAGAAAAAAATAGTTTTTTGTGAAAAATAAAGGGCCGTGCTCATGTAAGGTGTATGAGCTGCCTACGTACCTCTGGTTTTTTTTTTTGAAAATGGTTTTTGCAGAGGATCAGGCCCACGTAGTTCTGGGTAGAAGGAAATGAAGAGATTTTTTATTTTTTTTTAATTTTTAAGAATAAAAGGGAGATGAGAAGAGTCGTAGCGCGCCGAGATTTCGGACTAGGGGTAGAACTTCTTGAGACGGTCGAGGTTGACTGGACGAGCCATCTCTTACCCATCTAAGTCGGTGAGCATGGTGGCACCGGTGGATAAGATATTGCTGACAATGTAAGGGCCGCTCCAATTGGGTTTGAATTTTCCTCTAGGGTCCCAGATGGGTTCTATGATTTCTTTGAGGGCTAGGACCCCTTCTCAGACACCGCAATCCTTGACTCTCTTGTTGAATGATCGTGCTATTCGGTGATGTTACCCTTGTATGTGGTATAGAGCTTTTAATCTCCTTTCGTCTAGGAGGGTCGGCTCGTCAATACGGCTTTGGCACCAGTCTTCTTCATTGACCTTGCTCTCAAGCATGACGCGTAACGAGGGTATTTCTAGGTCCACGGTTAGGACTACTTCCATGACGTAGACTAAAGACTAAGGGGTAGCCCTAGTAGAGGTTCGGATTGAGGTTCAGTAGCCCCAAAGGACGTACGGGATCCGGTCGGCCCAATCTCGATAGCTTTTGGTCATCTTGCTAATGATGGTTTTGAGGTTCTTATTGGCGGCTTCGACTGTACCGTTGGTTTGAGGTCGGTAGGGAAAAGATTTTTCGATCTGAATCCCATACTCGTTGACCATTTCTGTGACTTCTGCCTTGAAATGCAACCCGTTATCTGATACTAGTTTGTGCGGGACCCCATATCGGCAAATGATGTTTTTTTTATGAATTTAGCCACTTCCTTGGCGTTCATCACTGCGTATGACTCAGTTTCGACCCATTTGGTGAAGTAATCGATAGCAACTAGGATGAATTCATGCTCGTTGGAATCCTTTAGTGTAACCTTCCCTATGATGACGATGCCCCAGGTGGAGAACGGCCAGGGAGAAGTCATGTTGTATAATTCGCGCGAAGGCAGATGCTGAAGGTTGGAAAATTATTGGCATTTGAGGCATGTCCAGATATAGGCGGTGCAATCTTGGGTCATGGTAGTCCAGTAGTAACCTTTTCGGATGATCTTCTTGGCAAGCATGTGACCATTCATGTGGGGTCTGCATTCCCCGTTGTGGATCTTTTGCATTATCTTTTCAATGTCAGCCCCTTCGATGTAGTGTATATGGGTTATATTAAAGTTCCTTTTTAGCAGTGCTTTGTGACAGATGATGTACTGGGCAACCAGTCTTTGGAAGGTTGCTCGGTCTTTCTTGTTGGAACCCTTGGGATGCTTACCATGCTTGAGGAGGTTCCAAATATCATAGTACCAACAATTGGCTATCTCGAGATCTTTTGTGGTGACGAGCTCAATGTGGTAGCAGTGGGTTGGTTTGTCTTTCTTTTGAACAAGGAAGAGGGTCATTATCATTCCTTCGGGCATGACGACCATTGAGGCCAAGGTAGCAAGGGCATCGTTTGGGTTATTCTTTGCTCGAGGTAGGTAATGGAAGGTGATATCTTGGAATTGGGAGGCTAGTTCTTCTAAGTGGGTATGGAAGGGTTGGAGTTTCTCGTCCTTGACTTTCCACTTTCTGAGCACTTGACCGATGATGAGGGCGGAATCCCCGTAGACGTCTAGGCATTAAATACCTTTCTTGAGAGAAACTTTGAGGCCTACCGTGCATGACTCGTACTTAGTCATGTTATTAGTGCAAGGGAAATCCAGCTTGATGGCGATTGGAGTGTGGGAGTCATCTGGGCGATCAGGAGTATCCCAATGCCATATCCCTTTTTGTTGGCAGCGCCATCAAAGAAAATTTTCCATCGGAGGTTGTCCTGAGCAGCACATAGGATGTTTTCATCTGGGAATTTGGGTATCTAGACATCGGCCTCATCCATGGGGTAATCAGCGAGGTAATCAGAGATGGCTCTTCCTTTCATGGATTTCTATGTGACATACATGATATCAAACTCGGCTAGGAGCATCAACCATCGAGACATTCGGCATGATAAGGCAAGTTTGTCGAGAAGTTTTTGATGGGGTCCATTCGGGATACAAGTTCGATGGGGAAGGCAAGCATGTAGTGCCGCAACTTTTGGGTGACCTAAATAAGTACGACACATGCCTTTTCCAAAGTAGTGTAGTTGACCTCGTACCCGTCCAATTTGTGACTGACATAATAGATGGCTCTTTCTTTGTTGGAATCTTTAAGGTATTGCTCTAGTAAAGCCCCAGTTGTAGTGTCGGTTATGGTTAGGTATGTGTGACCAGGCTGTGGTGGCATGAGTACCGGGGGTTGGGTCAAATATTGTTTGATTCGGTCGGAGGCTTCTTAGCAGGCCTCGTTCCAAACTTTGGTTGAATCCTTTCAGAGGAGTTTGAAAATAGGTTCGTAAATAGGGGTTAAGTGGCTGATGAATCGGCTGATGTAGTTCAATTTCCTAAGGAAACCTCGAACTTTCTTCTCTGTTCGGGGGGTGGCATCTCAAGTATAGCTTTTAGCTTGGCGGGATCTGCTTCTATCCCCGTCTCACTAACCATGAATCCTAAGAGTTTTCCCTTTGTAACGCCGAAGATGCATTTCTACGGATTGAGCCTCATCTGATACTGTTGCAGTCATTCAAAGAACTTTCAGAGAGAGGGAACATGACCCTCTTTAGTCTTGTATTTGATAATCATATCATCCACATATACCTCATCTTCTTTGTGAATCAGATTGTGCAGGATGGTTGTGGCAGCCCTCTAGTAGGTAGCCCTAGAGTTCTTGAGACCAAATGGCATAACAGTGTAACAAAAGGTTCCCCATGGGGTGATGAATGTGGTCTTTTCTTAGTGGTCTAGGTGCATTTTGATTTGGTTGTATTCGGCAAACCCGTTAATGAATGACTTGCGAGCATGACTGGTTATGTTGTCCACGATCATGTCGATATTAGGTAACAGATAATCATCCTTTGGAGAGGGTTTGCTCAAGTCTCGGTAGTCTACACACATTCGATACTTTCCTCATGATTTCGGCACGGGCACTATGTTGGCTAGCCATGTGGGATATTTGATCACACGAATGAAGCCCACGTTCAACTGTTTGATCACCTCTTCTTTGACCTTGAGCGACCATTCGGTGGGGAGCTTTCTCAATTTTTGTTTGACCGGCTTGTAATCTGGGAGAGTGGTAATCTCATGCTGAGCTTTTTTAGGATCAATGCCGGGCATATCGTCATAGGACCATGTGAAGACATCCATGAATTCCTTTAGAAATTTTTTCGAGTTGTGCACGCACATGCTTGTCAAGGGTAGCCCCTATCCTAATCTCGTGCAGTTGGCTACTATAAATGAGGTTAATAACAACAGTATCTTCTTCATTAACATGAACACGGTTATGTTATTTATTATAAACCTTATTTAGATCAGTTAAGAATTGTTCATTTGCAAAATCATCATCATCATCAAAAGTTTGACTATAATCTAAACAGTTAATGTAAGGCACAGCAAGATACTCAAAATTTTCGTTTATTTCATTGATAGGAAAAATAGCATTAAGAACCTCATCAAAGGAGGTCTCGATTACATTTGATCAAGGATAGACAACATAAGAAGAAATAGGGTAAACATTGGGAATAGGGGAGGTTTTAGCAGGTAAAACTGGTGCAGCATGCTAGTTTAGGAGAGGTGTATCAGCAGCTTTAATCAGTTGGTATGGGTCCGGTGATGTAGTGCCTGAGTGGACCATACAGAGTATTAGCCCCAGTGTCTGTAAGTTGAAGGAATCTTTGGAGTCACTTTCCTCAGTCTCTTCGGTATCCTTGATGAGCGGTTTTACATGGTGTTGGGAACTCTCAGCCCATGGGTAGCTGCCTTGGAAGAAGATGTCCATTCCAGGCTTCATCTTCTTGTCTATATGGTCATACCATGGTTCTGGAAAGCAGCAAAAGGGGAATTCTTCGCCCTCTTTGATGAATCGTCCATTCAAGGAGTCACCTCAGATAGTTTGGATGCAGTCTAATCCTCTCTTTGGTCGAGACTGGCGGATCATTCGGATCTCTTGTTCTGATGGTTGATACCCCAAACCACAGGGAGGGAAATATTTCTTCAGTTCAATCGGCTCGAGTATCCCTTGTTGTCTTTGTCCTAGCCCCATTCCGGGCATGAAGTGCATGTTTATGAACATCTGAATCACATTGATGTTGACATGAGGGTCGTATTCTGAACAAACCCTTTCTTTGAAGTCGTCCCCTGTCGGGAGTAGGAGTGGTTCAACCTGGACTCCTGATAGGAGCATATCATTTGACTCATGTTGTATCTTAAGAATTAGACTACTGGTACTTGCACCCTCGGCATTGTCGTCGTCACCCAAAATGATGATGACCCCTCCGTCGGTGAAGAATTTTAATTTCTTATGGAGTGAGGAAGACACACCCTTGATACTGTGAAGCCAAGGTTGTCTTAGCAACAGGTTGAAACAAGCTGGGATGTCAATAACTTGGAATTTGATGACAGGGTTTATAGGTCCACCCCTATTACAAGATTTATGGATCCCATCACCTCCCGACGGGTATTATCGGAGGCACGCACTGCAGCGGAGGTTGGAGAGAGGTCACTTTCTTTAATTCCTAAAAATTTGAAGGTTCTCAGTGGGCAGACATTCAAGGCAGATCCATTATCGACAAGAGAGAGTGGCACGACCTTCCCCATAACTTCGACGGAGATGTTGAGTGCATGATTGTGGTTTGGCCCAATCTTGGGGATTTCTTCTTCAGAAAAGGATGCCATTCGGGTAGAGTCCAGGATCCGACTAAATTTACCGCTTCTTCTGATGTGGTAGAGGGAGGAACTGTGGGTCCAGTGAGCAACTTGATCAAAGCATTTCTGTGAAGCTGGGAAGACATGAAAAGCCCCCACATAGTGATATTAGCTTGAGTTTTCTTTAGTTGATCGAGGATCTTGCTCTCCTCGAGGGTCATCTCTGGCATAGGAAGGTTTTCCATGCCCTTCCCATTGTCATTGGCTGGTAGTGAGCTTGGGATCTTGTAATGCCTCCCTGATCTGTTCATGTGATTTACTGAAGAAGGGAAGAACATGAATCCCATTTCCTTATCAACCTTGGGTTGTTCCGCCACCATATTTATTTCTTCGAGAAGTTCTTCAAATGATATCATCCCACACATGTCAACTACCGGGCCAGTTTTTTCTGAAGCTTGCTCTTCATTCGAATCTTTGAATTCTTCCCCCCATCCGGTGGAAAAAGTTATGTCTTTCCATGTAAAGTCGATACATTCCACAACTTCAACGGCTTCTTCATACAGGTCTTCTTAATTGGTGGGGATGTGTAAAGGTGAAGGGACCAGGTGCCCTTGTAGCTTCAAAGCATCGAATAACTCGGTGTTACTGCAAATGTTATTGGTTCGTGTGAATAATTTTGCCATAATCTGGACAACATCATCCAGGCTTACTTCATCGGTCGTTACTACCCAACGATCTGACTCTCAGGCCCATTTTCTTGCTTTCAAGAATAGCGTACTGAACCTTTGGTAATCAATGATCTTCTATAAGGGCAATTTCATCCCGAACTCCATGAGTTGGTTTAACACTTCTAGTAATTCAATGCTTCCATTTTTAGAACGGGTACGGACAGCGATGCATGCTCTGGTAAGGAGTGACAGTGCCTGATCAGCGAGGCTAGCAGGGTGTAGGAGTAAATATGGGCAACTTTGGAGAGGTTTAGGAGAGTATATGGGTGTTATTTGAGTTGAGGGATCGGATTCTGGGTTCTCTTCTAGAAAGATGGCATTGTTATGATTTGGGAGTGGGTTGTGAGTAGTGTTTGGCTTAGGATTGGATTGTGGGGTGATGGTACCCTGGTCAATTAGACCTTGGATTACATTTCGGAGGTGAAAGCATTAGTCAGTGGTATGGCCAACTATTTAGTGAAAGTCGCAATGGGAATCTGCCTTGAAGTTTCTTGGGAGTGGATTTGGTAATGGATGGGGATCCAAGGGTTTGATAAGGTTTCGATTTAATAGTGCCTGATAAATTTTGGATAGGGGAGCATGAAGCTCGGTGTATTCTTTTCGGACTAGTACGCGGCGGCTTTCTGGTGCCCATGATGTGGTTGGTTGAGAGATGTTGTTGATGGTTGAGACTGTGGCACTAGTAGGCTTATCATATTCACCTTCTTTGGTTCGACATCTGTTTTAGCAAGACCTTCCTCAATTTCTACTCCTACTTCTCTAAGAGCTCGGAAGTGGGGATAGTATTGTCCTCCCGTCGTTGCTCGGACATGGGGTAAGAATTTCTTCTTTACTATGCTAACTTGTTCTTTCTCGGAAGGCTGATTGGTCATGGTTGCTGCTTTTTCTCTCCATCGGGCTATGAAGTTACTGACTGATCCCCTAGAGTTCTGTTTGAGCAGCTCTAAATCACGACAGGTGATCTTAAGCTCTTCATTGTATTTGTACTGCGACATGAATTCTCAAGCCACATCCTCCCAACTACGAATTATGGACTCTTCGAGAGACAAAAACCATCGGAGGGCGTTATCCTTCAAAGTTTCCTAAAATAATTGGGCCATCACTTCTTCAAAAGCCCCTAGTAGAGTCATGGAATGGTGATAGCTACGAAGATGAAAAATCGGGGGTCCACTTCCTTCGAATTTCTCGATATTTGGCATCTTGAACTTCTCGGGTAACCTCATTTTAAGATAATGAGACATGTGGGTGTATTCCATGTAATTCTCCGAGATTCTGACTTGGTCAAACTTATTGGTGAGCATCTTGACGGCCACTTTGACTTTGTTCAACTCTTCTTCCTTCGGATCAATGATCATAGGCAAGTTAGCCCCATGCTGGGCAAGATTCGACATCGAAAGCTGGGCAGGCGGTGGCCAATTAGCAGGAGGGGCACGTGGAGCGTGCTGATACTCTTTGGGAACCCAGATAGTCTCGGGTGGACCCATAGTGTGAGGAAATAACGCCTCGGGCTCTTGAGAAATAAGAACTTGGTTTTGTTACATTTCTTGGACCTCAGTTTGGTGGTTATCAATCTTGGACACAAGCTAAGCTAGGACTATCGTCAGATCTGGCTGCACAACGGGGACTTGATCTGTGTTCTCCATGGAAAGCGGATGGATACCGGACTCGAAAGAAGTAACAGGGGAACGGATGGAACTCCGGGGTGATTTGACTAAAGACCGAAGCAAATAAGGAGCCAGGCCAAGGGTTTGCAATCGACCTGAGAAGGCACAAAAATGGGATTTGCCAAGGGTTTGCAATCGACCTGAGAAGGCGCAAAAATGGGATTTATTTTTTAGAGAAAGAATGGAAATATTTTTTGACGTTTTTTTCCTTTCTTTTTGAGATTGGAAGACAAAATATTTTTGTCTTTCAGATAAAGAGAGGAGAAATTTATTTTTTGGATTTTTGATAAATAAGGGAGAAATGTTTTTGGATTTTTGATAAAGACAGGAGAAATATTTTTGGATTTTTGATAAAGACAGGAGAAATGTTTTTGGATTATTTTTTTGGGAGATGGATCTCAGCATGATTATTATAATTATTATGTTCTCACTTGTATTTAATTCTCCTAAATGAAAAATCAAATGTCGGACGGGACCCGAGCCTAGAAAAATTGGGTTTGTAACATATACAAAGCTATGGCTGGACTTGTGACTAGGCTCACGGACAGGGTCCCATTTTAAAAATGCACGAAAATTCAGGTGGCAGGACGACCCGGAATTTTGCCAGAGTTTTGGATAGAAACCGACAATCTAATATGTGTGCCCTAGGCTTGACACCTATATGCAGGTATGCAGTTGGTTAAGCGAATTGGAAAGGGTTCCCCCCTTTGGCGTGACTTCCACGATATACGCCTTGCTCTTGCAGGCAATCGGTACGTGTGGACAAGCCATTTGATATACGTGAGTGTACGCGAATTGCCTCACTATATACCCCGTGGGGATAGTACGTATGAGAGTGAATTCGATATACTCGGCGTACGTGAACGAGTTCCCTGCGATATACCTCCCGTCATGACTTCGGTCAAGAGGTATGATGCGGGGGAACCATTCGATATACGTTGAAGGTACTTGGCCAATGGAAGGTGAGAGTCATATCGATTAGGCTAATTGCGCCCTGTCGGACCAGCGCCCATCACGAAGTGACCCTCCAGTTACTGGATAAAATTTGGTCAATAACAATGATCTTTGGTGATGTTGTGTGAATCATACATGATTCTCTTATTAGTATCTTATGAGAATGTTTTTCTTGATCATGCCAAACAGGGAGAAAAGTATACGTACCAATGGTACACCAAGTATGGATGGGTGATGCGTGCACGTGTGGATATATGTGATCCTAGGTGCACGTGGTGCGAAGTGTACATGGAGAATTTTCTACAAGTGTGTGAATAGAAGCATAAGCATGGGGTACACATGAGTAATAAAGGGGAACATGCAAATAGGGTGAAAATATAAACAAACATAACACCCATGTAAATAGAGTCTAGCCCTCATAAGTCCCCAGCAGAGTCTCCACTGTGGCCATCCCCGATCCTCGCGACGGGTGGGAGCGTGAGGGAGGATCCAAGGTCCCGCACGTCCCTCTCGGGAGCGCTTCGACCGACGTCATTTGGGTGAGTTGAAAAATGTAGAGAGATAGAGTCGCCAGTCTATTTTACTCAAAACAGACAAAAGAAAGGGAGCCATCCCGAAGGACCGCATCCAAATACATACTGATGCATACAAAACCAAAATGATTCGAAAAGGGTCCGGCGGCTAAGTTACAAAGTAGGAAGGTGTTAGGCACCCATTCCGCCCTTAAGGTTTCTCATGGGTTTTTGCTATTTTCCTTTATTTTCCCCCATGATATGTGTGCATGTGTATATATAATGGAGATGGGAATTATCTACTTGTACCATGGAAGAGGTAAAGCGAGTCATCCGTAGGAAGCTATAAAAATATTAGAAAATAGGATTTACGCGATTATCCTTACGTTGATCATTACGATGGAACGACAACGCATGTGGAATAATACGCCACTAAGAACAAATATATGTATATATATGTAATCTAGAAGAATTGAATTTAGAGAGAATAGGAGATGAAACAAAAAGTAAAAATAGGACTTGAATCTCGGATTGTACCCCGAGATGCCTACGTAGCCTGTAGAGGCATCAAAGTCCACGTAGTTCGCATGCAAAACGAGGGGTGGGGTTTATCCTATAAATCCAACCGGGAATTCTCTTATTTGTGGTGTGTGTGTGTGTAGAAAAAGTATTTTAGTTGTGAGAAAAGTGTGATAATTCTCATTTGGAATTTATGAGCAAACCCTCTTTTTCTTATTTTTTGGTTTTTTATTTGTATGAAAATAAGAGATGTGCAATAATACTAAATAAAAAGTATATTAGGATATGTGAGATGAGAGAATAAAAGTGCTAAGTAGTAAAACAAGTTAATGCGAATTTATGAGAATTTAAGGAGAGAATTGAGAAAATTAGACCTTCTTGAAGATCTTGAGCTTGATCTTGAATGGTGGAGAGCAGCCCTTGCACTTGGATGATGATGGAGAGTGGTTAATTCACCAAGTTTGATGAAAAGGATGATGAAAGTGAAGGTTGGAAAGGGATTTGGATGTGGAAATCACGCTGACTTCGAGAGAGGTATTCTGGATTTGCTGAGAGTGATATGTTTTTTATCTAGGCTCCCTCTGCAATGAGGTCAAGGCTTCCTTTTTATATTCCCAGGGAATTTCCGATCAGCATAGCCCTGTTCTTGTCAATCGGCAGGTGCGTTTAAGCACACTGCCGATAGGAAGGGTTTGGGACCTGCCGTTTGGTAGTGTCTTTCAGGCCTTTTCGGAAACTTAGTCGCAGAGCGCAAACCGTTAATCTGAATCGTGTACGGTATGGACCATTGGAAAGGTAATTCAGAGACCTTCGAAAGTCCTCGGACCACTCCCGGGTTCGTGAGTTTACTATAGGTCAAATGTGGCTCAGAAGCATTCGTCAGTCCATTGGACAGGGAATTATCGGACGCAAACGGATCGTTCGTCCGCATGGTAAGTCCGAATCACGCACGGGGCAGACCTTGGAAAGGTTAGGAGATATTCTTCGACATTCCAAAGAGTTTGGTTCAGGGAGTTGACTTTGGTCAACTGGGCCCTGGAAGCATTCGGTGACCTCTCGGAGTAAAACGGATCGTTCGTTCGTACCATAAGTCAGAATCACACACGGAGTGGACCGTTGGAAAGGGGTTTCAGTGCCCTTAGAAGATTCATTCAGTCTCGATCGAGCTGAAGAGTTGACTTATTTCAAACGGAGCCTGGGAGCATCCATTGGCCTCTAGATCAGGTTTCGTGGAAAATGTGTCGTTCGTCCGCATGGTAAGTCAGAATCGCACACGGGACGGACTGTTGGAAATGGGTTTTAGGGCCCTTCGAAGATTCATTCAGTCTCGGTCGATCTGAAGAGTTTGACTTTTGGTCAAACAAAGCCTGGGAGTGCCCAATAGCTTCTAGGTCAGTACTTGGGGTATGACCTGGGTTTGTAGTGATGAAGGGAGGTGCTGAGGACCTAAGGAGAGTTTAAGGGGTAAAAAAATGGGGTGTCTACACAATCACTTGGAGGTGTGAAAATAAGGAGGGGTCTCCCCCTTTTTTTATTGAAGGCCAAGGGGTATGTCGATCTACAGTCCCCTAGTCACGCCTATTAGTAGTGACCTTTACCTTTCCCCAAGAAGCCCGAGAGTTTGTTCCCTATGCCGGTATGCACCTCCCCAGACATGCCTATCGACAGTCACCTCCAAATTTTGTCCCAAAAATATAAAAAAAAAGCCCAAAATTGCTTGAAAAAATCCCAAAAAATTCCAAAAAATCTCGCAAAGTCCAGAACATTATTTCTATAAGGAAAACCCCTTTTGGAGTACCAAATCCATTACACACTCTCCAAAATCCCTAGAAGGATTGACAATGCTAACTTTTATCATCAACATTTCCCCAGTTGAAACAACGTTTACTCAGAGGAGACACTCCCCGTAAAACACATCTTTAGGTCCATAGAATTGACCTCGACCTACAAAATCGAACATTACATCTTAAGGTCCGTAGAATTGACTTTGGCACAAAAATATATCGTTACATCTTAGGATCCACAGAATTAACCTAGACCCATGGAATTGGTTACCATATCTTAAGGTCCAAAGAATAAACCTCGACCCGCAGAATTAGTCACTATAACTTAAGGTCCACATAATTAATCTCGACCCGCGGAATCAGATACTTCATATTTAGGTCCAAAGAACCGACCTTAATCCTCGATCGGTCCATAGAAGTAATCTAGACCCACAGAATCGGTCATAATAACTTAAGGTTTGCAGAATTGATCGCTACAACTTAAGGTTCGCAAAATTGAACTCGACCCGCAGAATCGGTCACTGCAACTGATGGTTCGCCTAACTCAGAGAATCGGTCATCATAAATTAAGGTCCTCATAGTTGATCTCTACTTGCATAATTGGTCATCCTACACTTTAAGCCATAATAATTGATTATTATATCTTAACGTCCAAAAAATTGACTTCGACCCGCAGAGTCAGTTGCTACATTTGTAGGTCTGATGAATTGATCTCGGCCCACAAAATTGATCACTAAAACTCTAGGTCCTCATAATCGACCTCGGCCCTCTTTAGGTTCGCAGAATTGACCTCGACTCACCGACGGGATCATCTCATTACTTAGGTCCTCAGAATTGAACTCGACCCTCTGAATCGATCACCTCATCCTCCTAGGTCCGCATAATTGACCTCAATTTTCTTCTCCAACAATGCCGAATCCACTCCTAAGAAACTTCAAGGCAGATGCCCATTGTGCCTTTCACCAAACAGGTGGCCATACCACCGACCAATGCTTTCACCTCCAAAACTTAATCCAAGGTCTAATTGATCGGGGTACCATTTCCCCACCAGCTAATCCTAAGCCAAATACTACTCACAACCCACTCCCAAATCATGACAATGCCATCTTCTTAGAAGAAAACCCAAAATTTGATCCCTTAACCCAAATCACACCCATATACTCTCCTAAACCTCTACAAATTTGCCCATATTTCCTCCTACACCATGCTAGCCTCGCTGATCAAGCACTATCACTCCTTACTAGAGCATGCATCGCTGTCCATACTCGTTCTAAAAATGGAAGTATGGAATTATCAGAAGTGTTAAACCAACTCGTGGAGTTCGGGCTGAAATTGCCCCCACATATGATCATTGATTGCTAGAGGTTCAGCACGCTATTCTCGAAAGAAAGAAAATGGGCCTGAGAGTCGGACAATTGGATAGTATCAACTAATGAAGTCAACTTATATTATGTTGTCCAAGTTATGGCAGAGAAATTCAGGTGAACCGACGATATTTGCAATATGACTGAGTTATTTGATACTCTAGAGCTACAAGGGCGCTGGTCCCTTCACCCTCACATATCCCCACAAAATGGGAAGACCTGTATGAAGAAGCCATTGAAGTTTTGGAATCCATCGACTTTACATGGAAAGACAGAATTGTTACCATCGGATGTGGGGAAGAGTTCGAAGATTCAAAAGAAGAGCAAGCTCCAGAGAAAACTAGACCGGTAGCTGACATGTGTGGGATGATGTCATTTAAAAAAATTCTTTAAGAAATAAACAAGGTGGTGGAACAACCCGAGGTTGATGAGGAAATAGGATTCATGTTCTTCCCTTCTTCAGTAAATCATATGACCAGATCAGGGAGGCATTACCAGATTCCAAGCTCACTACTAGCCAATGACAAGGGGAAGGGCGTGTAAAACCTTCCTATGCCAGAAATTACCCTCGAGGAGAGCAAGATCCTCGATCAACTGAGGAAAACTCAAGCTAACATCACTCTATGTTGGCTTTTTATGTCTTCTCAACTGCACATAAATTCTTTGATCAAGTTGCTCACTAGATCCACAGTTCCTCGTGCTACCACACTAGAAGAAACGGTAAATTTGGTCTGATCCTTGACCTCTACTCGGAATGTTATCCTTTTTCGAAGAATAAATCCCGAAGATTGGGCCAAACCACAATCATGCACTCAATATCTTCATCGAAGTTATGGGGAAGGTCGTACCACTCTCTCTTATCGGCAATGGATCCGCCTTAAACGTATGCCCACTAAGGACCTTCAAATGTTTAGGCCTGAAAGAAATTGACCTTGCTCCAACCTCCGTTGTTGTACGTGCCTACATAATACCCGTCGGGAGGTGATGGGATCTATAAATCTTGTAATAGGGGCTGGCCTTATAAACCCTGTCGTCCAGTTCCAAGTTATTAACATCCCAGCTCATTTTAATCTATTGCTAGGACGACCTTGTCTCCATAGTATTAAGAGTGTGTCTTCCTCACTCCATCGGAAATTAAAGTTCTTTATCGACGGACGAGTCATCACCATTTTGGGTGACGATGAGAATGCCGAGGGTGCAAGTACCAGCAGTCCAATTCTTGAGATACAACACGGGTCAAATGATATGCTCCTATCAGGATTCCGAGTTGAACCACCTCTACTCCCGGCAGGGGACGAATCCAAAGAAAGGGTTATCCATAATACGACCCTCATGGCAACGTCAATGTGATTCAGATGTTCAAAAACATGCACTTCATGCCCGGACTGGGGCTAGGACAAAGACAACATGGGATACTTGAGCCAATTGAACTGAAGAAAGCTTTTCCTCCTTGTGGTTTGGGGTATCAACCATCAGAATAAGAGCTCAGAAAGATCCTCCAGTCTCGACCAAAGAGAGGACTAGACTGCATCCAGACTATTCCAGGTAAGTCCTTGAATGGACGATTCATCAAAGAGGGCAAAAACTTCCCCTTTTACTGCTTTCCATAACCATGGTATGGCCATACAGACAAGAAGATGAATCCTGGAATGGAGATCTTTTTCCTAGACGGTTATCCATGGGCCAAGAGTTCCCAACACCATATACAACTGCTTATCAAATATGCCAAAGAGACTGAGGAAAGTGACACTGAAGATTCCTTCAACTTGCAGGCACTAGGGCTAACACTCTGCACGGTTCACTCAGGCACTACATCACCGGATTCATCCCAATTGATTAAAGCTACTGATACACCTCTCCTCAACTGGCATGCTGCGCCAGTTCTACCTGTTGAAGTCCCCTTAATCCTAATGTTTACCCCATTTCTTCTTCTATTGTCTATCTTTGCTCAAATGTAATCGAGACCTCCTTTGATGAGGTTCTCAATGTTGTTTTTCCTATCAATGATATAAACAAAGATTTTGAGTTTCTTGATATGCCTTACATTAATTGTCTAGATTCTAATCAAACTTTTGATGATGATGATTTTGCAAATGAATAATTCTTAACTGATTAAAATAAGGTTAATAATAAACAACATAACCGTGTTCAAGTTAATGAAGAAGAGACTGTTGTTATTAACCTCAGTTCTAGTAGCCAACTGCACGAGATTAGGATAGGGGATACCCTTGACAAGTATGAGCGTGCACAACTCGAAGAATTGCTAAAGGAATTCATGGATGTCTTCGCATGGTCCTATGACAATATGCCCGACATTGATCCTAAAATAGCTCAGAATGAGATTCTCACTCTCCCAGATTGCAAGACGGTTAAATAAAAATTGAGAAAGCTCCGCACCGAATGGTCCCTCAAAGTCAAAGAAGAGGTGGTCAAACAGTTGAACGTAGGCTTCATTCGTGTGATCGAATATCCCACGTGGCTATCCAACATAGTGCATGTGCCGAAATCAGGAGGGAAGGTTCGGATGTGTGTAGACTACTGGGACTTGAATAAAGCCTCTCCAAAGAATGATTATTCGTTACCCAATAACGACCTGATCATGGACAACACATCCAGTCATGCTCTCAAGTCATTCGTCGATGAGTTTGCCAGATATAAACAAATCAAAATTCACCCGGACCACCAAGAAAAGACCTCGTACATCACCCCATGGGGAACCTTTTGTTACACTATTATGCCATTTAGTCTCAAGAACACTAGGGCTACCTACCAGAGGGCCGCCACAACCATCCTGCACGATCTGATTCATAAAGAAGTTGAGGTCTACGTGGATGATATGATTATCAAATCCAAGACTAGAGAGGGTCATGTTCCCTCTCTCTGAAAGTTCTTCGAATGACTGCGATAGTATCAGATGAGACTCAATCCGTAGAAATGCGTCTTCGGCGTTACAAAGGGAAAACTCTTGGGATTCATGGTCAGTGAGAAGGGAATAGAAGCAGATCCCGCCAAGCTGAAAGCCATACTTGAGATGCTACCCCCCAAATAGAGAAGGAAGTCTGAGGTTTCCTTGGGAAATTAAAATACATCAGTCGGTTCATCAGCCAGTTAACCCCCATTTGCGAACCTATTTTCAAACTCCTCTAAAAGGATTCAACCAAAGTTGTAATGAGGACTACTAATTAGCCTTCGACCGAATCAAATAATATCTGACCCAACCCTCGGTACTCATGCCACCACAACCTAGTCTCCCATTGCTCCTATACCTAACCATAATCGACACAGCAGATGGGGCTTTGCTAGCTCAATACCTTGAAGATTTCTACAAAGAAAGAGCCATCTATTATGCCAGTCATAAATTAGCCGGGTACGAGGTCAACTACACTTCTTTGGAAAAGGCGTGTGTCACACTTGTCTGGGTCACCCAAAAGTTGCGGCACTACATGCTCGCCTTCCCCATTAAACTTGTATCCCGAATAGACCCAATCAAATACCTGCTTGAGAAACCCGCCTTGTCCAACCAAATGGCCCGATGGTTGATGCTCCTAGCCGAGTTTGATATCGTGTACGTCATGTGAAATGCCATGAAGGGAAGAGTCATCCCTGACTACCTCACTGATTACCCCATGGATGAAGCTGATGTCTGGATCTCCGAGTTCCCAGATGAAAACAACCTCTCCACTGCCCAGGACATCCTCCGATGGAAAATTTCCTTTGATGGCACTGCTAACAAAAATCAATATGGCATTAGGATACTTCTGATCGCCCCAGATGACTCCCACACTCCCATCGCCATCAAGTTAGATTTCCCTTGTACCAACAACATGACTGAATACAAAGCATGCACGGTAGGCCTCAAGGTTTCTCTCAAGAAATGAATTCAATGCCTAAATGTCTATGGGGATTATTCCCTCATCATCGTTCAAGTGCTCAGAAAGTGGAGAGTTAAGGACGAGAAGCTCCAACCCTTCAGTGCCCACTTAGAAGTGCTAGCCTCCCAATTCCAAGATATCACCTTCCATTACCTACCTTGAGAAAAAAATAACCTAGCCGATTCCCTTGCTACCTTAGCCTCCATGGTCGACATGCCCGAAGGAATAACAATGGCCCCCTTCCAGATTCAAAAATAAGACAAACCAACCCATTGCTACCACATTAAGCTTGTCTCCACAAAAGATCTCAAGCTAGCCAGTTGTTAGTACTATGATATATGGCACCTCCTCAAGCATGGTAGGTATACCGAGGGTTCCAATAAGAAAGACCGAGCAACCCTCCAAATACTGGCCACCCAGTACATCATCTGTCCCAAAGGACTACTTAAAAGGAACTTCGATGGAACTCATTCGCACTATATCGCAGGGGATGACATTGAAAAGATAATGCAGAAAATCCACAGCGGGGAATGTAGACCCCACATGAACGATCACATGCTTACTAAGAAGATCATCCGACAAGGCTACTACTGGACTACCATGACAAATGATTGCACCGCCTATATCCAGAGATGCCTCAAATGCCAACAATTCTCCAAAATTTAGCATCTGCCTTCGCGTGAATTATACAACATGACTTCTCTCGGTCGTTCTCCACCAGGGGTATCAACATCATACGGAATGTCACACCAAAGGCTTCCAACGAGCATGAGTTCATCCTAGTTACCATTGATTACTTCACCAAATGGGTCGAAGCTGAGTCATACGCATTGTTGAATGCCAAGAAAGTGGCCAAATTTATTAAGAAAAATATCATCCGTCGATATGGGGTCCCGCACGAGCTAGTATCATAGAACGGCTTGCATTTCGAGGAAGAAGTTACAGAAGTGGTCAATGAGTATGGGATTCAGAGACACAAATCTTCTCCCTACTGACCTCAAACCAACGGTGCAGTCAAAGCTTCCAACAAGAACCTCAAGGCCATCATCACCAAGATGACCGAAAGCTATCGAGATTGGGCGGATCGGATCTCGTATGCCCTTTGGGGATATCGAACCTCCATTTGAGCCTCTACAGGGGCTACCCCTTACTCTCTAGTTTACGACATAGAAGAAGTTCTACCCGTGGAGCTGAAAATACCCTCGTTGGGCGTCATGCTTGAAAATAAGGTCAGTGAAGAAGACTGGTGCCAAAGTCGTCTTGACGAGCTGACCCTCCTAGACGAAAGGAGATTAAAAGCGATATACCACATACAAGGTACCATCGCCAAATAGTACAATCATTCAATAAGAGAGTAAAGGACCACGGTGTCCGAGAAGGGGATCTAGCCCTCAAAGAGATCACAGAACCCATCTGGGATCCCAGAAGGAAATTCAAGCCCAATTGGAGCGGCTCCTACATTGTCAAGAAGATCTTGTCCGGCGGTGCCACCATGCTCACCGACTTAGACGGGGAAGAGATGGTTTGTCCAGTCAACCTGGACCATCTAAAGAAGTTCTACCCCTAGTTAAAAATCTCGGCGCGCTATGACTCTTCTCATCTCCCTTCTATTCTTAAAAAAAATATCTTTATTTCCTTCTACCCAAAACTACGTGGGTTTGATCCTCTTCAAAACCATTTTCAAACAATTTAAAAATATTTAAAACCCCAGAGGTACTTAGGCAGCTCATTCACCTTACATGAGCACGACCCTTTCTTTTTCACAAAATACTATTCTTTTCTAATCTCCAAGAACAAAAATCCATTCTAACATATACTTGAACAAAAGGATTATGTATGCCTTAGCGATCGGTATAGATAATTCAAAAATATAAAAATCAACAAAAAGGCATAGCTGGATGATCAAAAACTTATTTATTTCACTAATAAGAAATTTCGGTATAGATAACATTAGAAAAGGAATGGATAACTCCCTTCCCCCTACCTTCCTAAAAAAGCCAAAATAAAATCCCCACATTTATTCCCCATTACAAAATAAACTCTCCAAGATTCCTATCCACAGCTACTAGAGGAGCCCGCTCTGTCATCATCATCTGTATCCTGGGGTCCCCGAGCTTCCCCTTCCTGAATAGAGTGCCGCAGGCACTCCATGGATCGATAAGCCCGAACTATCTTCGAAAAAACCAACACACCTCCCTCCATGGTAATAAATAAGACAAGCCACCTTTGTCCAGTAACCACTGCCAACATCTTGCTGACCACTCTCCTCCACAACCACTTCATATAATCCCCAGGGATATGCCAAACTCTACCAACAGACTGAGAAGGACGGGTCGACGGATGCCGATTCTCCCACATAGAGCCAAGTCGCATGCGCAAACGCTCAGTCAAATCTTCTATTGGGAAGAAGTCTAGTGTCCGAGGTGGTACGACCTGTTCTTAGCCAAATTAACGCAGAAGCCACCAAGGGAAATAGAAAGAGGTCTGTTTGAGACCAACTCGCCGGACATACGGGTATTCTCCCATCTCAGAATGGGCAGCAACTGTCCTCACTAAGGCACTGACCAATACTGATTTAGATCCCCGTGGAATACAAAATAGTTCTCCTAACTCTCGATGTCCAAGCTAACGATGATGAAATAACGTGAAAAAAAGTTAGGTACAACCGACAAAGGGTATTCCGGAGGAGTCACCAGGCGGAGTCTCTTAGACAACCACATGAACAGCATCACAGGGCTACCCCTCAGGAAGTTAGAACGACCTTCTCGCTATGCATCCAGGCCATTCAAAGTCTCCGCCAGTATCACTTCCGTAGGATTACGATGGTATGACATCCAAGAAATAATAGCTGTAAGTTATGGGTTCACCAGAAGTTCCCCAGTCACCAACATCAATTTTGATACTAAGCCTAGAATAACAGCTCTGGTATATCTAGCATCACCAGCCTCCTGCAAATGCACAGACTGTAACACCGCCGAAAGGGAGATCATTCCCCCAGCAACTAGTGGTCTAGACGCCGAAGGCAAAATATGAAGAAGCCCGACCAATAAATCCCTGGGAGAACGAGAAAACTCAGGAAGGGCTGAAGCAACACTAGGATTTATCCCCAGTATGGTAGAAAATTCCTCGTAGGTAGGACAAACTTCATCTAAACCAAAGAGGAATACATGGTCTTCGGGGTACCAGAATTGAACCACCGCCATCAACATGTTCCACTCAATGGGTCGGTTGCGCCACAAAGAAACTCGATGCATATTGAAAGCATCATAGTTGACATTATAAGAGCACATTGCTTCCAAGGATTCGAGGTAGTTAGCAAACTCAACGCTACCAAGGAGAGCCATCTTGCAAGACTAAGAGATAGTAGGCAAGTAAGTAAGAATGTGAAGGTTTGATGAAGACACTCCACCCTTACCCCTTTTTATACGTGAAAACTCTCACAAAAAATATGACCCCTGCAGAAATCGGAGAAAATCTACCCCACAAAGTACAAGAGGCTGAAGAGGGCACTAATCAAAGTTTTGAATTGATGGGACTGGACTTGACTGTCGATAGGCTGCCGATCGGCAACCCCCTATTTTTGGAAATTTTCCTTTTTTGTCAAAATCAGAAGCTCAATAAAAAATAAATTGATATTATCAATATAATTTCAAAAATCCTTTTCCACCCCTATATAATTTCTCATTTTAAAAACTTTCCTCTAAAATCCCAAAAATATCTCTTGTTACAGTCTCAGTAGCAAAGTAAAAGCGCATGTGCATGTATTCACCATTAACAAAAGATAACAAAAAATCCCATTACATTGCATTTATATATTCTCTTCTGTGTTACATCAAATTTTGCAGGAAATAAAGAAAAGCAAAGAAAAAAAATGGGACTCAGTCTAAACCCACATTCATTCTCTCTCTCTCTCTCACCTACCCTCTAAGGGCTTCCACCCCTACGACGCGCTCTCTGTCCCCTACGGCGAGATGACGCTCCACCACTACCCGAGTCAGAGTCCTCCTCAGACAAAGAAAGTGACACCAAGCAAGAAGGAATCGGGACCGCATCTCGAATATGCGCAGTCGCTGAAGATATCCAGTCTCTGATGTCCCTCAGCCAAGTGGTCGACACCCAGAATTGCTGCAAGTAAAAGGAAAAATCAGTATCAAAGAGGGATCAAAACAGAAAAAGAACCAAAAAGAAGAAAAGGGTATATCGCAAGATGAAGAACCTCCTCTGTCAAACCAAACTCCTCCAGATCTATCGCATGAGGACGGTGCAACATGGGGACCATCCCTCCATTGGCCCGTAGAATTTTGTACGAAGGGGTATGCAATCAAACAAAGGGAACCTCTGAAGTCGCTGCCGTCGCAGACACCGACGAACCACTGCCGTTATGGGAAGACCCCACTACCCGACTCGAACCTGCAAGAGGGAAAGGAAAGGCATCATATATGATGGGCGCCATCAACCAGCTCATCACAAAGTCCATATAGTCATACGGCGCAGCCGTATCAGTATACAACAGGTAGGACTCGTCGATCATCACTGTAATTCTCACATCTTTCGGTATCAGTCGCTCGCACCTCATAGACGTAGGAGGCTACGCAGGTGGCACCACCAACTCCTCATCAGCGATCTTTCGAACCACCCTCTCCCCAAGATACCAAGAATGGCCAAACTCATGCGCCAGCAAACGCCTCATTTGCGCGTTCATCCCAGTATCCCCCGTATCCTGAAGGGCTATCCCCCAAGTGTAAAAAGTCACCTGAAAATCCCTAGTACGCATAAGTCAATACAGAATCAGAACATGCAAAAAAAAGGACTGAAGAAAGAGTCTCATCCTACCACTAGTAGCTATTCAAGACCTGATGCACCGCCTCCAGAGAAAGAGATCCCTTCGACTGCCGATTGGCCTTCCGACATCGATACAATCGGCAGAAGCCCCCAACAGTCTCGTCCTTTAGGGAAATCGGTTGGGTATTACACATAATCACCTCATAGAACCACGTCTGCCAAATATAATAATTCACAATCAAAAAGAGACGCATAAGGAAAATGCGAATGCATGAAAGGAAAGTCCGCAAATGAAAGAATACCTCAAGGAGACACGTGGTTGCAGTAAAAGTTTGACGACAACACCGACTGAATGCATCCAAAGAAAAATAGAGGGTCACCAAAGTCAGGCTCCCCCAATCATAGAGAGGTATGTTCAAAAACATCCTCAAATATGGCAAGAACCACAAATGGAAGACGTCGCCGCTCGACGCCACCATGAAACCTCCCAGCACCAATAATATGAACAACCGGGCCATCTGCCTCACCTGTAGCCCATCCTCCACAACAACCACCATACTCAGCAAAATATCCTTCAGCAAGGACAACCGAATGGAATTCCCAGACACTATCCTCCCTACATCGCCGAGCGCCGCCCGCACCACATCCGTCCTCACCCTCAAGGTGCGATCCACCTCTATCTGCTCTCCATCATAATCTAGCCCTATCAGCTACTGAATGTCTATGGGAGTCACGTTCATCTCCCCAAAACCAAAATGGAAGGTGTGGGTAGTATCCCACCATCTCTCCCCCAAAGCGCATAAGATCGCTATCGAATTAGGCGTCTCATCCAGTGCAGACACCAACCTCCCAAGACCAGCTGATGATACCACCCAAAGCACTACAGGTGGAAGATGCTCCCATACATCCTTAAGCCCCGTCGTCCCACGGGCACGCATGTTCTTCAGAAAGATATCAGACTGTCAAAAGAAAAAACCTTGTCAAAAATTCAAAAAGGAAGGAAAAATCATCAAAAAAAAAAGGGAAAAATGCCAAAAGTCAGGTTACTTACATAACCACCGTGGCTCACCACCCTTCAAGAGAAATGACGTGATGGCTCCCGTAGCAAGGTCCGCCCATCTGCAACCGGCTCGAATGCATCGAAAGAATTCTTGCTCCCCAAACCAAGAGGCGCTCTGGACCTCCACTCTATGTTCGCCCAGTCATCGACAGTTGATATACCCGCATATACCCTCGGTCAGGCCGAGGGATTACTCCACCTAGGCGAGGCCAGGATGACCCCTCGTCGGGCCCAGATGACCCTTTAAGGGGCCGACCCCTTATTAGGCCTAGACGAACCTTCAAGGGGACGAACCCTCATCAGGCCCGGACGAACCTTTAAGGGGCCGACCCCTCATTAGGCCCAGACGACCCTTCAAGGGGACGACCCCTCATCAGGACCGAACGACCCTCCAAGGGTACGACAGTACGAGGCCTAAACTAGTCAAGACTCACTGCCAGAAGGAACTTTGCCCTCGGCCTCCTATCATAGGCTGAGGGTGACATCATCATAGCGTGTGGTTTGGGAGACGCGTGGAACAGTGCGTATGAGGATCACATGGCACGTGGAAGACCGTTATAACAATATCACCCCCTCACATGAGGGAATATTGTGTCATCATTTGGCATCTACAGGTGTCAACAGGAGATTGGCTAGATCATCATTCACATGCACCATGCATACTTGGGGAGTACACTACACCCCCCCAAGACCTATATATACTTGTCACCTACAACCCTATAAAGGGATCAATCGATAAATTGTAACCCTAGCAAAAACTCTGCCTATACACAAAGTAAAGAGATAATGTGAGCTTATGTGCATTGTATCCAAGGCCAATAGTGCCCATACTTAGTGGATCACACACTCACAGTGGATGTAGGCCTAATTGGCTGAACCACTATACATCATTGTCTTATTCCTCTTATACTCATCTCCTTCTACACACTTACATACTTATACATATATATCTCTATGGCTTCCATGGTTATTACAGTTTGAGCTCATCATCACTTATCTGGTGGTGTTAGATTTCAGCATCATCACTTTGGCGCTGTCTGTGGGAATGAGAAGACATCTCTTCCTTTGTACAGCTTGACCTCACTGGGCACTCTAGAGGTGAGCCAGTTCTCCCCCTGTGTGGAGACGTTTCACCATTGAAAGAGACCCATTAAGGTTCTCAAGCTCACCCGTCTTTTCTTCATATCAGCTCTACATAGCTCAAACACATGGCACCGAAGATGCCACCACCCCCACTTCCTCCACTGGACAGTGGAGTAGGACCCAGTTCCAGTCAGCCACCACCTCAGTCTGAGATGGCTGAGGAGGCGGCAGCCTTAAAGTCTCTGGAAGCAAGCTAGGTGATCATGCAAGAACAGTTCATAGCTCTAAGCCAGAACATACTAAGACCACCAGGGGTCTCAACTGAGATGATCACTCCGGCAACGGCTCTAGGGCAGCATGAGGCTAGGGGACCACCCCAGCCACCACGCAAAGACTTGCCACCCCCACAGTGGCGAAGGGATGTTGCTGACCCCCGGCGTCTACGCCTGGGGAGGTAATGAAACCCTTTCCCTGAGGATAGGTACGATGATCTGGAGGGAGAGGAGGCTCCCATAGAGTCTTGGGAGCCATATGAGGTCTCCAATAATACTATGCGACCCCTCCAGGAGAGCAGAGGGAGTTGTGGAAGGCAAAATCCTAACGATCGCCCGAGAGGCTCTGCTTTTGATCGCTTGAGCAGGGGGTCGGCCTTTGAGAGGCTGGGCTCAATAAATGGCCTGCGGGAAAAATTATCCAGAACAAGGAATATTGCGAGGTCCAGAAGGGAGGCAGCAGATGGCCGACCCCTAAGATGGGATGATGGTCAGGGGGAAGTAAATAGCCGACACAGAACCCTCCATCCACCTCAAAGAGGCGGCAGGGGATAACATAGGCCAAGCCGACCCTACGAGGCCCTGGAATGACTCGATCCAGCGACTGGAGGATAAGATTGGCGATATTCTGAAGAGCCGGGACCCTCTTCAGAGAGGATAATCCATAGGCTCACCCTTTGTGGTGAAGATAGTCAACTTCCCCACGCCATCCAAGTTCAAGCCACCAGCGATCACCCCTCGGTATGACGAGAGTACCAACCCTATCCACCATATTGAGATGTACCAATCAGTGACACATATATACTCTATCTCAGATGATATGAGGTGTCGTGCCTTTTCTGGCACTCTGACTAGGGATGCACACGTTTGGTATATGTCTCTTCCAAAAAACTCCATTAAAAGCTTTAAGCAGTTGGCACACCGATTTATCCACAACTTTTTCTTTGGAGTGAGGCCATAGAAGAAGACCACACACCTTCTCTATGTTAAGTAGGGGAAGAACGAGAGTTTAAGATACTACATAGCCAGATTCAACAAAGAAAAGTTAGAGGTGGAAGACTATGAGGAGAGCATAGCTATGACAGCTTTGATTGGAGGACTCCAAAATGGGAAGCTGCTATGGAAGCTTGCTGAAGACCCTCCGAGGACGATGGCCACAAAATACGAAGATGAAAAAGGAGGCACTAATGGGGGTAAGTACCATAAGAAGAACAAAGAGGGGAAGAAGAGGTCTACAGACGATAAGTTCGCTAATTACACCCCTCAAATAGTCAGCTGTGAACATATTCTCAACGAGATAAAGAGTGACCGGTCCCTGAAGTGGCCTGAGAAGTTGAGGGCAGCCCCCAACAAGAGGAACAAAAACCTATGGTGCGAATTTCACCAAGACCATGGCCACGTGACAGATAAATGCTTTGCTCTGAAAGATGAGATTGAGAAGATGCTGAAAGAAGGGAAGCTCAGGAAGTACGTTGACAAAGGTGCCCTCAAGAGGGGCCGAGGGGACGATCCCAGAAAGAAGCGGGGTGAGGCATGTAGAGAAGGTCCTCCAAAAATAGGGGACGACCCTTCTGATAATGAGGACGAACCGGACCTCCCTCCAAGAGACGACCACGGTCCTGTCAAAAGACTTAATGTGATCTCTCTCAGTGTGGGGATGATCTCCGGGGGTCTATCAGGGGGAGGGTCAGAGGTCGCCGACAGGAAGGCCCATGTAGCTGAAGCCAGGGCAGTGACCAAAGCTGTACAATTAACTTCCCTGGAGGCAAAGTCAGAAAAGAGGAAGAAGGTCGATATGGATACCCTGATTGTGGGGTTGTCAAGATTGGACTTCACAGGCCTCTTAGCCCCACATAATGACCCTTTCGTCATCACTACCAGGGTACACGGGTGTGAGGTGCCAAGGATCCTGGTCGACGGGGGTAGCTCTGTAGATGTGATGTTTTGGCCATGCTTCAAAGCCTTAGGCCTCAGCAGTGCTAGACTCGTCCCATATCATCACCCATTGATTGGGTTCAGTGGGGAAAAGGTTCATCCCCTTGGAGTGTATGAGGCCGATGTCATGATGGGGGATGAGTGGCCGAGATGGCTTACCAAGAAGGTCATCTTTTTTTTGATGGATGAACATGTCTTTTCGGCCTATAACATTATACTAGGGCGGGTAGCCCTCAAGGGGTTTGAAGTTGTGACGTCGACGGTCCATCAGATGATTAAATTTCCAACCCCTTACGGGGTAGGGGAAGTCCAGGGAGACCAGACGACAGCGCGGGAATGTTATTTTAACTCCGCCGAAGAAAGAGAGGCACACAAGAAGGCAACAACCACTTACAATATTGATACGTTTGACCTCAGGGACGAGACAAAGCTGAAGAAAGGAGAAGTCACAGAAGAGGTAGAATCCATCATCCTCAATAAGGATGAGCTGGAAAAAACCGTCCAAGTCGGCAAAACTCTAAGGCCAAACATCAAGGAAGACCTCATCAAGCTGTTGAGGAGAAGACAAAGTGTCTTTGCCTGGAGTCATGCAGATATGCCGGGGATCGACCCCGAAATTATGAGCCACAAGCTCAACGTGGTGAAGGGTGCAAAGATAGTGAAGCAGAAGAGGATAATTTATTCTCGAGAAAAGTATGAGGTCATTAGGGATGAGGTCAGGAAGCTGGAAGATGCAGAGTTTATCAGGGAGGTCATCTATCCCAAATGGCTGTCCAATGCAGTCATTATCCCAAAAGCCAACGGGAAGTGGAGGATGTGTGTAGACTTCACAGACCTCAACAAGCATTATCCTAAAGACAGCTTCCCTCTCCCTCGCATTGATCAGATGGTAGACGCTACAGCAGGATATGAGCTCATGAGCTTCATAGATACCTATTTAGGGTATAACCAGATCTTCATGAACCCTGAAAACTCGGAGAAGACAGATTTCATTACTGACAAGGGGACATATAGTTATAGGGCCATGCCCTTTAGCCTAAAAAATACGGGGGCAACGTATCACTGCCTTGTAAATAAAATGTTCGAAGACCAAATTGGGAAGTCTATGGAGGTATATGTAGATGACATGCTGACTAAGAGTCTGAAGGCAGAGGATCATGTGGCTGACCTTGAGAGGACCTTTCATATAATGGACAAGTACCAAATGAAGCTCAACCCGGCCAAGTGTGTCTTCGGGGTCGGAGCAGGGAAGTTCTTGGGGTTCATTGTCAACCAAAGAGGCATCGAGGCCAACCCTGAAAATATAAAGGCCCTTATAGATATGAAGACCCCTAATACCATTAAAGACGTTCAGAGGCTCACGGGGAGAGTGGCTTCTTTGAATAGGTTTGTGTCCAGAGCTACAGATAAGTGTTTAATGTTCTTCAAAATTCTCAGAAAGGCCTTCGAATGGAGTGAAGAATGTGATGAGGCTTTCAAGGAGTTAAAGTCATACCTAGGGTCTCCCTTGTTGTTGTCACGACCCGTGCAAGGTGAACGACTTTATGTGTACCTAGCTGTCTCAGAATCAGCCATCAGCGCAGAAATCATCAGAGACGAAGACGGAGTATAGAAGCCAGTGTATTTCAACAGTAAGGCACTCCAGGGGGCAGAGCAAAGATACCCAAGGATAGTGAAGTTAGCCTATGCCTTGATCCATGCATCAAGAAAGATGAAGCCATACTTCCAGTCCCATACAATGGTCATCCTCACTGACTCTCCTCTTAGGCAGGTCTTACACAAGCCTAAAAAATCAGGGAGGCTAATGGCCTGGGCTACAGAGTTGGGGGAGTTCGACACTGCGTATTAACCTAAGTTGGCCATTGAGGGGCAAGCATTGGCAAATTTCGTGGCTGAATTTTCTTGGGAAGATGATGAAGCTGAAGATGAGATCCTCGGGAAGACAGATACCCAACAAGGCAGGATCACAGACACACCCGCAGATGAGGCTGAGACAAGCACCGCTATGGGAAAAGTGGTAAAAAATGAAGAGGGGAGATATCTCTTTAGACAGGGGTCCCTCACTGAGGGAAATTTCTCAGAAGAATAGACTGTGTGGAGCCTCTTCGTTGACGGGTCCTCCTGCGATAGCGGAAGTGGGGCTGGACTGATAGTTCAGCACCCGATGGCAAAGACATTGAGTACGCCCTAAGGTTCAACTTCAAAGCCTCCAATAACGAGTCCGAATATGAGGCCTTGATAGCAGGCCTATCCTTGGACAAGTCTCTTAGTGTCGGCCAGATTTTGGTCCATAGTGATTCAAGGCTAGTAGTGAACCAGATACTAGGAGCCTACGAGGCCAAGGATGAGCGGATGGCCAAGTACCTTGAGAAGGTGAGGTCATTATTGAAGAGCTTCAGAGAAGTGAAATTGAGGAGGATACCTAGGCTCGATAATGGCCGAACTGATGCACTTGCTAGGTTGGACTCGGTACTAGGACAGATATCAGGAGGACAGTCCTAGTGGAAATTTTTCTTCGACCAACTATTGAAGATGCTGAGGGAACACTTGTCACTGTCATCAGAGACACCTTGTACAAAAATGGGTTTTTTCTCCCCTTACTTAGGTGTGTGCACCCATCTGAAGTCCCACACATTTTGCAAGACGTACACGAGGGGTCATGTTCAAGCCATGTTGGAGGCACATCTTTAGCGAAGAGGGTGGTCACCCAGGGGTACTGGTGGCCGACCTTGGGGAAAGATGCCACGACATATGTAAAAAAGTGTGATAAATGTTAAAGATTTTTCACCATCCCTCACCAGCCTCTTACCTCCATTACATCCCCATGGCCATTTGGAGTGTGGGGGATCGACCTAGTAGGCCCCTTGCCTAGGGCCATCAATAACTATCAATTCCTCATCGTGGCAATTGACTATTTTTCAAAATGGGTGGAGGCAGAGCCAATGGTCACGATTACCGAACAGAAGACCTTCTAGTTCATCTGAAAATATATTATATGCAGATATGGTCTCCCCATCACTCTCATCTCGGATAACGGGACTCAATTCAAGAATACATATCTAGATAAGTACTGTGAAAGGGTGAGTATCAAACAATTCTTCTCTACCCCAGGCCGACCTCAAGCCAACGAGCAAACAGAAGTTACAAATAGGACAATCCTAGATGGGTTCAAGAAGAGAATTGAGGAGGCAAAAGGAAGATGGGTTGAGGAGTTATATGTTGTACTGTGGGCCTAAAGGACAACGGCAAATACCTCTACCGGAGAAACCCCGTTCATGCTAGCTTATGGATCAGAAGCCGTCATCCCCACCGAGATTGGGTTTCCTACTCATAGGGTCCAAATGTATGACCCCCAGAGAAATATGGAAGAGAGGAGACTTGACTTAGACCTGATTGAGGAAAGAAGGGAAGACGTCGAGATAAGGCAAGCCGCCTACCAGCAGAGGACTGCAAGGTTTTACAACCAGAGGGTGAAGCAGAGGCCAATTGCAGTGGGGGACTTAGTCCTCAAAAATACTTGGTAGAAGCCCAACAAGCTCCACCCAAACTGGCATGTCCCATATAGGGTCATCGATGAAGTGGTTCCTGGAACCTATAGACTAGAAAACCTAGAAGGGGAACCCTTTTCCAACCCTTGGAACGCAGATCATTTGAAGAAATATTATCAATAATTTTGTAAAGGCCTACCGGACCACGGTTGTAATTAATTTGTTTCTCTAACAGAACACTTGGAATGTTAATGAGAATGTCACATTGATCCCTCATTTTGTGTTCGATTAATTCTAGTGTGATTGGGGTGATTCTCGCTAAGTCCACCCTCGGCTATAATGAGGGTCAATGGTGGGGACGACCCCTCATTTACCCTCAAGAAAGACGAGGGGGGACTTGAAAAACCATTAAGTTGGTAAAAACCACCCTCGGCTATAATGAGGGTCAATGGTGGGGACGACCCCTCCTTTGCCCTCAAGAAAGACGAGGGGGGACTTAATTGAAAAACCATTGAGTTGGTAAAAACCACCCTCGGCTATAATGAGGGTCAATGGTGGGGACGACCCCTCCTTTGCCTTCAAGAAAGACGGGGGGGGGGGGACTTAATTGAAAAACCATTAAGTTGGTAAAAACCACCCTTGGCTATAACGAGGGTCAATGGTGGGGACGACCCCTCCTTTGCCCTCAAGAAAGACGAGGGAGGACTAAATTGAAAAACCATTAAGTTGGTAAAAACCACTCTCGGCTATAATGATGGTCAATGGTGGGGACGACCCCTCCTTTGTCCTCAAGAAAGACGAGGGGGGACTTAATTGAAAAACCATTGAGTTGGTAAAAACCACCCACGGCTATAATGAGGGTCAATGGTGGGGACGACCCCTCATTTGCCTTCTAGAAAGACGGGGGGGGGGGGGGGGGGGGGGGGGGGGGCTTAATTGAAAAACCATTAAGTTGGTAAAAACCACCCTCGGCTATAACGAGGGTCAATGGTGGGGACGACCCCTCCTTTGCCCTCAAGAAAGACGAGGGAGGACTTAATTGAAAAACCATTAAGTTGGTAAAAACCACTCTCGGCTATAATGAGGGTCAATGGTGGGGACGACCCCTCCTTTGTCCTCAAGAAAGACGAGGGGGGACTTAACTGAAAAACCATTAAGTTGGTAAAAACCACCCTCGGCTATAATGAGGGTCAATGGTGGGGACGACCCCTCCTTTGCCCTCAAGAAAGACGAGGGGGGACTTAATTGAAAAACCATTAAGTTGGTAAAAACCACCCTCGGCTATAATGAGGGTCAATGGTGGGGACGACCCCTCCTTTGCCTTCAAGAAAGACGAGGAGGGACTTAATTGAAAAACCATTAAGTTGGTAAAAACCACCCTCGGCTATAATGAGGGTCAATGGTGGGGACGACCCCTCATTTGTCCTCAAAAAAGACGAGGGGGGACTTCATTGAAAGCATCGTTAAGTTGGTAAAAAACACCCTCGGCTATAATGAGGGTCAATGGTGGGGACGACCCCTCCTTTGCCCTCAAGAAAGACGAGGGGGGACTTAATTGAAAAACCATTAAGTTGGTAAAAACCACCCTCGGCTATAATGAAGGTCAATGGTGGGGACGACTCCTCCTTTGCCCTCAAGAAAGACGAGGGGGACTTAATTGAAAAAACCATTAAGTTGGTAAAAACCACCCTCGGCTATAATGAGGGTCAATGGTGGGGATGACCCCTCCTTTGCCCTCAATAAAGACGAGGGGGGACTTAATTGAAAACAATGTTAAGTTGGTGGAAGCCACCCTCGGCTATGATGAGGGCAAATGGTGGGGACGACCCCTTCTTTACCCTCAAGAAAGACGAGGGAAGGGTTAGTGATATTGTTAATTTAAAAACATCACAATGCAAGCCATACAAGAGACAAGTATAGAAGACAACAAGAGACAAGTGTAGAAGACAGCAAGAGGCATTATATTACAGAATGTTAATATTTTTTCAACAAAAGTAAGGTACAAAAATATTGGTTACATGAAGAGGGTATGGGCTACATACAGCCACCCTATGGAGTAACGTCAGAGGGCAAGGCCTCAACATCTACGGGAGATTCTTCTATAACCAAGACAGGCCGAGCCTCAGACGTTCCTGTTCCTTCTACATGCTAAGATTCCACTTGAGCTAGGGCTTCAGCAATAAGGGGATCGTCCAGTTGAACTGCCTCAAGAGAGGGGTGGACATATGATACTGCATCAGCAAACTTAAGGACGACCCACCGATAGGCCGTCCTAATTCCCCTCTCTAAGTATTCAAGACCGAAGCCTTGAAACTCATCTTAGAGTTTATAGGCCTCCACAGCATCGACCTCATCTTTCTTTACAACCCCCTCAAGATTAGTCTTGAATTGAACCCCCAAGTTGATCAAGGCCTCATCCTTCTCCTTTATAAGCAAGTCATTGGCCTTCAGGTCTGCATCTTGCTGCTTCATCAGCTCATCTAGGACCTTGCATGTTCAGTCCTCGCACTCTCCAATTCATCCCTTGAAGTCTCAAGCTCTGTCTGTAGGTCAGCCTCGTGCTGAATGGCCCTCTTGACTTCATGAAATTTTTGTTGGTTTTCAGCCATCCACTTAGTGGTCGAGGTAAAAGCACAGACAGAATGCACAGAAAAAGACACTTGTTAAGAGGCCGAGGAAACAGTTGGTGAAAAATTCAAACTAAGTGAAATGAAAACAAATACCTGAGCCAGAGTGTGCAGACCATAGTCATACACCTTAGCCGAGGGCATCTTCGACAGGAAATCATAGTCGGCAGCCGAGGGGGCAGAGAACATAGAAGCTTTGGCCGCCCTCAGATTGGCTATCAGGGAAGACGACTCAGCCTTCAAAAATGCTAAGTTTTGGGACCAGAAGGCCCCCATGCTGGAAGAGGAACTAGTCCCCTCAGATGCCTCCACCCTTACCCTCGTCCTAGAATTCGACCGAGGGTCAGCAGGTACTTAAGGCTCTTTCCTTTTATGATTATCGGTGGTCGGCTCATCATGCGTCGACCCCACGACCTTTGACTTCCTCGAAGCCTGCTGAGGTTCTTTGACTTTCTTCTTACCTAAACCAGATAATAAGCTTGGGGAAGTTATTTCCCAAAGATAATCAGAGATACCTGCAGGACGACCTGAAAGGAGACGACGCATCAGAAAAATACAGAGGCAAAGATGAAACACTCGAAAAAAGCAAAGATTGAGAAAAAAATAATATAAACTCACATAGCTCTGTCAAGGGGCCGACCCTCAGACCAGCTTCTTTGAGGAACCGAGGGGTCATAAGATCTTCAAACTTTATAAGTCCAACCTCTTTCCCTCGTTCTCTCAAATACTCGACAATGTCCTTTTCATCCAGACTAAGTCCAGGGTCTGACCTAACCTTCATAGAGGGGTTAAACCATATCCTTGGAACTCTCGGACCATCGTCCAAATGCTATTCCTCGACAGGAAATTCCCATTCCCCAGATATGAAGAAAAATCTCTTCTTACAGTCGTGGTTAGAGGTTTGTGCCATGTGGAGAAGCTTTTTATCAGACCTCCTCGCCCCCATATGATAGTACCCAGGCTGTTTAGACGAGGAAGTGATATTATAACAAGCCAAAAACACATCAGCTGAAGGCTCGTCAATGAAGGTATTCTTCCACAAAGAGACATAGCCGAGGATCGTCCTCCAGGAGTTGGGAGGAAGATGAGAGGTGGTAACGCCGAGGGCTGATAATATATTGACTATGGAAGGGTGCAGAGGGAACTCAACACTGACCTTAAACATCTGTCCATATACTGCGATCTCTCCCTCGTCACCCTCAAAGACTTTCTCAGACTCAGAGGGGACCCTCATACTTATGTTGGGGGGCACACCAAATATATGCCTCAACAGTAGGAGGTCACGATCCCTGGCGGAGGAAACATAAGCCGAGGCGTGAGAGGTGTCAACTTGGTCAGCGTCTGAGTCCTCACTGTCATCCTCAGTCCCCTCTCCCTCGGCCTCATCACCTGTCAGGGGTCCATGAGGAAAAGCCATCTGGAAGGCATGAGGGGATAAAGTTGTCACATGAATAGCCTCGGAAGGGACCACTCCCTCGGCATGTCGGCCTGGGCTAAGATCAGACGTCTCTCTCCTCCCAAAAGGCCCAGCGCCAGTTGGTGATGATGCTCTCTCATCCATCTCTCCTAAATGGCTCTCGGTTGGACGACAAGACGACCTACAAGACTCAGATGGTAATATTGTGGCTAATGGAATGGGAAAAATGGGTCATACCCAATTAGGGTCGGCCCCTCGTCTCCTCTCGTCCTCTTCCTCTATTCGTCTAATCTCTACAAAGAACTTCTTTCTCAGGGATGGGAATTCCTTGACTAAATTGTAAAGCCTCCTAAGCATTAAAGGGAAGACCCTACACTTAGAACAATAAGCTAACTACAAATAATATCACAGTTGACTAAGTTGGACTTTTGGATCAAAACTAAGATAAGGAAAAGGTTTTGATCTAGAACACTCAAGGGAAGAAGTCGACTTACCGGAGAAGGAACCGAAAAAAAAAAAAACTAGAAACACTACAAGGGGAGTCAACCCTAATGCATAAAATGAAAGCGAAGATTAAAAATGGGATTGGTGGCAAAGAAAAGTACCTGTAGACGAAAGCAAAGGCTAAACGAAGCTTGGTACAGAGAGGTTGCAGAAACGGCTATGGAAGATATTGAGAAGCTAGAGAGAGAGAGTTCAGGCGCAAAGAAGAAGAAGGGGAAATGACTTCAAAAATTATTTAAATATCTTGCTGATGAGTGGGCCCATTAACCAAGGCAGAGCACATCCCACGAGGAGGGCATCATTAGGGCATAAAGTCCCAACCAAAGTGTGCAGTCGTCATGCCTGGGAAAATGGAACGACAGTGGATATCTGCCGAGGTGTCACATCAGCTTGACAGGTGTCATTCATCTAACTGACCATACACTCGTCTTAATGGAAACACTATTCCTCAGCCATCTCAACAGCATCGATGGCTAAGGGCTGGGGGTGATTGATATACCCGTATATACTCTCAGCTAGGCCGAGGGCGTACTCCACCTGGCGAGGCCAGGATAACCCCTCGTCGGGCCCAGACGACCCTTCAAGGGGTCGACCACCTCATCAGGACCAGACGACCCTTCAAGGGGCCGACCCCTCATCAGGTCCTGGCGACCCTTCAAGGGGCCGAACCCTCATTAGGCCCAAATGACCCTTCAAGGGGCCGACCCCTCATCAGGCCCGGATGACCCTTCAAGGGGCTGACCTCTCATCAGGCCCAGATGACCCTTCAAGGGGATGACCCCTCATCAGGCCCGGACGACCCTTCAAGGGGCCGACCCCTCATCAGTTTCAGATGACCCTTCAAGGGGCCGACCCCTCATCAAGACCGAACGACCCTCCGAGGGTACGACAGTACGAGGCCTAAACCAGTCCAGACTCACTGCCAGAAGGAACTTTTCCCTCGGCCTCCTATCATAGGCCAAGGGTGACATCATCACATCGCGTGGTTTGGGAGATGTGTGGAACAGTGCGCGTGAGGCTCACATGACACATGGAAGACCGTTATAATAATATCACCCCCTCACGTGAGGGAATATTATGTCATCATTTGGCATCTGCAGGTGTCAACGGGAGATTGGCTAGATCATCATTCACATGCACCATGCATACTTGGGGGGTACACTACACCCCCCAAGACCTATATATACTTGTCACTTACAACCCTACAAATGGATCAATCGATAAATTATAACCCTAGCAAAAACTCTGCTTATACACACAGTAGAGAGAGAATGTGAGCTTATGTGCATTGTATCCAAGGCCAATAGTGCCCATACTTAGTGGATCACACACTCACAGTGGATGTAGGCCTAATTGGCTGAACCACTATACATCATTGTCTTATTCCTCTTATACTCATCTCCTTCTACACACTTACACACTTATGCATATATATCTTTATGGCTGCCATGGTTATTATAGTTTGAGCTCATCACTTATCTGGTGGTGCTAGATTTCAACATCATCAATAGTCAACTATTCCCTATGCGCTGCAGTGCTCACAAAGGCATCCATTTCTTAGAGATCGGGATGCTAGAATGATTTGCAGAGGAAAATCATAAAAAAGAAAGAAACCAAGAAGCTGTAAAAAAATGAAGGGAATTCTCCCCCTTTATATAGGATGCCAAGGGTCATGCCGATCAGCATTAACCCCCCACCCACCGATCGGCACTGCCTCTTTACCTTCCCAAGATAGTCCAAAAGTCCATGCCACTATCGAATGGCACCGTCTGCACCATGCCGACCGGCACCCCCTTAAAGTTTTGTACAAAAATTCCCAGAAAATACCAGAAAATCCTGAAAAATCCTTAGAAAATTCCTAAAAATCCCCAGAGGGATTTAGAACATTTTCACCAAGAAAATTTCACATTCCCGCACGCGGAACCCCTATCTCTCCAGCGGAGCTCTCAAGAGCCAAGTAAATCCCCTCCCGGCAACGTCCCCAAAGAATCTCTAAGGATCACCTCCTATATCTCAGAGGTCTCAAACCTCCCCGGGTAATATGTCCAATACTTGGACCACCTAATCACTTCTCCAGTGGAGTTTACAGCGTCAAATTGACCTTTCCTCCGCAAAGTCTCCAAAAGACAAAAGGATTTCCCCAGCCATCGGCTCCCCATCTCAAAACAACATCGCAAGGTAATTTTCCCCAGCGGAATCCTATAGAATCATTCTCCCCATCAATATCTCCAAAGGTCGCTCTAAATTTTCCCCAGCTCATTCACTATTCCCCAGCGAAACCCAAAATCCAATCTTTATCCGCAGCAAAATCCCAGATTTTCCCGAAGGAAATGTACACCCCTCTCTTAGGTCAGAATTAACCTCGGTCTTGGATCGTCACCTTAGTTAGGCCATAATTGACCTTGGTCCTCGGTCGTCACCTCTCTTAGGTCAGAATTGACTTCGGTCTTAAATCATCACCTTCAGCCCGTAGAATTGGCTTCGACCCACATAATTAGTCATCTGTACTTAAGCCCGCAGAATTGGCTTCGACCCGTAAAATTGGTCATCTCATCCTTAAGCCCACAGAATTGGCTTCAACCTGTAGAATTGATCATATCATCCTTAAACCCACAGAATTGGTTTCGACCAGCAGAATTGGTCATTTCACCTTAAGCCCGCAGAATTGGTCACCTCCATTTAAGCCAATAGAATTGGCTTTGACCCACAGAATTGGTCATCTCTACTTAAGCCCGCAGAATTGGTCATCTCACCTTAAGCCCGCAAAACTGCCTCGACCCGTAGAATTGGTCATCTCACCTCAAGCCCTTAGAATTGGCTTCGACCCGTAGAATCGGTCACCCTCATCTTCAAGCCCTTAGAATTAGCTTCGACCCATAGAATTGGTCATCCCCACCATGCTCCTTAGGTCCTTAGAATCGACCTCGACCCTCTAAATTGGTCCTCCTTGTTCCTTAGGTCCTCAGAATCGGCCTCGACCCACTGAATTGGTCATCCTCTTTCAAAAAGCATTATGTGGTGTCTATTCGACGGCTATCATTTGTTCCAAACTCACCCATTGAGGGGCTCTATAGACACCCCATTCTGTTACCCCTTAAACTCTCCTTAGGTCCTTAGCACCTCCCTTCATCACTATAAATCCAGGTCATACCCCGAGTACTGACCTAGAAGCGATCGGGCACGCCCAGGCTCCGTTTGACCGAAAGTCAAAGTCTTTAGCTTAATCAAGACTGAATGAATCTTCAAAGGTCAATCAAACCCCTTTCCAACGGTTTGTCCCGTGCGCGATTCTCACTTACTATGCAGATGAATGACTCGTTTTCCCCCGAAACTCGATCAGAAGGCCATCGGATGCTCCTGAGCTCTATTTAACCTAAGTCAACTCTTTAACTTGACCGAGACTAAATGAATCTTCGAAGGGCACTGAATCCCCTTTCCAACGGTCCATCTCATGCACGATTCTGACTTACGGTGTGGACGAACGATCCGTTTTACTTCGAGAGGTCGCCAAATACTTCTAGGGCCCCGTTGAATAAAGTCAACTCCCTGAACTGGATCAAACTCTTTGGAATGTTGAAGTACATCTCCTAACCTTTCCAATGGTCTACCCCGTGCACGATTCGGACTTACCATGCGGACGAACGATCTGTTTGCATCCAACGATTCCCCATCCAAAGGACCGACGAGCGCTTCCAAGCCATATTTAATCCAAAGTCAACTCCCTAACCCGGGAGCAGTCCAAATGACTTTCGAAGGTCTCTGAACTACCTTTCGAATGGTCCACCCCGTGTGCGATTTGGATCAACGGTTTGCGCTCTACGGCCATTTTTCCGAAAAGGCCTGAAAGAGACTGCCAAACGGCAGGTCCCAGACCCTGCCTATCGGCAGTGTGCCTAAACACACCTGCCGATTGGTAGGACCATGGCTATGCCGATCGGAAATTCCCTTGGCCTATAAAATTTTGGCCTTATCCTCATTGCAAAGGGAGCCCAGATCTGAAAGATATCACTCTCAACAAATCCAGAAAACCTCTCTCGAAGTCAGCGTGATTTTCTCATCCAAATCCCTTTCCAACCTTCACTTTTCAATATCCTTTTCATCAAACTTGGTGAATTCACTACGCTCCATCATCATCCAAGTGCAAGTGTTGCTCTCTATCATTCAAGATCAAGATCAAGATCTTAAAGAAGGTCTAATTTTCTCAATTCTCTCCTTAAATTCTCATTAACTTGTTTCATTACTTAGAACTTTTATTCTCTCATCTCACGCATCCTAATATACTTTTTATTTAGTATTATTACACATCCCATATTTTCATACAAATAAAAACCCAAAAAATGAGAAAAGGAGGGTTTGCTCATAAATTCCAAACGGGAATTCTCACACTTTTCTCACAACTAAAACACTTTTTCTACACACACACAAATAAAAGAATCCCCCAATTGGATTTATGGAATAACCCCCACCCCTTGTTTTGCATATGATCTACGTGGAATGTGATGCCTCTATAGGCTACGTAGGCATCTCGAGGTAAAACCCAAGACTCGAGTCCTATTCTCACTTTTTCTCTCATTTTCTATTTTCTTTAATCTCAACTCTCTTGGATTACATATATCCATATATGCATATATTTGTTCTTAGTGGCGTATTATTCCACATACGTTATTGTTCCATTATAACGATCAACGCAAGGATAATCGCGTAAATTCTATTTTCTAATATTATTTTTATGAATCCTCCTACGAATGACTTGCTTTATCTCTTCCATGATATAAGTTGAGGATTCCTATTCCCCACTATATATACACATGCACACATATCACGAGGAAAAAAAAGAAAATAGCAAAAACCCATGAGAGACCGTAAGGGCGTACTGGGTGCCTAACAGCTTCCCATTTCGTAACTTAGCCTTCAGACCCTTTTCGAATCATTTTGGTTTTGTATGCATCAGTATGTCTTTGGATGCTGTCCTTTGGGATGGATCCCTTTCTTTTGCCTCTTTTGAGTAAAACAGACTGGCGACTCCATCTCTTTACATTTTTCACCTCATCAATGACGTCGGCCGAAGCGTTCCCGAGAGGGATGCGCGGGACCTAGGATCCTCACTCCGCCCGCCCACCGCAAGGATCAGGGATGGACACAACATGTTTTACCGACTATGCGGCCGTAAAATATATCCTTTCTACGAAGGACGCCAAGTCGCGCCTCGTAAGGTGGATCCTACTCCTACAAGAGCTTAATCTTTCTATAAAATACAAGAAAGGAGTAGAAAACGTTGTTAACGACCACTTATCGCGGCTCTCGTTCGATGTGCCTAGTGATCCAATTCCCATAGACGAGTATTGCCCGAATGAGTAGCTTTTTTCCACTTCTTATTTACCTTGGTTTGCGAACATCATGAATTATCTTGTCATGAGAGTTGTCCCTCCCGGATGGACACCGCAAGAGAAGAAGAAATTCCTCACTTGGTCCCGAATTTTCTTCTATGAGGACCCATTCTTATTCAAATATTGTGCGGACCAGCTCATCTGCCAATGCATACCGAATGAAGAAATCCAAGATGTGATCTGGTTTTGTCATACGGATGCATGTGGAGGCCACTTATTCAAGAATAAGACGGTCGATAAAATTTTACGAAGCGTCCTCTATTGGCCCACTATTTTCTTGGATGTGAACTCCTATTGCAAATCTTGTGATAGATGCCAAAGAATGGGAGCTATTACGCGTCGTGACATATTGCCTCTAAACCCTATACTAGTCATTGAGTTATTCGTTTGCTAGGGTATTAACTTCATGGGACCATTCCCTCCCTCTTTTGACTTCTTATACTTCCTCGTCGTGGTGGACTACGTCTCTAAATGGGTGGAGACAATAGCTACTTGGACGAATGATAACAACGTGGTGATAAAGTTCCTACAGGAACACATACTTTCTCGCTTCGACGCTCCGAAGGCAATCATAAGTGATAATGGCACACACTTTTGCAATAAGCCATTTGAAAAGTTAATGAGAAAGTATGGGGTCATTCACATGGTTAGATGACTTATCACCCTCAAACAAGTGGGAAGGCAGAGTTAGAAAATCCTGAGATCAAAACTATCTTCAAAAAGACCGTCGATCCTACTCGAAAAGATTGGTCTCTTAAATTAAACGATGCTCTATGGGCCTACCGCACCACCTACAAGAACCCCCTTGGGATCTTCCTGTTTGTCTTTGTTTATGGCAAGCCTTTCCATCTCCCTGTGGATCTAGAACACAAAGAATATTGGTACATCAAGAGGTTGAATTACAATCTTGACAAAGCCGATGAATCTCGTAAGATTCAATTGAATTAGTTGGAAGAATTATGCAATGATGCATATGAGAATGCCAAAATTTCAAAGGAACGGATGAAACTCACACATTACAGAGTTTCAGCCGTGATAAAAAGTGCTTCTCTACAACTCTCGACTACACTTGTTCCCCGATAAGTTGTGTTCAAGGTGGACAGGGCCATTTGTTATTCAAGAAGTGTTCCCTCATAGTGATGTGGAGTTAGAAGATTCAAAAGGGGGAACGACTTTCAAAGTGGATGGACAATGCCTCAAGTTGTACTATGAGGCATTTCTCGAAGAAGCCGACACTATTTGGTTATCGGACCCCATTTATGGGGATTAATTGCGCTATATAAGAATGTCGTCGGACCCCCGATGTGTATGGGGTGACTCTTGTATATTTTAGATGTGCATCGATTAGGATTAGCTAGATTCGGTTAGTTAGTTTGAGTCTGTCAGAATAGGACACACATGTTAGGTTGAGCGAACATGCGTTTAGAGCAAGCCTACGATTTCATAGAAAGATTTGAGCGAAATTGGTTAATTACGTGCTGGTAGAGTGGTGAGTGTATCCCAAGTTCAAGAAAGAGGAACAAAATGATGCATAGAGGATGTTGGTGAAAATTGACTACCGGATCGGTCCGACCCTCGGCGATCGGATCGGTTCATTTTTGGGAAATTTAAAACAAAAAAAGGCCCGAACCGGTCCAGTCCTGGGCACCCAGATCGGTTTGACCTCTGGTTATTTTTTATTAGACCTAGGTGCAGCCTCCCCACTCCCCAACCACCCTCATTCCCTCCAATACGTTTCTCTGGACCCTTTTCCCTCCCGAATCCTTTCCCACTTCCCTCCAACAGATTCCCCTCCCAAACCAACCCTTCCCTCTCCTTCACCAACCTATAAATACATCCTTATACCTCCCTATTTCCACCACACCTTCTCCAAACTCTCTCTCTCTCTTAAAGCTTTCTCATATTTCTAGTCTCCCCCCATACCATGGCCAACCGAGCATCACCCCATAAATACAACTCAACCCAAGTGGTTGATTTCGGGAATTTGTAGTTCCCGTACTGCTCCCTTGAAGAATGTGAGTGGTGTTAAACTTTATTCGTCACATCTAGGATACTGCTCATGGAGCGCCAAGTGCACTGGAATGAACTACCGAATTTAGTCACCACCCTTTTCAATGCCTGGGGTTGGTGTCGTCTCCTCAACGAGCCACATGAAGAGGTGTGGGAAGCAAAAGTCTGAGATTTCTATGGCTCTCTAGTCCGCACCGAGGAATTCTCTTACGAAGCCTACATCAACGAAACCCGTATGCCTTTCTCCTTGGAAGGCCTCATCCGCAAGTTGGGGTAAAAAGAAATTCCCTTCCCAAACAATTTTACCTACCCTAACCCCCGCTCCCCTCTCTCGAAGACCACTTGCATGTCCCGAATGGCATCGGACGAGGTGTGGGCAGGTGAAACTTTTTCGGTGGGCCGGCTGAATGACAAGGCCAGAATTACATTCCAAATCATGTGCGCCAACATCATCCAAACATCCAACGATTCCTCTATACGCCCATGCCAAGCGACCCTAGAGTACCACCTCTTTGATACTAACACCATGCTCCATTTGGACCGACTCATTTATAAAGACATCTTCTTTTCAGCATTGGACAAAAAGGGCACCGCCCTGCTCCACTATGCCCGGCTAATCACATCCATGCTTGTCGAATTCGAAATTGAATGTCCAGTTGTGTTCCCTCCCTTCCAAACCCTCTTGGGAAGGGTACCCATACCAAAAGCGAGCCTCAACGAGAAATTATACGCGCCCGGAAGGACCAAGCCCAAACACAGGCAGAGGAAAGTTCAAATGAGGATGATTCGATGTCGAAGGAGTTGGAGGATGAGGATGAGGGGGAAGTCGTAGGGGCCGACGACGCTAGCAAGGCCGAAGGTGATGAAGCAGAATACAACGAGGATGATGATTCAGACTTTGAGCCTCCGGGTGGAAACTTTGACACGAGACTCAACGCGATTGAAGCAAGACTCAATGGGTTCATAACTCAATATGATGATGATCGGGCGGAGGATCGTCACGTGTATCAACGCGACACAAGCATGATGCACCGCCTCCAAGCCCAAATGTTTCAAATGTCATTTGGCGTGCCTCCCCTGCCATATTATTATGACCCGTATGATCCAAATGCCCCCGAACCTACTCACCCACCCCTACAATAAGTTGTTGCACTAGGCTGTTTTTGTATTGTTTTCATTTTCTTCTTTCCACAGATTTTGTATGCTTATATTTAATGGAAAGTCGATTGCCTAGCTTGTGTGTTCTATGTTTTTGTTTATATCTCGCATTTTGCACTTTGTTCCATTCTTATTGTTCTCACCTTAATTTAGTTTTTAGTCCTTTTTGTATCGGAACTATGCAAAAACCTAAGTTGGGGGGGGGGGGGGGGGGTACGGATGCGCTTTTACATTTCACAAAGTCCAAAATGCCCAAAATTTCAAAAAAAAAATTGAAAATTTTCAAAAAAATCGAAAAATATTTTTTCTTCAAAGTAAATAAAATTTGGAATTTAAATTTTTCAAAAATATCATCAAAATTTTCTTTAAAGTCTCAAATTTGTAAATTTCAAATTGTACAAAGTCGAAATTGGCCAAATATGAAAATTTAGCAAAAATTGACAACTTAGCGAATAAGTGTGGAGTTTAATCAAACCCGATGAGATTTCGAACCTTTCGATTTTTTTGAGTTTTTAAAATCAATCTGAGTTAATGGTTAACTCAAAATTCTTTTTAGCATTTTATTAAGTCGTTGAAGATCTCAATACCCTTGTTTGATCATTTACGGGAAATGTGTGAGATTTTATCTCGAAAAGCACTCTAAAATATCTCTAAACTAAAATTCACCTCGAGACGCGTATGGTAAATTGATTAGCAATTTGGACAATGAAGTAGGCCCTCGTTTGAAATATTAACCAGAAAACGTAATGAAAAATTCATACCTTTTGCAACCCCAATTGGGCCTTATAAATGTTTCCCTTTTCGTTTAATAACCCGAAACCCATATGGCCCAAAATTAGGAAAATCGAAAAAGCCAGCAATTAAGTCCAATATGTGTGAAAATGAAAAGGGGCAGTAAAAGAAAAATGCTCAAGAAAAATAGCAAAAAGAGACAAATGTGAAAAATAGAAAAAAATTGAATTGAATAGAAAATGTTCAAAACCCCGGAACAAAGCACTAATGGACATTATAAGGAGATTTCCCAATTTCGAATTATCCGACCATTACCATATTATCCAATACACCTTATGACCCAAGAAAAGTCCTAACCGAGTCCAGATTGCAAAATTGATTACCGTGTGGAGAGATAAAACACAAAAAGATAATAAGAGAGACAATAAGGTGTGAATAAGAGGCAATGTCCCCGTTTCCCAACGATCGTAACCCGATAAAGAGATCTTTTCACCCATAAATTTCTTCTTTCATTTTTGTATGGGAGAGTTCGTGTCCATTATATTTACTTCTTATTTCACGCATACCGAGCAAAATATTCACATTCTAAGTGATTCGTTTGTGAGAGTATCCCGTGAGAATTTGAATCAAAATGAATTTTTGAAAAAGTTACGTGATGATTAATCGGTGGAAATTGGCGGTTAAAATTTCTGGCTTCGCGCACACACACGACAAAATGAGATTTTAGCATATAAATACATGGTGATTATTTTTTGAAAAGTTTAAATTGTACAATTTTTAGGTATTTTGAATTTTCATTGAGTCAAAAACTAAATTTTGTGGGTATATTCACTGCAAACCCTCACGAGACACAACTCGTCCTACTAGGGTAACCTAGGGGTTTAAAGGCTTGTTGCATACTCTAAACGCAATCGCATCGCCCTCGAAAGTGGTATTCTATCTTAATAAACTGATTTTCAGGAGTTGAACCGTAGCTGGTTTCGTTTACATTGCTCGGGATGCACAAAGTTCTATGTTAGGGGGATTTGATTAGGCATAAATTCTTTCGAATTTATCCCTTTAATTTAGTAGCTTTTAGACCTCAAATAACGCAAAACGTATTGATTTATCTCTTTTATATGCTACTGGCCATTCCCATATAGTACCTCGATTTTTGTGTGTTTTTCGTGCTTTTTACAGGTATTTAATGCTAAGTGAAGAAAAGCGAAATCCAAAACCAAGGAATCAATAAAGGAAGGAAAATCAGAGGGCAAAATGGTCAATTTACATCGAGAGTTCGGATGAAGGACCAACATGAAAAATGAAGTCTTCGCGTAAATAAGCGCGTAGGAAGAAACGACATCCCAATCCGAGCATCGAGTCAAAATATATGAAGCCGCGAAGATGAGAAAATCGAGAATAGAACACTAGAGCAAATTCAGCACCGGAACGGACCGGATATAGACAAAAATGATCGATTCGGGAAGATAAAAACATTATATCTCATTTAAGGGACTGGGCCAATCCGGTTATGGACAAAAATGAATCGATTCGGAAAGACAACAACATACTAGTCACTTTTTACAGCCAGACCGATCCGTTAAAGAAAATAACGAACCAATCCGAGTTACTACCAGACCGAACCGATGAAACCATCATATCGATTTGGTTGGGATTTTCCCAGATTTTTCTTCCATTTTTCAGAGTTTTAGTTGGTTCAAACTCTTGCAAAATTCAAAGCGTATTTAATTTGGCTTATTATCAAACATTAGGGGGTTTGAATTTCAGTAGTTTTAGAGGGCTCTTGTAGATAAGAATGCCAGTTTTGAAGTTTTGCAATTAATTCAAGATTCAGAGTTTAATTTTTCATATTTCTTCAGCGCAACTAAAATTTAATTTTTGCTTTAAATTTCTTTAGTAGTTGGTTTGAGTAATCCGTGGTTCTTAGTGTTCGATTCTTAATTCAAAAAATTTCTTCTCAAATATTCAAAAGTAGTCATGAATTCCTGCACTTTAGAAATTGTGTTTTTATTCAATTTGATCATGTCTGGCTAAGTTTTTAAAGGTTGGGGTGCATGAACCCAACCCGGTGTAATTTACCAATGTAGAAAATAGGACTTCAATTGAATGTTTAGAGAATCATGTTTTGTAGTACGTACAATCATCGTAGATCTTTTAACCTCGTTTTCCCTAGGTAATCGGGGTGTTTAAGACTGCGATGCACGTGTAGCTATTCAGCACCACTTTGTTCTTACCTTTGATTATGTATGGTGCGGACTCGTATCCTCATATATATAACGCTTAGTATTAACAAAGTCCGGGTTCAAGTAAAGTTCTAATTCAAAATCTATCATTCTATACGGTAAATATACTAGGGTTCGGGGGATTGTAACCTGACCTATCGTTCCTTATTCATAGTTAATACGTTCAGTAGATCTATTTCGTTGAACTTAGTTTAGTAAGTAATTAATTTGTATTCAGTTAGAGTTAATATATTGTCCATTCTCCTTAATCACCTTTTCTATTTCTTTTTGAGAGTCAATTTTTAGGTTAGTCACCTATTCCGCGTCGTTACGATTCATCATCCTAGTTTCCTATGGAGGCGATACCTACTTACTGGGTTTATTACTAACGCGACAGGCTTGCACTTGAGCCTATATCAGCACGCACACTAGATACACATTTGTGGTCGCGTCACGTGGACTCCTTCGTACTTGTGTGTCATTCGACGTGCACATTTTCTCTTTCAAAGCGATTCGTGATTCAGCGAACACTTATATCTTATATGTTTATTATTATTTTAGGGTACACACCTATGGATAAATCCACTCCTTCCATTCCATGATGTGATTTGGATTATTACATTCTCCTGTTACTTAAATTATACACATGTACACACACATCACGGAGGAAAAAAGGGAGAAGATTAACATAGTCCATGAGAGACCAAAAGGGAGGAATGGGTTCCTAACACCTTCCCATTCGGAAACTTAGTCCCTGAACCATTGAATCACTTGGTTTTGTGTCCATCCATTTGATCTTGAGGCCGTTCTCTGGAGGCGGTGACATTTTTTGCTTATTTTGAGCAAAATAGGCTGGCGAGTATATCTCTTCGTGTTACCCCCATAGGATGGACCCCGAAGACGCCGACACGAGTGGTGGAAAGAGGCCCTCCATGTCCTCGAATCACCCACAAGTGCAAGGACAAAAAAGGGAAGAGAGAGCAAGGGAAACTTCTTCTTCCCCTCATCCTCACTTCGAGATTCGTGCCCGTGCCCGTCCCAAGGAATCAGGCCTAGATGACCAATATATATATATATATATATATATATATATATATATATATATATATATATATCAAGGGTCTAAAAAATGCGAGGCGTGATTGAGGCGTGGAGGCCAAGCCTTAAGCCTTAGAAGCCTAGGCGGGCCTAGGCGTAAAAAGGCGTGAAAAGGCGTTTATGCCTTCTTAATATATTTTAATATTTTTTAACCATAACAAGGCTATTAAAATACAAAAATTGCATAGATCATAAAAATATGTCTGAATATATGAAAATTAAAATACTATTTGATTATTTTGGATGAGATAATGGTCCGGTTTGTAAACAAATTCTTTAAAAGGCAACATCGTTTCACTAAATCATTGTTGTTTTTAGAAAAAAGTGCGCCTTAAGGGTTTTACCAAGAATAAGGCGTGAAAAGCGTAAGGCGAGGCGTTTCTCCCAAGCCTTAAGCCTAGGCGGATTTTTTAGAACAGTGATATATATATATATATATATATATATATATATAAAGAGAGAGAGAGAGAGAGAGAGAGAGAGAGAGAGGGATTTCAATTGGAACCATTTTAACACGTCCAAAAATTGAACAATTTTTCAATACAATAAAAATATAATTTTTTCTTGTGGATATTAAACATTTCAAGGTACCCGCAAAAAAATCATCTCTTTAATTTTAAAAAATGGGTCAAATATATGCCAGCTTTTATATTTTTGAAAGATCATTTGTTTTCTTAGGTCCATCGGAGAACACGACTATATATCTGTATAATATATGAGGTTGGACTTTTAATCTCGATTATTCAACGATCGAGGTTCAAAGTTGGATATTTATATCAAATGGTGAAATAAGCAGCCACATGTGGACGGTGTAAAATGGTAATTTCTGCCTCAGATAACAAATATGTAAAATTTAGGGGTCTTTACACATAGGTCCCATTTGTTGGGTCAACATTCTTATAAGTCCTATTGACTTTTCAACAATCCTATAGGTCCTATTCCAACTTTTTAAGGAATTTTTCCATCTAAAGGTTCGCGCTAGCGGTATCCAATCCTTACCACCATTGTTGGAGCTTCAACGACCTTCGTCAGAGCTCCGATTTGGGGTGGGTAAGGGTGGCATGTGGTGCTGCTGGCGCGGACCTTTGAAAATAAGAGACTTTTGAATAAATGGGTTTTGGATCCACCAGAGTATCATGGGGTGTCGCTGGCGCGGACCTTTGAAAATAAGATTGGATAAATAGAATCGCGATCATCTGGAGCACCGATTTGGGGTGAGTAGGTATATATATATATATATATATATGGTATGTAATATTAACTCAGTAAATGTTACTGTTTGTGAAAATGTTATATATATATTGTGTAATATTAACTCAGTAAATGTTATATATATAAAACTATTTCATAAATATATTAATACAGTAAATGTTATTGTTTGTGAAAATGTCACAAATATGAAACTATTTCATTTTCTGGTGTATACAATAAAGTTTAATATCTATGACATTTTTACAAACTATATATATATATACACACACACACACACACACACACACACGGTAGATCCAAACCTTTTTTTTTAAATTACCATATTTTTAAAGGTTTACGCTAGCGACATTCAATCCCCACCACTACCACCCCCATTGTCGAAGCTTCAACGACTTTCATCAGAGCTATGATTTAGGTGGGTAGTAGTAGCATAGGGTGCCGCTGGCGCGAACCTCTTAAATTAATAGAACATTAGATAAATGGAGTTTGGATCCACTGGAACTCCGATTTGGGGTGATTAGGGGTGACATTGGGTTAGGTTTATATCTACAACATTTTACAAACGTTAACATTTACTGTGTTATAACACAGTATATATATATATATATATATATATATATATATATATATATATATATATATATATATATATATATATATATATATATATATATATATATATATATATACGGTGTATCCAAATCTCTTTTTTCTGATATTGTCTTATTTTTAACGGCGCGTGCTAGCGGTATTTAATCCCGACCACCACCAACCCCAATTGTCGGAGCTCCAACAACCTTCATCAGAGTTCTAATTTGGGGTGACATGTAGTGCCGCTCCTGCGGACCTTAAGAAATAAGAGACTATTCGATAAATGGGGTTTGGATACACCGGAGCTCCAGTTTGAGGTGAGAATGGGTAGCATTGGATTAGGTATATATCTGTAATATTTTCACAAATAATAAATGTTACTGTTTGTGAAAGTGTTACATCGACATCCCATGCCACCTCAAATCAGAGCTCTGATGAAGGTTGTTGGAGCTCCGATAAAGGGGGTGGGTGGTGGTGGGGATTGGATGCCGCTGGAGCGGACCGTTAAAAACAAGATAATATCAGAAAAAAAGAGGTTTGGATATATATATACTGTGTTATATGAACACAGTAAATGTTAATGTTTGTGAAAGTGTTATAGATATAAACCTAACTCAATGCCACCCCTACTCACCTCAAATCGGAGTTCCGTTGGATCCAAACCCCATTTATCTAATAATCTCTTAATTTCAGAGATCCGCGCTAGCGGCACCCTATACCACTACTGCCAACCCAAATCATAGCCCTGATGAAAGTCGTTGAAGCTCCGACAATGGGGGTGGGTAGTGGTGGGGATTGAATGTCGCTAGCGTAAACCTTTACAAATATGATACTTTTGAAAACAAAAGAAGTGGTTTGTATCTACCGTGTGTGTGTGTGTGTGTGTGTGTGTATATATTATGTAATATTAACTCAGTAAATGTTACTGTTTGTGAAAATGTTATATATATATTGTGTAATATTAACTCAGTAAATGTTATATATATAAAACTACTTCATAAATATATTAATACAGTAAATGTTATTGTTTGTGAAAATGTCACAAATATGAAACTATTTCATTTTCTGGTGTATACAATAAAGTTTAATATCTATGAAATTTTTACAAACTATATATATATATATATATATATATATATATATAGACACACACACACACGGTAGATCCAAACCTTTTTTTTTTAAATTACCATATTTTTAAAGGTTTACGCTAGCGACATTCAATCCCCACCACTACCCACCCACATTGTCGAAGCTTCAACGACTTTCATCAAAGCTATGATTTAGGTAGGTAGTAGTGGCATAGGGTGCCGCTGGCGCGAACCTCTGAAATTAATAGAATATTAGATAAATGGAGTTTGGATCCATTGGAGCTCCGATTTGGGGTGATTAGGGGTGACATTGGGTTAGGTTTATATCTACAATATTTTTACAAACGTTAACATTTACTGTGTTATAACACAGTATATATATATATATATATATATATATATACAGTGTATCAAAATCTCTTTTTTCTGATATTGTCTTATTTTTAACGGCGCGTGCTAGCGGTATTTAATCCCGACCACCACCAACCCCAATTGTCGAAGCTCCAACAACCTTCATCAGAGTTCTAATTTGGGGTGACATGTAGTGCCGCTGGTGCGGACCTTAGGAAATAAGAGACTATTCGATAAATGGGGTTTGGATACACCGGAGCTCCAGTTTGAGGTGAGTATGGGTAGCATTGGATTAGGTATATATCTGTAATATTTTCACAAATAATAAATATTACTGTTTGTGAAAGTGTTACATCGACATCCCATTCCACCTCAAATCAGAGCTCTGATGAAGGTTGTTGGCGCTCCGATAAAGGGGGTGGGTGGTGGTGGGGATTGGATGCCGCTGGCGCGGACCGTTAAAAACAAGATAATATCATAAAAAAGAGGTTTGGATATATATATATATATATATATATATATATATATATATATATATATATATATATATATATACCGTGTTATATGAACACAGTAAATGTTAATGTTTGTGAAAATGTTATAGATATAAACCTAACTCAATGCCACCCCTACTCACCTCAAATCGGAGTTCCGTTGGATCCAAACCCCATTTATCTAATAATCTCTTAATTTCAGAGATCCGCGCTAGCGGCATCCTATACCATTACTACCAACCCAAATCATAGCCCTGATGAAAGTCGTTGAAGCTCCGACAATGGGGGTGGGTAGTGGTGGGGATTGAATGTCGCTAGCGTAAACCTTTAAAAATATGATACTTTTGAAAAAAAAAAAAAAGTGGTTTGGATCTACCGTGTGTGTGTGTATGTGTGTGTGTGTGTATTATGTAATATTAACTCAGTAAATGTTACTGTTTGTGAAAATGTTATATATATATTGTGTAATATTAACTCCGTAAATGTTACTGTTTGTGAAAATGTTATATATATAAAACTATTTCATAAATATATTAACACAGTAAATGTTATTGTTTGGGAAAATGTCACAGATATAAAACTATTTTATTTTCTGGTGTATACAAAAAAATTTAATATCTATGACATTTTTACAAACAATAGCATTTACTGTGTTATCACATTATATGTATGTATGTATATATATATATATATATATATATATATATATATATATATATATATATATATATATATATATATATTCAATATGCTTTTATTTTTAAAGCTCTGCGCCACCGGCACCTAATGTCACCCCTACTAACCCCAAATCGGTGCTTAAGAGTATCCAGATCCCATTTATCCAATCTTATTTTCAACGATCTGCGCCAGCGGCACCCCATGACACTCCGGTCGATCCAAAACCCATTTATTCGAAAGTCTCTTATTTTCCAAACTCCGCGCCAGCGGCACCACATGCCACCCCTACTCACCCCAAATCGGAGATCTGAGGAAGGTCGTTGAAGCTCCAACAATGGTGGTAAGGATTGGATCTCGTTAGCGCGAACCTTTAAATATAAGTTATTTTTGAAAAAAGAGGGTTTGGATCCACCGGATATATATATATATATATATATATATATACTGTGTAGTATTATCACAGTAAATCTTACTGTGTGTTTGTGAAGATGTCACATATATAAAACTATTTTATATTCTAGTGCATACAATAAAGTTTACTGTTTGTGTAAAAAAATTTCTTTGAAATTTTATAACCTTTATAGATCTTGTTTGATAGATCTCGTCGAGCAGATTTTAAAAATAGTAATTTTACAAAAAATGGATTTGTGAATCAAAAGTTATGATCATTTAAAGATTAAAAAAAAAAGTCCAACCACTTATGTAACTTCTTAAAGGAAGTTATGGATGATTAGTTATAAAAGGGTAAAATTGTGAAAAAATTTCCTAAAAAGTTATAATAGGACCTATAGAATTGTTGAAAAGTCAATAGAACTTATAAGAATATTGCCCACGTAAATATAATTATCCCTAAAATTTATGTGTTTTCCAAATTCAATTGGATGAATTATAAAAAGTCTTACGCATACACAATGTTGGTTCGATGAATTGCAAAATGGTAATTACGCATACTTTAACTCCTCCAAATCTCCCCCAAATAGCATTGATGAGTTGTGCCCTGGGACCCATATCATAAGTTATAACACTTAAAGCTATTTGTGGATGATTTGGGGGAATTGTTTGTGACACATTGCATTTTCCTAATTTAAAATCTTTCACAGTATGATACTCTTCACATGACGAGTCGATCTCAGCTCTCTCTCTTCCTCCCAATCTCTCTCTCTCTCTCTCACACACACACCCCTTCTTCTCCTGCCGCCCTAAGCATCCCACATTTTCACCCTCACCCTCTGATCTCCACAGCTCCCCGCCTTCATTCACAACGTTCGAAGAACGATGTTTGAGTATTTAAGTTATTGTTCATAATTTTTCTTTCATTTGAATTAGTTTTCTTTTTCATTCAGAGATTTCGAATTTTTTTGGGGGGGGGGAGGGGGGCGGGGGATCAATTATATATAGTTAAATAGCATTTTTTATAGTGTTCTTCATTCCAGATATATGGATCATCAGTAGTGGGTGTTTAAAGTATCGCATCAGTAAACATTCAAATCATTTCTTCATTTTAGATCTACATCTCTCTCAATATAGCATGGTTCAAGAATGTTTTTTGGTTTTGTTTATTCATTTCAACACAGGGTTCTACTCTGATTTTTTTAATGGTTAGTCTTCCTGTAATTGTGAAATCAGTCTCTTCACTTTTGCATATATTCTCCGTGCCACTCTTTGCAAAGAAATAAGTTACATTTATGCTCGGGTTCTAATTCCTATTGTAATGATTGGTTTATTTATTTTCTTTGAGTATCAAACTATTATTATACATGAATATCAAACTACATTTGCTCATGTTAGAATAGTGCGTGACCCCCTCCCCCCCCCCCAAAAAAAAAAATAGGTATTTGCACAACTGGTATTAGAATCTCCATTTTTTCATTCTCGTTCTTCAAATTTTGTTCTTTCCTTATATCGCAGTATTCAATGTTCTGCCGTAATTTTCAAGTATGATTTGCGTTGCATGCCATCTATTTGATAATAATCCTCATACAATGTTTTTAAAAAGCCCCAAGTTATTCGGTTTAAATTTGAAAAGGTATGGTTGTCGATTCAAATTTAATGTTTGTTTCGAGTTTTCAATCCATTCTTTTAGTTGAAGTACCAAATCCGAGTCGTCTCAATTTATCAGAACACTAGCTTTTGTCCAAAATGCATAAATGGTGCCTTAGTCCATTCATTTCTTATTGGACTATGACATCAATGTCTTTTGTCCAAAATGCATAAATGGTGTCTTAGTTCATGAAAACACCATCCTTTTATTTTATTTATTGGACTAAAATATCAATTTCTTTTGTCCACGTCGAATACAAATGCATTATTGTCTTTGAGTTATCACATTTTTGCATTTGTTTCTAATCTATTTCGGTTACACAGTTGGTTCTATGTCATGTCTAAGGACTTTGATCCATAGTTCTATAATTGCATAGAAAAGATAAATATTCATGAACAAGACGTTCATGATACCTTCTTGAGCAACAAATGTGGCTAATATTTGGTACTTCAATTTTTGTTAGTTCGTTTCAAATAGTTGTGTTGTATTCAAGGTATTAAGAAATATTTTTAACTTTGTGTATAATGTTTGTTTATTAGTTGAGATTTTTGGCAATTAAAAGATGGGTCAATTATTAAATAGTCCCTACTATAAATATATATTTTTAAAAAGGACACATATTTTTAGTTTAACCCATTTAGTCCCTCAAGCACTCAATATCCTCTTATTTTTAGAGGTCCACGCCAGCGGCACTCCCTCTCCAAAATATGTGGCAAAGGACTTTTTGAGGCAAAATAAAAAAGTTTGGACTAAATGGGTATTAAAAAATGTCCGAGGGACTATTTGGTATATGTCCCTTAAAAGATTGGAGAAATTTTAATTTCAAATCAAATCAGTTTAATCCTATATTCTTAATTTGATTATTACAACGTAACTTGGTTTATTGGTTTATTATATCATTTTGTCAACCTTTAATCGTGAGCTTCCCATTGATATTACCTTCTCGAAAACTGCCAATACAGGGAATGTTATTTTTTTTTTTTGGTGTGTGTGTGTGTGTGTGGGGGGGGGGGGGGGGGGGGGGAGGGGGGAGGTGGGGGGTGTTCTATATATTTTAAATCATTAGATTAAGAGATTCTATAATTATCATTTTTATAATTTAATGAAAACCTAAAATTAGGAGTCGTAATATTGTTAAAAGCTTTTACATTTGATAGTTAATACATATTGTTAAAAGATAAACTAAAGTGGATATATGTGGATATCTAAGTATAGGTCTGCCTTGTAATTTTTTTTTAATTAGTAAGTAATTATTCATTTGGTGTTCTGTAAGGACATTGTCCATCACAATTTAGTATGTCGTATACCGCTACAATTTGATACAAGTCGTCGAAGGATTGAAAAGCTTACATCTACAAAGACGAATCTGAGTTATAAGAAGACTTCAATTTTCAATCCCAACAAGGATGAATTTTATAAATGTGTTTAAGTTTCATTTACATTTTACATTAAAAGTGTTGGGATATTTTTATAAAAGTTAAAATGATTTTTAGAATTTTAATGAATGTTTTTTAAAAAAAATATTTTATCATAAAAGTTTTGGATAAACATTGTTTCTGATCTTGTAAACAGTCTTAAGTTTTGGGGTTTCCAAGATATTTAAAAGACTGAAGCTTTTTGAGACACGTGTATGATGTCGTTCGAATGACATCGTATATGGTTCGAACGAGATCGTATCCCGCTCAAACGACAACGTATGTCATTCGAACGAGATGTGTTTTCAGCTGACAGTCACCACCTTGATTTTTAATATAAATAAGGGTGTCAGGCTTCTGATTTTCGTATGGAGAAAAATTGATTTTTGACAGAATACTTTTTTCTATAATTCTCCAACATTTTGAGGGTTGATTCTTTTGTTTTACAATACACAAAATCCTAAGTACTTTCTGTGAGTTGTTTTGTGGAATCCAAAGCGTAGTTTTGCTATTGTTCATACTTTGTGGGGATATCTCTACAACTGAGGATTGCGTGCTATTGTGGAGTGAGTCTCTATGAAGTTTATGACTACGTGCCATTGAGGATCTTTTGCGTGTTGATTCTTTGTTGAAGACTGCGTGTCTATTATGGTATAGCTGCGTGTGAACAATTGTTGATTTCTAACTGATGCTTTAAAGGTTTGACGAAGACACCATGCGTTACACTTGTGGGAGATTATCAATTTGTATATAAGTCGATGGTCTTATAAACTTGTCAAATTTCTAGAAATAAAAAGGTTTTTCCCTGCGAGAATTTATTTCTGAAATTTGTGTCACATATTTTTTATGGTTGACACTTGCACGCATGTCGCTATTTGAGTTTAAGGGATAAATTGATTTAATTCATAAATTGACACTAATTGAATAAGTTTGTAATTGAAATTTGCGCAACTATTTAAATCAGTATCGCACACGGTATTTTAAATTGGTATCAGAGAAGGTTACGCTAATTTATCGCGTATTCCTATTTTCTGAAAAAATTGTTTGATATTGATTTTTTTGAAAAATTTGATTTTGAATGTTTGTTACAATGTTTCCAAACGAAAACTTATATAGTCAGTTGCCAATTTTTTACGGGTCTAATTATGCTTACTGGAAAGCCCGAATGAAATCCCATTTAAAAGCAATCGATGAAAGGGTTTGGGTCATTTGTGAAAGAGGCTGGATTCCTCCCACTGTCATCGCAAATAATGTCACGAATTTAAAACCTGTGTCAGACTGGACTGAGGATGAGTTTAAGTGGAGCACTTATAATTCACGAGGGCTTAGTGCAATTTTTGAACACGTCACCTCTGACGAGTTCTGGCGTATTATGACGTGCACCACATCTAAAGAAGCGTGGGATTTTTGCAATTCACCCACGAGGGCACTAACGCGGTTTTCAAAATTTGACAACTCAATTTGAGACAATCACTATGTTAGAGACATAGTGTTTTGACAAGTTTTATACACGTTTGTCCTCTATTGTCAACACTAGTTTTAACCTAGGTGAGCCTATACCTGATGCACGGTGGTTAAAAAGATTTTAAGATCGCTGCCTAAAAATTTTATCCCTAAAGTGACTATTTTAAATACCTTAGGAAATTTGAATTATCTGAAATTAGAAGAGTTGGTAGGAGACCTCCAGGCACACAAAATTGACATGTTTTTCGACACTGTCAAATCTAAGGATAGAGGGATAGCACTTAAAGCCCAATCTAAGAAAATGAAAGTGAAATTTTGTGAGTCCGAGTTTGAGGACGAGTCCGAGTTTGAGGACGAGTCTGAGTATGACATGGCCCTTCTAGCAACGAATTTTTCAAAATTTCGCCAGTTTTCGAAACAAAATTCTTCCAATAAAAGATTTTCGGAGAAAAATAAAAATAAAGACAAGGCCAAAGAAAGCGGTGAGAAAGAGAAAGAGGGTGAAGAAAAGTTTGAAAATTTAAAATGTTTTCAGCGTGAAAGGAAAGGGCACAAGTCATTTGAATGTCCCACTAGGCTTAGGAGAGAGGGGAAGAAAGTTGCCATGCCAGCCACCCTTAGTGATAATGAGGGAGAAAAGGGAGATGAGGACGAGAGTCCAGTAAAGGTTTAGGATATGGTATGTGTGTTGCCTTTTTATCCAGTCACGAGAGCACACCCACTTTGTCCCACGACGATGAGGACACTTGTGCATGTGATACCCCCGAGGAGGTTTTGAGTGTTTCTAGCGAGTCTAAGAGAGAGTGCGCTAGTGATGATGAGAGTGAGCTCCAGATTGCATTTCGAGAGTTGTACACCGAGACACCTTAAAGGCTAAAAAATTGAATAACAAGTTGGGTCTCAAGGTGAAAGATTTAGAGAGAGAGATTGAGATTTTGAAGGAGTTTGAGGAAAAAACAAGTCAACTCGAGAAAGTGAAGGTTTCTTTGAGTGAGCAGTTGATTGCTTTGAATAGGGAAAAGAGTGAGCTTATAGCACGTGTGTCACAATTAGAGACAGATCTTAAGCACGCCTTGGAAGCTAAATCACTTTGGAGAACGCATCTACGAAGGTGGGAAAGATGGTTCTCAATCCTATTTTGGGGAGTGGTGAGAGTTCAAAAATAAGTCATGACGGTGCGTCTACTTCTTTTGTTGCATCCGAGTCGATTCCTACTTTAGAGTTAGATAAAAATGACTCTCTACCCAACCCACCTAGGCATACCGTACCTATTAGGAGAGCGCGTAGGAGACATTTTGAGAGAGGTATACCTAGGTCGGTTTATGTTTGTTCCCATTGCAAAAAGAGAGGACACCTTAGGGAATTTTGCTTTAAGTTGGGTAATGTGTCACGCTTTGTTCCTACACATGTTCGCACACATGCACCCACCCATGATAATTTTCTTGCACATAATGATAGAGAGTTTGCACATATTCGAGAACAAGTAAAGTTTTTGGTCAAAACTTCTCATGATTTGATGGAGTTGTTTCAAAATATATCACCATCTTCGAAAAATTCCACCGCACCTATTGGATGAGGTCTAAACATGTTTGCTAGCATAGGTTGATTTGCATGATGTTATCTTATGCCTATTGCTAGTATGTACCATTTGTTTTATACTTTGTTATCATTTTAGTTTGCTTTTTTTAATTTTGATACAGTTTTAACACTACTTTGGATCTATTTGCCATTCCAAGTACTATTTTTACGTAAATTTTCTCATTGGAAAAAGCTTCTTGACATTCTGAATAAACTGGGAAAATTTTCTATTCTCGCTCTAACGAGAACATATGTCGTGCGAAGGCTTCTCTAGAGATCCTATGTCGTTCAAACGATAAGGAATCTCATTTGAATGACCTATTGGGGTTTCTAGAAATTTATGTTTGCAGTCCTCTGGTTCATCTTGTTATACTTATTTGGTACTACTGGGTTGTTTCTAAATAGTCTTCGAAAAATACAAAAAGATTTTTGATTTAGAAAAATTTTGAAAAATCCAAAAAGAGTTTTATATTTTGTTTGCACCTTATATGAATTGACATTTAGGGTGACCAAGTCACAACTTCATGCCATATCCATGTGACTATTTGAAAGTGTTTTTGAGACAAGATGTTGTGTCATTCATGTGGTTTACAAAGCTTGGAGTCTTTGAGATGATATAGTGTTACTACCTATATGATTGAGTCTATTTTTCCTTTTTTGCACACATGCACGGATTGGTTTGACTTTTGTGCTTGTCTATCACATGTTGATTGAGAGTTTCCATCTCAATTCTACCTATACAACGAACCAAATGAGATAAAACTTGACAAAAAGTAGTGCATGATATAAACCGTTGATCAGTTTGTGTGATTTATTTTTGAAAAATGGGGAAGGGCTACGAAAGGTACTCATTTATCCTTTGCGATTAATACTCCTTTCAAATGGACCTAAAAAAGTGAGGAATTGAAAATTATCCGGGATCCGATGAGGTTTAAAAGAGCCCAAAAAAATTGAAAGGCAATAAAAAGAAAATTATACCAAAAATGGGCCAATAGATTTTAGTTTCATCACCTCATAAGAAAAATAAAAATCATTGTCTTTTAATGAGGATGGAATTTTCCACATGTTGCACGTCCTTCAAAGTCATGAAAAAGTATTACATAGTTTTGGACGTTATTGGTGTGGAAATCATTTATACTTTGATTTGTTGATATCATTAAGACGATGCCGTCTAAATTCAACAAATTCTACACCGAAGGACTTTTTTTTTATGTTCATTCGTTAGGTGTACACTTATGAATCGTGTACATATGATATGATTGAGTTGATTTTCCTGTCGAATGTGTCCACACCCATTTATTCAATTTCCACGATTTGGTTGTCCTAGTGTAAATTCATGGTGTGTGATTTTTGTAACATCATCTATTTTTGTTTTTTGTATAAAAAATTTAAAAATTGAAAAATAGTTTGTTTACTTGGTTAAATATGACACCCCGATTTTCTTTATGTGATTTATTCTTTTCCTTATCTATTTCGGACAAATAAAAAGGGGGAGAACGAATTAAGATATTATGGTTGAGTTTATGTATGGGGGAGATTTGATTATGCTTTCATGTTTATGCTTTATATCATTTCAAACCTGATACGTCATGAGGTTTTTGCTTTTTCTCATGTGTGTAGGTACAATTGAAGATTTTTGTATTGCACACCCTGATGAGAAAATCTTGGAGTTTTGAAGAGTTGATTGTTAAATCATTGTTTGAAAAGTTTGAAGACTTGTTAGTTTATCTTTCCACATTTGAGTTCTTGGGAGGTATATTTGTATAAGTCATATTTAGTTCGATAATTCGAATATTTTTATTTTGTACCGGCATAGACATAGGGGATATTTGTAAGGACATTGTCCATCACAATTTAGTATGTCTTATACCGCTACAAGTTGCTACAAGTCGTCGAAGGATTTAAAAGCTTACATATACAAAGACGAATCTGAATTATAAGAAGACTTCAACTTTTAAGCCCAACAAGGATGAATTTGGTAAAATGTGTTTAAGTTTCATTTACATTAAAAGTGTTGGGATATTTTTATAAAAGTTAAAATAATTTTTGGAATTTTAATAAATGGTTTTTTAAAAAACATTTTATCATAAAATTTTTGGATAAACTTTGTTTCTGATCTCGTAAGCAGTCTTAAGTTTTGAGGTTTCCAAAATATTTAAAAGACTGAAGCTTTTCGAGACACGTGTATGATGTCGTTCGAACGACATCATATATGGTTTGAACGAGATCGTATCTCGCTTAAATGACAGCGTATATCCTTCAAACGAGACGTCACCACCTTGATTTTTAATATAAATAAGGGTGTCAGGTTTTTTATTTTTGTGTGGAGAAAAATTGGTTTTTGACAGAATACGTTTTTCTATTATTCTCCAATATTTTGAGGGTTCATTATTTGGTTTTACAATTCACAAAATCCCAAGTACTTTGTGTGAGTTGTTTTGTGGAACCCAAATCATAGTTTTGCTATTGTTCATACTTTATGGGGAGATCTCTAGAACCGAGGGTTGCGTGCTATTATGGAGTGAGTCTCTATAAAGTTCATAACCGCGTGCCATTGAGGATCTTCTGCGTGTTGATTCTTTGCTGAAGACTGCGTGTCCATTGTGGTACAAATACGTGTGAGCCATTGCTGATTTCTAGCCGATGCTTTGAAGGTTTGATGAAGACACCATGTGTTACACTTGTGGGAGATTATCAGGTTGTATGTAAGTCAATGGTCTTGTAAACTTGTAAAGTTCTAGAAATAAAAAAGTTTTGCTCTATGTGGATTTTTTCTGAAATTTGTGTCACATATTTTTTATGGTTAACACTTACACGCACGTTGAGTTTAAGGGTTGAATTGATTTAATTCATAAATTAACACTAATTGAATAAGTTTGTAATTGGAATTCGTACAACTATTTAAATCAGTATCACACACAGTCTTTCATGTTCTAATTGTAATATTTGTGTATAGAAGTGATTTTGTGTCATAAGAGAGTGAATGGAGTTGTGAATTGAACTTAGCTAGAGTGAGTGACTGTAACAACATATTATATGCCTGTACAGTGTAATACCCCGTAATTTTACTAATTTTATTTAATGGGATTGATGGGATTAATTAAATAAAATGAGAATTAATTGGAAATTAATCTGGATTTAAATGCTAGCGAGACGTGAGTTGGTATTTGATTATGATGATAATATTGAGTATTACTGAGTATATATGGTAATATATGACTATGGAAATTATTAAAATTGTCGCGAGTCATAAATACGACAGTTGGAAAAATTAAGTTGGGACGCGCGTGTCAGTCGCGTCAGAAATTAATTTAATTAGATTAAAAAGTAAATTATACTTTTATCAACCGTATGATGATTTTGAGTGTGCCAACATGTCCGGAGGGTTCGAAATAGTCAGAAAACACTAGCTGGCGGTTTAGTTTGGGTCCCGGGGCATTTTTAGGCCAAACTGGCAAACTGGGAGGGTATTTTAGTCACTTTAAAATTTAAGGAAATAAGACCCACGAATTTTAGGGTTTATTTAATTATTACTGGGAAGGTCATTAGGGCCATTATTATCCAAAAATCAAATAGTGGGCTACGTGAGAGAGAGGAGAAGTTACAGAAGGTCTTCAAACCATAACCACCACCCACCACCACCACTTTCGACGGAATTCTGACCTGAAATAAGGAAAGAACCATCCCTTGGACATCATCAACATATTTGAACATCAACCTTAAGGCAAGTGATTTGATTCCATTAATTTTCAGCGAATACTTCTTCCATGTTAGGGTAGGAATTGTTAATAGCCTTGAAAGATGATGAAAACTCATGAATTTTGGTGTAGAACTCTAAATATTGGATAGGAATTGCATGTAGGTTAGTTCTGGACAAAATTCAATAATCAAAGCATAATTTTGATGAATTAAAAATAGATTAAAGAAGAGAGATATCATGGTTCTTGAAGAAAATAGAAAACTAGGGTTTTTATGAAGATTTGATTTATATGAGGCTCATTATTGATGATTTAATGGTTTTAAAACGTTAAAAATAATGTATTTAGGTTGTATAATGACCCTATATACATAGATTAGAATTTCACATCATATAATGAAGTTTTGGGACAAATCTGGGACTGAAAAATGAAGCAGCCCGTAGCCTCACCTGGTGTGATCGATCGATCGACATTCATAGGTCAATCGATCGATCGATCGACACTCCAGGTCGATCGATCGACCTTCCCAAAAATTGTTATATTTTTCCCCTCGTTGAATTTCAGAAATTTCGACCCTAGAGAGTTATTGGTGGGGACCTTGTGAACACTTTTAGATTTAAGGAAGACCAGTAGGCGTGTATATGAGACCCGGATTATTATTAGAATTAAATTTGGGATTTATGTTAAGACCTAATAAGGTTCGACGAGTGAGGTACTATTAAAGACTACGATTAAATGAGTTAAATTTATATAGTTGATAGTATAAGGTTAGTGGCAGAAATGTAGACCTTAGGAGTCTTGGATTAAAGTATGGGAATAATAGGAGACTTAGTAATCTTTTGGGTTAGATTTTAAGTACTTGAAACTATGACGTGAGATGTGTCGGTGGACGATATTATATCTTATCCGGAGGTATTAAATGTACTAATTAGAATAATGGTATAGTGATTGAGAACATACCTTTAATAATATTATAAATTATCTAAGTTGTGTGAATGCTTAGTATATGGATTTATATGTGTATGACATACCTACCATACTTGCTATCACGGGAGGTCAGCTTTCGGAACAGGGCCATCTAATCCTTGTGTGCCTACGGGGGAAATTTAGATTGATACCTTAAGGACATAGGGCTGTGAATGACTTATTTGTGAGTTAATAAGTCAGCTGAACATGGGAGTGTAGGTATGTGCGTGACCCATGGGTATGTGAACTATGTTCGCCTCCAATATGTGTGATTTTGCTTATTGAAACGGTTCTTGAGAGATTCGGAACTCGTAGTCCTTATGTACGTGATGTACCGGGATTCGATAGCAGAGTATGTGTGCACTGCAGCTTAGCCTAGGGGTGCCCTAATTGTATATTTATATTGAGATTAATATACTTGTAATTATAACAGACTCTTTATTAAAGTGTGAATGCGAATACTTGAGACGTTTGGAGTAAGGTAAAAAATGAGAATTTCCTATTATAATTTTTATAAATTGATCTGAGAAATAAAAAGGTGAGATACACGCAGGTTATATTAGAATGTCTTGAATAAATCCCTCTATTATAATGTGAGGTTAGGAAGTGGTACAGACTAGTTAGTTAGCGGCATAATTAGTAAGGGTTAGATTTATACGTTAGACGTACACATTAGCTTAGAGATGAGAAACTCATGTGAGAGCACGCAACTAACATGTATTTAATATTTACTGTTTAATGCAATTAAAGACTTGTTATATTTTTAAACTGTTTTCACCTCGGGCTCTGACCCGTTTTCTTTCAAAACTATTTTCTTGTAAAAACCTTTTAGGTGCCCAGCCATAAGGACGCCAAGCTTAGGAGTTCCATTCCTTTGACGTGATGTAGCTGCTGTGGAAGTTATAGGACCTCGATAGTAGATGCCTCTGCATTCTATATTGATTCTATTTCAGATTTATTCATGAGTTAGGGCATGTCGCCCCTTTTCTTTAGAGACAGCTTCATTGTACTTTCAGTTTTCATTTCAGTTTTGGAGTTCATTAATTTATTTTTCAGACCTTGTATTTGGGTTTATTCAGTATTTGGACTATTCAGAGGAGTATTACTCCAGACTCATTTATTATTCCATTTATATTATGTTGTGTCTGTGATGTGATGTGATGTGATGTGATTGTGGTATCATTAGTTAATAATTTAATTGGTTGCATGTTAATCTCATTTAAATAAACTTTGACAACTCACTTTTTAAATATTAGGTGGCTAGTAATTGTTTAAAAATGTTTTCGACAGTGATGCTATGAACTGAACCAACATGACATTTTGTATTAATTTGAATAAAGGAGTAGCAACCCGATATTTAATTAGTCGGGGTGTCATAGGTGGTATTAGAGCACCAGGTTCTAGCGTCCTTAGGATCTGTACGGCTTGTTTTGTTTCCGCGTATAGTCTTTTGATATAGAGCCCTATTATTAGGACTGTTGTACTCCTTGATTACATTTTGTAGACTACGTTCTTTTTCTACAATGTTATGTATGGTCAATGGACTTATATAATTTATTTGAAATTTCAGATGTCGCTCATGAGGGAGGTACAAACCAACACTACCGAGGGAACAATTGCGGGTCAAGACCAACGAGTACCTCATGTACACAAAGAAAGAACGAAAATAATTGAGATAGCGAATATCGTGGCACAAGCGGTGACTACCGCAATATTGCAGTACCAAAGTAGTAGTGTGCAGCTTGCAGGCGGCAAAAGAACAAGAGAAGTTCATCAACATGACGTTGCTAAAGTTAGCAACAAATGGAAAACACCTCCACAACAACAAGTGCCTCAGAGTCGTCAAGGACATAAGGGAAATGGAAATGAAGGGAAGAGTCAAACCCTCCAGAACCGACAAAGCCAAGGGAAGAGGGCTACCACCAAGAGGTGTTTTAAATGTGGACGAAATGGCCATACACGTCTGGCCTGCCCAGATTTGGCTGGTGACAAACCTCGTCCCAATCGGCAAGGACAACAAAGCATAAAAAGGGAAGGGTTTCAGGGTCAGTGTCATAAGTGCGAACATCAGGGTCACAGGTGGATGGATTGCCCGTAATCAGATAAAGGCCAGGGCAGGATGCCCAGTATAAGGAAGCCTGGATAGTTACTCCAACATCGCAGGCAGCACAACAACATCAAGGAGTACAGTATGGATGTGTCTATAATGCCCGATATGCGGTTATGCCATTGATACCGCAACTACCACATGCGTTTGGAGGTACGATACTTCATTATTAATTATATCCTTTAAGATAAAAGGTAAATCTCGAATAACTTAGATGTGTTACAGTTTATTCCTATGCATTGAGAAACGTGAGTGTAAAATGCATTCTTATCTTGGTATATTTTGAATTAGCTACAACAGTTTGAATGTTAATAGACCATTATAGTGATATTATGGCATTCATTAGAAATTGTACTAAGTGTCACTTGAGTGGAAGCAAGGCCATATTTGTATTTATATATTTTCTTATGGTGGCATATAAAGACTTCGTAAAGACGCCGTCTGCTTATATTTAATTCTGGTGGGTAGGGATGTCTATTAAGGAAATTCAAGATTTGTTAAAATGTTTCTGAGCGTGGGGATTATCCCGTAGTTATATTAGAGTCTAACGCCAAGATAATAGGAGGAATGTGTTAAGTGTAGCCTCACGTGTCATGAGAGGAGGTAAATTAACTTCAAGGGGCACAAGTCAGATACTGAATTCCCCGAATCTCATTAACTAACAAGTCAGATACTGAATTCCCTAAGTCAGATAATGCGTATCGGGGTGTTCCTTGTTTGGATTTGGCTTTGCGAGACATCCCACGCATGAAACCTAGTGAATGTCAGTACACGGATTAGTACCCTAGTTGTCATCCGCAAAGGAAACGACGACTTAAGTCTTGTCGAATGTCTTACCCCATGAGTGAATTGAAACTACAATAAGGATTATAGCTATAATTATTAGGCTGAATGAGCCTAACCCTATCGAACTTCGGAGTTACAAGTCCAGACTAGGCAGCGTTTGGGTTAAATCTCCATCTGGAGGAGCACCTCGCCTTAGGGTGCTCCCGTGTTGTTAGTAAGGAGAAAAAGGGATAAACATTTACGGTTGTGTGGCGATTATCGAGAGTTGAATAAAGTCAGATACGAAATAAGTATCCGTTGTCCCGATCGATGACTTATTTGACCAGTTGAGAGGAGCTTCTTTCTTCTCAAAGATTGACTTGAGATCAGGATACCATTAGTTACAAATCAGGGAGCTGGACGTCCCAAAGACTGCCTTCTTGACGAGATATGGTTCCTACGAGTTCAAGGTTATGTCTTTTGGCCTAACCAACGCCCCAACCGTGTTTATGGACTTGATGAATAGGGTGTTCAGAGAGTTACTAGACCAATTCGTCATCGTCTTCTTGGATGACATTTTGGTTTACTCCCAGATAGAAGAGGAACATGTCGAGCCCTTGAGGCGGGTTTTGCAGACACTGGGTCAGAATGAGTTATATGCAAAGTATGAGAAGTGTGGATTCTGGCGGAAGGATGTTCAGTTTTTGGGGCATATCATTTCTGACAGGGGAATATTTGTTGATCCGGGGAAGGTATCAGCGGTGAGGAAGTGAGGAAAGCCCACGACACCGACAAAGATACGTAGTTTCTTGGGCCTAGCAGGATACTACAGGAGGTTTATTCGGGGGGTTCTCAAAGTAGCGGGTCCTTTGACACATCTGACTCGCAAGGGTGTTCCATTTATCTGGAGCGATTCCTACCAGTTGGCATTCGATGAGTTGAAGGACAAGTTGACCTCAGCACTAGTGTTAGCATTGCCCAGACCGGGAGTTGAGTATCTAGTCTACACCAATGCGTCCTTACTAGGACTCGGGGGTATACTACAATAGGCCCGTAAGCTTAAACCTCACGAGAAGAAGTACCCCACCCACAACTTGGAGTTAGCGGCAGTCGTATTTTCTCTTCGGATTTGGAGACATTATCTCCTGGGGGAGAAATTCTATTTATTCACGGACCACAAGTCGCTACAGTACCTCTTCACGCAGAAGGAACTAAATATGCGTCAACATAGGTGGCTTGAGTCCATGAAGGATTATCAATTCTATACCCAATACCACCCAGGGAAGGCTAACGTGGTAGCAAATGCGTTAAGACGTAGGCCAGTTGGTGAGGTGGTCGAAGTGTGGAAAGCAAAGTGGAAGGATTTGGGACACCAGGACGTAGTGGTCCGATCATTTATGTCTGTGATGACAGTTACGCCCCAGATCATTACGAGAGTGATACAAGCCCAGGCAGCAGACTCGTTCTATCAAGAGCAGATAGTACGATTACTAGCAGAGGGGGCCGAGTCTTATACCGTTAGTTCATATGGGGGCTTACGCTTCAATGGAAGACTAGTTGTTCCTGAGGGGGAAGACTTGCGACACGAAGTAATGACAGAGTTGCACGGTTCGCGATTCGTGGGACATCCTGGTGAGGATAAGATGTACCAAAATATGGACGATAATACTGGTGGAGCGGGATGAAGAGAGACATTGGGGAGTTCGTTTCTAAATGTGCCACTTGTCAGCTGGTAAAAGTGGACCATCAGAGACCGACGGGACTTCTACAGCCATTAGAGGTTCCTATGTGGAAATGGAAGAGCATTTCCATGGACTTCATCACGGGTTTACCTATAACGTAGAGGGGTCACGACTCTATATGGGTAATCGTGGATCGATTAACCAAAGTTGCTAATTTTCTGCCAGCCCGGACAGACTACACTACGGGACAGTGAAAGAGTTGGCGCTTGCGTTCAATTGAGAAATAATATAATAAATACCATTTTTAACCCAAATTAACCCTAAGCATGCAACTAGGTGTGATTGAAACAATATGAAATCATGCAAGAATTATTCAACACACAAAGTTAAGGAAAAATACCCCACAGGGGCAAAACCATTTGTATATCACTATAATTTGTAAAAGACGGTTTACAATCGGATTACAATGAAATACAGGTTGACTAAGAATTACCCTCGGGTATCGGATTCTGTAGTCGCGGTTGGAATATCCCTTTCCAGTAGGGCTACAATGAATAGGAAGAAACGGTCCACTTCACAAGGGTTGAACAACAACAATGGTGTTCTTGGGTTACCAAACTTGATTCACATAGATATGGAAGATGTGTGAATCTAAAAACCTAGAATCATAGGACTCAATAGGTGAAGACTTTAGGGTTGATATGCTCTGAACAACGTGGGAAAGTCTTAAGAAAACCAACTACTGATCGTGGTTTAAATAAGGGATCGAAACCCTACAAAATCTGCTGCACGATCTGGCAGTGTTTATCCTCGCCGGATCGGTCCGATCAATTAGGCGGATCGGTCCGGTTAAGTCGGATCGGTTCTTTTTCTGAAACCGGATCGGTCTGGTTGGCATCGGATCGGTCCGGAACTTTTTGCCTTCATCGGTTCGCTATGGATCCGGGTGTACTGGACTTAGCTCAGCAATCGGATCGGTCCAGTCCCTTTAGCCGGATCGGTTCTTTTATCTGATCCGGATCGATCCGGTCCTCAGAAATCAGATTCCTTCTTCTTTTGATCTTCGAATTTTGTTGATGACGATGTGATCTTTTCAACTATCATTCTTGTAACGGCGTATGACATATCATATACATAATGATGGACAAATTGTCCTTATAAATCTCCCCCTATGTCTATGCCGGAACAAACATAAAAAAATCCGAATTATCAAGTATGAAACAATGCCTATACAAATCTACCCTTCCATGAACCCAAAACTGAAAGAGGTACATATGACTAAGGCTGCATCGTTTGTTCTTCAATTCTTCAGGAATCTTCACGCTTTTCTCATCAGGGTGTGTATCATGGGATTATCAAGGATGTACCTACACACATGAGATAAAGCAAATACCAAGTGACGTATCGAGTTTGAAATGAGATAAACATAAGCATATATATCAATTTAAGATGATATTCTCAGAATTTCAAAACTCCCCCATAATCAGATAATTCATTCTCCCCCTTTTTATGATGTCCCCAAATAGACAAATGAGAGAAATAAATCAAGTAATCAAGAACCGGGGTGACACAAGACAAAAAATCACACCATGAATGAACATAAAACAACCAAGTCGGTGATGGCGTAAATGAATGGGTGTGATCAAAATTCGATAGGAAAACCAATGCATACAAACATGACATATGTGCACGATGAATATTGGATATTCCTAACGAATGAACTCAAATGCTTCCTTTGGTGTAAAAGAGTGACAGTATAAGATATTGACTCAATCAAATCAACAAATCAAAGCTCAAAGTGATTTCTACACCAATAACGTCCAAAATGATTTTCATGCTTTTTCAGGACTTTCAAGGAAGTGCAAACCCGTTTTTCAATCTCCAACCAAACTCCCTCAGATTTATATTTTGAATAGAGGAATACTAAATTCTCAAACTTTGGAGAATTGATGATGAAAACCTAAATGGCCCATAATTGGCATGAATTGCTTTTTATTGCCGTATCAATTTTTTCGGGCTCTTTTAACCTCTTAGGACCTCGGATATTAAAATTCCTCCATTTTTTAGGTCCTTTTAACGGTGGCTTTTGCGCAAAGGATAAGAATCAACTTTCGCAGCCCCTCCCCATTATGAAAAGGTACACACAGTCTCACCAAAACGGTTTTAACATGCAATCCAATCTTGTCAAGTTTTATCGCATTTTATACATTGTATAGACAGGATTGAGATGGAAACACTCAAGCCAACATGAGATTGACAAGTGCAATAATCAAATATAGCCGTGCATGTGTGCAATAAAGGATATAGGAGTCAAGCATGTAAGAAATATCACTAATTACATCTCAAGGACTCCAATCAATGTTAAGCACATGGATGAAATGATGTAGCCTCTCAAATCTCTATCAAACAGTTACATGGATATATGGAATGAAGTTGTGACTTGGCTATCTTAAATGCTCATCCATAAAGGCAAAACTCTTTTTGAATTTTTCAAAAATTTTATCAAAATAAAATCTTTTTGAGTTTTTCTAAAATATTTTCTAAAAAGAAAATCTTTTTGTATTTTTCAAAGAATAATAACAAAGAATACATAAAAGTTGTACAACAAAGCTATGGTACATATAAACAGACTAGCAATAGGAAGCATATGATATGAACATGAAGAAGCATCCTATTCTAGACATAGACCAACCCCTCAGTCAATTGTGCAAATCCCCAAAGACTTCCTAAGACTCTCAAATCTAAGGGCATCTAAAGGTTTCGTGAAAATATCGGCTAACTGACGGTCGGTAGGAACAAAACTCAGGGTTACGACCTTCTCCGCAACTAACTGACGTATAAAGTGCTCGCGTAACCTGATGTGCTTTGTGCGCGAATGTTGGACAGGATTGCGGGATATGTGTATCGCGCTCGTGTTATCACAGGAAATGGTCATGGTGTCCTGTGAAATCCCATAATCCTCCAACATTTGCTTCATCCACATGAGTTGCGTGCAACAACTCCCGGCGGCGATGTACTCAGCCTCCGCAGTGGACAAAGAGATGGAGTTTTGCTTCTTGCTCAACCAAGAGACAAGAGCAGAACCAAAGTAGAAACACCCACCCGAAGTGCTCTTACATCCATCTACGTCCCCGGCCCAATCGGCATCCGAATAGGCGGACAAACGGTCATCGGTATCAAAGGAATACCAAATACCGTATGAGAGAGTCCCACTCACGTATTTGATAATATGTTTTAGAGCGAGTAAGTGTGACTCTTTAGGAGACGCCTGATAACGCGCACAGACTCCAACACTAAAGGCAATGTCGGGACGACTAGCAGTCAAGTAGAGAAGACTGCCTATCATACTCCGATACAAGGTTTGCTCTATGTCCTTGCCTGAAGTGTCCTTACTAAGCTTGGTAGTGGTACTCATAGGTGTACGCGCATGCTTAGCGGAGTCTAAACCAAATTTCTTCACTAGGTCTCTAGCATACTTGGATTGGGAGATGAACATCCCATCCTCTAGCTGACGAACCTGGAGACCAAGGAAGAATGTGAGCTCACCAACCATGCTCATCTCAAACTCACTTTTCATCTCCTCCTCAAAGTGGTGAGCATGCTGGGAGCATGTGGATCCAAAGACTATGTCGTCCACATAGACTTGGGCAACCAAGATAGCACTGTCATCTCTCCTGACGAACAACGTCATATCAACTCCCCCTCTCTTGAAGCCACGGGCTAAGAGATAGGAAGTAAGCCTCTCGTACCAAGCACGGGGTGCTTGCTTCAAACCATACAAGGCTTTCCTCAGATAGTAGACGTGATCAGGGTGCTTAGGATCTTCAAACCCTTTTGGTTGTTCCACAAAAACTTCTTCCTGTAGAATGCCATTCAGAAAGGCACTCTTGACATCCATCTGATATACCTTGAAGTGCAGATGACATGCGATGGTGAGCAGAAGACGGACGGACTCAAGCCTCGCAACAGGAGCAAATGTCTCCCCAAAGTCTACACCCTCTATCTGTGTGTAGCCTTGAGCGACCAACCTAGCCTAATTTCTGATTATGGTACCATTTTCATCCATTTTATTCTTGAAAATCCACCGGGTACCAATAACATTAGTATCACTAGGTCGGGGGACAAGTTCCCAGACATTGTTCTTCTTAAACTGAAGCAACTCATCCTGCATAGAAGATATCCAGTGTTCATCTTTGAGTGCTTCTTTGTGGTTCTTGGGCTCGACTTTGGACGTGTAGCAATGATGACTAACAACGTTCTCTAGTTGAGCACGAGTCTTGACCCCTAGAGTGGGATCACCAACAATGGCTGAAGGATCATGACTCTTGCGAACCCAAGCAGGTGTGTCCCCTAACACAGGAATAGGGTCCACAAAGTGTGGGAGAGGAACAGGTAAATCACTGTCAGAACACTCCTCATCCTCACACTGAAGGTTGGGATCAATAACCATCAGGGGTTCATCATCTTGCACGGTGACGTTTATTGATTCCATAACCTTAGAGCTCTTCAGGTTAAAAACCCGGTACGCTCTACTGTTCGATGAATATCCTAGCAATATTCCCTCGTCGCTCCCGGAGTCAAACTTTCCTAATTGCTCTCTATCCCGTAGGATGTAGCATTTACTCCCAAAAACACGAAAATATGCCAAGTTGGATTTTTTTCCAGTCCACAATTCATAAGGCGTCTTAAGAGTGCGTGGACGAAGATAAACCCTATTCACTGTGTGGCATGCAGTAGACACTGCCTCTGCCCAAAATCTCCTAGAAATTTTACGACCTAGAAGCATAGATCTAGCCATCTCTTGGATCGTTCTATTCTTCCTCTCAACAATCCCATTTTGCTGAGGAGTTCTCACAGCAGAAAACTCATGTTTGATCCCAAGGCTATCACAGTACAAATCCACCTTTGCTTCCTTAAATTCAGTGCCGTTGTCACTACGTATTCTGTTAATAGTGACCCCGTGTTGATTTTGCAGGACACGGCACTTGGTCGTTAAAAATTCTACAGCATCATATTTCTCTCTTAGAAAACCTACAATAGAGTATCTAGAGAAATCGTCTACCATCACGAGAATGTATCTCTTACCACCTAGACTCTCCGTGCGAGTAGGACCCATAAGATCCATGTGAATCAACTCAAGAGCACGGGAGGTGGTAATGGAATTCAACTTCTTATGAGGACTACGAATTTGTTTTCCCAACTGATATGGTCCACAAATCATGGAAGTTGGCTTTCCAAGTGATGGTAAGACACGTACTAGGTCCTTTTTGACTAAACGAGATAAGTCTCTAATGTTCATGTGACCTAGACGTTGGTGCCACAGATCCATAGGAGTGATCGTGGCGCTGTTGCAGACAAGTGAGGATTTGGGCTCAGTCCCATAGCAGTTATCCTCTGCCCTCACCCCTTGCACTAAAAGTTTACCGGCTTGATTATAGACCTTACAAGCTTCCCGGTCAAACTTTACTGCAAAGTCATCGTCGCACAGCTGGCTGATGCTAATAAGGTTTGCTTTCAAACCTTTGACGTACAGCACGTTCTCTAGCTTGGGAAATCCTGGTAACTCTACTGTACCTCGTCCAACTATGCTAGATTTGCTCCCATCTCCAAAGGTGACTCTCCCATCATTATAATCCTCAAGATGGGTAAAATATGAGGCATCACCTGTCATGTGTCTGGAGCAACCACTGTCAAAATACCACTGTGAGGTATTATGGGCTTTGAGAGCGACATGGACAACAAGGGCCTTTTTCTCTTTCTTAGGAACCCAAGCGTAGGTACCTTTTTGTATTCCCTTGTTGTTGGTGGTTTTAGCCGGAATGCGGGGCGCATTCATTGATGGTAAGGTCATCCGTCGAAATTCCTCCATCAAACTCTGTGAAGTGGCGGCTAGAAACTCAACACGCTCTCTCAGACTAGCAAACTCATCAGTCTGATGTGGTGGAGCAAACGTACGTCGTGTCCGACCCAACTTATAGCAATCATCCCTAAGGTGTCCATTTCTTTTGCAATGGGAGCAAAAGGGCACAGTATTAGGAGGACCTTGGATTGCTTTTCTTGGTCGAACTCTCCTTCTTGGTTTTTTATGACGGCCATAAGGAGTCGTAGTAAACTCAGGAATTGGTCCGGGTGCAATTTGGGATGTGGAGGCACCATCAAAACCTATTCCTTGCCTGTCACCAAAACCTAAAGCGGGACCGAGGAGCATCTTTCCCATCTTTCCAGATCTGTCCTCGATTTGTACCTTGACTTTCCTAGCTCTCTCAAGGTCATGAGTAAGCTGGGCAACAAGGGCTTCAAGTTTCTTCCGAGTCTCCAGGGAGGAATGGAGCTCACTCGTAAGACTAGCCACTTGTTTAGTCAAGTCCGCTTTCTCTTTCTCAAAACTTCTCTCTCTCTCTTTAAGCAAATTCTCTTTACTAACCCAGGCAGACTCTCTCTCTCTCATGGCGGTGCAGGTGGAGGACTCTCTCTCTCTCATTTCTCCTAACTCCTCTTCAAACGCGGTGATCCTAAGCACTAGGGCTTTGTTACGCTTTTTAGTTTTAAATGATTCATTATACCACTCAGCGTACGCGTGTTGAAGGTTAATCTCGTCCTCACTACCTTCCTCCTCTCCCTCACTCTCTTCGCTCTCGCTGTCGAGGTGTCCCTGTGAAGTAGCAATCTCATCGTCGTGAGATGCACTAGGAGTACTCACATGACTAGCCATGAACGCGGTGAAGTTACGCTCATGCGGTGACTCATCTCCCGAGTCCACCGACTCGACCTCACTGTCGTCACTAAGGGTAGCATTTAGGACAGCTTTACCCTTTTCCCTATTCAGACGAGTGGCACATTCAAACGCTCTGTGTCCCTTACCGTCGCACTCAAAACATCTCTCACTTTCTTTCAGAGGAGGATTTTTGGACTCTTTTTCATTTTTCTTTTCAAACTTTTTCTCAAATTTCTTTTTATCTTTAAAATTGCAATTTTTCTTAAATTTGAGAATCCTTTTGAAATTTTTTGCGAAAAGAGACAAATCATCTAAGTCAAAATCGCACTCAGAATCTGACGTGTCAGTCTCTCTCTTTCTAAATGACTCAACCCTCTTTCTAGCTGACCCCTCACTCCTTCTCTCTTGGGCTTTAAGTGCAATTCCCTTATCTTTAGATTTAGCATTTTTAGGGAACATATCAATTTCATAAGTTTGCAAATCTCCTACAAGTTCTTCCAATTTTAGCGTATTTAAATTACCCATAGAATTTAGCACAGTGACTTTAGGGATAAAACGCTTAGGTAAAGAACGAAGAATCTTTTTAACAACTCTAGCATTTGGAATTTGTTCACCAAGATTAAAACTAGTATTCACAATGTCAGAAAGTCTAGCATAGAATTCATCAAAGCATTCAGAATCATGCATGGTGGTTGTTTCAAATTGAGTTGTCAAGTTTTGCAACTTAGACTCTTTCACAGCATTAGTTCCTTCATGGGTGAGTTGTAAAACATCCCATGCCTTTTTTGACGTGGTACACGTCATTATGCGTTTGAACTCATCAGGTGTGACAGACCCAGAAATAGCACTTAGACCCTTAGAATTAAAAGATGACCATTTAATTTCTTCATCAGACCAAGTAATGTCAGGTTTCAAGTTGGTCACATTATCAACAGTCACGGTGGGAGGAGTCCACCCTCGTTCAACCAGAATCCATACACGTTCATCAATGGCTTTTAAAGCCGACCTCATACGGGCTTTCCAATAAGCATAATTTGACCCGTCAAAAATAGGCATTTTATAATATGACTTCTCCATTTGAACACACACTTTTTCAAAAATCAATTTTTTTTAGAAAATTGATATCTTAGAAAAATTTTGCGGAAAATAGGAATACGCGATAGATTAGCGTAACCTGCTCTGATACCAATTTGAAAGAGTTGGCGCTTGCGTTCAATTGAGAAATAATATAATAAATACCATTTTTAACCCAAATTAACCCTAAGCATGCAACTAGGTGTGATTGAAAAAATATGAAATCATGCAAGAATTATTCAACACACAAAGTTAAGGAAAAATCCCCCACAGGGGCAAAACCATTTGTATATCACTATAATTTGTAAAAGACGGTTTACAATCGGATTACAATGAAATACAGGTTGACTAAGAATTACCCTCGGGTATCGGATTCTGTAGTCGCGGCTGGAATATCCCTTTCCAGTAGGGCTGCAATGAAGAGGAAGAAACGGTCCACTTCACAAGGGTTGAACAACAGCAATGGTGTTCTTGGGTTACCAAACTTGATTCACATAGATATGGAAGATGTGTGAATCTAAAAACCTAGAATCATAGGACTCACTAGGTGAAGACTTTAGGGTTGATATGCTCTGAACAACGTGGGAAAGTCTTAAGAAAACCAACTACTGATCGTGGTTTAAATAAGGGATCGAAACCCTACAAAATCTGCTGCACGATCTGGCAGTGTTTATCCTCGTCGGATCGGTCCGATCAATTTGGCGGATCGGTCCGGTTAGGTCGGATCGGTTCTTTTTCTGAAACCGGATCGGTCTGGTTGGCATCGGATCGGTCCGGAACTTTTTGCCTTCATCGGTTCGCTATGGATCCGGGTGTACTGGACTTAGCTCAGCAATCGGATCGGTCCAGTCCCTTTAGCCGGATCGGTTCTTTTATCTGATCCGGATCGGTCCGGTCCTCAGAAATCAGATTCCTTCTTCTTTTGATCTTCGAATTTTGTTGATGACGATGTGATCTTTTCAACTATCATTCTTGTAACGGCGTATGACATATCATATACATAATGATGGACAAATTGTCCTTACAGACAGTATGCCCCGATTTTCATAGCGGAGATAGTGAGACTCCATGGGGTGCCTCTCGATATCGTGTCCGATAGAGACAAGATATTTGTTTCACGATTTTGGTAGAGCTTCCAGGAAGCAATGGGTACGGAGTTGCAACTGAGTACAACATATCACCTACAGACAAATGGGCAGACCGAGTTAACGAATCAGATATTGGAAGATATGTTGCGGAGGTGCATCCTAGACTTTGGAGGTGATTGGGAGCCTTATCTTCCACTGGTGGAATTTGCCAATAATAACTCCTATCAGTTCACGATTGGCATGGATCCATTCGAGGCGTTATACAATAGACCTTGTCGATCCCCAGCATGTTGGCTAAATGTGGGCGATAAAAAACTCTTTGGATTGGAGGTGATTCAGGATACTTCGGCGAGGATAGAGATGATACGGAGCCGTATTCGGGAAGCTCATGATCGACAGAGAGTTATGTTGTTGCCAAGAGATTCTTCAGAGAATTCAAGTGGGGGACCAGGTGATACTTAGAGTGTCCCCTATGAAGGGGATTATACATTTCGGGAAGAAGGGGAAATTGGCACCTAGATATGTGGGGCCATTTCCTATTATCGAGAGAATTTGTCCAGTTGCGTATAGGCTTGGGTTACCAGAACACCTGCATAGGATCCATGATGTGTTCCATATTTCCTCACTAAGGAGATATCTTAGGGATAATTTGGCTCATACCCACATTGCTTTAGAGGACATCGATCTACAGCCTGATAGCTCCAATGAGGATTCTGGACCACAGTGAGAGGAAGCTGAGGTCGAAGATAGTACCGTTAGTACGTGTTCAGTGGCGACATCATAATGCCGAGGAGTCCACCTGGGAGTGCGAGGATGAGATGCGAGAGCGTTATCCAAATTTATTCTTGCCAGGTATACTTTATTTTCTGAATTTTGAGATGAAATTCTGTTATTAGGGGGGAAGTATGTAATGCCCCGTAATTTTACTGATTTTATTTAATGGGATTGATGGGATTAATTACATTAAATAAAAATTAATTGGAAATCAATCTGGATTTAAATGCTAGCAATACGTGAGTTGGTATTTGATTATGATGATTATATTGAGTATTACTGAGTATATATGGTAACATATAACTATTGAAATTATTAAAATTGTCGCGAGTCATAAATACGACAGTTGGAAAAATTAAGTTGGGGCACGCGTGTCAGTCGCGTCAGAAATCAATTTAATTAAATTAAAAAGCAAATAATAGTTTTATCAACCGTATGGTCATTTTGAGTGCACCAACGTGTCTGGAGGGGTAGAAATATTCAGAAAACACTAGCTGGGGGTTTAGTTTGGATCCCGAGATATTTTTACGATAAACTGGCAAACCGGGAGGGTATTTTAGTCACTTTAAAATTTAAGAAAATAAAACCCATGAATTTTAGGGTTTATTTAATTATTATTGGGAAGGCCATTAGGGCCATTATCAGCCAAAAAGCAAATAGTGGGCTACGTGAGATAGAGGAGAAGTTACAGAAGGTCTTCAAACCATAACCACCACCCACCACCACCACTTTCGACGGAATTGTGACCGGAAAGAAGGAAAGAACCAGCCCTTAGACATCATCAACAGATCTAAACATCAACCTTAAGGCAAGATATTTGATTCCATTAACTTTCAGCGAATACTTCTTCCATGTTAGGGTAGGAATTGTTAATATCCTTGAAAGATGATGAAAACTCATGAATTTTGGTGTAGAACTCTAAATCTTGGATAAGAATTGCATGTAGGTTAGTTTTGGACAAAATTAAGTAATCAAAGCATAAACCTTGATGAATTAAAAATGGATTAAAGAAGAGAGATATCATGGTTCTTGAAGAAAATAGAAAACTAGGGTTTTTATGAAGATTTGATTTATATGAGGCTCATTATTGATGATTTAATGGTTTTGGAACGTTAAAAATAATGTATTTAGGTTGTATAATGACCCTATATACATAGATTAGAATTTCACATCATATAATGAAGTTTTGGGACAAATCTGAGACTGAAAAACGAAGCAGCCCGTAGCCTCACCTGGTGTGATCGATCGATCGACATTCATAGGTCAATCGATCGATCGATCGACACTCCAGGTCGATCGATCGACCTTCCCAAAAATTGTTATATTTTTCCCCTCGTTGAATTTCAGAAATTTCGACCCTAGAGAGTTATTGGTGGGGACCTTGTGAACACTTTTAGATTTAAGGAAGACTAGTAGGCGTGTATATGAGACCCGGATTATTATTAGAATTAAATTTGGGATTTATGTTAAGATCTAATAAGGTTCGACGAGTGAGGTACTATTAAAGACTACGATTAAATGAGTTAAATTTATATAGTTGATAGTATAAGGTTAGTGGCAGAAATGTAGACCTTAGGAGTATTGGATTAAAGTATGGGAATAATAGGAGACTTAGTAATCTTTTGGGTTAGATTTTAAGTACTTGAAACTACGACGTGAGATGTGTCGGTGGACTATATTATATCTTATCCGGAGGTATTAAAATGTACTAATTAGAATAATGGTATAGTGATTGAGAACATACCTTTAATAATATTATAAATTATCTAAGTTGTGTGAATGCTTAGTATATGGATTTATATGTGTATGGCATACCTACCATACTTTCTATCACGGGAGGTCGGCTTTCGGAACAGGGCCATCTAATCCTTGTGTGCCTACGGGGGAAATTTAGATTGGTACCTTAAGGACATAGGGCTGTGAATGACTTATTTGTGAGTTAATAAGTCAGCTGACCATGGGAGTGTAGGTATGTGCGTGACCCATGGGTATGTGAACTATGTTCGCCTCCAATATGTGTGATTTTTCTTATTGAAACGGTTCTTGAGAGATTCGGAACTCGTAGTCCTTATGTACGTGATGTACCAGGATTCGATAGCAGAGTATGTGTGCACCGCAGCTTAGCCTAGGGGTGCCCTAATTGTATAATTATGTTGAGATTAATATACTTGCAATTATAACAGACTCTTTATTAAAGTGTGAATGCGAATACTTGTGATGTTTCGAGTAAGGGAAAAAAATGAGAATTTCCTATTATAATTATTATAAATTGATCTGAGAAATAAAAAGGTGAGATACACGCAGGTTATATTAGAATGTCTTGAATAAACCCCTATATTATAATGTGAGGTCAGGAAGTAGTACAGACTAGTTAGTTAACGACATAATTAGTAAGGGTTCGATTTATACGTTAGACGTGCACATTAGCTAAGAGGTAAGAAACTCATGTGAGAGCACGCAACTAACATGTATTTAATATTTACTGTTTAATGCAATTAAACACTTGCTATATTTTTAAACTGTTTTTCACCTCGGGCTCTGTCCCGTTTGCTTTCAAAACTATTTTCTTGTAAAAACCTTTTAGGTGCCCAGCCATAGGGACGCCAAGCTTAGGAGTTCCATTCCTTTGACGTACTGTAGCTGCTGTGGAAGTTACAGGACCTCGATAGTAAACGCCTCTGCATTCTACATTGATTCTATTTCAGATTTATTCATCAGTTAGGGCATGTTGCCGCTTTTCTTTAGAGACAACTTCATTGTACTTTCAGTTTTCATTTCAGGTTTGGAGTTCATTAATTTATTTTTTAGACTTTGTATTTGGGTTTATTCAGTATTTGGACTATTTAGAGGTGTGTTACTCCAGACTCATTTATTATTCCATTTATATTTTTGTTGTGTCTGTGATGTGATTGTGGTATCATTAGTTAATAATTTAATTGGTTGCATGTTAATCTCATTTAAATAAAATTTGACAACTCACTTTTTAAATACTAGGTGGCTAGTAATTGGTTAAAAATGTTTTCGACAGTGATGCTATGAACTGAACCAACTTGACATTTTGTATTAATTTGAATAAAGGAGTAGCTACCCGATATTTAATTAGTCGAAGTGTCACATATAGTAGTGTGACTGGGATAATTATCCACATAATTCAATAGCTCAGATACTATGTTATATTAACAACAGATTCGTGTGCTTTAAGTTAATGGAGTTGATATCTTCATTTGTGGTTCTTATATAGTTATGCTTGGAGTTTATCATGTAATTTTTTTTATTTATGTATGAACTTTTTGGTACTATTGCATCCCTATTGGTTCTTTCCATGTATAAGACTTTCTGGTGATGAGTAACTCAGTTTGATACTAGGGCACCACGCCAAGGCACTACTCGGGCACCACGCCACCGCCTATAACTCTAGCATTATGTGATCGAAGGAGGCTATTGGAAGAGTCATTTAAATTTGATGTGAAAGAAAATTAGGAGAAGAAGCATAATGAGCTTGAATACTTCATGACCCACGTCAAAAGAATTACTTTAACTAGAAAGTTATAATTTATTAGGAGTACCAATATCACAGGATTGGTCCTTGTTATAACATGTACATCATCAACAAAAACTTTATATGCAAAACCCAACATAATTTGTACAAAGTCGCATTAGAAATGGACCGATGCAAAAAACATAAATCAACACAAACATACAATACAAATAAGCTACAAATACCAAAGAGACTATGAACTTTTAATAGTTAGTATAAACAAACCGATCAATCAAACATATATAAAAACATATCCTACAATTATAATTATGAGTGATAGGCCCATTATACTTATTCTTATAACACATGATAAGCACTCGTAATTATTTATTATATTTCTTAATGGGTAGTGAAAGTGAGATTTTAAAATAAAGTGTAAATGTGTACAAAATAGTTAATAACCCCAACTTTCTCAGATTGTAACACATCTCAACATATTAGCACTTATTTTCAGAACATCAAACTTAGTTACTCCTCACATGAAAATCTTATACAAGTAAACAACCAACATGGATCCAATTGCATCAAAATTCCATACATAAATTAAAAAATTCAACATGATAAACTTCAAGCATAACTAAATAAGTCCCACAAATGAAGATACCAAGTCTATTCACTCAAAGACCATGAATTTGTTGTTACTAATTTATGGTATCTGAGATTTTTAATTATGTGCGTAATTATCCCAGTCACATTAGTATATACACACATATAATATGTTGTTAATATAATATGTTGTTGCAATCACTCACTCTAACTTCAATTCGAAACTCCATTTGCCTTCTCTTGTGAAACAAACACACTGCTATACACACATATATTCCAATTCAAAATCCAAATGAACATTTACTTACAAACTAATGAAAATAAAATTGCAAGGTAGTCATCTACCTATATATCCACTTTCGTTTATCTTTCCCAACTCAGCAAGCAATATAATTTTTTTAACATAGATTGATCTGGTATAGCTCTTCTTTTGTTACCTATATAAAGAGAAAACATAGAGTTAATCAAGTTTTGGGTATTAATTAAAAAAATAAAATTTGTTAATTGGAACCAATCATTTTACATGTAACATCAAAACTCTTAACTTGAACAATTTAACTAATTGAATTTTCTTAAGAACATATCATTTTTACTACAAATTAAAGTTTGAACATTCAATCATACCTACAAATAGAAATTAACAAAAATGATAATCAAGCAATACAAATTAAAAGATACCAAAATGTGAGGTTGAACTGTGTGTGTACACGAGTAACTTGAAATATACCAAAATTGAGGAAAAAAAATTAACATCGGTAACTTGTCAACCTAATCACGGCCAGGCATGTTAGATTCATCATAAATAATCTAAAGACCATGTCAAAAAATTGAAAATGTAAAATCTTTCATGAATAATCAGAGACACCCATATGTATTAACTATCAAATGTAAAAGATTTCAATAATGTTAGTAGTCATAATTTTAAGTTTTTAACAAATTGTGAAAACGGTAATTGTAAAATATCCTAATGTAAAGATTTACATCTAGACCCCCCCAAAAAATAAATAAATGGCATTCCCTGTTTTGGCAACTTTAGAGAAAATCATAACAATGGAAAACTCAGGTGAAAGACTGGTAAAGCGATAGACTAAACCACTACATCAAGTTATGTTTTAATAATCAAATTCAGAATATAAAAATGAAGTTCTTTTGATTTGAGATTAAACTTCTCAAATCTGTCAGTTGACAACAATCTGAACTAATAAACAAATAGTATACACAAAGTTTAAAATAGTCCTTTATACCCTAAATACGACACAACTATTCGAAGAGAACTAGAAAAAATTGAAGTACCAAATATGAACCACACTTATTACTCAAGAAGGTATCATGAAATTCATGTTTGTGAATATTTATCTTTTCTTTGGGATTGTAAAACTATGGATCAAAGTCATTATAAGTGACATAAAACCAACTGTCCAACCGAAATAGATAATAAAAAAATGTAAAAATGTGATAACTAAAGGACAATAATGCATTTATATTCGACATGGATAAAAGAAAGTGATATCGTAGCCTAATAAATAAAATAAAAGGATGGGATTTTTATGAACTAAGACACCATTTATGCATTTTGGACAAACATAGTGTTGTCATAGTCTGATAAGAAGCAAATGAACTAAGACACCATTTATGAATTTTGAACAAAAGCTAGTGTTCTGATAAATTGAGAAGCCTCACATTTAATACTTCGACTAATAGAATAGCTTCAACAAAACTCTAAACAAACATTAAATTTGAACCAACAACCATACCTAATTAAATTTAAACCGAATAACCCGAGGCTTTTTAGGAAAACTATATGAGGATTTTAATCAAACAAATGACATGCATGTCATAAATCATACCTGAAAACCACAGCATAACATTGAATACATCAAACACTACGATATAAGGAAAGAACAAAATGTAATGAATGAGAATGAAAAAAATGGAGATTCCAATACCAATTTTGCAAAAATCAATTTAGGGGGTTTATGCACCATTCTAAAATAAGAAACTATAGTTTGATATTCATGTCTATTTATAGTTTGATACTCAAAGAAAAAAAAAATCACTTACAATAGGAATTAGAACTTGATAAGAAATGTAACTTATTTTCTAGTAAGATAATGACAAAGAGAATATATGTGAAAATGAAGAAACTGATTTCACAATTGCAGGAAGACCAACCATTAACAAAAATTACTGTAGATTAATAAATTGGTTTTAAAAACCCTAATTTAAAGAAACCAAACCACAAAACCCTGTTCAAAAATGAAGAAATGAAGCCACACAACATTCTATGTGTAATGTGGTTCATGAACCACATTACGCACATAGAGATGTAGATCTAAAATGAAGAAATGATTAAGATACTTATCCATGTGATACTCTAAACACCCATTGTTCATGCTCCATAAATTATGAACTAAGAGCACTATAAAAATGTCTTTGTGACTATATATAACTGAAAACCCCCAAAAAATTCAAGATTTGATTCAGGATCTGAAAATCAAACAATAGAAACCCTGAATAAAAATTAAAAATAATTAAAAAAAACAAAATTATGAATAAGAAGTTAAATACTCAACTGTTGTTCTTCGAAAGTGGTGGACGGAAGCGGAGAGATATGGAGCTCAGAGGATGAGGGAAGCAACGTGGGAGGGCGAGGGAAGCAGGAGAACAAGATGTGTGTCCAAGAAATGAAGTTGATAGTGAGATAAAGAGAGAGAGAGTTGATATCGAGGCGTCGTGTGAAGAGTGTCGGAATGTGAATTTTTTTGAATTAAAGTAGTGTAACTTTATCTCGTCTAAAAAAGAACCTGACCAACACTGTATCCGTGTGAGACTTTATATAATTTCGTCCAATTGAATTTGGACAACACATAAATCACATGTGTTTGTTGTCAGAGGCAAAAATTACCATTTAAACTGTTCACACGTGGCTACTTATTTCATCATCATATATAAATCTTTCATTTTGAACTTCAATAGATGGATAGTCAAGACTAAAAGTCCCTCCTTATATATATATATATATATATATATATAATAAAGAAGCATAGTTTTTGAATTGTCGAAGCACAATAACGATCCAGATCTTGCCACCTCATCTACCCAAAATGAAGGGTTGAGATCTAACTCTTCAAATTTCAAATCTACTCAATTTTTCCCCCATTCATTCGCACACACCCTTTACTTTCTAGATATTTAGGACAATCTTATCTCTCTCTAATTAGACACTTCCTCATTCACCCACCTCTCTCTCTCTCTCTTCCCATAACTTTAGACCCTTCACCGACAACAAAGGTAGTTTCTTTTCCGTTAATAGTTTTTGTAATATGTAAATATAGAACATTTTGTTGTATATTTGATTAACCACTTCCTCCTCTTTAAACCCAACAACATGCAGAATACTCCCTTTCCTCATTGAATTAATTATTTAAATCTCGTGTTTTCTAGAGTAGTTTTTCAGATTTGGGGCTTTCAAACTCTGATCATTTTGAAGTTTTAAAGTCAATCTGTGCTTGAGAACCTTAATGTTAATATCAATTTCAGATTCAAGGTTCTCTGTATTTCATTCTTGGGTATTGGACTTATATTTTCGGGTTGGTATATATAAGGTTCAAATGTTTGAAATCTTCTTTTTGGGATTTCAAATTTTGGCATTCCTGCTTTTGTTCTAATCACATTGGGTTTTGGTTTAATCTGAGATTTGAATTTTTTTAATAATCTTTGCAGATCTGATTTTAATATGTCCCTCCTCGAAAACCCTTATTTATTTATCTCACTCCACCATGTCATAATATAGTTGAGGATTTCAGATTTGAGGAAAATACTAATCACGTAATAGTCTGTTCAAATTTTAAATATTAATCAGATTTTTTAGTTTATTATCCTGGTTTGCATCATCATTTTAATTTATACTATTATTTGTTTTTATTCATGTTAGAGATTGTATGAAGAGATTTTTATTTTTGCTCCCAACTTTATCTATCCCTCCCATGTTTTTCTCCGCTCACTAAATTGTACGAGATATTTTTTTGTAAGGAAATATCATTGTTTGTTTACCCTGCCCAGACATTTAGACATTTTTAGAATACTGTAAATATTTATATCTAGCAGAAATTTTGTATCTTTGCACTTGAATATATAATTTTTAAGATAGTTCAATCATGGAAGACAAGTTATTTTAATAAATGTTAAGAGCTCTATTGAAAAAGTATTTACTATTTTTAAGGGTAGTTAAATGTTCATTATATTTTGATTGTTAGGACGAGTAGGTGGGAATAATGTTGGGTATTGGCATAGAGATGAGTTATTGAGAAATGTTGAAGACAAAAAGTGTTTCCTATGTTAATGGTGATCTACACATTCAGAATATGCAACGAATTAAAGGCAATCTATTTGTAGTTCAATTTGTTTAATTTACAATTGGTTCATAGTATTTCATGCTTTAATTAATATATAGTTTAGTTCAGTTCCCTTTGCCATTTGGGGGTTTTAGTTAACTAATCAAATAGGTCATTTTACTTAGTAGATGTGTATTGTCTTCCAAGATATAATATTTGGTTTGTGGATTCATTAAGGAAACATGGAAGGATAACTAATGGAAATAATTTTTCCCCTTCTAGAAAAAGGAGAAGAAGTAATAGATTATCCAAACTCTTCTTTTATGAATGCTTCTTTTGATTTTGATTTCTAAAATGTACACGACTTCAATTTTTAGTCCAGAGTCTCAATTTTTAACTTGATGAATATCTCTTTCATCCTTTTTGCTTTTGTATCAGGTTCAGCCCATATCATCATTATGTGCCCACACTTTAGCCTCAACAGTGTTGACTTGCAAATCAACTAAAAATAAAGAAAGCAAACATCTGATAAAAGTCCTGATCTGTTGTTCCAGTGTTATCATTCCATCGAATGATTTCAATATCATGTAATGAATCAATTTCCCTAGCGGTTACGCATTCAGGTTCCACTAATTTTCTAGACACCCCGCCTAATTAATTACCGGGTGATCAGTCCTTAATTAATTAACTTCAGAATATCAAGTTGGTTAAGATAATGCATCCCTGTCGAAAACTCAACTTTTAATTTAATAAAAACTAATCACCTAATATTTAAAAAGGTTGGTGTCAAAATTTTATCTTGTTATTAACCATCATCATTAGAGGGTAATATCTAAACATCACCATACATCACAATAGTATAAGGTAAGAACTAACTGAAGTAGAATAAAGAACTGGAATAAACACATCCAGTCAAAATCCCATACAATAATCCAATAACATGAAATCAAAGTCTAATGATAGAGTAAAATAACTCTAAATCTCTGAATGTAAAATAGGAGGGACGACATGTCCAACTGAATAAATGACTGATAGATAAGGAGCAAATAGACCCACGAACGTATACTAGCAATATCATGTAACTTCCACAGCAGCTATAGCTTGACAAATGAATGGAATATCCGAAGGTTGGTGTCCCTGTGGCTGAGCACCTAAAATAATAGAACAAGAAAAGAGATTTGCAGAAAAGTAGGTCAGAACCCGAGTAGAAAACAGTTTAAATATATCAAGTGCTTAAATTAATTTAATTAGCACATATAATATCCATGTTAACTTAGCATACTCACTTGAGATGCTCACCTCTCATCTAATGTGCACACCTAGCGATTCTAACTACCCATACGAGTCTCGTCACTCCACCTGACTATATGTAGGATAATCACTATCCCGGATACAATATCTAAATAACCCGAAATCAATATATTACTATTATTTAGGAATAGGTTTAAGGATGTTATAATTCATTCTCATAGTATACTTTATCCCCAACTGGTAACCCAATAAGTATATACTTTAATAAAGTAACCAACAAGAAACACAAAATAGGAATCTAGTATACATATATAAAATCTCTTTATGTATACATACAAATATATCTATACAGTACCCATGGTTGAGAAACCCCTGGTGCTAGGCATACTCGGTTATCTAGTCCCATTGCAACGCTCACGCATAAAGGACAACAGGTTCAATCTCTCAAGAACCAATAGAACATATACATATATTGGAGGCGAACATAGTCCCAAGCCAATGGGCTATGCACGTACCGATGCACCCATATGACCGTTAACACTATCGTTCTCACAGATAGCCCATACCTAGGTTCCATACTCTAGTGGTACGACTCGAAATCCCCCAAAGGCACACAAGATATGGTCATCCACAATACGTTAATCCCCGTTCGATAACCAGTAGCTAGGTATGTCATACACATGATATTCCAAGTAATAAGCATGCACACAACTTATATACATTAATAGGTAATCACATAACCCAAATACTATGATCCGTAAGTAATCTTAACGCCATTACTCTCCACGATATCCGTCTATATATAGCCTCCCTAGGACTTACATTATCTCCTAGGTTTTCACACAAATTTTATACCCCGAGAACCATTACACCCTTAATTCCCTAACACTTTAAAATTTAAGCCACTCGTTACTCACGTAGGTTAATACACTCGCTTGGATGACCCTAGGATGGTTTTCAACTAGAAAGGACCCTAAAAACTCAATCTAAAATCTCGTTAGAAGTTCCAGGATTGTTGTTCAAATGAGGTCGTTCGAACGAAGTTCTCACTTCGAACAAACTCAGCAACTCGTTAGAAAGGTCGTTGGAAATCTTGTTAGAAGGTTCATTCGAACGAGATCATTCGAACGACCTGTGCAGGTATTCGAACGAAAATTCTGAACTGACCCAGTTCTTCCAAATTTCGATTTGTCTCAAATTTTAATCTTAAAAAACACACAAATACTCAACACAATCGAAATTAATTGTTCCTACATCAATCCCAATCCCCCTAAGGTGATTTCTAATACGAACTAATGGTCAAATCCTTATATAATCAATTGGAATTCAACAATCTCTTTAATTTCCAATAAGTCTCTTAAATATGAACTCAAAATTTTAATTGCCCAAAACTCTTATTATAATTCGTGATTAAGACATAAAATTCCTAAATTTTAATAGTCCAACCAAGGGAAAAACCTCTACATGCATACCCATCTCCAATTCATAAGGTTTCTTTACAATTCAGTCTAATTAAACCTAAGTTTTTTTTATTGCACCAAGTTTATATCATCAAACCTAAATTAATAGGAACAACATATGCTAAAAGAGGAGAAAGATAAACACTTGCCTCGGAATGAACTTCTGATTCTTGGGCTAGAATTCGTATGGGAATGATCCTCTTGACACGATCTATGCGGTGGTGTAATTTTTGGTGTGAAAGCTCAAGTTCTTGGCTGAGGGCTCCAATGGAGTCTTCTTCTTCATTGGTTCTCTCTCTCTATTTTTCTCTTTTTCTCACGTAAGTTGAAACTAACAGACCACTAACCCTCGATGCTTTTAATTAAATCCAATTTTCGTCCATTTAATTACCCAAAAATCCCAAAAGACCAAAATACCCCATCGGGGTGTCGTTTTGGGTTAAAACGTCCCGAACTCCAGGTAAAATATTCGAGTAGTGTTTTCTGAGTATTTCGACCCTTTCGGACACTCTGGCGCACTCAAAATGGTCATTCGAGTTATGTAAAAATAATTTACCCTTTTAACCCCCAAATACATACTGGTGACGTGACTCATACGCGCATCCCAAATAATTATAACATGACTGTCGTGTATCTCATCCCGACCATAATATTAATTTGATAACTACTAACTCTCATTACGCTAATAATTATTACTGTAGACACCCCATTCTGTTACCCCTTAAACTTTCCTTAGGTCCCTAGCACCTCCTGTCATCACCACAAACCCAGGTCATACCCCGAGTACTGACCTAGAAAGCATCGGACGTTCCCAGGCTCCGTTGGACCAAAATTCAAAGTCTTCAGCTTGACCGATACTGAATAAATCTTCTAAGGGTACTGAAACCCCTTTCCATCGGTCCGTCCCGTGTGCGATTTTGACCTACCATGCGGACGAATGACCCAATTTCCTCAAAACTCAATTAGGAGGCCACTGGGTGCTCTCGGGCTCCATTTGACCTAAGTCAACTCTTCAGCTCGACCGAGACTGAATGAATATTTAAAGGTCACTAAAACCCCTTTCCAACGGTCCACTCCGTGTGCGATTCAGACTTACGGTACGGACGAATGATCCATTTTACTCCGAAATGTCACCGAATGCTTCCAGGGCCCGGTTGACCAAAGTCAACTCCCCAAACCAGATCAAACTCTTTGGAATGTCAAAGTACATATCTTAACCTTTTCAACGATCCTCCCTGCGCACGATTTGGATGTACCATGCAGACGAACGACCCGTTTGCGTCCGACGATTCCCCGTCCAATGGACTAACGAATGCTTCCGAGCCATATTTGACCCAAAGTCAACTCCCAAACCCGGGAACAGTCCCAAGGACTTTCGAAGGTCTCTGAAGTACCTTTCCAATGGTTCACCCCATGCGCAATTATGATCAACAGTTTGTATTCTGCGGATGATTTTCCAAAAAGGCCTGAAAGACACTGCCAAATGGCAGGTCGCAGACCCAGCCTATTGGCAGTGTGCCTAAACGCACCTGCCGAACGGCAGGAACAGGGCTATGACGATCGGAAATTCCCTGGGCCTATAAAAAGGAGGCCTGACCTCACTTACAAGAGGAGCCCAGATCTGATAGTTTTTACTCTCAGCAGATCCAGAAAACCTCTCTCGAAGACAGCGTGATTTCTACACCGAAATCCCTTTCCAACCTTCACTTTTTATCATCCTTTTCACCAAACATGGTGAATTCACTACCCTCTATAATCATAAAAGTCTAATGGGTGCTCTCCAACATTCAAGATCAAGCTCAAGATCTTCAAGAAGGTCCAATTTTCTCAACTTTCTCCTTAAATTATCATAAATTCGCAATATCTTGTTTTATTACTTAGCACTTTTATTATCTCATCTCATACATCCTAATATACTTTTTATTTAGTATTATTGCACATCCCTTATTTTCATATAAATAAAAACCCAAAAAATAAGAAAAAATAGGGTTTGCTCATAAATTCCAAACGGGAATTCTCATACTTTTCCTACACTTTTCTCACAACTAAAACACTTTTTCTACACACACGCACACACGAATAAGAGAATCCCTGGTTAGATTTATGGGATAAACCCCACACCTCGTTTTGCATGCGAACTACGTGGACTTTGATGCCTCTATAGGCTACGTAGGCATTTTGGGGTAAAACCTAAGACTCGAGTCTTATTCTTTACTTTTTCTCTCATTTCCTATTTTCTCTAAACTCCACTCTCTTATATTATATATATATATGCATTTGTTCCTAGTGGCGTATTATCCCACATGCGTTATCGTTCCCTCATAACGATAAGGTAAGGATAATCGCCGAATCCTATTTTCTAATATTTTAATACCTTCCTACGGATGTGGGATAATACGCCTAATCCTATTCGTTTTACCTCTTCCATGGTGCAAGTCGACGATTCCTATATCCACTATATATACACATGCACACATATCACGGGGAAAATAAAGGAAAATAGAAAAAATCCATGAGAGACCAAAAGGGCAGAATGGGTGAATAACACCTTTTCATTTCGTAACTTAGCCTCCGGACCCTTCTCGAATAATTTTGGTTTCGTATGCACCAGTATGTCTTTGGATGCTGTCCTTCGGGATAGCTTCCCCCTTTCCTTTGTCAGTTTTGAGTAAAATAGACTGGTTACTCTAATCTCTCTACATCTTTCACCTCACCTCAAATGATGCCGGCCAAAGCGCTCCCGAGAGGGTGTGCAGGACCTAAGGATTTTTCATCACGTCGCGAGGATCGGGGATGGCCACAGTGGCGACTCTACTGGGGAGGATGTGTATGTTTATTTTAAGGGCTAGACTCTATTTACATGGGTGTTATGTTTGCTTATATTCTCCCCTATTTTGCATGATCCCCTTTTACATGTGTATCTCATGCTTATGCTCCTATTCACACACTTGTAGAAAATTCTCCATGTACACTTTGCACCACGTGCACCTAGGGTCACATATATCCACATATTGCACGCCCCATCCATACTTGGTGTAGCATTGGTACTTACACTTTGCTCCCTGTTTGGCATAATCAGAAAATACATTCTCATAAGATACTAATAAGAGGATCATGCATGATTCACACGACATCACCAAAGAGCATTGCTATTGACCAAATTTTACCCAGTAACTGGAGGGTCACTTCGTGATGGGTGCTAGTCCGGCAGGTCACAGTTAGCCTAAGTGATATGACTCTCACCTTCCATTGGCCAAGTAACTTCGACGTATATCGAACGGTTCCCCCTCATCGTACCGCTTGACCGAAGTCATAACGGGAGGTATATCGCAGGGAACTCATTCACGTACGCCGAGTATATTAAATTTGCTATCACACATACCATCCCCACGAGGTATATGGTGAGGAAATTCACGTACACCCAGGTATATCAAATGGCTTGTCCACACGTACCGATTGCCCGCAAGAGCAAGATGTATATCGTGGAAGTCACGCCAAAAGGGGGAACCCTTTCCGATTCACCTAACCAACTGCATACCCGCATATAGGTGTCAAGCCTAGGACACACATGGTAGATTGTCAGTTTCAACCCGAAACTCTGTCGAAATTCCAGGTCGGTCTGCCTCCCAAATTCTCGCGTATTTTTAAAATAAGACCCTATCCGTGAGCCTGCTCACAAGTCCAGCCATAGCTTTGCATATATTACAAACCCATTTTTTCTAGGCTCGGGTCCCGTCCGACATTTCATTTTGCATTTAGGAGAATTAATACAAGTGAAAACTTAATAATTATAATAATCATGCTGAGACCATCTCCAAAGGGAAAATTCTCATTTTTCTTTATCAAAAATCCAAAAACATTTTTCCTTTCTCTATCAAAAATCCAAAAATATTTTGTCTTTCCATCTCGAAAAAAAATATGTCAAAAACATTTTTCCCTTTTTTTATCTCTAAAAAATCAATCCCGTTTTACGCCTTCTCAGGTCGATCACAAACCCATGGCTTGGCTCTTTATTGGCTTCGGTCTTCAATCAAGTCACCCCGGAGTTCCGCCCGTTCCCTTATTACTTCTTTTGAGTCCGGTATCTATCCGCTTTCCATGGAGAACACAGATCAAGTACCCATTGTGCAGCCAAATCTGACGGCAGTTCTAGCTCATCTTGTGTCCAAGATTGACATCCTCCAAATTGATTTCCGAGAAATGCAACGAAACCAGGTTCCTATCCCTCAAGAACCCGAGGCCCTATTCCCTCGTGCCATGGATCCACCTGAGCCCATCTGGGTTCCCTAAGAGTATCAGCACACTCCACGTGCCCCTCATGTCAATAGGCCGCAGCCTGCCCAGCTTCCTATGTCGAACCTTGCCCAGCATGGGACTAACTTGCCTATGATCATTGATCCAGAGGAAGAAGATCTGAACAAATTCAAAGAGGACCTCAAGATGCTCACTAAGAAGTTTGACCAAGTCAGAATCTCAGGAAATTACATGGACTACACCCACATGTATCCTTATCCTAAAGCGAGGTTACCCGAAAAGTTCAAGATGCCAAATATCGAGAAATTCAGAGGAAGTGGACCCTCGATTGTTCATCTTCGAAGTTATCACCGTTCCATGAATCTACTAGGGGCTTCTGAAGAAGTGATGGCCTAATTATTTCAGCAAACTCTGAAGGATAGAGCCCTCCGATGGTTTTTATCTCTCGAAGAGTCCAGAATTCGTAGCTGGGAGGATGTAGCCCGAGAATTCATGTCACAGTACAAATACAATAAAGAGCTTGAGGTCACCCGCTGTGATTTGGAGCTGCTCAAACAGAACCCTAGAGAATCAGTCAGTAACTTCATCGCCCGATGGAGGGAAAAAGCAGCAACTATGACCAATCGGCCCTCCGAGGAAGAACAAGTCAGCATAGTGAAGAAGAACTTCTTATCCCATGTCTGAGCAATGATGGGAGGATAATACTTCCCCCACTTCCGATCTCTCAGAGAAGCAGGAGTCGAGATCGATGAAGGTCTTGCCAAAACAGAAGTTGACCCAAAGAAGGTGTCCGGACAGTTCACCCCCAGAAAATATGATAAACTTTCCAGTGCTACAGTCTCAACCATCAACAACATTTCTCAACCAACCACATCATAGGCACCAGAAAGCCGCCATGTCCCAGTCCGAAAGGAATACACTGAGATCCATGCTCCCCTCTCCAAAGTCTATCAAGCCTTGCTAAGCCAAAACCTTATCAAACCTTTGGATCCTCGCCCATTGCCAAATCCACTCCCGAGAAACTTCAAGGCAGATGCCCATTGTGCCTTTCACCAAACTGTTGGCCATACCACCGACCAATGTTTTCACCTCTGAAACATGATCCAAGGTCTGATTGACCGGGTACCATTGCCCCACTAGCCAATCCTCAGCAAAACACTACTCACAACCCACTTCCAAATCATACCAATGCCATCTTCTTAGAAGAGAATCCAGAATTTGATCCCTCAACTCAAATCACACCCATATACTTTCCTAAACCTCTCCAAATTTGCCCATATTTCCTCCTACACCCTACCAGCCTCACTAATCAGGCACTGTCACTCCTTACCAGAGCATGCATCGCTGTCCGTACCCATTTCAAAAATGGAAGTATTGAATTATCAGAAGTCTTAAACCATCTCCTAGAGTTCGGGCCAAAATTGTCCTCACAGATGATCATTGATTGCCAGAGGTTTGGTACGCTATTATTGGAAGCATGAAAATGGGCCCGAAAGTCAGATAGTTGGGTAGTACCGACCGATGAAGTCAGTCTGGATGATGTCGTCCAGATCATGGTAGAATTATTCAGGCAGACCAATAACATTTGTAGTATCACCGAGTTATTCGATGCTTTGAAACTATAGGGCGCCTGGTCCCCTCACCCTTACACAGCCCCGCAGAATGGGATGACCTGTATGAAGAAGCCGTTGGAGTTGTGGAATGCATCAACTTTACATGAAAAGATAGAATTATTGCCACAGGATGGGGGAAGAGTTTGGAGATTCGAATGAAGACCAAGCTTTCGAGAAAACTGGCCCGGTAGCCGACATGTGTGGAATGATATCATTTGAAGAACTCCTCGAAGAAATAAATAAGGTGGCAGAACAACCCGAGATCGACAAGGAAATGGGATCCATGTTTTTCCCTTCTTCGATAAATCACATACCAGATCAGGGAGGCATTACCAGATTCCAAGCTCACTACCAGCCAATGACAAAGGGAAGGGTGTTGAAAACCTTCCTATGCCAGAGGTGAGCCTCGAGGAGAGTAAGATCCTCGATCAACTAATGAAAACTCAAGCTAACATCACTCTATAAGGGCTTTTCATGTCTTCTCAGCTGCACAGAAATGCTTTGATCATGTTTCTCACTAGACCCATAGTTCTTCCCTCTACCACACCAGAAGAAGTGATAAATTTGGTCGGATCCTTTACCTCTACCCAAATGCTATCCTTTTTCGAAGAAGAAATCCCCAAGATTGGGCCAAACCATAATCATGCACTCAACATCTCCGTCGAAGTTATGGGGAAGGTTGTACCACCCTCTCTTGTCGATAATGGATCCGCCTTGAATGTCTGCCCACTGAGAACCTTCAAATGTTTAGGCTTGAAAGAAAGCTACCTCACTCCAACCTCCGCTACTATGTGTTCCTACGATAATACCCATCGGGAGGTGATGGGATCCATAAAGCTTGTAATAGGGGCTGGCCCTATAAACCCCGTCGTTGAATTCCAAATCATTGACATCCCAGCTTGTTTCAACCTATTTCTAGGATGACCTTGGCTCCATTGTATCAAGGGAGTGTCTTCCTCAATCCATTAGAAATTAAAGTTCTTTATCGACAGATGGGTCATTATCATCTTGGGCGACGACGATAATGCCGAGGGTGCAAGCACCAGCAGTCCAATCCTTGAGATACAACATGGGTCAAATGATGTGCTCCTATCAGGATTCCGAATTGAACCACTTCTACTCCCGGCAGGGGACAACTTCAAAGAAAGGGTTTGTCCAGAATACGACCCTCATGGCAACGTCAATGTAATTCAGATGTTCAAAAACATGCACTTTATGCCTAGACTGGGGCTAGGATAAAGACAACAAGGGATACTCGAGCCGATTGAACTAAATAAGGCTTTCCGTCCTTGTGGTTTGGGGTATCAACCATCAGAAAAAGAGCTCAGAATGATTCACCAGTCTTGACCAAAGAGAAGACTATACCGCGTCCACACTATCCCAGGTGACTCCCTGAACGGAAGATTCATTAATGAGGGTGAAGACTTCCCCTTTTGTGGCTTTTCAGAACCATGGTATGGCCATACAGACAAGTAAATGAAGCCTGGAATGGAGATCTTCTTCCAAGACAGCTACCTATGGGCCGAGAATTCCCAACACCATGTACAACCGCTCATCAAAGATACTGAGGAAAGTGACTTCGAAGATTCCTTCAATTTACAGACACTAGGGCTGACACTCTGCATGGTTCACTCAGGCACTACATCATCGGATCCGTCCCAACTGATTAAAGGTGATAATACACCTCTCCTCAACTAGTATGCTGCGCCAGTTCTACCTGCTAAAATCTCCCCTAATCCCAATGTTCACCCCTTTTATTCTTCTGTTGTCTATCCTTGTTCAAATGTAATCGAGTCCTCTTTTGACAAGGTTCTGAATGTTGTTTTTCCTATCAATGAAATAAATGAAGATTTTGAGTATCTTTTTGTGCATTACATTAACTGTTTGGATTCTAATCAAACTTTTGATGATGATGATTTTACAAATGAACAATTCTTAAAAAATATAACTGCGTTCAAGTTAATAAAGAAGAGACTGTTATTGTTAACCTCGGTTCTAGTAGCCAACTGCACGAGATTAGGATAGGGACTACCCATGACGAGCATCAGCATGCACAACTCGAAGAATTTCTGAAGGAATTCGTGGATGTCTTCGCATGGTCCTATGATGATATGCCTGTCATTGGTCCTGAAATAGCTCAACATGAGATCCCCACTCTCCCAGATTACAAGTCGATCAAATAAAAGTTGAGAAAGCTCCGCACCAAATGGTCTCTCAAGGTCAAAGAGGAGGTGGTTAAACATTTGAATGCGGGCTTCATTCGTGTGATTGAATATCCCATATGGTTAGACAACATAGTTCCCATGACGAAATTAGGAGGGAAGGTTCGGATGTGCGTAGACTATCAGGATTTGAATAAAGACTCTCCAAAGGATGATTATCTGCTACCCAATATCGACATGATCTTGGACAACACAGCCAGTCATGCTCTCAAATCATTCGTCGATGGGTTTGTCGGATACAACCAAATCAAAATACACCCAGACCACCAAGAAAAAAATACATTCGTCATCCCATGGGGAAACTTTTGCTACACTGTCACGCCATTTGGCCTCAAAAATGCTGGGGCTACCTACCAGAGGGCTGCCACAACCATCTTGTATGATTTGATTCACAAAGAAGTTGAGGTCTATGTGGACGATATGATATCAAATCTAAGACTAGGAAAGGTCATGTGCCCGATATTCGAAAGTTATTCGAACGACTGCGACAGTATCAGATGAGACTCAATCCACAGAAATGCGTCTTCGGCATTACAAAAGGAAAACTCCTGGGATTCATGGTCAGTGAGAAAGGGATAGAGGGAGATCCTTCCAAGATGAAAGCCATACTTGAGATGCCACCTCCTTGAACAGAGAAAGAAATTCGAGGCTTCCTTGGTAAATTGTAATACACCAGTCGATTCATCACCCAACTAACACCCATCTGTGAACTTATCTTCAAAATCCTACCGAAAGGATTCAACTAAAGTTTGGAATGAGGCCTGTCAAGAAGCTTTTGATCGAATCAAACAATATCTTACCCAACCCCCGGTACTCATGCCACCACAACCAGGCCTCCCCTTGCAACTATACCTAACCATAACCGATATTGCAGCTGGGGCTTTGCTAGCCCAATACCTTGAAGATTCCCTCAAAGAAAGAGCCATCTATTATGCCAGTCGCAAATTGGTCGGGTATGAGGTTAACTACACTGCTTTGGAAAAGGCATGTGTCGCGCTTGTCTGGGTCGCCCAAAAGTTGCGGCACTACATGCTCGCCTTCCCCATCAAACTTCTATACCAAATGGACCCCATTAAATACCTTCTTGAGAAACCCACCTTGTCCAGCCAAATGGCCCGATAGTTGATGCTCCTAGCCGAGTTTGATATCGTGTACGTTACGTAAAAAGCCATAAAAGGAAGAGCCATCTCTAACTACCTCGCTGATTACCCCATGGAAGAAGCTGATGTCTGGATATCTGAATTCCCAAATGAAAACATCCTCTGCACTTCCCAAGATAACCTTCGATGGCAAATGTTTTTTAACGATGCTGCCAACAAGAATGGACATGGCATTGGGATACTTCTGATCACCCCAGATAACTCTCACACTTCCATCGCCATCAAATTGGATTTTCTACGGACATAATTTTATAAATGTCCGGGGTAGATTCTAGGAAATTTTTATTTTCTCCTAGATCACAGTTCATATGTCTGATACCGTTACATTCGACACATCAACACGATCATCCTCGACGGCCTTTATTCGAATTCAATGCATCCACTTTCTTCACGTGCATCATGCTACATACAACGTGCTGCTCAGCTCATTCCCACTACTCCACTACGCTCTATCAGTAATATGTTTTGTTGTAGCTTTAAATATTTGCATAAATATTTGAGAAATGTTTTTGAAAATTATTTTTGAAGTCTGGTTTTATTTTTTATCAAAAGCAGAATTTTTCTAAGTGTAGAAGCGAATTACCTCGATCGACGAGATAGCTCAAACGATTTTGAAAGTCGTTCGTGCGAGATAGGCATGTCGAGCGATATCGTTCGAACGACTTATGTCCTTCGTTCGAGCGACATGGCTATCTCGTTCGAATGAGCCACCGCCTCGATTTTTATATAAATATCTTATCTCCTTCTACACGTTTTTCAAGTGTTTCTGCAATCTCAAAATTCTGCGAAAATAACCCAGAATAAGACTTCACTTTTTTAAGGTTTTCTAAACCTTTTTTATTCACAAAACCATTCCCATATATGTGTGTGAATCTTTAAACCTTCAAGAGGATCATTTACTCATCTGGAGTAATTTGTGAGGAAGCCGCTCTTTTCTTCACTGTTGCCCTACTGGAAAGGGATAGTTCCAGCCGCCGACATCAGAACCGAAACCCGAGGGTATTTCTGTGTCATATATTTTCATTGTAATTCGTGTAAGCCATACTCTTACAAAATTATTGTGAAAATAAAAGGTTTTGCCCATTTGGGTGATTTTTCCTCATATATGTGTTCTTGCATGTTTTATCATCATATTTAATCACATATAGATGCATGTTTAGAACTTGTGTGGTAAAAAATTTGTTTAATTAAATAACTTCCTTATTTGAACGCAAGCGCACTCTTCTCAAATTGGTATCAGAGCGGGTTACTCTAAATTATTGAGTGATCCTGATTTTAAAAAAAAAATTCCTGATAGAATTTGACTTCTCACATCGTCGAATTGGTATCAGATCGGGTTGCGCTAATTTATTACGTGTTCCTATTTTTCGCAAAATTTGTGTGATATTGATTTTTTTTAAATCAGTTTTGTGAAAAATCGCAATTTTTCAATGGAACGTCCATTTAATGAGGAGCCTATTTTTGAAAAAATTCAAGACCATGCTGGAAATTTAAAACTTTTGAATTTGAATCTTTGCAAAAGAATTAAAGTTTTGAAAAAAGAAAATTCTCGTTTTAAATCCGCAATGGATCTTTTGCAAACGGTTCAAAATCAAAGATATTTTTATCGTGAAAATTTTGTTTCCTTGTACCATGATTTTGTTGCTTTAAAATTGTCCAAAAAGGAGAGTGATGAGAAGGTCTTATTTTTAGAAAAGGAATTGGAGGACCTTAAAAATTCGATGGTTTGTGTTTGTGCCAAAGATGATAAAAATATTTTAGTCTATGAGTTTGTGGCACGTGAAGAGACTCTTAGGAAAAAGTTTGCTTTAATTAAGGGAGAGAGAGATACGCTTTTTGGAATTATTGAAAACTTGAAAAAGGCGTCCCTTAATTTGGAAGAGTCTAATTCTTTGCTTGAGTCAAAAATTTTGAAATTAAAAAATGATTTGACAGACTCAAGTAGGTTTGATAGTGATGGTAATGTCTCATCGTGTTCTCATGCTTCTAATGCTAAAGCCAAAACCATTATTTGTTTTAGAGGGTCAACTAATTCCAAGGATATTAGAAAAGGTCAACCCATAGGTGTCATTCCACCCGTTTACACATGTTCATATTGTGGTAGGAAAGGTCACCTTAGGCGTTTTTGTTTTGATCTTAGAAAATGTCCTAGGGAGTTTATGTCTAGTGTTTCCATGGTTCCCAAATCCTCTACACGACATTTCACACCTATTTGGGTTAGGAAATCACTTTTGGATACGCTAGATTTTAGACAAGTTGATTCTCGTTTACTTGCACATGATTCTTCTCTTACCATATCATATATATGATTGTGTTCGCATGTTTGTCATACACTAGTTGTGATTTTATGATATATATTTGATAGTGTGTTGACATGTACTTTTTGTATATATTTTTTTGTTTTGATAAATTTTGAAAAATAAAAAAAAAGATTTTTGTTTTTATTTTGTTTGCACCTTTTATGGATAAACACTTAGGATAACCAATTCAAAATTTCATTCCATCTTTTCATGTGACTGTTTGATAGAGTTTTGAGACGCTACATCATTTCATCCATGTGCTTTACACTGCTTGGAGTCTTTGAGATGTGATTTGTGATATCTTGCCTACATGTTTGACTCCTATATCCTTTATTGCACACATGCACGACTTTATTTGATTATTGTACTTGTATATCACATGTTGGCTTGAGTGTTTCCATCTCAATTCTGTCTATACAACTAACAATATGCGATAACACTTGACAAGATTGGAATGCATGTAAAAACCATTTTTGTGAGACTAAATGTTTGTTTAAGAACGGGGAGGAGCTGCGAAAGGTAATTATCTATTCTTTACGCAAAAGCCACCATTCAAAAGGACCTAAAAAATGGAGGAAATTTATTATCCGAGGTCCAAAGAGGTTAAAAGAGCCCCGAAAAAATGTAAAGGCAATAAAAAGCAATTCATGCCAAATATGGGCCATTAGGTTTCACCATCAATTCTCCAAAGTTTGAGAATTTAGAAAGCCTCTATTCAAAATTAAAATCTGAGGGAGTTTGGTTGGAGAATATAAACGGGTTTGCACTTCCTTGAAAGTCTTAAAAAAGCATGAAATAGTTTTGGACGTTATTGGTGTGGAAATCACTTTGAGCTTTGATTTGTTGATTTGATTGAGTCAATGTCTCATATTACCATTTTTTTACACCAAAGGAAGACTTTGAGTTCATTCGTTAGGAGTATCCGATATTCATCGTGCACATATGTCATGTTTGTATGCATTGATTCTCCTATCGAATTTTATCACACCCCTTCATTTTCGCTATCATTGACTTGGTTGTTTTTGTGATCTTTCATGGTGTGATTCTTTATTGTATACTATGTGTGGAAATTTTTGAAAAATACATAAATAGCAGTTTATTCCCGTGTGTCATTCTCCATGTGCATTCATTTCTGCTTCTCATATATGTCTATTTAGGGACATCATAAAAAGGGGGAGAAGAATTATGGGGGAGAATTGTTTTGGTGTTTGGTTGCTGGATGGATGATTTGCTTAAGCTTAATTGATCATCAATTTTTGCATATCATTATATTTCAATCTGTTACTTGTCACGGGTATTTGCTTTATCTCATGTGTGCAGGTATATCATTGCTACTTATTTGATTACACACCCTGATGATAAAAGCTTTGGAAGGTACCGGAGAGCTGAAGTTTTAGAAGAAATGTCATTTAGTATTCTCAGTTTGAGGGTTTAATGGGAATATTATCTTGTATGTCATTTGATTGCATAATTCAGATTTTTTATGTATGTACCGACATAGACATAGGGGGAGATTTGTAAGGACATAATTTTATAAATGTCTGGGGTAGATTCTAGGAAATTTCTGTTTTCTCCTAGATCACAGTTCATATGTCTGATACCGCTACATTCGGCACGTCAACACGATCATCCTCGATGGCCTTTATCCGAATTCAATGCATCCACTTTCTTCACATGCGTCATGCTACATGCAACATGCTGCTCAGCTCATTTCCACTACTCCACTACGCTCTATCAGTAATATGTTTTGTTGGAGCTTTAAATATTTAGGAAATGTTTTTGAAAATTATTTTTAAAGTCTGGTTTTATTTTTTATCAAAAGAAGAATTTTTCTAAGTGTAGAAGTGAATTGCCTCGATCGACGAAATCGCTCAAACGACTTTGAAAGTCGTTCGCGCGAGATAAGCATGTCGCGCGATATCGTTCGAACGACTTCTGTCCTTCGTTCGAGCGACATGGCTATCTCGTTCGAACAAGCCACCGCCTCAATTTTTGTATAAATATCTGATCTCCTTTTACACGTTTTTCAAGTCTTTCTGCAATCTCAAAATTCTGCAAAAACAGCCCAGAATAAGACTTCACTTTTTTAAGGTTTTCTAAACCTTTTTGATTCATAAAACCATTCCCATATATGTGTGTGAATCTTTAAACCTTCAAGAGGATCATTTACTCATCTGGAGTAATTTGTGAGGAAGCCTCTCTCTTCTTCACTGCTGCCCTACTGGAAAGGGATAGTTCCAGCCGCCGACATCAGAACCGACACCCGAGGATATTTCTGTGTCATATATTTTTATTTTAATCCGTGTAAGCCGTACTCTTACAAAAATAAATGGTTTTGCCCCTTTGGGGGATTTTTCCTCATATATGTGTTCTTGCATGTTTCATCATCGTATTTAATCACATATAGATGCATGTTTAGGACTTGTGTGGTAAAAAATGTATTTAATTAAATAATTTCCTTATTTGAATGCAAGCGCACTCTTCTCAGATTTCCCTTGCACTAACAACATGACTGAATACGAGGCATACACAGTAGGCCTCAAGGTTGCTCTCGAGAAAGATATTTAATGCCTAGATGTCTACGGGGATTCCGACCTCATCATCGGTCAAGTGCTCAGAAAGTGGAGAGTCAAGGACGAGAAACTCCAACCCTTCCATGCCCATTTAGAAGAACTAGCCTCCCAATTCCAAGATATCACCTTCCATTACCTACCCCGATTAATGAATAACCTAGCCGGCACCCTTGCTACCCTGACCTCCATGGTCGACATGTCCGAAGGAATCATAATGACCCCCTTCCTTATTCAAAAGCAAGACAAACCAACCCACTGCTACCACATTGAGCTCGTCACCACTGAAGATCCCGAGATAGCCAATTGTTGGTACTATGATATCTAGCGCCTCCTCAAGCATGGTAAGTATACCGAGGGTTCCAACAAGAAAGATCGAGAAACCCTTCGAAGACAGCCTGCCTAATACATCATCTGTCACAAAGCACTGCTCAAAAGAAACTTCGATGGAACTCATCTGCACTGCATCGCAAGGGCTGACATTGAAAAGATAATGCAAAAGATCCACAGCGGGAATGCGGACCTCACATGAACTGTCACATGCTTGCCAAGAATATCATCCGATAAGGTTACTACTGGACCACTATGACCCAGGATTGCACCGCCTATGTACGTAGATGCCTTAAATGCCAACAGTTCTCCAACCTTCAGCATCTACCTCCGTGCGAATTATACAACATGACCTCTCCCTAGCCGTTCTCCACCTGTGCCATCGACATTATAGGGAAGGTTACACCGAAGGATTCCAATGGGCATGAGTTCATCCTAGTTGACATTGATTACTTTATCAAATGGGTTGAAGCTGAGCCATACGCAGTGCTAAATGCTAAGAAAGTGGCCAAATTCATCAAGAAAAAAATCATCTGCCGGTATGGGGTCCCACACGAGCTAGTGTCAGATAAGGGGTTACATTTCAAGGCAGAAGTCACAGAGGTGGTCAACGAGTATGGGATTCAGAGACACAAATATTCTCCCTACCGACCTGAGACCAACGATTCCGTTGAAGCCGCCAATAAAGAACTCAAAGCCATCATCAACAAGATGATTGAAAGCTGTCGGGATTGGGCTGACCGGATCCCGTATGCCCTTTGGGGCTACCGAACCTCAATTTAAACCTCTACTGGAGCTACCCCTTACTCTAAAGTTTATGGCATGGAAGCAGTCCTACCCATGGATTTGGAAATACCCTCGCTATGCGTCATGCTCGAAAGCAAGGTCAGTGAAGAAGACTGGTTCCAAAGCCATCTTGACGAGCTGACCCTCCTAGACGAAAGGAGATTAAAATATCTATACCACATACAAGGCTACCATCGCCGAATAGCGCGATTATTCAATAAAAGAGTCAAGGACCGCGGTGTCTAAGAGGGGACCTAGCCCTCAAAGAAATCATAGAACCCATTTGGGACCCCAGAGGGAAATTTAAGCCCAATTGGAGTGGCCCCTACATCGTCAAGAAGATCTTGTTCGGCGGTGCCGCCATGCTCACCGACTTAGATGGAGAAGAGATGGCTCATCTAGTCAACCTAGACCATCTCAAGAAGTTCTACCCCTAGTCCGAAATCTCGGTGCGCTACGACTCTTCTCATCTCCCTTCTATTCTAAAAAAATATCTTCATTTCTCCTTACCCAGAACTACGTGGGCCTGATTCTATGAAAAAAATCATTTTCAAACAAAATTAAAACTTTAAAAAAAAAAAGACCCAGAGGTACGTAGGCAGCTCATACGCCTTACATGAACACGACCCTTTCTTTTTCACAAAATACTATTCTTTTCTTGTCTTCGAGAACAACAGTCAATTCCAACGTGTATTTGAACAAAAGGATTATGTATGCCTTAGCGATCGGTATAGATAATTCAAACAATACAAAATTTATCGAAAGGCACAACTGGATGATCAGAAACTTATTTATTTCACTAATAAGAAATTACGGTACAGATCACATAAAGGAACAGATAACTCCCTCCCCCTACCTTCCTAAAAAAGCCAAAATAAAATCCCCACATTTATTCCCCATTACAAAAAAAACCATCCTACCCACAGCTACCAGAGGAGCCCGCTCCCTCATCATCATCAGCATCCTGGGGTCCCCAAATTTCCCCTGTCTGAACAGAGTGTCACAAACACTCCATGGACCGATAAGCTCCAACCAACTTCTAAAAGACCACAACACCTCCTTCCATGGTGTCAAAAAAGACAAGACACCTTTGTCCGGTCTCCACTGCCAACATCTTGCTAACTACTTTCATCCACAACCACTTCATATAATCCCCAGGGATATGCCAAACTCTCCCAACCGACTGAGAGGGGTGGGTCGACGGACGCCGATTCTCCCACATAGAGCCAATTCGCATGCGTAGACGCTTAGTCAAATCCTCTACCGGAAAGAAATTCAGTGCCCGAGGTGGCACGATCTGTGCCCAGCCAATTTGGCGTAGAAGTCGCCAAGGGAAATAGAAAGAGGTATGTCTGAGACCAACCAGCCGCACATACGAGTATTCTCCTAGCACCAGACCAGGTAGTAAATATCCCCACCAAGGCACTGACTAGTACATATTTCGAGCCCCATGCTCCACAAGCCAATTCTTCCAGCTCTCAATATCCAGTCCAATGCTGAAGAAGTGGCGTGAAAAGAAGTTGGGTACAGCCAAGAAAGGATATTCTAGAGGAGTCACCAGGAGGAGTCTTTCAGACAACCACATGAACAGCATCACGGGGCTACCCCGCAGGAAGTCAGAACGACCATCTCGCTAGGCATCTAGACCATTCAGGGTCTCCGCTAGTATCACCACCATAGGATTGCAACGGTATGACATCCATGAAGTAATGGCTGCAAGTTAAGGATCCACCCGCAGTTCCCCAGTCACCAGCAATAATTTTGATACTAAGCCTAGAGCAACGGGTCCAGCATAACCAGCATCGCCTACTTCCCGCAGATGTACGGACTGCAACACCCCCGGGAGGGAGATCATTCCACCAACAACCAGTGATCTAGCCGCCGAAGGCGAAATGTGAAGAGGCCTAGCCAGCAAATCCGTGGGAGAATGGGAAAATTCGGGTAAAGCTGTAGCTACACTTGGATTTATCCCTAGCATGGCAGAAAAGTCCTCGTAGGTAGGACAAACTTCATCCAACCCAAAATGGAATACATGGTCTTCGGGGTACCAAAATTGTACCGCTGCCATCAGCAGGTTACACTCAATGGGCCGATTGCACAACAAAGAGACTCGACGCATGTTGAAAGCATCGTAGTCGACGTTATAAGAGTACATCGCTTCCAAGGCTTCGAGGTAGTTAGCAAACTCAATGCTACGAGGGAGAGCCATCTCACAAAGACTAAGAAATAGTAGACAAGTGAAGGTGTGATGGAAACACCCCACCCTTCCCCTCTTTATACTTGAGAACCCTCAGAAGAGACACAATCCCTGCAGAAATCGAAGGGAATTCTACCCCACAAGGTACAAAAGGCTGAAGAGGGCACAAATAAAATCTTTGATTTGATGGGACTGGACTTGACTACCGATAGGCAGGACAAGGGTCCTGTCGATCGGTAACCCCCCATTTTTGGAAATTTTCCTTTTTTATCAAAATCATAAGCCCAATAAAAATAAATTGATATTGTCAAGAGAATTTCAAAAATCCTTTTCCACCCTTATATAATTTCTTAAAACTTTACTCAAAATCCCAAAAATATCTCTTTTTACGGTCTCAGCAGCAAAGTAAAAAGTGCATGTGCATGCATTCACTCATTCATCATTAACAAAAGATAATAAAAACTCCATTTGCATTGCATATATATATTCTTCTGTGTGATATCAAACTTTGCAGGATATAAAAGAAAATAAAAAAACAACGGGACTCAGCCCGAACCCACATTCTCTGTCTCTCACCTACGCTTCCCCCTCTCTCTAAGAGCTTCCACCCTTGCGACGCGCTCTCTTTCCCCTATGGCGAGACAACGAACCCCCGCTACCCGATCCAGAGTCCTCCCCGGACGAAGAGGACGACACCATATAAGAAGGAACCAGGACCGCATCCTAAATATGGGCGGTCGTCGAAGAGATCCAGTCTCTAATATCCCTCAGCTAATTGGTCGACACACGGACTTGCTGCAAGTAAAAGGCAGGATCAGTATCAAAAGAGGGATCAAAATAGAAAAGGAACCAAAAAGAGCAAGAAGGTATATCGTAGGATGAAGAACCTCCTCTGTCAAACCCAGCTCCTCCGGATCCATCGCGTGAGGACGGTGCAACATAGGCACCATCCCTCTATCATCCCGCCGAATGTTGTATGAAGGGGTATGCAGCCGCACAAAGGGAACCTCTGAAGTCACCGCCGTCGCAGATGCCAACGGACCACCATCGCTGTGGGAGGACCCCATCGCCCGACTCGAACTCGCAGGAGGGAAAGTCAAGGCATCATATATGTTGGGCGCCATCAACCTGCTCGTCAAAAAGTCCATATAGTCATACGGCACGGCCGTATCAGTGTACAATAGGTAGGACTCGCCGATCCTCTCATCCTTCGGCATGACATAGGAGGCTGTGCATATGGCACCACTACCTCCTCCTCAGTCATCTACAGAACTACTCGCTCCCTGAGATACCAGGAATGGCTGAACTCATTCGCCAATAAATTCCTCATCTTCACATTCACCCCGGTCGCCCCTGTATCCTGAATGGCTATCCCCCAAGGATAAAAGGTCACTTGAAAATCCCCAAGTAGGCATAAGTCAATACAGAATCAGAACATGCCAAAACCAAGACTGAAAAGGAAAGAGTCTTACCCTACCACTGGTTAGGCCATTCAAGACCTGACGCACCGCCTCCAGAGAGAGAGATCCCTTCGACTGTCGATTGGCCTTCCGCCATCGATATAATGGGCAGAAGTCCCCAACGGTATCATCCTTCAGAGCGATCAGCTGGGTATTGCAACCAATCACCTCATAGAACTACGTCTTCCAAAGACAGGAATTCGCAATAAAAAAGATACGCATAAGGAAAATGTGCAAAATTAAAGAAATATCTCGAGGAGATACGTGGCTCCAGTAAAAGTTTGTCGGCATCACCAACTGAAAGCATCCAAAGAAAAATAAAGGGTCGCCAAAGTCAGGCTCCCCCAATCATAGTGAGGGATGTTCGAAAACATCCTCAAGTACGGTAAGAACCACAAATGGATGACGTCGCCGCTCGACGCCACCATAAAGCCTCCCAGCACCAGCAAAATGAATAATCGGGATATCTGCCTCACCTGTAGCCCGTCCTCAACATCAACCACCCTACTCAGCAGAACATCCTTCAGCAAGGATAATCGAATGGAATCCTCAGAAACTATCCTCCACACATTGCCGAGCGCCGCCCTCACCGCCTCCGAACTCACCCTCGGAGAGAGCTCCACCTCTATCTGCTCCCCATCGCAATCCAGCTCGAGCAGCTGCTGCACGTCTATGGGAGTCACGATCATCTCCCCAAAATTGAAATGGAAGGTGTGGGTAGTATCCCACCATCTCTCCCCCAAAACGCATAAGATCGTTGTCGACCGAGGCGTCTCATCCAGCGCAGATGCCAACCTTTCAAGACCCGCTGATGACACCATCCAACGCAGCACAGGTGGAAGATGCTCCCAAACATCCTTAAGCCCCGTCATCCCACAAGAACGCATGTTCTTCAAAGAAATATTAGACTGTCAAAAGAAGAAACCTTGTCAAAAATTTAAGAAGGAAGAAAAAAAAATCACCAAAAGGAGAAGAATGCCAAAGGTCAGGTTACTTACATAACCGCCAGGGCTCACCACCCTCGAAGACTGATGATGCAAAGGCTACCGTATAAAGGTCCTCTCATCCGCAATCAGCTCAAACGCATCAAAGGAGTTCTTGCTCCCCAAAGCAAGAGGCGCCCTGGTCCTCCACTCCACGTTCGCCCAGTCGTCAACGGTCAACCATTCCCTATGCACTGCAGTGCTCACAAAGGCGGCTATTTCTTAGAGATCGTGACGCTAGAACAATTTGCAGAGGAAAATCGCAAAGAGAAAGAAAGCAAGAAGCTGTGAAAAATGAGGGGAATTCACCCCCTTTATATAGGATGCTAAGCGTCATGCCGATCGGCATTGACTCCCCACCCACCGATCGACACTGACCCCTTACCTTCCCGAGGCAGTTCAAAAGTCCGTGCCACTGCCAAATGGCAACCTCTGAACCGTGTCGACCGACACCCCCTTTAGTACAAAAATTCCTAAAAAATACCAGAAAACCATGAAAAATCCTCAGAAAATTCCTAAAAATCTCGAAAAGGATTTAGAATATTTTCCCCAAGAAAATTTCACACTCCTTTAAGTGGAACCCCCGTTTTCTCACTGAAACTCCAGAAAGACATTTTCAAAGTTTCTAAAGGACACTCTACTTTTTCCCCAGCTCATTCCCTAGCGGAACCCAAAATCCAATATGCATCCTCTCTTAGGTTAAAATTAACCTCGGTCTTGGATCGTCACCATACTTAGGTCAGAATTGACCTCAGTCCTCGGTCGTCACCTCTCTTAGGTCATAATTGACCTCGGTCTTGGATCGTCACCATAGTTAGGTCAGAATTGACCTCGGTCCTCAGTCATCACCTCTCTTAGGTCATAATTGATCTCAGTCTTGGATCTTCACCATAGTTAGGTCAGAATTGACCTCGATCCTCAGTCATCACCTCTCTTAGGTCAAAATTAACCTCGGTCTTGGATCATCACCATAGTTAGGTCAGAATTGACCTCAGTCCTCGGTCGTCACCTCTCTTAGGTCAGAATTGACCTCGGTCTTGGATCGCCACCATAATTAGGTCAGAATTGACCTCGATCCTCGGTCGTTACCTCTCTTAGGTCAAAATTGACCTCGGTCTTAGATCGTCACCATAGTTAGGTCAGAATTGACCTCGGTCCTCGGTCGTCCCCTCTTTTAGGTCAGAATTGACCTCGGTCTTGGATCATCACCAATGTTAGGTCAGAATTGACCTCAGTCCTCGGTCGTCACCTCTCTTAGGTCATAATTGACCTCGGTCTTGGATTGTCACCATAGTTAGGTCAGAATTGACCACCTCTCTTAGGTCATAATTAACCTCGGTCTTGGATCGTCACCATAGTTAGGTCAGAATTAACCTCGGTCCTCGATTGTCACCTCTGTTAGGTCAGAATCGATCTCAGTCTTCGGTCGTCACCTCTTTTAGGTTAAAATTGACCTCGATCTTAGATCATCACCATAGTTAGGTCAGAATTGACCTCGGTCCTCGGTCGTCACCTCTCTTAGGTCAGAATTGACCTCGGTCTTGGATCGTCACCATAGTTAGGTCAGAATTGACCTCGGTCCTCGGTCGTCACCTCTTTTAGGTTAGAATTGACCTCGGTCTTAGATCGTTACCATAGTTAGGTCAGAATTGACCTCGATCCTAGGTCGTCACCTCTCTTAGGTCAAAATTAACCTCGGTCCTCGGTCATCACATCTCTTAGGTTAGAATTGACCTCGATCCTTAGTCGTCACCTCTCTTAGGTCAGAATTAACCTTGGTCTTGGATCGTCACCATAGTTAGGTCAGAATTGATCTCGGTCCTCGGTCGTCACCTCTCTTAGGTCAGAATTGACCTCGGTCTTGGATCGTCACCATAAGCTCGTAGAATTGCCTTCGATCCGTAGAATTTATCACCTCACCATAAGCCCTCAGAATTGGCTTCGACCCGCAGAATTGATCACCTCATCCTTAAGCCCGCAGAATTAGTCACCTCATCCTTAAGCCCTCAGAATTGGCTTCGACCCGTAGAATCGATCACCCTTATCTTCAAGTCCTTAGAATTGACTTCAACCCGCAGAATCGATCACCCTCATCTTCAATCCCTCAGAATCATCTTCTGCCCACCAAATTGGTTATCCCAAGCACACTTCGTAGGTCCTCAGAATTGGCCTTAACCCTCTGAATTGGTCATCCTCGTATTCTGTAGGTCCTCAGAATAGGCCTCGACCCTCTGAATTGGTCATCCTCCCTTAAAAGCATCATGCGGTGTCTATTTGGCGACTATCATTTGTTCCAAACTCACCCGTTGAGGGGCTCTGTAGACACCCCATTATGTTACCCCTTAAACTCTCTTTTGGTCCCAAGCACCTCCCGTCATCACCATAAACCTAGGTCATACCCCGAGTACTGACCTAGAAGCCATCGGGCGCTCCCAGGCTCCGTTTGACTAAAAGTCAAATCTTCAGCTCGACCGAGACTGAATGAATCTTTTAAGGGCACTGAAACCCCTTTCTAACGGTCCGTCCCGTGTGCAATTCCAACCTACCATGCGGACGAACGACCCAATTTCCCCGAAACTCAATTAGGAGGCCACCGGATGCTCTCGGGCTCTGTTTGACCTAAGTCAACTCTTCAACTTGACCAAAACTAAATGAATTTTCAAAGGTCATTGAAACCCCTTTCCAACGGTCCGCTCCGTGCACGATTCTGACTTACGGTACGGATGAACGATCCGTTTTACTATGAAAGGTCATCGAATGCTTCCAGGGCCCAGTTGACCAAAGTCAACTCCCCGAACCAGATCAAACTCTTTAGAATGTTAAAGTACATCTCCTAACCTTTCCAACGATCCGCCCCGTGTACAATTTGGACATACCATGCGGACGAACGGTCCATTTGCGTTCGACGATTCTCCGTCCAATGGACTCACGAATGCTTCCGAGCCATATTTGACCCAAAGTCAACTCCCGAACCCGGGAACAGTCCAAAGGACTTTCGAAGGTCTCTAAATTAAATTTCCAATGGTCTACCTCGTGTGCGATTCTGATAAACGGTTTGCGTTCTGCGGCCGATTTTCCAAAAAGGCCTGAAAGACACTGCCAAATGGCAGGTCCCAGACCCTGCCTATCGGCAGTGTGCCTAAACGCACATGCCGAATGACAGGAATAGGGCTATGCCGATCGGAAATGCCCTGGGCCTATAAAAAGGAGGACTGACCTCACTTATAGAAGGAGCCCAGATCTGATAGATATCACTCTTAGTAGATCTAGAAAACCTCTCTCAAAGTCAGCGTGATTTCTACACCCAAATCCCTTTCCAACCTTCACTTTTCATTATCCTTTTCACCAAACTTGGTGAATTCACTACCATCCATCATCATCCAAGTCTAAGGGTTGCTCTCCAACATTCAAGATCAAGCTCAAGATCTTCAAGAAGGTCCAATTTTCTCAACTTTCTCCTTAAATTATCATAAATTCGCAATATCTTATTTTATTACTTAACACTTTTATTATCTCATCTCATACATCCTAATATACTTTTTATTATTTAGTATTATTGCACATCCCTTATTTTCATATAAATAAAAACCCAAAAAAATAAGAAAAAGAGGGTTTGCTCATAAATTCCAAACGAAAATTCTCATACTTTTCCTACACTTTTCTCACAACTAAAACACTTATTCTACACACACACACACACACACACACACACACACGAATAAGAGAATCCCCGGTTGGATTTATGGGATAAACCCCACCCCTCGTTTTGCATGCGAACTACATGGACTTTGAGGCCTCTATAGGCTACGTAGGCGTCTTGGGGTAAAACTCGAGACTCGAGTCCTACTCTTTACTTTTTCTCTCATTTTCTATTTTCTCTAAACTCCACTCTTATATATATATATATATATATATATATATATATATATATATATATATTTGTTCCTAGTGGAGTTTTATCCCACATGCGTTATCATTCCCTCATAACGATCAACGTAAGGATAATCGCCTAAATCCTATTTTCTAATATTTTTATACCAACCTACGGATGACTCGCTTTACCTCTTCCATGGTGCAAGTCGGCGATTCCTATATCCACTATATATACACATGCACACATATCACGGGGAAAATAAAGGAAAATAGAAAAAATCCATGAGAGATCGAAAGGGCGGAATGGGTGCCTAACAACTTCCTAATTCGTAACTTAGCCTTTGGACTCTTCTCGAATCATTTTGGTTTCGTATGCACCAGTATGTCTTTGGATGCTGTCCTTCAGGATGGCTTCCCCTTTTCTTTTATCTCTTTTGAGTAAAATAGACTGGCGACTCTAATCTCTCTACATCTATCACCTCACGTCGAATGACGTTGATCGAAATGCTCCCGAGAGGGATGCGAGGGACCTAAGGATCCTCCATCACGCCGCGAGGATCGGGGATGGCCACAATTACCATTAAATGGGATTAATTACAAATTAAATTTTCTCCCTTTAAATTAATTAATCCCCATTTTCCATAATTTCATAATAAAATAAATATGCGTAGAAATACGGGGTATTACAATTTTGTTCTTAACTAATATATGCGTGCCACTCACTTTTTCATGGACTCTCATAGGACTAGCTTTTTTTTGCCAAAGGACACATTGGTGTCTCCTGCTCATGACTACAAGGGGTTAATTGTAAGGATGCTTTTAATGCCTCATTTTTAATTGGATACTTGCATATTGAAAAATAGCTGCTCATACACCCCATTGATTTTCATGTAAGTACCTTGAGAGAAGAGATGCTCTACAATCCTCTCCCGATAAAATATGAGGTGACTATAAGGATGTAGTAAAATAATTCTCTTTCAATGTCGAAGTACTTTATTATGTTTGGTTTTTATAGTTTAATTTTGATTATAGCAGTTGTTTGGTATAGCTAAGGCAAGTTTTTTCATGACAGCCTAGAGAACAACAATTTTATTATACTTTATTATGTATTTGTTATCATATTTAATGTAGAAACATGTAACTTTGGCTTCTATTTTTAGTTTCTTCAATACACTCTCATTATATTATTGAATATAATCTCATAGTTTGTCAAAATATAACACTAGCTTTGCCACCTAAAACCTTTGCCGACATCAAATTTTTATTTTTTTCCATTGAAATCCATTACTTTTATACAGAGTTTTGTTTTAGATTTTTTACGATCTAGATGTTCAAGAAGATCTTCCAGAATGGCAAGAGGCAAAACAAAGCAAAAATCTTTAGAAGAACAACCATAAAGTCAAGAGGCAAATCGGAGAAAAAAACCTCTAAAAGATGACAACTATTGGAGAAGAGCAACCATAAATGAGGGAGGCAAAGGAACAAAAAAGTCCTATAGCAGTAGCGATTCACAGCAGCAGCAATAAAGCCCCTCATTAAACTTAAACTGTTAACCAGGTAACTGTCTCTCCCTCGCCAAACATTCGTAGGTGCAAGTTAGTAGCGCCCCTTATCTCTCTCAAGTATTATCAAGGTATTCTCTTTGACGAGGTTATTCTTGGAAGTACATTTGAGAGGGTACAACACATGATGCTTATATGAGATGTTTTTAGATTTAGCCTCTGTTAAAATTAGCCTCTGTTAACGTTCTCGATTAAGGTGTTTTTAGAATTTCATGTTTCGACTGTGCATGCTTGATTCTAATTTGAATCTGTGCATAATGTAGTGAACTCTCACTAAATTAAGGTTAACTACTTGAACATATGAACATATGCACAACATTTGAATCTATGCATATGCTCTTCATTTTCGAACTCATTTAAATGTTGTTTATTTAGTATCCACAGATCTTTCTACTTTTCATACCAGTTTAATGGATCTTTCACTGTTTCGTTGAATGTTGTGTATTGTTTAATTTAAATGAAATTAGAACCACGAAATTGGATACAAGTATGCCATCTTGGTCATATAGTGCATGATACGAATTTAAATTGTGCTAATCTTATGAATACTTTTATTTATGGTTGGTCACGTAAAGATGAAAATAACGAAAATCAATGATGTTTCTTTTGGTGATAGATAGAATTATGTACTCAGCTGCCGCTTTTGGTGATGATGATGATGATGCTGATGCTATCAAGACCAATGGAGGTGAAGAAATTGATGATCAATTTCTTTCTCAAAAGCCTCAGTTATAGCTACAAACTGTCGATCCCACAAGTGGGGGGTTGGGGCTTTTGGGGTGTGCATAAGGCAATGATATTTGGCAAAGTTGGGCAAGCACCTGTGCAGAAGATCTCAAGAAATGGTCGAACTATAACCATTTTTACATTTGGGACTGGGGGAATGTATGACCAAAGAATTATAGGAGCTAAAAACGTGTCAAAACTACCTTCATGGCATCGAATTGTAGTGCACAATGAAACACTTGGAGTGTATTCGGTTCAACATCTTGCTAAAATATAAATATGGAAGAGTACATTTATTAGAGTTTATTTCCCTATCTTTCTTTCTTCTATATATATGGTAGAATGCATATGTTCTTTATTTGAAGTTGTAAAATTTAGATTTCTTTTTTTTGCATGAATTGTAATTGGATGCTTTAACAATAATTGTATTTTTACTTAATATTAGTTCTATCCAATTCCTTTTTTAAAATCTAAATTTATTTTGTTTACAATTTTGTTGGCGTTTTAACAGAAACGATATTTTTGTCGTTTTGCGATATCATAGTTTTGAAATTTTTGCCATTTTCCAATTATGTATTTTATTGAAAATTTTCGTCGTATCTTCAAGCACGAGTATCCGCTAATATATATATATATATATATATATATATATATATATATATATATTCTAACGACACTCATAACGAGTATTTTAATATTTAAATCTTAAAAAGTTAGAAAATAATTTTGATCACTTACTCAAAAAGCGAGCAACCGGCTAGGAAGTAAAATACCAATAACTTATGACACTATTGAATTAAAAAAATTATATAATAAAATGCAAGTAATGAGAAGATTCTAATCCAAGCTCAAGTTGCTATTTGGTTTGCGACATGAGAATACTACGTCATCCTACCTCACTTTTACGAGGACGATTCACTCCTCAAACCCTCACCTTTCTTTATAGAATAATCAAAGGTAGACTTCTTCAAACATTAATAACACGACGAAACCGGCCGTAAACCGTAAAATAACACTTCCAATAAAACAAATACAAACAAACAATATAAGCAAGTGGCCAATGGCTACACATACATGTTTTGTGTATTTTTCTATTAAATATTAATTCCTATGCCCCGCGTTGACTTGGGCTGTTTAAATACCTGTTAATAGCTCATAAGGTTACTTGGCTAGCATTAGAAAAACAATGCAACATTTATTACTCCTACCTCCACCATCACCGTCTCCTCTTATCTTAGCTATCATTAACAACTATTCATCCCAATGGACTCAACCGAATTGCCCTCCGGAAAGTCTCCCCGGCGAGAGCTTCAACTCCAAGGTCCCCGGCCTGCGCCACTTAAAGTACGTAAAGATTCCCACAAGATCAAGAAACCTCCCATAGCACCACCACACCACCACCACCTACCACCACAGCAACACCACCACCGTCCTCCAGTAATCATATACACCGTCTCTCCAAAGGTAATTCACACGAATCCCAGTGAGTTCATGACACTAGTGCAACGTCTCACGGGCTCATCTTCTTCCACATATCAAGAAAATAGTGGTGCAATTTCACCCGCGGCTCGTTTTGCTTCCTTAGAAAAAACTAAGACCCCTAGTAGTGGTTGTGGCGGTGGTAGTACTAGTGGTGGTGATGATATAGATATGGTTGGAGGAATAGATATAAGTACAACTATTGGGTCATTTCCAGGTATTTTGTCACCAGGGCCAGGTTCTCTTCCTCCTATACCACCAAACTTCTTCTCTCCACCCTCGGATCCAAATATTCCTCTTGGATTTTTTCATGATTTAAGCCCTGTGCTACATAGTAATAGGAATTATATGGAAGGTATTTTCATGCCTAGTCCTTCAAACTTTCTCTCATCTTATACAAATTCCCCTACTCCATCTCTAGACATTTTTAATAATTTCTTTGACTTGTAACCCCTTTTGAGATATAGACAGATGGGGATATGTCATGTATATCTGTATTGGTTTCGTTGATTTTCAATGGTGAAGATGGCTCAGAAAGGGACTAAAATTGAATTGATTTTCCCTCATTTGGTGTTGTGCGAGGGATATTTTTTGGGGTTATTTTGAATTTGGTCCCTAATCATTTGTGCTAACCGATTATGCCCTTTTAAGTTTTTACAACTTCGCCTTTGAGACCCAGAATGGGTTTTTTGTGACACTTGGTTTCATTTTTCTGTTGCAATAAAGCATTTTGGGGATCAAATGCTAGTAATTGAAAATTTGGGGGGCTAGACTTGCTCAAGCTCAAATAAAAGGGAGCTAAAGAAAGAGAACTTTTTTTTTTTTTTTTTTTTTTTTTTCTTGTATGTGTTTTGTGCAATTGAATGATGGGCCATGTCGGTGGTTTGGTTCATCTTCATGACACTATTTCATGTTAGAGATACCATTTTTTTGTCATATATACTCCGTGATGTAATATGCAAAGCATAACTATAACATTAAGTGATTGTTTTTTCCTTTCGTCTCATATGTGCCTTTTGCAAATAAGTTAACTTGGTCTTGTGTCAATCCTTGAAAATGGTGTTTGAAAGTCATATATGTTGCTCGTTTATTATGTTTGATGTATTGCTGCACGATGTTGTCATTAATAAAGATAAATTCTAGGCAGGAAGTAGGTAGTTCATGGGAGTCATTTGGGACCCTCCTCGTTTACAAAATTAATATAATACAGTTGTGTGATTTCGACTACTCTATTTATTTACTTGAAAAAGATGTGAAGAACGTCCCTAAGGAGAGTCTATTAATGGTAAATGAGCTACTTGCTCATGGTGCACATATACAGCCTTTAAGTACAGGTTTACTAACTCCTTGGTTGAATATATCAAGATGAGGTAAACTGCTTAATATTTGATGGTTAATTACGAAAACATTAACCTGACCCAATGCCATGTAACATAGGTGTGATAGCCATGGAGAAATGTAAAATTCTAATTTTATTATGAAGAAAAAAGTGTACTAACTCTTTGTGCAAGTTTAATAGAGTAGCCTCTTACATCATAAATGAGTTTTATATCTTGAACGTCCTTTTGTTTTGTTAACAAGTTTTCATGACTAAGTTTGGACACAATTCAAATTTGTTGACCAGCCTCAAAAGCGTATCATGGTGAATCTCTAGGTTTGTTGGCTAAAACATTGAAATGATAAATAAGTAGTTATTTTGGATCCTATAAAATTTTAAGTTTCAGTCGATGGAGTTGGAAGATCGCCGTAGCTCACTTTTGAGGTGGGGCTACAAATTTGAAGTTATCGAAGTCTGAAAACCATCACCATGCAAGGTATATCTTAGGCCATCTCAAATTATGGAGACAATTGGCTAGTTTAAAATTTGCAACCTTGTGTCTCATCTTGTGCGCAAATTTGGGATGACAAACAATAGTTGGTATTTACTTATAACTATGTTAATATTTCACCACTTATATTTTTTTTAATAGTCGAGTTTACACGGTATGAATAATAAATATTTATAGAGAGCTTCATAACTCAGTTCTTAGCCAATAAATTTTTTCCACTCTAGTCCACTAACATATTTTTTTCAGCATTAAGATCTTCCCATCAAATATATACGCTAAGGTCCTCACCCTTAATGTATACATTATCCGTTACCGTATTTGTATTCCTAGCACGTATACATTACAAAAGTTTAGATATACATTACATGAAAACAGTCTTATACATTACAACAGTGACCACATTGAAAAGCATTACAATACCATTGCACTTTATTTTAGAATCTTTTCATCAAATCTACAACATCAAAAAAATATCTGCGAGGAACCAAAGTCAATTTTTTTATATTTAAACTATAATTTGTCGTTACACTGCATGTTATTTGTCATCAAGAAAGCCAAGATTTAATCTTTGAAATTTGTGCCACTTTGAGAATGTAGCATTTGTACCCTTCCCATTCAGATATTAGGTCATATATAGATATAACAATTAGGGTGACTTTGATTATAAAGTTTGAAATTGAACGAAAAATTGTTCATTTTTATGGGAGGTTGGAAAATGAGTAGAAAAGCATATGTGTGATTTGGTTTGTCTTTTGAAGTTTTTCTTATAAATCAATTCTTTGAGGGTAGAGAAGAAATGTTTTTCATGAAATATTATGAGATCATTGAGTACTTTTCATATTTATTATTATTTTTTTTTATAGAATGGACTGCAAATCAGGCACTCCAAAATTTAAAATTGAACTAAAATAGATGTGTTCATGAAAAGGAAATCAACCTCAATCAAAAGGAGATTTAAATTTATTAGACCAATGAAACAAATTAGCAGGTTTGTAAGCAAATAAAAAATCAGCAGAGTGAAGCTAAACTCCATGGAGTAGCCTAGCATTCTTTAGGTTGAGAAAAAAAATTAGAAATTTTAAATTAGGCAACAACATAGGGAAAGACACAATGCAAATAAACTTTTAATTTATTGAATCTCTTTAGCGAGGATTATGTGTTAGCCCTAGCTATTAATTCATTAATATTTCTACTAATCAAATTGAAATGTCATGTGTTAACCCTCACATAGTAAAAGAAAACAAATTTGAACTCATTCAATTGTACGAGCTTCATTATTATAGGATTTGCCTAGAGCGCAATGGCCACATCTGAGATCAAGATTCCATGAGAATAAGTTTTTGAAAGGGGAAAAAAAGGTATTACATTTCGTTTTTAGAACATAATGGGGGTGGCTATGAATCAACTATGGTTCCCAAATATTGAGCTTTGTATTCCAAATTCAACCAAACTACCACTAATGGTGGACTGTGATCCGATACTCAAAACTATATATATCATTTTGTTACCCATATTGTTGAGAAAATAGTATATGGCGGTCATTGACCATCTAGCTTGTACCATGATAAGTAATGGAAAAAAAAAACTGTGATTATTTCATTCAGGATTGTTGCAATAAAATGGCTTTGCATTTGTAGTTTTAATCCAAATATGTCCCAAACTTAATAATTGTTGAAAAAATTGGACTTAAAAAGTTGTCCAAAATTTTCTGTACAGAATTTTGAACAACTTTGAGTTCAAATTTAGGTGAGACCCACACCACGATAATTGTGGGACCATATACGAATGCGTTCTCCTTCGCAAGGAGATTAACATAGTATATTCATATGTCCCTAAAGTGACTCACAAAGCAATGAAAGTTAATGAATTGAATATGTTTTAACTCTTATCCCACATTGGAAGAGTAGTGGAAAAATGATGAGTTAATAAAACCCAAGTGATGGACTAAGGCTTAGATGCCTTGGGGTATCCCAACATTTTGAAGGAGAGATGACCTACACTACACGCGCGCGCCGTCCTTCCGTCCGTCGGACTTGGGCTTGGGCAAATCCTTACATTTTTGGGCCAATAAGTACAGAATAATATTATATTACAGAAATTTATTGGTGTAATATAAATCTGTTTTACAAGAAATTTAATAATGTTATGGAAAAAGTAATTTTCTACATGGTTTATAGTATTCTGTTTTAGAAAATAAAAAATTAAAAAATTTATTTGTAATTTTTTTTGTAAATCTGTTTATATAAGATTTTTAATCTTAAAATTTTAATTCTGTTTTGTCCGGAATTTTCGGACACATGTTTTTGTTTTAACTTAGACTTGTATAAACTAGTGTTTAATGTTTGTTTAATTCTGTGATATAAAATTCAGAATATTATGTAGAATATTTTACTTTAATTCCGTGTTATATAATTCAGGATATTATTTAGAATTCTTATTAGAATTGAGTTAGTCTTAATTATACTTGGTTGAAATTGGTATATAGAATTTTGTATTCTGTTTTGATAATTTCATTATAAATAAATACTATCATTGATAAAAATTCTATTTTTGTAATAGAAATGGAATCAGAAAATGCAATTACAGTTCCACCACATACCGTGAATATTCCACCTACCATGAATGTGACACATGCACCTGTTGTTATCCCCGTAACCATGCCACATAGGGAGAAACCGAAAAAATTTACCGGGGCTGATTTCAAACGTTGGCAAGGACATATGTACTTTTACCTCACAACTTTCCAATTGGCAAGGTTCGTGTATGAGGACTGTCCACCTTTGAAAGAAGGAGATTAGACTGAAAAAGTTGTTGCTGTTGAAGCATGGAAACATTTTGATTATATGTGCCATAACTACATCTTGACATACTTGGACAAAACATTGTAACATGTGTACAGCACTATGAAAATCGCAAAAGAATTATGAAATTTTTTGGAGAAGAAGTACAAAACTGAAGACGCTGGTATGAAGAAATTCATCGTGGGACGTTTTCTTGAATTCAACATGATTGACTCCAAGCCGGTTCTTGCACAAGTTCAAAAACTTCAGGTTATTCTTCATTACATTCATGCTAAAGGAATGTCACTCAGTGACACTTTTTAAGTGGCTGTGGTAATTGAAACATTGCCCCTGTAAAGACATAAATTTTCAATTGAGTCCCTATAGTGTTTTGACTTAATTCCGTGAACAAAACTGTGTTTATAATATGTCATAGGGAGAATTTTATTTTGTCACGATCCCACTTGGTCTATGACGTATTGAAGAAATTGAAGACGTAGCGGCAAAGCTTCAAAGAAATAATCATGCCGATGTTTATTTGGTGCAAGTTCACTCGTCTTCAAAGTTAATTTCATTCCGAGATCACTCAGGTATGAATGCGTATAATTTATGGTGCTCGGAATTATTTTATAAAAAATAAGGATGTAATTTTTATAAAGAAAAATGATTTTAAATGTTTTAAAAGTGTTTTAATGGTTTAAACTTCGTTTTATGATGATAAGCTCGAATTAGAGTTTGACTAATTTGAATCTCTTTGTTAAGAGACGTTTTTATCAGAAAGTCAAAGAAAGTCAAACTTCGCGAGGTCGCTCGAACGACATTGGATCTCGTTCGAACGAGATACAATGTCGCTCAAACGACATGCTTAAGTCGTTCGAACGACACGTTTTTCGAGGCGGTGTTTAAATCCTATTTATACAGTGTTTGCATCATAATTTCGTAAGTGTGCTTTATGGAAAAAAGTTTTACGAACCAGAACCTTGTTTGCACATGTTTTCAAAGGTTTACAAAGCATAAACACATCCTTAGAGTTTGCAAAGATCCGAGATATCATTCTTATATGTTTACGTGATCTTGCTGCACCAAAGTTGTTTTTTTCTACATATTGAATACAAAGGGTTTTGCGGTGAAGAAGCGACGAACATCGTATTCGACATCGTAGACGTATCAAAGCCATATCGGAGGACATCGAGACATACGTGGATGCGTGTGTTGTGGACAGAGATCGTAGAAGACGAAATTTCTGCGTGGGCACTATTGAAGAACGGTTGAAGATCAAAAGAAGCGTCAAGACCCGTGGGGATCGAGTCTTAGTGTAAGGCTAATCTGTCTTTGTAAAACCATTATTCATAGTGATTGTCTGGCTTGGGCCGTCCGAGGTTGTTTTCCCGCTTTGGATTTTTTCCTCGTACATCCGGCGTTGTGAGTATTCTTCACTTTACTTTACTTGCTTTAATCACTAGATGAATGTTTAGGATTAATCAAGATAAAATTGGTTTAAAGTGAGAATTGAGATTTCACAACTAGGTTTGGTGCATAATTAAAAATTGGATCTTTTTCCGAAGAAAAATTGATTCTGTTTGAAAACACACACATCGGGCCATCCCACAAATTGGTATCAGAGCTAGAAAACATAATTTATTTGTTTTGTGATCCCGTGTGTTTGTTTACCTCTGCTTTGTTTGTTTTCTCTCGATGGATTCTCTAAGTGTTGACGATCTATATCGTTTGAATTTAAAGTTTGCAAAACGTATTGAATTTTTGGAAAAAGAAAATTCCGATTTTAAAAATAAGATTGAATATTTGCAAACGTTTCAAATTCAAAGAGATATTTGTCGTGAGCACTTTAGTTCCTTGTTTAAAGATTTTAATATACTAAAATTGGGCAAAAAGGAGAGTGATGATAGAGTCCTCATTTTAGAAAAAGAGTTAGAGGATTTGAGAAATTCTAGTGTTTGTGCCGTTGAGGAAAATAATTCGATTAATGACATTATGGCACGAGAAAATGATCTTAGGGATAAATTTGCTCACATTGAGGGGGAGCGAGATAACCTTCTAGGGGTAATTGAAAATTTAAAGAAGGAGTCCCGAAAGTTTGAGGAGTCTAATCGTTTGCTTGAGTCAAAAGTTTTGAAGTTAAAAAATGATTTAAATGACTCGAGTAGTGATGGTAGCGGCTTATCTTATTCTAGTGGTTCGAATGTAAAGGCCAAAACCATTGTTTGTTTTAGAGCGTCAACCACATCCGAGGGTATTAGAAAAGGTCAACCTAAAGGTCCCGTTCCTCGTCGTGTTTTCACATGTTCACATTGTGGTAGGAAAGGTCACCTTAGGAGTCTTTGTTTTGATCTTAGAAAAGACCTTAGGAAGATTAAACGTAGTGTCTCATTGGTTCCCGAAACCCGTTGTGTTCAGTATACACCTTTTTGGGTTAGGAAATCCATTTTGGAGATGCTAAATGCTTCGTTGGTTGATTCTCACATGCATGCACATGATTCATCTCTTGCTATTTCTTATGGATAATATCTTGCATGTTTGTCATATGCTAGTTTGCTTCATGATATATTCATTGCTAGTATTATGACATGTGTATCATTTTGTATTATAGTTTTCATTTGCTTGAGTCTTATTTGAAAAATACAAAAAGATTTTGTTTTTTGAGAAAACTTTTGAAAATCCAAAAAGAAATTTCTTTTCTTTGAGTCAAAATATGTTTGAAAAACCAAAAAGATTTTCAGTTTTTATTTTTGAGTTTACATGTTTGATGTGACATATTGGTGTGCTTGGACCCCCCCACCCCATCGTTTCATTATCCATGTGGCTAGGACATTTGGTCATTATTATTGATGCTTAGAATGATCTTAACCATTGTTTATATGTGGTGGTTTCGAAGTTGATATGCATTTTTATTCGACTTTGTATATATGCCAACATTGCACACATGCACGAGTTTATATGGATGTTTGACTTCTCTTGCATATTTGAATTTGGTGAGGCGTTCTTATCTCAATCTTGTCATCTATGCGTAAGTAAACTTAAGGAGAAGTGTGCATGTAATAACCGTTTACCGTGAGGATTTGAATTAAAAAAATGATGACTGATTCACGGAAAAGGGCTGGAGATTTCAATTTAACTCGTCGTGAAAGCCACCGTTTAAAAAGAGCCCAAAAAGAAAAAGCAAGATGCTAAGAAAAGGGCCAATAAGATTTTCTCTAAGTTGAGAATGCTAGAAACCTCAAAAGAACTTGAAAAAGTATGTTTATATGAGGGTCTTTGGTTGGAGAAAATTTAAACGGATTTGCACATCTAATCCTAATGTTGAAACATTGCAATTTGACGCTATTGTTTGTAGAATCGTTAAAAATCTGGATTTGTGTGCATGTAGTATGTTTAGTTAATTAAGCTCACACTTTAATTGTCATTTGGCTATGATAAAGTTTGATGATTTATCGCTATCAATTAGAGCTTCTTGATCGTTTCGATGTGTTAAAATTGTGACTCATTTGTTGTAGTTTCACGCCCATTCATTCCATGTCCATGTTTGAGCACATCGGTGCTATGTTTGCATGTAACTCGCTTTAGTTTTAATGAGTTTTTGCGTTTTGTGCAAAAATCTTACTGTTTTAGCACTGTTTTGCTTCTGTCAGTCCCTTCCTGGAATTTTTTTGTGGAAATTTTTTCACTGGGCAATACTTTATAATATTTCTAGGAAACTGGGAAATTTTGGCAGGTCGCACGAAGTCGTTCTAACGACATTGCATCTCGCGCGAACGACTTTGTACTTCGTTCGAGTGGCTTCCTCATCTCGTTTGAGCGAAGTCCCTGGCTCGTTTGAACGACAGGGTGATAAATTGCTTCTGATTGGTTTGTAGTCCTCTGGCTTAATTTGATATATTTTTGGTACTGCTGGAAGCATTTTTTGGATTAATTGGTTTATATGCAGGTTCTTTTATGTTCCAAATTGGTATTTTTCATATATGTCCATTTATCACACTTGATTTGATTGGTATACTATTTGTGTGATTCCTTGGTTTACTAGCTACTGACTTATCATTGTTTGATCATATTTAGCTGGTGGTTTCATGATTATCTAGCGGTTTTATTTTTTTTTCAATTGGTATGAACTTGATTCTATTTGCTATCATATTCTCATGCTAGATATTGGTTTATCTTTTCATCGGATTGTCTATTCGAGATAAAAAGGGGGAGAGATTTGGTATGTGATGTAGGGGGAGATTTGTTGAGCGCTTATATTTGTTTCAAATTGGTATCAAATAATTTCACACATGTTTCAAATGATTTGTTCTTATTAGAAATATAAATTGGTATCATTTGTTCCTCCATACTTCACTGGGTATCTATTTGTCTGTTTCTTGTGTGTAGGTATACTTCAGCGATTTGATATTTCAAGTCTACATCACATTCAGATAGTTCATGCTTTCCGGTGCTGCATATATTAGTCCGTATCCTGTATTTTTAATTTTGGGTTTATGGGATGGGATATAGGAGTCATACGACTTGACGGCCCGGTTAGACATTTCACTGGTTTAGTTTTGTCCCAGAATAGTCAAAGGGGAAGATTTGTGTGACACCCCGACTAATTAAATACCGGATAGCTACTCCTTTATTAAATCAATACAAAATGCCAAGTTGGTTCAGTTAATAGCATCACTGTTGAAAACATTTAAATGATTACTAACCACCTAGTATTTAAAAAGTAACTTGCCAAATTTTAATTAAGTCTGATTAACATGTAATACAAGTATAATGGAAGAACAACATAATCCATTCACCATAACGAAGTAATGAAATAACCAACAAATAGTAATAAGTCCGTAGGAAAAACTCCTCACAACAATCCCACGAATGAAATAATAACATAAGTCTGAATCCTGAATTAATTACATGCCCGAAGTCTGAATAACTGAAATAAATGAAATGCTTCTAAAAGAAATGGGCGACATGCCCTACAACTGATAAATACTGAATATGGAGTCAAGATAGATGAAGAGTCTACAAGCAAAGTCCTGTAACTTCCACAAACAGCTACAACTCGTCACTTGAATGAGGATCCTAAGCATGGTGTCCTTGTGGCTGGGCACCTAAAATGGTTTTTACAAAAATAGATTTGAAAGCAAATGGGTCAGAGCCCGAAAGTGGAAATCATTTTAAAAACAGCAAGTGTTTTAATAACATTAAAACATTAAATGTAAAATACATGTTAGGACGTGCACTCACATGAAATTCTCACCTCTCGACTACATGTGCACTCCTAACGTACCGTACCCATCTAAATAACATACATATCTAACCAAACCGTAATAAGTTCTACCCCTTACTACTCGATTCCCACATTACATTCTAGCGTTATCAATTAAATAGAGGGCTTTACTTAAACTCAGATTCTCAATTAGTAATACAATTCACTATCGGTTAACCCATTATGTTTTCTCAAAACATTACCATATTATATTCACAATATTAACATGAAAGTTCCCATTAATTAAGTGAATATTATTCACGTCATAAATATACAATACAAGCACCCCGAGACTAAGCTGCGGTGCACACATACTCTGCTATCCATCCCGGTACATCACGTACATAAGGATCACGCATTCCGAATCTCTCATGAATCGTTCTGAGATAACAACAATCACAAACAATGGAGGCGAACACAGTCACATCACATGGGTCACGCACATACCTGCGCTCCCACGATCAGCAGACTTATTAACATCCCAATAAGTCCTTCTCCGAACTATGTTCATCGAGATACCAGTCTAAATCCGGGCAACACAAGGATTAGAGGGCCCTAAGCGAACACAAACCTCCCGTGATAGCAAGTATGGTAGGTATGTCATACACATAAAATCAATACATATACTAAGTATGCACACATCTTAGTAATCACCATAATTTATTTATAGTACACTTCTCATTCTCGTACCTACGTATAATGTTACACAATTTACATGATCCCGGTTGATACAATTATACACGCCATTAATTGTTCTCACGTTGAAATAGACACTCACGTCCTAATCCATAATTTCCATTTGGTTCGAATCACACTTCTAGGTTTTACTCCTCTATATATCTCCAATGTCCCTACTATATCAATTTATCATCAAGGGAAGGTTATCTCTACCATTAAATAAGGTTACGGGACACGCGAAATCAAAACAGGCTAAAAAGCCTAAACTGTCAGCTCGTTAGAAGTCTCGTTTGAACGAGGCTGTTCGAACGAGAGTTCGTTCGAACCAACTGGGTATCTAACGAGATCTCGTTCGAACGAAATTCATCGAACGAACATTCAACTCGTTAGAAGGCAAACTGTCCACTCGTTAGAAGCTCGTTCGAACGAGCTCGTTCGAACGACCTGGGTAGGTCAATTTCTCTTCACCTCTAACCTCATCTAAACATTAATCCAACGATTGTTCAAAGCTACTAATCATCCCTAAACATATTTAGGCCATATACTAACGCATGATGTGGGGTTAATTCATCCTAACCTCATTCAATTATCAAATCTCTTCATATTTCCCCCAATCTCAAGAACATGAACCCTAGAAGTTTATAAATCATCAAAGAGTCTAATTAAATCCGTTTTTTGGTATAAAAGATGTATTTTTCCACTTACTAATCATCCTAACATTGTTATACATGCAATCTTCTCATAAAAATTATAATTTTCTACATCCAATTCAATGGGTTTTTATCATATTCCAAGAACAATGAAATTCTGTCAATTTCCTACGCATGGAAGAAACATTCTTTGTAAAAACGAAATTAAACCACTTGCCTTATGTGTATCTCTGATTTTGATGACGAATTGATGGAGTGTTCTCTCTCTCTCTCTCTGCAGAATTCCTTCTCTCTCTCTCTCCAAGCTTTCTTCTCCAAGGTGCTAATGGTGGCTAGGGTTTGCCTTAGGAACTTTTTGGGATTAATTTTGATAACCCCCGTAGCCTATTTGGTTATTAGTGGGTTTAGTGGGAAATTACCAAGTCAGCTTTTTAATTCCCAATTTTCGTAGGTTTTAATTCCCAAAAATCCAAAATTACCAAACTACCCTTATACGTTGCCGGTGTGGCCTAAAAATGCCCCGGGACCCAAACCAAACCCCCGGCTAGTGTTTTCTGACTATCTCGACACTTTCGGATGCGTTGGCGCACTCAAAACGATCATACGATTAATAGAAATAAAATTCACTTTTTAATTAAAATAAATATACTCCGGACGCGACTGTCACACGCGTCTCAACAAAATTTCCAAATTGCCGTATTTCAATCTCACGACAAATTTCATAATTCAGTATTCATATATAATCATATCTGCACATAATAATCAAATACCAACTCGCATCTCGCTAGTATTTTAATCCGGATTAATTTCCAATTAATATGCATTTAATTCAATTAATCCCATAAATAAATATCACAAAAATACGGGGTATTACATACTCCCCCCCTAATAACTGAATTTCGTCCCGAAATTCGGAACTAGAAAGTACCTGGTAAGAACAACTCTGGATAACGTTCACGCATCTCATCCTCACGCTCCCATGTGGAATCCTCGACATTATGATGTCGCCACTGAACACGCACTAACGGAACTATCTTTGATCGCAGTTTCCGCTCACTTCGGTCCAAAATAGCAATCGGCCCCTCCTCGTAGGAGCTATCAGGCTGGAGATCGATGTCCTCCAAGGAAATGTGAGAATGAGCCAAATCGTCTCTAAGATATTTCCTTAGCGAGGAAATATGAAATACATCGTGAATCCGATGCAAATGTTCCGGTAACCCAAGCCTATACGCAACCGGTCCAATCCGCTCAATAATAGGAAATGGTCCCACATATCTCGGTGCCAACTTACCTTTCTTCCCGAAACGCATAATCCCCTTCATAGGAGATACTCTGAGCAAAACCTGGTCCCCCACTTAGAACTCTCCGAAGAACCTCTTCGCATCAGCATAGATCTTGTGCCGATCCTGAGCTACCCGAATGCGACTCCGAATCAATTCTATCCTTGCCGAAGTATCCTGAATCACCTCCGGCCCAAGTAGTTTGTTGTCCCCCACCTCCAACCAACATGCTGGGGAACGACAAGGTCTACCGTACAACGCCTCAAATGGAGCCATGCCAATAGTGAACTGGTAGGAGTTATTGTAGGCAAACTCCACCAGTGGAAGGTACTGCTTCCATCCACCCCCGAAGTCAATGATGCACATCCGCAACATGTCCTCCAACATCTGGTTTGTATGCTCGGTTTGCCCATCGGTCTGCGGGTGATACGCCGTACTCAAACGCAATTCCGTGCCCATAGCCTCCTGAAAACTCTCCCAAAACCGTGAAACAAATATCTTGTCCCGGTCAGACACGATATTTAGGGGCACACCGTGAAGTCTCACTATCTCTGCAATAAAGAGCTGGGCATACTGTCCCGTAGTGTAGTTTGCCCTTACGGGTAGAAAATGAGCGACTTTGGTCAACCTGTCCACAATTACCCAAATGGAGTCGTGACCTCTCTGTGACGTAGGCAACCCCGTGATAAAGTCCATGGAGATGCTCTCCCACATCCACATCGGGACCTCCAATGGCTGCAGAAGTCCTGCCGGTCTCTGATGATCCACTTTTACAAGCTGACAAGTGGCGCATTTAGAAACAAACACGGCAATATCCCTCTTCATCCCGCTCCACCAATACTGACGTCTCATGTCTTGGTACATTTTGTCCCCACTGGGATGTACCGCGAACCGTGAACCGTGCGATTTTGCCATCACCTCGTGTCGTAGTTCCTACCCTTCCGGGACTACCAATCTCCCATTGAAGCATAATCCCCTGTCTGAGCTAACGGTATAGGACTCGGCTCCCTCTTCTAGTAATCGAACTATCAGCTCCTGACAGAACGAGTCATCTGCTTGTGCCTTTACCACTCTCGTGACAATCTGCGGCGTAACAGTCATTACCGACATGAATGATCGGGACACTGCATCCTGGTGTCCCAATTCTTTCCACTTGACCTTCCACACCCCTGCCACCTCATCTATTGGCCTACGGCTCAACGCGTCTACTACCACGTTAGCCTTCCCTGGGTGATACTGGATATCAAACTGATAGTCCTTCACAAACTCAAGCCACCTTCGCTGCCACATATTCAACTCCTTTTGCGTGAATAGGTACTGTAGGGACTTGTGGTCCGTGAACAGTCGAAACTTCTCCCCCAAAAGGTAATGTCTCCAAATCCGAAGGGCAAATACAACTTCCGCCAACTCCAAATCATGAGTGGGGTAATTCTTCTCATGAGGCTTAAGCTTACGGGAAGAATAAGCTATGGCCTGACTCTCCTGCTGTAATACACCTCCAAGTCCTTGCAAGGATGCATCGGTGTAGACTAGATACTCAACTCCCGGTCTCGGCAATGCTAACACAGGTGCTGAGGTCAACTTGTCCTTCAACTCATCGAATGCCAACTGACAGGCATCACTCCAAATGAACGACACACCTTTACGAGTCAGATGTGTCAAAGGACCTGCTATCTTCGAAAATCCCCGAATGAACCTCCTGTAGTATCCTGCTAGGCCCAAGAATCTACGGATCTCCATCGGTGTCGTGGGCTGTCCCCACTCCCTCACCGTGGATACTTTCCCTGGATCAACGGATATCCCCCGGTCGGAAATAATGTGTCCCAAAAACTGGACCTCCATCAGCCAAACCCCCACTTCTCATATTTTGCATACAACTCGTTCTGACGTAGTGTCTGCAAAACTTGCCTCAAATGCTCGGCGTGCTCCTCCTCTGTCTGGGAGTAAACCAGAATATCATTAATAAAGACAATGACAAACTGATCTAAGAAATCTCTGAACACCCTATTCATCAAGTCCATAAACACTGCTGGAGCGTTGGTCAAACCAAAAGGCATAACCCAAAACTCGTAAGAACTATATCTCGTTAAGAACGCAGTCTTTGAGACATCCTTTTCCCTGATACGCAACTGATGGTATCCCGATCGCAAATCAATCTTTGAGAAGAAAGAAGCTCCTCTCAACTGGTCGAATAAGTCATCGATTCGAGGCAACGGATACTTATTCCGTATCGTGACCTTATTCAACTCTCGGTAATCCACACACAATCTCAGTGAACCATCTCTCTTCTTCACGAATAACACAGGGGTAGCCCATGGCGAAGTACTCCTCCGTATAAACCCTTGACCCAACAACTGATCAATCTGATCCCGTAACTCCCTCATCTCAGCTGGATCCATACGGTACGGTGTGCGTGCTATAGGTCTCGTATCTGGTAATAAGTCTATGATAAAGTCTATATCTCGACTGGGGGGTAGGCCTGGTATCTCCTGAAACACATCTGAGTACTCCCTGACAACTGGGATTGAATCTAAAGGAATCACAACCTCCTTAGAGGTATCCTCCTCTATGTAGTACAAATGAGCGGTCGAACCTCCCTCTGGGCGAGGCATCGCCACTACAAACATCTCTTGCCCTGGAATGGCAAAAACAATGCTCCCACCAAAGCAATCAATCATGGCTCTATATCAGCGAGCCAATCCATACCGATAATCACATCGTGCACATGCATATCTAATACCAACATGTCTATAGGTAATACCAGACTACCAATCTCTACCCCCACTCCCCGGCATATAAAGAAAATAAGTGACCCACTCCCCAATGGTGAGTCTACACACGTCACTGTGCTCTCTGCTGTGGCTAACAACCCTAAGGCTTTCGCAAAATGTGTAGCTATAAAACAGTGCGTTGCCCCCGTATCAAACAAAACCCGACCCATGGTACCATGGATAGGAAACATACCCTCAATCGCGGGTGGTGCCTGTGGAGCTGCTGCATGGTGGACGTTATAGACACGTCCATACTGTAACTGCACCTGCTGCACAGGAACTACTGGAATGGCTGGAAGTGCTGGCACCTGGGCTGGAGCTGGGAGAGCAGGTGGAAAAACTGGCCTCTGTGGCTCATGCCGTGCACCCTGCTGCTGCTGCGGGGCCCTGCCCCTATCAGGACAGTCCTGGCGTTTATGGCCAGTCTTGCCACAAACGAAACACTTCCCCGGGAAGTTCCCCCCTCTCTATCCCTGCTGTCCCCGGTCCTGGTGGCCGTTACCATTCCTCCACTGGCCCTGCTGAAACTGCTGTTGACCATTCTGACCCTGCTGGTTCTGATGGCCGTTCGGACCCTGATGGCCCTGCCGAAAACCTCGCTGTCCATGCCTGAAATTTCCTGACCTGAACCTCTTGTGATCCCCCTGCTGGGAACCCTGATCACCCTGCCTCTGCCCCTGAACAGAATGTGCCCCACTGGCACCATTTCCCCCAGTCCTGCCCTGATGGCTGGACTCTCCCGATCACTTTCCCTCAGCCATGTGAAAGCGGTAATCCTGACAATGGAGCAATGCAGCATTAACCACATCAGAATAAGTGGCCAACGATAGGTTCCCCAACAAATGCTGACGGATCCTCCAAGTCAACCCGTCTGTAAATTTCTGTATCTTCTTCTCCTCTGTCGGTATCTCATCCGGTACAATGTTTAACAGATTTGTGAATTCGGTCTCATACTCGGCCACAGTCTTACCCTCCTGTCGAAGGCTCATAAACTTCCTCCTCATTTCCGTATGAACAGCTGACGAAAAGTACTTGCGGTCGAACCGCACCCAGAACTCCTGAATAGTGAGAGTGTCTCTCTCCTCCACGGTGGTAATAGACTCCCACCACTGCAGTGCAGACCCCACTAGCTTAAAGGTAGCTAGTATCTGCTTTTGAACCCCAGTGCACTCGTACATCCTCAAGTGCCGCTGAATATCCTTCCTCCACTGACTCGAAACTACAATATCGGAGCTACCTGTAAACTCCGGTGGGTGTGCTTCTGGAAAGCATCACGAACACGTTCCCAAGCAGACGGGAATGCATGTGCCTGAACTGGCGCGGCTACTGGCGCCTGAGCTGGTGCCTGCTGAACTATGGCTAGTGTGGCATTTACCGCCTGGGCCACAATGGCTGCAACCTCGGCGGCATTCATCGTGCCCTGAATTGGTGCGGGCTGTAATTCTGGCATAGCATCCCTGGGAACCCGTTGTGCACATCGTGGAGGCATCTGAAATAAGAATGAAGTTTATAAGTTCGAAGTTATAAACTCAAAATAGCTTAAGAACGTAGCATATACAAGAGAATACAATAGTCCTAAAATATAGGGCTCTACATCAAAGAAAGCTCAGCGGAAAACATAATAAGCCGTACAGATCCTAAAGGACACTAGAACCTGATGCTCTGATACCACCTGTGACACCCCGACTAATTAAATACTGGGTAGCTACTCCTTTAATAAATCAATACAAAATGCCAAGTTGGTTCAGTTAATAGCATCACTGTTGAAAACATTTAAATGATTACTAACCACCTAGTATTTAAAAAGTAAGTTGCCAAATTTTAATTAAGTCTGATTAACATGCAATACAAGTATAATGGAAGAACAACATAATCCATTCACCATAACGAAGTAATGAAATAACCAACAAATAGTAATAAGTCCGGAGGAAAAACTCCTCACAACAATCCCACGAATGAAATAATAACATAAGTCTGAATCCTGAATTAATTACATGCCCGAAGTCTGAATAACTGAAATAAATGAAATGCCTCTAAAAGAAATGGGCGACATGCCCTACAACTGATAAATACTGAATATGGAGTCAAGATAGATGAAGCGTCTACAAGCAAAGTCCTGTAACTTCCACAAACAACTACAGATCGTCACCTGAATGAGGATCCTAAGCATGGTGTCCTTGTGGCTGGGCACCTAAAATGGTTTTTACAAAATAGATTTGAAAGCAAATGGGTCAGAGCCCGAAAGTGGAAATCATTTTAAAAACAGCAAGTGTTTTAATAACATTAAAACATTAAATGTAAAATACATGTTAGGACGTGCACTCACATGAAATTCTCACCTCTCGACTACATGTGCACTCCTAACGTACCGTACCCATCTAAATAACATACATATCTAACCAAAACGTAATAAGTTCTACCCCTTAATACTCGATTCCCACATTACATTCTAGCGTTATCAATTAAATAGAGGGCTTTACTTAAACTCAGATTCTCAATTAGTAATACAATTCACTATCGGTTAACCCATTATGTTTTCTCAAAACATTACCATAATTATATTCACAATATTAACATGAAAGTTCCCATTAATTAAGTGTATATTATTCACGTCATAAATATACAATACAAGCACCCCGAGACTAAGCTGCGGTGCACACATACTCTGCTATCCATCCCGGTACATCACGTACATAAGGATCACGCATTCTGAATCTCTCAGGAATCGTTCTCAGATAACAACAATCACAAACAATGGAGGCGAACACAGTCACATCACATGGGTCACGCACATACCTGCGCTCCCACGATCAGCAGACTTATTAACATCCCAATAAGTCCTTCTCTGACCTATGTTCATCGAGGTACCAGTCTAAATCCGGGCAACACAAGGATTAGAGGGCCCTAAGCGAACGCAAACCTCCCGTGATAGCAAGTATGGTAGGTATGTCATACACATAAAATCAATACATATACTAAGTATGCACACATCTTAGTAATCACCATAATTTATTTGTAGTACACTTCTCATTCTCGTACCTACGTATAATGTTACACAATTTACATGATCCCGGTTGATACAATTATACACGCCATTAATTGTTCTCACGTTGAAATAGACACTCACGTCCTAATCCATAATTTCCATTTGGTTCGAATCACACTTCTAGGTTTTACTCCTCTATATATCTCCAATGTCCCTACTATATCAATTTATCATCAAGGGAAGGTTATCTCTACCATTAAATAAGGTTACGGGACACGCGAAATCAAAACAGGCTAAAAAGCCTAAACTGTCAGCTCGTTAGAAGTCTCGTTCGAACGAGAGTTCGTTCGAACGAAATGGGTATCTAACGAGATCTCGTTCGAAAGAAAGTCATCGAACGAACATTCAACTCGTTAGAAGGCAAGCTGTCCACTCATTAGAAGCTCGTTCGAACGACCTGGGTAGGTCTTCTAACGAGGGACCAGTTTCGAGCCCATAAATTCCTTAACTCGTTTTTCCAATTTCTCTTCACCTCTAACCTCATCTAAACATTAATCCAACGATTGTTCAAAGCTACAAATCATCCCTAAACATATTTAGGCCATATACTAACGCATGATGTGGCGTTAATTCATCCTAACCTCATTCAATTATCAAATCTCTTCATATTTCCCCCAATCTCAAGAACATGAACCCTAGAAGTTTATAAATCATCAAAGAGTCTAATTAAATCCGTTTTTTGGTATAAAAGATGTATTTTTCCACTGACTAATCATCCTAACATTGTTCTACATGCAATCTTCTCATAAAAATTATAAATTTCTACATCCAATTCAATGGGTTTTTATCATATTCCAAGAACAATGAAATTCTGTCAATTTTCTACGCATGGAAGAAACATTCTTTGTAAAAACGAAATTAAACCACTTGCCTTATGTGTATCTTTAATTTTGATGACGAATTGATGGAGTGTTCTCTCTCTCTCTCTCTGTAGAATTCCTTCTCTCTCTCTCTCCAAGCTTTCTTCTCCAAGGTGCTAATGGTGGCTAGGGTTTGCCTTAGGAACTTTTGGGGATTAATTCTAATAACCCCCGTAGCCTATTTGGTTATTAGTGGGTTTAGTGGGCAATTACCAAGTCAGCTTTTTAATTCCCAATTTTCGTAGGTTTTAATTCCCAAAAATCCAAAATTACCAAACTACCCTTATACGTTGCCGGTGTGGCCTAAAAATGCCCCGGGACCCAAACCAAACCCTCGGCTAGTGTTTTCTGACTATCTCGACCCTTTTGGATGCGTTGGCGCACTCAAAACGACCATACGGTTAATAAAAATAAAATTCACTTTTTAATTAAAATAAATATACTCCGGACGCGACTGTCACACGCGTCTCAACAAAATTTCCAAATTGCCGTATTTCAATCTCACGACAAATTTCATAATTCAGTATTCATATATAATCATATATGCACATAATAATCAAATACCAACTCGCATCTCGCTAGTATTTTAATCCGGATTAATTTTCAATCAATACGCATTTAATTCAATTAATCCCATAAATAAATATCACAAAAATACGGGGTATTACAATTTGTAAGGACATAAATTTCCAATTGAGTCCCTGTAGTGTTTTGACTTAATTCCTTGAACAAAACTGTGTTTGTAATATGTCATAGGGAGAATTTTATTTTGTCACGATCCCACTTGGTCTATGACGTATTGAAGAAATTGAAGACGTAGCGGCAAAGCTTCAAAGAAATAATCATGCCGATGTTTATTTGGTGCAAGTTTACTCGTCTTCAAAGTTAATTTCATTCCGAGATCACTCAGGTATGAATGCGTATAATTTATGGTGCTCGGAATTATTTTATAAAAAATAAGGATGTAATTTTTATAAAGAAAAATGATTTTAAATGTTTTAAAGTGTTTTAACGGTTTAAACTTCGTTTTATGATGATAAGCTCGAAATAGATTTTGACTAATTTGAATCTCTTTGTTAAGAGATGTTTTTATCAGAAATTCAAAGAAAGTCAAACTTCGCGAGGTCGCTCGAACGACATTGGATCTCGTTCGAACGAGATACAATGTCGCTCAAACGACATGCTTAAGTTGATCGAACGACATATTTTTTGAGGCGGTGTTTAAATCCTATTTAAACAGTGTTTGCATCATAATTTTGTAAGTGTGCTTTCTGGAAAAAAGTTTTACGAATCAGAACCTTGTTTGCACATGTTTTCTAAGGTTTACGAAGCATAAACACATCCTTAGAGATTGCAAAGATCCGAGATATCATTCTTATATGTTTACGTGATCTTGCTGCACCAAAGTTGTTTTTTTCTACACATTGACCACAAAGGATTTTGCGGTGAAGAAGCGACGGACATCGTGTTCGACATCGTAAGCGTATCAAAGCCATATCGAAGGACACCGAGACATACGTGGACGCGTGTGTTGTGGACAGAGATCGTAGAAGATGAAATTTCTGCGTGGGCACTATTGAAGAAAGGTTGAAGATCAGAAGGAGCGTCAAGACCCGTGGGGATCGAGTCTTAGTGTAAGGCTAATCTGTCTTTGTAAAACCATTATTCATAGTGATTGTCTGTCTTGGGCCGTCCGAGGTTGTTTTCCCGCTTTGGGTTTTTCCCTCGTACATCCGGCATTGTGAGTATTCTTCACTTTACTTTACTTGCTTTAATCACTGGATGCATGTTTAGGATTAATCAAGAGATGGTTGGTTTAAAGTGAGAATTGGAATTTCACAACTTGGTTTGGTGCATAATTAAAAATTGGATCTTTTTCCGAAGAAAAATTGATTCTGTTTGAAAACACACACATCGGGCCACCCCACAAATTGGTATCAGAGCTAGAAAACATAATTTATTTGTTTTGTGATCCCGTGTGTTTGTTTACCTCTACTGTGTTTGTTTTCTCTCGATGGATTCTCTAAGTTTTGACGATCTATATCGTTTGAATTTAAAGTTTGCAAAACGTATTGAATTTTTGGAAAAAGAAAATTCCGATTTTAAAAATAAGATTGAATATTTGCAAACGTTTCAAATTCAAAGAGATATTTGTCGTGAGCACTTTAGTTCCTTGTTTAAAGATTTTAATATACTAAAATTGGGCAAAAAGGAGAGTGATGATAGAGTCCTCATTTTAGAAAACGAGTTAGAGGATTTGAGAAATTCTAGTGTTTGTGCCGTTGAGGAAAATAATTCGATTAATGAAATTATGGCACGAGAAAAGGATCTTAGGGATAAATTTTCTCACATTGAGGGGGAGCGAGATAACCTTCTAGGGGTAATTGAAAATTTAAAGAAGGAGTCCCGAAAGTTTGAGGAGTCTAATCGTTTGCTTGAGTCAAAAGTTTTGAAGTTAAAAAATGATTTAAATGACTCGAGTAGTGATGGTAGCGGCTTATCTTGTTCTAGAGGTTCGAATGTAAAGGCCAAAACCATTGTTTGTTTTAGGGCATCAACCACATCCGAGAGTATTAAAAAAGGTCAACCTAAAGGTCCCGTTCCTCGTCGTGTTTTCACATGTTCACATTGTGGTAGGAAAGGTCACCTTAGGAGTTTTTGTTTTGATCTTAGAAAAGACCTTAGGAAGATTAAACGTAGTGTCTCATTAGTTCTCGAAACCCGTTGTGTTCAGTATACACCTGTTTGGGTTAGGAAATCCATTTTGGAGATGCTAAATGCTTCGTTGGTTGATTCTCACATGCATGCATATGATTCATCTCTTGCTATTTCTTATGGATAATATCTTGCTTGTTTGTCATATGCTAGTTTGCTTCATGATATATTCACTGCTAGTATTATGACATGTGTATCATTTTGTATTATAGTTTTCATTTACTTGAGTCTTATTTGAAAAATACAAAAAGATTTTGTTTTTTGAGAAAACTTTTGAAAATCCAAAAAGAATTTTCTTTTCTTTGAGTCAAAATATGTTTGAAAAACCAAAAAGATTTTCAGTTTTTATTTTTGAGTTTACATGTTTGATGTGGCATATTGGTGTGCTTGGACCCCCCCATCGTTTCATTATCCATGTGGCTAGGACATTTGGTCATTATTATTGATGCTTAGAATGATCTTAACCATTGTTTATATGGGGTGGTTTCGAAGTTGATATGCATTTTGATTCGACTTTGTATATGTGCCAACATTGCACACATGCACGAGTTTATATGGATGTTTGACTTCTCTTGCATATTTGAATTTGGTGAGGCGTTCTTATCTCAGTCTTGTCATCTATGCGTAAGTAAACTTAAGGAGAAGTGTGCATGTAATAACCGTTTACCGTGAGGATTTGAATTAAAAAAATGATGAGTGATTCATGGGAAAGGGCTGCGAGAGTTCAATTTAACTCGTCAAGAAAGCCACCGTTTAAAAAGAGCCCAAAAAGAAAAAGCAAGATGCTAAGAAAAGGGCCAATAAGATTTTCTCCAAGTTGAGAATGCTAGAAACCTCAAAAGAACTTGAAAAAGTATGTTTATATGAGGGTGTTTGTTTGGAGAAAATTTAAACGGGTTTGCACATCTAATCTTAATGTTGAAACATTGCAATTTGACGCTATTGTTTGTAGAATCGTCAAAAATCTGGATTTGTGTGCATGTAGTATGTTTAGTTAATTAAGCTCACACTTTAATTGTCATTTGGCTATGATAAAGTGTGATGATTTGTCGCTATCAATTAGAGCTTCTTGATCGTTTCGATGTGTTGGAATTGTGACTCATTTGTTGTTGTTTCACGCCCATTCATTCCATGTCCATGTTTGAGCACATCGGTACTATATTTGCATGTAACTCGCATTTTTAGTTTTAATGAGTTTTTGCGTTTTGTGCAAAAAGCCTACTGTTTTATCACTGTTTTGCTTCTGTCAGTCCCTTCCTGGAATTTTTTTGTGGAAATTTTTTCACTGGGCAATACTTTATAATATTTATGGGAAACTGGGAAATTTTGGTAGGTCTCGCGAAGTCGTTCTAACGACATTGCATCTCGCGCGAACGACTTTCTACTTCGTTCGAGCGACTTCCTCATCTCGTTTGAGCGAAGTCCCTGGCTCGTTCGAACGACAGGGTGATAAATTGCTTCTGATTGGTTTGCAGTCCTCTGGCTTAATTTGATATATTTTTGGTACTTCTGGAAGCATTTTATGGATTAATTGGTTTATATGCAGGTTCTTTTATGTTCCAAATTGGTATTTTGCATATATGTCCATTTATCACACTTGATTTGATTGGTATACTCTTTGTGTGATTCCTAGGTTTACTAGCTACTGACTTATCATTGTTTGATCATATTTAGCTGGTGGTTTCATGATTATCTAGCGTTTTTTATTTTTTTTTCAATTGGTATCAACTTGATTCTATTTGGTATCATATTCTCATGGTAGATATTGGTTTATCTTTTCACCGGATTGTCTATTCGAGACAAAAAGGGGGAGAGATTTGGTATGTGATGTAGGGGGAGATTTGTTGAGCGCTTATATTTGTTTCAAATTGGTATCAAATAATTGCTCACATGTTTCAAATGATTTGTTCTTATTAAAAATATAAATTGGTATCATTTGTTCCTCCATACTTCACTGGGTATCTATTTGTCTGTTTCATGTGTGTAAGTATGCTTCAGCGATTTGAGATTTCAAGTCTACATCACATTCAGACAGTTCATGCTTGCCGGTGCTACATATATTAGTCCATGTCCTGTATTTTTAATTTTGGGTTTATGGGATGGGATTTAGGAGTCATACGGCTTGACGGCCCGGTTAGGCATTTCACTGGTTTAGTTTTGTCCCGGAATAGTCAAAGGGGGAGATTTGTAAGGACGTAAATTTCCAATTGAGTCCCTGTAGTGTTTGACTTAATTCCGTGAACAAAACTGTGTTTGTAATATTTCATAAGGAGAATTTTATTTTGTCACGATCCCACTTGGTCTATGACGTATTGAAGAAATTGAAGACGTAGCGACAAAGATTCAAAGAAATAATCATGCCGATGTTTATTTGGTGCAAGTTTACTCGTCTTAAAAGTTAATTTCATTCCGAGATCAGTCAGGTATGAATGCGTATAATTTATGGTGCTCGGAATTATTTTATAAAAAATAAGGATGTAATTTTTATAAAGAAAAATGATTTTAAATGTTTTAAAAGTGTTTTAATGGTTTAAACTTCGTTTTATGATGATAAGCTCGAAATAGAGTTTGACTAATTTGAATATCTTTGTTAAGAGACGTTTTTATCAGAAAGTCAAACTTCGCGAGGTCGCTCGAACGACATTGGATCTCGTTCGAACGTGATACAATGTCGCTCGAACGACATGCTTAAGTCGTTCGAACGACACATTTTTCGAGGCGGTGTTTAAATCCTATTTAAACAGTGTTTGCATCATAATTTCGTACGTGTGCTTTCTGGAAAAAAGTTTTACGAACCAGAAGCTTGTTTGCACATGTTTTCTAAGGTTTACAAAGCATAAACACATCCTTAGAGTTTGCAAAGATTTGGGATATCATTCTTATATGTTTACGTGATCTTACTGCACCAAAGTTGTTTTGTTCTACACATTGAATACAAAGGGTTTTGCGGTGAAGAAGCGACGAACATCGTGTTCGACATCGTAGACGTATCAAAGCCATATCGGAGGACATCGAGACATACGTGGATGCGTGTGTTGTGGACAGAGATCGTAGAAGACGAAATTTCTTCATGGGCACTATTGAAGAACGGTTGAAGATCAGAAGGAGCGTCAAGACCCCTGGGGATCGAGTCTTAGTGTAAGGCTAATCTGTCTTTGTAAAACCATTATTCATAGTGATTGTCTGGCTTGGGCCGTCCGAGGTTGTTTTCCCGCTTTGGATTTTTTCCTCGTACATCCGGCATTGTGAGTATTCTTCACTTTACTTTACTTGCTTTAATCACTAGATGCATGTTTAGGATTAATCAAGATAAAATTGGTTTAAAGTGAGAATTGAGATTTCACATCTTGGTTTGGTGCATAATTAAAAATTGGATCTTTTTCCGAAGAAAAATTGATTCTGTTTGAAAACACACACATCGGGCCACCCCACAGCCCCCATCTTGGAATTTGTTCAAAAATTATCTCAAGCACAAACGCAAGGAGATGAATGTTGAAGAACTAGTAGTGCGACTGCGGATTGAAGAAGACAATCGTGAATCTCAAAATTAAAGTGGAAAGAACATCAAGGAGTCCAAAGCTCATGTGGTTGAAGGTCCTAAATCCAAACGTAAGCGTGATGAGGAAGGAACATCTAAGAAAAGAAAGAAGTTCAAAGGCAAATGCTACAATTGCGGTAAGCCACGACACCGCTAAAGCGAGTGTCGCAAACCAAAGAACGCGAAAAAGAACAATGCTCGAAAAAATGTGACGGAGGGTGAGAACAATTCTGATGGTATCGCATCTATGAATCTTTTAGTCGTTGTCTCTAAATGCAATTTGGTAGAAAATGCCAAGGAATGGTGGGTGGATACTGGGGCTACACGCCACAATTGTGTAAATAAATGGATGTTAACTAATTATAAGGCTTCGGAAAGTGAGGAGACTCTCTTTATGGGAAACTCTTCGAGTTCTAAGGTCGTGGGACAAGGAAAGATTATTTTGAAGATGACTTCGAGAAAGGAGCTTACGCTTAACAATGTGATGCACGTTCCTAACATTCGCACGAATTTGATTTCTGGATCGCTTCTAAGCAAGAATGGGTTTAAACTTGTGTTTGTTTCTGATAAGTTTGTATTGTCTAAAAATGATGTGTATGTGGGAAAGGGCTACTTGTCTGAAGGACTCTTTAAAATGAATCTAATGACATTGATGCCTAAGGCATCCCCTATGAATGAAATTTCTAGTTCTACTTATATGATTGAGTCATATAATATTTGGCATGCTAGAATAGGATATGTTAATTTTGATACCTTGCGTAGATTAATTAACTTGGAAATTTTGTCAAAATTTAATATTGATAAAAATCATAAATGTGATATTTGTGTGAAATCAAAATTAGCTAGATTACCTTTTCATTCTATTGAAAAGATAACCGAACCACTTGATTTAATTCACATGGATATTTGTGATTTAAAATTTGTACAAATTAAAGGTGGAAAAAAAGTATTTTATTACTTTTATTGACATTTGCACAAAATATTGCTATGTATATTTATTACAAAGTAAAGATGAGGCTATTAATGCAATTAAACAATATAAGAATGAAGTTGAGAATCAATTAAACAAAAAGATAAAGGCTATTAGGAGTGAAAGATGAGGTGAATATGAATATCCGTTTGAGGAATTTTGTTCCGAAAATGGAATTATTCATCAAACCACCTCTCCTTATTCTCCTCAATCGAATGACATTGTGGAATGTAAAAACCGTACATTGAAGGAAATGATAAACTCTATGTTTATAAGTTCAGGAGCTCCACAGAACTTGTTGGGGGAAGTCTTATTATCTGCTAATTATATTCTTAATAAAGTACCACACAAGAAAACTCATAAAACTCCTTATGAGTTATGAAAAGGTCGAAGACCAAGCTATAAATATTTACGATTGTGGGGTTTCTTAGCCAAGGTAATTGTTCTTAAACCTAAAAAGGTAAAAATAGGGCCAAAGACCGTTGACTGTGTCTTCATCGATGATGCTACTAATAGTAGTGCATATCGTTTCTTAGTTTGTAAATTTGAGATTTCGGGTATTCATATGTAAATACAATTATTGAATCGAGGGACGCTTCATTTTTTGAAAATGAATTCCCGTATAATATGACCCGAGAATCTGGTCCTTCTAAAAGGAAAAATCAAGCTACTACAAGTGGTACTCATCAACCTATTGAACCAATAGAGGATGAACCAAGACGTAGTAAAAGATCAAGAACCTCGACTTCTTTCGATCTCGATTTTCTAACATATCTTCTAAAAAATGAACCTTAATCGTATAAAGAAGCCATATCCTTACCCGATGATTTTAATTGGAAAGAAGCAATTAATAGTGAAATTGAATCCATATTACAAAATCGTACATGAGAACTAGTGGATCTTCCCCCAGGTTCAAAACCGTTAGGTTATAAATGGATCTTCAAAAATAAGTTGAAGGCCGATGGATCAATTGATAAATATAAAGCTAGACTTGTAGCTAAAGGCTATATGCAAAAGTAAGGGTTGGATTACTTTGACACATATTCACCGGTAACAAGAATTATGTATATTCGGATGTTAATAGCAATAACTGCTATTAATGGACTTGAAATAGATGAAATGGATGTAAAAACCGCATTCTTAAACGGTGAACATGATGAGGAAAATTATATAGAGCAACCTGAAAGGTTCAAGGCTCCTGGATAAGAAGAAAACGTATGTATGCTAGTTAAATCACTCTATGGATTGAAACAAGCACCTAAGCAATGGTATGAAAAATTTGATATGGCAATGTTATCAAATGGCTTCAAAATTAATGAATGCGATAAATGTGTTTAACGCCTCTATTTTGATGATATGCTTATCATGGATAGTAACCTGAAAATTATCCAAACTACAAAACAAATGTTGAGTAGTCGATTTGACATGAAATATATGGGTATCTCCGGTGTTTATTAAGAATTAAAATTTCTAAAACATCGTATGGACTTATATTATCTCAATCTCATTACATAGAGAAAGTACTTGAAAATTCAAGAAGTATGATATCATTCCTACCAAGACACCTGTAGATGTAAATTTACATCTAACAAGAAATAATGGTGAAAGCATATCTCAACTAGAGTACTCTCGTATTATCGGCAGTTTAATGTATATCATGAACTGTATATGCCCGGGCATAGCATACTCAATAAGTAAGCTAAGTCGATTTACGAGTAATCCAGGGAGAGATCACTGGAAGGCAATATTGAGAGTTTTAGGTTATTTGAAATATACTCAAAACTATGGACTGCACTACTCAAAATATCCAGTTGTTCTTGAAAGACATTGCGATTAAAATTGGATATCCGATACAAAAGACTCCAAGTCTACAAGTGGGTATGTGTTTACCCTTGAAGGTACAGCCGTATCTTGGAAATCCTCAAAACAAACGTGCATTGCTAGATCGATAATGGAATCCGAATTCATTGCACTAGACAAAGCTGGAGAAGAAGCTGAATGGCTTAGAAATTTCTTAGAGGATGTTCAAATTGGTCCAAACTTATGCCCGCAATATGTATACATTGCGATAGTCAATCGACGATTGGAAGGGCACATAATCACATGTATTACGAAAAGTCATGACATATTATTCATCGACACAATACCGTTGGACAACTTCTCTCAAACGGAATTATTTCAATTAACTATATAAAGTCAAAAGATAATATAGCGGATCTACTAAGTAACGGTTTAAACAGAGAGTAAGTTAAAAGATTATCGAGAGGAATGGGTCTAAGGCCTATAAATAAATAAGAATCAATATAGTGGAAACCCAACCTAGTTGACAGGAGATCCCAAGATCTAGTTTCAATGGGAAAACTGATCTATATTGTATTCAGTAAGAACTGGAGGATATTTAATTATATCTATTCCAAAGATGAGACAGTGCACATCTATTGCGAAATTAGGATAAGTTATGCTTTTAATGACATCCATATCTTAGTTTGTCTAAGTGGGGTATTACAAGATACTCTTTATGGAAGTCTCCTACATGAGTAAGAAGGGGGTCAATTCTATGAGAATAATGAAAGGCATATTCTCTAAAATACTCACGGAACCAAGTGGTGTTCTTGGCCAAAATGAACACATATCTGAGAACCAACTGTGTTGAAGAATTGTTGTGTGAATACTGTTGTCTAGGTTTATAAAAACGATTGACGGTTCAAGGACGTCAAGTCTACTGATTAACCAAGTAAATCCGATAGTATATTACTAAGGAAAGTTCAAGGCCACTAGGCTACTTCTCGCGACGCAATAAATCTTCGGTCTTACTCAACTTGTGTCTGCATCTGCATCAGCATTTGTTTTGTTTTTATTTATAGCGATATATCATTCATGTGGGGGATTGTTGAAAAAATTGGACTTAAAAAGTTGTACAAAATTTTCTGGACAAAATTTTGAGCAACTTTGAGGTCAAATTTAAGTGGGACCCACACCACGATAATTGTGGGACCATATACGAACGTGTTCTCCTTCGCAAGAAGATTAACATAGTATATTCATATGTCCAATTTTAATAAGATATGGATGATAAATATGTCCCCAAAGTTACTCACAAAGCAATGAATGTTAATGAATTGAGTATGTTTTAACTCTTGTCCCACATTTGAAGGGTAGTGGAAAAATGATGAATTAATAAAATCCAAATGATGGACTAAGACTTGGATGTCTTGGAGTATCCCAACTCTTTCAAGGAGAGATGACCTATACTATGCATGTGTTGGGCTTGGCCCAAAAGTCCACACGCGCGCGTGCGCGCCGTCCAACAGGCTGACTCGACTCGGTTCGGGCTCGAGTTTATAAAAATCTCTTACATTTTTGGGTTGAATTTAATTAACTTTCTGGGCTTTAATTTAATTAATTAATTACGAAAGTAATTAATGCCAACCGTCAACAGTTAATTAAACCGTTTGTAACTGCCAACTGTTTCCAATAGTCAGAACCAAATGCTATAAATATAAACCATTCCCTCCACTTTTAACTAATGAAAAATTTCATTTTTCTGCTTTCCAGAAAATACTTCTCCACTCTATTCATTTAGGCAGTCTTTCTGCATTCCATAAAACTTTATTTTTCTGCATATTTGTGTTCAGTAGTTGAATACTTAACACATAAATTTGTGTTCGATGGAATTAATTAATTGGTGTGCTACTTGAATTAATTCGAAAATCCGTTCTATCTTAAGAGACAATTATTCGTTAACCTAAAGCACTAAGGATGAAATAAAATTGTCTTAAGGACACTGTGATATCAGCGCTCGAATTCTTTCTTGTTTCTACTAAATATTTCTATAAATACAAGTAAATATTGTTTTCTATAATTTTATTTTTTATTTCTGTAATTATTATTATTATTTATAATTATATGCTATTATATTAATTAAATAGCATCAATAACAATAATTGCCAATCAACTAGTAAACATATTACATCGTACTTTATTACGAAATACTTTTCGCATAGTGCTGGATGACTATAAAGTAACAAACCAAACATCTTTGGAGCCGATAAGTCAATGAAATAAATACACATTTACTTCTTTTAGGTGATCCGATCTTTTGTTTATTTAATGCACACTTAAAATGAGAGTGGTTACAAAAGGAGCAGCTTCTGTTGAAAAATATGACCGTGGAGATTACAACTGGAGATTATTATATTCAGAAGTAGTGAAAGGTGGTAATTACTAATCATTGATAGCAAAGTTAGATATACATATTCGTAGGCACGACTTGAACTGGTTGGGGGTAAAAAGAAGGAAAAAAAAGGTAACGGAACTTTCTATGAACCTAATACACGAAAACATTAACCAATAAACGGGGGGAAAACCTAATACACGTAAACATGCGAGTATAAGATGAATTTGTCTATATAATAAATGTGTAGTTACGTTTGAAAACTTCTTAGACCAACTCCAATCCATAGGTTTTGCCCGGAGATATTGCGGCAAAATAGTTCAAATGTATTATACAACTCAATGTTTAACTCGTGTAGTCATAATTCTGCTCACGACCAACCAGTACTGTAGAACTGATCTAGGGCGGGCCAAGTGACCTTCCACCCCAAGACTTTACCCTTGACTTTGAGTTGCGTTCAATTGAACCAAAAAGACATTTTATAATTGCTGTAAAATGTAAGATGACGCCCGGTCAGCATAAGGTTTGCCACTTGATTGGGTGGTCGGCCTGACACATTATTGGCCTATACAGTTGCGATGAGTTTCATTTTGAAAATTCACTTTCAAAGATCAAAGTGTATCTCTTGAGTGATCGATATATAAAAAATAGTAGAATTCACTTTTAATGTTTATTATTTTAATATTTCAATTATTAACAAGAAATTCACAATAGTCCATTTTAAAAAGGATCAAATACCAAAAAGTCATTCAAACATTTTTTAATACACACTTAATCCAAGCCTTTTATTTTGTACAAAAAAGTCATTTATTCTCTTATCATTAAAAGTCCGCGCCAGTGGCATGGTAAAGCCTTTTTGGCATGGTGAATGATTTTCTGGTGCAAAATAAAAAGTCTTGGACTAAACTTGTATTAAATTTTTTTAAGGGAATATTTGGTATATGCCCTTTTAAAAATGGATCTCCAAATTTGAATTCTTAATGGCTTAGGTTTCTTAATACGACTTTTCGCAAAATGGCATACAAACTCGTAGAAATTACGAAACACCCATTGACAATCGTGATTTTGCTGATGAAAAATAAATAAAGACGATAATTCGTGATTTTATGCATAAAAATAAGAGTTCAAATTTGTTGAGCGTCTCACCTGAATAGTTAAACATTAAAAAAAATAAGAACCATTGCAACTACTTATTTATTATTTTAATGTTTCAAGCAATTATGTGTAAAATGGTCACCGTTATCCACTTTTAAAATTGGTCATCAATTCCGGACTATAAAATACACTAGTCCAATAAGTGCTCATTGAAACTGGAAAAAATCAAATTCGGTTCAGTGTGCTAGGGCGGTTTGGTTTTTTTCCTCTATCGATTCGATTCTCGATTCCAACACAGATCTAAACCAGACCATAAATCGATCCGACCTAAAATCGAACTAATGGTTCCGATATTGTTAACATTATTAGTTCGATTTTGGATCGGGTGCTAAATTGAAAAATGGGGTACAGTTTAGAGGAAAAAGAGTGTGTGTGTGTGTGCGTGTGTGTGTGTGTGTATTTATATAGTGTAATACCTCGCATTTTTATGACTTTAAAATTTGGGGATTTATTAAATTAAATTGAGATATAAATTTAATATTAATCCGAAAATTATATTAAATATTTACTAGCATGATGAGAGTTAGTAATTATTGGAAATTTGTTGATTATTACTTAGTGGATAAAATAACATAAATAATCAAATTTATTAAATTATCATGAGTGTATAATTTGATAATTGTGGAAATTAAATCGGGATACACCTGTGTCGTGTCGGGATTAAATTATTATTATTAAGAGTGAACAAATTATAAGTCGCCCGTATGATCATTTGGTGTGGGCCAATGTGTTCGGAAGGGTCGAGATAGTCAAAATAATGTACCCGGAGGTTTAATTTGGGTTTCGGGGCGTTTTTAATCCCAATTGACATCCCAGGAGGGTATTTTAAACATTTTATATTTTTGGGTAATTAAAACAACGAATTTCCTAAGGATAAATCAACCATTAGGAGTTGCCTTCTAGGGTAAACAAAAACAAAATCAAAGAACAGCAATTAGAGAAGGGGTTGGAGAGCTTTCCAAGCAGCTTAAGGCCAAGGACTCGATCGTTTACACTGCCACCACCGCCAAAGCATAGATCGTGCGACAAGGAACGCAACCACACCACTTTCGTCCAAAAATCAGAAACTCACAATTCTAGGCAATTATCTATCTTGCTTCTCTTTTAACTTAATTGTCACACCATGTTAGATTAGGATGATTGAACCTATGTTTCATGGAAGAACTCAAGGATTTAGAGGACCTAATCACATGTTGTAGGGAAAATAAATAAACTCTGGACATCCCAATCATATGTAGAGGATTATCTACGAAATTTGATAAACAAGGGAGTGATAAATCTGGGAAAGACACAGAATAATGGAAGTTTAGAGGAAAGTTAGGGTTCTTGATAGTTGAAATAAATTGGCCCACTAATTCAATTCCGTCGTTAAATTTATGCATGTTTCACATAGGAAATCTTGCATATATGTATATAAAACTTGTGGTAATGTTATTTGAGAGTTTGGGAATTGTTAATGACTTTTTTGGAGAAATTGGAAGATGAAACCCGTAGCTTTTAATGGCAGTTTCTGGGCAAGAACTGCTTGATCGATCGATCGACCCAAGAACATCGATCGATCGATCGACCCCCTTTCATCGATCGATCGACCCCTCCTGGAAAACTGTATAATTCTCGTCCGTTAGTTTAATCCGATTAAAATGGGATATAGAGAAGACCATGATGAAGTGAATGGGATATAGAGAAAACCATGATGAGGGGTATAATGGGATATAGAGAAGACCATGATGATGCTTAGATTTAGATAAGTGATGATGAGCTCAAACAATGGTAACCATGGCAGCCATAGAGATGTAAGTGTATGAGTACATAGAAGGAGATGAGTATAAGAGGAATAAGACAGTGATGTATAGTGGTTCAGCCAATTAGGCATACATCCACTGTGAGTGTGTGATCCACTAAGTATGGGCACTAATGGCCTTGGATACAATGCACATATGCTCACTTTCTCTCTCTACTGTGTGTACAAACAGAGTTTCATCTAGGGTTACAATCCTCGATCCCCTTGTAGGGTTGTAGGTGACAAGTATATATAGGTCTTGGGGGGTGTATTGTACCCCCCACGTATGCATGGTGCATGTGAATGATGATTTAGCCAATCTCCTGTTGACACTTGTGGATGCTAAATGATGACATAATATTCCCTCACGTGAGGGGGTGATTCGGTTATAACGGTCTTCCACGTGTCCTGTGAGCCTCACGCGCACTGTTCCACGCGTCTCCCAAACCACGCGCTGTGATGATGTCACCCTCGGCCTGTAAAATGAGGCCGAGGGAAAAGTTCCTTCTGATAGTGAGTCTGGCCCAATTTGGGCCTCATACAGTCGCACCCTCGGAGGGTCGTCCGGGCCTGATGAAGGGTCAGACCCCTGAGGGTCGTCTGGGGCCTGATGAGGGGTCGGCCCCACTGAGGGGTCGTCTGGTACCTGATGAGGGGTCGGGCCCCTGAGGGGTCGTCTGGGGCCTGATGAGGGGTCGGCCCCCTGAGGGGTCATCTTGTACTGGCTGAGTGATCATCCTTGCCTCGTCCAAGTGGACTATACCCTCGGCCTAGCCGAGGGTATATATGGGTATATCAGACTAGTAGGGCCTAGGTAGACTCCGTTGAGTGAAATTTAGTATTCGATGAGATTTTGGGTTAACGAGGAATTATTCATGTGTATAAGAAATCATGCGTACATTTAATAAAAATATTGAGACTCGTAAGAGAGTTAGACATGAAGGTAAGTGAGTGTATGCCTATTGAAATTATACTTAGAATACTTCGAGAGAGGAGAAGTGATGATGAAGTGAATTATAAATGAGAATAAAAATGACGAGTCCGTTGTGCGAAATAATCGAGTAAAATGTGTTAATGACGGATAAATATAATTATGGGTCGTGGGCGCACCTAATTTAGAAATGTGGATATTTACATATATATATATATATATATATATATATATATATATATATATATATATATATATATATATATATATATATATATGACCGTGTGATTGTGTATATATTATATATCTGTATAAAAATCATACTCGGGCTACTTGCTCTCACGGGGGTTTCCGCGTCGGGACGGTCTTATCTCGATTGGGCCTTTATAGGGGATATTAACTCGTACCCTAGAACATAGTATTCCTTGGTACATGCTATCTGATTGATAGTCAAACGGTCCTAAGAGACGTGAGGGTATGTGCTGACCTCTTAGTGACTTGGAACTATGCTTCACCTCCATTTGTATGTGTTTTATGTTAATAAAGTTCGAGAGTGATTCCGAACTAGTATTTCCCTTAATATGTGTGATACGGGGACTTGATAACAGAGTATGCCATCACCATATATTTTATGCGGGGTGCTGATAGTATATATATATATATATATATATATATATATATATATATATATATATATATATATATATATATATATATATATATATATATATATATATATTATATGAGTGGATAATATATATATTTATACTTAAGTATGGGAACTTTCTACTGTGCATAAAAGTAGTTAAGTAATGAATAAATACTCTGACTTTATTATAAGCGTTTGAGAATTTTGTGACAACACTGGGCTGTTTTTAATATAAAATAAGATATATATGAGAGCTTAAATTTCAGAACTTAATTATTTTAGCCATCGTAGTTAGAGGTATGAAACTTTATGGGAAAGTTAAGTTAAAATAAACTTTTGAGGTTAATAGTACAGTAGGCGTGCACACTAGATGAGAGGTGAGAATTTCTCAAGAGAGTGACGCATACTAACATAGTTGTTACATTAGCCGGTAAGCATTTTAAATACTTGTTAAACTAAATCTTTAAACTGTTTTACACTCGGGCTCTGACCCGTTTCCTGTTATTTCCTTTATCTTGTATATATATATATATATATATATATATATATATATTACAGGTGCCCAGCCACAGGGGCGTCATGCTTAGATTTCTTGGATCGGATGCACTGCAGCTTATGTGGGAGTTACAGGCCATTACTTAGACGACCTCATTGTTGACTCCACCTTTATTTTTAGTTCTTATTAGTTAGGGCATGTGTCTCCCGTTTCTCTATTCAGTTTGGATTTTTGTCAGAGATTTATGTTCCTTTATATTTCCAGTATTTGGTACTCTTTGGGATTTAATTATTGCCAGGATGGTTTTATTTGTAGTTTTACACTGGTTTGGTTTCTCTCGATGATTCAAATTCTTGTGTGTTATTATCCATCCTTAGTATTTTCAGAATTCGTAAACTGTTGGTTTTTTAAAAAGGTTTTCATATTGGGATTAAATAGAATGGAATTAAGGTTTTAAAATTGTTTTGACACTTTAGCTTAATTATTTAGGGTGTTTAAATTGGATTTTTTTTTTGCGACAGTGATGCTAAGAATGAACCAACCGTTTACCTTGATTTTAATTTAATAAAGGACTGATCACCTAGTTTTTAATTAGGCAGGGTGTCACAGGTGGTATCAGAGCATCAGGTTCTAATGTCCTTTAGGATCTGTATGGCTTATTTCACTTCCAGCTTAGCATCCTTGATATAGAGCCCTATTTTTAAGACTATTGTATTCTTGTATTTACGCTTACATCTTCAGCTATTTGAGAATTGATAATAACTATAGACTAATCGTTTTCCTTCTCATTTTAGATGCCTCTGAGATGCGCACCCTGAGATAAAAAAGCTCAGGTCGAGCAGCCAGCATCTCCGGCTCAGGGGATGATGAACGCGACTTAGGTCGCCGCTATTATTTCTTAGGCGGTGAATACTGCATTAGCGTTAGTACAGCAGGATCGAACCTAGATTCAGGCAGTGGAGCCAATACCAGCACATCTTCCATCTGCATGGGAGCGGGTGAGGGATGCCTTTCAGAAGGCGCATGCCCCGGAGTTCTCGGGTTGTTCGGACATAGTAGTCGCCAGCCAATAGAAGAAAGATATCCAGAGGCATCTGCGTATGTATGAGTGCGCTAACGTGCCGAGATAACTTTTGGCTTCCTTTAAGCTAGTGGGAGACGCTTTGCAGTAGTGGGAGTCCACCATCACCTTGGAGGAGAGGGGAAGTATTATGATTCAGTAGTTCTGGGCAAGGTTTGATTACAAGTTCTTCCCATCCACCATGCAGACTGAGATGAGGCGAAAGTTACTGAATCTGAAGTAGGAGAATATGACTGTTGTTGAGTACAAGGAGGAGTTCATTAGAATTCTCACTATAGTGCCAGATGAGGCACCCACAAAGGGGAAGAAGATATTGTTGTTTGTGGATGGATTGGCCTGGAGGATCCGTTAGCACCTCATAAGCAATCTATCATTAAGTACCTACACTGATGTACTCAACGCTTCTTTGTTACACTATCAGGATCACAGTTTCCATCTACAGGGGAGAAAACGAGCAGGGGAGTCCAACCAGCAGGGCCGGACAGGGGGCAGTAGTACTGGTGGGGCACCAGCAGCCCAGGGGTAGACCCGTCACAGTGAGCATAGTTCTCATCAGGGGGACCCTTCTAAGCGGTTCCGATCAGGTGACTCCAGAAAGGGATTTGGGGGATTTGGGTAGGGCCAACAGGGCCAGTTTAATCACCATGACCAACACCGCCAGTACCAGGGACAACAGCAGGGCCATTAGGGTCAACAATATTTCCAACAGGTCCAGTGGAGGGGTGGTAACGGCCAACAGGGTCGTGGTCAGCATGGGGTAGAGGAGTGGTAATTTCAGAGGCAGATGTTTCGGATGTGGCAAGAATGGCCATAGGCTCCAGGATTTCCCAGAGGGAGATAGGGCCCCACAGCAGCAGGGTGCCCGTAATGAGCCGCAGAGGCCACTCTTTTCAACCGCCCTCCCAGTGCCAGCTTAGGTGCCAGCCTTGTCCGCTATCCCAACAGCTCCAGTTCAGCAGGGGTAATTGCAGTAAGGACGTGTCTATAATGTCCACCAGGTAGTAGCACCTCAGGCACCACCCGCGGTTGAGGGTATGTTTCCTATCCATGGCACTATGGGTCGGGTTTTATTTAATACTGGGGCGTCGCACTATTTTATAGCTACTCATTTTGAAAAGGCCTTAGGGTTATTAGACACAGCAGAGAGCACTGTGACATGCGTAGACTCACCACTGGGGAATGTGTCTTTGATTTTCTTTATATGCCGGGGTATGGGAGTAGAGATTGGTAGCTTGATTTTTCCAGCAAACATGCTAGTTTTAGAGATGCATGAGCACGATGTTATTATTGGCATGGATTGGCTCGATGCGTAAAAAGCCATGATAGATTATTTCGGTGGGAGTATCATCTTTGTCATTCCGGGGCAGGAGATGTTTTTGGTGGCGATGCCTCGCCTAGAGGGAGGCTCTTCCACCCATTTGTACTATATAGGGGAGGATACCTCTAAGGAGGTCATGATTCCCTTAGATTCGATCCTAGTCGTTTGTGAGTATTCCGATGTATTTCAAGAGATACCGAGCCTACCCCGCAGTCGAGAGATAGATTTCGTCATAGACTTGATGCCGGGTAATAGCACATGCACTGTACCGTATGGCTCCAGTAGGAATGAGGGAGTTACGGGATCAGATAGAGCAGCTATTAGGTCAGGGCTTCATTCGTAGGAGCACCTCACCTTGGGGCGCTCCTGTGTTGTTTGTGAAGAAGAGAGATGGTACACTGAGGTTATGCGTGGATTATCGGGAGATGAATAAGGTCATGATATGGAATAAATATATGTTGCCTCGAATTGACAACCCGTTCGACCAGCTGAGGGGAGCAACCTTCTTTTCGAAGATAGATTTAAGATCTGGATACCATCAGCTACAGATTAGGGAGCAAGATGTGTCGAAGACTGCTTTCTTGATGATATATGGGTCCTATGAGTTCAGAGTCACGCCATTTGGGCTGGAAAATGCTCGAAATGTATTCAGGACTTGATGAACCGAGTGTTTAGAGAGTTCTTAGATCAGTTTGTCATCATTTTCATATATGACATCCTGATATATTCACACACTGAGGAGGAGCATACCGAGCACTTGAGGTAGGTTCTTCAGACTCTACGAGAGCATCAACTGTATGCTAAGTATGAGAAGTGCGGATTCTGGTTACGGGAGGTATAATTTTTGGGTCATGTTGTGTTAGAATCGGGAATATCAGTTGACCCGAGCAAAGTCTCAGCGGTGAGGGAGTGGGGACAGCCCATGACACCGAAGAAAGTGCATAGTTTCTTGGGGTTAGCCGGGTACTACAGGAGATTCATCCGAGGCTTCTCAAAGATAGCGGGTCCATTGACAAATCTAACTCACAAGGGAATTTCGTATGTTTGGGATGATGCTTGTCAATTGGCTTTTGATGAGCTGAAAGATAAGTTGACTTCGGCACCAGTTCTTGCTTTACCCAAGTAGGGAGTATAGTATCTGGTGTACATTGACGCTTCTTTATGGGGACTCGAGGGAGTTCTTCAGTAGGAGGAGAAGGCCATAGCTTTTTCCTCCTGCAAGTTAAAGCCTCATGAAAGGAATTACCCCACCCACGACCTAGAGCTAGCAGCGGTCGTTTTTGCATTGAGGATTTGGAGACATTACTTGTTGGGGGAGAAGTTTTGCTTATTCAAAGACCACAAGTCACTGCAGTACTTGTTCATTCAGCGAGAGCTGAATATGCGTCAGTGCAGATGGTTGGTGTCGCACATATTTGAGATACCGCTCACCCTCATCTAGAGTGGGCACCTAACGCTCTATACTTAGCCCACCTAGCTGTACTACCCAAGTTAACTAGACTATAGTATTAAACTGAACTTATCTACACGTCTAAGTTTCTCGTACCGCCCATACAGCACATCCTTTTATTAACATATCTCATATGTTAACAAATTCTCATGTAACATTTTAATTATGTTATCTTTTCATATTTATATTTAAGTCTCACAACTTAATTCATATAGCATTTCATATCTAACATCATTCAACATCTATAATTGAGTTTCACTACTTAATTTACTATATATATTCTCAATCTATTTTTAAAGTTGAAATTAAGTTTATCTCTACTTAATTTACCATTTAAATCTATGTGTGTGTGTGTGTGTGTGTGTATCATCTACAAGCCTACCTTCGCACATAAGTAGAATGTCATGAAGTATATATTTCGCATACAATATATACTATAAGGATTGATTGGTCCGACAATTCATCGATCCCAATAATCCTACCATTTATATTGGTCCGGATATCCCTCGACCCCAATGTAAAGGTCACACATATGTATATTGGTCTGGCATTATCCTCCACCCCAATATTATTCATCCTCAAATTTGGTCCGGATAATCATCGACCCCAAATCGAGCTTTCATGTATTGGTCCGGATAATCATCGACCCGAATACATAAATAACCTTACTATATGTATATATATTTCATACACAATATATACTATAAACACATACTATATAATCACCTCCCTCTATCACATTTTAGGGGTTATTGGCTTAGAATCATACCTCGATCATCAATAGTGATTTATATCTCTTGGCTCGGAATCATACCTCGACCATCGATACAAGTCATCTATATTGTCTCAAAATCATACCTCGAGCACCAATATATATATATATATATATAGTATACTTTAGGTATTCACACAACCTATGTATTTCTATGCGTCAATAGAGATGCACACAACCCGATAATACAAATTAGTACGTAGTAGATATCTCTCACATACTCGCCGTACTATTTTTTTTTATCGCACTATCGTATTTATTTAATCATTCGCCCAATTCTAAGTGCCCTAGTTACCTCTTTATCTATTTCAGTAGTTAATCTATCTCTAATCTATTGGTACATTAAAGTAGTGTCACCCAACCACGATACCCGAACGTATTCACTCGGACAACAAATTAATCCTTTAGAATTTATTTCACCAAATTTCGTTACTAAGTTTGACACCCTTATTTAATTTAATATTCCTTAATACTCATCCAATAAGACTCTAAGTATGAGGTTCCATTTAATTTCTATAAATTAAATTCTTCCTTAAGATACCAGCCCGTATGCTAAATTCATCCGAAATTCCCATTCGAATACGTTCATATATTTTCGAGTCTCGTTCATTCGAAATACTCCTAAAGTCATACCCCGGATTCACCCCTATCTAATATAAGGATAAAATAATGTTCCTCAATATTTTTTCAAAGTCCATCACTCATCCACGGGCATTTCCAGATAACTCGAATTTATTTCATCCTAAAGATGTCGGTCTCACGCACCCTTTCTTAGAAAAATCATAACTAATTAAAAAAAATCCGAAAAATACGAGATCCGTGCCCATACGACCGTGACGAAAAGATCCACAATCTCATGTTTTACAATAACTAAATGGGTCGATCGATCGACGAATATGATCAATCGATCGACGAATATGATCAATCGACTGATCGACCAGATACCCATCTTTTTTCCCGATTCTGTTTCCACCATTTTTGAAACCTCAAGATTTTTAACTCACTCCCCAACATTTACCCAATCACAATCAACATTCAATTAATGAAGTAGTAGGTACTAACCACCCTAGAAACCTTGAATCATCAATAAATTTACATAAATCTAATGTTTACCAATTTGGGTATTTTTCGGGTTTTATTCCACCGTTTTCAATTCATCATTCACATTCGAAATTAGTCATCAATACTTACTAATTTTCACCCTACAATCCGATTTCAAGAGTCCCATATCATAGTCTCACATCAATTGAGTAATTAATCTACACATATTACTCCAATTCGATAGACCCATTTTAATTGTCAACACACACCCAAAAACGGATTTGATTATACACATCACCATAATATGAATCGGTTATCACCTAGTTTACAATTACAAAAAATTAACCACTTGCCTTAGTAATCATAGAGTCTGATTCCTTTTGTGTTGATGATGATTCCACAAGGAACACCCTCAATTGCTCCTTGATTTGTCTCCCAGTTGATCCCTAATTGATCCCTCTAGTTTTTTTCTCAAACACTTAGGTTTAGAATGGTGTTTTCATCCATTCAACACACTAAAACTTAGGTTAATTTTACCTAATACCGTTTTTAAGCTTATGGGCCAAGCCCAAATGACCCGAACACCCCCGTGTGGGCTCGGTTATGCCTAAAAATGTCATGGGACCCGATTACTACCCCCATGTACTCTTTTTCGACTATCTCGACCCTTCTAGAAACAACCGTGCACTCAGAATTATCATTCGAAATACTTTATACCATTCCCTAATTTTTTACCTCAAAAATGCGACACAACAATAATCCGAATAGTTATATTTAAATTCGTCAGATTTAAATAATTCCTCAAATTCAACTAAACTCTCCAAATTATAAATTTAAAATTATCCAATTTAAATAAGTTTTATTTCTCAAAAAAAAAAATTCTCTGTCCTCAGAATTACGAGGTCTTACATACTTCCCCCTTTATAAAGGAATTTCTTCCTCGAAATTAAGTTAAGCCTAGTACTCCAAACCTCAACTAGTTCCCAAGTCACCTACCCTTAAGATCAATACATCCATCTCTCCCACTTCTAATTGCGAATTATTTTTAACAATCAATTTCGTTAACCAGGGTGTCCATACACCCTGTACCCGTGCTCAACCACACAAATAATACCTAGATTCTTCCAACCTGAAATCGTAATATAACTTTTATCCCATAGTTATAACGACATACATGAACAATAACCGAGGTACCCAACTCATGTACCAATGGCCAAACATCTCCCCGCTTCCAACATTGCGATAAATTTCATGCATGGGACATCTTGCGAAGCGAAATTCGAACAAGGACCCCCCGATACATTACTACCTAACATTGTCGATCATTGAGATCCGTTAGGCCCTCAGTCCATAGCATGTACCCCGAAATACCCGTATCTTGACATAAAAGTATACACATCCGCTCTTATGCTGTAAATGACAACATACAATATCGCCCCCTTACTATCACTAGTTTTTTTGCGTAAAAAGAATCCCGATCTATATCACTCTTCTTGGAAATAAGCCTATCCACCCCTGACTCTCATCAGTAACCGTCCCCACACAGGGGATCAAACATAACAATATAATCACATATTCATATCGGTCTATTATGCCACACATAATAACATACATACATGCATGCAGAGGTTAAACCCGCTTTCAGGTGACACCTAGAAAAAAAATCTTAGGCTGGAACAACGAACACAAAATCTTGATATAACTGCCCCTATAGCTTGAGCCATCGCTAACCAATCAAAACTGAGCAGGTAGTCTGCTCAATTCTCATAAATCTCCTAAGAAATGAACTAACACCTAATGCATCTATCCTTACTGTACACCCATTCTCTCATAGGCGACATCAAAAGTTTCGCTACGCCACGGTAACTAATCATACATATTTATCATAAATCCACTACCACCAATGCACCCACTACATCTGACTCACTCGCGAATTTCATTGCTAATAATCAAATGTTGTGACTCACCCATTGTAAAACCTCGTTATTTTGAGGGTTATTTATGAACATTTTACAAGATTTCTGTAATATTATTATTTTATTAATCGGGATAATATAATTTATTTTGATTTGAAATCGAATCAAACATTTAAATTTAAATTATTTTTGGACATTTTGTAATGGTTTAAATATGTAAAGTTGATAATTTTGAATTAAAGGGCAATATAGTAATATGCGTTAGCTTAGGCTCCAAGATAGGGTTTGAGAGAGAGAGGCTATATAAGGAATATTATGGGTGATTATAAGGAAAGGGAGATGAAAAAGAGAGGCCAAAAATGAAATCCAAAGAGGCAAAAACGAGTGGAATGAGAAGAGCCAATTTGTAATGTTTAGATCTTCTTTTTGAGTGCATTCGAATGAGATTTGAGAAAAATCCAAAACACATACCTGACTCAATTTTTCGTGTAGAATCCAAATATGAAGTAAAATCGACGATTTAAATAATTTTTGGATCTTATTTTTCTGGGTTTTTAAAATAGGACTATTTGGGGTTATCTCGTATTGGGGCTAGAACGTGATTTGATTATTTTTACGAGAGGTACGTGATGGTGCGATCAAATTTTGAGGCTAAATTTATGTGACGATTCATGCAATGATTTTGAGGTATAGGGTTTTACACAATATGCTATTTAAATCTCTCGAGTGTTATTCCGTTGATTTTATGTTCAATTGAACTCATATTTGAATTGTTAAATTCTTTGAACTCTGGAGAAATAATTGTTGAATTATTTTGATTCATGTGGCATCATTATATTATTGTTGAGCGCGTTGTCATGAGATTTTAATATGGCACAGAGGTTGGGCACCCGCCAAAATTCCTTCTTCCCGGGCTATGATTTTATAAAGCATATGCGGATAGGGTGAGGCCTGGTGACCCGGTTAATGTGTTGTTGAGAAATTTATTGATAAATGGTTTGAGATTTGCATTTGATTTGAATATTCGTAGTCGTGTTGTTACACTTTATTCATCGTTGATATATTTGTTGAGCATCTTTCCTATCGTATTGTGTACTTTCCCATATTTTCTTTTAGTGGCAGGTTAGCGCGGATTTAGGCGCTTTGGAATTGATTTCGATAATGATATTTATCGTGGATTATTATTTGAGAAGATTTGTATTTATTTTTTATGTATAGAGCATTTTATTTCGAGATAGATAGTTGTACTATTTCAAGAGATTTGGTTGTATTTAATTTGGAGAAATTTGAGATTAGTGGATTCTTTTATTATATTGTGGGTTTTGGATGCTCTATACCTTGTTATTTATGGATTTGTTTAGTTTTATCGATAGTAATGCTCCGTTCTCTCTCCCCGGGCGGGCAAGGTGTTATACACATGTCACTTGAAATGTATCTTATTCTCATACGGATAAGGCACTATCTTTCAATCAGCATCTAGCTTACCTAGTCAACAGTTCCTGAGCATAACTCTCACAATCTATTTCAATGGTCGCATATCGAGGATCTCATACTGTAGTCACCCCCTGCCTCACTTTAGGGCAATCCTTCTTCATATGGTCCCTCTTTACACAACCATAACAATTGCCAGAGAACCCTCCTTCTTTTTTCCCTAACCCTACTGGCCTCCCCCGCCATTCCCTCAGCTCTGATGGCCCTGAGGAATGAGCGTGCTTATGTTGATATTGAGGACCTTGCTGGTCCTACCTGAACTTACCACTCTCAGGCTGGTCACTTTTGAACTTAAAACTCTTATTCCTATCCTCCTTTCAGAAGTCCCGCTTCTGTTGCTGTTGTTCCCCATTGGCACAATTCCTATCTGTCTTCCAACCAAACTGTTTTCCTTTTTCCTGTTGTGGGAAATTTCAATACATGTGGTCCTACTCTCCACACAGAGGACACTTTATTGCTACCTCGCCTATATATGGCCCCACTATCCATGTTGGCGTGTCCTTCTCCCGGACCTCGTAGCCTTGACCCTCATGACTACCCCTCCCATTGTCCTTTTAGGCTCCGTTGGACCTTGGGAACTCGTCGTTGGACTTTATGGACCTGACTAAATCCACCGTCACTTGGTAGGAATTAAATTAATTTAAAACATCTAAATGGGTTCCTTACTGGGTATACCCTTCCGTCGTGCTTTACTAACACTATTAAATATCTTCCCATTCTCAGGTTAAATTATCCAACCTTATTAGCTCCTTTATCTTAGAAGCGTTGATGTAAGCTTGCTATCAAAAGATATTGGCGACCTCGACACTAGTCTTCCTAGTCAGATTTTCCATCCATTCTTGTGTATTCTTTATCGGGTCCATTATCCACTTACGGGTTCCTTTATCATTCTTCGTATCCCCTTCGTCGGTTATGAAGTTCGTTAAACAAGGTATCGTAACTCTCACAATCGGTCACTATCTTACCCACTTAATAAACTCTAAAATTCCACTTGCATCCCTGTCTGAACAGCAGATGGACAATCTCATGGTCACATCGTATCCAAAATTTCTCATTTGATTCCATATATTCTTCCTCTTATGTGGTGATTATCTCTCGTCACCCAACGCTGCTCCTATGAGCTAAAATTTGTCCACAATTTAATTATGTTGCCGCTACACTCTATCCCACATAATTGCCTTTGGATTACCTCCATGCATTTGTCCATCACACGTCATTTCTTTCCAGGACTCCTTCAAGTGACTCCTCGAAATAATCCTCCCCAACTCTCCCTGCCTACAATGTTGGGTGAGTCTGAACTTGTATCACCGTTCTCTACAAAAGTTCTCGGGGAAACTACTATCCTCGAGTGATTGTACTATTCCCCAACTTCCCCAAACATTAATTATGGTGATCTCTATCACGGTCATCATTCCCCGAATACTCTATGTTTTCCGCCTCTCCTCTCCTCTCCTCCTGCAGTACTTCTAACGGTCCTCACTGGTCGCCCGATATTGTTCGATGTGACACACCCAACCGAACTCGTATATGAATCAAATCAACTATACTTAATAGCAGGAGAGCGTAACTCGCATACGTAGATGAATACAACAATCCTATAATAAGGCTTTATATCAAAGAACGCCAAGCTTAAATGTGAAAAGCCTCACATATCCTAAGGACACTAGAACCTGATGCTATAATACCATCCGTGACACCCCGTCTAATAAAATACCAGGTTATCATTCCTATATCAAAATAAATAGGAACATCATCTGGTTCATTCTTAGCATCACTGTCGAAACTTTTTTAAACATTACTAACCACCTAGTATTCAAAAGACTGGTGTCAAATTTTATCTTTTTAATTAAACAAACACGGTATGCAAAAATATAAAAAAACCAATCACACCATCTGGAACTGAAACCAACTTAATAATTAATAAGAGACTTGCCGAATAAACCACCGACTAAAATACCAATCTAAAAAATATCCAACAATTAATAAAATAAACTGAAACTGAATCTGAAAGTAACTGGGCAACATGCCCTACCTGAACTATGACTGAGAATAAATCCCTATTATAGGAACCAAGGAATGGAGCGTCTAATACCAACTCCTGCTAGCATCCACATGTGCCGCAGCTGTGTGTCCCTATAATAGATATCAAGTCCGACATCCTTTTGGTTGGACACCTAAAAGGTTTAGAAAATATTTTTATAGCAAGGGTTAGAACCCAAAATATTTTGAAAATATTTAGCAAGTTAATTAAAATATAGCAATTTAAAATGCATGAATGTTCTTCATATTTAGGTTAGTGTCACACTGGCTTGATATACTGTTCACCCCTCATCTAGAGTGCGCACCTAACGCTCTATACTTACCCCACCTAGATGTACTACCCAAGCTAACAAGACTATAGTATTAAACTGAACTTATCTACACGTATAAGTTTCTCGTACCGCCCATACAGTACATCCTTTTATTAACATCTCTCATATGTTAACTAATATTCATGTAACATTTGAATTATGTTATCTTTTCATATTTATATTTAAGTCTTACTACTTAATTCATATAGCATTTCATATCTAACATCATTAAACTTCCATAATTAAGTTTCACTACTTAACTTACTATATATATTCTCAATCTATTATTAATGTTGAAATTAAGTTTCTCTATACTTAATTTACCATTTATATGTATATATATATATATATATATATATATATCATTGACAAGTCTACTTTCGCACATAAGTGAAATATCATGAAGTATATATTCACATACAATATATACTATAAGGATTGATTGGTCCGACAAATCATCGACCCCAATAATCCTACCATTTAAATTGGTCCGGATATCCCTCGACTCCAATGTAAAGGTTACACATATGTATATTGGTCCGACATTATCCTCGACCCCAATATTATTCATCCTCGAATTTGGTCTGGATAATCATCGACCCCAAATCGAGCTTTCATTTATTGGTCTAGATAATCATCGACCCTAATACATAAATAAGCTTTCTATAGGTATATATATTTCGTACACAAATATACTTTCAACACATACTATATAATCACCTCCCTCTATCACATTTTAGGGGTTATTGGGTTAGAATCATACCTCAATCACCAATAGTCATTTATATCTATTGGCTCAGAATCATACATTGATCACCGATACTAGTCATCAATATTGTTTCGGAATCATACCTCTAGCTCCAATGTGTATATATATATATATATATATACTTTAGGTATTAACACAACCTATGTATTTTTATGCGTCAATAGGGATTCACACAACCTGATAATACATGTTAGTACATAGTATATATCTCTCACATACTCGTCATACTAATTTTGTATCGCACTATCATATTTATTTGAGCATTCGACCAATTCTAAGTGACATAGTTGCCCCATTTATTTATTTCATTAGTTAATATATCTCTAACCTACGAGTACATTAAAGTAGTGTCACCCAACCACGATACCCAGACCCATTCACTCGGCCCGTAATTTTACCCTTTAGAATTTATTCCACCAAATTCCGTTAATAAATTTGACACCCTTATTAAACTTAATATTCATTAATACTCATCCCATAATACTCTAAGTATTAGGTTCCATTTAATTTCTATAAATTAAATTCCACCTTAAGATACCAACCCGTATGCTAAATTCATCCGAAATTCCCATTCGAATACGTTCATATATTTTCGAGTGTCGTTCATTCTAAATACTCCTAAATTCATACCCCGGATTTATCCCTATCTAATCCAAGGATAAAATAATGTTCCTTCATATTTTTCCAAATTCCTTAACTCATTTACAGACATTTCCAAATAACCCGAATTTATTTCTTCGTAAAGAAGTCTGTCTCACTCACCCTTTCATAGAAAATCATAACTAATTCAAAAGAAATAAAAAAAAATATGAGGTCTGTGCCCACGCGATCGTGACGAAAAGATCTACGAATATGGTCGATCGATCGATCGACCAGATATCCATCTTCTTCCCCGATTTTGTTTCCACCATTTTTGAAAGCTCAAGATTTTAAACTCACTTCCCAACATTTACCCAATCACAATCAACATTCAATTCATAATTTAGTAGGTTCTGAAAACCCCAAAAACCTTGACTCATCAATAAATTTACATAAATCTAATGTTTACCCAATTGGGTATTTTTCAGGTTTTATTCCACCGAATTCAATTCATCATTCAGATTCAAAATTAGTCATCAATACTTACTAATTTTCACCCTACAATCTGATTTCAACAGTCCCATATCACAGTCTCACATCAATTGAGTAATTAATCGACACATATTAGTCTAATTCGAAAGACCCAATTTAATTATCAACACACACCAAAAAATGGATTTGATTATACACATCACCATAATATGAATTCGTTATCACCCGATTTACAATTACAACAAATTAACCACTTGCCGTAATAATCGTAGAGTCTGATTCCTTTTGTGTTGATGACGATTCCACAAAGAACACACTCAATTGCACTTTGATTTGTCTCTCAATTGATCCCTCTAATTTTCTCTTAAACTCTTAGGTTTAGAATGGTGTTTTTTGCCATTCAACACACTAAGACTTACGTTAATTATACATAATCCCGTTTTTAGGCTTATGGGTCAAGCCCAAATAACCCGAACGCCCCCTTGTGGGCCTGGTTATGCCTAAAAATTCCCCGAGATCTGATTACTATCCCAGGGTACTCTTTTTTTACTATCTCAACCCCTCCGAAAACCACCGTGTGAAAAAGCTGTTACTTAGTCCGTTTAATACAAGATTAAACTATTGAAGTAACTCCGAACTATTTTTTGAGGAAACTCTTTTTTTTTAAATCAAATCAGCTTAATCACAAGAGGTGTTTAATAAAACATGTACGAGATCAGTTCAAGGTTTGTTAATAGGTTTGGTAAAATAGTTTAAAGCAATTAAACTCAACACAACCACAAGAATGAGATGAGGAGATGTAGAAAGATTAAGGACAAGAGATTTTTTAACGTGGTAAAACCTCACCCAACTGAGGAAACATCCACGGTGACTTCTAAGTCACAAACCAAAAATCCACTAAAATAAAATATTCAAGTTACAAACTATATAACACACATGCACACAAATCAGACCTATACAAGTTTACAAATGTACCCATTGGCTTTCCTAGTTTGCTAACTTCTCCACTTTATTCCAGTCTTTACGTCGACTATTGATGATTCAAGATCTTATAACCAACACTTCTGTGTTGTAGTGTGTCAAGAGTTTATGATGGTGCTCTAACACATGCATGCACACACACACACACACATTTATTTTATACAAACAGTGCTATCAAATTACAGATCAGATCTATATGTTGTGATTTTCAGTTTCTCTCTTCTTAGGAAACAAAACAACTTTGTTTGTCCTTTTAATTAATCCAAAAATTCAAGGTTACCTTGCTCGTAAGACTGCCAAGGTCATATCCAATTTCAGAGGGTTTTGAAAATGATTTTGAAATTGGAAACCACCAATTGCGATTCCAACTAGGGCAAAATTCTTGTTTCAAAAGAACTAGAAACAAAAAATAATTTTTTTGATTCTAGAGTAAATAAAAACATTTATAGAAAATAAATCAACAAAACTGATTTCTCAAGACGAGAAAATAGATATGCAGATCTAAGTGTAATATAACATAAAATGACCAGATCTATAATTTCTTTGAAAAAGAAATACAGATCTAACCTAAATGCTTAAGTTGGACACAAGATCTTATACACAAGAGGATAAACCATGAACATGCTTTCAAATCAACTCACAAACAACTCTCAAGCACTCAATGTTGGTGTTTGGTGTAAATGGTTTTGGGAAAATGAGCTAGGGTTTGAAACTGGGTTAGGACGATTTTGGGTTTCACTTTCTCTCTCTCTCTCTCTCTCTCTCTCTCTCTCTCCTCTCTCTTCTCTCTCTTGTCTCTTGTCTCTCTATTTAGACGAAATGCCAAAAGTCTGTTAAGGATGAGGGTAAGCCTCCTTTTATAAGTATCAAGGAATGATCGAGAAGGCTGTTCGAAATCAATGGCTGAGATTAAGTCAAGGGCGAAAGACTTTGATCCAACGATTTAAGAACAACAGTGATATAAACGACTTTTGATTGGCTTAGACAGGTTTCACATGGATTGAGTTCAAACGCATGCAGAGCATTGATAGCAACGGTCCAAGGGCTGATAATGGACAATGGTTTTGTGTCTTCAGAAAAACACAAATCAGGCCGGTATAGATGTGACAAGTGTAGGGTTGAGATCAGGCCTCACACGCATGTTTTGAAAATAAATACACAAGCACCCTCAAATCTCAAGCGCTTTCGGATCCTACCCAAACCAACTTTTAGGTATGAAAACATAAAACCAGGAATTACAGAACGACCCCAAAAGCTTTTTGATCCAAATTTTAATTTCCAAAAAATCATTTAAAAAATATTAAAAATTCCCAAAAATTATTAAAACCAATTTTAAATGGGATTAAACACACACAACTCTCACACAACCATTTTATGCAATACACATGTGTAATACCCCGTACTTTTATTGATATTTATTTACGAGATTAATTAAATTAAATGTGAATTAATTGAGAATTAATCCGGATAAAATACTAACGAGATGTGAGTTGGTATTTGATTATAATATGTATATATGGAAATATATGAATATTTAAAATATTGAAATTATCACGAGATTGAAAAACGACAATTTGGGAAATTTTGTTGGGACGCGCGCGATAGTCACATCAGGAATGTAAATATTTGAATTTAAAAGTGAATTTTATTTTTATCAACCGAACGGTCATTTTGAGTGCGCCAACGTGTCCGGAAGGGTCTAAATAGTCAGAAAACACTAGCCGGGAGTTTAGTTTGGGTCCCGGGGCATTTTTGGGCCATACCGGCAACTTAAAAGGGTATTTTAGTAATTTTGAAATTTGGGGAATTTTGACCAACGAATTTTGGGAATTAAATATAGGATATTTAATAACCCACTAAGATATTACCAGTACTTAACTGATTAGAGGGCTACGGGAGTTATAGGAGGAAGTTAGGAGAGGTTCCCAAAAGAGAAAACCATAACCACGATCTTCAACCTTCAACCTTAGGAGAAATTGTAGAGGAAGAGAGAGCAACATCCAACATCCAACATCAAATTCAAAGAACAATCCGAGGCAAGTGGTTTAATTACGTTAATTTCAAGCGAATGCTTCTTCCATGCTTAGAAATTTATATAATTGCATTGTATTGGGAGATTTATAAAAAAAAAACCCATGAAATTGGAGTTAGAAATTCAGATTTTGATATAGTGATTTCATGTAGAATTGTTATTGGGTGATTATACTAAAAGAATTATGACTTTTTGTGATACAAAAACGAATTTATTAAGGGAAATTGATGACTTTAAATTTCTAGGGTTCATACTCATAAGGTTTGGGAAAATTGGGGAGATATGAAAATTATAGGTTGTTTAGGAAGATTGGCCCTATATAAATGTTAATTATGACCTACGAATGTTTAGTGATGATTAGAAACCTTAAAACACCGTTGGGATGATTTTTGGATGAGTTTTAAAAAGAAGAAAATTGAGAAAAACGAGATAAGAAAATTCTGGGCTCGAAACTGTCATCTCGTTAGAAGACCTGCCCAGGTCGTTCGAACGAGCTCGTTCGAACGAGCTTCTAACGAGGTGACAGTCTGCCTTCTAACGAGATGGGTAGTTCGTTCGATGCCTTTCGTTCGAACGAACTCTCGTTCGATGCGCCTTCGTTCGAACGAACTCTCGTTCGAACGACCTCGTTCGAACGAGGTTTCTAACGAGTTGACAGAATGGCCTTTTTGGCCTGATTTGATTTCTAGTGTCCCGTAACCTTGTTTGATGGATGAGATAACTTTCCCGTGTTAACTAATTGGTATAGTTAGGAGATTTGGGATATATTGAGGAGTAAAATATAGAAGAGTGGTTTGAACCAAATAATATTTGTGGATTAGGACGCGAGTGACAAATCACAAAGCGAGGATAATTGATGACGTAAATATATATAAACCGGGGATATGTGATTTATGTAATACTAAAAGTCGGTATAAGAACGAGAAGTATACCACTAATAAAAGATGGAAATTACTAAGATGTGTGCTTGCTTAGTATATATGATTTTATGTGTATGACATACCTACCATACTTGCTATCACGGGAGGTTTGCGTTCGTTTAGGGCAATCTAATCTTTGTGTGCCTACGGGGGGGGGGGGGGGATATAGATTGGTACCTCGAGGACATAGGTCAGAGAAGGACTTATTGAGATGTTAATAAGTCTGCTGATCATGGGAGCGTAGGTATGTGCATGACCCATGTGATGTGACTGTGTTCGCCTCCATTGTTTGTGATTTGCTATTATCTGAGAACGATTCCTGAGAGATTCGGAATGCGTGATCCTTATGTACGTGATGTACAGGGATGGGATAGCAGAGTATGTGTGCACCGCAGCTTAGTCTCGGGGTTCTAGTATTGTATATTTATGATGAGAATAATATACGGTTAAATGAAAAGAGTTTTCATGTTTAATTATGAGAATAATTATAGTAACACCTTGAGAAGATAAAAAGGGATAACCTGTAGTGAATTGTATTGCTACTAATTTAGAATCCGAGAATTAAAGTAAAACTCTCTATTTAATTGATGATGTTGTAATTGAAGTGCGAATCGACTAGAAAGGTTAGAATTCATTTTGGTCTAGATAGATATGAGGATCACTTGAATGGTTACGGTACGTTAGGAGTGCACAATTAGTAGAGATGTGAGTATTTCATGCGAGAGCACGTCCTAACATGTATTTTGAATTCATTGTTTTAATGTTATTAAATCACTTGCTGTTTTTAAAATATTCTCCACATTCGGGCTCTGACCCGTTTGCTTTCAAATCTATTTTTGTAAAAACCCTTTTTAGGTGCCCAACCACAAGGACACCATGCATAGGAATTCTATTCAGGTGACGAGCTGTAGCTGTTGTGGAAGTTACAGGGCCTTGACAGTAGACGCCTCCTTTTCTAGTCTGGACTCCATGTTCAGTTTTATCATTTGTAGGGCATGTCGCCCATTTCCTTTAGAGACATTTTATATTTCAGTTATTCAGACTTTGATTTGTAATTAATTCAGGATGCAGACTTGTTTTATTTATTTCAGTATTGGGATTGTAGTGAGGAGTATTTCCTCCAGACTCATTATTATTTGTTGGTTACTCTATTGGGATTTTATTGTGATTGGTTATGTCATTCTCTTATATCTCACTTATTGCATGTTAATCAGATTTAACTTAAAATTTGACAACTCACTTTTTAAATACTAGGTGGTTAGTAATTATCAAAATGTTTTCCACAGTGATGCTATTAACTGAACCAACTTGACATTTTGTATTAATTTAATAAAGGAGTAGCTACCCGGTATTTAATTAGTCGGGGTGTCACAACATGTAATGAATGCAATCCTAATGTGTGTGGATGATTGTGAACATACCTTTAATCAATTAATCAAGAGGATTGAAGAGTAGAGTCTGAGGCTTTTTGGATTCTAGGGAATGGACACAATTTTGACACTATTTCCAAACTAGATGAGCACTTATATAATGTAGACTCAAGTGAGTCAAGAGTATAAGATTCTTCAATCTCCCCCTTTAGAAATATGAGACAAAATCTCCTTTGAGTCATCTAGGACTCATAGGGCAACAAAAAAAATAAAGAAAAAACCTATTCCTATACAAAATTCTATCTACCCATTTCCTAGAAAAAGAAAATTACATAACTTAACTAATTACAAATCAATACCCTAATCACATCCGTTGAAAACAATTGTACAGAATCCTAGAAATAATACTAAGATCAATCTTATTAGAAATATATACAAATCAATGAACTCATAAGACTCAAATTTCTCCCCCATTTTGTCTCAAATGGACAAACAGAATATTACTTAAGTCAAGGAGTTTATTCAACACAAACCATTCCTATCGATTTATGTAAAGCAAGAAATCTATTGTAATCCAAAGGTTTGGTAAACATATCTGCGAGTTGCAAATCAGTAGGAAGATAATTGATATCTAATTCCTTAGTCTCAACTAATTCGCGTATAAAGTGATGTCTAATCTTTATATGTTTGGTTCACGAGTGTTGAATAGGATTTTTAGAGATATTGATCGCGCTTTGATTATCACAATAGATATGTGATTGTTCTTCTTGAATACCATAATCACTTAGCATTTGCTTAAGCTAAAGTAATTGAGCACAGCAACTTCCAGCGGCTATATATTCAGATTCAGCTGTTGATAAAGAAGTGTAGTTTTGTTTCTTACTACTCCATCCTACCAAATTATTACCGATATAGTAACACGCTTCTGTTGTGCTCTTACTATCATCAGTACGCCCTGCCCAATCGGCATCAGTGTATCCTATTATAGTACTAGGAGTATCATTGGTGTACCAAAGTCCTAAATTCAAAGTGCCTTTTATGTATTTTATGAATATTTTAACACAAACTAAATGACTCTCTTTAGGATTATTTTGATAATGGGCACAGACGCAAACAATGTACATGATATCAGGATGCGAGATAGTAAGGTATAACAAGGTTCCTATCATACTAAGATATAGAGTTGGATCTATGGATTTCCCACTCTCATCCTTAGATAATTTGATCGTACTACTCATGGGAGTTTTAGCATCTTTTGCACTCTCAAGGCCGAATTTTTTGACAATCTCTAAAGCATATTTAGATTGCGAAACAAATAAACCATCTGAATTCTGTTTGACTTGAAGCCTCTATAAAAACTTCAACTCCTCCATAAGAGACATTTGAAATTATTTATGCATAATTTCAGAAAAGGATTTAACTTCTGAGGGAGATGTTGATCCAAAGATGATATCGTCAACATACACTTATGCTATAATAATATGTTTGTCAAAATGTTTGACAAAAAGGGTTTGATCATTTCCACCTCTCTTAAATCCTTTATCTAAGAGAAAATTGGAAAGGCGCTCATACCAGGCTCTTGCCACTTGTTTTAGGACATACAAAGCCTTTTTAAGACGAAAAACATGATTTGGATATTGACGGTCAATGAACCCTTTTAGTTGTTCTACATAGGTCTCCTCAGTTAATATTCCATTAAGGAAGGAAGATTTGACATCCATTTGATAAAGCGTAAAATGTAAGTAACAATCTATGTCAAAAAGAAGACGAACAAATTCTAAGCGAGTAACAGGGGTAAAAGTCTTATTAAAATTTATTCCTTCAATTTGAGAGTATCCTTGAGAAACTAATCTGGCTTTGTTTATAATGATTATTCCACTTTCATCAGATTTATTTTTAAATATCCAACGTGTGCCAATAACCTTTTTGTGATCAAGCCTAGGTACAAGATACCAAACATCATGAATGACAAATTGAATAAGTTCTTCCTGCATGGCGGAAATCCAATGAGGATCATTCAATGCATCATTTACATTCTTTTTGGTTCTATAAGGGAAACAAAACATGCATAATTAGCATAGTTTCTTAATTGAGATATTGTACGTATAAGCTCACTAGGGTTACCAACAACGTTATCAATGTGATGATCTTTAGAAACCGAGTTAGGTACTTCTGATGTCTCAACTAGCAAAGAATCATCTATTTATGGAAAGTCATTTTCTAAAACATTTTCAGACTCTCCCACAATAGTTGGTTCTCCAGTCTTACTTTCAACAGTAGTGTCACTTACAATAACGTTTATGGATTCCATTAAGGTTTTTGTGCGAAGATTATAGACATGGTATGCTATACTGTCAGGAGAATATCCTAGAAAGATAGCTTTATCTCCACGAGTCTCGAATTTGGATAATTTTTCTCTGTCTTTGCAGACATAACATGTACTAACAAAGGTTCTAAGGTATTTAAGATTGGGATTTTTCCCATACCAGAGTTCGTAAGGAGTTTGTTTGGAATTCTTCCTAAGATAGACCCTATTGATAATGTGACAAGTAGTTAGAATAGATTCTACCCAAAAATATTTAGGTAAACTCTTCGCATGAATCATAACTCGTGCCATCTCTTGAAGAGTACGATTCTTTCTCTCAACAATTCCATTTTGTTATTAGGAGAACTAAACTCATGTTTGTAACCATTATAGTCACAATACTCTATAATTTCAGTATCTATAAATTCTCCACCTTTAGCATTACGAATTCTATTTACTTGAGTGTCCTTCGCATTTTCAATCCGAAGAAGAGTTTTCAAAAAAGTTTGGAAAGTATCAGACTTTTATTTTGAGAAGGCCACCCAAGTAAATCTGGTGAAGTCATCAACCATAATTAGAATGTAACTGTGTCCACAGAGACTAACAGTTCAAGAAGGACCCATTAGGTCCATATGGATGAGCTCCAAGGGTTTGGAGGTAAAGATATCTTTAACTTTCTTATGAGGTGCTTTAACAATTTTTCCTTCCTGACATGTACCACAGAAAACATTAGAGATAGGTTTGATTTTTGGAATTCCTCTAACTATTTCTTGCGAAGACAATCTACTAAGATTTTCGTAATTTATGTGACCCATTCGATTATGCCATATCTCATTGTCATCCATTCTGGCAATGTTACAGACCTCAGAACTGTTTTGGACAGTATAACAATTGTCAGGAGTCTTGAGTCCTGTAATTATGCACTCACATTTTCATTTAAAATTTTGCAATTATTCTTTGAAAAGGTGACAGTATGATTTGAGTCACAATTGCGAGATACTAAGTAGATTAGCCTTAAGACATTTTACTAGAAGAACATTTTCAAGTAAAGGTAATCCTTCTTCTTGGAGTGTTCCTTTACCAATGATTTGAGATGATACACCATCACCAAAAATAACTTTTCCTCCAGCAAAGCTGGTTTTGTTTACAAGTTTGGTATCATCCCCAGTCATGTGCTTTGAACACCCAGAGTCTAAATACCAACCAAAGGGAGTGTGTTCAGCTTTTAAAGCAGTAGTCACAATATTACACTTCATCTGGGGAAATAGCTCATAACCCAAATAACTCTTATTTTTATTTTGCGCAAACTTTCTCTTAAAGATAAAATTTGCGAGCATTAAATTTTTGTTAAAAAATATTTTGCGCATGAGTTTGAATTTTATAAAAAGTAGGAGCATTTGGTTTAGGAAAGTACCTAGGAATCCTTCTAGGAAATGATCTTTTAGGTTTGGTCTTTCTCTTTCTATAGTTATAGTTTTTGTCTGGTTGTCCAGGCAAAACATAATTATTACGACTTCTCCTAGAATAGTTAAAGTTCTGGTATAGAGGAGTATTACAAACATGTTTTTGTAAACGTTTAGAGTAACAACCTTCAAATGAATGACCTTATAAGTCACAGTATGAGCAATATAAATTTCTTGAAGAGGGTATCTCTTTAGGAAAATCTCTAAACATAGGCTTCATGGAAATTTGGGATTGAACCTTATTCCTAGGGAGTACAGTTTGAAACGAAGAAATAGTCTTCCTAATAGGAGGGTAGACGTATTTACCCTTGGATAAAATTTCACACTTAGAGTAACTTGATTCCCCAATATCAAACGTTTCTTGTGTTTTATCAAACTCATATTTTAGGGAATGAAAATCTGGACAAGTTTCTATAGGTCTTTTGCCTTCTGACACAAACTTGATTGGTTTAAGGTTTTTAGTTTGTGTCTTTAAATTAGGGCAAAACCCTATTTTAGTTCGATCATCAGAATTGGTTTTTGAATCAACAACAAAACCATCAAAACAGTTGGAATTATTTTCAAATTTTGCAAATTTTTTTAAAATAGTTGTTGTCTTTTCTTTAGATTGTTCCAATTCTAATAATGTCCCTTTATATTTTTTCTCCAGAGTTTCATTTACTTCAATCAAATTCTTTAATTTTTGATAAAAAATTTTGACTTCATTTTCATGAGTTAGACATTGGGTAGTATACTCTTCAGCGTTAAGTTTAACCATCATGCTTAGATCTTCTAGTTTCTTAGTGAGATCTTTCATAGTCTTCTCTAGTCTAGAGCTTTTCTTGAGAGTTTTTGCATAAAGTGTGTGAATATCAGGGAGGTCTTCAGTGTCCGAATCACTAAGTGTAGTGTGTGAAGTGACCCCTAAGGATTCATTTCTTTAACTCACACACACATTGACATCGTCATTATCACTTTCTCTTTGACTCACACACCCCGTTGTTCTCACAAATTAAAGCATCTAAACCAGTAGCAGCATGATTCATAACAACAAAAGTAGAGCTATTATCATCATTCTCATACATAGGCACATGAATATCATCATTATAGATTATCTTAGCAAAGAAAGACATGAAAGGATCAAAAGCATTAGATGATTCAGGTTCCTCATTTTCAGAATCACTTGAATCATCCCATGTTTTGCAAATGCTGGCCCTAGTATGTTTATTGGTCGTGTTCAATTTCACTTTACAGTCTTGTGCTATATGTCCCAATTTTCCACATCTAAAACATTCAATGTTCTTGAAGTCTTTGTTAAGTCTCGTATGAATGTCCTTGTGATGATTGTCTTGACCTTTCTCATGAGGTTTGTAATTAGACTGAGTTGGATAATTTGGCTTGCCTTGTCTATTTTCCATTTTATTTCTAAATTTGACAATTTTCTTTAACTATTTTGACATCAAGGAAATTTGATTATCCAAACTATCTATATCACATTCCTCATCAGATTCCTCATTGGGAATAGTAAGCTCAGGTTTCATCAGCTTAGAGGAAAAACTGAAATTGGAAGTAGTCTGTTTCCTATGGGACTAGGTCAATTGTTTCTTGAATTCTAATTCCATTTCCACAGTTCTCAATTTTCTACTGAGTAATTCAGGAGTGAGATTTTGGCCACTCATTTCCTCAATAACATATCTTTTATTATCAAATTTCTGTGGTAATGATCTTAGAATTTTAGAGACAATTTCATGTCTATCATAAGTTGTCCCATTAGCATGCAATTTGGTCACATTGTCAGTCAATTTCATGTAAAAGTCATCAAAAGATTCAGAGTCTCACATAATTAAAGAGTTATACTGCTGGGCAAGCATCTGTGTTTTAGTAGCCTTAACTCTAGTATCACCTTCATGTGCAGTAATTAGTGTATCCCAAGCTTCCTTAGAAGTGGCACAAGATGAGATCCTTTTAAACTCATGTTCATTTATAGACATTAAAATGGCATTCTTTCCTTTGTTATTGTTTCAAGAAACTTGTTTCTCTTCTTGAGTGAATTCACTTAAAATTTTCTTAATCCTCTCATTACTTCCTTCAGTGACTGGTTTTATAGGAAAAGTCTATCCATTTTTAACAATATCCCAGACATCATCTCCCAAGGTTCCCTGTATGAAAGCAACCATCCTTACTTTCCAGTAAGCAAAGTTGTTTCCATAAAAAAGAGGAGGTCTGGTCAAGTTACCAAATCTTTCATTTTTATCATCCATTGTTTGATTTTAAGAAAACAATTTCAGAAACACAAGATCTTTAAAAAAAATTCCAAAGCTCTGATACCAATTGAAAAAGTTGTTACTTAGGTCATTTAATACAAGATAAAACTATTGAAGTAACTCCGAACTATTTTTTGAGGAAACTCTTTTCTTTAAATCAAATCAGCTTAATTAGAAGATGTGTTTAATAAAACATGTACGAGATCAAATCAAGGTTTGTTAACAGGTTTGGTAAAATAGCTTAAAGAAATTAAACTCACCACAACCATAAGAGTGAGATGAGGAGATGTAGAAATATTAAGGATAAGAGATTTTTTAACGTGGTAAAACCTCACTTAACTGAGGAAACATCCACGGTGACTTCTAAGTCACAAACCAAAAATCCACTAAAATAAAATATTCAAGTTACAAACTATATAACATACATGCACACAAATCAAACCTATACAAGTTTAGAAATGTACCCACTGGTTTAATTCTAACTTCTCTGCAGTTCTGATGTTGATGTGGCTTTCCGAGTTTGCTAACTTCTCCAATTTATTCCAGTCTTTACATCGACTCTTGATGATTCAAGATATTATAACCAACACTTTTGTGTTTTAGTATGTCAAGTGTTTGTGATGGTGCTCTAAAACATGCATGCACACACACACGCTTATTTTATACAAATAGTCCTATCAAATTACAGATCAGATCTATATGCTGTGATTTTCAGTTTCTCTCTTCTTAGGAAATAAAACAACTTTGTTTGACCTTTTAATTAATCTCGAAATACAAGGTTACCTTGCTCGTAAGACTGCCAAGGTCATATCCAATTTCAGAGGGTTTTTAAAATGATTTTGAAATTGGAAACCACCAATTGCGATTCCAACTAGGTCAAAAGTCTTGTTTCAAAAGAACTAGAAATATAAAATAATTTTGTTGATTCTAGAGTAGATAAAAACATTTACAGAAAATAAATCAACAAAACTGATTTCTTAAGATGAGAAACTAAATATGCAGATCTAAGTGTAATATAACATAAAATGACCAGATCTATAACTTCTATAAAAATAAATACAGATCTAACCTAAATGTTTAAGTTAGACACAAGATCTTAAACACAAGAGGATAAACCACGAACAGACTTTCAAATCAACTCACAAACAAATCTCAAACACTCAGGGTTGGTGTTTGGTGTAAATGGTTTTGGAAAAATGAGTTAGGGTTTGAAACTGGGTTAGGACGATTTAGGGTTTCACTTTCTCTATCTTCTTTCTCTTCTTTCCATTTTCTTTTTTTTCTCTATTTAGACGAAATACCAAAAGTCTGTTAAGGCTGAGGGTAAGCCTCCTTTTATAGGGAGCAAGGAAGGATCGTGAAGGCTGTTCAAAATCAATGGTAGAGATTAAGTTAAGGGAGAAAGACTTTGATCCAACGGTTTAAGAACAGTGGTGCAATAAACTGCTTCTGATTGGCTTAGACAGGTTTCACATGGATTGAGTTCATATGCATGCAGAGCATTGATAGCAATGATCCAAGGGCTGATAATGGACAATAGTTATGTGTCTTCAAAGAAACACAAATCAGGCCGGTATAGATGTGACGAGTGCAGGGCTGAGATCAGGCCTCACACGCGTGATTTGAAAATAAATACACAGACACCCTCAAATCTCAAGCGCTTTCGGATCCTAACCAAACCAACTTTCAAGTACGAAAACACAAAACCAGGAATTACAGAATGACCCCAAAAGCTTTTTAATCCAAATTTTAATTTCCAAAAAATCATTTAAAAAATATTAAAAATTCCCAAAAATTATTAAAACCAATTTTAAATGGGATTAAACGCACATAACTCTCACACAACCATTTTATGCAATATACATGTAATGAATGAAATCCTAATGTGTGTGGATGATTGTGAATATACTTTTAATCAATCAATCAAGAGGATTGAAGAGTAGAGTCTGAGGCTTTTTCGATTCTAGGGAATGGACACAATTTTGATACTATTTCCAAACTAGATGAGCACTTATACAATGTAGACCCAAGTGAGTCAAGAGTATAAGGTGCTTCACCGTGCACTTAGAATTGTCATCCGAAAAACTTTATAACATCCTCTGAATTTCGACCTTAAAAATGTGACACAACATTAATCCAAATAATTAAATTTAAATTCGTCAGATTTAAATAATTCCTCGAATTAAAATAAACTCTCCAAATTATAAATTTACAATTATCCAATTTAAATAAGTTTTATTTCTCCCAAAAAATAATAAAATTCTCGGCCCTCAGAATTACCGGGTGTTACACAAACCTCATCAAACATACCTATTTTTTTAGATAGTAAAAAAAATAATTTTGAGTTGATATTTTTAAATGGGTTCAAGATATTTCAATGTGATCCTGTAAAAATATTCAACTCAAAATAATTTTTTTTAAATAATTAAAAAACTAACAGTTTTAAAGGGTAAAAAGTGTGAGTTTTTTTATCTGTTTCTTAAAAATAACAAAAAATATTATTTTTAGATGATTTGTTTTTACAATGACACACTGAAATATCATGAACCCATATCATCTCAATTTTTTTTTACTATTTAAAAAAATTGGTATGTTCATAGGTATCTTGTTAGGAGGTATGTTGGCGTGTGACTATATATATATATATATATATATATATATATATATATATATATATATATATATATATCTTCCACCCTAACTTCTATTTTTTGGACTAAACCTCCTGAACTTTCAAAATGGTTACAAGTAACCACTTGACGCTAACATCGTTAACTTTTTAGATGAAAAATGACATGTGACTATCATGTGATTTTTATGGGGTATTATTGCCTTTTGCCCTCTTACGGTTAAAAAACTACTCGCACATCTCTTTTTTCCTCACTTTTTCTCTCTTCCTCCCGCTCTTTCAATCATGGAGCTTCGATGGATGCATTTTCTTCTCTCTTTATCTTATTCTTGAAAAACTTTATTTAATTTTTGTTGGGCATTAAAGACAAATAATTTATAGACCCTAGAATCTTGAACTTCATGATTTTTCACATATAATCATTATGCGAAACATAAAACGATAATCTAATCACATATATCAACCCATATATATGAATTTAGAAGTGGTTCTTGTACTTATATCATTATCACAGCTGGAAAGATTAACGGAGCAATCGACCGTGATGATATCTGATCGGGCTAATTTTTGAACTATAACTTTATCTTGTCTTTGGCAAAAATGGGTTCTTGTTTTAATACATTCCAATAGTCAGATCTTCCTCTGCGGTTAAAACAATATTTCGAAAATAAACCCTCTTTGATAATTCGAATATTTATCCCATTCCTTTTGAATTTGTATTCCCTTAAAAGTAGTGAATGATAGACTTCACCACTTTATTTATAGGAAGAAAGAGGACTAGAATCTCCAACAATCAGTTAATCTCACCTATATATCACAATAAATACCTAAGAGTCCTTAGTCCTTAATTAATCAAAATGTCCTTTGATTAACCATCTTAATAACATTAACTCTTTATATTTTTAGTACCCTTTCATTAACCAAAGTGACTTTCACTATTATTTAATTATGGAACATGTGATGACAATTAAACTCAACACAAAATAGTAAGCAAAAGCGATTACCAGAATACATAAAGAACTTGAAATGATTGCAATCACACACAACACAAGATATACATGGTTCGACAAGAAGGCCTACGTCGACGGTAGTCCTCTTTGTATTTTATTTCTCTTTACTCTAGGTGAGTATTTTACAATTGCATACCCTTTTCCCCGGGCTTAGGTTTAATATATACATGCTATTTCTTAGAGAGTGGGGGTGTGGGACTCCTCCACTTTAGCCCATAATCCATAGAATATCTCTTAAGAGATTTTAGGAATTGAATGGGTCATAACTGAATTAGTTAAATCATGAGGCCTCTAGACTTTGGTTCGAGCTTTATTGGGCCACTCGTCTGGGCCGAAATGACTAATCGAGGTACCCACAATTGCCCCTAAAATTTTCCGGTCACAATTTGGGCTCAATAATTTTAAATGATTGCCTTAATGGCATTTTCGTGAATCGTGTAGCACCTAGGGATTGAAGCGTCCTTCTTGGGTTGATTTAGGCGGCAGATTGCTTCGTTTCTTATGCGTTATGATTGAAAAGGCTTAAACTGGCTTGGAGAGGTCATTCTCTGACGTCGCTTCAAACTTCCTTGCGTTCTCTAGATTTTTCCCAACCTCTCACTATTGCTTTCTCACTTCCAAGTCTCGTCTTCCATCTTTAAGCTCCTTCCTTATCCTCTCATCTTCCCTTCTTGTCGCTTTGCATTGTCTCAAGCCGATTCTTACTTTGTAAGTTCTCCACTCTCTTTCTCTTTTCTTTTTTTGTTGGAATTTCTTCATTATCGATACTAGGTTTTTTCTTTTCTGATGACGAAAATAGGCAATTGGTCGATAAATGAGTTTAGGAAGTTCTACAATATTCCAAACTGGGTAAACATTGAATGTGCCCCTGTTCCTCATAATATCAGGGACATTAAGGATGGTTATTGGATAGATGTTCTTCTGTTATCCCAGGGGGGCTTACTTTCCCCCCAAATTGCCTGTTTTTGCATTTTTTTAGTTACTTCTATATAGTTCCTGCACAGTGCTCGCCAAATGTTTGGAAAATCGTTAATGGTGTGCATAGAATTAATAAGCTCTATGGAACCAATCTAGGGCTTGCTGAAATCTACTATTCTTTTCTTTTTCTCGAACAAGCTCTGGTCTTCTTTATCCTAAAGCTAGTAGTCCTGATAGGGTATTGGTATTAAATCTACCTGATTCCCACAAGGACTTCTGGCATGAGGGGTTTATTGATAGAAACTAGAAGTTCCCTCCCCATACTGAAGGGGCGAGGTCTGGGAGACATATGATTCCCTTTAATGGGGATGAATATATAGGTAGGCATAGTTCTTGTTCTGCTCATTGATTCTCTATTAATGTACTGCCTATCTTACATTTTCCTCTTTTCTTTCCTCAACGAAGACAAAGAACTCAGAACCTTCTCTTAGTGAGATTCGAGCTGCTGAGCTGGATAAGGTTTGGAAGGTTAGGGAACTCTTAGCTGACGGTGAGCATCCTCGAACAACGACATTTCTTCTGGAATACAAGAACATTGGGTCCAGTTTCATCACACGACCTGTGGATAGCATTCCTTAGCTAGATATCACAAAAGAGGTTGCTCCTGACCCTATTTAATTAGACGAGGAGGAAAGCAGCTTGGGTGAAGAGAACGAGGGAGCTAGCAGGGGTGGTGTTGAAGGTGAATATAGTGAGGAGAACTCAGTTAGCGAAGAATCTTCCAGCTCGGAGGAGGGTTCAGAGGCTCAGGAGTCTTTAAGGAATTCAAGTAGCTTCAGCGAGGAAGATATAGCTCTTCCAAAGAAGAATTTGATCCAAGATGATGATGAAGATAATGTGCTGCTTTCTCATCGGTTGAAGAAGAAGAAATCTGGGAGCGGGGATACTGCCACTGGCTCCTAGACCGTTGCTCACAAGTAGGAGAGGAAGAAGAAGGAGGAGGCACTGGTGAGAGAGAGGGAGATAAATAGGGAAGAGGAGAATAATAAGGTGGAAGAGAGAAAGAGGATGGAGAGGAAGAAGAAGGAGAAAGAAGAAGAGAAGAGGAGAGGAAAAACGTAGGGCAGTCTTTAGTGCCCATGTCCGCTCTGACTGAGGGGGCTTCTGTTGCTCTTACCCCTTAGTTAGCTCCGATAGTGCTTGGGAGGTCAGTGCTGCTAGTTTGTCGCCAGAGGTCGATAAACATAGGGACCGACTAGTTAGCCCTGAAGGCAAGCCAGGGGCTAGCCTTGCACTACACTAAGAACAGGAATCTAGCATGGCTTAAAACTATGCCAGATCAAATCAGGCACTGTTTTGAACTGTGCCAGAATCAAGTGTTCCAAAACAGCCATTTTTTTCAGGCACGGTTTAAAAGTGTGCCACATTTGACCAAACATGAATACTTCTGGTACACTTTTAAACCGTGCTAGAATTTGATATTTTTAGAACACTTTTGGTACAGTTTTGAACTATGCCATATTGAGCACATTTTGATAAAATTTGGCACAGTTCAAAACTGTGCCAAAATTTGATACACTTTTGGCACAGTTTTGAGCTGTGCCAAATTTTTGGATAAAAGAAAAATAAATTATTTGAAAACTAGAAAATTCACAAATTGCAAATCTTGCACGTTGTTGATAAACTAATGTAGATACAAACTTCAAAAATTTGTTCTCTACAAATCTTGCACGTTGCAAACCTTCTCTACCTTTTTCTTCAAAAATTTGTTCAAGTGTCCAGTTTGAGCTAACTCTTCAAGGTGAGACTTGAGGGCCTTGTGGTGCTCGGTTTTGTGCCCACCCTCTTTTTGGAAAGCACATCTCAGTGCGTTGTTCCTTTTTTAGGGGTATCCTCCCATCTTTCTGGGCCACTTAACGAATGTCTCATCCTTAATCTTTGCTCGAATCTTGTAGATTGGTTCTTTAAAAACCGTGTTCACTGCCTGAAATGCTTTTGAAGCATCATTTTTGTTCCCTCTCTTGGGACCGCCCTTACCCCCATTTCGCTTCCTTTCTTTTGGTTCTTAGCTTTGTCGCTGCTCTTGCTGACGAACTTGGTGCGACCATTCTCTGCTGCACTGAGGTGGGTCACATGCTTAACTTTGGTGTATTTTTCAATACGAGCCATTAGGTCGTCAATGTTCGTGGCCTCCTTCTTAGTGAGGGACTGGTGCAAGAGGCAGGAGTTGGGTAGGCCAATCTTAAAGGATGCCACGATGACCTACTCTGAGCAGTCCTCAACCTCATTGAATAGCTCCCAATATCTTTTCGCATAGTCTCTAAGGCTCTCATGGGTTCTGCATTGTCAACAAGGCATCCATCCTCCTCGGATGGGAGCTGCTGGTAATGAAGCGAGCTGTGAAGAGCTCTGATAGGGACTCGAAGCTCTTGATGGATCTATGAGGGAGTTTCTCGAATCACTTTTGGGATACATTATGCAAGCTCGACGGAAAGATCCGGCACATCAATACGTCCTTATGGTTCCAGAGGGTCGCCTGTACTTCCTAACATGGTCGATAGGATCAGTTTTTTCATTATAGATCTTGAATACGGGCATCGCGAACTTCTTAGGGGTTTCTTCTTCTATCTCCCTTGATAAAGGGGATTTCACCTGGTTCCTTAGAGCTGGCCTGGCTAGCTCTCTGGTCGATCCGGAACCCCGATGTGCTGGGTGTTGGTCCATTTCTCTCCGGACCAAATTTCGTATGTTATAATTTCCTCGACCTGGTCTCCTATAATGGTGAGATGGATGCTGTTGCTCAAGTAAGTTTTCATCTGACCTGTGTTCCTCAAAATTTTGAGATCCACCTCTAGGGCTTCTTCCTCGACTGTGATATTTTCTCGCCTGAGGGCTAGGAGTGTGATATTATCGTTGCCTTATGCTACGATGGAGTCTCTCTCCATTTTTTCCATTCTTTTCTAGAGACGAGCATTTTCATCTTCTTTCTTGCGAGTGGCCTCCTCTTGCTCTTGGAGCCTGGCCTCATAGGCGTTAATTAGCCTGGAGACCTGTGTGGACTTTGTTTGTCCTTGGATTTCCTCCGAAGATTGTCATTCTGGGAGAGCCCTAGGATTTGAATGTCGAACTTTAGATATAATACTGCAAGGGGGAGGTTGCTCTTGAATATCCCATGTTTGAGGGGCATTGCTGTTGTGACGAGACATTCCAAATTCTTATTGGTGAAGGCTTTCCTCAAGGAAAACAAACAATTCCCATAAAGGGTGCCAATTGTGGTGCTAATTAAACTCAACAAAAAATAGTAAGCAAAAGCGATCACCAGAATAAATAAAGAAATTGAAATGATTACAATCACACACAACAAAAGATATACGTGGTTCGGAAAGAAGGCCTATGCCCATGGTGGTGCTCTCTGTATTTTATTTATCTTTACGCCAGGGGAGTAGTTTACAATTGCATACCCGTTTCCCCGGGTTGTGGGTTTAATATATACATGTTGTTTCTCAGAGAGTGGGGGTGTGGGACTCCTCTACGTTAGCCCATAATCCCTAGAATATCTCTTGAGATATTTTAGGAATTGAATGGGTCATAACTGAATTAGTTAAAGTGCAAGGCCTCTAGACTTTGGGCCGGGTTTAATTGGGCTACCCGTCTGGTCCGGAATGATTAATCGAGGTATCCACAGAACATATTATGGAAGAATTATTATTTAAAATATTTCTAGCAGTATCCCACTTGGTATATAATTATAATAAGGTGTGGAATAATCTTTGAGTTATCCTTAAATAGTTTTTCATAAACACCTTAATCATACAAACTATTAATACGACTCGTGTCTCTCACATACTAGTTCAATAACCTGATCGTTTCTATGTACCATAACACTTACAACTCATCCAACAAGGTCTATAAATTAGGTTATTCAATAATGGTCCAATAATATTTTATATAAAATATTATTTATGTTACATTCATCAGTTACATTCATGTATATACTAGTGAAGATAAAAAACATCATAAACATATATGTTGAGCTCAGAATGTCAAATATATAATCGATCATCATTATCTAATTCAAAGACTTATCATAAATGTCTTTGTGACTTCATTGTGGATCTAATACGATTAGATGACGATCATTGTTTCAGACATTCTTCCTTAATAGAAAGATAATAACTTATTATTTTCTTTATAGAAGAAAATTATTGCGACATTATTTTCACCAACTTATAGTACTTCCAAGTCTTGAAAATTCAACAACCATAAACATTAGCCTCAAAGATGACTATAATACTTATTTTATAGATAAAAAAAGATGGAGTGTATCACACTATTTCATTACATTACCCATTTATTCAATTATTAGGAGTGAACTTCATATTATCTGATATTAAGAGGAACTTGATTATTTATAACTAATCATGTTCAAATGATCAGTCCCTCTTAATGTGAGCATGTAATCTATTGGTCAGCTTGATTATCTCAAAGAAACATTTATATATTAGACTCTCATTATACATAAGACAATAATTTTATATAAATTTACACCCACTCATATTAAGGTATGCCCCATGACACTACAAATTATAAAACTACATAACATAATTGCTAGAGCAAACCAACAATATGTTGCTTAAAGTGGAAATTAATTGTGAAATATTGTGATGATAATTATAACATAAGTTCCCACAAAAAACCAAAAAGTTACAATATATATATATATATATATACTAGAAGATACCCGTGCCTAAAGGCACGGCGAAATTTTTTGAAGTACGTAATCGCGAAAGAACAAAAATATCGGTCCCCAACAAAATGCTCCACAACATATAATTGCATAAATGTGACATGTAAAATATCTCTTTTACACTATACATCTAATTTTATGATACTTAATATAACTGTTAACATATATTATTAACTGTTATATGATTAGATAGCATGGCAGACATTATTTTAATACAATTGTTACTAAATATATAGGGAAAACTAAATAACGATTGACATTGGTGTAAAGTTGTTAATAAATGAATTTCCCAACTCATCAACATTCATATACAGGGGTCCTCGTTCCTGAAGGCACAGTTCAAACTTCGCAAAAAATAAAACACATTCTTGCAACATGTATGGTATAAGCACACCACATGCCAAACTAGTTTTTTACCAACTAAAAATACAAAAAATTACGTCAACTAAGACTTGTAATCATATAATTTATTATAAAACACAAAAACGTGTACACAATTTAACAAATTTGGGCTAACTTCCCTCTATTTATAGGACTATCCAGCAGTTTAAGAATATTCCATTCTATTTTCATCATTCTATTTATAGGACTATCCACCTATTTAAGAATATTACATTCTATTTACATCATAGAATATTCCATTCTATTTACATCATTTTACCGTCGAAAATAATACATATTTTTATTCTACTCCCAAAATAATACCTTTAAAACTTATTTTCCCACAATTATGGAAGGCAACTACCATCCTTATCACTCAAATGCATCCTCCCCTACTCATCATCAATGGAAATACTTCCCAATCTCTTATGTCTTTATCCTAGTGTCACCATGACATACCACAACTTGCCCAAAAGTCTCACTCGTTGCCCATACAAAAATCAAGGGTCAGCAGATAAATGCTCATCCCAGGGGCTCCCATTGATAACACTTAACTTTGAGCAATTTTTTACTTTCAACCAATTCGGGATCCAAACATAAGGCCAGTTTCAGAACCCTTTTTTTCAAGTAGGATGACATAGATACACAAATATAACAAAATCCATAAATTGTTCACAATACTTGTTGGTCCACCAATCCAATACATTAATGTTATGTATTAGATTATAGAGGAAATGTATAAATATTATAATTAATAATGACTTATTACATTCAAATGCAAGGACCAAAGTCAAAAGGAATATATAAATAGTATAATTTTGTTCATTATCTAACAATGAAGTTAATATACAACTACAATTAACTTAAGTTCCATTAAATTGAAATAGAGGCAACAACGCATCTCTCCATTATGGAAATTTCCACAACTCATATGTTTCCCCTCCTCTCTCTCTCTCCATCTATAGAAACCCATCTCCCTTCCTCTTATTTTGGAGATTTCTCTAAATTGTTCCTAATCTGGAACAATCAGCCACCGCCACTATTTTTGGCTGAAATGGGTGTAACCCCCCAACATTAGAGACTATAAATAGGATATCCATCTACCCATTTGGGATATAGCAAAGTGAGAGAAACAAGTAAGAGAGTCAAGTGAGTAATATAAAATGTCCAAATAAATAGTGTTTTAAAGTAAGTAAGGTGTGTCTTTGAGAGATAAAATTGTGTCATAAATATTGAGTAAGTTTTGTAATATTAGTGGGTCATTTGAGTGTGTACTTAGCGACTCAATAATTGTACTCAAATTTGTATAATTATTTTTTTGTAATAAAATAGTTTTATTTGTGGTTCACCGCCTGGGCAAATTTTTTACTCAACAATTTGGTATCAGATCCAAATTGAAAACAGTTTGGGACTATGTCAGCATAATTGGTCAGGGACCAGTTTAAGGACGTGATTATAGAAGACTTGGTTAACGCGTTTGGTGGCGAGTTTGGAAAATAAAACCACACCAATTATGATATTTGGAGCACCTGGATGATGTCCTACTTGGAAGGACAAGATCTTTAGGAGACGGTTGGTGGTAGCGACACTACACCACCATCTCAGGAAAATGGCGAGGCTTTAAGAAAATGGAAAATAAAAGTGGGTAAAGCTATGTACGCATTCAAAATATCAGTAGACCCTGAACTGTTTGGGTGTATCAAGGATGCAAGGACACCTAAGGACGCGTGGGACACTCTTGCCTCTCTCTTTTTAAAGATGAATGATGCACGCTTGCAGATGTTGGAGGAAGAATTGATGACTACCACTCAGGATGGTATGGCCATCAATCAATATTTTAAGAAAATTCAAGATTTATGTCAAGAAATTTCTTTGCTTAACCCCGTATCTAAAATTAATGAGCCACGTATGAGGAGAATAATTATTCGTGGCCTAAAGCCCGAATATAATGGATTTATTATGGCAATACGTGGTTGGACAACTCATCCCACCCTAGTTGAGTTAATTTATTGGATAATCAAGCGACATTAATGAAATAAATGAGCGGGGTCTCAATAAATAGTAGCGGGGAGGCACTTTTCAGCAATGGAAGAAGGAGAGATGGAGGCCAGAATGTTGCAAGAGGATTGCAACAAGAGAAAGCTTGAGGAAGGATGAATGAAACTCGTGACATAAAGAAAAGAGATCATGTGTAGGGGGAGGTCAATGAAACAAAGTAAGGGACCACCGTCACTCACAAAACCTTAATCCACGTAATAATGAATGTTAAAACTGTGGCAAGAAGGGACACTATGCTAGAGATTGTTGACATAAAAAAAAGACGTCGGTAGAATGTAATGTTGCAACATCAAACAACCAAAAGACTCACGATGAAGAAGAATAGTATTTTCAAGCATCATTCTCAGTATTTGAGTCCACCGTGGTAGTCTCTCCAGAAGAAGATAGAGAGTTAGAGTTTGCTCTCATCGTAGCTCTCAAGTCTGACACTATCAATTATGAAGAAGATTAGATTATGGATTCTGGATGCTCCCATCACATGACTGGAGATAGAAAGAAGTTTCCAGATGTGTCCGAGTATTGAGGAAGGCAAGTTTTTATGACCGCTAATAACTCAAAGCTGCCAATCTCACATGTTGGGGAGACAATTATTGTTCCTCGCTTCAGTCCTAATAATTTTCAACTACAGAATGTCTACCACGTGCCTAGAATAAAGAAAAATTTATTGTCAGTATCACAATTAACATCTTCAGGAAATTATATGGTGTTCGGCCCAGACGATGTCAAGGTATATTGAGATCTAAAGCCTCCAGGAATGCCTGTTAAGGAAGGAAGATGACTAGTCTGTCTACATGATGTCGGATGAATCTGCATACGTAGCTAAGACTTGAAAAAATGAAACTGCGGATTTATGGCATGCAAGGCTAGGTCATGCTAGCTACCATAAGCTGAAGGCGATGATGAATAAGGAGATGCTCAAAAGTCTTCCTCGGTTGGAGATCCGTGAAGATGCTGTCTGTGCAGGCTGCCAATATGGAAAAATTCACCAACTATCTCATGAGGATTCTAAGTTTAAGGCTAAATAACCTTTGGATCTTGTCCGCTCAGATATATTTGGACCGATAAAGAAAGTTACAACTAGTGGAATGCGTTACATGGTAACGTTCATCAATGACTTCTCAAGGTATATGTGGGTTTATTTCCTAAAAGAGAAAGGGGAAGTATTAGTAAAGTTTAAGGAATTTAAAGAAAAGATTGAAGGAAAATATGTGAATAAGATACGGTGTCTACGCACAGACAACGGGGGAGAATATGCATCAATAGAATTCTCTGACTTCCTTAAAGATTATAATATTTGGATACAGCTATCCTGTCTAGGCACCCCACAACCAAATGGGGTTGCAGAAAGGAAGAACCGCCATCTTGTAGAAACCTGTCGGAGTATGCTCCATGACAAGAATGTTTCAGGTCGATTTTGGGCCGAGTGCATGAAGACAAAAGCGCATGTGATCAATAGACTACCATAGGCAAGGCTGGGAAATTTATAACCGTTTGAAAAGTTATGGAACATCAGACCTATTGTAAGACACTTTAGAGTTTATGGATATGTGTGCTATGTGTTTGTACCAGATCATCTACGTGATAAATTTAATAAAAAGGCAATACGGTGCATCTTCATGGGGTATGACAGTGAGAGAAAATAGTGGAAATATTGTGACCCGATAACTAATCAATGCTACACATCCAGAAATGTGGTGTTCGATGAAGCTTCTTCTTGGTGGTCTTCACAATTGACGATGATTACGGATACTAAAGACGTAGAAGACAAGATGCAAACAAAAATAGAGGAATAACCAAAAGAACGGTTGCCTATTATAGAAGTTGCCAATGAAAAAAAAGAGTCTAAGCATGATTCACCAAGGAATATAAGTCCCTGGAGAATAAGAGTCTGTCAGAGTGGTTTGGAGGAGGATCAACCTAATCTGCAAGAAGAAATACAAGATGATGGGCCATGACTAAGGATGTCTTTCAGGCCACGAAAGCCTAATCCAAAATATGCGAACGCTGCCTTGATAGAAAAGGCCAAAAGAGAGCTTGCAATGTTTGAAGTAGCGTCACATAGCAAGGACTTGTTAAAGGCAATGGAGGAGGAGTTTCAGGAACTCAAGCAATATGAGACATGGGATTTGCTACCAAAGCCTAAGGATGTGAAACCCTTCACTTGTAAGTGGGTATATAAGGTAAAGACTCGTCCAGATGGATCAATTGAAAGATACAAGGCTCGATTGGTTGCTAGATGATTCTTATAACAATTTGGACTGGACTAGGATGAAACATTTAGTCTAGTATCAAATATCACAATAATTAAAGTCTTAATAGCACTTGTTGCCAGTAAGTCTAGGAAGATGTGGTAGATGGATGTAAAGAATGGTTTTGTACATGGAGAGCTTGATAAAGAAATTTATATGGAGAAACCAAAAGGTTTTGAGAGTGAAACCCATCCAGAATATGTCTGCAAGTTGAGGAAGGCACTCTACTGGCTCAAAAAATCTCCAAGAGCTTGGTATGGAAAGATAGTAGAGTTCCTAGTCAAAAGTGGATATTCTATAGCACCTTCAGACTCGAGCCAATTCGTGAAGACACAAGGTGGAAAACTCTCAATAGTACTGGTGTATCTAGATGATTTAATCAGCACAAGAGATAATAATGAGGAGATCCAACGGATAAAAGAGAACCTATCGGTGAGATTTCAAATGAAGGAACTTGGAGAGCTTAAACACTTTCATGGGTTAGAGATGGACCGAAGTAAGGAGGGTGTATTTTTGTGTCAATAAAAATATACAAAAGATATGATGAACAAGTATGGGATACTTGAATGTAAGTCAATATCAACACCAATGGAGGCCAACACCAAGCTATGTGTACATGAAGGCAAAGACTTGGAGGATACAACTATGTATCAGCAGTTGGTAGGTAGTTCAATCTATTTAACACTCACACGACCTAACATAGCATTTGCAGTCGCTGTAGTGAGTCAATTCGTGCAAAGTCCAAAGAAACCTCACTTAAAAGCGATCCAAAGAATATTAACGTACATAAGGAGTACACTTAACTTCGGTATAATATACAAGAAGGGTGTTACGTGCAAGGTGATTAGGTTCTATGCTGCTGATTATGATGGAGATCATGATACACGTCGATCAACTACTGGGTACGTGTTCAGTATTGGCTTAGGGGAAATCTCATGGTGTAGTAAAAGTTAACCTACTATATCCCTGTTAACCACAGAAGCTGAATATATGGCACCAGTAACAGCGACTCAAGAGGCTACATGGTTAGTGCAATTAATGAAAGATTTTCAACAACCAATTGATTTACCAATACCGTTACACTGTGTTAATCAATCAGCTATACGTTTGGTCGAGAATGAGGTGTTTCATGTAAGAACCAAGCATGTGGAAGTACACCACCACTTCATCACAGAGATGGTGCTTAAAGGAGAAATAGATATCCAAGCAATCAAGACAGATGATCAAGTTGCAGACTTGTTCACCAAAGGACTTAACGCTACAAAGTTAGAAGAACTATGAGGGCAACTTGGCATGATCTCTAGAGATGAGTTAAAAAGATATATTCGATGTTGAGGGCGAGTGTTAAATTAAAACAGAGGCAACACCGCCTCTCTCCATTGAAACTTCCACAACTCGGATGTTTCCCCTCCTCTCTTTCTTTCCCTCATTAGAAACCCATCTCCCTTCCTCTTCTTGTGGATATTTCTCTATATTGTTCGTAATCTGAAACAATCAGCCACTGCCACTATTTGTGGCTGAAATTGGTGTAACCCACAAACATTAGAGACTATAAATAGGATATCCATCTACCCATTCGGGATATAGAAAAGTGAGAGAAAAAAGTAAGAGAGTCAAGTGAGTAATATAAAGTGTCCAAATAAATAGTGTTTTAAAGTAAGTAAGGTGTGTCTTTGAGAGATAAAATTGTGTCCTAAATATTGAGTGAGTTTTGTTATATTAGTGGATCATTTGAATGTGTATTTTGTGAGTCAATAATTGTACTCAAATTTGTACAATTATTTTTGTGTAATAAAATAATTTTATTTGTGGTTCACCGCCTGGGCAAATTTTTCACTCAACATTGAGCAGGACCAAAAAGTGTTAAGAGTAAAAATGGTATAAAATTAAATTTTAAAAAAAATGTAGAAAAATATGAAAATATATTTGATTATAAAACAAAAGAGAAAAAGATGGACAAAAATACTAACCTCATATCAAATGTCTGACAATTTTATTTTGAGTAATTGAAAACTTCAGTAGGGTAAGGTAAATCGGGATAGTTTGCCTATAATTTTTTTTCATTAAGGGAGGGGTGGGATATGGCCTTGATCGGTACCCCCGATCTACCCTTGTGTGTACAAAGGACATAAACAAAAAATTTGCGCTTTACTCTTTATTAGTTAATGAACAAATCCTCAAAAATTATGAAACATAATAAACTGTGGAAGAGGGAATTTGAGAAAAAAAGTGTAATATACCATCGGTGTAATATACCAAGATATTCATTGTTTCATACAAAAAAAATATATAAAAAAAAATTGAACATAGGATATCTATTTGTCTACTAAAATATATACTTTTCTAATCATTAAGGAAATCGAAAGGCTCACTTGTTTACCAAATTAATGTAAAATACTGAAAGGCATGTTATATAGATAGAATGACAAGATGGGAAACTTTGAATAAAAGTTATGTTGGGGAATTCGTATTGATGAAATTCATAAATTCAAGGGTCCTGTGTCAATATAATGGAACAATAGGAAAATTTGAATAGAAAACTAAAAAATTGTCAATAAATATTATGGATAAAAAGTAATCCTCCTCTTTTCTTTTCTTTTATTATATCTTTCTAAACAATACAATAAATGGGAATGCTGTAAATATGGGATTAGCAAAGTTAAAAACAAAAAAATGAATTAATGTTAGGAAAAAAGTTAGATAGAGAAATGCAAAAAAAAAAAATAACAATAGAACAAACAATAAGAAGACAACTTTCGAAATGCTCAAAAGTATTGGAAAAGTAAAAACGAGAAAATAAATTATATTAAAACTCATTGATAACTTCAAGCTCGTACCTCTTATTAAAAAAAAAATAGAAAAAATTACAAAATTAATAAAAAATAAAATATGTATTTGATTCATGGTTGGATTGCTCATATTAAAAATATTTTTAAATGTAGTTAGCTCCAATCCATCATATTAAAAATAAATTTAAAGTGTAAACTTACATTTAAAAATATGTATTTGTCCAAACTACATTTAAAAATATGTGTAAGTTTACACTTTAAATTCCTAACTCCAATCCACCAAAAGTCAACAAACAAAAAATATAAAACAAAAAACTCAAAGGAGTAACTTGATACTTTGAGAAAAAAGAAAGTAATGGCACTGAAATTCTAGAAAACACAAATAATATGTGGCAATATTTGAACAGTGAAATACAGAGTGGGTTTTATGTTTCAGATAGGAGAACACACAATTATAAATGAAGGCATTCTAATACAATATAGAACACACGTGGGGAGGACTGGTGATAGAAAACTCACCACCGATGACCACAAAGATTTCATTTACATTGAAACCACACATGTATTATTTTTCAGTAAAAATTAGCCATTAATAAATGAACTAAATAACATTAATCTATCTATTTCCCGCCTCATACTGAAATTTACAACATTATACATGAGTGAATATGAAAGCTTAGATAACTTATTGCCAAGTTTAATGCACTCTCTAAGTAACACAAAATTTAGAAATATGTATGAATATGAAAGTTTACACCAACACTCTCTAAATACATGCCCCCCCCCCCCCCCCCCCCTTTCAGATGCAATATATTCTACCTCCACCTCAAAGTAACCAAAAATTACAAAATTAAATACCTATACTAAAAGATAATAGTGATCATGGTGGCTAAATAAAATGAAATAAAATAAAGAGAACAAACGGAAACGAATACTCATATTAATCATGTATATAATATATACATACCCACCATTCTTGGATCAACAAACTTTCGCTTAATTCAACCCAGTGAGAACAAATACAATTATGTATAAAATATTAGCAAAAATACAACTGGAAAAAGAAACCCTGAATAGATAATGAACTAAAAACACAACTGTAAAAAGAAACCATAAATACATCTAGAAAGCAGAGTTTCAAAGCCTCAAGACCTCAAAACACTATCACCCATCCAAATTAACTCAAAAAAGTAATAGTAGCAGAAATTGTAAAAAGAAAACCCAAATACTCGTGTAAAATCCCGAAAGAAAAGGAAAAACTCTTGAAATCTAGGAAACCTAAAACCACACTAAAATTTGTAAAAACCATATAAAATCTGCAAAATCCACAAATTGATAACCTTAAAATCTAATTTATAAACCCTCTTATTTGAGAATCATAATTTAATTTGAAAATAAATATAGTAAAATTCCTAAAATTAGATCTACGTGAAAATAAACTAAACACTAATGTAATCATAAATACACCATAATTCGTAGAACTCCCCTATCGCCCTAAGTTCCTCACAAATGGGTAGAGAGAGAGAGAGAGAGAGAGAGAGACCTTTATAACGTGATGGTAGAGTGTGGCTTGGTTACCTGATATGTGAAAACACAAAAATTAGGGCTTTAGAAATCTACAAATTAAGGTTTCATAAACTTTAATTTGAATGAATAAGATCTACCTTCCTAATTTGGGTCGATGTTAGACTGTGACAAACATACCTATATTGGTACTTCTTCTCTGTGTATTGGTGATACGTAGAGATCTATATGTTTATTATAGATGGGAGAGAGTTTATGAAAGAACAAAAACAAGGCAGCGTTGAAGAGAGAAAGAGAGAGAGAGGTGTTTCGAGATATGAACAGAGAGAATTATTGCATGGAATGAGAGAAGACATTTATCAGATTAATATTCTGGATGGAGGGAAATGAAAATTTCCTTAATATTCAAAATTCAAAAATAGCTTGAGTGGGGGGATGATATTCAAAAAGTACCAAATATTTAAAATTCAAATTTTAAAAAGGGGGAACTAATCGTAGCCCTTTATTTTTAGTGTGGGATGTGGTAAGATTTGGACCTTTATTGTGCTTGGACATTTCAAATACTATGTTCCTTTGTATATATATATATATATATATATATATATATATCCTCATCAATAATTGGCATGATCTAAGTGTCCAACCCCCAGGCATACTACGGTATCAAAATCATTATTACTACAAATCAAACCAATTTCAATGCCAAAGTTCCACGTTTTTTTGCTTTTGGATAAGAACCTGAATATATATTATTTATAAAGGAAGTAAACAACAATATGATGGACTAGGAGTCCAACCACATATGGACATAAGGATTATATCCAAAATGACACTTATAAAGGGATAACAAGAATCAATATAATAAACTCTACAATGCTTATAACAGACTTGTAAGAATAAAATTTATAATTTCTCATTTTATTTTTGTTTGGCTTATCCCGTTATACCCCACTGCATCTTCATTATCCTTCTGAAGGTTTCTAAAAAAGAATCGTTAGCGACCATTGCAAATATTGAAGATCGTTCGTCACTACTTTACCCAAGAAGGGTTATGAGGTAGTTTGGTAAAATTAAAGTATTTAGGGGTATTTTAAAAGATTTCATTTTTATAAAGTTTTCGAAAGAAATTAAAATGATTTTTAAAATAATTAAGAAATTTTTGCCCGATTGTGAAAATGGCAACAAATGTTGTTCGAACAAGTTCTTGATGGTAGTTAGAATTAGCCAATGTCGTTCGAATGATATCTGAGGCATCACCTTTTTGGTGAACTCTAGAATATCGTTTGAAGTGTCGTTGGAACCTGTTTGAAAAAGTTAGGTACTTCATTCGAATGAGGTGGTAGTTCGTTCGAATGAGTACCCACTTCTTTATTTTATAAAACAAATCAAATGCAATCTTTTTTGTATATCTCCTTGTAACATCTTACCCGATAAATAAAAATAACGGGATGCATTTGTTTTCAAGACTTTTTAAAGTTATATCTATAATCAAACTCTATCATTTTTTCATCTAATCCCCTAAAATATTTTGGGATCACTTTTCCAAACCAAGAAGCATGCAATTTGAGTTCTAAATCATTGTAGACACTATTATCTACTGTTGATTTGTAGAGTCGAGGCTCTACGAATGAAAAGGAAAAGAATTACGAATTCCTGAGGCTAGTCGATGGATACCGAGGCAAGATTTACTTTATGTGGGCGGTACTATACTACATCATTTTCTCTTGAAGATTTAAGGACATCACTTCATTATACGTAGTGGATCTTTTAGTAGTTTGTATATCGTTAAGTATCTATCTTGTCTTAAAAAACATTGAATATAGGTTTTGCCTGAAAGGATTTCTTCCATTACTTCTTCTTTCCATTTTGGTTTGCATATTTAATTTAAAATTTGGCTTCACATAATTTTGCATGTTCACTTACATCTTAACAAGATGCATTTTAGTAAAAAGTGAATCTCTGTTTGTTTGACTTATTACATAAGTGAATCTGTATAACCTAGCATTTCCAAATGGGTATTAGAGAAGGTTGCACCAATTTATTATGTGATATTTATTTTAGAATCATATGGATAAAATAAATAATGAACTTCTTATTTTTGATGGGTTAAATTATGCGTATTAGAAAGCTCAACTAACATATATAATAGGGTTCCTATTTTTTAAATCAATTGACAAGAGGGTTTGACTTTCTTGGGAAAGTGAGTGGGCATCACCCAATGTGGCTAATAATGATGTCACTACTTAGACATATTCCAATTTTAAATGGAGTAATTTCAATTACCGAGGCATATATGTAATATCTGCTGCAGTTACTCCCAATGAATTTTGTCGTATTATCACATGTACCACTGCTAAAAAGCATGGGATATCTCTAACTCATGCATGAGAGTATCATCACTGTGAAAGATTCAAAGCTTTAAAGTCTGACCACACAGTTTGAGTGTATACGCATGAATGAGTCTGACACTTTTGATGAATTTTATGCATATTTATCTGACAATTTGAAATTATGTTTTAATTTGGGTTAGAGAATTCCTAAAACGAGGGTTGTTAAAAGATTTCGGAATCAATACCATCCCATTTTAATGCTAAAGTTATTTCCCTTAATTCTATGGGAATCTTAGATATCCTTAAGTTTTGAAAAACTCGTAGGATACCTTCATACTTAACAATTAGATATGTTCGTCAAAACTAAAAAGAAAAAAGAGGGAATTGCCATAAAAGTTAAAATGAAGAAAAAGGAAAAGGTTTTTTAATTTTGACTGTGAGATTGATCTTAGTCTCGATGATCTTATCTTTTTCGGAACAAAATTTAAGAAATTTCCTAAATTTAACAAAGAAAATTCTTCCAAAGAAAATAAGGGTTTTTAGAAAAATAAAAATGCCAATTAGGATAAGAACGTTTATGACAATGATCAAGTGAGATGTTTTGAACGTGAAGGGAAAGGACACAAAGTCCATAAGTGTCGCACTCAAGTAAAAAGACAAGGAAAAGGTAAAGCTGCACATAAAACCACTCTTAGTGATGGTGACGTCGATTCGGTGGATTCTGAATATTAATCACTGCATGAACCGTGTCTTGCATTCATGTCCAGTCATGTTTGTACTTGTAGTTCGTCCGACACCGGTGAGGATATTTCAAAACATGATAACCTCAACACATTGTCAAACTATTTTGGAGAGAGTGAGGTTTAAGAGGAGAATTTTATTGAGGGATAAGGTGAACTTCAATACTCCTACGCCAAACTTTACCAAGAGCCTTTGAGAACCAAATAGAAAAATAAAATTTTGACTCTTATGGTGTTTGATTTAGAGAAAATGTGAAAGTTTTGAGAGAGTATAAGGCATTGGTGAGTCAACATGAGAAGTTAAAAGTTTTTTATGTCAGCAACTAATTGTGGTTGGTAGGGTAAATATCAATTTTACTAAGACTACGGTTATTCTTAAGAGAGATCTTCAAGTTTCATTAAATGTTCATAAGAAACATGACGCCCGTGTATCCCAACTCAAGAAAGATCTCAAACGTGTCCAAGAGGTCAAGGTCACTTTAGAGAACACATCTAAAAAAGTTGGAAAGATGCTCCTCACTCCCACTTTAGGTTTGAACGACAGGTAAGGAATAGGTTTTGATGGTTCATCCACTTCTTATACCACACCTGAATCGATTCCTAATTTTATTATCGATCCTTATGGGCCTTGACCAAAACCACCAAGGAGATCATTGCCTATATGTTTTAACTAAGGTAGAAGCAAGTGTGTTTAGATGTGTTTAATTACAAACAAAGAGGTTACCTTAGAGAGTTGTGTTTTAAGCTAGGGATAGTTTTCACCCATGTGTTGTCGCATGCACTCCCATACATGTTACTCATCATGCTCCCACAGATCATTATAGAGATTTTGAGAATTTTCAAGACCAAGTAAAAATTTTAGTCATGAATTCTAAATATTTTATGGTGGAATTTCAAAGGATGTCTAGTCCTTGTGAGAATGCCTCCCAGCTGTGAAAACCCACCTAATAAAATACCGGGCGATCACTCCTATATCAAATTAAAACAGGAGTCTCATATGGATCATTCTTAGCATCACTGTCGAAAATCCATTTTTAATTACTAATAACCTATTAGGATGGCATCAAAATTTTACTTAACTACTCTTTTTAAACAAATACAATTAAAACATCCACATAGTTTGTGTAAATGAAACTGAAATGAAATAAAATAACCGAACTCTCAGTCAAAATATACAACCATATTGAATGCTGCTACTAAAAGAATAAATAAATGCAATTGGACCATTGGCCCGAATATTTATACAGTGCCTCCTACGTAGAGTACAAGGATAGAAGCGTCTATTGAGAACCTGCATGCATCCACAACTGCTGCAGCTGACGTCTGACTCGGAAGAAGTGCCATCCAGGCGTCTCTGTTTCTGGACACCTATATATAATATATATATATAGAAAGAAAGGGAAAAGTAGATAAACGGGTCAGAACCGGAGTTTTGAAAATATTTAGCAAGTGCATAAATGCCTTATTTTTAGAAAAAGGTTTTGTCTCATATTTAAATTTGGTATCGCACTCCCATGAGATACCCCTCACCTCTCTTCTAATAGTTCACACCTAATGCACCCTAACAAAAATACCCTAGTCAAGCTACCCCACCTAACTAATCTAAGTCACCCATATACTCGAAGCCTATAACCCAAGTACTAATGGATAAACTTCTCTCCATTCTCAACACTGCGCTAAGTTCGTACGTGGGGTGTCTCGCGAAGCAAAATCCAAACAAGGAACCCCCCGATACACTACTACTTGGCAGGGTTAATGGTAGAGATCCATTAGGCCCGTAGCACAAAACTAATATACGTATATATACTATATAACGACATACATAACATACTTACATTAATTTACATAATTCAATATACATCCGGATAATATCTACCGGATTGATGTTTACTTTACATTTATCTACAAAATGTTTACCAATACTTTTACATTTCAAAACTTTCTATTTCCCTGCTTATATCTAGGAAATATATTTAAAGCAAGTTTTATTATCATAAAAATGCTTTACCGTTTCATAACATCCCATTTCCCTTCTTATATCCAGGAAATGTGTTTAAAAGCCAATTTTATTATCATAAAAATGCTTTTCATATCATATGCTTCCATTTCCCTTCTTCCATCCGGGAAACGTATCCGAAGCCAATTCATTTATCCCATTTCCCTTCTTCCATCCAGGAAATGTAATTAAAGCAAATTTATTATCAAAAATTGCTTTAACATATCATATAACGCGTTCTAAGACCTCCCGTCCGGGTTTCCCCACCGTGCGCGCCCCTAAATGGCTATCAACTTCCAGGGCCTATCATCAAGACAACCTGGGATCCTACAACGCAAGACGTCGGGAAGAGGCCATATGCCTGCGGGAGAGTCATGACCACACCCGGAAGCACCTCACCAGCGCAGAAACTTACAATAATCGCTCATATGGCCTAGGACTATATACAATCTGCATTCATTAGCCAGGGGACTTCACCATACGCACAATACTTCCCTTATGATAGCAATTTAGAGAGGTGTGTATCCATAAATTATTATTTATGAAAATCATTTCTTTTTCCATTTGAAAACATTTATTTTTACATTTTCAAAAGTCATTTATATCATATCATATATATACTTTAATCACATAGTATATATATACGCTATATATTCCTCCTCGAATATATATAAATGTCCATATTTGCCCATCACATCTAACGATGACCAATAATCCCAAAGATTCCCTCAAGGAATCATAATCATGCATTCATATAAGCATGATACTAAACCTTAAGTATTTCCTCACTTTGATAAATAATAATTTCCTTGATCATCTCTAAGGATTTATTGGATATCTCCAATTTTACCATTTCACACTAAGTGAATATATATCTATATTGCCAAATTCCATCCTAATCCTGTCATTGGATTCACTCAACCATAATCGATGTAGTTATGTTTTCCCTATACGCATAACTACATATGCCTAATTCCTCACAAAAATATCCTAGGGATTTATCTTTCCCGAACAAGCTTAAACTTATAGGGATATGGATCTCATTTCCATGAACCCAAGGACTACATCTTGTCCATAAAGTCACTTAAAGGTCCCCACCCTAAGTTAGGAACCCTAAACCTTCAACCTCTATAATTTTTCTATTTTCCTCAAAAATACAGTTTAAGGGTTATACATTTAAAACCCTCATTTAAGCCTCTTAGATTTCCTTAATTGGAGGACCAAATAATCCTAAAAGGTCCCCTATATTAACCCTTAATTAGCCTCGAAGCAATGTGAATTGGAATATATCCCATCGAAGTCACCCTAGAAAAATTGCCAATCTTTTAGCAGGGGTCGATCGATCGACCCTTGTTCGTCGATCGATCGATGGCTCGATCGATCGAGCCCCCATGATCGATCGATCGATCATGGTGGGCAGCTTCTTCCCCGAGAAGCTGTTTCACCCCTTAAAGCTTTTCCCAAGCTTTTGTCGCCTCACCCAACGACCTACAACCTCAACTAACAACATACACGTATATAAAGTGGGTTCTAAACATCCTAGAACCCAAAATCACCAATTGATTTTAATTAATTTCTAATTTTCTCCAATTATGAAATTTTAGGGGTTTATTCGTTTTAACTGCCGAAAACCCATTTTATTCATGAAAACCCAACCCAAAATCTTTAGGGTTTGTTATTACCAAACTACGATATTAGATTTATGCCTAAAAGTAAATAAAGCAAGTAAACACTTGTCTCGTGGATATAATCCGACGACCTCGAGACGAATCCCGCGGAGTTTGGCCGGAACCTCCCCTTTTCTCCTCTTTTCTATCCTCCTCTCTCTCTTCTCTCTCTTTTCTTTCTCTTTTATCCCTATCTCCCTCTTTATATAGAAAGAAAAAGGGTTTAACCCCTTAAAACCCCAAAACGACTCGTTTACTCAATTACGATCCCTTTTAACTCTAAAATTTCTCGAAACTCATTTTCAAAAATCGGACACTCTTTTTCGATTATCTCAGCCATTCTGAGACTCACGGCGCAGTCGAGATTTCCATTCGAGGTACTTGACCGAAAATCACTATTCTAACCCAATATAATTTAATGCGGGTTTCCAATCAAAATCTTAACTTTTGTCGCTTTACTCAACTGCGACATATAATTAAAATACCTCGACATATTTACTTAATCCCAAAAGTAAATACAACACTCAACGAAAATCATCTAATTCTCGAAAATCCCAAAAATCACTATTTCGAGAAATTTTCCAAATCTCCAATTTATGCCCAAATATGGAATTTAATTGTCTCCAAAAGGACGGGTTGTTACATACTCCCCCCTTACAACGAAATTTTGTCCTCAAAATTCGGATATAACCTACACGACCAAACTAGGATCACAAATCCCCCTACATCTTAGTACCCCAAAAATCAAAAAGTTGTTAACACGATGGTCCCTTACCATATTCCACCTACCTCAAGGTGTACTCCAAAGTACTAGCTTCACTATAAGTTCATCTAAATTCTACCTACTAACGCACCACATCTCCGCGTTACTCCTATGGCTTCTCTTGCTGCCCATAAGAGAAACGAGTCTATAACTAACACTCTAACATCTCGCCAAGATAACACTCTTACTAACAAGTGTCCGCTCACCCATAGCAGGACAACTGATTTCCTTTGAAAAGGAAACTCTACCAAGAGTTGACTACTTCCAATAGTCTCGTCGCTTACCTTGGGCCCGTTACCTCTTATTGCCCCTTATACAATTGAAATATCACTTACCTCTCATGACATTCCGTCAAACATACTCCAAGTCCATTCGTGACTACCTCATGACATAAACTTCAACTTTATATACCGCGCCTCTCCTATTTCAGGCGGTATGTAAACCAACTTACTAAGGTGCCCATACATCTTTCTAACCCGTGCACATCTGCACATCCATTATGAACGTCTGACACGTAACACTCTCTCCAAATAAGGGTCTCCTTTCCTCGGTGTAATACTCACACACGGGTCCTCCGAACCCGTGAAATCCAATTCTCCTTACACCAGTGCTGCAACTCTATTAAACTTACATCCTAATAATACTAAGTTCTATGCGATGTCCTACCTATGCGAAACGAGTATAATCCTAAGTATATTCCTAGTGCCCAAGGCCTCTCTCAATTTCTGACACCTGCTTGGTTTCATACGTGGGACGTCTCGCAAAAGCGAAATCTAAACAAGGAACCCTCCCGTTATACTACTCCCTCGCGTTTTCGGTCATCGAGATATAGCGACCTAAGGCACGCTAGCGGGACGTCCTACATTCTACCACGCTAACCTACGAAAGCATTTCTACCATTCTAGCTCTCCACCTATACAAAAAGTAAAATCTAACTAATCGAAGTGCCCACTCTCTGTAAAAGCACTACGAACCTCATACCCAAAACATATTTCTACAAAATTTGACTTTTTAACAAGGCCTGGCCATAATCCTCAAATCAATTTCTCTAAGTCCTACTTCAACCACCCACTTGTGGCGAGAGGACCACTTTAGTGCGTTTCCATAGAATAATATTTCCATAAGCATACCATCATCACACGGCTCATAGCCTATAGTGGTTCATCCACACTATACGACTTATCAGCAAAACCAACATCCTCGCATCCTATAACATCTCTCCACCCCCGACGCTGTTAAGGTTCATGCGTGGAGCGTCTCGCTAAAGTGAAATCCAAATAAGGAACCCCTCCAATTACACTACTACTTAACTTTATCGGTCGTGGAGGTCCGTCAATTTCAAACAAGCAATCGGGATACCCTTTCCCCTCTTTCAACCAAATGTGGTTTGAACTCCCGACTCTATATAGGAGCCACACCACTAAGCGCATCGCACTACACTCAGTCTCTGCGCAATCAATAATGAGCTTAGACTCACAGCTCAATAATAATTCGGTGCACCTCAAATCATATCTATAAGGTCGCCACATACTCAAATCACGATAGTGAAACCTCTGCTAATCGTAGTTCCATCTACCCCTAATAATAAAGGCGAACTCAACCTGTATCCAGGTGAGATATCGCAACAACAACCCGTTCCACCCTGGAACTACGGACACGATAGTCTTGCCATCATTAGCTTGCTATCGCTCTGAATATACCACAACATATTATACTCAGCATATTACCATACTCGTATATCACATATAAAATGAGTATCACAAGACATATACATATATATATATAAATATATATATATATATTTAAAATATCAACGCCCGCCTTTATGGCGAATGAAGAAAAATAAAACTCCGCTACCGCGGAAAACACATAGGCCTACATTATATAATGTTATCGAGACCGCCTCAAAACTCAAATTACACACACGAGTCAGGGGCTAACAAATACCGCGACTTTCTCTAGTCACACCAAATATAACTCTTCCTTCTGAGGTGAAACTTGTAACAACAACTTCATTTCGAGAAATTCCCCGGGTGGATGTCCACCAATGGGGTCCTCAACCATACACATTTTCCATAAGTGTTAGCAACACTTATCTAGTGAGCCTATCATTCCTCGAAAGGACCCATTATTCCTTTTACCTACCTCACCTCGGTAGAAGGTTCACTTCTCTATAATACTATTTATTCACTGTCGGCCTCTGGCCGATCCTTATGTGAACAATTTAGAAACTCCATTCTTCTCATTCCTGCTGAATCATGGGGACTCACGATTAAAACTATTAGTAAGATCCCTTTCGAACCCTTAACTTCACTGAAAAATTAAACTTTAGTACCACTCTCTACTACGGCGGTATTACGGTACTCATAACTACTATTCTGTAGTAGTCACAACCAAAATCCTTAACAATTGCCGCAAGGGAGGGACCTCTACGGCGGTCCTAGTCCCCAACTTCTACCAGCTGCTCCAGCTAAGCCCTGCCTCTTGCTGCCATCCAAGCCCCATACACGAATCTCGAACGAGGGCGCAAAAGATTACAATAATCTTCTAACATGACAGGAAAATGAAATCTCACAAGAGAAATTAACAATCCTAATCATGAGGCTCTATAACAAATCAAGAGCAACGCTGAAAGCGTAGTACGTCCACACAGATTCCTAAGGACACTAGAACCTGATGCTCTGATACCATATGTGACAACCCGCCTACTAAAATACCGGGCGATCACTCCTATATCAAATTAAAATAGGAGTCTCATATGGATCATTCTTAGCATCACTATCAAAAATCCATTTTTAATTACTAATAACCTATTAGTCTGGCGTCAAAATTTTACTTAACTACTCTTTTTAAACAACTACAATTAAAACATCCCCACAGTTTGCGTAAATGAAACTGAAATGAAATAAAATAACCGAACTCTCGATCAAAATATACAACCATATCGAATGCTGCTACTAAAAGAATAAATAAATGCAATTGGGCCATTGGCCCGAATATTTATACAGTACCTCCTATGTAGAGTACAAGGATAGAAGCATCTATCGAGAACCTGCATGCATCCACAACTGCTGCTGCTGACGTTCGACTCGAAAGAAGTGCCATCCAGGTGTCCCTGTGTCTGGACACCTATATATATATATAATATATAGCAAGAAAGGGAAAAGTAGATAAACGGGTCAGAGACGGAGTTTTGAAAATATTTAGCAAGTGCATAAATGCCTTATTTTTAGAAAAAGGTTTTGTCTCATATTTAAATTTGGTATCGCACTCCCATGAGATACCCCTCACCTCTCTTCTAATAGTTCACACCTAATGCACCCTAACAAAAATACCCTAGTCAAGCTACCCCGCCTAACTAATCTAAGTCACCCGTCTACTTGAAGCCTATAACCCGAGTACTAAGGGCTAAACTTCTCTCCATTCTCAACACTGCGCTAAGTTCGTGCATGGGGTGTCTCGCGAAGCGAAATCCAAATAAGGAACCCCCCCGATACACTACTACTTGGCAGGGTTAATGGTAGAGATCCATTAGGCCCGTAGCACGAAACTAATATATGTATATATACTATATAACGATATACATAACATACTTACATTAATTTACATAATTCAATATACATCCGGATAATATCTACCGGACAGATGTTTACTTTACATTTATCTACAAAATGTTTACCAATACTTTTACATTTCAAAAATTTCTATTTCCCTTCTTATATCTAGGAAATATATTTAAAGCAAGTTTTATTATCATAAAAATGCTTTACTGTTTCATAACATCCCATTTCCCTTCTTATATCCAGGAAATGTGTTTAAAAGCCAATTTTATTATCATAAAAATGCTTTTCATATCATATGCTTCCATTTCCCTTCTTCCATCCGGGAAACGTATCCGAAGCCAATTCATTTATCCCATTTCCCTTCTTCCATCCAGGAAATGTAATTAAAGCAAATTTATTATCATAAATTTCTTTAACATATCATATAACGCGTTCTAAGACCTCCCGTCCGGGTTTCCCCACCGTGCGCACCCCTAAATGGCTATCATCTTCCAGGGCCTATCATCAAGACAACCTAGGATCCTACAACGCATGACATCGGGAAGAGGCCATATGCCTATGGGAGAGTCATGACCACACCCAGAAGCACCTCACTAGTGCAGAAACATACAATAATCGCTCATATGGCCTAGGACTATATACAATCTGCATTCATTAGCCAGGGGGCTTCACCATACGCATGATACTTCCCTTATGATAGAGATTTAGAGAGGTGTGTATCCATAAATTATTATTTATGAAAATCATTTCTTTTTCCATTTCAAAACATTTATTTTTACATTTTCAAAAGTCATTTATATCATATCATATATATACTTTAATCACATAGTATATATATACACTATATATTCCTCCTCGAATATATATAAATGTCCATATTTTCCAATCACATCTAACGATGACCAATAATCCCAAAGATTCCCTCAAGGAATCATAATCATGCATTCATATAAGCATGATACTAAACCTAAAGTATTTCCTCACTTTGATAAATAATAATTTCCTTAATAATCTCTAAGGATTTATTGGATATCTCCAATTTTACCATTTCACACTAAGTGAATATATATCTATATTCCCAAATTTCATCCTAATCCTCTCATAGGATTCACTCAACCATAATCGATGTAGTTATGTTTTCCTTATACGCATAACTACATAGGCCTAATTCCCCACTAAAATATCCTAGGGATTTATCTTTCCCGAACAACCTTGAACTTAGTGGGATATGGATCTCATTTCTATGAACCCAAGGACTACATGTTATCCATAAAGTCACTTAAAGGTCCCCACCCTAAGTTAGGAACCCTAAACCTTCAACCTCTACAATTTTTTTATTTTCCTCAAAAATATAGTTTAAGGGTTATACATTTAAAATCCTCATTTAAGCCTCCTAGATTTCCTTAATTAGATGACAAAATAATCCTAAAAGGTCCCCCATATTAACCCATAATTATCCTCTAAGCAATGTGAATTGGAATCTATCCCATCCAAGTCACCCTAGAAAAATTGCCAATATTTCAGCAGGGGTCGATCGATCGACCCTTGGCCGTCGATCGATCGATGGCACGATCGATCGAGCCCCCATGATCGATCGATCAATCATGGCGGGCAGCTTCTTCCCGAGAAGCTGTTTCAGCCCTTAAAGCTTCTCCCAAGCTTTTGTCGCCTCACCCAACGACCTACAACCTCAACCAACAAAATACACGTATATAAAATGGGTTCTAAACATCCTAGAACCCAAAATCACCAATTGATTTCAATTAATTTCTAAGTTTCTCCAATTATGAAATTTTAGGGGTTTATTCGTTTTAACTCCCGAAAACCCGTTTTATCCACGAAAACCCAACCCAAAATCTTTAGGGTTTGTTATTACCAAATTACTATATGAGATTTATGCTCAAAAGTAAATAAAGCAAGTAAACATTGGCCTCGTGGATATAATCCGACGACCTCGAGCCGAATCCCGTGGAGTTTGGCCGGAACCTCCCCTTTTCTCCTCTTTTCTCTCCTCCTCTCTCTCTTCTCTTTCTTTTCTTTCTCTTTTATCCCTATCTACCTCTTTATATAGAAAGAAAAAGGGTTTAACCCCTTAAAACCCCAAAACGACTCGTTTACTCAATTACGATCCCTTTTAACTCTAAAATTTCTCGAAACTCATTTTCAACAATCGGACACTCTTTTTCGATTATCTCAGCCATTCTGAGACTCACGGCGCAGTCGAGATTTCCATTCGAGGTACTTGACCGAAAATCACTATTCTAACCCAATATAATTTAATGCGGGTTTCCAATCAAAATCTTAACTTTTGTCGCTTTACTCAACTGCGACATATAATTAAAATACCTAGACATATTTACTTAATCCCAAAAGTAAATACAACACTCAACGAAAATCATCTAATCCTCGAAAATCCCAAAAATCACTATTTCGAGAAATTTTCCAAATCTCCAATTTATGCCCAAATATGGAATTTAATTGTCTCGAAAAGGATGGGTTGTTACACCAACCTAATGATTGAGTTGAATATTTGTTTCTAGTGTAGGGTGTTTATCATATTCATATCATTTTTCCATATTGTTATATTGTAGTTATGTGTTTATATATGCTTTTAATTTTTAAAATCGAAAGATATTTTTTTATTTTTAAGAAAAAGTTTGAGAAGTTCCAAAAGATTTTATTTTTGATAAAATTCAAAAAGATTTTTGTATTTTGTTTTTCACCATATTTGGATGTGCATTTAATATGTTTGAATCACAATATCATTCCATTCATTCATGTGACTTTTTCACGATGTTTTAATACAGGGCTTCAAATTTTAATTATGCTTAATAATGCGTGGCTTGGATTTCGTTGTTCATTGATGATTACTTTCTTCATGTTAGACTCTTTATCCCTTTTATTGGACACTTGCATGGAATTTTAACATTGTAAATGTTTATCATATGTCCAATACGGTGTTCTCATCTCAATAGTGTTCAATAACGAACCAAATGTACTAGAGATAAGTTTTACTTATAATAACTATTGCCCGAATTTATTTTCTCAAAATTCCATTTTATTTTAAGCGGTGAAAAGGGGATACGAAAGAGAAATTTCTAATTTCATGAAAAATCACCATTGGTAATAGCCTCAAAGAATAACGACGGATAAAAATAGAAATGTCAATGCCAATTTTATTTACTAAAATGCTTCTCTACACATGAACATTACGATAACTTGAAATATATATGAGACTTTCAGGGTGTTATAAAGTAGAAAATCATGGCATGTCGCACAACGAACTGTCTTAAAAACATTAAATAGTTTGGCGTTATTATTTTGAGAAGAATTTAAACTCGTGGCATGTTGCGTAAGCCGAGTCAATTTCATTTATGTTCAACATTCATAAATCTAAGGTTAAAATTGAGTTCTTTATATATAAATATATCATTGAAATGTGCGCCTATGTTATGAATGCCTATATTGATTTTCCCGTGGAAAATATTCACAGTGTTACATTTCATTTTCATGATTCAGATATATTAGTATTATTCCATGGTGTGATGTATTTTTACTTTTATGTGTGTTTTATACTTGTATGCTTTTGTATAATTTTTATAGTCGAGAAAATTTGAAAAAACAAATTTTTTAAAATGCAACCAACTTCGAATTTTCTTATTTTTCATAGCCTTTTGAAAATTCATCACATGTGCTTTATTGTTTATCTTAATGATGTATTTCATTTAGTTTCGGGTGATGCTAAAGTTTCATTCTTAGTTTTTTACCCTTTGTCTATTAGGGATAAAAAGGGGAAGAACAAACTGAGGGGGAGTTTTATTTTATTTAAACTCTCGTATCCGTCACGTATTTCTTTTCCTTCATGTGGTTAGGTATTTTTCGCATTAATGATGATCTTTTTTGGACTACGCAAGATGAAGACTTTTAGTTAAAGACACATACATGCACTCTTTTTCCTTTGTTTATTTGGTAGTGCATTAGAAGTATTAGTCTTAGAGGTCAATTTGACTTCGCATTGTGTTTTGTACCGGAATTGCTAAAGGAGGAGATTTGTAAGAGCAAAATTTATAATTGCTCATGTTATTTTTATTTGGCTTATCTCATTACATCCCATTTTGCCTTCATGACCATTATCAAGTCTTGTAGAGAAGAATAATTAGTGAACATTTGTAAAGATTAAAGATCATTTGTCGTTACTTTACTCGGGAAGAGTTATGAGGTGGTTTGCTAATGTTATTTTTACAAAGTTTTTCAAAATAATTTTAAAATTTTTGCGAGGTCGTTAGAACGAAAACATATGTCCTTCGAACGAGTTCTTGATGGTCAATAGAATGAGTCCATGTTGTTCGAATGAGATTTGAATCATCACCTTTTTGGTGAGCTCCGAAATGTCATTTGAAGTGCCGTTGGATCCTATTCGAATGAAATTAGGTATGCTATTCGAATGTGGTGGCAGTTTGTTCGAAATAGCATGCATGTTTTTATTTTTTTAAAACAAATTAAATGCAACATTTTATTGGCAATTCATTCGAATGAGAGTGCATTTTTTTATTTTTTAAAACAAATCAAATGCAATGATTTATCCCTATGTCCTTGTAACCCCTTTCCCTATATATAGAGATGTATTTATTTTCACCCCTTATTAATTTTCTATTTGTGATTAAACTCTATAATATTTTTTTATCCAAAACCTATGGATATTTTAGGATAAGATTTTCAAACCAATAATAACAAAATCTCAGTTCTGAACCATTACAGATATTATTCTCTATTGCTGATTTGTGGAGTCGAGGCTCTACGACTAAAGAAAAAAGAAATTGTAAATTCCTAATGATGATTGGTGGATACCCAAGAAATATATACTTAATGTGGGGATGATGGACTACATAATTTTCTATTAAAGTTTGAAAACATCATCGCATTATACATAGTTAATTTGTAAGTAGTTTGTAAGTCGTGAAGTGTTTGTCTTATCTTAAATATTTCTGAATATAGGTTTTGTCCGAAAGGGATTTTCCCTCTACTTCTTCTTCTTTCTATTTTGGTTTGGATATTTGGTTTGGAATTTTGCTTCACATAATATTTCATGGTCATTTAAATCTTAACAATATAAAATTTGGTAAAAAGGTGAATCTTTATGTGTTTGACATACTATATGAGTGAATATATATAACCTGTCATTTTCAAGACTCCCATTTTCCTTCTCTAAAATAGTTGTACAATGATTTCTTTCCAATAATTAATGGTATAATACACCTCAACATCAACAAAATGCTTTGAAGAACATTCTTAAGGCAAAGCCATAAAATATCAACTTATTCCATTACTCCTCATTTCCCGCTTCGCTATTGTCAAATGTTGCCCCAATCACTTCCTACCACACAGTATAAGGTAAGGGCCCATATTAATATTTTCCAATAAGCACATAATTTTTTTTATTCCATGGAGTTATCCATTCCATGGAAGACATACCATTATATGTGGAAACCTCATGCGAAGTCCAATTCCTTTAAGTCATTACTCGATACCAAAAAAAACCAACATAACTGAGAGTCCTACATTTTTCTTTAGACACGAAAGTTAGAGATATTAACTATATGATATACTTCATTCAACATGCTACCCGTAAAATAACCCAAATACCCTAACGTGTTTTAGTTAATCATAAAACCATGTCTATTTTATATTTAGTTTAAAAAGATTGATGGAAACTGTTGTAAACTCACACACACACATATAAATATATTTGTGATGGTGTTGCTCAAATAAGAGAAACTTAAAATTGGATGAGGAAAAGCAGAATGGCACACAATATTTGTTATTGAGGAAACCAAGTGGAAAACCCCATGTCCTTTAGTACCAGGACACCTCACGCACACCACACACCCCAAGTACACTATTACCAATTATTAATTACATATTACATTCCCACAAGTGTAAAATGATTCAAACTACGCACTATCAACCAGTACAGCAATCCTATTCCACATACAACCCCACTGGCTGAAAATCAGCATCACAATAACACCAAGGCAATGATAACTTGAACTCACACACAACTACAAACCCAATACACGGATACTAATAAAGTTATGCAACAAACTGAATTAGTGTAATGGGATTGTTTTAATTATGACATAAAAACATTAATGGTTACAAAAGGATTGTACACACACAAGGTTTTTCCCTTTTAGTTAACAAATATAATTAATAGTAGAGATTAAGCAAAAAAATAAAATAAAAACAGTTATGTAAATACACACACTAACCACAAAGATGATTGCAAAATGGTTTTACACAACTGAAAACAAACCAACTCAACACTGATTTAAAGTTTAACACACATTTGTTTAAGATTTATTTCTTTTTTTATTAACCCAAGAGAGAGATAGAGAAACAGTGGTAAAAAAACACGTTAAAAGAAATAAAAGCTTCTTCTTGATAATCTCATACCCAACACAGACACTGAGTTTAGCAACCAAACAATCTTTTTAATTTAAATAAAACAGACCTCTCCAAACAGCTTTGAATCACACCTTAAAAGTTAACAACCGTAAATAAAATCTAAGAAGGAACTTAAGGAGGTTTTCGATTTTTAGAGAAAAAATAGTACCTCATAAGTTGAATCAGTAACATGCAACACTAGATCTTAACAAAAAGATTATGATAGAGTTCAAGAAAGTCAGATATGATATCTAAAAGTCTCTCTCTCTCTCTCTCTCTCTCTCTATATATATATATATATATATATATAAGTTACAAAACTTATGTATGTCATAAGCTCAGCTTATGATGTCAAAAGATAGTTTTTATTCTGCATTCCCTATTTTACCCTTGAAAATTTTGAATTCACCCTCTTTTCTTTCTTAGTAGTTAATTCCCCCTTTTCGAATTTAATTCAAACATAAGGGCTAAAGTACTAAACAAACTAAAACTCCCACCTTTTCTATGAAACCCTACCCATCCATTTTGATCTCAACCCCACACATGACTATCTCTCTATCTCTCTCCAAATTTATCTCTCCATCTCACTCCGTTCTCCCCAAGCTCCCCACTCATAAACCTTCTCCCATTAATCCATTTTGGATTAAACCAAAACTCATAATCGAATTAAACCAAAACTGGCAACTCGATTCAAACCAAAATCGGCAAACCAAAACTCAAAATCGATTCAAACCAAAATCGAGGTTGGTTTAGATCTGAAGTCAAGTTTCGTTACTTTATCTAAGGATCAGGTTAGATCTCTCTCTCTCTCTCTCTCTCTCTCTATATATATATATATATATATATATATATATATATATCTTAATGGATATTTGATTTTTTGATTTTTAGTTTTTTAGTTTTTTTAGTGTTAATGTTTTTTTTGCAGATCTCCCAACTAAAGTTCTTCTTGGGCTCAAAATCATTTGGGTAATGAAATCAATGTTTAAAACTTATAGTTTTGTCAGAAGTTTTCCAAGTATATAAATAATGTGTGGACGCCTAATTTTCTTTGCTTTTCCTTCATTCTACAGGTATTTTGGGGATGCGAGAGGTTCTCCCAGTATAGAAATCACGCTAGTTCTTTGATTTATTTTATTAAATGGTTATTTTTTCATTGAAGTTTAAAACGAACCCCTCTAAACATAGTTGTGTTTTAGTTTAATTTGTTATGAGTGTGTATTTGTTTGTTATAACATCAGTGTCCTTTAATTTCCCAATTTTTTAGTTTTAGTCTAATGCACAATTCCATATCTATTTATTTATATATTAGGATTTTGTGTTGATGGGACTGGAAATTTGTAATAATAGCTATATTAGGTTTTAGTCTTCTGATTATTTATTGTTTTCAATTCATTTGTTTCTGAACAGGGGAGGATGATATACAAGTCATAATCATACTCAATTAAAAATGACACATACATATAATTAAAAATAAAATTATGTTAAATGAAGGTGTTCAGTTAAAAATAAAAATTTGATGTTTCAGGATAAGATGCAATCTTGAATAAGTAGAAGACGATGAAGAGGATTAGTGCATGTTTTGTTGTGTTCATGCAATGGAACTAATTAAGAACGCCTACTAAGCCTAATATTTTATTAAATGTAAAATATGTGCAATGGAACTAATTTGTGAGGAATTTCTATGTCATAGGCAAGATGTGTGTTTTACGTAAGATGTTTTTGGGCCTACATATATTCTATCCTTTTCTCTTTTCATTAAATTTTGATAGATAATTTTGTCAAAACATAGCTCTTTATTGCCCGTTCTTTCAGTACAACTACTCCTTCAACATGGATCCCTTCTATTTATTCTTTTAAGTTGTATTGTGTTATGATTGGTGCAATATATATCAATGGGACTAACACCAAGACACTTAAATGCCTGGATTTGGTTACTAGAAATTTTCATTGAGTGGTACTAAACCCCAACAACCACTTTTATATTCCTAAATCTATTGTGTTATAAAGTATTTATAATGTTCACTTTGTGAAAACAAGCTCAAACACTCTATTTCTATCACATGTTGTTTCAGAATTTTTTTTACATGTCAAATGTTCTAATTTATGTATGTTTATGAAATTTCGATTATTGTGTGACGTGGATTACTTTGTGTTGTATAAACTATAGTGATTATTCAATCTGTACAATATTTCTACGTTCTCTTATATAATCTAATAGTCTATTTCTTTAGCGCAGCTCAGGTGTTTGAAAAACATGGCAAGTGGTTGCGCTCTAACGCTTTATTTCTTTGGTTCACCTAAGGTATGTCATTAACTTTTTATTAGATTTTGCAGTTTATCATTACCAGTACAGTTTATCTCCTATGTTCTGGCTAGAAAAACACATTTGTTTTCTCTCTGTTATGATCATCGAAAGCATTGAATTCTTTTCAATCTCTAAGTTGTTGAGTGCAAACTATTATGCAAATATCACATCATCATTCGTTATCTATTTTTCAAGATTTTGGGTGCAAGCTTTTGGGTGCAAACTGTTCCAATTTGTTCAAACTGTTCAAATTTGTTCTATTTAGCAAATCGTCTCTCTCATACCTTCAATTGTTATATTCTCTCGATCTTCTTTATAAAATTTTGGATCACAAATGAGTTTTTTTGGATCTCACTTTCTCTCTATTTTAGTGGTGTTGATTTTTTATTTAGTCCTAATCTCTCTTTTCGAATCTGTTTTATATTTTATATATGATTTTATAATATCTCGATTCTAAACATTTGTATTTTGGGTCGTATTTTGGGGTAACCAATATGTACGCAGAAAATCCAAAATGTATCACACTAATAACATTTTACTATTTTTTTTATAACACTACTATGGTTTCCTCTTTAACTTTTACATGTTTCCTTCATAATAACATTGTTCTTTAATCGGTGCAATACTCTTCCATTATTATTCATTAAGCACTATTCAGCACTGTTCATTATGTCGTACACCAAAATGTCACCAATATATATATATATATATATATATATATATATATATATAGAGAGAGAGAGAGAGAGAGAGAGAGAGAGAGAGAAAGAGAGACAGAGAGAGAGAGACAGAAGTTAGTCCAAACTATTTTATTCTTATTCCTTGGGATTGTATGGGATAGTCACGATTTTGATTCACTACTTGATCAATTCACATTCGCATTGACGTATAAAACTCGAGATTTATGTTTTTCTTTTGCAGTTTTCTTGATCTAATCATCTATTTTCTTTATTTCAGATGTAAACTTGGTTTATGAAACCATCTTTCCTTCCATTGGTGGTGAATATATTGCAACTTGTCTCTTAGTTATTTATCAAAGTTTAGTCCATCATATTTAAAGAAAGGTGTAGTCCATCACTTTCAAGTGTTAATTTACAGAATCTTGAAGATGATGCATCATATTGTTTACACGTTTCTTGGTCTACATTGTTAATTAGGACTTACATGGTTTATTGGTATACATAAGTTTACATGTTGGATCTTCATTATATATGATTGTACGTGCGTATGCTTATTAAGTATGGCACAAGCCAATGGAACATCCATCTAGTGAGAAGATATGCAAGTATTTACGTTTACCAAATTTTAGGAACTCATTTTTTATTTTACTCCTAATTCCTTGATTCCCTTCTATTACTAATCATATGATTTAACCATGGAACCTAAGATACTTTTTAGAAAGATAGGTATTTGAGGATGATTTGAATCCTTTTGGTTTCCATATTTTTCCATCTAATTATTTTACATAAGTCTATGAGTTGTTTACATCAGTCTATAAGTTTATTTTGCCCATGTGTGCATACATTTTAGAGGCATGCGTTGCACTGACTTTAATTTTTCACTCACATGTTTATGTTTCAGTTCCGATTTATTCATCGGTACACTAGATTAATGGCACACTAAGCAGAGTATGTGCATACATTGAGAAGGAATTCAATTACACATAGAGGTATATAAGTCCCAGGACCATTGCACAGGATCACTTAGGGTCAGATTTTCACCATTAGCCACAGGGCATTAACCGTAGCAATAAAAGTTGTTCCAACATACGTTATATAACTTTTATATGATTGACCTTTTTTGCGGACTTGATATATATGTAGAAATTGAGCAGTTTCTGTTGTTGGACACCCTCTGCTGCTCTTAAGTTTGGTGTTATCAATCTTTTTCAGTATTTTATAACTAATTATTTCTTTAAGAAACTATAATTTTTATACATTTATTTTATCCCTCAATCATATTACCATGTCCTCATTCATATTATGAAGAGTAAGTATTCAAAGCTGGATTGCTCTAATGGTTCTATGACATTTCAGAGGATAAAATCAGTTAGGGATATAGCGGATTCAAACTCTTTTTGGATGGGCAATGATTTACTATGGAAACCTTCATACAGTGGTAATTTTACTTTTTCCTCAGCTTATGACCAAGTCAGACCCCATAAAATCTAATCCTTAGCTTACAAGATTATTTAGCATCCAAATATCCCTCCTAACATGTTTGTCTTTATGTGTAAAGTGGTGTAATTCTTCTGAAAAAACTCTCAACCATCTTCATATTTTAGGTCCAGTTGCTTCAAAAACTTGGGAGGTACACCTTTATAAACCATCCATTTTCATACGGTCTACCATTAACCAAACTAAGGTCTCTACCAAGATCTAAGATACAACATCCCTAACATCTGGTAATTCAACATACACATCTCCTAAATGATCTTGCGCATGGTCCGTAGTACCTACACATTAAAAAATAAATCTTTCGTTGCTAATCATATTAAACAAATCTCAATGCCCAAGTCACAATAATATTTCCATCTGCACGCCGTGGAAAAGTTTAGGGTAGTGTTGGATGAATGTTTTAGGTTGTGTGGCTGATATAAGACCTGAGTCGCATACACACCGTCTTAAAGGCAACAACTCAAATATTGTCCTAACAGTCAATGCATACACCCTGAGTCTCATATCATCTTTATTTAAGTTAATAACTAAAGTAGTTAACCTTTTTGTTAACTAAGTTATATGGACTAATTTGGGAAAAAATAGTTAACAACTTTTATTATTGGGAATTAGTTGATGGCATGTTTTTTGGTAAAATAGTCAACAACTTAGTTGATATGATTACTGATTTGGGAAAAAAAAATTAACAGCTTTTTTGGAAAAAATAAATGATGGCTGGTTTTTTTTGGTTTAATATTTAAATGATTTGGTTCTTTTACTGTGCTTTGTTAAATCCCATGGGTACCTTATCACAATTGTTATGGTGCCATATTGTATTGTTTTTATCTGACACAATTTTTATGGTGTCATATTGTTATTATGAACTCTAATGATTTTTTTTTATTTCTTTCCAAATGGCGAGATATGGATTTCAATTTATACTTTACCCACTTTACACACTTTTGAATAATAATGAAGTGAGCTACAGAGTATTTGTAATATTCTTTCTATGACAACACTCTATTAATACACATTTTGTAAAAGCATGTATACGATTTTTCATTATTACTTTGATTTTTTTGTGATGATTTCAGGTATTTAAAGCGACTTTCAACTCCATCTATCTTGAAACCCAGACTTGATGAAACACGGAGTCACGAATGGAAGATAGCTAGCAAATATTCATTCTTCTCGCGCAAATCGCCCCAAACAAACATACTTGCCGTCTCTAAACTACTTACTTCAAGCATATCTAATTCCAGTATTGGATGTGGTTTATGTGTGTAATTCAGTTGTTTGACTAAATACATATATAATTTTTATTTTGACATTCTTGGAAATAATACCAATCTTTATACAAGGTTTTAGACATAATATTATTATTGTTATTACGGACTATTAATTTTGTTGTTGGAGTATTTGTTTTCTTAAACATGGTTGATAGTCCAACAAATAAAGGAAACTCTGCCCAAATTTTCTAAATTGACTACAGATGTTGTAAACAAAACTTTATAACTTACATTTACATGACCGAATGCTTTGAAAATTTACATTTATACTATATAATACATTCTTATTTCTATTATACACGGATTTATACTTTTCAAAATTATTTGCGTGTCTTCAGGCACGGGCATACCCTAGTGTGTGTGTGTGTGTGTGTGTATATATATATATATATATATATAAGACACAATATATGAGCATATATTTATATATATAAGTAAACATAAAGAGAGTAGGAAATTTCTCACAGTGAAAGCCTAATGGATTTATCAGCAAAGACTCCAAAGACAAACACCAAACGAAACGGAGATGAGAAGGCCAAACCAATAAACTTTCTCAAACAAAACAAGCCCAGAGTTGGAAGCAGAACAAACTCAGACTCAAAAGGAAACCAACACCTTGCTCACGATATAGATCGGATCCACAAAATATATGAACCTCTCACAAACTTGTATGAGTGTATAAAGAGGTGATGATTTAACTAAAGAAGTCTCAGAATATAGAAGGTTGTTCATGAGAAATAAAAGAGAGAAAATGAGAAACAAAATTAATAGAATTTCAACGGAGCTTTGAAATAAAAAATCGCATTTTATAAGTGACCCCAACACTCCTATATATAGAGGAGGTAGAAGGATCGAGAAGAATGGCTAGGAAAACCATAAAACCTATAAAAATCAAGGGCAATCAACTCTTTCACCATACCAGACAAGGGGTAAAACAAAGATAACACAATTAAGGGTCACATGCATAAAAGGCCATCACAACAGTGAGGGAACAATGGTAAAAATACAGGGGCACGGAACAGTCGAATAAATAAACAGTTGGATAGTCCATGCGTGGCCAAATCATATGGACACCACGGAGTCCTCCCATTGGACAAAAGAGGCGTAATAAGGATTGAGCAAACAAACACACAATTACTCGATCTCAACCATTAAAAGGAAACAACAAACCCTAGTCTTTAGATTTAGTTTAACAATTTTAAATAAACGAAATTGATTTTTGTTTAATTAAATAGATGGTTAAACAAACAAAAAATAAACAATAAATAAATACATAAAAAAATATTAAAAAAATATAGGAAGTATTTTAAAATACAAAAATGACAATGCAAATAATTTTAAGTAAAGGAATTCAAATAAAAAAACAAAACAAATAATTTAAAGAAAATAGAATGCCTTAATAAATAAGAGGCCTAAAAAGCACAAAATGTCGTTACCAAAAAAAATTAAGTCTCAAAATTGAGACAAACAAAACAGGGACAGTTTCAATCTCACCCTTTGGCCAATTTTTAGACAGACAAGACTTTGAGACAAATTACATAACTTAACTAAAAACATTTTGAATTCTAACCAAAAGTACAAGAGTACATAACTCAACTAACAAAATTTTGAATCCTAACCTAAAATAAAGGAGTACAGAACTCAACTAACAATAATAATCCTAAAAGACGATACATAACTCAACTAACAACATTTTGAATCCTAATCCAAAATAAAAGAATACAAAACTCAACCAAGAACAATAATACTAAAAGACGATAAACGACACAAAAGGAGTCTCAAATTCTCCCATGTTTGTCTCGAAAGGACATAGGGAGGAAACAAAAAGCAAATTAATTTGGAAACGCACACACACCAATAGACATACGAAGAGTCTTCAGCTTATGATTATCCAAAGGTTCGGTAAATAAATCAGCTAATTGATCTTTAGTGTTTAGATATTAATTGCAATTTTCCTTTTTCTCAACAAGTTCCCTAATAAAGTGTTCACTCATTTTGATATGTTTAGTACGTGAGTGAAAATTATGATTTCTTGAAACACTAATGGCACTTTGATTGTCATGTAAAATAACTTTAGTGGGTTCAATTATACCATATTCATTAAGAATTTTTTGTATCCATAAAAGTTGAGTACGACAACTATCGGCAGTAATGTACTCAGCTTCGGCAGAAGAAAGAGGCATGCAATTCTTCTTTTTAGACAACCAAGAGACTAGGTTGTGACCTATGTAAAAACAACCACCGGTGGTTATTTTACTATTATTGGCACAACCATCCCAATCGGCATCCGTATACCCAATTATTTTAGAATTAGTGTCAATTGTGTACATGATACCAAAATTTAAAGAAGCACTAGCATATTTTAATATGCGCTTAACAACAAGTAAGTCGGATTCTTTAGGTTCACATTGATATCTAGCACACACACACACACACACACTGCATTATATCAGGTCTACTAGCCATTAAGTAAAGAAATCTACCAATCATACTTCGATAAAGAGTAACTTCAACCATTTTACCTGATAAATCTATTGAAAGCTTAGTAGTGGAGCTCATTAGAGTCCTAGCAGTTTTTGCATTTGTCAACCCAAAGCGTTTAACTAATTCTGTAGCGTATTTAGTTTGAGATATAAAAATGCAGTCCGATTTTTTAGAAACTTATAAACCTAAGAAAAACTGCAACTCACCCATCATAGACATTTGAAATTCATGTTTTATAATGTTAGCAAAAATTCAGCTTCTTGAGGAGATGTAGACCCAAAAACAATATCATCAACATATATTTGAGCAATAAGCAAACAGTTTGTGTTTCTTTTGACAAACATTGTTCGGTCTACTCCCCCTCGATTAGAGTCGTGGGTCATGAGAAAAGCAGTAAGGCACTCATACCAATCACGATGGGCTTTTTTGAGCCCATAAAGAGCTTTCTTTAATGTAAACACATGATCGGGAAGAAAATGATCAAGAAATCCTTTAGGTTGTTCAACATAAACCTTTTCATTTAAAAACCCATTTAAAAAAGCAGATTTAACATCCATTTGATATAGTTTAAATTTTAAATGACACGAAACGACAAGTAAAATTATAATAGATTCTATTCTTGAAACAGGGGAAAAAGTCTCATCAACATCAATTTCATCAATTTGCGAGTATCCTTGAGCTAGTAGTCTAGCTTTATTTAGCAAAACATTACCGGTTTCATCACATTTATTTTTAAATATCCACTTAGTTCCTATAACATTAGTATAAGTGGGACAGGGAACGAAAAACTACACATCATGGATCTTAAATTGACTCAAATTTTCCTTGAAAAACAAGTATCCAAGATTCATCAACAATGGCTTCTTTTATATTTTTAGGTTCTACTAGAAAAATAAAAGAAGGCATTAAAGCATTTAAAGTTTGAGCTATAGTTTTTATTGGTTCTTTAACATTACCCAAAATTTTCTTCATAGGATTTTTAGCCCTAACCGAATTAGGAACGTCAAGGTCTTCCAGTGGAATGGAGTCCAAGTCACTATCCGTTGAAGGTTTTGGTAAATCATTTGAAGAAATAATTTCAACAGGTAGATATTTCGGGCTATCTTATACTAGAAGGGCAACACAATAATTTATAACAACATTGATAGATTCCATTATAGACTTAGTTTTTAAGTTATAAACTCTATAAGCCCGACTATTTTTGGAGTATCCCAAGAAAATAACCTTATCACCTCTAGCGTCAAATTTAGAAAAGTGTTCACGATCCTTGCACACATAGCATTCACTACCAAACACCCTAAAATATTTCAGATTTGGTTGCTTTCCATACCATGATTCATAAGGGGTTTGTTTAGTATTTTTTTTTCTTAAATTAACCCTATTATTTATGTGACAAGCGGTTTGAGTGGCTTCAATCCAAAAATATTTTGGTAAATTCTTAGCATGAATTAAAACACGAGCCATTTCTTGAATGGTTCGATTTTTCCTTTCTACAATGACATTTTGTTGTGGTGTCTTGGGAGAACCATATTTGTGTTGATACCCATTCCCAATACAATAAAAATTACACCAGTGTCTTTAAAGTCCGCACCCCTATCACTACGAATACGGGTAATATGGGAATTCTTTTCATTTTCAATTTTCAACAATATTTTTCAAAAATGACTAAATGTGTCTGACTTTTCTTTCATAAACACTACCCATGTAAATCTAATAAAGTCATAAACAAGAACAAGAATATAATAATTATCAGATAAGCTAATTGTCCTAAAGGGACCCATTAAGTCCATATGCAACAATTCTAAAGGGTGAGAGGTAAAAATATCTGTCACTTTCTTGTGAGGGACTTTGTGAATTTTACCAATTTTGCACGGACCAAAAGCTGAATGTTTAACTTTAGTTATTTTAGGCACACCAATAATAAAATATTGACTAGTTAATTCAGACAAACTATCATAGTTTATATGTCTTAATCTTTCATGACACAAGTCCAAATCACTAATTCTAGAAGATAAGCAATTTTTAGATTCATTTTCATGAATAACATCATAGAAATTATCTATAGTCCTAGCTCCACACAAGATAGTATTCCCATTAGTGTTCAAAATCTTATAATCTAATTTTGAGATATTATCTATAGCCTTTTTAAAACATAAGTTTTCTAAATGACCTTTCTTTAATGAAAAGCTACACTCAAAAGCAGGCCTTACAGTTTGAATATTCCTAATCATTTTAGTTTTCCTAAATTTACCTATATCAGATTTGTTTTGTCTTAATTTCTTGAAACATAATTTTTCTAATTGTCCAGCTCTGTGACAGAATTTGCATAAAAAATAGGTTTAGTATAAGTAGAACAATCCTCATTTTTAACATCTTTATAAGGCATGCTAATTTCAGTTGACTCACGGAACTGTTCTTTACAGTTGACAAAGTTAGTTACATCAAATTCTTCTTCCTCAAATTCAAGTCCTTTTGTAGAAACAAACTAGAAATAATTGGTAGACGAATCATAAAATTTATTCGGAGATTTTACCTTACTACTAGCATTTGAATACTTACTCAACCTTTTTAAGGTGACATCAAGTTCTATCCAAGATTCATCAAATTTATTCAAAACATCCTTATTTTTAGTTTCAAGAGAGTGGTTAAGTTCAGTTAGCATAGCAACATTTTTCTCAAGCAACAACACATCTTTTTCAGGTTCTTCTATATGAAGTGCAAATTCTTTAGTTATTAGTTTAATTTGGTTATTTAAAACATTAATTTTACCTAAAACCTAGAATTTATTTCACCCAAGTGTGTGTGCTATTATCAAGTGTGTTATTAACAAAATTATTACACACACACTCTTCATCAATAGTAGAATCCTTTAAATGATCAAATCCATCCAAATCAACTACATATTCTCAATATTAAATCGAGAAGTTGTGAAAGTAGGGTGATTTTGAACGGAAATGATATGATATAAATTTACAAAGTCTAAATCACAATTATATACCCATAAATTAGAAACATAAAAAATAGTAGATAAATTGTCAAAAAAATCCTCAGACTCGACAGTACACACAGAGGTGAATGACATAAGGTTATCAAAATGTTCCCCATTATCACTATCGAAACTATAATCCCCTATTTTGGACAAATGTGTCTTATTTGTGGGTTCCCATTTAGTTTTAAAAAAACACTTATTAGAATAATGTATATATTCATTGAACTTTTCAGCACTGAATGTGGATTAAATCCTTTTTAGGTTCATATTTTTCAAAACTTCTCTTCTCAAAATAATTTTAATGGGGTTTATTATAATAAATGGGTTGACCCTATTTTGAAGAAAATTTATTCCTAAACTTTACAAATTTCTTAAAATGTTTAATCATGAGAGCAATTTTATTATCTAAAGAATCCAAGAAGATTTCAGATTCATTTAAATTAGCCAAGGAAGATACAAAAGGCAAACTATTTTCATTAGACCTAAAATTGAGAGCATTTAGAGAACCATTGTGTGCAGATGCTTTGCCTCTTTGTTCATATCTTAAAGTGTTTTGATATTCAAAGGCTTTAAGTTTACTACTCAAGAGATGGGAAGTATAATATTATCTAAGTTTTCACTCATAGCATCAACAATAAAATCAAAGCTCTTAGGAAACAATCTAATGATTTTATCACATATTTCATAATCGACACAAATAACACCATTAGCATGTGATTGATTTATAATATCTTGCAATTTTAAGTAAAAATCATCAAATTTCTCATTATCTTTCAAATAAAGAGAATCATAAAGTCTAACTAACATTTGAGACTTAGCTCTTTTAACCCTAGAGTCTCCTTCATGGGTTGTCATTAGAATGTCCAAAGCCTCTTTAGATGTGGTGCAAACTAAAATTATTTTAAATTCAGTTGCACCCATTGATTGGAAAATGACATTTTTGCCTTTGTTATTGTACTGTGAGCTTAGGTTTTCCTATTTAATCCATTCTGAAAGAGGTTTTTGAACGAAAATTTGAGCATCACCATCACCAACTAAATGGGTCAGAGAAGAAAAACCAGTCTCAATCATATCCCATACCTCATCTCCCAAGTGTTGGAGGTGCGCAACCATTATTACTTTCAGTAAGCGAAGTTATCGCCATCGAACATGGGATGACGTACGGAAGAACCATTTTGTCACCCATAATAAAAGATTAAATTTAAAACGAAAGAGTTCAGGATCTTTGATGAATAAAAACTTTTAAAAAGTGAATCTTAAAGCTCTGATACCACTTGAAATAACCTAATCACCCTAACGTATTTTAGTTAATTAAAAAAACTCAGAATCTTTTATATTCAGTTTTAAAAGACTGATGGAAACTGTTGTACAGACACACAAAAATAAAAAAAAATTTGTGATGATGTTGTTCAAATTAAAAAAAAAACTTAGAATGAGATGACAAAAAGCAGAATGACACACAATATTTGGATTCGTCAAAACCAACAAGTGGAAAACCCCGTGTCCTTTAGTATCAGGACAATTCACGCACACCACGACCCAAGTCCACTATTACCAATTATTAATTACATATTATAGTCCCACAAGTGTACAATGATTCAAACTAAGCACAGACAACCATTACAACAAGCCTAGTCTAAATACAACCCCATTGACTGAAAATTAGCAACATAATAACACCAAGGCAATGACAACTTGAACTCACACACAACTACACACCCAATAAACGGATACTAGTGAAGTTGTGCAACAAACTCAATTCATATAATGAGATTTGTTTTAATCAGAACATAATAAGATTATAGGTTACAAAAGGATTAAACACACACAATGTTTTTCCCTTTTAGTTAACAAATATAATCAACAGTAGAGATTAAGCAAAATAAATAAATAAAAACAATTATGTAAATACACACCTAAACCACAAAGAGTATAGCAAAATGGTTTTACACAACTGAAAACAAACCAACTCAACACTAATTTAAATTTTAACACACGTTTGTTTAAGATTTATTTCTCTTCTTATTAACCGGAGAGAGAGAGAGAGAGAGAGAGAGAGAGAGAGAGAGATGGAGTTTAACTCGTTAAAAGAAATAAAACCTTCTTTTTGCTAATCTTAAACCCAACACAGACACTAAGTTTAACAACCAAACAATATTTTTAATTTAAAAAACAAAAACATACCCCTCAACATAGATCTGAACCACACCTTAACAGTTAAAAACCATAATGTAACAACCCTCGCTTATGAGAGCCTATTTTATATTTTCTTACTATGTGAGGTAATTAAATATAAAATGTTGTTATATGGAGTAAATATTTATTTAGTAAAGGAAAGTCAATATTTACTAACTTATTGTATATTTACTGTATGAACATGTAAATATTCTTATGATGAGCTTGATAGTGTCATAGAATTTAAAATGACCCTATGGTTTAACATGGAACCGGAACTTAAAATGAATTATAAAATATCCAAATGATAATTTGGAGGCCGTAGTTGAATCCAGAACGTGCGAGATAGTCAAATAATGTGTCATATTGTATTTTGAGGTTTTGCGCACTTTTGACTGGTTTTAACATATAAGAGTAATTGCGAACCATTTGATGTAGTATTTACCACTTAAGTGTAAATTGTAAACTAAAGACACGATTTATGTCTTGATTAAGTCTCCCATTTTCCCTAATTATTCCTAAACCTAGAGAGAGGAAAAGAAAGAGTAGAGAAAGGAGAAGAGATTGAAGATTGAGGAGGGATTCTTGCTACCACCCAAGGAAAATCTGCATTTTCTCAATTGAGGCAAGTTTCTTACTTGCTATATGTGGTTTAAGATAAATGATTAGTTGTGATAATGATGTATTTATCATGGTTTAACTAGATTAGGGCTTTTGGTGTATTTGTGGATTTTGAATTATTAAAGAGTGATTTGGATGATTATTGATGGTTATGGTGGTAGTTAGTAGTATTTATGATGTGTTGGTGACAATAAATAAGTTGGTTTGAATGGATTTGAGTTGGGGATAAAATTGGAGTCCAAGACTCCATAAGCAAAACTAGGAATTTCTGCAGAACCGAATCGATTCGGCCTGGCCGAATCGATTCGCTGCGAGACAGTTTCCAAGCCTGGGTCGGCCAAATTGATTCAGCTCGTCTGAATCGATTCGGCATTTATGCATAAACCCAATTTCCATGACCAAATCGATTCGGAGGGTCCGAATCGATTCGACAATTATGCAGAATCCCATATTTTCTGGCCGAATCGATTCGGAAATCCTGCATTTTTAATTTTGTTTCTTTTTCATGTTCAACCCCTTTTCTCTAGTCTTAGGACATAGGGACCTTCTTATATGAAGTCAACTTAGGGTCTTAGAGTTCTAGGTGAGTTATTTACTACTTTAGGTGAAAATAGGTAGATTTGGGGTTTTATTTCGGGGGTGATTGAAGTGATGTTTAGGCATTACTTTCTTTTTATAATTAGTAGGAGTCTAGAAGATTACTAGATAGTTTTGTAGACCTTAGAAGTAAATCTTGAGGTATAATGCTCGACTATAAGCCATAAGGAGACTTGGAAAAAATGACTTGGGAGCTTAAATGTTCATCGAGGTTATTATGATGATGTGAAGCACGTATAGTTCCGGATAACTAGAATACATTTGATAAAATGTAATTGGACAAGGTAAATGATAATTTACTAAATTATGCAATGGAAAATTAATGAAATGGTTTAAACACACCTCTCTAAATACCATCTTAAGGGAAGTTCGTGCGTGAGGTGAAGCCCCCTGGCTAATGAATGCAGGGTGGATATAGTCCTAGGCCATATGAGAGCTTGTTTTATATTTTTCTGCAATGGATAGGATATTCCGGGTGTGGTCTTGACTATCCTGCAGGCATATGGCCGCTTCCTGACATTTCGATAGGATCCCAAGTTGTCCTATGTTAGGCCCTGGAAGATGATGGTTATTTAGGGGCGTGCACAGTGGGGAAACCCGGACGGGCGGTTTTAGAATCGTTATATACATATATTTATAACTATTCTAACATCGAGTTGGACTCGATGGAATATTGTTGCCATAAAGAGCTAAATGAAATGCCATAAAGAGCATACAAATGAAATACGTGCCACAAAGCGCACATGATAAAACTTGTATTCCTGATAAGGACGGGAAAGAAGATAAAATGAAAAGGATGAAAGATGAAAAAGGTTGATGATTATTCTTAATTGCATATCTAATTGATTCTTACCTTATAATCATTTAATTGTCTTAGTTTATTTCATGATTTTTCCATGTTAGAATATAATCTCTATCATCCATGTTTAACTGTTCATTATTGTCATACTACTCATTTATCTGGTGATCGCATAAAATCGGGCCCTGACCCATTTTCCTTCTTGTTGTGCATATACATATTTTAATCGCTCAGGTCTTCCTCTGCATGGTCGCCCGTAATGACCTTCCTATTCCAGTGTCTTTTGAGGAGCCGTGACATTTTGCGGATATCACGGGATTTTTTGTGTAGACGCCTCCCTTGTTGTTTTCTAGTTATGATCAGTTCTTTATTCGGGCGTGTGGCCCAAAATGTTGTAATTGTATAATGGATGTAATATGTATCTCATGGAACTTATTGTCTATTGTATGAATTCTATTGACCGACGTTTCATTCGGTCCTTTCATTATTATTGTTGTTGTACATATTTATACTTGTGGGAGTTTCCACCTTTCCTTTCTATTATGGGTTGTTAATAATGCTTTCTTTAAATTACAAAATAAATTTTTGACAACCCGTTTTCTGAAATATTGTGTGGTTATCCCGTATACTCTTTATGTTGTTATGATGCTGAGAATGATTTTCATCCATGATTCTTGTATATTGGAGTATCGGGCTGGCCACCCCTTATTTCGGATATCGAGTTGTCACACATAAATCAGATCTAAGATGAAACTTAAGGAGGTTTTTGGTTTGTAGAGAAAAAATAGTACCTCGCAAGGTGAATCCTTAACACACAACACTAGATCTTAACAGAAAGTTATGACAGAGTTCAATAAAGTCAAATATGATATATATACACTCGCGTATGCCCGTGCCTGAGGGCACGGCGAAAATTTTTCAATGTACGTAATTGCGACGACGAAAATTTTCCAAAGTACGTAATCGCAAAACGACAAAAAATTTTAAAGTGCGTAATTACAAAATGACAAAAAATTTGTTCCCCGAGAAAATAGTGTAATTTAAAAAAACAATAATCATAATGTACACTATTTATAAGACTATCCATCATGATTAACAAATAATAATTAGTCCAACAACATTCAAAATCATACGTCATGTTAAATTGATACATGAAGAGTTTATGTTTAATGATTTTAATAGTTTAAGTCTAACATAGTATGTAAACAGTATTAAATTGATACATGAAGAGTTTTAATTCCTAATCATAATGCAATGTAAGTTCAAGTTAATAAAGAATCAGTTGGTGAAGTTAAAAGAGAAAACTGTTACAACTTATAATGAGTAACATAATAATTTTTTGTTTATCATAAACTGACAAACGTCAAAATATAAACACTATTAGAATTTTTATTAATTAAAACCATAATATAACACTCAAAATTGTTGCGCATAATATGTTGAAAGTAATTTATCCAAGTTCGTTTGTTTTCAATACATGCAAAACATGTTTACAACACTTTCCAGCACCCATAGCATAATAAAAAATAAAAAATAAAAGACTCGTGCATATGTCAACACTGTAGCAGACACCACCAATAAAGGCCTCCATAATTAGGATGTTGTTGCCACATGTCGAAGCACATATCAACACTAACTGCGGACATGTTTCAAATACTCCCACCAAAGCGTTTGATAAGCCTACATTAGCAAGAAAAATAGTCAAGTTATGCCGTTAACTGAAAAATGGTTTGGGTAGCTTCCAACATTCTCCCAACGATCAACATTTATATGTGCTTCAAATTTTGAAAGGAGAATTAGAAATTGGAAATAACATACACCCATGCCCCAAAAGCTAAAATTTAAAATTAGGGAGAGAGTTTACCTTAGAGACCCAAGATTCACAATAATCTAAGATAAAAAAGGAGGGGTATTTTCTTATATGAGAGAGAATTCACAATATTAGGTAACAGGTTGTGCAACAATAGTTGCCAATACACATTGAACTAAATACCCCTAAAAATCCCCTTAAAAAATCAAAAAGAAAATGTAACTCCAAAACAATGATCATGGTCAATGTACACACTGAATTCAAGCCATGCTAGCACACACTGAATTATATATATATATATATATATATATATATATATATATATATATATATATATATATATATATATATATAATATGATAGCTTGGTTTTTGAAAATATACACATTTTTAACGGTGTAGATCGATGCCACCTCCTTACATATTTTGAAAAAATGGATGGTTGAGATCACATTTATTTTCTTTTACAAACTTATCCCTCAATTATTTGGTTTCCCCCTCTTTTTTACTCATAAAACATACACTTTAATTCAAAATGTGGGGTATTTTGGTAACACACGCTCACTTTACACACACAATCACATTTCGCTTTCTCGATATCTCCCACACTATCTCCCGCTGCCATCATTCTCTCCCTCTCTATTTCTCAAGACATGTATTCAACCCTCTCATAATATCCTCTTTTCCCTCTTAAACCCTCAAACCGTCTCAACCAGATCAAGGTGGTTTCCATGGTGAAACTCTTAAAGAGAGAGAGAGAGAAAGATAAGAGTTTGACGACAAGAATAGGTACATTTATATTTTGGGTTATTAAATATGTGATTTCTAAATTTTTTCAATCTCTAATGCGTATTTTCTAGGTTTAGATTTCTCATTCTGTTAATATGACATGGGTTTAATCAAGTATTCTTCCATTCATGAGATCAGTTGAGGATTTGGTATATATCTATTCAGTCAAAATTTATGTGGTGTATGTTTTGTTCATTTCTTATGTAGATTTGCTAATATGACTTGATATTGTGTTTTTGCCACACCTCATCCAAGTTCTTATATTGTGTTCTTATATCTTTTTCCCCCCCAAAATTGGTTCTATTGGCACATTTTTTTCTCTTATTTTGTGTTTATGTGCACGATATTCTGAGATAGAAAAAAAGTTGGATTTAACTTGGTAACATAGGTGTTTGATAAAATGATTATATGTTTGTTTTGTTCTGTATTAATTTCACAATTATAGTTGATTTCGATTTTGTTTGCAACCTTATGTTTTTTTAATACAACTTTTAAGGTTAATTAGTTTCACAATATATACTTTTAGGTTCTTTTGATGGCTTAAATTTATTACTCTTTCTTATGGATTAAAAAGACATAAAATTTTAATATTAACTTTGTAATTATAACACATATTCAAATGTATTTTATACTCTGCCCTGTTTAGTGGGTATAATGTTGTACTGTATATTGTAAATTGCTTTGTTGCATACCTATTGTTTGAAACAATTCCAAAGTGAGTCTTTTAGATATATAGGTTTGGGTGAGTATTTGGCTTACTGTTCCCTAATACGATGATCAAAAGTGTATGTTTTTTCTTTTTAAATCGATCTTAATGTTGTGGTATCGATGAACACGTGCTTGAAGTTCAAAATTAAGACATTTCTTTTCGCTGAATGGCCACATCTTATGGCCATTATTAAGAACCCAAATATAAGCATCCTTCAATTTTGTATTCACATCAGTTGATATTAATTTGATGAACAATTGAGTAATGCTAATTGCAGATGACACAACACAATGTTGGAGCATTGGTGATTGTGAAACTTGGGGAAAATGTAATTGAGAAGTCTTTTAATTACTTTTAGGAATACACAGAATTTTCAATTAATATTATAGCTGAGATTTGGTCAGCCATCAAAAGGACCTAAACGTATACATACATTTTAAGCCATCAAAAGGACCTAAATTTCAGTTTGTTCAATGGATTAGCAGACCTAAAATTCTGTATATAAAATGGTTTTTTAGGTCTATATGTAAAAATTGAAATATTATATACATACATTGAGAAGTCTTTTAATGGATTAGCAGACCTAAAAATCCATATAATATACAGCTTAGCAGACCTAAAAATTTAAATAATGTACAAACAACTTAGTAGCTTTGTTATTTTCCAATTCTTTTTGTCGATTTGTATACAACTTTGCTATGTTTCAGAATGGGTAGTCAGGTTGAGATATGTTTCTAAATGGTTGTGCAGGTGAGTCAGGTTTGAGTTCGGTCGGAGTGCGATAAGGGAGCAGCTACCGGAGTTTGGAACAGGGGTAAAAGTTGGTTTGAGGCACGAATAGCAAAGCTACTGGAGTTCAGAGCAAGGAAGAAGCTGCCGGAGTTTGGAGTAGGGGTAAAATTCTATTTGTATATATCTTAGCATCTTTCTATTTTCCAATTCTTTTTATATACAACTTTGCTATTTTCCAATTATTTTTGTCGATTTGTGGGGTGTTGAACTTGAGTCATTTGGGTGTTTTGGGTTATGTTGATAGTGTTTTAGGTTTATTGTATGTTTTTAGTTTATGGTATGTTTTGGGCTATGTTGACAATATCAACATAGAGTCGTATTGATTGTCTTTATTACTCACCTAAATGAATTTAGTTTCATTTTGAGTGTTTGGGTTGCCAGTTTTATTAAGCAAAGTAATTTTAATATTATATCTCTAATCTTTTTCTTTGTTGCCTACACAATGGGGATCTCACTCTTAAGAATCCCATGAGTATCTATTCCAAATCTTAGTAAGTTGAGGTGTTTGACATAATGCCTAAGTTATGTTTTTTACTTTGCTAATTTATTTCCTGATTAGATGTTTTATTTGTGACACAAGAGTTCATTTTATGCAATACATGGATCTTTTCAAAAAGAAATAACTCGAATGCTATTGTGGGTTCTTGATGTTTGAAAACAAGGTTATATTGATGGGCTAAAAAGTATAACCTTTTATCGATAAAGTACTCGATTAAAGTTTCAATTATGTAAGTTAAATCAACTAATCAATTAATCTAATGATAATATCTCTATGTCATAATTTATGTTGTCATTAGATTATTACTTTTACATATTTTCCTTTTAATGCTAGAATTTGGACTGAGATATAGTTAAAGTGGTGCTTTCTTTCGATTATGGTTTGTAATGTTAACGCTTCTCTTATTTTGTACCAAAAGCCTCAGTTAGATCTAGGACATTAGAATTTGATTGGTCTTTATTCATTATCTATATTTTTTAATTGTTGTTATGTCTAGCTCCTAATTCGTGTGAAGATCCTAATTTGTGAAGTTCCTAATTTTTTTTATGTTCGTTGATTATTTCTGCATTTATGTCAGTTTCACATTGTTTTTAATATTGACTTTCCAAATGTTTCAGGTTGAAAGAATCGTTAGCTCTTCAAAGCCCCCAAACTATATGATTTCTTGGAATTCAGATTTTTCATACTCAACAGGTAGTATTTTTTACATTTACAAAAGCTAATGGTTAAATGGGCATTATGAAACCTATGTTGAATGAGCATTATTAGATTGATTGAAATTCTTTTACAACCTCTTTGTATCTTCTTTTCATCATTTTACGAGGATAAAAAAGAGGTATTTACAATTTGGGTCATTTACTTAGTTGCACATGACACTCGAACAACTCTGAAAACTCTCTATCTGTGCAATAATTCTGTTTCTTTTGCAAATTTGGTATCAACATGTCAAAAATGCTTTCAACACTACACAGTTTTCTGTTTGTTTCTTAATGTCCCGCATATTGGGGGATAATGACACGATTTTGAGTTGAAAAGTTTAGCTTCTGTGCGAATGCTATTGGCATGGTTTGAAAAATAATATTATTTCTTTGTGTTACTTATCATGTGAATGCTATTGGCATAGCTTGAATTCAGTGTGTACTAGCATGGATTGAATTCAGTGTGTACATTGACCATTATCATTGTTTTTGAGTTGCATTTGATTTTTATTTTTTAGGGGGATTTTTAAGGGGATTTAGTTCAGTGTGTACATTGGCAACTATTGTTGCACAACCCGTTACCTAATATTGTGAATTCTCTCATCCAAGAAAATACCCCTTATTTTTCATCTCAGATTATTGTGAATCTTGGGTCTCTAAGGTAAACTCTCTCCCTAACTTAAAATTTTATCTTTTGGGGTATGGGTGTATGTTATTTCAAATTTCCAATTCTCATTTCAAAATTTAAAGCACACATATGTTGATCCCTAAACAATATTGTTAGTTAATGACATAACTCATTTTTCCTCTTACAGTTCTTCTTTATTGGAATTTTTTGTTCTTTATAAGAGTGTCAGTGGTGGTGTGGTGGTGTGGTGGGGTTGTTCGGTGGTTATGGAGGTTCTCCTATTTACGTGTAATCATATTTGGTGTTTGATTCGGGTGAATGACTATGAGGCGATGGCGGTTGTATATTCCGTGTTGATGGTGCGTTTTTACTGCTCAACTAATTTAATATTTCTTCATTGCCTATTGATCTCAACTGTTTGATTGCTATTTCAGACTAATGAATAAATCGATGGGAAGAGATTTTTCCATTTAAAACCGACAAGTTTTTTTATCCTTTGGCTCATTTTATCAACTATCTAAACCAGTTTGATAAACCTGGTGGATGGTATTTGATAAAATGACCAAGAGAGTTATATTGCAATTACCTATCTCTTTTTAACCACGTTTGGCATTTTTTTAGATTTTTTATCTTTTTGATTGAATGTCAGATCAGATTCACAGAGGACAAAAACATTCTAACATCACTATTTTTCTTTTGAAATAGTAAGGCTTTTAACTATTACTATGGATCTAAGTTGCAGTGTTCTTAATATGACTTTTTAATTGCCATCCTTAATTAGTGTTTTCCCCACCTTATCTATTACAAAGACCCGTTTCATTTTTGTATTCTTTGATGGGCAGATTTGAGTTTTGTATTAGTTTTGTTTTTTGTACTATTCTTTTGACTATTATTTTTTAACTGTGGAATGTTACCATTTTTGTTCCATCTTTTCTTCGAATTCCTATTAACTTGACTTTTTTTCTTGCTAATGCATGCTTATCAAACGCTATGGTGTGAGGATTTGAAACATGCCCGCAGTTAGTGTTGATATGTGTTTCGACATGTGGCAACAACAACCTAACGATGGCCTTTATTGGTGGTGTCTGCTACAGTGTTGACATACGCACAAGTATTTTTTTTTTTTTAATTCTACTATGGGTGTTGGACAGTGTTGTAAACATGTTTTGCATGTATTTAAAACAAACGAACTTGGATAAAGTTATGCGTAGCAATTTTTCTAGTGCCAACATATTATGCGCAATAATTTTGAGTGTTATATAATATTTTTAATTAATAAAAATTCCGATATTGTTTCTGTTTTGAAGTTTGTCAGTTTATGATGAACAAAAAACTATTATATTACTCATATATAAGTTGTAATAGTTTTCACTTTTAACTTCCCTAACTGATTCTTTATTAACTTGAACTTACGTTGCAGTATGATTAGGAATTAAAACTCTTCATGTATCAATTTAGTACTATTTACAGACTATGTTAGACTTAAACTATTAAAATCATTAGACTTAAACTCTTCATGTATTTAACATGACATATACTTTTGAATGTCGTTGGATTAATTGTTATTTGTTAATCATGGTGGATAGTCTTATAAACAGAGTAGATTATGACTATTATTTTTTTTAAATTAAACTGTTTTGTAGGGGAACGTTTTTTCTATCGTTTTGTAATTACGCACTTTAAAATTTTTTTTCGTTTTGCGATTACGTACTTTGGAAAATTTTCGCCATCGTGATTATGTACTTTGAAAAGTTTTTGTCGTGCCTGAAGGTACGGGCATACGCTAGTATATATATTGAAGTGTAAAACATATATAAGATACAATATATGAGTATATATATATATATATATATATATATATATATATATATATATATATATATATATAAAGAGAGTTAGAAATTTCTCACAGTGAAAGCCTAATGGATTTATCAGCAAATATTCCAACGATAAACACCAAACCAAACGGAGATGACAAGGCCAAACCAATAAACTTTCTCAAACAAAACAAGCCCAGAGTTTGAAGCAGAACAAACTCAGACTCAAAAGGAAACCAACACATTGCTCATGATACATATCAGATCCAGAAAACAAATGGACCTCTCACAAAGATGTATGAGTGTATAAAGAGGTGATGATTTATCAAAGGAGTCTCAAAATATAGAAGGTTGTTCGCGAGAACTAAGAGAGAGAAAATGAGAAACAAATTGGACAGAATTTTGACTGAGCTTTGAAATAAAAAATTGCAATTTATAAGTGACCCTAACACTCATATTTATAGAGGATGTAGACGGATTAAGAAGAATGGCTGGGAAAATCGTAAAACCCACAAAAATCAAGGGTATTCAACTCTTTCACCAGGCCAGACAAGGGGTAAAAATGAGACAACAAAATTGGAAAAGGTTGTTTATTATGAAGGCTAAATATAGAGGAAGCTCCTGATTAGTACAACACTAACCGACCCAGAAAGAAGGGAGTTGATCACCTTTTTGAAGCACAACTTACATGCATCTGCATCAAATCCATATCATATGCTAGGAATCGATCCCATGGTCGCCTATCACCATCTCGACTTACATACAAAATTCAAACCAATCATAGAAATGGCTCACCGAGCAGCATTAAAAAGGCAAAAGTGGTAGAAAATGAGGTAGGGAAACTTCCAGAGACAAAGTCCATTAGATAAGTTCAATTCACGAAGTGACCTTTAAATCTAGTCGTAGTTTGAAAAAGCAATAATAGTTAGGGATTCTGTATAGGCTTCACTAACCTTAACAGAGCTTGCCCTAAAGATAATTTCCCCTACCAAAGATACATTAACTGGTCGACACCACTACAACCCATAAGAGAATGAGTTTTTTAAATGCTTACTCAAGGTATCACCAGATTCCTTTGTTTAGCCCTGATCAAGACACGACATTATTTAGAACACCATTGGGTCTATATTACTATAAGGTTATGCCTTGCAGCATTAACAACGCTGGAGCCATGTAACAAAGAGTAGTCATAAAGATGTTCAACTAATAAATGGGGGAAACAATGTAAGTATACAATGACGATATGCTCATGAAAAGTAAAAGAAAAAGAGACCATCTCAAGGACCTAGCCAATACCTTTGAAATCCTTAGGCACTATTGAATGAAGCTCAATGCTAGAAAATGCTCATTCGGGGTCCAGTCAGGAAAATATCCTTGTTACCTGATCAACAAAAGGGGAATGGAGTCAAATCTTGGTCAAATTCAGACTATCAATAATGTCCAGCTACAAAGGTTGTTTCACGAGATCCAAAAGCTCATTGGGATGTCGACAACAATTAACCGCTTCATCTCGAAGTCATCCTAATATTTCCAACCATTCTTCCAACTGCTTAAGAAAGAGAAGGGAATCACCTTGAGTGATGGATGCTCAAAGGCTCTCGAAGAAATCAATTCCTTACTGAGAAAACCTACATTACTAGAAATCCCTAATCAAGGGGATCCTCTTTACCGATACGTTATAGTTTCAAGCCATGCGGTCAGTTTGGCCTTGGTCTGCAAAAATTGGCTAGGCAATTTTCCATATACTATGCTGGCAAGACGCACCTGAATATCGAGCATTGCTACTTACTACTGAAAAAGTTAGCTTAGGCACTAGTGATAACTTCCCAAAAGTTAAAACACTATTTTGAGTCCCACCTTATCATTGTTATCACTCCATCCCCCATTAAAGTTATCTTTCACAAAGCCGACCTTTCTAGACACATGTCAAAGTGGTCGATAGAACTTAGGAGATTCGACATCAATTATGAACCAAGGACAATAATTAAGGGGCAAGTATTGGTCGACTTTATAGCAGAGTTCATAGAGTAAGGACCTACCGATCGATATATTGCCGAGAAATTAAGAGATCACAAGTAGGACCACTATGGGGGCTGGATGTTGTACCTGGACGGAGCCTCAAACTCCAAGGGGCAAGACTAGGAATCATCCTTGTGAACCCAGAAGGGGCATTGATCTACTAGGGGATCAGGTTAGGGTTTTAAGCCTCAAACGATCAGTCCGAGTACGAAGTGCTTTTTGTCGGACTGTGTAAAGCACATTTACTAGGGGAAAAACAAATCGATGTGTATTTTCATTCAAAACTAGTGTGAAACCAAGTCAACGTGTACTTTAATGCCAATAATGAGATAATGGCAACCTACCTTGCAGTGGTGCGTGAGCTAATTTCAAGGTTTGAGGAAGTCAACATTTAACAATTCCCCTAAGGGCATGATAGCCGTGTAAAGTCCCTAACAACCTTAAACTAAATAGTTGACTGTGATCTCAGGAGGACAATCGAAGTGGAATTCCTCTCCAAACCTAGCATTGACAAACTAATGGCATCTGAGCATATTATTTCCATCTAGAAGGGTTTGAGCTGGATGGATCCAATCATTTTAAACTTACAAAATGAGAATGCCAATTGATAAGAAACAAGCTTATCAAGTTAGGGTAAAAGTTGATTGCTTCTACCTGGTCGTGAGGGAAAGCTTTACAAGAGGTCTTTTACAGGCCCCTACCTCCAATGCCTACACCCAAAAGGCATCTACCAAGTCCTGTATGAACTTCATGATAGGATTTATTGAAGCGACGCAGAAGGAGGGTTTTTGGCATTTTGAGCAAAAAAAGAAGGCTACTAGTGCCCATACATGCAGAAAGACGCAAGTATTTATGCTTGAAAGTGTGAGAAATGACAAAAATTCTCCCCTATGCTTCATCAACTAGCCAGTGACCTAAGCAATTCGTGTAATGGGGACTGGATATCATAGGGCCACTGCCTACTGCATTAGGAAATCGCAAGTAATTATTAGTCGGCATAGAATGTTTCACTAAGTGGATTTTAGAGATGTTGACGTGATCAGATTCATCTAGAAAAACTATAACTCATTTTGGGGTGCCCAAGACTATCATAACAAATAACGGTACACAATTTGAGAGTGGACCTTTTCAATATTCTGTGACGAGCACAAAATTAAGCACCATTTCAACTATGTGGCATAACCCCAAAGTAATGACCAAGCAGAGACCTCCAACAAGCTGATGCTCGATGGCTCAAAAAAAGACTGGAAAGAGAAAAGGGCACCTGAGTGGCCGAGCTTCCTCATGTTCTCCAGGCATATCGCACTACATCGAGAAAACCTACCGAGGAAACAGCCTTCGCCCTCACATATGGAATAAAAGCCATAATTCCACTCAAAGTGGGGCTTTAGACCATGAGAACGAACATTGCCAAACAAGGATTGAATGACGAAGCCCTTCACACTGAACTTGACCTAGAAGATGAACAGAAGGAGCAAGTCTTGATTAAGCTAGCCTCTTACCAAAATTGGTTGGCAAAATAGTACAATAGAGGTGTGAATGTGAGAAAATTCCGGATCAAGGATTATATCCTCAGGAAGGTCCTCAGTAGCACCAAAAATCCATTAGATGTCAAGTTAGGACCCAGTTGTGAAGGTCTATTCAAAGTAATCAAGGATTATTTGCAAGGTGCCTGTCACTTGGAAATAATGAGGGGTAGAGAGATACCCCGAGCATGGAATGCGTCCAACCTCAAGAAGTTCTGCTTCTAGTTTTATTTTCAAAGTTTCATTTCAATCTCATATTTCTCGCAATTTTATTATTCAAGCTATGAATAAAGGCCTTTTCATTTTCTATTAGTTGTTCAATTTCTTTACATCGTTCCCAAGTAATAGGCTCAAAATTGGAATTAATATTTTATGTTCCGATTGGGATTTAACTTAATTACAATGGCAAAGTTGCTTATTACAATTAAATTTAAAGCCTTCATGTATTTATCACCACAAACACAAATGACCTTATAAATTGCCAAGGAAATTTAAAGCCCTATGGGGGATCCTAGGGAAAAAGCCAACTTAGTTTGGTTAGCAAAAATCCTACACGGTTGGACTCTTCATACACCAGGTGTATTTTTACCATTGTCTGTTCTAAGCCTAAGGTGGAGTGACGACACGAACTAAAAGGTAAGATAGACAAATATAACACATTCTTAGGAAAAAAAGCACAAAATTTATATTAATTTAACTATATGCTAATGCCCGATTACAGGTTACAACAAGATACTAATTACAAAAGCTACTACAAAAAGTATAAAAATTTTATAACTATTTATGGTCGGGTGGCCAAGAAATTTGTGATTGGCCTCCTTAGATTATCATTAGGATCTGGTTAGTATTTATTGTCACTTTCATGACCTTCCAAGTAGTTCTTAAAAAGTTGGAGCACAATGGCATCCAGAGGGACCCATTTGTCATCACGCCCAAAAAGAGGTCACCTATATGTCGAGTAATCAACATGGTACATGTACAAAATTTGAGAGTCCTTGGGCTCCTTCACTAACTTGAGGGAATTCAACCAATCATGCTTATAGGCTATGTCTTGGGCCTCTTGCAACCTTACTTGTTCATCCTGCCATCCCTCATTATAGCTAGTCAACAAGGCTACTTGGGGGCCCATTATGAACAAGTATCAAAGATTCTACACATCATGGCTAAGTCACATCGCCGTGAAATTAGCTCTTTGTATGTCCCCCTCAGATTCAACAAGCTTCTTCTTGAAATCATCATTCTCAGATTGAACTAGGGTGCCAACCTCCCCTACAGCCTTTGCCTTAATAAATTAGACTTTCAAACTGTTTATTTCTCTTGCATTGATGAGCCCACGTCTTTTAAGTCTTTTAAATCATCCTTCATCTTGGATTCCATGACTGATTGATCCTTATAAGCCTTGATCATATTCTTTAAGGATTTATAAATGGGCAAAAGTGATAAACGAACCATAGAACTTGCTTCATGTCTAAGAAAATTATCACGGTTGCCAATAAAGAAGGGAATCTCATCGACAATAGGCTCCAGAAATAAACAAACATAAAAATAAAAGGTTCGGCAAAGACATTCAAACACACCACAACTAAATAAACATCCTTTTATAAATAATGTAGCAAAATGAGCCAAGCCCTTATAGATGACCAATAAAGGAAAAAGTATAAGGAACTATGAAACCTAATCTAGAGAGAATTATTTCTTCACATGTTCTTCAATCACGAGAACCTTGCCTTGGGTATCCATATCCTTATCCTGGTCAGATGGGATGCTAGCGCTAGCCTCATCCTCAACCTTTGGGAATGAACCATGATGGTGCTCACTGAAGAGCTCGAAGTCGGGTAGCACCTTGGTCTTCACTAGGGCTGCATCCTAACTCTTCTTCAAGATGAACTTTTGAATATACGCCAGCTACTTCTTTATATCCTTCCAGGATTCTCCCTAACATTTCTTAAAATTGGTCTCCTTAGCTATAGGGAATTCGACCACCTCCTTGGCCAACCGATCTTGCTCAACTTTCAGTTGAGTGACCTTAACCTTCATCTCGTCATTCTTGGTCTTCAGTGTGCTTATAACATCACTGATGGACTTTTTATCATTCTCATAGGTTTTTTAGGCATTATCCGTGGCTTTTTAGGACTTTTTTGGAGATCTAGACTAAGTACATCGTTGATCTTAGACTAATTCTAGAAACCAACTAAGAGTTAGGTAAACTCTACCACAACTACAAATGAAAATTCGAGGTAGTTATGAGGTCAAATTTATCCCAAATAACAAAATTAAATGAGAAAGAGAATAGAAGAAAAGGAAAAGAAAATTTCTCACCATTAATAAATTTTAAGAAGTAGGGAGCGAAATTTAGTTAGGAGCCATCAACTTGAGCTACGCACAATCAGGCGCGAACGCAGACCCTCTCAATAAACCATGGGCCAAAGAGGGATTCCGTGACACAAATGTAAGCATATATCTTCTATTGTCCATAATTTGCATAGAATATGTCGTATAATGCTACAACCTTTTACGAAAGCTCAAGTTATATATTCATGAAGACGGATCTATTTTTCAAGCATCTTTAGCATATGATCAACATGAGGTATAATTTTGTATAGAGTGTGTTTAAGTTTCGTAAATGTTTTATTTTAGTATAAGGATACTTTTTGAAACTATTTTCTAACAAAATGAGGCAGTTTTTTAAAGTCAAAATAAATTTTCAAGACTTGTAGGCGAGCATTTTTAAAATAATTTGTATAATTCCTGTCGTTCAAACGATAAGGCAATGTCGTTCAAATGACATTGACATGTTATTCAAATGACAACTTCTAACGACGGGCAATGTGGTTTGAAGGGTCACTCGAAGGGTTATTTTTTTGTTTACTTTAAACGAACTTGTACTGTTTTGTGTTTTTTATGGTTATTTGTAAGGTCATTAGTAACGACATATGATGTCGTTCAAATGACATATACATGTTGTTCGAATGACTTCTAACGACATGCGTGACCTCAAGAATTTTAATCAGCTAAAATATCTTCTTTGGAAGATTTTTTAATTAAGACTTTTGATGCACGAAAACTTCTTGGAAAACCTTTAGTCTTCATCTTTTAAGGTCAAAACCTTGTTTTGATTCACCAAATCATCCCAATTATTTTCTGAATTGTTTGTGGAAACCAAATCACTTTTATTAAAGTTTTTCTTTGTGGAGTGCCATCTCTACTGCTGATTGGGGGTTCTTGCGAGAGTTTCTTGCTGACGACTGCAATCATTGAGGTTCTTGAGGGGATCTTTGTTATTTTCTAAGCTACGATCTATGTGGGTTTCCAGTGGTAAATTCATTACAGATTTCTGCAGGTGTGTTGTAAGTTGCAATTTGCAAACATTTATTGAAATAAAGGTTTTACCCCAAAGGTTTTTTTTCTAGAACCTAGAGATTTGTGATTGTTTGATTTGTATATTCTATTTATATCACATGGATGCATGTTTAAGGTTTAATTAATGTGGATCAAGTATTGACCCTAATTAAGTAAGTTTAGAAATTAGAAATTTGCTAATTAAAGTGATAATTGATTTGGCATAAATTTTTCCAAATTTATCCCTTTAATTTAGTTACTTTTAGCACCTCGAACAACGTAATCGATTTGATTTTATTTCATAATCTTACTACTGACTTATTCTAATGAGTACCCTGAGTTTCTAGCATTTCGTACAAATTTACAGGTATTCGATATCAATAAAGAAAGAAAGAAATCGAAAGAATCGAGAAAGAAAAGAAAGAAAGTTAAAAGGGCAAAGTTGTAATTTTTACCCAGAATTCGGATGAGGCATCTAAAGAAGAGTTGAAGATATAAAGATCACAAATACATAGGAAGAAACAAAACCTCAATTGGAGTCCCTATGTGAAAGTTATGGGCAGTCAAAGCTTGAAGAAAAAGTCTAAGGAATCTCGGACCGATCCGAAATGCCAATTTCCAGAGAACCCCGGACCGAAGACAAATCGAAGCTGAAGGAAAATAAATGAATCGATCCATACCGGATCGATACGGCCAAGAAATAAATGAACTGATCTGGATTCAAGCCAGACCGAACCGAAGGAGGCACAGACCGGTCTGATTTTCGAATTTTGATTTTTTGCTCTTCCTCTAATGGCGAGTCCTAGTTCAACTAAAACTCTTGGAGCCTTGTAGGGTATTTAAACCCGATTTATTATCATTCTAAAAAATATTGAGAATTTATCTAATTTTCCATCTTTTTCAGTAAAACCCTAGTTTGAAGATTGATTATAATTTTAATTCCAAGTTTGAAGATTGTTCAGATTTCTGTGATTACAGGTAATTTTAGTTGATGATTTCAGTATTTTGGTGAGTTAGTTGATTAATTTCCTCTGTCTAATCTTCCGTCTACATCATTCTTCAATTCTCCCTCAGTTTAATCATGATTTACTATAATTCAAAAATCCTTTTCATTAATTTCAGCATGTTAGGCTAGGTTTTCTAAGGTCGGGATGCATGAACCCAACCCGATGTGGTAGTTGCATGTGTATAAAAGTAATGCTCTAAATTTAATGATTTGATTACGGCCGTATTGCGTAGGAATGTGACAATTGTAGATCTTTAGATCTCATTTGCTTTAGGGTAACCGGGATGCTTTAGAATGCAATTCGAGTGTAACTATCGCAATACCGATTTACTCGTCCTCTGATTAAGTGTGGTGCGAGCTTGAACCTCATATACGTAATGCTTGGGAGTACTAAATTTTGGGTCTGATTAATCATTTAAATTTACGATTAGTTTTATATCATCAATACACTGGGGTTGGGGGATTGTATTCCTGTCCTGTTTTTCTCATCATATAGTTGGAATTTTCAAATCATTCATCGTTAGTATTTTAGGTAATTTAGAATAGTTGCATTTTATTCATACTTTAGTTCATTAGTTAAACATTTTCAAAATTTGCATATAGTTGTAGCCATTTCACCATCCAATCACCTTTTCCTTTTCCTTTAGAGTCAGAGTTAGGATTTCTTCGTCTGTCCAACGTGGTTACAACTCTGTTGTCATATTTCCCTGTGGATACGATCCCGACTTATCGGGTTTATTACTAACGCGAGAGGCTTGCACTTGAGCCTAGAGAGAACGCACATTAGAGACACTATTTGAGTCGTGTCAAATTTTTGGCGCCCTTGCCGGGGACTTAGGTAGACTTAGGATTAGATCGAGTAAATCTAAAACTTTGACCGAAAATCTCCAAAAATCCAAAAACATAAAAAAATTTGAAAAAAACACAAAAAGATTCATCATCATCTCTCATAAGCTTTTAATCCAAAATTCTGAACTCACTCCAACTCCCCATAATACTCCAACCCATATTCACGAAAATCCAATAGTTGAGTACGACCCTGATAGCCCTTACACTCCTAACGCTCCACAGTTCTGGGTTCCACCTCCCACACCATCACACTCAATCTCAAATAACAGTCCTTTTTCGTTCTTAGGACACACTTTCGAGCACGCTTCGAGCATACCAAGTGAGGACAACGAGTCGTTAAAAGACAGAGAAATGTTGCAACATGGTAGTGCAGCCTCCGGCGAGGAAGAAGTCTCGTATCGCCCATTGAGAGAAATATTATATCATGAGCGCACTGTCACTCCGGGATGCATTATACTTCTGTATAATGCCGGGCAATTTTATTTTAAGAATGGAATGATCCAGATGTTACCCCATTACCATGGGATGGATTTTGAAAAGCCATATCTCCACATCAGGGAATTTGAGGATGTGTGTGAAACTCTCAATGATCAAACTTGCACACAAGAGGTTATCCGCCTCAAACTCTTCCCATTCTCGCTAAAAGATAAGGCTAAGACCTGTCTATGATCTTTACCTCCAAGCTCGATTGCATCCTGGAATGAGTTGCAATCTAAATTTCTCAAGAAATTCTTTCCCACACATCGAACGATCTCCATAAAGGCTCAAATTCAAGCTTTTAGATAATTGGAAAATGTGCCCTTTCATCGATGTTACAAGCGTTTCAATGAGTTAGTTACTTTGTGCCCCCATCATGGATTTGATACATCGCAAATAATTTCCTTCCTCTATAATGGGCTGAACCTTAACTCCAAGAAACTCGTTGAAACCATGGGCAGTGGTCCATTTGTCGACTTAGACGCCCACGATGCTAAGCTGCACCTGAGGTATGTCATCGAGACTACCCAATCTTGGGATACATATGACCCTAATGCTCAAAATCAAAATCGCCAAGTGACCACCACTCCATCGGCGTCCGATCTATTTCACTTAGAAAATAATTCTATGATGGACAGTCGACTCGATTTACTTGAGAAAGAATTGTGAGACCTACGTGAAGTATGTGGAAGAGGACCAATTGGATCCGTCCCAAACCCCGTCGAGAAGGTGTTTGTGATTTATGAGGCGGGTCATTCAATTGAGGAATGCCCGACTATACCCGCCTACAAAGTAATGCTTCAAGAGAAAGTCAGTGGTATAGGAGGATTCAAGGGTAATTTTGGTGCACCGCACGGGAATTCTTACAACCTTCATGGAAAAACCATCTTGGTTTTAGCTATGGGAAATAACATGCTGCGATGAATCCTAATTCACATGTTGCCCCTCCTCCACCACCGCACTTTCAGCAAGCTCCACACATGCAAGGCCATGTGCAAGCACCACCACCTCAAGTAACATATATCACTCCACCGCGGAGAACTCTCGAGGATATGATGAACAAATTTATCAATAACCAGAGTGCAACCAATGCTAGATATGATCGCCTAATCAGCGACATAAATGCAAATATTTCAAAGATACAATCATCGTTGAGTGTCCAAGAGAAGGGAAAATTTCCTGCCCAGGGCCAAAGACTTCCCCAAGGTCAAACTAGTGTTAGCTCCACCTCTACTGAACATCAGGATCAATGTCAAGCTGTGACCACTCTTCGTAGTGAGAGAGTAATTCATTTAACACCTCCCCCACACGACACAACCAAAGACAAGGAGATTTCTCCCAGCACAAAAGAGGCCGAATATGTCCCCTTGAAAGAGAGTGATAAAGAAGACACTAGCGAGCCCGAGGTAGTAGTGAAACCACCCACCGCAGCACCATTTCCTAAAAGGTTGATTCCTTCCCACAAAGGAAACCCCCTGTGATGAAGTGCTAGACATACTAAAGCAAGTAAAACTAAATTTACCTTTCCTCGATGCTATTAAGCAAATTCCAGCTTATGCAAAAGTCATCAAAGACTTATTGACTGTAAAGAGGAGGATGAAGGTAAAGAAAAATGTCTTTATAGCACGGAACATGAGCTCCATCCAACTTAATGATCTCCCGCTAAAATTCAAAGATCCTGGTGCACCCACCATTTCCTGCATCATTGGAGAAAATAAAATTGAAAAAGCCTTACTTGACTTGGGAGAAAGTGTCAATATCTTCCCTTACGCCATCGATAGGCAACTTGATTTGGGCAACCTCAAGCCCACAAGGATCACTCTCCAATTAGCGGATCGAACTGTGAAGGTCCCACGAGGTGTAGTTGAGGATGTGATCGTCCAAGTTGACACTTTCTACTTCTCGATAGACTTTGTCGTTTGGGATACGAAGCCCTCCTTCGCCTCGACCAATCATGGTCCCATCATTCTTGGGCACCCATTATTAGCTACGGCTAATGCTATTATCAACACTCGGAATGGGCAGGTGCAACTCACTTTTGGTAACATGACCTTAAAGACAAATATCTTCCATATAGCCTAACATACGGGGGAAGAAGATGATCTTCACGCGGTGAGCTTCATAGACGAGATCGTAGAGGAGTACTTTGAGGAAAACTATTATGGAGACGCCTTAGGGTCCTGTTTAGTGTCGAACCACGAGAGTGAGGTAGCATACACCGAATTCGAGAGGGAGGTTGAGGAGTTGATAGAGTTACTTGATAAGAGAGCGTCGGACGAGGACGCGAGAGATATAAGTTGGGTTTCTAAATTCAAGGTGTTACCACCGAGGGATACATGCATGGTTCCCTCCAGTGACAAATTTCCAACCCTCGAATTGAAGAAACTCCCCTCCCATATTAAATATGCATACCTAGGAGAGGATGAGACATTTCCTATTGTTGTCTCCTCTACCCTAGACGAAGATCAGGAGGGTAAACTATTAAAAATTTTGAGGAAGCACCAAAGTGCTTTTGGTTAGTGCATTGCTGATTTGAAAGGGATAAGTCCTTTGATTTGCACCCACAAGATCCATCTCGAAGAGGATGTCAAACTCTCGAGAGAAATGCAAAGAAGTCCTAACCCTAATATGAAAGAAGTGGTGAGGACCGAAATAATTAAGCTATTGGATGACGGGATTATCTACCCAATCTCGAATAGCAAGTGGGTGAGCCCTATTCATGTTGTTCCAAAAAAGTCGGGCATGACAGTGATTGAGAATGCTAAGGGAGAGTTAGTCCTCCAACGTACCACCATCGGGTGGCGCATTTGCATTGATTACCAAAAACTCAATGCGGGAACTAGGAAAGACCATTTCCCCTTGTCATTTATTGATCAGATGTTTAAGAGAGTAGCGGGCCAACCTTACTATTGCTTCCTTGATGGTTATTCCGGATATAACCAAATTGAGGTAGATGTACTTGACCAGGAGAAAACGACCTTCACTTCGTTTGCCTACAAACGTATGCCATTCGGCTTGTGTAATGCACTGGCGACCTTTGAAAGGTGCATGTTGAGTCTATTCAGTGATATGGTCGAGAGAGGACTTGAAGTGTACATAAATGATTTCATCATTTTTAGCACCTCCTTTGATCTTTGTCTGGCAAAGCTAGAAAAAGTACTTGCCCTGTGTGTGGAAAAGGACTTAGTACTGAATTGGGAGAAATGCCATTTCATGGTCACTGAGGGAATAGTTCTTGGCCACATAGTTTCATCCAAGGGGATAAAAGTTGATAGAGCTAAGATAGATGTCATAGCCGATCTCCTCCCACCAAAATCGCTCAAAGACGTGCGCTCCTTATTGGGCCACATGGGGTTTTATCGAAGGTTCATTAAGGACTTTAGCACCATCGTTAGACCCTTAAGCAACCTTCTCATGAAGGACACCCCATTCGAGTGGACGGAAGCATGCCATAGTGCTTTTGAAAAACTGAAAACCATGCTTGTGTCTGCTCCCATCATGCAAGTTCCGGATTGTTCTTTACCATTCGAACTTATGTGTGATGCTAGCGATTATGCGATAGGGGCTATTTTGGGCCAAAGAAAAGACAAACAATCTTATATTATCTACTACACCAGTCGGACTCTTACCGTACCATAACTCAATTACTCCACCACAAAGAAAGAGTTGCTAGCAGTAGTCTTTGCCCTTGACAAATTTTGATCCTACCTTATCGGTTCTCCCATTACTTGCTTCACCGACCACGCGGCGTTGAAATACCTACTTGCGAAGAAAGACGCAAAGCCACGCCTCATAAGGTGGATCCTACTCCTACAAGAGTTTAATATCTCCATTAAAGATAAGAAAGGAGTAGAAAACATCGTTGCCGACCACTTATCACGGCTTTCGTCCAACGTGCCTAGTGATCCAATACCCATAGACGAATACTTCTCGGATGAGAAACTCTTTGGAACCTCTCATTTTCCCTGGTTTGCGAATATAGTGAACTATCTTGTCACGGGAGTCGTCCCTCCAGACTAGAAACTGCAAGATAAGAAGAGGTTTATTACTTGGTCGCGCATGTTTTTCTATGACGACCCTTTCCTGTTTAAATATTGCACCGACCAAATCATCCGACGATGTGTACCGAATGACGAGATCCCAAAAGTCATCCAATTTTGTCATTCGAAAGCTTGTGGAAGCCACTTTTTGACGAAAAAGACGACCACTAAAATTCTTCAATGCAACCTCTATTGTCTCATAATATTCCGGGATGTGAACGATGCTTGTAAATCTTGCAATAGGTGCCAAAGGATGGGAGCTATTACCCGACGAGACATGATGCCTCTTACCCCATACTCATTATAGAGATTTTCGATTGCTAGGGTATTGACTTCAAGGGCCCTTTCCCCCCGTCCTTTGGTTTCCTATACATCCTTGTTGCGGTTGACTACGTTTCCAAATGGGTGGAAGTTGTCGCTACCGAGAAAAATGACAACAAAGTGGTGATTAAGTTCCTACAGGAACACATACTTTCCCGCTTCGGTGCTCTGAAAGTGATAATCAGCGATAATGGCACCCACTTTTCAAACAGGCCATTCGCGAAGCTCATGAGAAAGTATGGTGTCATTCACAAGGTCGGAACAACTTATCACCAACAAATGAATGGGCAGGACGAACTAGAAAATCGAGAAATCAAGAACATTCTTGAAAAGACTGTCAATCCTACTAGAAAAGATTGGTCACTTAGATTGAACGATTCGCTATGGGCCTATCGTGTCGCATACAAAAATCTGCTCGGTATGTCCCCATTCCGCTTTGTGTATGTAAAACCTTTCCATCTTCCCATGGAATTTGAGCACAAGGCGTATTAGGAGATTAAGGAGTTGAACTATGCCATGGATAAGGCTGGTGAAGCTCGCAAGCTTCAATTAAATGAGTTAGAAGAGATACGCAATGATGCGTACGAGAATGCAAAAAATTCCAAAGAAAGGATGAAACTCGCTCATGATAATATCATTCGACATAAATAGTTTATTCCGGGACAAAAAGTACATCATTATAACTCGCGAATTCACCTATTTCTTGGCAAGTTGCGGTCATGATAGTCTGGCCCATTCATTGTAAAGAATGTATTCCCGCACGGAGCTGTTGAGTTAGACAATTTGAAAGGGGGAAATACATTCAAAGTAAATGGACAACGCCTAAAGCCATATCTAGAGGCATGTGTGGAAGAAGCCAAAACCGTTTGGTTGTTAGACCCCATTTATGGGGTAGAGTGACATGCTACAGTGAGGTTGTCCCACCCCCGACGCGTATGGGGTGAATTCTTATGTATAGTAGATGAGATTCGTGTGAGTAGTGAGAATCCCTAGGATTAGGGTACAATAAGGTGAGAGCATTCACATGTTTTGAGAAATTGAGTCAAGTTGTGTTGACCATAGATATCGAGAGGGTTTTGAGTCCAAATTGATAGGGAGCATGCTGAGAGTCGAAAAATTTCGGAGAAGACCAATTGAAATTAAGTAAGGGGAGAAATCATGCTCAATGTAAGAATCGGATCGGTTCTTTTATTTTTTAGCCGGACCGATCCAGACCGGATTGGTTCATTTCTTTTAGATTCGGATCAATACGGTAATTAAAGAACTCGAAAATTAAAAGGACTGGACCGGTCCGATCCTATACCAGCCCAATCGATCCGATTTTTGAAGTCTCTCCTCTTTCCCTAGGTGCACCCCCTTCTCCCCAATCCCTTCCCTTCCCTCCCAATTTTTCCCTCCTAAATACATCTCCTCTTTCCCTCCAAATCTTTTCCCTCCATTTCCAAAAACCTACCCACACTCCTCACCTATAAATACCCACCCATAGCCTCCACTTTTCTCCACACCTTCAACCACATCCCCTCTCTATTCTTTCTACCTATTTTTTCCAGCACCCTCCCCTTATCATAATGGCCCAAAGAGCTCCCCCGTCAAATACGACTCAACTGAAATCCTACCCTCCGTCCATGGTGAATTTCGTTCCCTCCAAGAGGAGCGTTGGTGCAATCGTTTCTTTGGTCCAGATCGCAAACTCCACATGGAGTGCGCAGTCCAATGGATGGGGCTTCCGAATTCTATCACTGCCCTCTTCTTGCCTAGGGGTTGGTGTCGTTTCCTTAATGAACCATACGAAGCGGTTTGGGCCGCTGAAGTTCGATCTTTCTATGGTTCCCTTATTCGCATGGGTCAATTCGAGTCCCAAGCCTATGTCGATGGTATCGTCATCCTTTTTTCTTTGGCCCTTCTCACGGTTAAGTTGGGCGAGTATGATGTTCCCGATGTTCAAGGCTACACATACCCAAGGAATGTTGCCCCGGTAGCCAAGGACCTGATTATGGAGCGCATTGCCCCGGGCATTGTATGGAGGGGGGAGACTGTTGATGTCGGTCGACTTAACAAGAAAGCATGCCTCACATTCCAAATTGTGTGTTCTAACATTATGAAAACCTCCAATGATTCCGCAATGCGTCCCCGTCAAGCCACATTGACATACCTTCTCTTCGATCCCAACACTTCCATTAATCTGGCTCGCACCCTATACGCTGACATTCTCGTTGCAGCCATGGATGATAAAGGTGCAGCACCACTTCCATATGCATGCCTGATTACCTCCATTCTCAAAGATGCTGGCATTGAGGCTCCGCTAGATCGTACTCGCCTCCTCGGTCCCTTTGGACAGGGAACTCACACTCGGAGCGCCATACGGCTGGCCATCATTCGGGCAAGGCGTGGAAGTGATAACGAGGACGATGCTTCCTTGAGTACGAACGAGGAAGAAGAAGAAGCAGGTGATGATGTGGAGATTGGAGACGTGGGTGTTGATGAAGAGTCGGCCGAAGAAGAAGAAGACCCTAATTTCTAATGGGAAGGTAGCGACCTCACTAATAGAATGTCGACACTCGAGATGAGATTCAGCAAATTTATGACCGACTACCGGCGTGATACAAGTATGATGTTTTGTTTGCAAGCGAACTTGTACCGACGCCAGGCACTACACCAAAACACGCCATTAGTAACACAATTTTACCATTATTAATAATATTAGTAACACAATTTTTCTATTAGAAAAAAGGCATGGGGCACGAAGCTAGTAACGGTAAAATTCTGTTACTAATAGTAACGGTAAAATTATGTTACTAATAGTAACGGTAATTCAGAATTTGTAACGAAAAATTATGTTACTAATAGTAACAGTAAAATTCAGAATTAGTAACGCTAAAGTTGTGTTACTAATAGTAACAGAACATTCAGAATTAGTAACGGAAAATTTATGTTACTAATAGTCACGAAAAAATCGAGATTACCAACGATAAAATTCTGTTACTAATAGTAATGGTAAAATTATGTTACTAATCTTAGTACATATTTAAAAAAAATATTTTTTAAGATCTAATATTCTAAATTTAAAATGAGGAACCTAATTAAATCCTAAGAACATATACAAAAATAGTGGCCTAATCATATTTCAAACTAAAAAGGGAAATGAAAAGCTTCCAACTTCAACACAATCTCAAAGCAAGGAACCAAGGTAAGGAAATCAATCAAGCAAACAAACTTTTACAAGATAATTTGCAAGTTAAATGTACAATAGTTTCAATGTGTAACTACAGTAACCCAAAAACTAGCAACACCCTTTCTCTCTTCCCTATATAATATTCCTTCTTCCTGTTTACACAAACAACAATAGTAATAGCCTGTAAAAATTATACAATTAGTAACCAATGTATCAACAATGATGTTTGAATTCTTATGGTACTTAATATACTTGAACATAGGTCAATTTGGTCCTTTCTTGCAGTAGTGGGCACCTACATAGGCAAAGAAAAAATATAGTTAGATAAAGGAAAAACTAATTCATATTTTCAAACTAAATGAACATTGATTCTCTAATTCTAAATCCATATACACCAAAAGTATAAAAAGGTGTCTAATTGCGAACATAAAACAAAACACAAAGACCACAAAACACAAAGACCCCAAGAAATAAACTCAATAGCGCAAAACGCCAAAATCCAAAACCATGAATCGTGAAACGATTTTATAACAGATAGAAAATAAAAGACGTCTAGACATCTACAAAAATTGTATGCCCAACATTGCATGGAATGGAATCCCTAACACTGGAAATTAAAAGAGTACGATAAATGAAGGATTAAAATAGATAGTTTCAGAACTGGTTTGCTTCCTTATTGCAGTTAAAACCATACAAAAAAGAATTCAAAAAGTTGGATGCAAACAACATTACCAATGAAATAGACTTTTTTATGAAGCATACAGCTGTACTCGACGCATATTTGTATAGTCTTGGAGCTATGATATCTTCAACAGATAATATAGTTTTCTTCTCTGTGCATATCTGAACATGACCATTATTTATTACCCATTTGAGAAAGAAGTTGAGAAAGCAAGAATAAGTATTGGGTTGAAGAGATTGATCCATCGAGTTCCTGGCATGGGCCTAGTGCTGATGACTTTGTACTTCCCATTTGGATTCCACAGCTCGATTGAAAATGGTTTCGCCATGGAAGTTCACAAGTAAGGGGGAGAGTGGCAGTGGCAGTGGCACCATGAGTATTTTAAGTTTCTAGTTCTTCATAAGGTGAGAAGAGGTGTATGGTATTAAAAATAAATAATTCATACCTTATTTCTAATCAATTCAGCTTCTTTGTGGGATCCCCACTCTTAAACACCCCTAACACCACAAACAATCCATCGTACCGCATCTGCATCATCAACGCCGCATCAACCAGCCATCGTACCACACCATATGTTCCTTCCCAATCTTCTCAAATTTTTTTATACCGGTCCATCTAGTCCACCTCACCGATGAAGTGAAATTCCAGAGCCAAAACTGAAAATGCTCGCACAATCATAAGTAAAAGTGTGGAGTGAAAGTAAACATATGACAAACAAAAGTTTTAAGATAACAAAATAAATCAAAATTATTGACATTTTAAAAAATCGTGAAAATAAACACAAACACAACATGTCGGACAAAATTATACCAAAAAATTGTTTATTTGGTATATATATTATCTATAAATGTCAAATATCGTTCAAGATTTTTTTACGTTACACGATATGACAAAAAAATTGTTTTCAAAAAAAGGATCACAACAAAGTTTGGTAAGCTGCATTTGTGAAAGTACAAGGATTTGTATAATATCCAAATGAACATAAAAGGTTATGAAATTCGTCCAAAGGAGTCAATTAAGGTGTGTGTTTGTATACATCTATAATGTCAACAAAACTCTATGTAATGTTAATCTTTCCCACACACTCATGGTGCAAATAAGGCTCCCTCTCTCCCATTGCATCCTCAGAAAAATACTGCTCTTAATCTTCACTGACCTCGACCTCAGTTCATCCTACGACGGATTAATCACGCTACGCAGGTGATTTAAATGCCAATTCACGTCATAATCTTCCCTCAACACATCAAATTCACTAAGATCTGCTGATGTCAAGTGTGGACCATAACGCTCTGGAAATTAAACCCATAATAACATTACTCACAAAATTAAGAATAAAAAAAATACAGTACAAAACGATAATTTACACACATATAAGTGATTGGTTAATACCTTGGATCTGGTTCTGTTTGAGGATGTCTTCTTATTTTTTCTCCTTTGTATCTGTATTTGTGCAAATTGAGATTTGAGAGTGAGTAATGACAGTTATTGATAAAAAAAAAGAACAATTGTAATCAATCTAAAATGGTTGAAATTGAAGAAAATGAATATATGCAAATATAAATATTGCGAATTGAGATTTTAAGTGTGAGTTTCGATAGTATTGATGAAAAAATTGAGCATGTAAAAGACAATATTAGTACCGACGACGTTAAGTGGAAAACGTGAGAATCCAATATTAAAGAAGAAGAATATACCACAATCAAATCGCTCGTAAAGATATGAGTACAAAAAATGAAAGAAGTTTGGCGTCGCTCGGGTTCGAACCGGAGACCTTTGGTGTGTTAACCTGACGTGATAACCAACTACACCATGACACCATGTGTTAAACTGACTCTTCTAGTTTTGTTTGATCTTTTGAACATATAATATCTTAAATTTACCAAAATATAATAATTACTTAAACTTTAGTTTCTTCATAATACCAACATTTTATTATCACTCGCTGAAACATAAAGGTAACATGGTTGTCATATACAGGCAAAACCTAAAATACATAACAAGAAAGTTTCTTCGATATCCCAAGCATTAAAATCCTCAAAAGGCCTCAATGCAACTGCTGGAAAGCAAGTAATGCAGACTAATAGTATTTGTGATTACCTTTTTTACTACTCCCACAGTCCTGTATTTAAGAGTACCTCTTTCCTCTTTGAGATTTTGCAAAATAATATTCTTCACTGGAAATCAATGTACCAAATATCATGGTATTCAGATGAATTTTTCTTTTAAGTTAAATGTTTCTTTAGAAATTTTCTTCAGTGGTTTGCTCTAGTTTTTTGTCAGGGAGTATCTTATTATGTATAACATTATTCTTGTTCAAGTGTATGTGTACTTTTAAAAGCAACTTGAAATGTGAAGGAGGATGAAGAGTAGCGTTACCACAGCACCAGTATCCATGTGACTGATATCAGCAGTCACACCAGGAGTATTAACGACATCATAGAGATGAAGAACAGACACCAACAGATTCATCTTCATCAGCATAGAAAGAGGCTAGCCAATGCCTCCTGTAGCACCCAAGATTGCGACCCTGAATCCAGGGGATTCGCCTTTTGCCCTGCAATTTGCTTGTTTCAGGCTGCAGCCACCCTCCATCTTTTAGCCCCCAGATCACATGTATTTTAAATACACAAATTCAGTATTTAAAAATAATCATAACTAAGGGAGTGTTTGATTATGTTGGAAAATATTGACAAACAGTTCTTTTTTATGAGAAGATGAAAAGGGATTGGGAAAAAAATGATCGGTGAGATGTTCACTTACTTTCCTGTTTTTCACGAAATCCAACTTCAGGGGAAAGTTAAAATAGTATTTCGTGGAAAACCGAAAAAGTAAAATGACCTCAAACCAAACCACTCATTTGTTTCCATTATTTTTTCCAATTTGTCATAAAATTTAAGTGTCTGTTACGTTATAAAGACCTGAAACTTATGATACTCAATGATCAATATAATTCAAAATAAAATTGAAATGAAAAACTACATTACATAGGTATATGATTATCAACATAAAAGACAACTGTTATGTAATTTGAACCCAATCTCGACTATACTCAGTACATGCCGACCAGGTAAAACTTGGCTTGGTCGAGGAACAGATCTATGTCGATCCCAAAACAGATCTTTGAATCTTATAAATGTTCTTAAGAGCTTTTATACTCTTTAGATCCCAAAGAGTTATGATGTAGGGTGATATAGTAGGCACTGTGTCAAAGAGTAAGTTAAATAAGGCAATCCAGACACCAACGTGTAGGGAGTAGGATGTGGAATTACACATACGTACATATACATTTTAAGAAACACACTCCAACTAGCTATACTGAGTTGTAATTAGTTGATAAAAATGGTAAAGTGAAATTCAAACTACCCGAAATCGACATGAGATGAAAAATTTAGTGCGTGCTGCCAATGCTTCCTTAATAAATCAAATTGTGATGCCTTATTGATCAAAATATAAAGATTGTTTTGAAACTTTATAAGAATAGTCTCGCAGCAGTGTGAGTGTATTGAAACAAAATAAACTGAGTAAACAAAAATACGACAAACACTTGCCTTGTTCACAGTGACCCATACTCCACTTTGGGATAATATGAAAACAAATATATGTTTTGGCTTTTGACATTGATGTGCCGTGACGAACATACTCTAAATTTTTTATTTATAATGATATTCTTCTTATAATCAATTGAACATCAAATAGATAAAGTAATTGTTGATACCAAAATTAGTATGCTGATTTGGACGAATAACAAGAAGACACGTGTCAATCTACGTGGCACAATAGCAACGAGGAAGTCTATTCCCCCGACCAAGTCAGACTCACTCCGAGCAACAAGTATACTCCGAGGAACTCTAGCTCTCCGAGGAACTCCAGCTCTCCGAGGAACTCCAACGCTCCGAGGAACTCTTGAACGACGAGCAACTAAGGCGGTTCGAGCTGCATCTCGACCGCAGCATTAATTGCCAGATAATCAATAGTTCAACTATTCATTGAATGCTTATCATCTTGACGCACACGTTTGAAGAGCATTAAATGAATTACCCTTTCATATGTGTATCATTTAATGTAACACCCTTTCATGTACAGCCTAAGGGCTATAAATACCTTGTATCACCCTCATTCAGAGGGACCGGAATTTCTTGATAGAACTTGTAATCGAGAATTCCCAAACACTCATCAATAACATAACAGTGGACGTAAGCCATTCATATAAGGCTGAACCACTTTAAAATTCTTTGTCTTATTTATTTATCTGTGATTGAATAATTAGAGTAATCTAGTTTTTTACATCAACAGATTGGCGTCGTCTGTGGGAACGATTGTTATTATCGTTTTTCACCAAAAATTATTCATCATCAATGGCAGATAATCTGAAATCCAGCAATCGAAACGCTGGAAATGCTGGAAATCCTCCAAATCTCTCTGCACCTTCAGATCTGACTGGGATTATGACCAATCTGGCTCAAGGACAAACCGCCATGAAAGAAACAATGCGACAACTCATACAGACCCTTCATAGCGGTGCACCTGCACGTTCAGGATAGCGAAGTGGTCAGAGGCAAACCTACTTACTTTCTTCACGATCCAGGCGTACTGAGTCATATCGTAATGAGGAATCTGATGATTTCTCTTATCAACCTGGGCGAACTTCGTCAACAAGGGCTACAGATACTGATCAACGTATCACTCTCTCTCCAGAAAGACCCAGTGCCTTGGAAAGACTGAGTAGGGTGTCTCCTTTCAGTCAATTAGGCCCTAGGAGGAATAGGAGTCCACCTAAGACCGTGTCGAGGAGTTTTCGACAACCATCAGATCTAAGAGAAGGATCAGCACAATCACGACCATTTGCTCGTCAAGATAGATCTCAAGAGGCCACATCAGAACAATCAATTGCTCGAACTAATAAGCCCGAGGAAGGAAACGATGCGTGGAAGGGTTCCATTCAGCGCTTGGAGGATAGATTGGGAGAAATGGCTAAGGAAAAGAATCCCTTACAACGAACTTTTGTTCAAGGGAAACCTTTTGTCCAGGCTATTGTGGGTTTTCCTACCCCATCAAAGTTTAAAGCACCAGTGGTGACCCCCAAATATGATGGAAAGACAGATCCTGTTCTACACATAGAGCAATATCAAGCTGCTGCCAACATCTATGCAGTCCCCGACGAGATGAGATGCAGAGCATTCTCAGGAACTCTTACTGGAGCTGCCCAGATATGGTACAACAATCTTCCTCGGGGTAAGATTTCAACTTTCTTTCAATTGGCCGAGTTGTTCATCGGCAATTTCTGTTTTGGGGAAAAGCCAGTAAAAAGAGTAGCACACTTGTTAAGTGTTAGACAAAAATCTGGTGAGAGTACTAGAGATTACATAACTCGTTTCAATAACGAGAAACTGAAAGTTATAGATTATGAAGAAAAGACAGCAATCACCGCCTTGATGAGTGGGTTGTTGCCTAACAAGTTGTATTACACTTTGGCCAAAGATCCACCTATAACTATGTCAGAGTTGATGGCGAAAGCGGCCAAAATCATGAATGCCGAGGAGGATATGGTTGCGAAGAAGAATATGGATAAAGAAACCAAGGTGGACGACGACAAATCCAAGAAGAAAGAGCATAAGGGCAATGGCGGTGACAAGCACTCCAAGAATAATAAATCGTCATGGGAAGTCCTGAAGAAATTCGATAATTATACTCCTTTGAAAATGGGTATTAATCATGTCTTGGAAGAAATCAAGAATAACGAGGAAGTAAAGTGGCCAAAGAAACTGAGTTCAGACCCTGACCTAAGGAACAGGGATAAATATTGCGAGTTCCATAAGGATCACGGCCATATGACCAAAAATTGCATAGCTCTTCAGAACGAGATTGAAACACTCATCCGAAGAGGGAAACTAGCAAAGTATGTTGATCGGGGAGGCGAAAGAAGAAATGATGACCGAACTAGAGAAAGGTCTAGATCTCCTCGTCGAGCAGAGGAGAAAAAGAAAAGGGATCATGAAGATGATACACAGGATGACCCCGATCTTCCCAAGAAACCAAGGCAGCCAAAACGAGAGGTATTTTCAATACGCTTTGGATCATTTGATTGTAATGTCATTACAGGAGGAGATGCAGGAGGAGGAGACCTTACTGCAGAAAGAAAAGCTTACCTCGGTGAGGCTCAGGCTTGCTCATACATTCAGCGAATAAATTTGGCTAAAGAGGATCGCCCGAGGAAGGTAAACAAAGAGAAGCTGGTCATTGGCTTTTCAAAAAATGACCTGGCAGGTGTTCTTTACCCTCACGACGACCCTTTGGTGATCAAAATGAGGATGAAAGAAGTAGTGATTTCAAGGGTGCTGGTAGATAATGGTAGTTCAGCAGACATCATGTACTATTCATGCTTTGACAGTTTAAATTTGAAATTATCTCAATTGGAACCTTATCACAGACCTCTATTGGGTTTTGCTGGCGAGAAAGTTTTTTCACTTGGGATGATCAAGTTGGATATATTCATTGGAACTTGGCCTGCTTGTCGAACAGAAAGAATACGCTTCTTTGTGATGGATAAGAATGTGCAGTCAGCTTACAACATCATCATGGGAAGAGTTAGTTTGAAGAAGTTCGAAGCAGTTCCATCTACAATACATCAGTGTTTAAAATTCCCTACAAATTTTGGAGTGGGAGTTGTGAAAGGTGATCAGAAAGTAGCTCGGGAATGTTATTATTCATCTGCCGAGCAAGAAGAGCTTGAAGAGTCAAGGAAAAAGACTACCACCTACCAGGTGGAGGAAGGTACAGAAATTGAAACACTTGATCCCAGAGATGAATCCCAACTTGTAAAAGGACAGGTGGTGGAATCTACAGTAAATGTTATTCTGGACGACGAGCACCCTGAACGAGTAACCCAGATAGGTTCATCGTTAGATGTTTCAATAAAACAGGAGTTGATAACTTTTTTGAGAAACAGAAGGAAAACTTTTGCATGGAGTCATGAAGACATGCCAGGAATAGATCCGAACTTCTTATGTCATGAGCTCAATGCGAATAAGGAGATCAAGCATGTAAAGCAGAGAAGAAGAGTGTTTAGTCCCAAGAAGAATCAGGTTATACAAGAGGAAGTCGACAAGCTCCAAAAAGCCCAATTCATTGAAGATGTGAAGTATCCAGACTGTTTGGCAAATGTGGTGATGGTGAAGAAGAAAAATAATAAATGGAGAATGTGTGTTGATTTCACTGATCTCAACAAGGCCTGCCCAAAGGATCACTTTCCATTGCCCAGAATTGATCAATTAGTGGATGCTACCTCGGGACACGAGCTGCTCAGCTTCATGGACGCTTACTCTGGTTACAACCAGATCAAAATGAAACCTGAAGACAGGAAAAGCACTTCTTTTATTACCCCTAGGGGAACTTATTGTTATAATGTTATGCCTTTTGGTTTGAAAAATGCAGGAGCGACATACCAGCGGCTGATGAACAAGGTTTTTGCCGAACAAATTAGTTGCAATATGGAAGTCTATGTCGACGATATGCTGACAAAGAGCAAAAAAGCTGTTGATCATCTAGTTGACTTAGGTCAGACCTTTGATCAACTGGATAAATACCAGATGAAGCTCAACCCGATGAAGTGCACCTTTGGAGTACAAGAAGGAATGTTCCTCGGGTACATCGTCAACCAATGAGGCATTGAAGAAAATCCAGCAAAGATCAAAGCTCTTTTAGGGTTGCGATCGCCAACGACGAAGAAAGAGGTGCAGAGTCTTACAGGACGAGTTACAGCGCTCAACAAATTTGTATCCCGAGCAACTGATAGATGCCTCACATTCTTCAAAACACTTCGAAAAACTTTCGAGTGGAATGATGAATGTGAAAAAGCCTTTCAATACTTGAAGAAATATTTGGGAGCACCTCCATTGTTATCCAGGCCAGTAATGGGAGAGAAATTGTACTTGTACCTGGCAGTATCAGAGAATGCAGTCAGCTCGGCATTGATCAGATTGGAGAATGGAGTCCAGAAGCCAATTTATTACACAAGTAAGGCTTTCCGAGGTGCAGAGATCAGGTACCCAAAGCTGGAAAAATTGGCATTGGCATTAATTGAAGCAAGTAGAAGAATGAGGCCTTATTTCCAGGCCCATACCATCGTCGTGTATACGGACATGCCATTGAGACAAGCAATTCATAAGCCAGAAAAATCAGGGAGACTGATGTATTGGGCAATAGAGCTCGGTGAATATGATATTGTGTATGAACCCAGATCATCATTAAAAGGGCAGGCTGTAGCAGACTTTATAGCAGAATTTACATATCCTGATGCCCCCGAGGAATAAAAGTTGCTCGCTGACCAACCTGTGGATGTTACAGGATCAACATACATAAGTCCAGATCAACTCCGGTTGGTAAAAGGGCTTGTGGATGTAGAAAGATCATCAAATTCAAACCCGGACCAACTCCGGTTGGTAAAAGGGCGAGAAGAGATGGTCGACGAAGGGCGAAAAATACCAGGGGAAGATGAAAGGAAACAGCAGATATTTCACCGAGGAACTCTGTCAAATAAGAAATTTGAAGACGAGTTACCTACATGGAGATTATATGTAGATGGGTCATCTTTCACAACAGGTTGTGGGGCAGGGATTGTTTTGAAAACCCCAGACGAGATTGACATGGAACATGCCTTGCGATTCCAATTCAAAGCTTCCAATAATGAGGCTGAATATGAAGCCTTAATAGCAGGTCTTAATTTAGCAAAGATTATGGAAGCGCAATAAGTAATGGTATTCAGTGATTCTCAATTAATTGTGAATCAGATGATGGGAACATATGAAGTTAAAGGATAATTAATGGTCAAGTATCATGCAAAGGCGATGGAGTTGTTGGCAGAATTTGATGCCATTCAGTTGATCAGAATACCAAGAATGGAGAATGCATAAGCAGACGCACTGGCCCGACTAGCATCAGCTACTCGTACCGAGCTGCGAAGAACTATACCAATTGAAGTATTAGAAGCTCGGAGCATAGATGAAGACCTGATGATGAATGTTATTACCCTTGATTTAGGACCATCTTGGATGGATTCCGTCAGGGCATATATTGAGGAGGGAGAATTGTCGAAAGATAAGCTCGCTGCAAGGAAATTTAAGTTTAAAGCTGCTCGGTATGTACTAACTAATGGTGTTTTGTATAGACGAGGAATTATGGTAGGTTTGCAGAGATGTGTGCATCCCTCCGAGGTGAAGGAATTGATTGAAGAGATCCATGAAGGGTCCTGTGGAGCCCATGTAGCAGGTCGAACACTTTTGCAAAGGGTGATGACATAAGGATACTACTGGCCAACGATGAGGGCTGATTGTATAGCCTATGCTAAGAGATGTGATAAATGCCAACGTTTTTCCTCCATCTGACGAACTCCACAAGCATTGTTGACACCCATAACTTCCCTTTGGCCATTCGCCATGTGGGGAATGGATTTGGTTGGACCACTGCCAACGACCCGAGGAAGATTCAGGTACCTCGTCGTCGCAGTGGATTATTTTACTAAGTGGGTAGAAGCTGAGCCTCTGATTAATATGACATACGAGAAGGTGTACCAATTCGTTTGGAAGAACATCATATGCCGATATGGTCTCCCTCATGCCTTCATCACAGACCATGGAACACAATTCGATAACGAGGAGTTTGCTGCCTATTGTCGACAATCAAACATTTTGAAGACTCATTCAGCACCAGGCCATCCTCAAAGCAATGGACATACTGAAGTGACGAACATAACATTACTAAATGGTTTGAAGAAGAGGCTAAGTGAGGCTAAAGATAATTGGATTAATGAGCTACAGTCAGTATTATGGGCTTACCGAACAACTCCCCGAGAAGCAACTGGAGAATCACCATATATGCTGGCATTTGGAAGTGAGGCTGTAATACCTGCCGAGTTGGGTCTTCCAACACACAGAGTGCTGAATTTCAATTCCCCAGTCAGCGACTTGATGAGGAGATTAGATTTGGACATGCTCGAGGAAGTTAGAGAAGAGGCAGCCATTAGGAATGCTGCTTATCAACAACGAACAACCCTGTTCTACAACAAGAGGGTGAAAAAATGCGACTTAAAAGAAGGAGATTACGTGCTAAAGAAGGTCATTCAAAAGCACAATAAATTGGAAGAAAACTGGCATGGACCTTACCGAGTTACTGCAGTTGTCCGACCAGGAACTTACCGAATAGAAACTCTAGAGGGAGAGGAATTTAAGAATGCATGGAATGCTGAACACCTACGCAAGTATTATCAGTGATGTAAAATGTAAAGCAGTTCCATCAATATGAATAAAACGATGATATTTCACAATCTTCTCTCCTTTTATTGAAAGTTTTTCGGGGAATACTAGTGTGTTTAACACTACGTTGCTCGGCAGTAAAAAGAAGATGATAGCTCAAACCCATGACCAACTCCGGTTGGTAAAAGGGAGAGAACAAACTATACTCCTTTGGTTAGGAGGCATACACTAGTGTGACCAACTATGGTTGGTAAAAGAGCTAGTGGACATGATAGTTCAAACCCATGACCAACTCCGGTTGGTAAAAGGGCGAGAACAAACTATACTCCTTTGGTTAGGAGGCATACACTAGTGTGACCAACTAAGGTTGGTAAAAGAGCTAGTGGACATGATAGTTCAGACCCACGACCAACTCCGGTTGGTAAAAGGGCGAGAACAAACTATACTCCTTTAGTTAGGAGGCATACACTAGTGTGACCAACTAAGGTTAGTAAAAGAGCTAGTGGACATGATAGTTCAAACCCACGACCAACTCCGGTTGGTAAAAGGGCGAGAACAAAAGATGATCGATGAAAGGCCAATCTCGGTTGGTTAGGAAACAAGACATGATCTCAAATGCCAACTTATGTTGGTCGGGAAGTAAGATTATCTCAAAATGCCAACTTATGTTGGTCGGAAAGTAAGTTTATTACATAAAAGTTCATCGGAGAACAAATATTCCAAACTGAACCAAGTATAGTTGGTCGGGAATAAAAACCCACTAACTGTAGTTGGTCGACGAGGAAAAATCTTTGACCTAGGTTGGTCGGGCACATTTTATGAAAAAGATAAAATTTACCAAGTATAGCTGGTCGGGGATAAAAACCCATTAACTATAATTGGTCGACGAGCTCAAATTAACAACCTTGGGTGGTTGGAAGAAATTTTAACATTTTTATACTCATTACTTTATTGTTAAGTGATCGAGCAACATTACTGGTACTTGTATTTTTTTACTAAGTTGGTCGATGAACCGCACAATATTGTTATGCAAGCATAAAGTGTTTGACAAGCACAAAACAATAGCAATACAGATTTACAAACAGAAAATGAAAATCTTTCATTAAAATTCAAAACGAATTACAATTTACATATGTGTACTAATTATTACATTGAGATCCCTACTCTATTGGTTTCTTTCCCTCAGCTTTTGAAATAGGTTCCTCGCCAGCAGGCGGATCATTTAAAGTCTGAGGAGAGTTAATGAAGTTCAAGTCCTTCAGCATCCTAACGTTCATCACAGAAGGTGTATCCAGTAGATGCTCGGTACGAGATACCTCGATCTGAGAATGAAGATTGTAGTCACCGAGGTATTTTGCAATTAAGCTCCGAGGAATGGCACGAGCTGGGATCCATTCCATGTCCAATTTATAAGGTGGCACAGTCAAGTCTAGTAGCCCAGGAGCATGATAATCCCATAAATAATGGCCCTGCTCTAGTTTTAATACACCCAGGGCGTTCAACCATCCCTGTTTATAACCTTCATTATTGGCATTTTCAATGCGAGCATCCAAGTGATAAAGGGCCTCATTGTAGCCTGCATTCCAGAACTCACGAGGTTGTTTGTGGAATTGGAAAGTTATTCTCTCTAACTGCTCATGAAGGTTCCTGGCAAAAACATCCTTATTCTTCAGAGCAGACTTGGTCGAAGCAAGTTGATCCTCCAAAATTTGGATTTTCTTAGACATTTCAGATAAAGCCCGATCTTTTGCATTCAATTGGCACGCTTGAGTTTCCAACGTTGATAGAGTACGAGCTTCTTCAACATTACGACTAAGAGCTCTTGATCCTCCTCGAGCAGGTCGGGAACTTGGTTCCTCGACAACATTCTGAGCAGCTCGTCCTCATCCACGAGAACCCCTTCCTCGCCCCCGAGTAGCAGAAGAAGTACCAGATCTTCTCAAGGCATCCAACTCTTGCCTTAATTTGGCATTCTCAACCTCTAGAAAGGAAAATCCCTCGTGAGTCACTGGGATTACAGCTGTTGAAGAAGATGCTGCAGACTTATATTGTGCCAACTCTTTCTGCAAATTGTTATTTTCTTGCTCTAGCAACTCGACAATCTGTCTACAAGCTTTAACTTCACCCCTTAGGGTTTTCTCCCTGACATCATACCCAGCAATGATCTTTTTGTGGCCTGTCTCGGCAGAAAGCTGTTGATACCTCTTTTCATACCCCTCGTGCAAAAGGGGAGTTGAGTCTTTGTACTGAGTCTGAAGATCTTCTAAAGTAATTGAAGCTCCTCGATCATGTCATAGTAAGCCACGTTATTGGCCACAGCTCGATCAAGTAAGCCCTTCAGGTATTGATAAGCTTCTACTGCCTGCTCTGAAGCACTATGGCCAAGGATGTCGGCAACTTCTGATGCACTTAGGTCTGTGTGACCAGCTTTATAATATTCATAGCATTGCTGCATCAACTTTGTGTCATTAGCAGACAGCAAATCCATCCTGGCCAGAAACTAGCAGAGAAAGAAAAAGAAGATCAAGACAGAGTGCAGATAGAGAAGAGACAATCATATGGAAGAAAAGAACTCAAATTTTATTAGATCATAAGGCAAAGTTACAAAGATCTGGGATACAAAGTACAAGTAAACGGAAAAATAAAAGAGAATACCGAACAACTTCACACCTTTTCCTTGTCTCCCAAGACTTTCTCGGGAGGCTGGGACGAGGAGCTTGGTTGCTCGGTGGGAACAATAATTTGGTCGACTGGAGTTGGGATTTGTTCAGGAGGAGCAGGAAAAGAAGAAATCTCCTCAGTAGATGTCTGGTTGGGTTGTGTAGCAATGACTTGATCACCCACTATCAGTGAAGACTCCTCGGATGCAGCTTCATCCTCTTCTTCATCTTCAATAGCTGGAGGAGGACCAGGAAGATGTTGTTGAAATAGTTCAGAGTCCTCGCTCACCTTCAATTCTTGCAAGGCAGCAACCCAACCATCTCGGAAGTATTTCAAACTCCCATACTGCACCTGAGCCATCATTGCAGCTACCCCCTATCCCATCCTTTGTCCCAACCGGTTCGAAAGGATTTTTTAACAGACACTTTTATCTTCATTTTCTCCGAGGAGAGCTTCTCGGATAGAAGATCCTCGGTGGCTTTCAATTTGGCCTCCACCTCCTCTTTCTGGCGATTTACTTCTCGCAGAAGGGATAGATCTTCCTAGGCCGATTTCAACTTATTCTCAAGCTCCCCAAAACTTGTGAGCTTCTCGGCGTATTTTTTATTCTCTCTCTCCAAGTCCTTCACCTTCTTTCCCAACTGCACTTTCTCTGCCTCAGACGCAGTCAACTTCTTCTCTCATTCACCCTTATCCTCGTCGTATTTTTACGGGATTCCTTCAGAGATTGGGCCAAACCCACAAAGGCATCCTCCACTCCAGACGAGGAGCTAGAAGCCTTGAGTGCTTCATCTTTCTTCACTATGGTGTTAAGCAACTCACCAGCTGTATAAAGAAGAAAATAATGATAAGTCAGTGCCGAGATACATATATTGACTGAAAGAAAGAAAAATTCAGGATAAGAGAAACTTACTGAAGCAATGTGACGAGTAGCTAGGGATGTCAGCATATCCCTAGACATGTTCTCTTCAATTCCTTGGACTTCAGGAATTGTCCAAGTCTTTACCGAGCTCATCGCAGAACTCGGGGGAATAATGGTTGGGACACCAGCTCCACTAGCTTGGAGTTGGGGAATGGTCTCAGTCAAAGTGACCGAGGAGGATTTCTTCAATCTCCTCAGAGGAACTTCAGTAGTTTCAACCAAAGAACTTTTGGTTGGGACCACTTCCACAGGTGCACTTTTCTTGCTCGGAGCCACTGGGGGCTTCTCGGCAGCCTTCTGAGGAGCAACAGAAGGGGCACCATATACTTTCTTTGTCCCCTTTGGGACTTAAGCCTTGTTTCTTTTTCCATCCCCAGCAGAGGAAGTCTCCTCGAAGATAGCAGGAACTCTTCTCTTGCCCATCTTCTGACTTAGAGGAATGTGAGATTCTGGTGAAGATTCCTCAGAAGCTGGCAATGGGTCACTAATGCTGACCACAGGACGAGCAGTAAAAGATGACGTGTAGCTCCTGTACTGCAGCAAATATGAAGCAGACCTGATGTGCTAGTCTGCAACTCTTCGATGCAAATTCCAGATATGTTTCAAATGTTTAATATTTACTTCTGATTCCTTTGGAGTTTTTCTCTTACTGTCAACTGCAAACAAATACATAGTGAAATATCAGTCATACATTTTGTCAAACACAATGAAGTCGTAATTTCAAAAATAAAATAAGATGAAAATAACCTATCCCATTGCCATATGGGGGGCATCTGGGACCCTCATATACTGCATCTCCAACCAAAGGGGCATGTTGCCAATTTTTTATAACTACCCCATATTCAAAATAATCCCTGTTTACATCAGGGAGGTTGACTACTAAGGCCCTATTCAAAAACCTAGTTTTTAAATAAAAAACATTGTCTAAAACAGCCCATCTGTAACAGTACATAATCTCAGGAATTCCTATACGAGTTCCATGAGTTTGATTTAACCTATGTACCCCATTAACTATTCTCCATGTGTTGGGGGCTATTTTTGCAGGGACAACATCGAAATACTGACAGAACTCTAAACACAAAGGGTTTGGTGGAAAAGAAAATCCACATTCAGCAATAAAGAGGCTAGGGAACCAATGTCCCTCAACCAAATTAAAATAAGTTGAAGGCTCAGAAAGACTCTCCAAAGTTACCCAAGAAGGAATAGAGAAGTCAGAACGGAACTTCTCAAGAGATTCGATAATATAAACCATGGTGAATAAAAAGAAATGAAGAAGAAGGAAGAAAATCTTACAGGAAAGAGGAGATTTGTTGACAAACAAACGAAGAAAGGGATGAACGCACAGGAGAGAGAAAAGCTATAGAAAACTCGAAAGCAGAAATTGAAAAGGTAGAAGACGATGGGATTGCCTCTGAAGCTTAAATACTTTGCCTTGGGAAACGGCGAAAGAAATGATTACAAAAAAGAAACTATTACGCTACCGGCAGCTAAAAGGACAAAAAGGGCACGAAGATCGAAGCACTTATAAAAATGCAAAAAGGCGGATTCTGCGAATTTGGAAGGAAATTCAAATACGAAGAAAAGGCTCCTAAAACCCAGGAAAGTCATTTAATATTGCCATATACCGAGAAAGAATGTTCCATACTCCTCAAAGTTCAAAATATGAAACATTGGGGGCTTCTGTTGATACCAAAATTAGTATGCTGATGTGGACGAATAACAAGAAGACACGTGTCAATCTACGTGGCACAATAGCAACGAGGAAGTCTATTCCCCCGACCAAGTCAGACTCACTCCGAGCAACAAGTATACTCCGAGGAACTCCAGCTCTTCGAGGAACTCCAACGCTCCGAGGAACTCTTGAACGACGAGCAACTAAGGCGGTTCGAGCTGCATCTCGACCGCAGCATTAATTGCTAGATAATCAACAGTTCAACTATTCATTGAATGCTTATCATCTTGACGCACACGTTTGAAAAGCATTAAATGAAGTACCCTTTCATATGTGTATCATTTAATGTAACACCCTTTCATGTACAGCCTAAGGGCTATAAATACCTTGTATCACCCTCATTCAAAGGGACCGGAATTTCTTGATAGAACTTGTAATCGAGAATTCCCAAACACTCAGCAATAACATAACAGTGGACGTAGGCCATTCATATAAGGCTGAACCACTTTAAAATTCTTTGTCTCATTTATTTATCTGTGATTGAATAATTAGAGTAATCTAGTTTTTTACATCAACAGTAATATACCAAGAAAACAGATGTGGTATATCCTACTTGCAAAGAGAACATTAATTCAATAATAATATAGAGATATACTATTTCATCAATAAAATTTTCCTTACATATGCTTCGAGAAGACTGAATTTTTAATCAACCCTCTTCCACAATTGCCCAAAGAGAATGCGAATTTAAGTTCCAAGGGTTCCAAGGATTTCATCACCTCAAGTCGCGGTTCTATCCACAAAAGCATGAAGTTTTAGTTCCTCTAAATTAAGTTTGACAGATCTGTAATTTTGCCCAGTGATATACACCATGATAGGTCCAGGAGTTTCAAAAATTTTAAAACCTTAAGGCCCTCAATGTCGCATAAGTTCTTACATACCCATAGAACTAGTACTCTCAGCCTTCCCAAGTTTGATAGATCAGGTTATCTTTTGATGGAATTGCAACCACATATATCCAAAAGTTCTAAGGATTTAAATTTTCATAGGCCTTGAATCTCGATTAGTTTTCCTAAATTTATTGGTTTGTGTTTTTGTGCATATTTTTTAGACTTCATTTACTTAAGATGTTGTCAAATGAAAAGCTGAATTTTAGATGCTTGTGTGTTGTGAACTCTTATATTAAATGCATAGAATCAGAAGTTTTACTATATTGTTAATCGATACATCAAGGAGTATAAAGAGCATATAACATCTTCTTTGAATTGATAACTTTGGATCTTAGAAATGTTATTTAGAGCAAATATTAGAAATGCATAGAAATGTTCGTTGAATTGATGACAATTTACCTTTCCACTGAACTTTTTCTCAAGTTCCCTTACGAACCTAAGATGATTCTTGTGAAAACCTTTTCTCAATCGGTAGGAAACCTGGATCACAATAGCCTTCCAATTTCCAGAGACATCAATTTGACTGCACGCAGAGTATAAATAAAACATTAGCACAAAGAGCTTAATGATAGAGTTTAACATGCTATCAAATTATCAATAGAATCCTTACAGAGCCGAGTTGAGGTAAATGTCTTACAGCTCACTTTTAAGTTCCCGGTTCGTGTTTTCCAAGTCAAACAACACTTGCAGACATGTTTAAGACAGAAACGTAGTTAATACGAAACATATGGAAAAATAAGCAAGCCAATAAACGATAGCTTAGAATGTTGAATAAAAGGTAACAATAAAAATTGTGCGACGGTCACCTCAAACTCTTTCGGTTCCATATCCTTATCCTTATGGATCTTCTTCTTCGAAGTATACATCTTGACAGATCTGATTTACATCGCAATGATTTAGCAAAAAAGTACAAGGAATCTAACATCAGAGTATAAGAAGTGGGACTATAGAATTGAATGATAAATAACATCAATTGGTGGTTCTGGTACAACAATTGTCAAAGTGCAAATGGGCCGAATTTCATTAACTCTACTTCCAGAATATGTATGGTTTGTTAAGAGAAAGGCACAAGGCATTTTCATGACAAAAAGTGTAAAATTTAAAACACAGTAAATAACATTCACACAATCATTTTGAGAAGAAAAAGGAACATATTATTTCAACAAACATTATACATAAATTTTACAAAGAGGATACCACCAATAAACAAATTATATCAACATAATATTGCACAAAAGCGCACTATGTAGGTTATTGTTTTAAATCCTCATCGAGATTGCTTCCCAAAACCTGAATATTACCAATAAATCTACATTCTGAGCACACAAATACATATTATACCCTTCTCTCACTGACCCTCTCTCAAATTGAGGCTATGGAAGATTTTGTTAATGTTGCCCCTATGGTCTTATGCTTTTCGTTTTAGTTCTTCCTCTGACACGGTCTAGCTTATGTGTTGCACGCTTTTTATGTTATTTTCCTTGAAACTAGTCAAAGTTTTGCAAAGAGAGTGACAAGTGCAAAAAAGCACAAAAAGATGTAAGCCTTTGTTCGGGACACTAAACCAACTAAGCTTCAAGCGTTTTTGCTCCAAAAAGCCTCTAGGGTGGGGCTCAAAATTCATCTTTCCACACTTTTAAACATTAACATATGTATATATAATGGGGTACGATTGGGAGGGAGAGGATTATCCTCACAACATCAGGAAATATACTAAAAGAAATCACGTGCTTAAGTGACTTGACCCAATAGTTTAATTCAGGTATACACACAAAACCATATAATCCAATTTAAATCGCGATAGTTAATTTGATGTGCATTCTAACCTCATTTCATGATGCAATTCAAACATAAGCATATTCGATCCACCAGAAAGCATTAAAAAAGCAGCTTTCATTACATGTATTGGCATTGTTAACAAAGACGTTCCTAATAACCGGTTCTCCAGCAAAAACCATTGTACCCAATTGGAGGATAAATAAATGTGCAATCAGAAAAACAATTAAAACTTTGTTATGCTAAACACAATAAATGGTACCCACAAAAAATTATTCATTTTCTCCATGTGTACAAAACATACGCTTTAACGAGCCTAAAGCTACTAGGCGAAACAGACATTGATACATATGTAACACATAATCATACTCGTGTTTAGTGATTGCATCACCTTCACAAACATGAACAAATGCCGAAACCTCTGCATACATACAAATAACAAATCGAAGTTAAGATATCATCAATGTATATCCATGCGTGTGTGTGTGAGAGAGAGAGAGATAATAACGCACCTACAACTTCGAATGGAGGGTCTTAATCGCGATAACCACCATGGCCACCGTCGCCAAATCGACCACAACTAAAGTCGACGTTGCTACTGTCTCGGTCGCCCCTAAAATTCATGGCTAATTTGGTGTATCTCTCACCATAGCATAAATCCTCACCGCAACACGTTCTTATAGGTTTAATTAAACAAATCCCCTCAAAACAATACAAACTACAAAAAAAATTATTCAATTAATTTTAATTAGTACTTCACTTCATTTTCCCCAATTCATTAAAAACTTAAAAAAAATACTAGATCATGTACAAAACACAAATTCATAACAAAAGCTACACAAACAAAAGAAAAACTAGAAAATATCAAATCAAAGGAAACCTAACAGGACAATTGTGTAATTAGTTATTCACTACTAGTAAAAACTATATATCTTGTGTTCATAACAAAAAAAAAACAATCGAACAAATCGAGCCAAAACGAACATCAATTCGATCAATACAACAATTTGTCATTCACTTAATTTTAACCTAACTAAACGAAAATATCAAATCGATTAAATTTCAACAGATGAGAGATGAGAGTGTTTGCTGTACAAAATTAATCACTTTAATCTAATTTCTCCAAAAACCTAACAAATGAGTTGATCACTTAACAAAAACACAACTACAAAGCAAAAACTACAAAAATAACATAAAATTGCTCAAATATAAACAAATAGAAGTTTGTAATTTTTGTTTTTACCTTGAGATCTAGACATTCGATAATGGTGGCGAGATAAACAAGTGTATCTAGACATCGGTTTTTCTTAAAATATATTCCTGCCAACTGGAAGTTGCAATCCAACTTTTGTAGATCGATTTTTCTTCGGTCCATTGTTCTTCTGGGTTTCCTCAGCAGGTTTTGTAGATCGATTTTTGTCAAATACTACGGATGGAGGTCATGTGAAGGTTGAGAGAACATAGTGGGTGAGAGGAGAGCATTTTTGGACTTTCGTTACGAGGGAAGCCTCCCGCTTCTATTTCATTAGATGTGTTAATAAAATTGTTTTTTGATTTATGATTTGACATGATAAAGGTTATTAGTAACACATATTTTAATTTAGTAATGGTAAATTACTATTAGTAATTATAATGGTATAATAGTGTTAGTAATAAAAAAAATAGTATGTTACTAAAAGAGTGTTTTGGTGTAGTGAAGGGGATCCAAACGAGCCATTCCCATCCTACTTTTATGACCCTTATGGCCCTGATGCGCCCATCTCTTCCCACCCATCGCCCCAGTGAAGATATGTTGGTTTGTGGCAGTTTCTAGTAGTTTCCCTTGTTCACATGTATGTATGCTCTCTCCTATTATTGTACCATGGTCCTGTTATATAAAAATCTGCATTTTCTCCATTTGTTTGTTTTATTTATCGCACTTCTTATTTTGCCTTGTTTAGCTTTTCGTCATTTTTGCTTGAGGACAATGCAAAAGTCTAAGTTAGGGAGGTGACAAGTGAGTATTTCTAAAATTTCACAAATTTTCAAAAATGCACAAAAATTTCAAAAAAAAATCATAAAATCTTGAAAAATCCAAAAATATTTTTGTTCAAAATAAATAAAAATTGGAATTCAAAATTTTCAAAAATATCATTAAAAGTTGGTTTAAAGTCTCAAGTTGAAAAAACACAAATACACAAAGCCGAAATTGACCAAAGATGGAAATTGTGCGAAAATTGACGACTTAGTGAATAAGTGTGGAGATTAACAACCCCGGTGAGTTCGAGCCTTTCATTTTTGTGAAAATTATAAATCAATCCGAGTTAATTGTTAACTCAAAGTTCTTTTTAGCAGTCTAAATAATTCGTCGAGGATCTCAATCCTTTCATTTTGATCGGTTTTGATAAATATGTGTGATATTGCCTTTAAAAGCGCGCTACAAATCTCTAAATTAAATTAATCTCAAGACGCATATGGTAGAGCAATTAGTATTTTGGACAATGAAGTAGGCCCTCGTTTGTCACCCAAAAATATTGGCCAGAAAAAGTAGCAAAAAATAATCCCTTTGATAACCCCATTGAGCCAAATAAAACTTATCCTTTTCGTTTGGTAACCCAAAAAATCCAAAAAGCCCAGAATTGTGAAAATCGAATATTTATCAAATAAAGTCCGGAAAGTGCATAAAAAGGGGCAAGAAAAGAATAGAAATGCTCAACAAAAAAAGTAATAAAAGAAAAGAAGTGAAAAACAGAAAAAATAAAGAAAAAGAAGAAAAAAATGAGCAATAGCCCGGAAAAGCACAAATGGACATCATAAATGACTTTTCCAATTCCAACCTTCCCTACAATTTTCATTTTACCCAATATACCTTAAAACCCGAAAAGGTCCTAACTGAGTCCAAATTGTGAAAATGGTTACCGCGTGGAGAGCTAAGACACCAAAAGATAATAAAAGAGATTGAATGCATGAATAAGAGGTAATGTTCATGTTTTTAAAACCGTATTCCGTTGATGAGATCCAATCACTATAAAATTTTGGCCTTTCTTCTTGTGTACGTGAACTTAGTTCCACTACATTTACTCTTATAGAGCACACACACCGAGAGAATAGCCACAATCCGAGTGATTCGTTTGAGAGAGCATTCTATGAGAATTTGAAATCAAAACGAATTTTCGGGTAAGTAATGTAATGGTCAATCGGTGGAAATTCGCGATTAAATTTCTGGCTTCGCACACTCGCACTATGATTTGAGACTCTTGAGCATGACTTGATGATGATTATTTTCTGGGAAAGTTTGAATTATATAATTTTTGCGTATTTTGAATTTTCTTTGAGTCGAATTTTGTGGGTACATTCACTGCAAACCCTCACGAGACACAACTCGACCTACTAGGGTGACCTAGGGGTTTAAAGGCTTGTTGCATATGCTAAATGCAATCGCTTGCCCATGAAAAAGGTATTCTATCCCAATAAAATTATTTTCAAGAGTTGAGCCTTGCTAGGATTCTTTTACATTTCTCGAGACGCGCAAAGTTCTAAGTTAGGGGGATTTGATTCAGCATAAATTTTTTCAAATTTATCCCTTTAATTTACTTACTTTTAGAACCTCGAATAATGTAATCAATTTTATTTTATCTCATAATCTTGCTAATTACTTATTCTAATGAGTACCCCAATTTTTTGGTATTTTTACCTTGAATTCGAATGAGGCATCTAAAGAAGGGTTGAAGATATCAAGATCACAAGTACATAGGAAGAAACGGAACCTCAATTGGAGTCCCGGTGTGAAAGTTATCCGCAGTCAAAGCTTGAAGAAAAAGTCAAAGGAATCTCGGACCGATCTGAAATGCCAATTTCCAGAGAACCCCGGATCGAAGACGGATCGAAGATGAAGGAAAATCAATGAACCGATCCATACCGGATCGATCTGACCAAGAAATAAATGAACCGATCTGGATTCAAGCCAGACAGAACAGAAGGAGGCCCGGACCGATCCGATTGTCGAATTTTGATTTTTTTTTTCTTCCTCTAATGGAGAGTCCTAGTTCAGCTAAAAATTTTGGAGCCTTGTAGGGTATTTAAACCCGATTTATTATCATTCTAAAAAAATGAAGAATTTATCTAATTTTCCATCCTTTTCAGTAAAACCCTAGTTTGAAGATTGATTATAATTTTAATTCCAAGATTGAAGATTGTTCAGATTTCTGTGATTACAAGTAATTTTAGTTGATGATTTCAGTATTTTGGTGAGTTAGTTGACTAATTTCCTCTGTCTAATCTTCCGTCTACATAATTCTTCAATTCTCCCTTAGTTTAATCATGATTTCTTGCAATTCAAAAATCGTTTTCATTAATTTCAGCATATTAGGTTAGGTTTTCTAAGGTTGGATTCATGAACCCAACCCGATGTGGTAGTTGCATGTGTATAAAAGTAATCCTTTAAATTTAATGATTTGATTACGACCGTATTTCACAGGAATGCTACAATTATAGATCTTTGGATCTCGTTTGCTTCAGGATAATCGGGATGCTTTAGAATGCAATTCGAGTGTAACTATCGCATTACCGATTTACTCGTCCTCTGATTAAATATGGCGCGGGCTTGAACATCATATACGTAATGCTTGGGAGTATTAAATTCTTGGTCTAATTAATCATTTAAATTTATGATTAGTTTTATATCATCAATACACTAGGGTTGGGGGATTGTATTCCTGTCCTGTTTTTCTCATCATATAGTTCGAATTTTCAAATCATTCATCGTTAGTATTTTAGGTAATTTAGAATAGTTGGATTTCATTCATACTTTAGTTCATTAGTTAAACATTTTCAAAATTTGCATATAGTTGTAGCCATTTCACCATCCAATCACCTTTTCCTTTTCCTTTAGAGTCAGAGTTAGGATTCCTTCGTCTGTCCAACGTCGTTATAACTCTGTTGTCCTATTTCCCTATGGATACGATCCCGACTTACCGGGTTTATTACGAATGCGACAGGCTTGCACTTGATCCTAGACAGAACGCACATTAGAGACACTTTCTGAGTCACGTCAATAATCGATATCACGCCTAGTTTTACAAATTGGTATTAGAGTAGGTTACTCTAATTTACGTGCGATTCTTTTTTCGCAAATTTTATGATATCGATTTTTTTTTAAATCTTATTTTGAAATTTTTGTAATTTTTTCGATGGAAAACTTCTATAATCAGTTGGCTATCTTTGATGACACAAATTATGCCTATTGAAAAGCCCGCATGAAATCTGGTTTTTAAAAGCAATTGATGAAAGTGTCTAGATTGTTTGTGAAAGAGGGTGGAATCCTCCCAATATCACCATTAAGAATGTCACCAATCCCAAACCTATCTCGGATGGATTGAGGAAGATTTTAAATGGAGTAATTTTAACTCCCGTATCCTTAGCATTTTTTCTGAAGTCATCTCCCCCGATGAATTCCTCCATATTATGACGTGCACAAAGTCTAAAGAGGCATGAGATATCCTCTAATTGACCTATGAGGGTACCAACGCAGTGAAGGCATATAAGTTACAAAATTTGACCACCCAATTTGAGAGAATCCCGATGTTAGAGTCTGAGTGTTTGGACGAGTTTTATACTAGGTTGTCGGACACAGTCAACACAAGTTTTAATTTGGGTGAGAAAATTGACGAGGCGAGGGTTGTTAAAAATATTTTGAGGTCACTTCCATCCCGTTTTATTCCTAAGGTCACTATTTTAAACTCTTTGGGGATATTAGGTACACTTACATTAGAAGAACTCATAGGAGACCTTCAAACTTATGAGATCGACATATTTCCCCAAACTGTTAAGCCTAAGGATATAGGTACTGCACTTAAGGCACATTCTAGGAAGAGTGAGGAAGTGTCTAGGAATAAAGAGAAGAAAAAAAAAGATATTTTGTGAGTCCGAGTCAGAGGGAGATTTTTCTTTTGATGATGTGACCATGTTTGCTAAAAATATTAAACATTTTCTCAAATTTTCCAAACAAAATTCTTCCAATAAAAAGATGTTTAAGAAAAATAAAAAGAAAGAAGAGTCCAATGAGAGTGGTGAGAAAGAGAAAGAGGAAAAGGCGAGATGTTTTGAGTGCGAGGGAAAATGGAACAAAGCATTTCAATGTGCAACTATGCTAAAAAGAAAAGGCATTAAAGTTGTTATGCCAGCTACTCTTAGCGATAGTGACGAGGAGGTGAATGATACCGTGGATGAGTCACAGCATGGTATGTGTGTCACATTTATGGAAAGTCACGTGACCACACCTAGTTTGTCCGACGATGATAAGGATACTTGTGTACTGTGACAACCCTGCTTTTTATATCTAATTCGGTTAGCTACGCCCAATTAAATTAAAGCGGAGCGTCAATATGTTGGCATTAGAAACATAATTTAAATAAACGCAGTAAAGTAAATATGTACACTCCCATACGTGTAACCAAATCACATCATAGTAAGTATAGGATCCACAAGTAATAGCAGTACTGAATATAAAATGCCCAAACATACGGGCCCAAAGATAAATTAGGTAAAGAGTGTAATATAAACCTCTCAACACTATCAAATCCCTAACAATGGGAAATCTCTGATACCACACTCTAAGGAAGAGTGACAAAATAGGATATGGACCAGCGTCCACCACTACAAGATCCTAAGAATAGATGCGAGGTCATCCAGCTCCACGATCTACTGTCCAACGGGGCGAGGACCTGTATAATACATACATAGGAGAGGAGCAAGAAGCAAGATAGACGAACGTCAAAGCAAGAAAACAAGCTATAAGATTATAAGATGTACTTATAATGAAAGCACACTAGTCATTACTCGTCTCCAGTAAATAAAATTGTTCAATTACCCAACCAATGTTCCTATGTCGGGACTGCCCAACCCAAACTAGAGTAACGTGTAGTCTCATATCGTATCTTAATTAATCATTATTACTCTCATTTCAGTATTTAACGTATAAAAATATTTCATTCAAGTATAATATAAAATGCATTGATTCGAGATATTATTTTAAGACACAAACATAATATCTCATACAAGTCATATCGGGTCACTATCGTTACCCGGGGAAACAAGTCGTAACACTAGGCCTACACACGAATATTTCCCAATATTACGTGGCAAGGGCAATCATACTAAGTCCTAAATCACATGGCGTTTCAAGGTCTTTCTATCTGACCCGCATTACAACCATGTGTCCGGTTCCGGTGGTTTATCTCCGACACGGCACTCGAGCGGAACCTAACCGGATCAATCACAAATAATCGCTTTCAACATGTGCCTACATCGACCGGAGGACTAGTCTAGTGTATACTCGACAATATACATGTAAAGCAATTTCACACTTATGTATATATACAATCGTGTCAAGCCTCTTACTCGAGTTATACAATAGTCATTATTTATAATATAACATAATTTACATCATTAATTTACTAATTCAACACCAAATCATTTCAAGGTTATATATCCTTAATAACCTTAAGTGTGTGATCAAGTTAGGATATTAGGCACAACACCATAATTATCTTACTAACAACATGAAAAATATTATCACTCTTATTTCAACAACATGCTGCCCAGAATTTAAAATGCAGATTCAAGGCTCTTCCAATCCGTTTTTGGGAAAACTTAAAACTACAAAGTTGTTCGGAACGTGATTTTCTATAAGGACACGCGAGCACGCTACCATAGCCGGCCTAAAACAGACCCGAAACTAACATATAATATTCGATCCTGTTTTCGACAACATTCTGCCCAGAATTTTAAAACGCCGATTTGAGGCTTTTTCGATCCGTTTTTGGGAAAACTTAAAACTACAAAGTTGTTCGGAACGTGATTTTCTTTAAGGACTCGCGAGCACGCTACCGTAGGCTGCTTAAAACAGACCCGAAATTAACATATACAGTTCGGACCTGTTCACGATAACTTTCTGCGCAGAATTTTAAAATGCATATTCGAGGATTTTTCGATCCGTTTTTGAAAAAACTTAAAACTACAAAGTTTTCCAGAATATGATTTTCTACCGGGCAGCGCGGACGAAATATAAATTCTCGAAATTAAAATAGCTCAAAACAATTTTTAATAAGACGATTTACTCAATTTCATAGACTTCTCAAATTCAAGAGTTTGTTCAACAATTCAATCCCTATAATGATGTTATCACATTTTAATCTATATGGAGGATGATCCTAATACATTGCATATCATTTTTAACATTAATTTCATATTAATTTAGGGATCCAAATACATGTTCATGTGAAATTTCATTATAGATACAAAATATACACATATAGGTTATTAACTTGCCTTGGATTGTATGGAGAAATTGAAATCCTCTTGAAATCTTCTTGAAATCCTCTTAGCTTCTTCTCTTCTTACTCTCTCTCTCTCTACCAAACCCTAGCCTCCATTTCAAATGAAAGAATGAAGACTTCTTCTCTTCCTTTCTATTTATACCTAGGGTTTGTTTATTTACAAAAATGCCATTGCGCCAAATTTAACCCTCTAGATCCTTTTACGCGTTAATTCGCTTCTAATATTTAAGTCGCACATTCGTATCTCAATTAATTCATTTTAAATTTTCATTTCCAAACATTTCGAATATATATACTGCCATAATTATTTTTCTTCAATTAGTTCAATTTTAATTCAATAAAAAAAATGCGGGGTATTACATGTACGTGAGAGACTCGATGATTATTTGAGTGTTTCGAGTGAGTATGCAAGTGAGATTGAGAGTGAGGCTGAAAGAAATCTCCAAAAAAGCATTTAGAGATTTATACACTGAGACCTTAAAGACGAAGATTTTTAATGAGGAGTTAGGTCTTAAGGTGTTAGATTTGGAGACAAAGATAGATGTTTTGAGAGGATTTGAGGCGTCGACGAGTCAACTCGAGAATGTGAAGGTTTCTTTGAGTGAGTAGTTGATCATTGTAGGTCAAAAAAAGAGCGAACTTGTATCCCATGTGTCCTGACTCGAGAGAGATCTAGAATGTGCCTGGGAGGTCAAGGTCACTATAGAGTACACATCTAAGAAGGTTGGCAAGATGTTCCTTATTCCTTCTTTGGGTAATGTTGAGAGACTAGTGATAGGTCATGACGGTTCATCTACTTCCAAATTTGCACCCGAGCCGGTTCTTGAGTTTGTGATAGATTAATATGGCTCTCAACCTAACCCACCTAGGCATTCGTTACCTGACTGAAGAGTGCGTCATAAACTTTTTGCTAGAGGTGTTTCTAGGCCCCTGTATGTTTTCATCTATTATAAGAAGAGAGGATACCTTAGGGAATTTTATTTTAAGTTGGGTAGCGTGTCACATAGAATTTTTTCAAGTGTTCCCACACATGATACTTTGCTTAATCTTGCACGTCACATAAGATAGTTTGCACATATTCGAGAGCAAGTTAAGTTTTTAGTCAAAACTTCATATGATTTTATGGATGTTTTTAATAGGATGTCACCACCTTTGGAAAACTCGTCTTCACCGAACGATTGAGGTTTAGACTTGTTTGCTAGCATAGGATCATTTGCTTGATGATATTTTATGCCTATTGCTAGTTGTACAACTTTTGTATTTATCTTTTCCATTTTTGATATATTTTTCGAAAAAATAAAAAGATTTTTGTCTTTGAAAATATTTGGAAAAGTACAAAAATATTTTCTATTTCATTTAGAAAAATTGAAAAAGCCAAAAAGATTTTATTTTGATAAATATTTTGGAAAAAGACAAAAAGATTTTTGTACTTCATTTTACACCATTTATGATGGACATTTAGGATGCCCAAGTCATAACATCATTCTATATCCATGTGACTATTTGATAGTGTTTTGAGACGATACATCAATTCATCCATGTGCTTTATAATGTTTGGAGTCATTAAGATGAAATTTGAGATTACTTTCTACATGTTTGACTCATAATTTTCTTTAATTCACATTTGCATGGATTTATTTGATTATTGTACTTGTATATCACATGTTGGTAGAAGTGTTTTTATCTCAATTATGCCTTTAAAACGAACCAAATACGATAAAACTTGACATTGAAAGTAGGGCATGTAAGAACCGTTGCCCGCGAGGATTTGTTTAAAATTAAAAAAATGATGGGTGAACACAGGAAAGGACTGCGAGTGAATAATAATCACATCATGAAAGACACCATTTGTAAAGAGCCCGAGAAAAAATAAAGGCAATAAAAAGATAAATATGCCAAAAAAGGGGCCATTAGGATTTCCTCAATAGAAAAATAAAAAGATTTATTATGTATGAGGGTGTTTTAAATCAACGGGTTTGCACGTCCTGACAAAGTCTTGAAAAAACATTCCATAGTTTTAGACGTTATTGGTGTGGAAATCATTTTAGACTTTGATGTGTTGATTAGACTGAGTCGATGTCATTTCAGTTCAACAACTTTTACACCTAAGGATGATTTGGAGTTCATTCGTTAGGAGTTTCCACATTCGTTTTGCACATATGTTATGTATGTTTGAGTTGATTTACCTATTGAATATGTGCACAACCATTCATTCCATTTTCGAGATTTGGTGATCTTAGTGTAAATTCATGGTGTGTGTTGTTTTTGTAAATTTTAATTGTGTGAAAATTTTGAAAAATCAAAAAGAGATTGTGAAAGTTTTAATTTTATCCTTGCACGACCGTAATTGTTATATGTTTGTCATGCTTTTCGTGACACTCCGTATATATTTTGTTTTATTCTTTTCCTTGTCTATTTCGAAAAAATAAAAAGGGGGATAATGAATTATAAATTATGGGGGAATGCAAGTTTGGATTATGGGGGAGATTTGAAATTTTCTTGAGTTTATTTATTTTATATTATTTATGGTTATCTCATTTCAAACTCGATACTTCACGAAGGTATTTGCTTTGTTTATTGTGTGTAGGACTTTGATGATCATTTGGATGAACACAAAAAGATTGCAAGGAAGGCAAAGATATTTGAAGATTTAAAAGTTGAAGATTTTTAAGGAATTTTAAGACTTACATTTTTAGTATTTTTCCGTCTTTTGGGTTGCATGGGTGGGTATTAGATTTTTATAGGCATTTTTATTGATAATTAAGATATTTTTATTTTGTACCAGCATAGACATATGGGGATATTTGTAAGGACATATTTTCCATTGTCCTTAATTTACATAGAATATGTCATATACCACTACAATCGTCAAAGAAACCTCAAGTTCTCACATTCATGAAGACCAATCAGAATTTTAAGCATCTTCAACATATGCACGACATGAGGTAGAATTTCATACAAAATGTGTTCAAGTTTCGTAAATATTTTACTTCTTTATTTTGGGATACATTTTGAAACTATTTTCTACCAAAATGAGGAATTTTTTCTAAGTTAAAATAATTTTTCAAAACCTGTAGGTGAGCATTTTTAAAATAATTTTGTCACACCTGCCATTCAAACAATAAGGCTATGCCTTTCAAACAATATTGACATGTCGCTCAAATGACAACTTCTAACGACAGGGAATGTCGTTTCAAGGGTCTCTCGAAAGGTCTTTTTTGTTTACTTCAAACGAACCCGTACTGTCTTGTGTTTTTTATGGTCGTTTGTAAGGTCGTTAGTCACGACATGAGATATCGTTCAAACGACATGTGCCACCTCAAGAATTTGATCAGCTATAAATACATGCCTTTTAAGACTTTTGATACACAAAAATTCCTTCTTGACAGACCTTTCGTCTTCATCTTTTAAGGTTAAAACCTAGTTTTGATTCACCAAATCATCCTAATTCTTCTGTGAATCATTTTCGGAACCCAAATAATATCTATTGAATTTTAGTCTTTATGGAGTGCCATCTCTACTACTGATTGGTGGGTCCTTGCGGAAGGTTCTTGGTAACAACTGCGATCATGTTATTGAGGGGATCTTTACTGGTTGCTAGACTATGAACTATGTGGGTTTGTTGCCGCAAATTCATTGAAGATTTCTATAAGTGTATTGTAAGTTGCGATTTGCAAACATTTATTGAAATAAAGGTTTTACCCGAAAGTTTTTTTTCCTGAACCTCGAGATTTGTGATTGTTTTATTTTCATATTTGAGTTATATCGCATTTATTCTTGTTTAGGGTTCAATTAATTTGGATAAAAGATTGACTATAATTAAATAAATTTTGAAATTAAAATTTGCGAATTAAATTGATAATCGATATCACGCCCACATTTGCAACAAACATGGTCTAAGGGATCCTAGCAAGGGGGAGGAATTCTTTCTTATTAGAAGGAGGGGGCTATAGGGGTCTTATCCTTCTTCTTATTCTTCTCCCTATTGACGAAACTTTGATCATCGGCCTTGGGCCTTCAGATTCGGTCCTCTTCTGGGACTTTGCCTTAGGGAAAAGGGGGAAATCATCATAATCTTTGATAAAAAACACTCTCTTCCATTGAATCCTCTTCATCAATAAGGATGGATTTTAATCAAGAGAATTAAAAAAAGAGGTCACTGAAGCCTCCTCGTCTAGAACAAGAAGATTTGGTATGTCATCTACTGGATGAGCATTAAGGTTGTCAGTAGTATTGGTGTACTCGAACAGAAATGAGGTCGATCATGGATGATCACCACTAGCAAGATACTCCCTTACTCTCTATGATTTCAAACGTTTAGCCCCATTTATATGTCTCATAGAGGGATCCTTTTTCTTCCTGCTATCTGCTTAGAAACATAACAAGAAGAATTATCAGCAATAGTAGTTAAAAAAAAGGTTAAGACAAGAAAGCCAGAGATGAGAATTAACTAATGTCATCCACCCCAAGATGGACACAAAAACTCAGTATATTCTTTACCTTCGGGGGGAGGTGGATGTTGTCAATTTCTGTTAATGAAGCCCTGATACTAATATCCCTTAGTGGAATTAGGGAGGTTTACAACCAGAACTCTGTTGGCCTTCCTTGCCTTTAAGTATACAAGGGAATCAAGAGTGTGGGACAAAGTGTAATTGTATTTGATCTCTGGGAAGCTAAGGTTAATCCTATAAAGCTCGTTAATCCTGTGCATCTCCATTAATAATACACCATGTATTGGGGGCATATTGAGTTGGGACTGCCCCAAAGTACTCGCAAAACTCTAAAAAAGGAGGGTTTGGGGAAAATACATTCCCCCTGAACTATAACAAAGGTATGAATCTAGTGCCCCCTCAACTATAATAGAAATTTTGGGTATAGGGGCACATTTGATTGTAACCTAGTGAGGAATAGAATAAGTCTCCCTAAAATCCTCTAGATTTTTTGCATGAAGTGTATTAACCATTTACAAAAAAATAGATAGTAACCACAAAAGAAATGAAGAAGGAAGCTGCAAAGAATAAAGACATAAGAAGATAAGGAGTAGGACTTACAGAGTAAATGAACATGAACAAGGAAGCTCTGAAGACTTTGTAGCAAAGGAAGAGAACCAAGATGATGGTATCAGAAGTTTGGAAGAAAACAATGTTTGAAAAATATGTATTGCAATCATAAGGTACAAAGATCGAAAAGGGTTTTTTATGCTTCATCTTTCATGATGACCAACATACCCTTATTAGTTACCACATATTTATAAAATTGACCTATCGACAAATTTCATTAAAATTCAATCAGTTTAATGGGCCTCTAGAAATTGTAAAATTCTTTAGCCCAATCCTGGCCTAAATTTAGTCAGGAATTTTAGGGGCAATTAAGGGGACCAACCCATTATTAATCCTAGTTTTGGCCTGCCCGAGCAGGCCCAATAACGTACCATGCTATTCCAACCCAACCTGTCAATAACAAAAGATTGGCAGAAGCATCTATCACATGGATAAACACAAAGTAATTATCACCTAATGATCTCATATTGGTTACCTATAATATTGGGTGAGATAATTAGGAATCACTACGCAAGCCAAAGTAATTCTTTGAATAGCTCAATTTCTTTTTTTTAAAAGACTATAAATACAGCCGACACCCCAAGGCCAAGGGGGATCTAGTTTTTAGAACGTTGATAGATACTAGTAAAAACTCAGTGACTTCTTCGTAAACGTAGGCAATTTTTTTAACCACATATATGACCCTTTTAAACCATTGGCATGAGGCTTGGTCAATGCACGTATAAGGAGGTCAATGGCCTATGAATTCCTAGGCATGTAAAAGGCCTATCTTTTTTCATTTAAGGAAACTATGTCGTTAAGGATTTATTGTTTCCTTATTAAATCCCACTTAAACTACCTAAAGAAAACCCCAAAACAAAATCCCCCTCCCCCCAATAAAAAAACCTCTGACCTCTCCCTCTCTGATAGCCTTAGCTCTACCTTCAGCCTTCGACCTAGGAGACCCGCCTCTCTATTGATAAATCTCTCTCCCTCTTGTATTTTTTCTTTTATAGTTTTGGTAAATCACTTTAATAATTTTTTTACTACTTAGAATTTTAAAAAAATCTTAAGTAGAGAGTATCATGCTACTCTTTCACACCCTTCAATCTTGTTGTATTTGAAGAATCCACCACAAGGTTTGAAAAATATAAAAGTACAAATAAATAACTTATGTTTTCTATTGTGTTTTTTCTACTTATGTTCAATCATATGCTATATTTCTATTACCTTTCTTCTGCTTATGTTTTTCTGCTGTGAGTTATGGTATATTTATGCCTATGATTCTATTTATTTATATTTTTTGTGTGAATGTTATGTTTTTACTTCTGTTTTTTAAACTTTCAAGGTATGTATTATTTTATTATTTTACTATCCTTAGTATAAAATATTTTTATAAAAAAAGGAAAATGTCATTTTACGCTTAGGCTCCTAATGCTTGAGACTTGACATTCACGCATCGACCATTCCTCGCGCCTTTTCAAACCTTGGTTGTTTAATTATTTAAGTAGCCACTTCACCTATAGAAAATTCTCTATGGGGTGGGTTACATATAAACCTTCCCAACTTTTTCTCATTCTTATTCTATTTTATGATATGATTATGCAGAATAAGGAATTTTTCTATAAAAAATTTCTTGCAAAAATTCATCCATTTTACAAACCATCCAAACTCATTTAGATAAAGGTCTTATAGGATGATATTCCATACATACTCTCTCTATATATTAACAGTTCTACCAAATGCTATAAATGCATACAATTTGTAATGTCAGATTACATTATACATAACATTACATAGTGAACCTAATGAAAAAATGTATCTAAATATACACTCAATAACCATAAATAAAAAAAAACAAGTAGGTTTATAAGACTCACATTTTTTCCAATGCAAAATTATTCAATAAGTCCAATAATTCATCAAAGGTAATGTATTCCCATAAGATTGTGAAATACAGTGACCCTAGGAATTCGAGAAATGATGATTTAAACTAAATTAAAGAAGGTTCGATATTTAATCTATATAAATCTTGAAATTCATTATAATTCCCAATTTCTATCATAAATTAACTTAATTTAAAAATGGTAAACCTTCTATAAAGCCAATATCTTCAATATAGACACCTCCACAATCAACGTCACCTTACCGATTTAAATTTCGCATTAATTGCCAATTTTGAAATCGAATTTGCCTCCAAGACCCCAAAACCTTAATCAAATCACCAAAATAATCTATAAATAAATATACATCAATTTAAGATGGAGATTTTTGAAAACCGGAATGGAGGATTCAATGTCAGATTCAACGGCAACATAGAGACGAGCAAATGTGTGTCAACTTTTGCAAATTGATTTCACCCATGTTAGTAATATAGATGTTAAAATCTTTTTGCAGATCGATTCCTTTCTTGTTAGTGGTAGTTTCATGACTTTTACCCTAAGTAGATACAGTTATAAATATGTATGCGATTACAGATGTGTAATACACAATTATTTTTGGGAGAGAGTGAGGGAGAAATGACCCTTACCGAGTCTTACTAGTCGGAATGTCCACCACCCTTCATTTTGAGGAATGGAAATGTCAAAATCGAACATGGCGAGATGAATTTTAGGATAGAAAAATTTGGAGGGACGGGTTAGGAGGGATATGGCTATCACGCTTCTTCTTTTTGGTGTGTGTTATAAAAATTGCTTCGGTATTTTATATTTCATTTAATTTTTTTTAATTAATATTAGTAACACGTATATGGAATAAGTAACGAGACATCATCATTACTAATTAGTAATGGTAAAATAGTGTTAGTAACACAAAAATTAGTTTGTTAGTAAAAGTGCATTTTGGAGTATTGATTGCCCCTTTAATATACAACATTATGTTTGGACATTCCTGACAACGTGCATTGGGCACAAACACCTAAACGTTTATGGGGCTTAGATTATAATTCACTATGACCTAATGATTTTTACCACTCTCCCTTCCAATTCTAGTCATTTCAAAAAGAATCATAGATTAAAATTTATCATACAATGGATAAATAAGATAATAATGTGAAAATCATACGTTTGTGTAATAAAATAAGGGACCTCAAAAAGTTTATAAATATGAAATATGTATGTGAATACATTCAAAAGGTTCTTTATTTCTTGTGGCTATTGATTATTTTTTATGGATATTTATACTACATATAATATATACACGTAATAAAATTAGTAATTCTTTTGTTCAAAAAACTAATTATTTCATTCATTAAATGGATACGTGACTTATTCCTTTGTGACACAATATAAAGTAATCTCAACTAAAATCCTATGTTTAATCCAACACTATGATGCAAGTTGAAAGGTTTAATCAAACTTTAAAATTTACAAACCGTCATTATTGTAAGATCAAATCAAGATATTTATAAAAATTATTACAATTAGGTCTAAATAAGGAAAATAAATTTCAAAAAATTTGAAAAACTTAACGGGTTTGTAAAATATCTAGATGACGAATCTCCTTAAAATTAAAGAAAAATACGAAAGTCAAAACTTAATTTTCATGAAAGCACTAAATATCTTAATTTCTTAATGAACAATCATGCATTAAATTAAGAACATGTTTTGTAGCACTTAAGTTTGATTTGAAATATATAAAAGTCAAGGAGTTACCATTTCTTTTCAAATCATACATTATATTTCACACAATCTATTTTAAAGCGTTCAAGTTTATCACATCATAAGCATCATTTACATTATGCCAACAAAAATATAACATTATCAGTTTAAGGGAGTTTATGTTATGTATAACCATAATTTTTTATCCGTTCAATTTCTCCCGAGCATTATGGATAATTTTAATGCATACGTCAGTTAGTGCTTTCAAATAAATATAGCACACCTAAGTTAGTCTTAGTAATGATTAGAACATATGAAACAAGTGATTTTTGAGAGATATGAATATATACTATTATAGAACAAATAAAATTAAGAGCTCACTACTTTAAATCTTAGAACTAACAATTCATCCATAACACTTAAAAATTATAAATACAACGTATAACTATGATCAACCTTTGGGAACCAACTATAAATACTAATTTGTATTTATATTTAATTTCAAATTATTCACATGACCTCCTTATATTAATGAATATTATTACATTAATAAATATAATTATCCATGAATTATTTTCATTCTTGTTACTTTCAAATGTAATACTCATAGCTATTGTAATTGGGTCGCCTTGGTGACTACCGAATTACTACTCATAATATGAATATTAATTTGAGTAAAGTCTTGCAAATAATTTGCAAAAATTTTCTCTTTTATGCTCATTAACCAAAATAAATGTTTAATGTACCTTTGGACGACCATAAATATTCAATGATTAACAAATATAATGATGATGTCCCTTTGGGCAACAATCCTACAATAATCTTTAAGCGGGTATCGACAAACTTACTGGTAATGTACATTTGGGAAGACATCAACTTACAATAATCTTTAAGTGAGTCTATCGTAATTTTATATTCACGATAGCATTCTAGCTGGGTGACATTGGTGATTACTGAATCGTACATAATATAAATATTGAATTAAATATGAAAAATTTATTATCCGTGAAATCATTCTAATTGGGCTACTTTGGAGACTAACAAATTATTCATAATATATATATAACAAATAGCTAAAGACAATTGCATATATTAGGTCAATAGTAACAATTATCAATAATAAGGTTAAAAGTTTATTTTAACCCATACACATGATGCCATATTGAATCACTAGAACTTCACGTTAGCCAACACTTAAATCACATAATGATGACAATTTATTAAAAACAATAATTGGGTGGTAAATTACTTAATTTCCAAAAAATTGAACCTTAGGGCAAACACTATTTACATTTACTAAATATTATATTACCACAATATGTTACTTAACAAACTCTACCCAATTAAAGTGGTTAAAATAACTATATGACATGATTAAATTATCAACATTCCAACATCATTCCTATGTGACCCTAATCATAAATCTATGATTCATTTAAGAGTAGGGACTCATATAAATCATTAGGTCAATTTAGTATTTATGACATCATTCTGGTTGGTGATTTCCAAATTGCACGTAATATGGTTATCAAAATTGTGTAGGGACTCACTTATATCATTAGATTAAAATAATATAAATTATTAAGAGAAAATGTCCCTCATAAGTTCAATAAATAATTTTAACCTATAAAGCATACGGTTATTATGAATTTCGTAGGCACATAATCGTGTAAATGATAAAAAATGATTGCGATATAATATAAACATAAGAATACTAGTCATAAATGAAATTGCAAAATAAAAAATAATATAATAAATTAACTAAAGAAAATAAATTATTCTATCAATAGTTGTAGGTAGCAAGTATCATGATAAGTCAATTAACATAGATCTTTAGTGTGTAACCATTAGTTATTCTTGACAAAAATATAAAATCCATTATTATTATTTTATAAATAATGAACCATATAAAGGTATCACACTCATAACCATTGTATGACCAAAGAGCTTGCATCAATTCACCAACGAAATCTAGAGGCAGTAATGTAGGCACTAAATTCATGATGCACACATCATAAATTAAATGAATCAATATACAACATGATGGCTATCTAAATACAATAATAGGAGAACATGTGTTCTAAGAACTGATCTTATTTGTGGCATAATATCAAAAGGAAAGTTTGAAAACCCTATAAGGGAAAATCGATTTTCAACTGTCACTAACTCATAAATTGGAAAAATCATGAGTTTAAATTATGGATTTGATACCACATTTAAAAAATTATTTAATTTGTGTTGAGCATTAGACACAGATAATTTATAAATCCTAGAATCTTGAATTTCATGATTTTTCGCATATAATCATTATTCGGAACATAAAATCGATAATTTTTCACATACAATCAGTAATTTATAATTCATGGCATAATGTGATGAAAAATTCATAGCTTTGATAATAATGAAAAATCATTGATTATATGTTCTGCATAATGAAAAATCGTCAATTATATGTTCTACATAATAATCATTAAATGAATTCTAAAATCATAGAAATGTATTGACCTTAAAGATGTTCGATCGTCCTGAATTTTGGACTATAGCTTCATCTTGTACTTAGCAAAAACATTCTATAGTTTTAGCATATTCCAATGGTTAGATCTTTCTATATGGTCAATAATTTATTCTGAAAATAAACCCTCATTGAGAATTTGAATTTCTCTCTTTTTCTTATGGAATTTGCATTACACCATATACCGAAAAGATAATAGACCTTGTCCGTGACCAGGGCCATAAGTCATGGACCTAGGTTGTGATCATTTTCTTTGTGAGTGAAAACAGGGGTCATGGACCTCATCCGTGACCCTAAATGGGTTTCACGGTCTCTCCCATGACATAATATTGGCCCCATGGTCATGGACTTAGTCTATGACTTTTTGGTCGTGGCCCAACTCCATAATCAAAGTGGAGCAATATTAACTCCATGGTCATGGACATAATCTATGACCATGGGTGGGAAAATTGTGACCATTTATTTCTTTTTGTTTAAAAAAATGGGGGTCGTGGATTTGGGCCGTGACCATATCCATTTAATAAAAAAACAAAACTTAGCTTTAAACCCCCTTAAAATATCGGTATTCGGCGACCAATTCATATATGATTAATAAATATTGTAGTTATGGAATTAACAAGTCAATGTAAAGTGTCGTTCCATCTTATTTAAATCATAAATCATACTAAACATTCATAATTCAAACTAAATATTCATAAATAAAAATAAACATTGATAAATAAATCTAAAGCGCCAATATCATAATATGATATAATTTTAATATAAATAGAATTGTCAAGTGCCAATATAATATGAGCTATATTGATCCCGTGACTACGCGTTCAGTTCATACGAGTTAAAATGGTCGTGTGTGAGGTGTTCGTGACTCTTACGGGGTCATTTGGCAGTTGTTTTGGATTTTTTCCCCTCCAATGGAATGTTTTTAATCATAAGTCTAAATATTTACAAATTATCTTCATATTTCAAAATTTGAAGTTTTGTTACTACGTGCTCAGTTTTTACGAGTTAAACTAGTTTCGTGTGAGGTGTTTGTGTATCTAACGGGGTCGTTAGGAGGCCGTTTTGGGTTTTCTCCCTCTAACGGCATGTTTTTAAACCTAAGTCTCGATATTTTAAAATTAACATCATATTCTCATACTGGGAGTCCTATAACTACATGGTCAATTCCTATGAGTCACATTAGTCTTTTGTGATATGTTTGTCCCCTTTATGAGGTCTTTTGGTGGCTATTTTGGGTTTTCGCCCTTTAACGACATGTTTTTTAAGCTTAAGTCTTGATAATTAAGAATTATATTACTATTCTCAAACCGTGAATCCCGTGATTATGCGGTCCATTTCTATGAGTTACATTGGTCTTGTGCATAGTGTTTGTGTCTCTTACGAGGATATCTAGAGTTTTTTTCAAGTATCACCTTCTAATAACATGTTTTTCTACCCAAGTTTAGGTATTTCTAAATTATCATTATATTCTCAAATTGGAGCCCGTAACTATGCGATCAATTCTTACAAGTTACATTGATCTCGTGCAAGATGCCCATATCTCTTATGGAGTCATTTGGGGGCTGTTTTGGGTATTCTCTCTCTAATGGCATGTTTATAAGCCTAAGTCTAGATATTTGCAAATTATCTTCACATTGCAATAGCAGAAGTCCCTTGACTACGTGATGAGTTCCTACGAGTTAGATTGGTCCCGTACGAGGTTTTTTTGCCTTTTACGAGGGAGATTGATGCCTATTTTGGGTTTTCACCCTTTAACGGCATGTTTTTAAGCCTAAGTTTTGAGATTTTCAAATTATCTTCATATCCTTAAATCGATAGTCATGTGATTATGAGGCTAGTCTCTACCAGTTACATTAGTCCCGTGCGAGGTTTCGTATCTCTTACGGGGCGCTTGGGGTTGTTTGGTGTTTTCTACCTCTAATTACATGTTTTTAAGTCTAAGTCTATATATTTATAAATTATAGTTATATTCTCAAACCAAAAGTCCAGTAACTGAGCGATCAGTTTCTACAAGTTACACTGGTCACACCCAAGATGTCCGTGTATCTTACGGGGCCGTTTCGAGTTTTCGCCCTCTAATGGCATATTTCTAAAAAAAAATTAGACATTTGTAATTTATCATCATATTACCAGATCGTAAGTCCCATGACTATGCAATTAGTTCCCATGAGTTATGTTAGTCCTATGTAAGGTGTTCATGCCGTTTACGAGGCTGTTTAGTATTTTTCTTTTTTTTTTTGGATTTTCGCCCTTTAACGATATATTTTTAAGCTTTAGTCTTAAGATTGAAAAATTATCATCATATTCTCAAATGAGGAGTACCAGTACTTCGTGGTCATTTCCTACGAGTTACATTGATCCCATGGGAGGTATTCGCGCCTGTTACGGGGCCTTTTAGGGGTTATTTTGCATTTACACCCTTTAACGATATATTTTTATGCCTCTGTCTAGATATTTGAAAATTATCATCATATTCTTAAACTAGAAATTCCATGACTATGAAGTAAGTTTCTACGAGTTACACTGGTCCCCTACGAAGTGTTCATATCTCTTATGAAACCATTTAGTGATTGTTTTGAATTTTTACCCTCTAACGACATATTTTTAACCCTGAGTCTAGATATTTCCAAATTATCATCATTTTCTCCCTTTAACAACATGTTTTTATGCCTAAGTCTAGATATTTTCGAAAATTTTGATTAATAAAGACACAAGGCGCCCAAGTTCACCCACCAATGCTCCCTTTCTACTCTTAATGTCTTGCACATCCCCATCTGTATCGAACTTACTTACCTCTTTGCTCGAGATGTGATTTCCCATAGAAGAGATCTCGTCCATGAGCGGTGAAGTATATTTTAATTTGATTTTTGGCATATTTTTTCAACACCTCTCGTCCTCCCTCTTTTATCATTTCTAATGGTCTGAGTGAGGGCATCATCTTTACTGTCATCATAAGCGATCAAATAGGACAGACTGCTAATGTCTTCAATCGATTCCTATAGTGTGAAATTATATTTAGTCGTATGATTTTAATAGCACTTTATATAACGTGTATATATATAAATAAATAATTAGTTACAATCACCGGAGTCAAAGATAAGTATAGTGGGAATTTATTATCTTTGTACCATCTGTCATACACGTAAAAGCTGCCCCGATGAAGTATTTTACCGGTATCAGCACCTCCTTTTATCCATTCAGACTCCCTCTATAAGTATTCATATTAATTATCCTCATGCATGTGGATATCGACTTTCTTCATTCTATTTTGTTTATTTTTCTCCCCATGGACCAAATTTTTTCCATTGCTTTATTTTACAAAATATTTTCATTTATCGATCGGTATTTCAACATTTGGAGGGAATCTATCTTTTATAGCCAAAATGTCGGAGATCGATGCCCCATTCAAAAAATGTATTTGCCTAAGGTTTCTCTAATATGTTATCATTTGTTTAACAACCCGAGAAAGAGATTTTTTGTTTAATAGTTCAGGGAATGAAAAACTCTTACAAAGTTATTCAAAAATATCATCGTTGATGGTTTGATCAAGTGTATTCTAGTTATCTTCTAACCGACTCCCACATTTAATTCCCAATAGACTAAAACTGGGATTTAAAGATACAAATGTCATTTTTGTTGCCAGTAGCATTATTATCGAGAAGTGAAAACCAAATGGGCTTCTCTTATTTTCTCAGAAGGCGTTAAAAGTGGGAGATGGGGTATTGGATTAACAAGCGTTTGTTGCCTACTCGAAAATGGAGTGGTAAAGCGAACCATTGGCATAGAAGGTTATTGTTCGCCCGATGGTGATGAGAATCTAGGTTAGGGTGTAGGAGAGGAGAATTTTTATGGACTTTTTCATGTGGCCAACTAACATGTAGCGTATTTATGATCAATGTATAGATGTCCATGACATGAACTCGAAATCCTTTCTTCTTCTACTTACTGATAAGATTCAATTTAATGTGCATATGTCGTGGGACATCACGGTCTTGATCATTGCTTTATTTGTGTAGTTATATCCACAATGGGGGATTTTTTTTCTAAGTTCAGCAAAATATATTTTATATTGCCTCATCCCAGCTTTCACTACACCAAAAACAATCATCTGACATGGTTTAAAACTATGCCAGATCAAATCTGGAACGGTTTTGAACTGTGACAGAATCAGGTGTTCCAAAATGACAATTTGTTTTCTGGCACTGTTTAAAAGTGTGCCAGATTTGGCCAAACACGAAGACTTCATGGACACTTTTAAACTGTACCAGAATTTGATATTTCTAGAACACTTTTGGCATAGTTTGTAACTGTGCCAGATTGAGTACATTTTGGTACACTTTTAACACAGTTCAAAATTGTGTCAAAATTTGATACACTTTTGGTACGGTTTTGAACTGTGCCAAATTTTTTATCAAAGAAATAAAAATTAATTATTTTAAAACAAATCAAGAAAATTATCAAATTCCAAATCTGGTAGGAAAATATTTATTATTCGCAAAAAAAATCGAGAAAATTCACAAATTGCAAATCCTGCACGTTGTTGATAAACTATGTCTGTACAAACTTCAAAATATTACAAGTCTTAATAGTTCATAGACCAAAAAAATTTGGATAAAATATCCTCTATTTTCTGAGCATTCTAAAACCTGTTAATATAAAACCTGCATAACATAAAGCCCGTACGGCTATAAAATATAATAATAAAATAATAGAAGCCCGCATGGTTATAAAAGTTATACAATAAAATTATAAAAGCCCACATGTCCATAACACAAAAAAAAATGGAATCCTAAACATTCACGAGAGTAAATAAACAACCCCTTTATTGTAAGCCATTAACTTCTTTATGTGTTCCATGTGGATAAAAGCCAATGATAAAATTTTATCCTGCAAAAAAATAAGACACAAAAAAAGGATGATATTAGTAACAAAGTAATTTTAAAATACTTGCATTCAAGATGAAAAATTGCATATACGAGTTATAATTATCGTCATATTTTCAAATCGAAAGTCTTGTGACTAGATGGTCAACTCCTACGAGTTACATTAGTCTTATGCAAGGTGTTAGTGCCTCTTATGGGGTCGTATGAGGATTGGTTTGAGTTTTCACCCTAAAACGACATTTTTAAATTATCATCATATTCTCAAACCGGGAGACATGTGACTGTGTGGTGAGTTCCTACAAGTTACATTGGTCTCGTGCGAGCTATCCATGCCTCTTACGGGGTCATTTGAGGGCTCGTTTGGGTTTTCACCCTTTAACGGCTTTTTTTTAAGCCTAATCTAGATATTTTCAAATTATCATTATATTCTCAAACCGGGAGACACGTGACTATGCGGTCAGTTCCTACTAGTTACATTGGTCCCGTGCGAGGTGCTACTGCCTCTTAGGGGACTGTTTAAGGGTTGGTTTAGGTTTTCATTCGTTAACGACGTGTTTTTAAGTCTAGTCTAGATATTTTCAAACTATCGTCATATTCACAAATTGAGAGGCCCATGATTACGTGGTCAGTTCCTATGAGTTAGATTGGTCCCGTGCGAGGTGTTCATGCCTCTTACGGGTCCTTTCGGGAATAGTTTGGATTTTCACCCTTTTAACGACTTGTTTTTAAGCCTAATCTACATATTTTTAAATTATCATCATATTCTCAAACCGGGAGTCCTGTGATTATGCGATCAGTTCCTACAAGTTACGTTGGTCCAGTGGGAGGTGTTCATGCCTCTTACAGGGCCATTTGAGGACTAGTTTGGATTTTCACCCTTTAATGACTAGTTTCCAAGCGTAAATCTAGATATTTTAAAATTATCGTCATATTCTCAAACTGGGAGTCCCATGACTATGCGATTAGTTGCTACGAGTTACATTTGTCCCGTTCGAGGTGTTAGTGCCACTTACAGGGCCATTTTCACCATTGGATTGTGTTTTTACCCTCTAACGGGATGCTTTTAAGCCTAGCCTAAATATTTTCAAATTATCATTATATTCTCAAATCGGGAGACCTGTGACTATGCGGTCAACTCCTACAAGTTATATTGGTCCCGTGCGAGACGTTCATGCCTCTTACAAGCCCGTTTAGGGTCTAGTTTGGATTTTCACCCTTTTAATGGCTAATTTTAAGTTTAATCTAAATGGTTTCAAATTATTATGATATTCTCAAAGAGGGAGACCCGTGACTACACGTTCAGTTCCTACAAGTTACATTGGTCCCTTGCGAGATGTCCATAATAGGCTTGTTTTTAATCCAATGTATAAATATTTCAAATTATCGTCATAATATTAATGTGTTCTCTTTGCATTTATGTATTGTTTCCTAAGTATTTTACGTTTAAATGGCTTCTTACGATTCAATTCACAGTTCATGATTCATATGGTTTTTTATTCACGATTTGACAATTATGATCAACACCTATTTAATATTTTTGGTGATCTCCCCCAGCCTTTTCATGGGAGCTGGAAATTATATTGAAGTCCTCCCCCCCCCCCCCCCCCCCCCGACGCACATATAACAATCTAAGGGTCATTAGTGGCTTCAAAAAATAATTAGTCCCAAACATGTATTCTGGCAACCTTATCATTTAGCATACACAAGAGAAACTTTAATAGATTTGGGATTTATAGGACGTTTTACTAATTAGTAAATGCATTAATCCATTTGGAAAATGATGGAAGAATCCATTCCATGAGGGTATAAGAACCAATTAGTGTTGACATAATTTTAGAACTTGCGCAATGGAAACTAAACATTCTTTTAAATCTCTTTATCTTACACATATCCACTTTAGGCTCCACATAAACCAACATAGATAAGTTGTGAATTCATCACAGTTTCCTAATCCTTCTCCCAACACTTTTTTAGCGATACCTCTAATGTTACAGATAATATATTTAATTGCTAATACTTGTGAAGGATAGCAGCCTAAATGTGAGATCTTAAAATCCTTATATGGTTACCACTAGCTTTGAATTTGGTATTGAATCTTTGGGGATTTTTTCTCAAAACTTTCTGCCAACCCTCTTGATTATTCTGAGAAATTAAATTGGGAAAGGAGGTTTTCTTGGTGATAAATTAAGATTGAGAACCATGTTAAGTTCCATCTCCGCTATATGTTCTTTAATATAATCTTCTTTTGTTTCTTTAGTTTTATCTTGTTCTAAAAAGTTTTCAAATGAATAGGAACTTGTAAAGATGTCAGCTATATTAGTTTGTAATGGCATTATCGGGTCACATTCCTCCAATGAATTAACTTGAGTAGCATTAGCTTCTATGTTGATGTTTAAAGGAGTTACTATATTCATATTAGTAGTGGGGGTATGTTGTATGGCTGGTTCATTTTATAAAAGGCTTTGTAAGTTCACCTTCCTCTAAAGTTTTATTTTATTTGTAAATGTTTAAAGAGGTTTCATTATTTTTAATAACTCTGGGGGATTCTGCATGATTGATTTAAGGTTTCCTAGTACAAAGTTCTTTTTAGACTAATGATAATACACAAATATTGTGTATTTCATCCGTCGAACCTACGCATTTTAGCCCCTTCGGGTGCCTTAATCTTTATATTTAAGCCCGTTAACCAGACAACCACGGTTTATATTGTTAACATGCTATATGAGGTATAATTGGGCTTTTGTAGGTATTTAGGTACTAAGAATGGAATTAAGACGCATTCCGGTGAAGTTTCATACGTAATCGCACGTTCAAGGGCAATCCAGTCAATTCACAGTTTGGGCACCTGGCCCGAAATCTCACGGAAGTTTTATCCCTCCTCGCAAGCCTCGCGTGGCCATTAACGGTGCGTGATTCCGAGTCCGAACGAAGAAGTTACGGCGTTTCTAGCGGAGGAGAAATCCATTTACACCAAAACAGGAGGAAAACAGGAAGCTGCCCTGCTTGATCGATTGATCGATCCTTCAGAATCTTGCCACGATTTTAGCCATCAATCGATCGACTAAAAGGGTCAATCGATCGATCCCCTGTTTTCTACAGATATTTTCGTTTTCTTTTCTTTCTTCTTTTATTTTATTCTAACTTACTATATAACCCAATTTTGTTGTAATATAAAAAACACTCAGTTTTAATTAGTTTAGCCTAGGGTTTGTGGGTTTTGAGAGCTTGGCTTCATTTCTCTTTTGGTTGACAACCACATGGGTTGTGTATCTTGAACTTTCCATCTCATTTACCATTAATATACTTGTTCTTGCTTAATTCTTGCTTTGTAGAGTAATTTCCATGCTTTGTTAATTAGTTTAATTACTTTATTTCTTGCTTTCCTAGTTTAATTACTTGAAATTTAGTTTAGTCATTATGTGCCCCTAGATAATTAGGGTCGGATGTCGTTCCGCCATTAACGGGACCCGAGCTAAGAAAACTAGGTTTCGCGCAGAATTGCATTTAATTGAACCCGCGCGTATTAAAGTCGGATTGTTACGCGTTCAACTTTCTTTGTCACGCAACGTTAGTGTTTATAGCAATAATCCGAGTTTAATCCGCGTCCGACCATTTTTCGTTAAATATTTATTCAAGCAACTTTCGCTTAAATTCCTTATTGTGCGAAGTTTATGATTAATTGATAATGCCCGATTAAATTTCTCTCGAGCTGGAATTCTAACTAATAGTTGTTTCAAGCCGTATGGTTTGACGATATCCCGATCTTCACTTTTACATTATTTAGACTTATCTTATTCTTTTCTTTTATTTACAACCAATCATCACCTTTTTACACTTTTATTCCTGAATTGATAAGCCGATTACGAGATATACTAACACTCCCTATGGATTCGATACCCAACCTACCGTTATACTTGTATCGCAAGTGCAGTCGTAACTTAGGTTTTTGTATTAACGCGGTGAAACGAAAACAACGATTGTGTCCTTACACAAACACACCTTTCATGCTTGATCAACTATTTTCCTTATGAGGCTTTTGTAGTAGCTATATTATTACTAGACTTTTTTCCCAACATGTTTTTAAGCCACTCTTTAGTAGTGTCTTATATGTTCTTAGAGATAGAATAAACAGGGAAAGATTACTCCAATTTATTTTTATTGTTTTCAGTCCCTTTTCATTCAAGTGATGTGAAGCATAAACTCTTGTTTGATTTTGCATTACTCTGTTATGTGGCCTTTTTTGAAGTAGTAATCACATAAATGGGGGATATTTTAATAACGAACACCTTGCCAGGAACCTTTACCACTCTTCCTATATCACATCTAAACCCTTGTAGTGAGTTTAACCTTCAAATCAATATCAATACATACTTTTAAAAGGTTTGGTCTTGAAAGAGAAGTTATAAGGGCCGAAGTGGTAGTGAAATCCAAAAAAAAGTAATGGACTATTCACCCGCGTGGTGGAATTCATGTGACCATTTGAAGAGCCTCATTGGAAATATTTGAATGAACCAAGTATCCATGAGCCAAAGTCTTAATAAATCACCTTCATGAAAGTAAAGGATAGTTATGTGATTTGCATATATAACACTAATATTGAAAGCAACCTCAAGCCCTAATGAGGAGAAATTTTCCTAGTTTCATCAATGGAAGGCCTTCCATGGAAAAATTTTCCCACAAGAGTGAATTTAAACAATTTAGAAAGTTTGAAAAGATATTCACCAGTGAAGAAGATATCCATCTCACCTTTGAAACCACCAACATATCTCAGTTTGATATCATTCGCACCATGGTTTCCCCTAGAAACATAGGAATTTTTTTTTTTGGATGAGGATTAGTCGGCACCACCAAAGCAACCGGAGGCATGCCAGCATCTTTTAGATTGAGGCGACCACCTCCTTATTGAATGTGGCTTGAACAGTCATGGATATGGTTTTCGATTGAAAAGGATGATGGAGAACTAGTCATTAGAGAGAAAAAAGTTCCTTATCATGACATTATTTGTCGGATTGTTACATAAAATATGTGGGATCCTAATTAATTGATTAATTAGTGCACGTAAATTATCAAAAATAATAAAAATGAAAGAACCATAATAAAGTAGAATAACATGGCCACGTTATATATATATTAATATATATTTTTTAATTTTGTATTTATTTATTAGATTAGATTGTTAAAGATTTATGCAATTGATTCCATTTATGAAATAGTACTCTTTCTTTATCCAATACAAAAAAAAATATGTATGCCACATAGGTAGTAGTTAACTAAACCTGTGAGCCTCAAATATTTTACCATCAGTTCCTTCATTTATGTAGTTCATTGCAAGCGATCGATTCTGTAAGAAATGGTCAATTAAATACTTGTAAGACACATAATTGTAAATGATGCCCAACAATTAACATTAGATAATTTTAAAAACTTTGTTTTTTAGGTTAAATATAGTAGTAGAGTGTAAACAACATTACCTGAAAAAATAGTAGAGTGTAAACAAACTTACCTAGACAGAGATCCGGAGATCCGATCTTAGGAGAAATCCACTTTTGAACATATTTGGGAGAAGTAGGAAGTAGATTTCTCAAAATGTCACTATGAAACCATCAACTAAGCAAAGAATTACAAATACAATAAATGCATAACAAAACTATTAATAAATAATTAAAATTTTACCTCGATGAAGGTAATGGTTCAATTCAATCCATTATCTTAGTACTTAACTTTGGAAACCCTACATTTAAATTAGTCAAAAGGTTATTAAAACAAATAAAGATAAAATTTTATAATCAACTTCTTAATAGAGAAAATAATCAAAACCTTAATTGCAATAATTGTATATTCATCTTCATCAAATCAATAGTTTAATTCACACTTTTATACTCATCCTACGTACCATTAGGAACCCGAGAAACACCACCAAACCCACCAGGTACCATAAGGTACTAATCTAGAACCTCCAATGTATATTTGACCACAAATATCATTGAAAATTGCCCGAATCAAACAAACAGGTCACAATCAGCATCATCCCGAAAGCACCACCACGGGAAGAACCATCTCCCACCACAAGAACACATAAAATAAACCCGTGTCAAAACCAGTGGTAAACAACTGAATACCAGTCAGTAAAACTAAAAAACAAACACCGAGAAGAATGGAGGGAACCTCCCTACCACAAACCAAAGCCATCGGCCACCATGGTTGCTCAAAATACAACAACTAAAATGTTTGATTTCCTAATTCCCAGCTACAGTGTACTAGATTTCCAATTCCCAGATATAATAAATCTAATAACTTCTTCGAAGTCATTAATAATCAATTAAAATTAAAGCTTAGATTTGTAAGGACATTTTTCACATGTCCGAAATGTTTCATTTATTGATGTCGTACGCCGCTACATTTGGCACGTCTCCTCACGATCTCACATAACGGCCTCTATCCAAATTCCGGGAATCAAGCATACATTATCTCCACTAATATGTCCCACATCTGCCTCAATGACTTCACTTTACAAGATTTTAGTGACTTAATGCAAGTGGTACGCAAGGGAAGTCAAAACAGTGAAAAAAAAAGGCACAATAGGAGAGTTCAAGGGAATTTTCGTAATTTCACATCCATAGTTCGGAGGTCTGGTCAACTATAAAGTTGAAGATCTCGCCGTAACGAAGATACTGGAAAAAACGTCACCTCAATCCGAGCTACGGTGAAGGAGTTATGACCTTTTGAAGATAGAGAAAATTCCTTAAAGAATGCTGTTTTTTTTGTACGCTGGATAGAATTTTAGAGTTTTAAGAACGTGGGACTCTTCATATTTTTTCCTATAAATACCAACTTCGGGGGAGTTGTTTTGCAAGACTTTAGGAGACGAATTTGAGAGTCCAAATACATCTAGTCTTCATATTTTTGAGTCCCAAGACTCATGTTTTGATTCACACATCATTGCCAAACCTTTGTGAATCCTTTAAGCAACCCAAGAACACAACTTTGGTTTGTTCAACCCTTATGGAGGAGACCGTTCTTCTTCTTCATTGCAGCCCTACTGGAAAGGGATAATTCCAGCCGCGACTACAGAATCCGATACCCGAGGGTAATTCTTAGTCAACTTGTATTTTCATTGTAATCCGATTGTAAGCCGTTTTCTTACAAATTATAGTGAAAATAAATGGTTTTGCCCCTGAGGGGGATTTTTCCTTAATTGCATGTGTTTGAATGTTCTTGCGTAGATTATCTATTTATTCAATCACATACTGCTGCATGTTTAGGGTTTGTTTGTGTTAAAAGGGTTTTATATATGGTTTGATCATTTGAACGCGAGCACACACGTTTCTCAAATTGGTATCAGAGCAGGTTACGCTAATCTATCGCATATTCCTTTTTTTTCCGCAAAATTTTTCTTAGATATCAATTTTCTGAAAAAATTGATTTTTGAAAAAGTGCGTGTTCAAATGGAGAAGTCATATTATAAAATGCCTACTTTTGACGGGACAAATTATGCTTATTGGAAAGCCCGTATGAGGTCAGCTTTAAAAGCCATTGATGAACGTGTCTGGATTTTGGTTGAACGAGGGTGGACTCCTCCCACCGTGACTGTTGATAATGTGACCAACTTGAAACCTGACATTTCTTGGTCTGATGAAGAAATTAAATGGTCATCTTTTAATTCTAAGGGTCTAAGTGCTATTTCTGGGTCTATCACACCTGATGAGTTCAAACGCATAATGACGTGTACCACGTCAAAAGAGGCATGGGATGTTTTACAACTCACCCATGAAGGAACTAATGCTGGGAAAGAGTCTAAGTTGCAAAACTTGACAACTCAATTTGAAACAATCACCATGCATGATTCTGAATGCTTTGATAAATTTTATGCTAGACTTTCTGACATTGTGAATACTAGTTTTAATCTTGGTGAAAATATTCCGAATGCTAGAGTTGTTAAAAAGATTCTTCGTTCTTTGCCTAAGCGTTTTATCCCTAAAGTCACTGTGCTAAATTCTATGGGTAATTTAAATACGCTAAAATTGGAAGAACTTGTAGGAGATTTGCAAACTTATGAAATTGATATGTTCCCTAAAAATTCTAAATCTAAAGATAAGGGAATTGCTCTTAAAGCCCAAGAGAGAAGGAGTGAGGGGTCAGCTAGAAAGAGGGTAGAGTCATCTATAAAGAGAGAGACTGACACGTCAGATTCTGAGTGTGATTTTGACTTAGATGATTTGGCTCTTTTCGCAAAAAAATTCAAGAGGATTCTCAAATTTAAGAAAAATGGCAATTTTAAAGATAAAAAGAAATTTGAGAAAAATAAGTTTGAAAAGAAAAATGAAAAAGTTTCCAAAAATCCTTCTCTGAAAGAAAGTGAGAGATGTTTTGAGTGTGATGGTAGGGGTCATAGAGCTTTTGAGTGTGCCAATCGTCTTAATAGAGAGAAAGGGAAAGCTGTCCTTAATGCTACCCTTAGTGACGACAGTGAGGTCGAGACGGTGGATTCTGGAGATGAGTCACCGCATGAGTGTAACTTCACCGCATTCATCGCCAGCCAAGTGAGCACTCTTAGTTCTCCTCACGACGATGAAGATGATGCTTCACAGGGACACCTCGACAGTGAGATCGATGTGAGTGAGGGGGAGGATGACACAAGTGAGAGCGAGAGTGATATACAACGCGCCTACGCTGAGTTATATTCTGAGTCTTTTAAAACTAAAAAGTGTAACAAAGCGTTAGTTCTTAAGATCACTTGCCTAGAGGAAGATTTAAGGAAAGCGAGAGAAAGAGAGTTCTCCACATGCACCGCCCTGAGAGAGAGAGAATCTACCTGTGTCGAGAATGAGAATTTGTTTAGAGAGAGAGAGAGTACTCTAGAGAAAGAGAGAGGGGACTTGATCAAGCAAGTGGCTAGTCTTACGAGTCAGCTCCATTCCTCCGTGGAGACTCGGAAGAAACTTGAAGCCCTTGTTGCCCAGCTGACTCATGATCTTGAGAAAGCACGGGAAGTCAAGGTACAAATCGAGGACAGATCTGGGAAGATGGGAAAGATGCTCCTCGGCCCCGCTTTAGGTTTTGGTGATCGTCAAGGAATTGGATATAATGGTGCCTCCATGTCCCAAATTGCACCTGGACCAGTTACTGAGTTTACTACAACTCCTAATGGTTACCGTAAAAAACCTCGAAGGAGAGTTCGACCAAGAAAAGCAAACCAAGGTCCGCCTTTGACTGAGCTCTTTTGTACTTATTGCAAAAGAAAAGGCCACCTTAGGGAAACTTGCTATAGCATGGGTCGGACACGACGTACTACTGCTCCACCACGACATACTGATGAGTTTTCTAGTCTGAGAGAGCGAGTTGAGTTCTTAGCTGCCACGACTCAGAGTTTGATGAAAGAATTCCGACGGATGTCTTAGCCGTTAGTGAATGCTTCTTACATTCCAGCTAAAACCAACAAAGGCAAACAAAAGGTCATCTCTGCTTGGGTGCCTAAGAAAGATAAAAAGGCCTTTGTTGTTCATGTTGCTCTCAAAGCACATAATACCTCACAGTGGTATTTTGATAGTGGGTGCTCCAGACACATGACAGGTGATGCCTCATTTTTTACTACTCTTGAGGATTATCAAGATGGCAGAGTCACCTTTGGAGATGGGAGTAAGTCTAGCATTATAGGACGAGGTACTATCGAGTTACCTGGTTTTCCTAAGCTAGAAAATGTTTTGTACGTCAAAGGTTTGAAAGCAAACCTTCTCAGCATTAGCCAGCTGTGCGACACTAACTTTGCAGTAAAGTTTGACCGGGACGCGTGTAAAGTCTACAATCAAGCCGATAAACTTTTGATGCAAGGGGTGAGGACCGGGGATAATTGCTATGGGACTGAGCCCACATCCTCACCTGTCTGCAGCAGCGCCACGATCACTCCTATGGATCTGTGGCACCAACGTTTAGGTCACGTGAACGTTAGAGATCTCAATCGTTTATCTAAAAAGGACCTAGTACGTGGCTTACCATCTCTTGGAAAGTCAACTTCGACCGTTTGTGGACCCTGTCAGTTGGGAAAACAAATTCGTAGTCCTCATAGGAAGTTACATTCCATTACCACCTCTCGTGTTCTGGAGTTGATTCACATGGATCTTATGGGTCCCACTCGTACTGAGAGTCTAGGTGGTAAGAGGTACATCCTCGTGATGGTAGATGATTTCTCCAGATACTCCATTGTAGGTTTTCTGAGAGAGAAATCCGATGCTGTAGATTTCTTAACGACCAAGTGCCGTGTCCTGCAAAATCAACACGGTGTCACTATTAACAGAATACGTAGTGACAACGGCACTGAATTCAAGGAAGCAAAGGTTGATTTGTACTGTGATAGCCTTGGGATCAAACATGAGTTTTCTGCTGTGAGAACTCCTCAGCAAAATGGGATTGTTGATAGAAAGAATAGAACGATCCAAGAGATGGCTAGATCTATGCTTCTAGGTCGTAAAGTTTCTAGGAGATTTTGGGCAGAGGCAGTGTCTACTGCATGCCACACCGTGAATAGGGTGTATCTGCGTCCACACACACTTCACACTCCTTATGAGTTGTGGACTGGCAAGAAGCCCAACCTGGCATATTTCCGTGTCTTTGGGAGTAAATGCTACATCCTACGGGATAAAGAGCAATTAGGAAAGTTTGACTCCCGAAGCGAAGAGGGAATATTTCTAGGATATTCATCGAATAGCAGAGCGTACCGGGTTTTTAACCTGAAGAGCTCTAAGATTATGGAATCAATAAACGTCACCGTGCAAGATGAAGAACCTCCGACGGTTATTGATCCTAACTTTCAGTGTGAGGATGAGGATTGTTCTGACAGTGATTTACCTGTTCCTCTCTCACACTCTGTGGACCCTACTCCTGTGTTAGGGGACACACCTGCTTGGGTTCGCAAGAGTCATGACCCTTCTGCCATTGTTGGTGATCCCACTCTAGGGGTCAAGACTCGTGCTCAGCTAGAGAACGTTGTTAGCCATCTTTGCTACACGTCCAAAGTCGAGCCCAAGAACCATAAAGAAGCACTCAAGGATGAACACTGGATATCTGCTATGCAGGATGAGTTGCTTCAGTTTAAAAAGAATGATGTCTGGGAACTTGTCCCCCGACCTAGTGAGATTAATGTGATAGGTACCCGGTGGATTTTTAAGAACAAAATGGATGAAAATGGTACCATAATCCGAAATAAGGCTAGGTTGGTCGCTCAAGGCTACACACAGATAGAGGGTGTAGACTTTGGGGAGACATTTTCTCCTGTTGCGAGGCTTGAGTCCGTCCGTCTTCTGCTCGCCATCGCATGTCATCTGCGCTTCAAGGTGTATCAGATGGATGTCAAGAGTGCCTTTTTGAATGGCATTCTACAGGAGGAGGTTTATGTGGAACAACCAAAAGGGTTTGAAGACCCTCAGCACCCTGAGCACGTCTACTATCTGAGGAAAGCCTTGTATGGTTTGAAGCAAGCACCCCGTGCTTGGTACGAGAGGCTTCCTTCCTATCTCTTAGCTCGTGGCTTCAAGAGAGGGGGAGTAGATATGACGTTGTTTGTCAGGAGAGATGACGGTGCTATTTTGATTGCCCAGGTCTATGTGGACGACATAGTCTTTGGATCCACATGCTCCCAGCATGCTCACCACTTTGAGGAGGAGATGAAAAGTGAGTTTGAGATGAGCATGGTTGGTGAGCTTACATTCTTCCTTGGTCTCCAGGTTCGTCAGCTAGAGGATGGGATGTTCATCTCCCAATCCAAGTATGCTAGAGACCTAGTGAAGAAATTTGGTTTAGACTCCGCTAAGCATGCACGTACACCTATGAGTACCACTACCAAGCTTAGTAAGGACACTTCAGGCAAGGACGTAGAGCAAACCTTATATCGGAGTATGATAGGTAGTCTCCTCTACTTGACTGCCAGTCGTCCCGACATCGCCTTTAGTGTTGGAGTCTGTGCGCGTTATCAGGCATCCCCAAAAGAGTCACATTTACTTGCTCTAAAACGTATTATTAAATACGTAAGTGGGACTCTCTCATACGGGATTTGGTATTCCTTTAATACCGATGACCGTCTGTCCGCCTACTCGGATGTCGATTGGGCTGGGGATGTAGATGGATGTAGGAGCACTTCTGGTGGGTGTTTCTATTTTGGTTCTGCTCTTGTCTCCTGGCTGAGCAAGAAGCAAAATTCCATCTCTTTGTCCACTGCGGAGGCTGAGTACATAGCCGCCGGGAGTTGTTGCACACAACTCTTGTGGATGAAGCAAATGCTGGAGGATTATGGGATATCACAGGACACCATAACCATTTCCTGTGATAACACGAGCGCGATACACATATCCCGCAATCCAGTTCAGCATTCGCGCACAAAACACATCAGGATACGTGAGCACTTTATTCTTCAGTTAGTTGAAGAGAAAGTCGTATCCCTGAGTTTTGTTCCTACCGACCGTCAGTTAGCCGATATTTTCACGAAACCTTTAGATGCCCTTAGATTTGAGAGTCTTAGGAAATCTTTAGGGATTTGCACAGTTGACTGAGGGGTTGGTCTATGTCTAGAATAGGATGCTTCTTCATGTTCATATCATATGCTTCCTATTGCTAGTCTGTTTTATATGTACCATTACTTTGTTGTACAGCTTTGTTTTATTCCTTTTTCTTTTTATATTTCTTTTGAAAAAAATACAAAAAGATTTTCCTTTAAGAAAAATTTTGAGAAAAGCACAAAAAGATTTTATTTTTTTTTCCAAATTTTTGAAAAAAAAATCCAAAAAGATTTTTGTATTTTTGCTTCTTTTATGGATGAGCATGTAAGATAGCCAAGTCACAACTTCATTCCATTTATCCATGTGACTGTTTGATAGAGATTTGAGAGGCTACACCATTTCATCCATGTGCTTTACATTGATTGGAGTCTTTGAGATGTAATTAGTGATATCTTCCTACATGTTTGACTCCTATATCCTTTATTGCACACATGCACGGCTATATTTGATTATTGCACTTGTCTATCTCATGTTGGCTTGCGTGTTTTCATCTCAATCCTGTCTATACAATGTACAATATGCAATAAAACTTGACAAGCTTGGAATGCATGTAAAAACCATTTTGGTGAGACTGTGTGTTTTTGTATAACGGGGAGGGGCTGCGAAAGGTAATCATCTATCCTTTGCGCAAAAGCCACTGTTAGACCTAAAAATGGAGGAATTTTAATATCCGAGGTCCAAAGAGGTTAAAAGAGCCCCAAAATTTTTTTTTTACAGGCAATAAAAAGCAATTCATGCCAAATATGGGCCACTTAGGTTTCATCATCATTTCTCCAAAGTTTGAGAATTTAGAATGCCTCTATTCAATATAATATCTGAGGGAGTTTGGTTGGAGAATATAAACGGGTTTGCACTTCCTTGAAAGTCCTGAAAAAGCATAAAATCATTTTGGACGTTATTAGTGTGAAAATCATTTTGAGCTTTAATTTGTTGATTTGATTGAGTCAATATCTTATATTGTCACTCTTTTACACCAAAGGAAGCATTTGAGTTCATTCGCTAGGAATATCCAATATTCATCGTGCACATATGTCATGTTTGTATGCATTGATTTTCCTATCGAATTTGATCACACCACTTCATTTACGCTATCATTGACTTGGTTTCTTTCTGTTTATTCATGGTGTGTTTTTATCCTAGTGACACCCCGCACTTGCTTATTTGATTTATTTCTCTAATTTGTCCATTTGGGGACATCATAAAAAGGGGGAGAAAGAATTATCATATTATGGGGGAGTTTGAATTCTGGAGGAGTTTTTGAGATGTTGCTTATATTTTTATCATATATTGATATCCATGTTATCTCATTTCAAACTCGATATGTCACGTGGTATTTGCTTTGTCTCATGTGTGTAGGTATGAAGATTGCAGATCTATATGTTGCACACCCTGATGAGAAAAGTTTTGAGATTCCTGAAGAATTAAAGAACTAACGATAAAGACTATTCATTTATACCTTTTCCAGTTTTGGGTTCATGGGAGGGTAGATTTGTATAGGCAATTTCATAATTGATAATTTGGATTTTTTATGTATGTACCGGCATAGACATAGGGGGAGATTTGTAAGGACATTTTTCACATGTCCGAAATGTTTCATTTATTGATGTCGTACGCCGCTACATTTGGCACGTCTCCTCACGATCTCACATGACGGCCTCTATCCGAATTCCGGGAATTAAGCATGCATTATCTCCACTAATATGTCCCACATCTGCCTCAATGACTTCACGTTCCAAGATTTTAGGGACTTAATGCAAGTGGTACGCAAGGGAAGTCAAAACAGTGAAAAAAAAGGCACAATAGGAGAGTTCAAGGGAATTTTCGTAATTTCATATCCATAGTTCGGAGGTCTGGTCAACTAGAAAGTTTAAGATCTCGCCGCAACGAAGATACTGGAAAAAACGGCACCTCAATCCGAGCTACGGTGAAGGAGTTATGACCTTTTGAAGATAGAGAAAATTCCTTATAGAATGCTATTTTTTTTTGTACGCTGGATAGAATTTTAGAGTTTTAAGAACGTGGAACTCTTCATATTTTTTCCTATAAATACCAACTTCGGGGGAGTTGTTTTGCAAGACTTTAGGAGACGAATTTGAGAGTCCAAATACATCTAGTCTTCATATTTTTTAGTCCCAAGACTCATGTTTTGATTCACACATCATTGCCAAACCTTTGTGAATCCTTTAAGCAACCCAAGAACACAACTTTGGTTTGTTCAACCCTTGTGGAGGAGACCGTTCTTCTTCTTCATTGTAGCCCTACTGGAAAGGGATAATTCCAGCCGCAACTACAGAATCCGATACCCGAGGGTAATTCTTAGTCAACTTGTATTTTCATTGTAATCCGATTGTAAGCCATTTTCTTACAAATTATAGTGAAAATAAATGGTTTTGCCCCTGAGGGGGATTTTTCCTTATTTGCATGTGTTTGAATGTTCTTGCGTAGATTATCTATTTATTCAATCACATACTGCTGCATGTTTAGGGTTTGTTTGTGTTAAAAGGGTTTTATATATGGTTTGATCATTTGAACGCGAGCACTCACGTTTCTCAAGATTAAAAACAAGATGTAATGGTGAGTAAATATAAATAAACTTACAGGTAGAGGATAGAAGAAAGGGAGAGGTACGGTCATCCCGAGAGGTTCGTCACAAAAATCTCAAACCGGAGCTGCCTGAGTTAATGTCGTAGATAACCAACATCCGACCAGCACCGGCCATCCCCTCAAACGACCTACCACCACTAGCTGGTGGTGGTTCGACCCATATGAAAACCTAAACCCAACATCCACGAGCTTTGGCCAAAACCCGGCACCGATCAACCCTTATAATCCTATCGCCAGCGGCCATTGTCCTAAACCTGGAGCTACTCACTCATATACGTCTATGCCACATCTTCCCCAATAACCATATTTCAACCCACCTCCTACCTTAAAACCATATACCCTCCAACCCACAACTCTAAACCAAAGGTAACCCAGCTGAAATCGGCCACAACCAACCCATGTCTCGACCCAATACAAAAATTGTTTACCTACCCGAACTGGAGCTACTCCCAAAACCAAATTCCGATCGAATTTCCCTTAACCCCTTGCTCCTATTTAACCCTAATCAGGTGAAAAACCTAAAGCTAAACATGTTTCAAGCCCTAGAATATTAATATTTTTGTTCCAACACAAAAATAATTTAGGTCATGCGATAAAAAGAGAGTCGCGCAGAGAATGAGTAGGGAAGAAAATGCTTGGCTCCAAATGAGAAGGTCGAACGAATTTTAATATTTCACATTTTTTTGACATAGTTTTGGCACACTTTTAAACTTTGCCAGATTCTGGCACCATTTTAAACCGTGCCAGTGCCAGATTCTCTTTGTCCAAGCATGCCAGATTAACAGTTTTGGTGTAGTGTTTATGTTAGGGAAAATTAAATAGGATCAAATAGGCTTTCTTGCTATGGATGAACTCTAAGATTTTTAAGGCACTTAAACAGTTCAATATTATTTTCCCTATACTTTTAAATAGGATTATACTATATATAGTGTGCACTAATAAAAGATGTATAAGTTTGGTATAATTATAACTTGTCATGGTCCTTTTTACAGTGATTATCATTGTGACTCATTTTTCCTGAAAAAAATATATGAGGGTGTGAATACGAGTCCTACAAGTAATGGTTCTAATTAATCATTAACTAGTTATTGTTTTTAACCGATCCAATTTATGTTTTTCTTATTTCATTTAATCCTAACATTGTTATACATGACCACTCTCCAATACGAACAAAGTAAAGTTAACTCTTATTTTATCAATCAAAATCTCATATTATTTTATGTCAACATACAAAACAATCAAATATAAACCATAATATCCAAAAATAATTATTTCCCTGCCAATATTGCGACCACTACTACCATATTGCCAATCCATAATAACCAAGCTTTACTTAATATCCCTCCTTATAACACTATAAAAGTAGTCCCTCGTATATTTCCCATAACTCTTCTGTATGACCGATATGGTTGGAATAGAGAGGTACCAGCTTATAAGTATAAATACAATAGGATTGCGAGTTAGGACAAGGTTTAGTTCAAGAGGATTGTGGATAATTTGGTTTTATTGATAATATGGTTTTGTTTAGTGCTATTTTGTACAAATTTTATTGCCTATTGTTATCAAAGTAGACTGAAGGTTCACTTCATTAATGTAACTTTTATTTCAGTTCAACAAAGTTCTCCCATTTTCGATAATAAAAGGAGTATCCATACTCAACAGTGTATTTTTAGAAAGGATATAGTGGTCACCTTTAGAGAGAGACGTCATTTTTCACCCTACTAACCATCTCTAGAATCTTTCCACCACCAGATCCCAAATTGTTTTACAACTATATTGTGCACCAAACCACCTCTACAAAAACTCCACTTACAAATAAATAACTCAAGTATAATCTCACACTAATGCACCACACTCATGGGGATAAGTTTATATCTTCGATGTTGATACTTAGTTCAAACATAACCTTGATTGCCTTAACTTATTCATCCCAACGGAAGATGATTATGTCATCATCATACAACATGTGAGAAATAAACCCTGCGAAACACCACCCCCACCCCCCACACAGTTATACATTGTTTGAAGCCAATGATTCTCATCAGTTCATAAGACCTCCATTATCAAGATAAATGGAATGGGGAAATAAGATTACCTTGTCTCAAACTTTTTAAGATTAAGAAGAACCCCACTAGGGTTTTGTTTACCTACACTGAGAACACAACCGATGTTTTTTCTTCCTTGCACACCCTTTACAAACAAAAGACTTCATCAAGTTTCTTATTACAAATTTTCTAGTCTGAAAAAAATCATTTCAACAATCATGTATTCTTTAAACCCATACCACGCATGCCCATTATTCAACACAAACCAAGTAAAATTAACTCTTATTTTATTAATGAAAATTTCATATTAGAATTTTATGTCAATGTACAAAACAGTCGAATGTAAACCATAATAACCCAAAATAATTATTTCCCTGCTAATATTACAATCATTACTAGAAAAACCCAATGCCTAATTTAAATAATAACATGAATTCAATAAACACATAATACCCTAAAATAAATTCAAAAACACTAAGATTATAAGATAATTTATAGAAGAGGAGAGGAAGAGAGGGAGGGTACATGAGATAGAGAGTGTGGTGGGCGGAGGAGAGGTGGTGGTTATGCCCAAAGGAGAGGAGTAGAAATATTAGGGTTTAGAGAGTGATATCGTGAAATATTGCTAGAACTTGCAATGTTTATATATATAGTGTCTAGTCACAGTTCCGGACCGTGACCAGACACCATGACTGTTTAAAAATGGTCATGGTCATGGTCCTAAGTCATGATGATTCCTAATTAAACCCATTACATCTATCACGAATGTGGTAATGGTCCGTGGTTGTGACCCACCTTGGTGGGAGATTTGGCATCATTTCATCCTGATCTGGTCATGGACCTAAGCCGTAAACCTCATGGCCATGGCCATAGACAGTGACTAAAGCCATTGGTTGTTATCCTTTTTCCTCGTCACGGTTGTGGTGAAGCATTTTTTACTTTGGTCACGATCTAAGACTATGATCAGGTGGTCATGGGCCTAGACCGTGATCCACATGTCTTAACCATTCTCAATTTATGGTGTAGTGTTGTGTTGCATTAATTACTGGATGACGAATTTCACCACATTGTTTACAGGAAGAAAGAGGACCCAAATCTTCAACAGTCATTTAATCTCAATCATCCGTCGAAGTAGATACCTATGAGTACTTAGTCCTTGATTAATCAAAGATTTTATTTAATTAACCCACTACAACAAAAAACATCATTTATGTCAGTTTAAAAGGTGACGATATGTCAGACAAATGTAAACTGATATAAATGATATTTATTTATGTCAATTTGACTTTAAAGGTAAATTTTTATTTCAATTTAAATAAAAATAAGATAAAAAAACAAACCATTTATCTCATTTTTATATATAAATGTCATAAATATAATGTTAATTATTTTAGCCTTCGAGTCAAAACTGAGTTAAATGGAAAAAAGAGCAGGTTTTTTTTCCCACTCTCGCTCCAAAATTTGTTCCTCAAAATTCTTTGGCGGTCTCTCATGGAGGGATATCTCTTTGCTCCGAAATTCTTTGGCGGGTCTTGCACGACTCTCTCTCTCTCGAAAGACTCTCTCTCTAGAACGTACAGATTCTTTGCTCACCTCCGGCGCCGGCGAGGCTCCATCACGCAGGTACAAAAATCTCTCGATTTGTTGATTCGATTTGTGTATATGTGTTTGTGCAATTTTTGTATACGCAATTTCTATATATGTGATGTGTGTGTATGCAGGGACGGAGCCACGTATAATTTCTTTCAAACCCTCCCCTTAGCTATCGGTCACCATCGACTCAAAATGTATGGTTATCTTCCCTAAAACCTATCACCCACAACCGATAATCTTAATTGATGGTAACTCACACTAGTCCTCTAGATCTCTGTTTTAATTATTCATATTATATTTGTTTGTTTTTTCCATTTTTCAGTTCAAGTCTCTGCTTCTGAAATATTGAGAAAACTTTCAACTCATAGTCATTTTTTTTAGATTATGTACTTTTAGGACTTAAAATAATATTGATTATGGATATAGGACAACAAACATTTCGTTTCCAATTTTAGTCCCTATTTTCAAATTAAAGGGACACGTGGCATGCTGTGATTGGTTGATGTTTTATGAATATGGGTCTGCGCGAGCGGATTTATTAAAAAATAGGGACTAAAACTATAAATAAAATGTTTGTTGTCCTATTTCCAAAATACCTATTACAATAGGTCCTAAATTTACAAAGCCCCCTTTTTTTTACTGCAACTTTGGTGCCATCATTCAAATCTCCCTCAAACAGAGACCCAAACCCTCCTCGACCAAGCCTTATTTGAAAGTCACGTGTCGAAGATTTCAACTTCTGACAACATAATTTTTTTCCACATTGTAAATCAATATTTGTTTATCATTCCATTATATTAAATAAATATAAGTAATACTTTGATAAATACTAAAAATAAGCTAATAAAAATTGGCGTGGGGGATCCCGCCCCTGAACCCCCAGATATCACCATTAAATTAGCCCCCACTCTCTCGAAATCCTGGCTCCGCCCCTATTTGTTTGTCTCATGAATTCAATAAACGCACTGTTCAACCACTATTTCCCATCATTTAACTTATCTCTTCAACAAGAAGATGAACACTAACTATACTAAGAAGGTACTGTAAGTTTATAGCAACAGCAATGGTTTTAGTCTTTGCCAAACTTCTGGTGTTATATCTTCCATTGATAATTCGAAAGTACATTTTTTTAGCATTGTTGTCATGTTTATGGAGAGAGGGGTTAACTAATCACCTATGTTTAATATGTATGTTAACATTTTATTGAGAATCGTGTACTAGTTAACTTTTATCCCCTGGATTACTGATGATAATCATATCCTCCATTAGAGGAGCTCTGTTTTGTAGTATCTTCCAAAATTACGTCACTATATCCATTTCTCTATGATGTTTTTGGGCAACTGTCAAATAGAAAAAAGATAATGAAATTAGGAAATTGTGTAAAGTATATTAAAATTGTTGGTTTTTTAGAAAGCACAATTCCATATATTTGTGGGAATGGAATTGCTATTGAAATGAAGTGAATGGCGCCATATATTGAAATTCTATATAAGATAATTCACATTAGGGAACCGGTAATTGCTACGAACGATGAAGTGAGAGAGTGCTAAAATTAGCAATAGTTTGTAACTTATTAACACTAACTGATCAATATTACAGATTCTCAATATTTTTAATATTATGTTGTCACTTGTAAGAAGTTTAAGAGCCCTTGTTTACTTTTATAGGTGTTAAAAGATGCTCAATACCTAATTCCAATACAATATAACACGTCTTATTAAAATTCAATTATGGTGCTTATACATGCAATTTTGAACCCCAATTACACTGTCATTTGACATTTGCTCACTACTGTTTTGACGCAGCAATGCATATACAAACATTTAGATAAAAGATGTATTGGAAAAAGGAATAATGTACAAAGGCTATTGATGACAAGGTGATAATAACCAAGTAGAGAGTTGAAATAAGATTCAAACATCATGTTTTTATAGTATCCCCATTAAACTCAGATTTTCATTGGATACCAGAAGATTTCCATTACTCCATGAATGTGTTCATGACTCACAATTATATTGCCTAACCCATTTATTAAGTGTTGAACATGTGGAATTTCTTGTGTACAAGTATTAGTTATTTCCAAACATTTCGCTATCACTTAATGAGGTATAACAAGGGTTGCTTTAATCAATTTTCTTCCGTTCATGTTTGAGTAAAAAATTCTCAGTTTTCTCAAGCAAATATTTATGATGTATTTAAAAACTTGAAATTTATGATAGATTCATAAAAGTGGGTTCTTTTCATTATATTTATTTGTTCATTATATGGTGTATTGCCATATAGACTTATTTTTATATTTGAATTTGTCACTTTGATATGTTTGTTTCTTTCTTATTTTTGTTGTATGTATATCTTCACATTGGCAACCCTAATAGAGCAATGATCCTTGATGAACTATCATAATAATTCACCAGACCGTTTAATAGGTAATAACTCATCCAAGTCTATATTTTAGAATACTTTCTTAGCAGTTATTTATCATAATAGCCAAGAACTCTTACCCTTAGAGGACACTTTTGAACACAGACGTTGGGAAGAAATGGTCATAAATCAAATCTTCATCGCTTTTTATTTCTCGTTGATTGACTTCAACAACCCATTGGTAGGATCGGAAGTATCACATTGTAGGTGTTTAGGTATAATAATTTCAGGTGACTCGCTACAGTTGTGTTATTGTCTGTATGAATAGAAGGAAAAATTTTGTACCATAGGGTGCGTTACGATATGTTAAAGTTTGGCTTTGAAATTTCAGGTGATTCGCTACAGTTTTGAAGTTTGGTTTTAGTATGTATATCATATACTCGCTAATACCTCACTTGGGTGCTTTCATTAATTTTTTGCATTGCTTCATATGTTCTTATCCCATGCTTATACTATGTGCTTTCATTATATTATAGGTATATAATCGTTAATGGTTGTTGCTTGTATGTATAATATGTATAACAACAACTGTTGTTATATATATTATATATAACATCATATTATAATTTTTATAATAATTTTGTCAATTGAAGTTCTTCAATGATTGGAATTGGTTTTGGTTGTATAATGTTTGTGTGTTGTGTTAGTGTTCTTGAGTTGGTTAGTTATAATTGATTGAGTCTTATTACTGTTAAGTGTTGGTGTATTTGGTTGTTGTTGTGATAGTTTTAGAGGGATATTATGCTTTCTACGATATTTTCTAATGGTGTGAATTTATTATGTTGTATGATATTTCATTATGTTTAACAATTACATATCTTTTATTGCTTATATCTCACTCGTAGTGCTTTACATACTTAGGCCATAATGGACAGGGCTTGGATGAGTAAGGACAGATTATCAAAAGAATACATTGAAGGTCTTGATAATTTTCTTGGGGTCAATAAAAATGCCTCCTTGGATGAGAACTTCGTACCATGATCTTGTAATCAATGTGAGAATAGATTAAAAATGGGTGTTAAAGAAATAAGACAACATTTGTATAGTTCGGGTATCGATTCGAATTATACTGTATGGAAATGGCACGGAGATGAGGATGATCGTGAAACACAAGAGGATGTTAATATGGGTGATCCTGTCTGTGATGATCATAATATGGATACCATGGAGGATGTTGAAGAGTTGATTGACATGGTGGAGGCTATAAAAGAAGACTTCATAGGAAATGTAGAAATTTTTCAGAAGTTGCTTGTAGATGCAGATAAGCCATTGTATGAAAGATGTAAAAAGTATAAAAAGTTATCCGCTATCATCAAGTTATTCAATCTTAAAGTGAAGAGTGGGATGTCTGATAAATGCTTTTCAAATATGTTGTCAATCATTGCTGACATGCTTCAGAATGACAATGTATTGCCTTCATCCAATAATGAGGCAAAACGTCGCTTATCAGTATTTAGAATGGACTTTTAGAAGACACGTGTATGCCTTAATGACTGTATACTCTATAGAAAAGAGTATAAAGAAACTGTTGAATGCCCCACTTGTGGAACATCTAGGTCCAAACAGAAGAATAACTTGAAAGAACAAAAAAGGGATGAGGGGAAATGAGGTGTTCCTACGAAAGTGTTATGGTAATTTTCACCCATTCTGAGATTTAAAAGGTGGTTTCAATCTGTAGAGACCGCTAAGTCTCTGACATGGCATGCAGATGATAAAATTTTTGATGGTTTGTTGCGTCACCCAGCGAACTCACCAACTTGGAAATTAGTTGATGAAAAGTGGCCCGATTATGCAGCAGAACCAAGAATTCTTCGATTAGCACTATCAGCGGACGGAATTAACCCTTATAGTTCCCTTAGTAGTAGGTACAGTTATTTGCCGGTTATGTTGAAAACATATAACTTTGAACCGAAATTTTGTATGAAGAGAAAGTTTACAATGTTTACTATGTTGATATCGGGTCCAAAACAACCAGGAAAAAATATAGATGTTTATTTGGATCCGTTAATAGAAGATCTGAATACCTTATGGCATGAAGGAGTTAAATCATATGACGCCTTTCGACAGGAATCTTTTACTTTGCAGGCAATACTGTTGTGGACAATTAGCATATGGATATTTATCTGGAAGTGTTGTTCAGGGCTATAATGCTTGTCCAATATGTAGTGAAAAAACATATTACAACACTGTGGCAAGTGCGTTTATATGGTACATAGGAGATACCTTCCACAAAATCATCCATTTAGAAGAAGAAAAATGCTTTTAATGGTGAGCAAGAGTTCCAAGCCTCCCTTGAACCTTTAAGCGGTGAACAAATATTTATAAAAGTAGGGAGACTTAAGGTTTCATAGGGGAAGAATGTAAAAAAGGGGAGGGAGGTTAATTTGAAGAAATCATCAAAGCGTAAGAGATCGAGGAGGGTAACTAATGGGGTTCAAAAAGGTGGTCCTAGAAATGTTGGGATTGAAAATTTTTGGAAGAGGAAATTTATATTTTTTTAACTTCCTTATTGGAATGATTTTCCTATTCGACATAACTTACATGTCATGCACATTGAAAAGAATGTTTGCGATAGTATAATTGGAACCTTGCTTAATATTCCAGGGAAAATGAAATACGGGGTGAAGTGTCGACTCGACCTTGAAAAAATGGGCATAAGAAGTTAGTTAGCACCACATGTTAATGAAAAAGGGACATACCTACCACCAACATGTTATACACAATCGAGAGAGGAAAAAAAAATTCTGCCAAACTTTGCATGACCTTAAGGTCCCGACTGGGTACTGTTCTGATTTTAGAAGCCATGTCTCTATGGAAGATTTGAAATTGTATGGCTTGAAGTCTCATGATTGCAATATTATAATGCAACAACTTCTTCTAATTACAATTCAATCGGTGTTGCCAAAACATGTGAGATATGCGATCATGAGAGTATGCTTTTTCTTCAATGCCCTTTGTGCCAAAGTAGTGGACTTGCAAAAACTAAAAGAAATTCATAATGAAATTTTGATCACATTGTGTTTGCTAGAAAAATACATTCCACCATCCTTCTTTGACATTATGGTGCATTTAATGGTGCATCTTGTGAGGGAGGTCGAACTTTGCGGTCCTGTTTTCTTTCGATGGATGTACCCAATTGAAAGGTTAGGTCAATCTACTTTACTATCATGTATTAATATAAGTAAATAAGTGTACCAATTTAGTTTTTTTTTAATATGTTAGCTACATGAAAGTATTAAAGGGTTATGCGAGAAATCCTAATCGCCCATAAGGTTGTATTGCTCAATGTTACATAGTTGAAGAAGCTATTGAATTTTATTCCGATTTCTTATCGGAATTAGATTCAATTGGAATTCCAGCGAGTAAGGATGATGATAAACTGATAGGAGGCTCGGATGTCATTGAAGTTGATCATGTCCTTGGAGCAGGCACATCTTCATGTGTTACATAACACGAATGATGTTCAACCTTATATAGAGTATGCCTTTCCTAACTTCCCATTAATATGAAGTTAGTTCCTCATATACTTACCTCTAGATATATTAATAACTAATATTGTGTTACTCATTAATACATTGTCAGGGAGCATGAACAGTACTTGAAAGAAACCCATCCTCGAAAAGGGAAAAATAAAAAGTCGCTTGAAGATTAGCACAACCACACGTTTATCCATTGGTTACGTAAAAGGGTATGATTAATTTAGGGACATATTGACTTAACCACCACTTTAATTTTCATTAGACATTACCCATTTTTTAGTTTTCTTTTTAACAATGCCACTTCTTTTTTATTTATTAGTTGCAAATTTTAGTGAAAAATAATGTCAACGTGTAATACCAACTAGTGGAAAACAGTGGCAAAGTGTAAAGTAAAACTAAATAGTTAGTGAAATCAAATAATAAAAACTAAAGTGAGAATAAAGATGAAATATACCATTACTTTAATATGTTAATTTGAATTTTATTTTGTAAGTAACTAAAATTCTTATATTAATAGGTTGTGCTTGAAGAAGAACTCCCAAACAACAATATCTCAGATGACTTAAAATGGATTGCTCGTGGACCTCGTCGAGACGTCATCAAAGTTCACAGATATGTTATTAACGATATTCATTACCTAACAAAGGATAGTGATGATGCACGAGTAACCCAAAACAGTAGAGTGAGCCTAGTTGTGAAGACGCTGCAGATAGCTAGTGCAAAGGATATCAATCATGTTCGTACTTATATGATTTTCTTCGGTGTTATAAGGGAGATATGGATAGCTGACTATTTTTCAATTCAAATTCCTTTATTCAAGTGTGATTGGGTTGACAACAAAAATGGAATTAACATAGATGAGCTTGGTTTTACATCTGTTAATCTTGAAAGAGTTGGTCATCAATCCGATTCTTTCATCTTAGCCTCTCAAGCGAAATAAGTTTTCTATGTTCCGTACCAAATGAATCCTAAATATTCAATTGTATTGTCAACTCCTCAAAGGGATTACTAAGATAAAGATGATGAAGATGATGCATGTCTCAGAGATGATATTTGCACAAAAATTTTGCCAACTATTGAATCTTTTGACGTGGTTAAGGAATCTTTTGAAACTTGTTTGCGTGAAGATTGTGAGGGGGCATAGATAGACAATACATCAACATAATTGTGTTAGACGATGTTATGATGCCTAATGTTTGAATTGTCCTTTATTATTAGTTATAATGGCTTAAAATGTAAGCTTGTTTGGTGAAGTTGTCCAATGTTTTTGTTTTTTTTATGCGGAACCTACAACAGTTGATTGTTGGAAATTGAATGTATGGAATATTAGCTATGTGACATTTGTTGTAGACTATGGTTTATTATTTTTGGCTTAATATTTTGACAATTGTTCTCTTGCACATTTTAATTAACATATAATGAAATGATGAATTTTAATTTATGGTACATTTCAATAATTGTATTGTTCGAGTATTTACGACTTACTTGTATTAATGAAATATATATTATCGCTTTTTTTGTCTTTCAACAGTTCAATTGCTTCAACTTGAAATGGAAGACATTGACCTCGAACCCGTGGAGAAACCTTCACAATATAGTAGTAAAGGTAGAGGTGCGGCGAAGCTAAAGCGATTGACTAAAATAAAGAGCAATGAAGAATGGATAAGAGTTGTATATAACGATCTTGGGAAACCAATAAGTACTAGAAAAAAAAAGAATTATCAAGTTATGGGGGTTTGATGGTGAAGTGCTTTGTGCCGATAACTTATCCAAGTTGGCGTAAAGTGCCAATCAAATTGAAGAATGATTTGTGGGAGGCAATATATATATATACTAGGGTATGCCCGTGTCTGAAGGCACGCTAATAATTTTGAAAATTATAAAGTCGTGTATAATGTAAATAATAAATGTTTTATATATTCGAAGTTTAAATTTTTCAAGTATAGAATCAAGTAAATTTAAATCATACGGCTTTTTTACAACACAAATGTATAAACAATTTAGAAAATTTGGACAGAATTCCCTTTGTTTATTGGACTATCCACCCTGTTTAATAAATAAATAAAAAACTCTAACAATAATAGTAATAGTCCATTTTGGACCTCATATAAACATCTTAATCAATTTAACTCAACTTGACGAAATACAACCAATGTATCAATAAATAATTACCAGAAGAACATGAAGTAAATTAAAACGGAATAATAAATTAAAACAAAAGAACATGGTGTGATCGTAAAAATCTCATCATAATCCACGTAAACAGCAAGACATGCATCACACCTATATTTATAGCATATAGCTCTTTTCCAATGGGAATATAATAATCAAAGATATGGCAGTAATGTCATAGTTTTTCTATCTTTTCCTTTTCAAGAATAATTGCATATTCTCTAAACTAATATAAACTTAAAACAATTACTTTGATTATTATAGTGTAGATAGCTCTTCACTTTCAGTGACACTTGCAACCCATAATATATAGTGTTCTTCTTGTGGCACAACCATCATTTGTGTTTGTCTTTTCAATACAATCAAAGACTAAAGGCAATTGGCCTGAAAATATTAATTACAAAACGTCATCAAAGAATAGCTCAGCTCATGAGTAGAAATAAAATCGATCATGAAAAGTCACATAAAAAAAGTATAGTAAAGTAAAAAAATGTGGGAAGAGTCCTACATGCTCGAAAGTAGTTCAACACCTTAATTTTGCATATTGATTCTAATACATGTATTCAACATCTTTCTTTTTCAGATAAAATTTGATATTGATCCGAACAGCAAGAGGATGGTATTGTCCTCTATGGGTTGCATTTAGAGAGAGATCAAAACAATCCTCACGAGACTTTGGATTAGACCATTGAGACATTAATGCGAGCTTCTCAAACATCCTCCACCAAAATACGAGAAATTCATTAGTCCAGATGTGTGGACTGAATTTGTTTGCAGCCGGCTAACCAAAGGAATTGAGGTATAATTGAAAAAATAATTGACGATTTGTAGGGTACTTTTTCTTTTTCTTTTCTAATATGTTGCTTTGATTTATAAGATTGTAAGTGGGGCACAAAGGGAAAAGCAATTCAAGGTCACATACAATCATCATATAAGCAAGAAGGGTTATGCCGGTGTTGCTGAAGATTTGGTATGTTTTAGTTTGAATATTTTCATTAGATCTGTGATGATTTTGAACTTGAACATTGAATTATTCTTTAATAAAATGATTTTTTGTTTTACAATTGATACTAGAAAAAGAAGATGGATTCAGAATATGAAGATGACAAAAGTTTCTTATGGTTGAAAGGCGATGAAAAAAAAGATGGTGAATATGGAGATGATTCATGAAAAGAGCTGGCAGATAAAATGGTTAGTTTTTATAAATTATGACACGAGTTCCTTTGTTTGGTGTTTTTTAGTGTGTGATTTGTAATTTTGATAATGTTTAGATGACATTCTAAACAATTGAATATGCTTTATTATAGACTGAATTGAAAAAACAAGTTAAAGATGGTAGTTTAATCATCGAAGGAAGTAATGATGTTCTCACTATGACATTGGGTACTCTCGAATACTCGGTCCGTGTTCGGGGGTTGAGATTTGGAGTTGTTCCCACAAGGTACTTAAACCCTTCAAAGCGTGGTTCCAAGAGACATATTAGTGAATTAGAATCTGAATTAAGATAAGCGAATAAAAGATTAAAAGATATGGAAGCTCAGTTGAAGTTAAGAAATCAGTTTGTTGTCGCAACCCCAACAATCGTACCCCGAGCTGAGAAAGATGCTTCATACATGCGTGAAAGTGAAATTATAAAGCGTTCGAGTTCAAGTGGAAAAATTGCAACACAATCACTTTCTTCGAAGGTATAATAACACAAAGATAATTATACAAATGCATACCATTAAGGTTTAGTAATTTTTTTTGTAATTGCAATTTATTTTTGTGTCTCTTTGGCATAACTCAAAGATAGTGGTGTAACACATAGTGAAAAGTTACCACCTCATTCAGTAGTTGTTGTCAAAATTAAGAAACCTTCTTCGATAGCTGGTAATAAAAGAACGAAACAAGCATCTTCTTCAAAGGTAATGGGATGACTTTTCTCGATGGTGATAACTTTGTAATTTTACTTGGTTGGGTCAGTAGGGTACTGAATTTTATGTAATTTTACTTGGTTGGGGCCAATAAATTTCTGAATTTTTATGTGATTATTTTTTTAAATATATGTTAAAGAATGTAAGTTGGCTATTGGCAATAAAACTAACATCGTTGTCGAGGGGACCATATTTAATAGCAATGGACCGAATGAGAAAATTCATCATATAGCGTTGGGAGAAAATAATGTTCGAGTTTCCATTTCTAAAGTTATTTCTTCTAGTGGCATCCTCCCGATACCCGTTCCATGTGAAATGTATTTTATGAAAGATGTTATTAGGTCATATGTTGCTTGGCCCAAAGAGTTAGTGTTAGGATTTGAGGTAAACTATTGGTTTTTATGTTTCTTTATAAGTCTATGTTTGACATTGCTTTCTGACATTTCACATGATTCAATGCAGAAAGAAATGGAAGTTGGGAAAAAAGAAGGCCATGAGAAAGAGAAGGATGTCTTCGGTGAAAGTAGATTTGATATAGTTAAAAAGAATGTTGATTGCGATTTGATAACCGCCTTTACCCATAATTTATTGATAACGAAGACGAATCAAATAATGATTCCACCGGAGTATATGTTACCATGTATACCTGTTTAAGTTGGTATACATGGTTTTTAGGAAAAATAATTTTGAATATCCCTTAAATAGGGTCGGGTTAAGCATATCAGTTTAAAACCCAGTTCAGTGTTGTGTTAATTTTTGGTCTGTAAAGAACTCGGTTTTTAGCATTCTTTATTTTCAGTTCCTACATTAAAACCGACTTCTTAAATATAGTTTAGCAGTAAACCAGCAACTCAGTTTAATAGACTCTTGATTTTTAGCATTCTTTGTTTATTGGTTTGGACATGTGAAAATGTGTGTGAGTCTTAGTGGGTAACACGTATAGCAGGTGGGTTTGGTTAGGTAGTGTCGGGTTGGTGTATAACATGTATATATGAGAGTCCTCGTTGGTAACATGTCTAACATGTTTCTAAGAGGAAGAAAACAATCTATGCTTCTCTCTCATCCATTTACTCACCCAGATCCATGTTTTAAAATGTGTGATTTACAAATTTATTTTCTCTATATAGGCTCCTTTTTGTTTCACTCATATTTTTTAGTTATTTCCCAGTAGATCACTCCATAATGTCAGCGATTCATAATTTTTTTTAAAATGGTTTTTGAATCTGATCAGTTTGTTTTAACTAAAAATGGGGTGTTTGCAGGAAAGGATTACATGTGTGAGGGATTATTCAAACTAAATGTAACTGTTGACTCTATTTTTAATGTAGTTAATTCTTCTACTTATCTCTCTGATTCCTTATATTTATGGCATAGTAGACTTGGACATGTTATTTTTTCTTCACATAGAAGATTAATGAATTTAGGAGATATCCCTAAACTGCCTACAGATGTCGAACACAAATGTGAAATATGTGTTGAATCAAAATTCAAAAGAAAACCTTTTCAAAGTATACAACGCCCTATTGAAATTTTGGGATTAATTCATACCGATTTGTGTGACTTAAAAGGAATTCAAGCAAGGGGTGGGAAAAAGTCTTTTATCACCTTTATAGATGATTACATGAAATTATGTTATGTGTATCTTTTGAGAACTAAGGATCAATCACTTCATAAATTCAAACTATATAAAAATGAAGTTGAAAATTAACTAAATCAAAAAATTAAAATTGTGAGATCAGTTATAGGAGGAGAATATTGTGAGGCTTTTAATGATTTTGGTAAAATACATGGCATAATACATCAAACTACGGAACCATATTGTCCACACCAAAATGATGTGGCGGAATGTAAAAATCAGACGCTAAAGGATATGGTAAATGCTACGATAAATAGTTCGGGTCTTCCTCACAATTTATGGGTTGAAGCGGTACTTTCAGCTTGTTATATTTTAAACAAAATTCCCTCTAAAAATATCATGGATCTCCTTACGAATTGTTAGAAGGAAGAAAGCCTTCATATATATACTTGAAAGTGTGGGAACGTTTAGCTAAGGTAGTCCCGCCTCCACCTAAATGAACTAAACTCGGACCTAAAACTGTTGACTGTGTATTTATAGGGAATGCTCAAAATAATAGTGTGTATAGGTTCCTTGTGTTTAAATCAGATGTAGATAGTGTATCTACAAATACTATTAGTGAATCTCGTAATGTAGAACATGCCATCTAGTAGTAGGCAAGAGAATGAAATGGAAATACAAGAACTTAGGAAACTAAGTGAAAGACGTAAGACGGAAAAATCTTTTGGGCCTGATTATATTTCATTTTTGTCTGAGGGGGATCCTCAATCTTATCACGATGATCTTATCTCTCTCGAAGCTCCATTTTAGAAAGAGGCTGTTAGTAGTGAAATAGAATCTATTATGAAAAATCACACTTGGGATTTGGTTAGCTTGCACCAGGTTGTAAAAACATAGGGTGTGGATGGATTTTTAAAAGGAAAATGAAACTTTATGGATCCATAGAAAAAACATAAGGCTAGGTTAGTAGCCAAAGGATATAAACAAAAGGAGGGAATCAATTTCTTTGACACTTATTCTCCGGTTACGCAAACTACTTCTATTAGAATTTTAATTTTCGTCGCATCCATTTATAAAATGGAAATTAATCAGATGGATGTTAAAACTGCCTTTTTAAATGGAGAATTAAAATAGGAAATTTATATGGATCAACTGGAAGGATTTGTTGTTAAGGGATTAGAAAATAAATTTTGCAATCTAGTTAAATCCTTATATGGACTAAAATAAGCCCCTAAGCAATGGCATGAAAAAATTAATCAAGTAATGATTAATTATGGATATAAAATAAATGAATGAGTACGATAAATGCGTGTATTTTAAGTGTCACAAAGATGCTTGTGTGATTGTTTGTCTATACGTTGATGATATGCTAATATTTGGATCACATATGGGTATTATTAAAACAGCTAAGAAGAATTTATGTGAACAATTTGATATGAAAGACTTGGGAGTTGCAGATTTTATTTTGGGAATCAAAATAATACGAGATTCTGTGGGAATCAAATTATCACAATCACATTATATAGAAAGTGTGTTACGAAAATTCAATCAATATGAATCTACTTCTGTTATAACTCGTTGTGATCCAAATAGTAAACTAAAGAAAAACAAAGGAGAAGTTGTGTCATTGGTAGCCTAATGTACATTATGAACTGCACCAGATCTGATATTGTATACGCAGTAGGGAGATAGAGTAGATATACTTATAATCCTAATAATGATCATTGGAATACACTTATTAGATTTTTGAGATACCTGAAATTTACTTTGGATTATGCTTTATATTATGTCTCTTGTCCTGCTAAGATTGAAGGTTATACTGATGCTAATTGGATTTCAGACTCAGAGGAATCCAAATCTACAAGTGGATATGTATTCACATTAGGCGGGGCTGCCATATCATGTAAATCTCAAAACAGACATGCATTGCGAGATAAACAATATATTCTGAATTCAAAGATTAAAGCAGGGGAAAAAGCCGAGTGGCTAAGGACAATTCTGGCAGACATTCCAATATGGCCTAAACGTATACCCCCGATACTTATACATTGTGATTTCTAAGAGGCAATAGAAAAAGCAAGCAACAAGTCCTACAATGGAAAGTCAAGACATATTGTTTGCAGGCATAATAGTGTGAGATAACTCATATCTAATGGCATTATAATCATTGACTTTGTAAGGTCAAATGATAATTTAGCGGATCCGTTTACTAAAGGGTTGTCAAGAGATATCATTTAAAAAACATTGAGGGGGATGGGCTTAAAGACTAATAAGTAAAATCATCATAATGGATACCTAACCTATCTGACTGGAGATCCCAGGATATAGGTTCCATGGGAAAACTAATTATGGATGATTATATGTAAGCGCTACAAAGACATATCATTGTCTTATCCCTATGGTGTAAATAATAATAGTAGTGATACATGTAATGAGAAAGGTTGAGTTAAACTCTTAATGAATCTATGGATTGGATTTTAAAGGGGGATGTGACAGGACATTCTTGATAGATTCACCTGAGTGAGTGTGGTAGTGGGGACGCTACCTATGGGAACTATGGCTGAATTCTCTAGAGCCCTCATGATACTGGGATATAGCTTACGAACTTCATGAGCAAAACTGTTGTAAACCACAAGTGTGTTAAAGTGTCATGTGTGTAGTTTATTGAACTGGTTTACCAAAATAGCTGGTCAGTTCAAGATATGTAATTCAGTGAATAGTTTATAAGCCCAATGGGCATACACTAAGTAAGGTTCAAGTCCAAAAGACACCTCTGCCTATTAATGACATTTTTATTTCCCAAAACTTTCTTTATTCCTTTTTCTCGTATTTCATTCATGTGGGGGATTGTTTGGTGTTTGTGTATAACTATTGGTGTGAATAATATAATCACAATAACCTTGTAGCCTAGTGGTAAATTTTGTGTCTCCTTTAGGGGAGGTTGGGTTCAAGTCCCACTGAGGGCATTTAAGAGTATTTTGGATATTTATACCTAAATAGATATATAAATATTATATTATATATCAAGACTTGGGACTTGGGATCCACTAAGGGCATTGAAGAGGATTTAGGATATTTATACCTAAATAGATATATAAATATTATATTATATTATATATCAAGACTTGGGACTTGGTACCCACTAAGGGAATTTAAGAGGATTTGGGGTACTTATACCTAAATAGATATATAAATATTATATTATATATCAAGACTTGGGACCCACTAAGGGCATTTAAGAGGATTTGGGGTATTTATACCTAAATAGATATATAGATATTATATTATATATGAAGACTTGGGACTTGGGCTTGGGTCTTAGGTCCAAAATTGGTTAATTTTTAAATTCGTCTTTAATTAATTTTATTTAATTCGATTTTAATTAATATTAAAACTCGTTTTATTAGAAAATTAGTTTATAATTAATATCAAACCCCGTTTTTATTTATAGCTATTAGAGTGGTTTAGTGGCAGAAGTGGTCATCCACTTTGGGGGGGAGTGGGTGGTTTTTGCATCCCTTTAAGTAAGAGATAGTTTCATCAAATTTTTAATCTCTCTCTCTCAAAAAACGTCATTTTTCATACTCCAATTCTGAGCATAATTTCTTGTGGTTTTAAACTCATCCATTGAGTGCTTCAATCGGATGAACTGTGATGTTGAATCCTGGGACAGTTATCTGAGGCTCGAAGCATCACTGATTAATGTGCGAGCGATATTTCTATCTTAGGACTGTGTGTCTAACACACACCTCACCATCTAGATAAGTCGTTCCAATTTATTATCTTTGATTTTCCCGTATGGCCATATAACACAAATATTTCAAATCCTTTCATTCTTATGCGTTTTTGTTATCTTAAGTATTTAAAAAAACATTAATGAAAGTATTTGTTTTTATTTTATGAAAAGTATGTGGGAAAAGTCTTTTATCGGTGTAGTGTGATTGGTTTTACAAGATTTGACATTGATTCGTTCGTGGAAAGTCTTATACTTGTGTTTACAAGATTTGTAGTTTTAACAGGTATCCCGGCTTCATTTCTCACTTCATCCTTATGGATACTCATGTAAGGATGTATTTTTAAATGTTTTACATTACACAATATTTTTTAAAGTATTATACATAATCGAATGTTTTGTTTTTTGTCTTTATAGTAAGGTAGAAATGATTCGAAAGTGATGACAGCTTGCTTGCCCTGAAGTTTAGAGCAGTGAGTGACCACTGAACAATGTGTCTGAGGATGGAAAGTAAATGAGACATCAGAGAGTTTTCTAGGTGTTTTAATTCCATTTCATATTCACATGTTTGTTACCTCTTTCATCCCAGCATCACATTTTTCTATCACAATCAAAATTAACATAGGAGATTATTTCATAGCAATTTTTTTGCTTTCACCATATCCCTGGTCATACACTGGCACTATACCAGGATACGTCAGTGGCCTGACAAGTTGATAATGTTCAAACATGTGCATTTGTAGATAATGCGTGGTCTCTATAAGAGCATCTGGAGAGGTGGAGTGAAATGAAAGGTAAATTTACAAAATGAAAAGTGAGTTTTGCCTTTTCTCAGAACTGCCTTCTACAATGGTGAGTATCAACAATTTGCAAAATCTATTCCTACAAACTAATCTTGTTCGTAGGAAGTTATACGAACATCTTTTCAGTGTAGGAACCCAAATATAAGATAAAAATAATTATTTATACATCCCACGGACTTCATTTGTTCGTAAGAATTCCTACGAACTTCAAAAGTTCGTAGGAACCCTTTGCAAATTCAGTCAACAATTGTATATTTGAAGAACCACTACAAATTAAGGAACGAAATTTGTTAACTTCTTCCCACCAGTGTAAACGTCCGAATTTGTAAACTTATAAATTTTATTGGCTTTCTGTGGATGCTCTAAAGTGGGCAAAAGGTTTGTGGTTCCATTAACTGTTTGGTAAGCTTTTGTTGGTCTCTATAAAGTCGCTATATAAGCTTTATTTGTTTCAAGGTGGGTCTTATTATTGGGTTTGCCGATTTTTATTTTCTTATCAGATAAAAACCCAAAACCGATACCCACACAAGAAGACAAAAAGTTAAAGTGTTCATTTTTGTATTTCCTACTTAAACAAATATGTTTAATAAAAAATAAAAAACTGTATTTTTAATAAAAAAAATCTATTTTTAATAAGAAAGTGGTTTTTTATAAAAAAAATATTTTGAACTTTTTACAACTATTTAAAAAAAACTTTAAAAAAAAAATTCCTTTAACTGTTTTTAAAAGAACTCTAAAAAGGGGGGTTCGCTTGCGCGGACTTTTAAAAATAAGAAAATATTCGGTAAATGAGTGTTTGAGGGATTGAATTTGTTAAATTAAAAACATATGTCTTTTAGAAAAAGTTAGTTTGTTTTTAAAACAGTTAAAAATAAAAAAAATTATTTTTATTAAATATATTATTTTTATAAATATATTTAATTATGTTCTTTCTTTGAAATTATTAATTATGTTCAGGTACTTCATTTCTTTAGATAGTCCATGGTGGGGATGCTATAATCCAAATGTTAACTTTGCAAATTTGAACGGCCGCAGTGGTGGGTTAAAATTGACAAATTTCGTAGATGAATTTGTAGCGCTTCTCTAAATTTGCTGAACGACTACTGAGTTTGTAAAGATTCCTACGAACTTCATTTTTTCTTAGGAATTCCTACAAACTTCTGAAGTTCGTTGGAACTCCTACGACCAAATAAAGTTCATAGGAAGGGAAAATGATTATTTTTCAGTATCTATTTAGGTTCTTACAAACTATATTAGTTCAAAAGAAATTACAACGAACTAATATAGTTCGTAGGAACTATTTACATCACAAAACTTTCTTCACTTCTGCCATCACCATTATAGCAAGTTCCACTAACGAAAGGTAATTCTACCTGATGAGAGCATCCACCAATGTGGACATTAATTATAATTTTTTGAAAATGTGTTTTCACGCTGTGTGTGGTTGATAGTGGAACCCTGAATACATTTGAAAATGGGTCCAAAGCATTTCTTAGAGTTAGTTAATGGGTTAATTGGAAGTGTGGGTTTGGTTATGAGAACTGGATTTTCTCCCACCCGATGTGACTATATAAACTGCATATATTTGTTTTTGATGAGATAGAGAAGAAAATGGTAGTTAAAAATTAGGAGCAATGAGCGACATTTTAAAATGTTGCCCATTCCTAAACCAGTTTTGATAATAAAGTACGTACTAAAACAAAATTCCACGTTTTGTGAACAAAATTGAAAACTAATTACTGAAAAACATACAATATTTTTAAAGATTTTTAATACTTGAAAGACAGTACTTATTTCTTTTTTTTATTAAGAAAACGGTTTTTTAACCATTTTCTTAGTAAAACATGTTTTTATTTTAATAAAATAGTTTTTAAAATATTCTATTAAATAGTTCTAAAAAATCATTAATGTTAATTTTTTGAATTTGAAGTTTCTATGTTTCTTTGTAGACCCATTTATGGGTCCCTCAAGTTGAGGGTGAGTGCATCATTTGTATATTAATAAATAATTAAAAACTAAATTAATAAAAACTAAATCATTACAAAATAAGGTTAAAACTATATAATATTTCATGTAACATTTCGTTTTGTTAATATTTATATTAATATTTGCATTGTTAAAAATGAATCAATCAAAATATGAAATAATTTATTTTTTTAGCTCAATGTACGATTCAAATAAAAAGTGACATAATATGATTTTTTTTACCAAACACGAACATGATACTATTTATATTAAAATGTGATGCGATGTGAAATCTTATTTTTTATGATACAAACAAGAACCAAATAATAGCGATACAAAATAACATGATTTTTTTTATATAATTGAGATTGCCATTGAGCAGAGTTGAAGAGTTAGGATAGCCACATTGAAGATTTAAAAAAAAATGAAGGAAAAAGAAGGGTTTGGAGTGAAAAGTATGGAATGGGTTAATATTTTATCTTTGTTTTTAACGTTAATTAAATTGATATTAATCATGTTGGTTTAGAGTTTAAGATCCAAATACATGGGGAGAGTTGCATATTTTAGTAATGGATCCAATATATTTGACTTTTAACAAGAATTCTATTATTACCTTTCCATAAAAAATAATGGAGCAAATATACCATTGGTATTCAAACGCGATCACAAAATACCAGCCATTCGGGGAAATTTATCATCACTGTGTCATTGGAAAAGGGCAGATTTTGTGTGAGAATGTGCAATGACGCAAAATGTTATATTTTTATACTAATTTGTTCTTTTTTAATATTATATTGATATGCGCATACACCTGTTATCATACACATGTTGTCACACTAGATGCGTTTGTACATGTTGTCATAAACTTTTAGGCAAAGTTATGTTGAACAAACTTGGATACATATATGGAGAGATATGATATCATTCACTTGATGTACCTACATCATTTGCAAAGATGCTCATCACATGTTGTTTTGGGAAATCGAATCTAATAATCATGTTTGGAGATATTCATCAACATGTCATGATTCTTCATGTTGTAATCATTTTTTTAAATCATGTTGGTTTTAACATTGTAATATGCTTCAAAGAAAAATTATATTATATTATATTTATTTGATTTTATTTGAAGAATATTATATAAATCACGTTGGTCTTAACTCTATAATAATTAAAACTAATAAATTTAAAGAAAAATAAATTATTAAAATAATTTCATCGTGTTATTGGCATCAAGTCAACCCTTAGTGGTATTTAAAAATAAAATTTTCAAAATGTATGAATATTTCTTACCTTATCTCATACTCTCATTATTTATGTACAACCAAGATTTGCTATCACATTGACTTTTGTTACATATATTTGAATGAATTTCAAAGAATATTTCTTTCATCGTGCCATTGTCACAGATACATACTAGTATGTATCTATAAGGGGATGGACTTTTGGTATCCTCAACTGGTGGCTCAGATTAAAAGTTAGGGTCCGTTTGGTTGGCATTATTTGACATGACACATGCCAAAAAGTTGGCAAATATGAAAGTTTGTCAACTTTTTGGCTGTTTGGTTGTATAATTTGACATGGCATTTTTTGCCATTGTACAACAGCCATTATGCATATGGTTTTGGCAAACTTTGCTTACCTATTTGAGTGAGAAAATATTTGCCAACAAATTTGTTAACTTCTTAAACAGTTTTAATATTTTAAAGAACAATCTAAAACAGTTTAAATAATTTAAAAATTATTTTAAATAATTAAAAAACTGTTATGAATATTTAAAAACTATTTTGTAATGTTCTAAAAACTATTTTTAAAATTATAAAACAATTGTTAAGGAAATGTCTTACAATTTTTTTTAAAAACCGTATTATAAAAATATTGGAAAAACTATTTTTAACATTTTTGAAAACTGTTTTGAATATACTATAAAAACTATTTGAAAAAAAATTAAAAAAATGTTTTAAATAGTTAAATAAACTGTTTTGTAATGTTTTAAAAACTCTTTTTAATATTATAAAAAAAATGTTAAGAAAATTTCTAAATTTTTTTTAAAAAAACTATATTATAAAATTATTGTAAAAACTATTTTTAACATTTTTAAAAACTGTTTTTGTAAAACGTATGACGGTGTGATAATTGATTAAATTCGTAAATTTCTTATTTGGCACACTTATTTAATTAGATTCTATATTAAACCAAATTAACTCAGCCCCTAAACATGAAACTATGTGTGTGCGTGTGTCAACCCATAAATAAATAAAGCATACGACACAAATTTCAGGAAAAAATTCGCAAAGGGCAAAACCTTTTTTTTCTAGAACTTTGAAAAGTTTACAAGACCATTGACTTACATACAACCTGATAATCGCCTACAAGTGTAACGCACGGTGTCTTCCTCAAACCTTCAAAGTTACAGCTAGAAATCTGCAATGGTTCACGCGCAGCTATACCACAAGGACCGCAGTCCAAAAAACTCTGTAGAGACTCCCTCCACAATAGCACGCAGCTCTCCGGTTGTAGAGTTATCCCCACAAAGAATAAACAAAAGCAAAGTAGTGTTCTTTAACACCAAAGCATATGGAATTTTTGTGAATTGAAAACAAAAAAGGGAATAAACCCTAAAAGAAGAAGTCAAAAGGATTCTGCATTTTTTAGTCTTTCAAAACGCTGGGACTTCTTAATGAAAACGAAACCATTTAATGAGTATTTATACAAAAACGCGTCGCCTCGGTTGTCAAGCTCGTTCGGACGAGAAAGGGATGTCGTGCGAACGAGATACGCGTGTCATTTGAACGATATCACACGACAATGCAATGTCGTTTGAACGATTGTTACGTCAGAAAATAATATTTTAATGTCCGCTCTAATACTTAGAAAAAATACTCATTCTCAAATTTTGACGAAAAAGTCCACTCCAACACTTAGAAAATATTTTGTAAAAATATTCCAAAAGCTCTAAGTGCAAAGTTAAGGTATTTAAAACATAACTGTTGATACCAAAATTAGTATGCTGATATAGACGAATCACAAGAAGACACGTGTCGATCTACGTGGCACAATAGCAACGAGGAAGTCTATTCCCCCGACCAAGTCAGACTCACTCCGAGCAACAAGTATACTCTGAGGAACTCCAGCTCTCCGAGGAACTCCAGCTCTCCGAGGAACTCCAACGCTCCGAGGAACTCTTGAACGACGAGCAACTAAGGCGGTTCGAGTTGCATCTCGACCACAGCATTGATTGCCAGATAATCAACAGTTCAACTATTCATTGAATGCTTATCATCTTGATGCACACGTTTGAAGAGCATTAAATGAATTACCCTTTCATATGTGTATCATTTAATGTAACACCCTTTCATGTACAGCCTAAGGGCTATAAATACCTTGTATCACCCTCATTCAAAGGGATCGGAATTTCTTGATAGAACGACATATCGAGAATTCCAAAAACACTTGGCAATAACAGAAACAGTGGACGTAGGCCATTCTTATAAGGCTGAACCACTTTAAAATTCTTTGTCTCATTTATATTTATCTGTGATTAAATAATTAGAAGCAATCTAGTTTTTTACATCAACAGATTGGCGCCGTCTGTGGGAACGATTGTTATTATCGTTTTTCACCAAAAATCATTCATCATCAATGGCAGATAACCCGGAATCCAGCAATCGAAACGCTGGAAATGCTGGAAATCCTCCAAATCCCTCTGCACCTCCAGATCTGGCTGGGATTATGACGAATTTGCCTCAAGGACAAACCGCCATGCAAGAAACAATGCGGCAACTCATACAGACCCTTCATGGCGGTGCACCTGCACGTTCGGGACAGCGAAGTGGTCAGAGGCAAACCTATTTACTTTCTTCACGATACAGGCGTACTGAGTCATATCGTAATGAGGAATCTGATGATTTCTCTTATCAACCTGGGCGAACTTCGTCAATAAGGGCTACAAATACTGATCAACGTATCACTCTCTCTCCAGAAAGACCCAGTGCCTTGGAAAGACTGAGTAGGGTGTCTCCTTTCAGTCGATTAGGCCCTAGGAGGAATAGGAGTCCACCTAAGACCATGTCGAGGAGTTTTCGACGACCATCAGATCTAAGAGAAGGATCAGCACAATCACGACCAGTTGCTCGTCAAGATAGATCTCAAGAGGCCACATCAGAACAATCAATTGCTCGAACTAATAAGCCCGAGGAAGGAAACGATGCGTGGAAGGGTTCCATTCAGCGCTTGGAGGATAGATTGGGAGAAATGGCTAAGGCGAAGAATCCCTTACAACGAACTTTTGTTCAAGGGACACCTTTTGTCCAGGACATTGTGGGTTTTCCTACCCCGTCAAAGTTTGAAGCACCTATGGTGACCCCCAAATATGATGGAAAGACAGATCCTGTTCTACACATAGAGCAATATCAAGCTGCCGCCGACATCTATGCTGTCCCCGACAAGATGAGATGCAGAGCATTCTCGGGAACTCTTACTGGATCTGCCCAGATATGCTACAACAATCTTCCTCGGGGTAAGATTTCAACTTTCTTTCAGTTGGCCGAGTTGTTCATCGGTAATTTCTGTTTTGGGGCAAAGCCAGTAAAAAGAGTACCACACTTGTTAAGTGTTAGACAAAAATCTGGTGAGAGTACTAGAGATTACATAACTCGTTTCAATAATGAGAAACTGGAAGTCATAGATTATGAAGAAAAGACAGCAATCACCGCCTTGATGAGTGGGTTATTGCCTAAAAAGTTGTATTACACTTTGGCCAAAGATCCACCTACAACTATGTTAGAGTTGATGGCGAAAGCGGCCAAAATCATGAATGTCGAGGAGGCTATGGCTGCGAAGAAGAATATGGATAAAGAAACCAAGGTGGAAGACGACAAATCCAAGAAGAAAGAGCATAAGGGGAATGGAGGTGACAAGCATTCCAAGAATAATAAATCGTCATGGGAAGTCCTGAAGAAATTCAATAATTATACTCCTTTGAAAATGGGTATTAATCATGTCTTGGAAGAAATCAAGAATAACGAGGAAGTAAAGTGGCCAAAGAAACTGAGGTGAGGCCCTCACATGAGGAATAGGGAGAAATATTGCGAGTTCCATAAGGATCACGGCCATATAACCAAAAATTGCATAGCTCTTCCAAACGAGATTGAAACACTCATCCGAAGAGGGAAGCTAGCAAAGTATGTTGATCGGGGAGGCGAAAGAAGAAATAATGACCAAACTAGAGAAAGGTCTAGATCTCCTCGTCAAGCAAAGGAGAAAAAGAAGAGAAACCATGAAGATGATCCAGATGATGACCCCGATCTTCCCAAGAAACCAAGGCAGCCAGAACGAGAGGTATTTTCAATACGCTTTGGGTCATTTGATTGTAATGTCATTACAGGAGGAGATGTAGGAGGAGGAGACCTTACTGCAGAAAGAAAATCTTACCTCGGTGAGGCTCAGGCTTGCTCATACATTCAACGGATAAATTTGGCTGAAGAGGATCGCCCGAGGAAGGTAAACAAAGAGAAGCTGGTCATTGGCTTTTCAAAAAACGACCTGGCAGGTGTTCTTTACCCTCACGACGACCCTTTGGTGATCAAAATGAGGATGAAAGAAGTAGTGATTTCAAGGGTGCTGGTAGATAATGGTAGTTCGGCAGACATCATGTACTATTCATGCTTTGACAGTTTAAATTTGAAATTATCTCAATTGGAACCTTATCACAGACCTCTATTGGGTTTTGCTGGCGAGAAAGTCTTTCCACTTGGGACGATCAAGTTGGATATATTCATTGAAACTTGGCCTGCTTGTCGAACAGAAAGAATACGCTTCTTTGTGATGGATAAGAATGTGCAGTCAGCGTACAACATCATCATGGGAAGAGTTGGTTTGAAGAAGTTTGAAGCAGTCCCATCTACAGTACATCAGTGCTTAAAATTCCCAACAAATTTTGGAGTAGGAGTTGTGAAAGGTGATCAGAAAGTAGCTCGGGAATGCCGAGCAAGAGGAGCTTGAAGAATCAAGGAAAAAGACTACTACCTACCAGGTGGATGAAGGTAAAGAAATTGAAACACTGGATCCCAGAGATGAGTCCCAACTGGTAAAAGGACAGGTGGTGGAATCTACAGAAAATGTTATTCTGGACGACGAGCACCCTGAACGAGTAACCCAGATAGGTTCATCGTTGGATGTCTCAATAAAACAGGAGTTGATAACTTTTTTGAGAAACAGAAAGAAAACTTTTGCATGGAGTCATGAAGATATGCCAGGAATAGATCCAAACTTCTTATGCCATGAACTCAATGCGAATAAGGAGATCAAGCCTGTAAAGCAGAGAAGAAGAGTGTTTAGTCCCAAGAATAATCAAGCCATACAAGAGGAGGTCGAGAAGCTCCAGAAAGCCCAATTCATTGAAGATGTGAAATATCCAGACTGGTTAGCAAATGTGGTAATGGTAAAGAAGAAAAACAATAAATGGAGAATGTGTGTTGATTTCACTGATCTCAACAAGGCCTGCCCAAAGGATCACTTTCCATTGCCCAGAATTGACCAACTAGTGGATGCTACCTCAGGACACGAGCTGCTCAGCTTCATGGATGCTTACTCTGGTTACAACCAGATCAAAATGAAAACTGAAGACAGGGAAAGCACTTCTTTTATTACCCCTAGGGGAACTTATTGTTATAATGTTATGCCTTTTGGTTTGAAAAATGCAGGAGCGACATACCAGCGGTTGATGAACAAGGTTTTTGTCGAACAAATCATTTGCAATATGGAGGTCTATGTCGACGATATGCTGACAAAGAGCAAGAAAGCTGCTGATCATCTAGTTGACTTAGGTCAGACCTTCGATCAACTGGATAAATACCAAATGAAACTCAACCCGACGAAGTGCACCTTTGGAGTACGAGAAGGAATGTTCCTCGGGTACATCGTCAACCAGCGAGGCATTGAGGCAAATCCAGCAAAGATCAAAGCTCTTTTAGGGTTGCGATCTCCAACGACGAAGAAAGAGGTGCAGAGTCTTACAGGACGAGTAACAGCACTCAACAGATTTGTATCCCGAGCAACTGATAAATGCCTCCCATTCTTCAAAACACTTCAGAAAACTTTCGAGTGGAATGATGAATGTGAAAAAGCCTTTCAAGACTTGAAGAAATATCTGGGAGCACCTCCACTGTTGTCCAGACCAGTAATGGGAGAAAAGTTGTACTTATACCTGGCAGTATCAGAGAATGCAGTCAGCTCGGCATTGATCAGAATGGAGAATGGAGTCCAGAAGCCAATTTATTACACAAGTAAGGCTTTCCGAGGTGCAGAGATCAGGTACCCAAAGCTGGAAAATTTGGCATTGGCATTAATTGAAGCAAGTAGAAGAATGAGGCCTTATTTCCAGGCCCATACCATCGTCGTGTATACCGACATGCCATTGAGACAAGCCCTTCATAAGCCAGAAAAATCAGGGAGACTGATGTATTGGGCAATAGAGCTCGGTGAATATGATATTGTGTATGAACCTAGATCATCATTAAAAGGGCAGGCTGTAGCAGACTTTATAGCAGAATTTACATATCCTGATACCCCCGAGGAATAAAAGTTGTTCGCTGACCAACCTGTGGATGTTACAGGATCAATAGACATAAGTCCAGATCAACTCCGGTTGGTAAAAGGGCTTGTGGATGTAGAAAGATCATCAAATTCAAACCCAGACCAACTCCGGTTGGTAAAAGGGCGAGAAGAGATGGTCGACGAAGAACTAAAAATACCAGGGGAGGATGAAAGAAAACAACATATATTTCACCGAGGAACTCTGTCAAATAAGAAATTTGAAGACGAGTTACCTACATGGAGATTATATGTAGATGGGTCATCTTGCACAACAGGTTGTGGGGTAAGGATTGTTTTGAAAACCCCAGACGAGATTGACATGGAATATACCTTGCGATTCCAATTCAAAGCCTCCAATAATGAGGCTGAGTATGAAGCCTTGATAGCAGGTCTTAATTTAGTAAAGATTATGGAAGCGCAACAAGTGATGGTATTCAGTGATTCTCAATTAATTATGAATCAGATGATGGGAACATATGCAGTTAAAGGAGAATTAATGGTCAAGTATCATGCAAAGGCGATGGAGTTGTTTGCAGAATTTGATGCCATTCAGTTGATCAGAATACCAAGAATGGAGAATGCACAAGCAGACGCACTGGCCCGACTAGCATCAGCTACTCGTACCGAGCTGCGAAGAACGATACCAATTAAAGTATTAGAAGCTCGGAGCATAGATGAAGACCTGACGATGAATGTTATTACCCTTGATTTAGGACCATCTTGGATGGATCCCATCAGGGCATATATTGAGGAGGGAGAATTGTCGGAGGATAAGATCGCTGCCAAGAAATTAAAGTTTAAAGCTGCTCGGTATGTACTAACTAATGGTGTTTTGTATAGACGAGGAATTATGGCAGGTTTGCAAAGATGTGTGCATCCCTCCGAGGTGAAGGAATTGATTGAAGAGATCCATGAAGGATCCTTTGGAGCCCATATAGCAGGTCGAACACTTTTGCAAAGGGTGATGACACAAGGATACTACTGGCCAACGATGAGGGCTAATTGTATAGCCTATGCTAAGAGATGTGATAAATGCCAACGTTTTTCCTCCATCCGACGAACTCCACAATAATTGTTGACATCCATAACTTCCCCTTAGCCTTTCGCCATGTGGGGAATGGATTTGGTTGGACCACTGCCAACGACCCGAGGAAGATTCAAGTACCTCGTCGTCCCAGTGGATTATTTTACTAAGTGGGTAGAAGCTGAGCCTCTGATTGATATGACATACGAGAAGGTGTACCAATTCGTTTGGAAGAACATCATCTGCCGATATGGTCTCCATCATGCCTTCATCACAGACCATGGAACACAATTTGATAACGAGGAGTTTGCCGCCTATTGTCATCAGTCAAACATTTTGAAGGTTCATTCAGCACCAGGCCATCCTCAAAGCAATGGTCAGACTGAAGTGACGAACAGAACAGTACTAAATCGTTTGAAGAAGAGGCTAAGTGAGGCTAAAGCTAATTGGATTAATGAGCTACAGTCAGTATTGTGGGCTTACCGAACAACTCCCCGAGCAGCAACTGGAGAATCACCATATATGCTGGCATTTGGAAGTGTGGCTGTAATACCTGCCGAGTTGGGTCTTCCAACACACAGAGTGCTGAATTTTAATTCCCCAGTCAGCGACCTGATGAGGAGATTAGATTTGGACATGTTCGAGGAAGTTAGGGATGAGGCAGCCATTAGGAATGCTGCTTATCAACAGCGAACAACCCTGTTCTACAACAAGAGGGTGAAAAAATGCGACTTAAAATAAGGAGATTACGTGCTAAAGAAGGTCATTCAGAAGCGCAATAAGTTGGAAGCAAACTGGCATGGACCTTACCGAGTTACTGCAGTTGTTCGACCAGGAACTTACCAAATAGCAACTCTAGAAGGAGAGGAATTTAAGAATGCGTGGAATGCTGAACACCTACACAAGTATTATCAGTGATGTAAAATGTAAAGAAGTTCCATCAATATGAATAAAACGATGATATTTCACAATCTTCTCTCCTTTTATTGAAAGCTTTTCGGGGAATACTAGTGTGTTTAACACTACGCTGCTCGGTACGCAACGCTGCTCGGCAGTAAAAAGAAGACGATAGTTCAAACCCACGACCAACTCCGGTTGGTAAAAGGGCGAGAACAAATTATACTCCTTTGGTTAGGAGGCGTACACTAGCGTGACTAACTCAGGTTGGTAAAAGAGCTAGTGGACATGATAGTTCAAACCCACGACCAACTCCGGTTGGTAAAAGGACGAGAATAAACTATACTCCTTTGGTTAGGAGGCGTACACTAGCGTGACCAACTCAGGTTGGTAAAAGAGCTAGTGGACATGATAGTTCAAACCCACGACCAACTCCGGTTGGTAAAAGGACGAGAACAAACTATACTCCTTTGGTTAGGAGGCGTACACTAGCGTGACCAACTCAGGTTGGTAAAAGAGCTAGTGGACATGATAGTTCAAACCCACGACCAACTCCGATTGGTAAAAGGGCGAGAACAAACTATACTCCTTTGGTTAGGAGGCGTACACTAGCGTGACCAACTCAGGTTGGTAAAAGAGCTAGTGGACATGATAGTTCGAACTCAGACCAACTCCGGTTGGTAAAAGAGCGAGAACACGAGACTCCTAAAAAGGCCAATCTCGGTTGGTTAGGAAACAAGATATGCTCTCAAATACCAACTTATGTTGGTCGGGAGGTAAGATTATTACAGAAAATACAAAAGTTCCTCGAAGAACAAATATTCCAAACAGAACCAAGTATAGTTGGTCGGGATAAAAACCCACTAACTGTAGTTGGTCGACGAGGAAAAATCATTAACCTTGGTTGGTCGGGCACATTTTATGAAAAAGACAAAAATTTACCAAGTATAGCTGGTCGGGGATAAAAACCCATTAACTATAATTGGTCGACGAGCTCAACTTAACAACCTTGGTTAGTTTGAAGAATTTTTAACATTTTTATACTCATTACTTTATTATTAAGTGATTGAGCAATATTACTAATACTTATAATTTTTTACTAAGTTGGTCGATGAACCACACAATATTGTTATGCAAGCACAAATATAAAGTGTTTGACAAATACAAGAGCAATGCAAATTTGCAAACAAAAATGAAATTCCTTCATTAAATTCAAAATGAATTACACAAGTTTATTACATTGATATTAAATTGTGTACTAATTATTACATCAGAATTTCCTATTCTACTGGTCTTTTCCCTTTTTCTTTTGAAATAGGCTCCTCGCCAGCAGGAGGATCTTCCAGGCAAAGGGGAGAATTAATGAAATTAATATCTCGGAGCATTCTGACGTTCATTATTGAAGGAGTGTCCAGTAGATGCTCGGGACGAGATACCTCGATCTGAGAATGAAGATTGTAGTCACCGAGGTATTTTGCAATTAAGTTCTGAGGAATGGCACGAGCTGGGATCCATTCCATGTCCAATTTATAAGGTGGCACGGGCAAGTCTAGTACCCCAGGATCATGATAGTCCCACAGGTAATGCCCTTGTTCGAGCTTCAACACGCCCAAGGCATTCAGCCAACCTTGCTTGTAGCCCTCATTATTGGCATTCTGGATACGATCATCTAAATGGAATAAAGCTTTGTTGTATCCAGCCATCCAAAACTCCCTGGGCTGTTTATTAAATTGAAATGTCAACCTTGCAATCTTCTCGTTAAGACTTTGGATGAAGAGTTCATTAGTCTTCAATACTGAGTCCTTTAAAGAAAGCTGTTGTTCCAGTTCTCTAACCTTCTTGGACAGATCAGACAAAGCTTGGTTCTTAGCCATTAATTGGAATGCTTGGTTTTCCAACGTTGATCGAGTATGAGCCTCTTCAACATTACGACTAAGAGCTCTTGATCCTCCCCGAGAAGGTCGAGAACTTGGTTCCTCGACAACATTCTGAGCAGCTCTTCCTCGACCACGAGAACCTCTTCCTCGTCCCCGAGTAGAAGTAGAGGCACCCGACCTTCTCCAGGTATCCAACTCTTGCCTTAATTTGGCATTTTCAACCTCTGAAAATGAAAATCCCTCGTCAGTCACTGGGATTACAGCTTTTGAAGAAGAAGAAAGAAAATCTTACAGGAAAAAGGAGATCTGTTGACAAACAAACGAAGAAAGGGATGAACGCACAGGAGAGAGAAAAGCTATAGAAAACTCGAAAGCAGAAATTGAAAAAGGTAGAAGACGATGGGTTGCCTCTGAAGCTTAAATACTTTTCCTTGGGAAACGACGAAAGAAATGATTACAAAAAGGAAACTATTACGCTACCGGCAGGCTAAAAGGACATAAAGTGCACGAAGATCGAAGCGCTTATAAAAATGCAAAAAAGCGGATTCTGCGAATTTGGAAGGAAATTCAAATACGAAGAAAATGCTCCTAAAAACTATGAAGGTCATTTAATATTTCCATATACTGAGAAAGAATGTTCCATACTCCTCAAAGTTCAAAATATGAAACATTGGGGGCTTCTGTTGATACCAAAATTAGTATGCTGATATAGACGAATCACAAGAAGACACGTGTCGATCTACGTGGCACAATAGCAACGAGTAAGTCTATTCCCCCGACCAAGTCAGACTCACTCCGAGCAACAAGTATACTCCGAGGAACTCCAGCTCTCCGAGGAACTCCAACGCTCCGAGGATATCTTGAACGACGAGCAACTAAGGCGGTTCGAGCTGCATCTCGACCATAGCATTGATTGCCAGATAATCAACAGTTCAACTATTCATTGAATGCTTATCATCTTGACGCACACGTTTGAAGAGCATTAAATGAATTACCCTTTCATATGTGTATCATTTAATGTAACACCCTTTCATGTACAGCCTAAGGGCTATAAATACCTTGTATCACCCTCATTCCAAGGGACCGGAATTTCTTGATAGAACGACATATCGAGAATTCCAAAAACACTTGGCAATAACAGAAACAATGGACGTAGGCCATTCTTATAAGGCTGAACCACTTTGAAATTCTTTGTCTCATTTATATTTATCTGTGATTAAATAATTAGAAGCAATCTAGTTTTTTACATCAACAATAACCTTACCAAAGTAAACTTCGCGGAGTCTTTTTTATGAAGAACCTTGATAAATTCGGATCCGTTTTTATGTAAATTTCTCTTGAACTTCTTTGACGGTTGTAATGGTATACGACATAATAAATTGATAATGGACTGATAAAATATGTCCTTACAAATCTCCCCATATGTCTATGCCCGTACATACATAAAAACATCTGAATTATCAAATACCAAAATGCCTATACAAATCTACCCTCCCATGAATAAATTTCCAAGATCTCAAACTGATCTTCAAAAAGTCTTCATCAAATCTCAAAGCTTTTCACATCAGGGTGTGCAACATAATGATCATCAATCTTTGTACCTACACACATGAGATAAAGTAAAAATCTTCGTGACGCATCGAGTTTGAAATGATATAAGAATAAATTATTAATAAATCAAATCTCCCCCATAATGCAAAAACTCCCCCATAACATGATAATTCTTTCTCCCCTTTTTATGATGTCCCCAAATAGACAAATAATAAGAAAAAAATCAAAACATGGAGTGTCACGATAAAATGCATAGAAAACATGGATCAAACTACGTGCATGCAAAGGAGTATCTCAAAAGATTCCACAAACTATTTTTTGGATTTTTCAAACTTTTCATATAAAAATAAGATACCAAAAATAACACCATGGATTTAAACTAAAACAACAAAGTCATGGAAATGGAATGTATGGGTGTGAACACATTCGATAGGTAAATAAATTCAATCAATCACATATGCACGATGAATGCGTGTACCCTTAACGAATGAACATCAAAAACCTCCATAGGTGTAAAAATTGTTGAATTTAGATGACATCGTCTTATGCAAATCAACATATCAAAGTTAAAGTCATTTCCGCACCAATACCGTCCAAAACTATTTAACGTTTTTTCAAGACTTTCAAGGACGGACAAACCCGTTTTAATTCTCCATCCAAACTCCCTCATAAATATTTTCTTTTTAGAGGTGTATAAACTAAATTCTCAAACTTTGGAGAATTGGTGCAAAAACCTAATTGACCCATAATTGGCATGAATTTCTTTTTATTGCCTTTAAATTTTTTCGGGCTCTTTTAAACCTCTTTGGACCCCGGATAATAAAATTCCTCAATTTTTAGGTCTAATTTAAACGGTGGTTTAATCGCAAAGAATAGATAAGTACCTTTCGTAGCCCTTCACCGTTTTTAAATAAAGCACACAAACTCACAAACGGCTCTTCCATTCACAACTTTATTATCAAGTTTTATCGCGCTTGGTTCATTTTAAGGACACGATTGAAGTGAAAACACCCAACCAACGTGTGATAAGACAAGCACAATAATCAAACAAATCTGTGCATGTGTGCAATAAAGGAAATTATGAGTCAAACATGTAGGAAGTAACACTTAATTACATCTTAATGATTCCACACATTATAAAGCATAAAGATGACATGATATATTGTTTCCAAACACTATCAAATAGTCACATAAATAAATGGAATGATGTTGTGACTCGGCCATCCTAAGTGTCTATCCCTATACGGTGCAAACAAAATACAAAAATCTTTTTGAATTTTTCAAAACTTTATCAAAATAAAATCTTTTTGTATTTTTCAAAAAAAAATTAAAAACAAAAATCTAATACAAAAAGTACATGTCATTACTCTAGCAAATATATATCATGAAACCACAACTAGTGTATGACAAATATGCAAACACAATCAACTATATGATATGGCAAGAGAAGAATCATGTGCAAGCAAACAAGAATCAACTTGTCTAAAATCTAGTTCCTATAAAAGTGATCTCCTAACCCAAATAGATGTGAAATGTCGTGTGGGGGATTTAGGAACCAAGGGAACAATAGACATAAACTTCCTAGGACTTTTTCCTATATCAAAACAAAATCTCCTGAGGTGACTGATCAGGCATAAATATTGTATATTTATCCCCTTAATTTCGGTACCTTTGTGAACTTGAGTGATGCAATTGATACGGATTTAACTTGTAATTATGCTAATAACCTTCGTTGGAAAGTATTTCATGCTTTGTGTTTCACTTATGTGTTTTACAGGTAAAGTATGCAAGCGATGCGAAAGAGAAATTAAACCATTAAAAGAAAGGCTAGGAAGGAAAGTTCAAGGGAAATTTGGTAATTCTGCAGCCTGATCCCGGAGGAAGATCCAACTGGAAAACGGAAGATCATGGAACACCGAGAACACTAGAAAAAACAGAACCCAAATCCGAGCTACGGTGAAAGAGTTACGAACCCTTGAAGTTGCAGAAAAATCCAAGAAAGAAAGAAAGAAAACATGAAAATTTTCTAAATCTGGAAATAAAGGAAAGAAGGATCCACACCAGAGAATTTTCCCGAACCACAGAGTGAATCGGTTCGGGGGCGAATTGGTTTGGGGTACCCGTGAACCGTTTAGAGGTGCCTGAGACGCGAAATTCCTCTTAAAAGATGATTGGTCGAAAGGGTCCTACGATGTTACAAACTCTTCTAAAATGTATTTGTATCTTTATATTGACTTAGAAAACATAGTTTTGAATAGTTTTTTATAGAGGAAAAGTAGGAGAATACCCTAGGAACATAGATTTGATTTGGGTGCTTCAGGATAAATTGATTCCTGGTTTGATTACGATTTTAATTCAAATTTCATTCTATCTATTATTGTTCTTTCACGTTTCAGTATACTTTCATCATGATTTCTTTCACATGAAAAGTAGTTAATTTATGCATAGTTAGGTTCAATATGTCCGGCTAGAATTTTTAGGGTTGGGATGCATGAACTCAACCCGATGTCAGAGTTTCATGTGTGTAAAATTAATCCTCTAAACTTAAGGAATTATTATATCGTGTGGCGTAGCGAGCACAACCATTGTAGATCTTTGGATCTCGTTTGCTTCAGAGTAACCGAGATGATTTAGAATGCAATGCGAGTGTAGCTATTACAATACCTCTTTACTCGTCCTCTGATTATGTGTGGTGTGAGCTTGAACCTCATATACGTAATGCTTGGGAGTACTAAAGTCTGGGTCTAATTAATCACTCAAATTTATGATTAATTTTATACTAGAACACATTAGGGTTGAGGGATTGTATTCCCGACCTGTTTTTCTCTTCATATTTATTACCTCATTTTTTTGTTATTAATTTATGCTTAATTCGTTAGTTCCATAGTCTTAACCTAGTTTTCTTTTGCTTAGTAGGATTATTCGCAAATCAATCATCTTTTCGTTATTTTTAGAGTTGAATTTAGGTTATCCATCTTCCTTCCATCGTCACGATTTTCTCGCCCTATTTCCCTGTGGAGACGATCTCAACTTACCGAGTTTAGTCGCATCAAGTTTTTGGCACCGTTGCCGGGGATTTAAGTAGACGTAGGTTAGATTCCGTTAATTTAAAACTTCGACCAAAAAAAATCAAAAAGCACAAAAAGATACTTCATCACTCAAAAGCCTGTTAATGCAAAATCCTGAACTCACTCTAACTCCCCAAAATACTCCAACCAACGTTCACGAAAACCCGATAGTTGAGTACGACCCCAATAACCCTCACACTCCAAACACTCCACAATTCTGGGTTCCATCTCCCACGCCTACACACACTCTGACATCCCTCTTAGGACACACTTCAGAGCACGCTCCGAGCATACCAAGTGAGGATACAGAGTCATCAAGTGAGAGAGACATGTCACAACACGGTAGTGTAACCGCATGTGAGGAAGAAGTCCCGTCCCTCCTTTTGAGAAAAATCTTATATCCCGAGCGAACTGTCATTCCGGGATGCATTTTACTCCCGTATAATACAGGGAAATTTCTCTTTAGGAATGGGATGATCCAGATACTTCCCAACTACCATGGAATGGAGTGAAAAAAGCCATATCTCCACATCCGGGAATTTGAGGAGGCGTGAGAGACCCTGAGTGATCAAACTTGCACAAAAGATGTGATACGCCTCAAACTCTTCCCATTATCGCTAAAGGACAAGGTTAAACCTCGCTACGGTCTTTACCTCCAAACTCGATTGCATCATGAAACGATTTGCAATATAAATTCTTCTAGAAATTCTTTCCTCCACATCAAATGAACTCCATCAAGCCTCAAACTCAAACCTTCCGATAATCCGAAAATGAGTCGTTTGATCAATGTTACGAGAATTTTAATGAGTTAATCACTTCGTGCCCTCATCATGGATTTGATAAATTGCAAATAATTTACTTCTTCCATAATGGGCTGAATATAAATTCCAAACAACTCATTGAAACCATATGTGATGGTCCTTTTGTCTACATAGATGCCAACGATGCTGAGCTTCACTTGAGGTATATGTCGCCGAGACTACACAAGCATGGGATACATCTGACCCTAGTTCTCATAATCGAACGCGCTAAATGACCACCACTCCATCGTAGGCCGGCCTATTTCACGTAGAAAAGGATACTATAATGGCCAGTCGACTCGATCTACTTGAGAAAGGAATGCGATAAGTACTTGAGATATGTCCAAGAGGACCAACGGTCCATCCCGAATCCTAGTGAGAAGGTGTGTGCTATTTGTGAGTCAGGACATTCAACAGAGGAATGCCCGATGATACCCGCCTACAAAGTTATAATTCAAGAGCAAGTGAGTGGTGTAGGAGGATTTAAGGGTAATTTCGGTGCACCGCACGGGAATTCCTATAACCCTTCTTGAAAAAATCATCCTGGTTTTAGCTATGGGCAACAAAATGCTGCGATGAATCCTAATTCACTTGTTGCCCCTCCCCCACCATCACACTTTCAACAAGAAGCTCACATGCAGGGACATGTGCAAGCACCACCACCTCCAGGGCCATATATCACTTCACTGCGGAGAAATATCGAGGATACGATAAACTAATTTATCACTGCCCAGAATACAACCACTGTTAGACATGAGCACATGATCAACGACATAAATGCGACTATTTCAAAGACGCAATCATCGTTGAGTATCCAAGAGAATGGCAAGTTTCCTGCCCAGGGCAGCCAAAGACCTCCCCAAAATCAAACTAGTGTTAGCTCCACCTCTACTGAACATCAGGAGCAATGTCAAGCTGTGACCGCTTTTCGTAGTGGGAGAGTCGTTGATTTATCACCTCCTCCACACGACACAACCAAAGACAAGGAGATTTTGCCCGGTATGAAAGAGGTCGAAGATGTCCCCTTAAAAGAGAGTTATAAACAAGACACTAGTGAGCCCGAGGTAGTAGTGAAACCACCCTCTGTGGCTCCGTTTCCTCAAAGACTAGTTCCTTCCCACAAAGGAAATCCCCGTGATGAAGTACTAGATGTGCTAAAGCAAGTAAAGTTAAATTTACCTTTCCTCGATGCCATTAAGCAGATTACAGCTTATGCAAAAGTCATCAAGGACTTGTTAATAGTGAAGAGGAGGATGAAGGTAAAGAAAAATGTATTTCTAGCATAGAACGTGAGCTCTATTCTACTTAATGATCTCCCACCAAAATTCAAAGATCCCGGTGCACCCACCATTTCCTGCATCATTGGAGAAAATAAAATTGAAAAGGCCTTACTTGACTTGGGAGCAAGTGTAAACATCCTCCCTTACACCATATATAGGCAAGTTGATGTGGGTGACCTCAAGCCCACAACGATCACTCTCCAATTGGCGGATCGAACCGTGAAGATACCAAGGGGTATAGTTGAGGAAGTTATCGTCTAAGTTGACACTTTCTACTTTTCGGTAGACTTTGTCATTTGGGACACGGAGCCCTCCTTCACCTCGAGCAATCATGTTCCCATCATTCTCGGGTGCCCATTCTTAGCTACGAATAACGTAATAATCAATACTCAAAATGGGCAGATGCAACTCACCTTTGGGAATATGACCTTAGAGACTAACATCTTCCATATAGCCCAACATACAAGGGAAGAAGATGATCTTCACGCGGTGAGCTTAATCGATAAGATCGTAGAGGAGTACTTTGAGGAAAAACATTGTAGAGATGCCCTAGGGACCTTCTTAGTGTCGATCAACGAGAGTGAGGGGGTGTATACTGAGTTCGAAAAGTAAGTTGAGGGGTTAAGAGAATCACTTGATGAGAGAACGTCGGACGAGGACGCGAGAGATGTAATTTGGGTTTCTTGATTTGAGGAGTTACCACCAAGGGAGGCATGAATGGTTCCCTCCAGCGAAAAATTTCTAACCCTCGAATTGAAGAAACAACCCTCCATGTCAAATATGCATATCTAGGAAAGGACAAGACATTTCCTGTTGTTGTCTCCTCTAGCCTAGACGACGAGTAAGAGGGTAAGCTATTAGAGATTCTGAGGAAGAACCAAAGTGATTTTGGTTGGTGTATTACTGATTTGATGGGGATAACTCCTTTGATTTCTACCCACAAGATCCAACTCGAGGAGGATGTAAAGCCCTCGAGAGAAATGCAAAGAAGGCTAAACCCCAATATGAAAGAAGTGGTGAGGATCGAAATCATTAAGGTATTGGATGCCAGGATTATCTACCCAATATCGAATAGCAATTGGGTGAGGCCTATTCAAGTTTTCCCAAAGAAGTCGGGCATGACAGTGATTGAAAATGCTAAGGGGGAGTTAGTTCCCCAATGTACCACCATCGGGTGGCGCGTTTGCATTGATTACCGGAAACTCAATGCAGGAACTAGGAAAGACCACTTCCCCTTGCCATTTATTGATCAGATGTTTGAGAGAGTAGCGGGCCACCCTTACTACTGCTTCCTTGATGGTTACTCTAGATATAACCAAATTGAGGTAGATATACTTGACCATGAGAAAATGACCTTCACTTGCCCCTTCTGTACGTTTGCCTACAAACGTATGCCATTTGACTTGTGTAATGCACCCGCGACCTTTCAAAGGTGCATGTTGAGTCTATTTAGCGTCATGATTGAGAGAGGAATTGAAGTGTTCATGGACGAATTTAGCGTTTTTGGCACCTCTTTCGATCTTTGTCTGAAGAATCTGTAAAAAGTACTTACCTGATGTGTGGAGAAGAACTTAGTGCTAAATTGGGAGAAATGCCATTTTATGGTCACTGAAGGAATAGTTCTTGGCCACATAGTTTCATACAAAGGGATTGAAGTTGATAGAGCTAAGATAGATGTCATAATCGATCTACTCACACCAAAATCGCTCAAAGACGTGCGCTCCTTCTTGGGCCACGCGGGGTTTTATCGAAGGCTCATTAAGGACTTTAGTGCCATCGCTCGGCCCTTAAGAAACCTCCTTATAAAGGATACCCCATTCGAGTGGAATGAAGCATGCCAAAGTGCTTTTGAAAAATTAAAAAGCATGCTTGTTTTCTCTCCCATCATGCAAGCACCAGATTGGTCCTTACCATTTAAGCTCGTGTGTGATGCAAGTGGTTTTTCACTAGGGGTTGTTTTGGGCCAACGGAAGGATAAAAAGGCTCATGCCATCTACTACGCTAGTTGGACTCTTACTGGACCACAACTAAATTAATCCACAATGGAGAAGGAATTGTTAGACGTAGTATTTGCTCTAGACAAATTTTGATCCTATCTCATTGGGTCACCCATCACTTGTTTCACCGACCACGCGGCTTTAAAATACCTCCTTACCAAGAAAGAAGCAAAGTCGCGCCTCATTAGGTGGATCATAATCCTATAAGAATTTAGTCTCTCTATTAGAGATAAAAAAGAGTAGAAAACGTCGTCGCTGATCATCTATCTCGTCTTTCATCCGACGTACCTACCAATCCGATACCGATAGAGGAATATTTTTCAGATGAGTAACTCTTTGATACCTCTTCTTTGCCCTGATTAGCGGATATAGTGAATTATCTTGTCACGGGAGTCGTCCCTCCCGAGTGGACACCGTAAGATAAGAAGAGGTACATTACCTGGTTGTGCATATTTTTTATGACGATCCATCCTTTTTAAATATTGCGCTAACCAAATAATCCGACGGTGCATACCAGATAACGAGATACCGAAAGTCATCCAATTCTGTCATCCGGAAGCTTATGGAGGTCACTTTTCGATAAAAAAGATGGCCGCTAAGATTTTTCTCGACAAAAAAGATGGCCGCTAAGATTTTTCAAAGCGGCTTCTATTGGCCCACAATATTTCGGGATGTGATTAATTCTTCCAAATCTTGCAATAGGTGTCAAAGGATGGGAGCAATTACCGAACGAGACATGATTCCATTAACCTCGATACTCATTATTGAGATCTTTGACTGTTGGGGTATTGACTTCATGGGCCCTTTTCCCCCATCTTTTGGTTTCCTATACATTCTTGTCGCGGTAGACTATGTTTCTAAATGGGTGGAAGCCATAGCTACCAAGACAAATGACAACAAAGTGGTGATTAGGTTCCTACAGGAACACATACTTTACCACTTCAGTGCTCCAAAAGTGATAATTAGTGATAATGGCATGCACTTTTGCAACAGGACATTCGAGAAGCTCATGGAAAAGTATAGCGTCGTTCACAAGGTTGGAACGACCTATCACCCACAAACGAATGGGCAGGACAAATTAGCAAATCGGGAAATCAAGCACATCCTCAAGAAGACCATCAATCCTGACAGGAAAGATTGGGCACTTTGATTAAATAATTCACTATGGCCCTATCGTACTGCATATAAAAATCCACTCGGCATGTCCCCATTCCTTTTTGTGTATAGAAAACCTTGCCATCTTTCCGTTGAATTAGAGAACAAGGCGTATTGGGCAATTAAGAAGGTGAATTATGGGATGGATAAAGCTGGTGAAGCTCGCAAGCTTCAATTAAATGAGTTAGAAGAGATACGTAATGAAGCGTATGAAAACGTAAAAATTTCCAAAGACAAGATGAAACTCGCCCACGAAAATTTCCAAAGAGTTTCTTCCCGGGCAAAAAGTGCTTTTCTATAACTCTTGGCATCATCTATTTTTGGGAAAGTTACGGTCGATGGACTGGCCCGATCATTGTGAAGAATGTATTCCCTTATGGAGTTGTGGAATTAAAAGAGTTAAAAGGGGGGAATACATTCAAGGTGAATGGAAAATGCCTAAAGCCATATCTGTAGGCGTGTGTGGAAGAAGTCGACACCATTTGGTTGTCTGACCCCATTTATGGGGTAGATTGAGCTGAAAATGAAAGGTCGTCACACCTCCGACGCGTATGGGGTGAACTATTATGTACAGTAGGAGTGTATGAGTTAGGATAGTTTCGAGTCTGGAGGAATGGTTCATGATAGGGATCGAGGTAGCACACCTTTTGAGAGAGCTTACACGCATTTCGAGGGCATGGTAGAGGATTTTCCGTGAATCCGAGGGTTTAGGATATCTTAAGGGGACATATACAAGTGTTGAGGCATGAGAGAACACTTAGATTTTGAGAGATGAGAGAAACAAGTTTTCCAGGACAGCAAGTTCCCCCGAATCATAGGGGAACCGATTCGGGGGCGAACCAGTTCGGGGTACAGTGCGAACCAGTTCGGGGTACTGGCAAATTCTTCCCCTCTCTTTTCCAAATTCATTATCTTCTCCTTTTCCCCTCAATTCCTTTTTCCCACGAATTTTTACCCACTAAAACTTCCCCCTTACCACTTTCAACTCCAAATTCACTCCCATATTCATCTCCCTCCATACCTATTCCCATTTCCCACCAAAAGTCCTCCCCACACACCTATAAATTCACCCTCCCTCTCTCACACTTTCACCACTTCATTTCACTATCTCTCCCTTCAACACCATATCACCTTTATATATATCTCTCTCTCTCTCACCATGTCGCGCCCCCACCAAGAAAACTTCCCTCCTAAAAAATACGACGACACAACCATACTCGATGACGAGGGTGTGGGAGGATTTCCATCAGTCCAAGAACGTCATTGGGACACACATTATTTCTCGTCCACTCGCACCATTCATATTGAGCGAGTTGTTAATTGGGAGTAGATGCCTGGTGAAGGCACCGCACTTTTCCACCACCTAGGGTGGTGCTCATTTCTCTCCCCTACGAGCAACAAAGTCTTCGAATCTGAAGTTCGCCAGTTCTACACAACACTCGTGGGAAAATCCTCCACTCTCTATGAGGAATATTTTGACGCCATTCGGATTCCTTTCTCCATCGCCATCATTGCGCAAAAAATGCAGGAAAAGGGGTCTTCCTCCCCGTGTCTTTCATGTATCCCACCAATGGTTCCCCTCGCACCAAAGCTGAATGTGTCACCCGAATGGCACCCGGGGAGGAATGGCTGCGTGACTCATTTTCGATAGGAAGTTTTTCGGACACGGTGCGATTCACGCACCTCATTGCATGTGGAGAAATCCACCAAACCACCAACGATTTGGTGGTCAGGCAGCGTCACGCCAACTTTCTATATCATTTCCTCGACCCCGACAACACTATTAATCTTGCCCAAATTTTCTACGCGAACATCCTCCATGTAGTCTATGACGAGGGGGGGAAATAAGAGCTCCCCTATGCCCACCTTATCACTGAAATTCTTACTGATGCTGGGGTGGACGATTCGGAGAAGAAGGTCAAACTCCCCCGCCCAATTGGAGGTACTTCTACCACCCGTAGTGAACGCCAAATGCGGGTGGCCCACACCGACCGTCGTATTCTCTATGATGATCCCGATGCGGGTGCTGGGCAAGAGGGACATGGCACCCCAATTATGGATGTGGGGGACGAAGAAGAGTATGATGAAGATGAGGATTCCGACTACACACCGGAAAATGCCAACCTTGCAAATCGTATCACCTCCCTAGAGTCCCGTTTTGATGGGTTCGTGAATGAGTACTGGCACGACACTAGCATGATGGAACATCTACAAGCTGATCTTTATCACCCCGAACGCTCCTCTCCCTACATACTTCTATGACCCCTATGATCCCAATGCGCCCGGTAGCTCGTACCCACACCCCGTACCTTAAGCCCATGTTCTCAAGCGCTTTTTTTTTGCATGATTAGGATGTGTGCATCTCTTTCTTTGTTTCATCATTGTAACCCGTGCCTCTATAATGAATAAAATCTGCATTTCTCTTTATTTGCTTGTTTTATTTCTTGCACTGATTATTTCATCTTCTTTAGATTTTATTCCTTTTGATTGAGGACAATGTAAAAGTCTAAGTTAGGGGGGTGATAAGTTCGTTTTTCTAAAACTTCGCAAAATTTTCAAAATGCCCAAAAATATTTACTCAAAAAAAAATTGAAAAATTTTGGAAAAAAACAAAAATATGTTTCTTCAGAGTAAATAAAAATTGGAATTTAAAATTTTTAAAAATATCACTTTATTCTATTTGAAGTCTGAAATTAATAAATCTCAATTGCACTAAGCCAAAATTGACCAAAGATGGAAATTGTGCGAACATTGACGACTTAACGAATAAGTGTGGAGATTAACAAAACTCGGTGAGATTTCGATCCTATCGATCTTTTTGAGTTTTCAAATCAATTCGAGTTAATGGTTAACTCAAAGTTCAAATTCAACATTTTAAATAAGTCGTTGATGATCTCAATTCTTTGTTTTGATCGGTTACGGGAAATATGTGTGATGTTTCCTTGAAAAGCGCGCTACAAATCTCTAAATTAAATTAATATCGAGCCGCATATGGTAATTTAATAAGTAATTCGGATAATGAAGTAGGCCATCGTCTGTTAACCAAAAACATTAGCCATAAAAAGATGTGAAAATTTATCCTTTTGATAACCCAATTGAGCCGAATAAAATTTTTACTTTTCGTTTGGTAACTTGAAAAATCCAAGTAGCCCGGGATTGTGAAAATTGGTAATGTCATCCACTAAGTCCAAATAGTGCAATAGAAAGGGGTAAGAAAAAGGAAAAAAATGATAGAAAAATGCTCAACAAAAATCGCAAGAAAAATAATAGAAATTGAGCAAAAGCCCAAAAAAGCACTAAGGGACATAATAAGAAAAAAATTTCCAATTCCGAAGTTCCTAAACATTTCCACGTTACCCAATAAACCTTTAACTCGAAAAGTCCTAATCGAGTTCGAATTGCGAAATCAATTACCGCGCGAAAGATAAAATATCAAAAGATAATATTAGATATTAAATGGTGTGAACTAGAGGTGATATTTCCATTTCCTTATAACCATACTCCGATGATGAGATCTTTTCACCTCAAATAGTCCGTCTTTTCAATTGTGTGCGTAAAATTGTGTCCATTATATTTACTCTTTTTATCATGCATACCGAGAGAATAAGCCATATTTTTGAGTGATCGTTTGTCAGTGCATCCCGTGAGATTTTGAAATTAAAATGAATTTTCGAAAAGCAACGTAATGATCAATTGGTGGAAATTTGAGGTTAATTTTCGGTTTTGCGCACACACACGACAAATTGAGACTCTTTTGAATATGAATTTATGGTGACTATTTTTCGAAAAGTTTAAATTGTACAATTTTTAAGGATTTTGATTGTTCATTGAGTCTAAGTCAAATTTTGTGGGTATATTCACTGCAAACCCTCACGAGACAACACTCGTCCTACTAGGGTAATGATAATACGCAAATATTGCGTATTTCATCCGTCGAACCTACGCATTTTATCCCCCTCGGGTGCCTTAATCGCTATATTTAAGCCCGTTAACCAGACAACCTCGGTTTATACTGTTAACATGCTATATGAGGTATAATTGGGCTTTTGAAGGTATTTAGGTACCAAGTATGGGATCCGGACGCATTCCGCGCAATTTCCGTACACAACCGCACGTTCAAGGGCAATCCGGTCATTTCACAGATTGGGGACCTGGCCCGACATCTTCACGGAAGTTTTATCTCTCCTCGCTAGCTTCACGTGGCTGCAAACGTTGCGTGATTCCGAGTCCGTATGACAAAGTTACGGCGAATTGAGCGGCGATGGAAAGCATGCCAAAACAAGGGAAACAGCAGGCAGCCTTGCTTGATCGATCGATCGAGCCTGGGGGTCGATCGATCGAGCCTTCTTATTTTTGCCACGATTTACACTATCGATCGATCGACCGCAGGGGTCGATCGATCGATCCCCTATTTTTTCCTGCAGATATTTTCTCTTCTTTTCTTTCTTCTTTTCTTTTATTTCTAACTTACTACTTAAGATAATTTTGGTTGTAATAAACACATACACACTCTCATATTCTGATATAGATAGTTTTTAGTTAGGTTTTCATTTGGAGAGTTCATTTTCTCATCTTCTTGGATTGACAACCCATGTGGTTTTGTAAGATTGAACTATTCACTTCCATTTCCATTTATATAGTTTGTATTTCCTTCTTTCTTGCTTTGATAGTTTGATTTACATGCTTTATTAATTAGATTCACATGCTTTGATTTACTTTCTTTGTAGTATAGTTTTATCGCATTTATTTCCGTTTTCCATTTACCGCGTTTTTAACATGCTTTCTAGGTAAGTTAAATTAGGTTGTGCTTGAATTGAACTCACTCGAGTTGACGCGTTGCTTTGCTTTGGTGATGGTGTTTACGGGTCTATTTTGAGTGCGTTGACCTAGTTATTACGCCTAGGGGATTTGACGGGGTATATCATGTATGCTCCGTGCTTACGACCTTGTGTGCGTAATTTCTGGGATATTTGTTGACGCCAAAATTGTATTAGGCTTTTATGATTATTTAGGGCGTGACATCCCTTGATTTAATTAACTGTCAAAATCAGACGCACGTGTAATAACTCGTCGACCCATGTAACCATTTTATACTAATTAACTCGGGTAAGGGATATTCGACGCAACCTATAGTTCTACTCTCTTTCTTAATCTAGTTTCAATACCATTGCCTGGATTAACATTTCCCTTTATGCATATTTTTCCTTTTAGTTTGTAACCATCTTTTACACTTTTATTTTGGAGTATTAAATCACTTAAATTCTAGCAACTTGTCCCTGTGGATTCTCGATACCCGACTTACCGCTCTGCTTGCCCCGCAAGTGTAGTTGTAACTTAGGTTTTTGTATTGAGTTGGCGAAACCAAAACAACGACTAGCATCTTTACACGCGCTACTTTTATCACTTAATCAAAATGGCGCCGTTGCCGGGGACTAGTTTGTGTTAGACTTTATTTGATTTAGTATTTCATATTATTTCTTTCTATTTGTATTATTTGCTAATTTTTTTTGCAGGACTTCTACATTTGAGCGCCGAAGAACGCTTGAATTATCCCGCCGCACATCATTGTTGTGGAAGTCGCCTTCTCGAGCTTTCATTGGGGTAAGCATGTCTTATTCTAACTTTTCTGGTAATCCTAATGATAATTCTCAAAATTCCAGTAAACCTATGACTTTTGGTCAATACTTGCAATCCCAAAAAGTTGCAACATCTAAAATGACATTGGGTGAGTATTACGAAAGTCAAAGTTTGGATTACAACAATTTTTTGCATGGTCATTCTGATTTTGGGTCGCAAGATCCTTATGATAACAATTTTGAAACCAATTGTAATCACTTTCAAAATTCCTATGTTAATGATTTTGAGTGTAGTCCCGAGAACAATTTTCAAACCTCCCATTTCCAAGCATCCACTTCTCTCCCTATGACATTCGGTGAGGGATTGCGTATGCTTTAAAATGAGAGGATTGAAGAACGTTATCGGAAAGAAAATCGTTGTTGGGAACACGAGTTGGATTTACTATTTGAATCCGACGACGACTTTCTTCGGAGACTGCCGAAGTCGAGGACTATTTTGAACCAAATGAGGACTTCGTTCCTACTTTGGAACAAATCATCCTTGCTTGACCCACGGTATAGTAGAGAATGAAAATGAGGATGAAAAAGGCATGGTATCTATTTGCAATGAATTCGTTTCTTCTTTGATTTTCAAAGAAGAAAGTTTCATTGTAAACGATCCTATTTCTCCCGAAATTCAATTCTCAAGCGATGATCACTCATCGCCTGAGATTGAATTTCTTTCATCCCCGTCTTCATTATATACTGTCGTACCAATTCGAGTACCCGATGAATCGGTTCAAAACTTTTTAGTTCCAAACCGTTTCACCGACGAGGAGTACTCGCTCGAGCCACTTTCCATAACGGCATCTTTGCCCTCATGTGCTCCGCCTCCCGTTCCAACTTTAAAATACTCGGGAGATGATTCATGTTTTCTCGGCCCGCATGTGTATTTGTTGCCCGTCCTATCCAAATCCCCCATCCTCCCTCCCAAAGTTTCAATTGGGGATGGTTCAATTTCACCGCCTTACACATGCCTTTCGTCGTTCGAACAGAATTCCTATTTTTCGGGAGGCATGCATGTTCGGGAGGGTCCACCGTTGATCCGCCAAATTCAAATTGTGTTTTGGATGGACCCTCAAAAGTTTAAACTTTTAGTATATAGTTAATTGCACATCCTAAGTGTAGGTTGTATATACTAACTTCTTCATTTTTGTTTTTCATAACTTTAGCCTAGTGTAATTAGTTAATCTCTTTTTATTTCTTTTTGTATGCTTGGTTCTAACTCTTTTGTAGGTTCAACGCACTTGAATTTGTGGAGACTATGCATCCTGGCACGCATTTCTTAAGAAAACAATCAAAAAAGTCGCAAAAACATTTTTACCTTTATTTTTCACAAGCGCATTCTCACGCATTTGCATTTGTTTTTCTTTTTTATTTTATTTTATTTTTCATTTTGTCGTGAAAATGTGTGTGTGTTGCTCATTGTACATATTTTTATTTTTTTTGGTTCACTTAGGCCTATTTGTGTGTATATTTATGATTATGTATATATAATTTTACTTTTATTTTTATTTTTATTTTTATTTTTCTATTTTTATTTCATATTTTCATATATATATACTTATATATACTATATATATAGTTATTTTATATTTAAACCCCCTAATTATCCCTTAATTGCAATCCCCCCCCCCCCCCCACACACATTTAAAAAAGGAATGCAGTGTGCCTGGCCCTGCTTGATCGATCGATCGATCGAGTAGTTAAGGCCGAGGTTGCCTTTCTTTTTTCCCCATTTCCTCATTTTCTCTCCTATTCTCATACACTATTTCGTGCCCTAGAAAATTTAAACACCACATTTCTTCCAATTTCTTCCAAATTCTACACTCTCAAGGTATCATCCTTACTACTTTAACATGTATTTGTATTTTTTGGTAGATTTTTGTCACAAATTCCATGTTTAAACCCTAACTTGACATTGTTTGAATGTGTTGTGTTTGCCCCTGATTTTGTGTTGTTCCAACTGATTTTTCTCATGATTCTTGTTGTAAATCCACTCATGAACACTTATATATTGCTGCATTGTTGTTTTGTTCATGAGTGGGGCGATTTCGTTGGTTCAATGTGGTATTTTTCAACCTTGACGCACATTGTGCACGCCAAGTGTTCGTCAAAATGCCTAAAACAGTTTTCAATCCAATTTTTGACGCACACTTAGGTGATTCTCATTTCTTGTCGCATTCCGACATTTTTCATCGCAATGTTGCATTTTTTTCACCTCGGTTTTGCGCACTTGCACCTCCATTTCAACTTGTACACCACTAACCATTAATTATGCTTACAAATTTTTTTGTCTTGCATAATTCTTGTTTTGTAGGTTGAAATGGCACTGAAGAAATACTGCTCTACTAGGTGTGTGCCCGTCGGGGGCGTTGATGGTTTCCGCTGCGAACAGGAGCGGGATTGGTTCCGCACACACTTTCATACATCCGAGCATCCGCTTGGATATCATTTTGCATGGGTCCTTGAGGAAATACCGAGGGAGGCGCGTGTTCTTTTGCGCCGTCAGGGGTGGGAGCCCTTTCTTGCTACTAACAGGCGTGTCAATGAAGAGTTGGTCTGAATATTTTACTCGACGTTAGTGGAGGTAAAGGGCAGTGGGCCGACTACATACGAGGCTATTGTCCGTGGGGTGAGGATACCCTTCAGCATTTCAGATTTGGCAGATTATATGGGTGTTCCAAACGCCGCGGATGCAGTCAGTTTCTTGGATGGGACCATCTTCGACCGGGGGACATTGATAGAGGCTCTTGCACCGAGCGAGGAGTGGAAAAAGGGTGCTTTCCGCTCGGCTGCGATGGAGGACTTACCTCGGTTATTGCACTACATCAATGTCCACTCTTTCATGGTGACGAACAACCGGTCAGAGGTTCGTCACAAACATGCTGCATTGATCTACACGATGATTAATGGTTTGGGCAATATCAGCTTGCCCCGTATCTTTCTAGACATGATGTGCGCGACAGCTAAAGAGATCGCCTGGAGATTTTCCCTTCCCTTTCCTGCCCTCATTACGAGGATATGTATTTTGCACGGTTGCCCTTAGTTGGACGCTGACCGTAAGCATGACCCACTCGGGCTACTCTCTAAGGACAATATTTCAAAAATGCTGAAGCACGAGTGGGGGCAACCGGGAGGTAAGAGACAGAGGGAAGAGGTGGCTGATGAGCCGGACGATGAGGAGGATGAGATCAGGGAGATGGAGATAGAGATGGGTGAGGATTCTCACGCGCCACACACTGATGATGATGCTCGCTTTGCGGCATTCCAGGCCGTGCAGGACCAGCGCTGGGAGGAGACCCAGCTCAGGTGGGCTACTTGGGAGTCCCGCCTGGACCAGTTGCAGGCCGAGCAGCGACAGCATTGGGCACAGCAGGAGCAGTTTTATGCCGAGCAGTGGCAGGAGTGGGCCGTGCAGAGGCAGGCGAGGGCACAACACAGACAGGACTATCGGATGATGCAGCGGATGATGAGAGATGTTTATCTGCAGCGCAGTGATTCCGACACACCACTACCTCCTCATTTTCAGGACCCCTCTGATCCTAGTGGTTCTGACCACTAGGCTGCTATTGTACTGGGTTATTTTTGTATTCTGGAATCGGATATTATATTGTACTTTTTATTTTTATTTTTATTTTTATTTTTATTTTTATTTTTATTTTTATTTTTATTTTTATTTTTATTTTTATTTTTATTTTTATTTTTATTTTTATTTTTATTTTTATTTTTATTTTTATTTTTATTTTTATTTTTATTTTGTATTTGTATTTCTTTTATTTCACTAGTTGTAATGTATTAAGTGATTTTGTATTGATCTTATGAAATGAAAATGAAAATGTAGTTTGTGGTTGTTTATTGGATTTTGATGTGTGTGACCTTCCATTTTATAAAATCAAAAAGTTCACCATCAATTTATCTAGTATTTGCACTTCAGCCCCTCTATATTATTGTGACTTGTGACATAGATTCTCTTAACTTAATACATCGGTACATATTCTTCATATGCTTTGTACTAACTTGTTTTGCAGCTTCATTTAGACTTGTACTTATGGAGATCGCTCCACATGTGGGTAATATCATTCTTTTCCTAGCTTTGTGTTGTGTTCTTTAATGGACGCATTGGAGACAATGCAACATTCAGGTTAGGGGGTGTAGGATATTCTATCCATTTTGTTGTTTAGTCCTTGGATTTGATTACAATTTAGTTACAAAGCATGTTTTTGTTAAAAATTTAAAAATTCTCAAAAACATTTTCTTTCTTTTTTCTCCTTTATTGGGCATTTTGCCCTTGTTTCCGATGATAAATTTTAATAATTGCCCGATCAAATAGACAATTCAACGATGCATGTTCTCGATTTTAGAAGTTATTAGCTTTTAGTCCCTAAATCATTGATATTATGAATAACTTCATGAATTAAACTTTAATCCATGAGCACATGCACTATTCTTGTTATATTGATTTGGTTTAAGATTTTTATAACTCGATATGCTTTTGTTGCATTGTATATACTTACACCGAGTGATATTAGAGACTTATCTTCATTTGTGAGTGTATACACTATTCTTTCCTCTTTGAAAACGTTACAGTCGTTGGTAATGTCTTTATTCTTTCATTGACCGTTCATTAATTGAGTTCATACTTGAAATGTGTTACTTGAGCATGATTTTCATATATTGTTTTGACTCGATAATTGCGTATACTTTTTGAAATGATCATAGGCCATCTTTGTATATCACCCATATGACCTTGACCTCACCTTTTATATGTTCCCCGGTCAACCCACTTGAGCCTAAATACTAGCCTTTCTTTTCATTACCCAAAATCCCATATCCAACTCCAAATTGGAGTTTTATACCATGTATATTACCTTACATACCCTTGTTTGGATTGTTGCCTTGAATTGAATGTTATTATTGTATTGTGGTTGCAATTTGAGTATGAAAAGAGTAAGAAGTGAAAAGAAAAAGAAAGAAAAAGAGTGAAAAAGATAAAGTTGAAAACAAAAGAAAACAAAAGAGAAAAAGTGAGAAAAAGGAAGAAAAGAAAAAGAAAGAGAAAGTTGTTTATATTGTTTGTAGTGTTTCAATAAGCTTTGATTACTCTCTCGATTGTTATATCTAATGCTCGTTTGGACATCTTTGTCCAATTTTGAAATTGCCCACTTTTTCCATTATTCCGAGTTTCATCCCCAAACACTTTGAATCTGTATATACATCCCTTTCATTTCGTACCCTAACCCGACCTACATTACAACCCTATACAAGTCCTATGTGATCTTAAGTTAATGTAATTCAAATGTTTAAATAGTGTTGATAATTTGTGAAAATGCATTTCGCCTCTTTTATATGTGCGGTATCCTTTCACTGAGATTGCAATTTTTATTTCCTATATAGCGTTCTTCAATTGTGACATGTGCGCGGCCTAGTTTCCCTTTACATTTACTCCTTATGCCCGCATGTCCCGTGTGTTACCTCCCTATTTCAAGTGAATTCATTTGATGAGTGTAATGCCCGTGAGGATTGACTTTTATGCATGCTTTGATATTTAGTATCCGAGTTATTTAAGTTTTTTGCCAAATCATACTTTTCATATGCTCACTCCCCTCCCACATGTTAGAGTTTCAATTCATTGAGGTGCATTCGATAATGTTAATAACTACGGACTTTTCACGCGAATTCATTTGCTATGCTAATAACATGTTGAAATCTTGTTCGCACTGATGAGTTTGTCTTACTTGATTAGGCATATTTTGAGGAAACTTTATGATGTTTGTGGGTTTCATCCCTGAAAACCCTCACGAGACGACACTCGTCCACTAGGGTAACCTAGGGGTTTAATGGCTTTTTGCATACGCTAAATGCAATTGAATCGCCCGCGAAAGTGGCTTTATGATTTGATACCATATTTTTGTATTATCTCCTGTGTTGGTTTACTTGTTCTTCTCGTAGCATCCTATTTCATTGCTAGGGACTAGCAATGTGTAAGTTAGGGGGTGTGATAATACGCAAATATTGCGTATTTCATCCGTCGAACCTACGCATTTTAGCCCCCTCGGGTGCCTTAATCGCTATATTTAAGCCCATTAACCAGACAACCTCGGTTTATACTGTTAACATGCTATATGATAGGGGTGGCAATTCGGGTTAGTCGTGTCATTTTTGGGTCGCTTTGATTTTTATTTGAGTATAAGTTTTGTGTACTTTTAAATCTATACAAGCTAATCGTGTCAAGTTCGGGTCATTTCGGGTTATTACCATAAATGGGTTATCGTGTCAGAAATTGCCAGCCCTACTATATGAGGTATAATTGGGCTTTTGTAGGTATTTAGGTACCAAGTATGGGATCCAGACGCATTCCGCGCAATTTTCGTACACAATCGCACGTTCAAGGGCAATCCGATCATTTCACAAATTGGGCACCTGGCCCGACATCTTCACGAAAGTTATAGCTCTCCTCGCTAGCTTCGCGTGGCCATGAACGGTGCGTGATTCCGAGTCCGTATGACAAAGTTACGGCGAATTGAGCGGCGATGGAAAGCATGCCAAAACAGGGGAAACAGCAGGCTACCCTGCTTGATCGATCGATCGAGCCTGGGGGTCGATCGATCGATCCTTCTTATTTTTGCCACGATTTACACTGTCGATCGATCGACCATAGGGGTCGATCGATCGATCCCTTATTTTTTCCTGCAGATATTTTCTCTTCTTTTCTTTCTTCTTTTCTTTTATTTCTAACTTACTACTTAAGACAATTTTGGTTGTAATAAACACATACACACTCTCATATTCTGATATAGATAGTTTTTAGTTAGGGTTTGATTTGGAGAGTTCATTTTCTCTTCTTCTTGGATTGACAACCCATGTGGTTTTGTAAGATTGAACTATTCACTTCCATTTCCATTTATATAGTTTGTATTTCCTTCTTTCTTGCTTTGATAGTTTGATTTACATGCTTTCTTAATTAGATTCACATTCTTTGATTTACTTGCTTTGTAGTATAGTTTTATCGCGTTTATTTCCGTTTTCCATTTACCGCATTTTTAACATGCTTTCTAGGTAAGTTAAATTCGGTCGTGCTTGAATTGAACTCACTCGAGTTGACACGTTGCTTTGCTTTGGTGATGGTGTTTACTGGTCTATTTCGGGTGCGTTGACCTAGTTATTACACCTAGGGGATTTGACGGGTATATCATGTATGCTCCGTGCTTACGACCTTGCGTGCGTAATTTCCGGGATATTTGTTGACGCCAAAATCGTATTAGGCTTTTATGATGATTTAGGGCGTGACATCCCTTGATTTAATTAACTGTCGAAATGAGACGCACGTGTAATAATTCGTCGACCCATGTAAACATTTTATACTAATTAACTCGGGTAAGGGATATTCGACACAACCTATAGCTCTACTCGCTTTCTTAATCTAGTTTCAATACCATTGCCTAGATTAGCATTTCCCTTTATGCATATTTTTCCTTTTAGTTTGTAACCATCTTTTACACTTTTATTTCGGAGTATTAAATCACTTAAATTCTAGTAACTTGTCCCTGTGGATTCTCGATACTAGACTTACCTCTCTACTTGCCCCGCAAGTGTAGTTGTAACTTAGGTTTTTGTATTGAGTTGGCGAAACCAAAACAACGACTAGCGTCTTTACACGCACTACTTTTCGCACTTAATCAGGTAACCTAGGGGTTTAACGGCTTATTGCATATGCTAAATGCAATCGGTCGCCTGCGACAAATGGTATTTTATCCCAATAAAGTATTTAGAAGAGTTTTGACGTTATTTATTTTCTTTTACATTGCTCGGGATGCGCAAAGTTCTAAGTCAGGGGGATTTGATCAGGCATAAATATTGTATATTTATCCCCTTAATTTCGATACCTTTGTGAACCCGAGTGGTGAAATCTATATAGATTTAACTCATAATTATGCTACTAACCTTCATTGGCAAGTATTTCATGTTTTGTGTTTCTCTTATGTGTTATACAAGTAACGTATGCAAGCGATGCAAAAGAGAAATCAAAACAATGAAAGAAAGGCTAGAAAGGCAAGTTCAAGGGAAATTTGGTAATTATACAGCCTGATCTTGGAGGACGATCCAACTGTAAAGTTGAAGATCATGGAACAATGAGAACACTGGAACAAATGGCACCCAAATCCGAGCTACGGTGAAAGAGTTATGACCCCTTGAAGTTGAAGAAAAATCCAAGAAAGAAAGAAAGAAAACATGAAAATTTTCTAAGTGTGGAAATGAAGGAAAGATGGCTCCACACCAGAGAATTTCCCCGAACCACAGACTGAATCGATTCGGGGGAAAACCGGTTCGGGGTACCTGCGAACCGGTTCGAGATGCCTGAGACGCGAAATTCCTCTTAAAAGTTGATTGGTCCAAAGAGTTCTAGGATGTTACAAACTCTTCTAAAACGTATTTGTATCTTTGTATAGACTTAGAAAACACAGTTTTGAATAGTTTTTTATAGAGAAAAAAGTAGGAGAATACCCTAGGAACATAGCTTTGATTTGGGTGCTTCAAGATAAATTAATTCCTTGTTTGATTGCGAGTTTAATTCAATTTTCATTCTCTCCATATTGTTCTTGCATGTTTCAGTATACTTTCATCATGATTTCTTTCACATGAAACTTAGTTAATTTATGCATAGTTAGGTTCAATATGTCCGACAAGAATTTTTAGGGTTGGGATGCATGAACTCAACCCGATGTAAGAGTTGCATATGTGTAAAATTAATCCTCTAAACTTAAGGAATTATTAGATCGTGTGGTGTAGCGAGCACGACCATTATAGATCTTTGGGTCTCGTTTGCTTCAGAGTAACCGAGATGCTTTAGAATGCAATGAGAGTGTAGCTATTACAATACCGCTGTACTCGTCCTCTGATTATGTATGGTGCGGGTTTGAACCTCATATACGTAATGCTGGGGAGTACTAAAGTCCGGGTCTGATTAATCACTTAAATTTATGATTAATTTTATACTAGCAACACACTAGGGTTCACAGATTATGTTCCCGGCCTGTTTTTCTCTTCATATTTATTACCTCATTTTTTTGTTATTAATTCTTGCTTAATTTGTTAGTTCCATAGTCCTAAACTAGTTTCCTTTTGCTTAGTAGGATTATTCGCAAATCAATCATCTTTTCGTTCTTTTTAGAGTTGAATTTAGGTTAATCATCTTCCTTCTGTCGTCACGATTTTCTCGGCTTGCACTTGAGCCTAGAGAGTACGCACTTTAGATACACATTTTTAGTCGCATCAGTGACCTTTCCTATCACAATGTGAACATGTGTAAATGGGTGGAACGAAACCTATGAGCTGACGTTTTCTAATGTCCTTGGGAATGGTTGACCCTCTAAAACAAATAATGGTTTCGGCTTTAGTACTAGAAGCATGAGAACAAGATAAGCCATTACCATCACTATCAAACCTACTTGAATCGTTTAAATCATTTTTCAACTTCAAAATATTTGATTCAAGCAACAAATTAGACTCTTCCAAAGGCAGGGATTTCTTTTTCAAATGTTCAACAATTTCTAAAAGGGTATCTCTCTCTCCCTTAATTAAAGCAAACGTTTCCCTAAGAGTCTCTTCATGTGCCACAAACTCATTGATTAAAATATTTTTATCCTCTTTGGCACAAACACAAACCATCGAATTTTTAAGGACCTCTAATTCTTTTTCTAAAAATAGGACCCTATCATCACTCTCCTTCTTGGACAATTTTAAAGCAACAAAGTTATGGTCCAAGGTAACAAATTTCTCACGATAAAAATTTCTTTGATTTTGAACCATTTGCAAAAGATCCATCGCGGATTTAAAACGAGAATTTTCTTTTTCCAAAAAATCAATTCTTTTAGCAAACGTCAAATTCAAATGATTTATATCATCAAAACTATGACTCGTACCAACAAGAGGGGGCATCAAATTAGATAAGTGCTCCATTGGAAAAATTGTGATTTTTCACAAACTTGATTTTTCAAAAAAAATCAATATCACACAATTTTGTGAAAAATAGGAATACGCGATAAATTAGCGCAACCTGCTGTGATACCAATTTGTAAAACGTATGACGGTGTGATAATTTATTAAATTCGTAAATTTCTTATTTGGCACACTTATTTAATTAGAGTCTATATTAAATCAAATTAATTCATCCCCTAAACATGCAGCTACGTGTGTGCGTGCGCCAACCCATAAATAAATAAAGCATGCGACACAAATTTCAGGAAAAAAACCCCGAAGGGCAAAACATTTTATTTCTAGAACTTTAAAAAGTTTACAAGACCATTGACTTATATACAACCTGATAATCGCCCACAAGTGTAACGCACAGTGTCTTCGTCAAACCTTGAATGCCACGGCTAGAAATCTATAATGGTTCATGCGCAGCTATACCACAAGGACCGCAGCCCAAAAAACTCTGTAGAGACTCCCTCTACAATAGCACACAGCTCTCCGATTGTAGAGTTCTCCCCACAAAGAATAAACAAAAGCAAAGAAGTGTTCCTCAACACCAAAACAATTCACCAAAGCATATGGGATTTTTGTGAATTGAAAACAAAAAAGGGATAAACCCTAAAAGAAGAAGTCAAAAGGATTCTGCAGTTTTCTGTCTTTCAAAATGCTGGGACTTCTTAATGAAAATGAAACCATTTAATGAGTATTTATACAAAAATGTGCCGCCTCGATTATCGAGCTCGTTCGAATGAGAAAAAGATGTCACGCAAATGAGATACGCATGTCGTTTGAACGACATTGCGAGATAATGCAATGTCGTTCGAACGACAGTGAAAAGTCATTTGAACAACTGTTTGGTCAGAAAATAATATTTTAATGTCCGCTCTAATAATTAGAAAAAATACTCATTCTAAAATTTTGACGAAAAAGTCCGCTCCAACACTTAGAAAATATTTTGTAAATATATCCCAAAAGCTCTAAGTGGAAAGTTAAGGTATTTAAAACATAAACTTACCAAAATAAACTTCGCGGAGTCTTTTTTAAGAGGAACCTTGATAAATTCGGATCCGTCTTGATGTAAATTTCTCTTGAACTTCTTTGACGGTTGTAACGGTATACGACATAATAAATTGATAACGGACTTATAAAATATGTCCTTACAGTTTTGAATATATTATAAAAATAGTTTTAAAGTTTTAAAAAATAATTTTAAATAGTTAAAAAAATTCTTTGCAATATTTTGAAAACTGTTTTTAATATTATAAAAAATTGTTAAGAAAACGTTTTACAAATTTATTCAAAAACTGTATTGTAAAAATATTGTAAAAACTATTTTTAACATTTTTAAAAACTTTTTTGAATATATTATAAAAACTATTTTAAACTTAAAAAAAATTAAAAACTGTTTTGTAATGTTTTAAAAACTTTTAGTATTATGAAAAATTCTTAAGAAAATGTTTTACCATTTTTCTAATAATCGTTTTATAAAAATATTGTAAAAAATGTTTTAACATTTTTAAAAATTATTTTCAGTATATTATAAAAAATATTTTAAACTTTTTAATAACAATTTGAAAACCGTTGTAAAAAAATTGTTTTAAAAATGTGTTATTAAAATATTTTTCCTAAAAACTTGTTTTAGCTCATTTGGTTGTTTGATAGCCTAATGTGAGAAAAATAATATTTATCTTGACAAATTTTGCCAAAATTTATCGTACCAACTCTTTGTCCAATATAAACCAAACAAACCCCTAGATGTCTTTGACGGTTGAAGATGGTGCAAATGGGGTCAAATTACTTTGGTGGTAATATGGTAATTCTGATACAAAAATGCTAAAGTAACCCATCCATCTCATGTGCAGTAAAATGAGCACAAGACTCAAGAAATTAGACTATCCCTTCTTTATCTTAGGGTCAGTCTAATAGAAAACTCGAAAAATGCAAATGATTCCAGGGCATTTATTTCTAGACAAACAATTCCAAAGCAAATGAATATTCAGGTGTCCATTTGATAGAAGTTGGAAAATCATCAATTTTCCACATTTTCTAGCAAACACAAAAGCTGGAAAATAGATATAAATGTGAAAATTTTATTTACAGAATATATATATATATATATATATATATATATATATATATATATATAGAGAGAGAGAGAGAGAGAGAGAGAGAGAGAGAGAGAGAGTCATGCACCTGTACATACCAAACGGTACATACAACGGTGCATGTCGCTGGCGCGGACCCATTTCATAAATGATTTTGAGTTGAATATTTTTATGTTGTATGTAAACATTTCGGGGGAGCCGTATAAAAAAATTCAAGGAATTTTTTTTTGTGTTATTTTTAAAAAATCGATTAAACTTTTGCAGCTTTTAAAGTGCTTTAAAAGCTGTGAAAGTTTGACCCATTTTTTTAAAATAGGAAAAAATATTATTTTGAGTTGAGTCTTTTTATATGAATTTATTGAAATGTTTAAACATCATATAAAAAAATTTAGTAGAAAAATATTTTGTTTTACTATTTTTAAAATTAGCATGTACTGTTGGTATGTACCGTTTGGTATGTATAGGAGACTCTCACATTATATATATATATATATATATATATATGTGTGTGTGTGTGTGTGTGTGTGTGTGTGTGTGTGCGGAATATATAATTGTATGAAATATATAAATATAGGGAATATATTAAATATGTGATATATATGAAATATATATACTAGGGTATGCCCGTGCCTGAAGGCACAATGAAAATTTCTAAAAAATACGTATTCGTAAAATGGCAAAAATCTCTGAAAGTACATAATTGCGACACGGAAACAATTTCGTCCCCCTGACAAAATTATTTAATCGACGTTAATTTACGAAAGTGTACGTCGTTAATAGGACTATGCATATTTGATTTAATTCGCAACGAATAAACAATTTTTTAAATAACCTATGGTACGAAACTATTAATTTCAAAAAAATGGAAAATTTTGAATGTTTTATATATATACATACACCGTGTTTATATACATACACCGTAGTACGAACCTAAGTCAAAACGTTTTTTTACGAACCTAGTTGATTTTGACTTCAATTTTGGTTTCGATTTCCTTTATTTTCATCTTTACATGACCTACCAAAAAACTCATGTCAATAATAAATCACAGATACCACAACTGTACTACTATGCCGGTTGGACTCAATGAGAAGGATCATTACTTGTTTATACATACCTCAAAAGTGTTAAGGTATAATTAGTATCAACATAAAGAGACCAACAAATCTCACAGTAGAATAGTCTTTGCAAATAAGGAAATTATTGCATAAATTGGATTTAATACAGAAATAGCATTTTCATTATGCAATCTTGAGAAAAATTGAGCCAATAATTACAAAGGTAGGACAAAAAAAGACTACAAAACAATTATCTCAAATCATGAAATCTTAACACATCATGGGAATGGGGGGTTAAAAAGTAAAGGATAATATGACTCTAAAAGAGTAAACTTACGCTAGTAATGTCATCAAGGAACTCTGCATCTGGATGTATAACAATTATGAAAAAATTGACTCCAGTGCACACAATTCTATTTCACAATGGATGCGAAGCACTGAGAAGAGGTATCCAAGTCCTAACAATCAAAGGAGATTCTAACTTGGTGATAAAATAGGTAACGGGGGAATTCTCTTTGAAGCACATGAGTCTAGCGCCATACCGAACGATCATCCAGTGACTTCTTGGATAGTTCGAGGTGGTGAGGATTAAGAGGCACCCTCGAATGATGAACAGACATGCGATCGCCTACGCAACCATCGCAATAGAAAATTACCTTTGACGGGGAATCAACTGTGGTATGAATAACGAAGAGAACTCCTCCTCAACGGTGTTGGAAATGCTACCCTTAGAGGACAAAGATGATTGGAGGTGTGATATCAGAAAGTAGTTGGAGAGGGGTGAATGGAAACTCAACTTAGCCGATTTGGTGCAGTACTTTGTTACCAGAGGCACCTTGTATTACAAGAATAAAGGAGGTTGGTTGTCCCGGTGTGTAAATCCCGAAGAGGCCAAAATAAGATTGATCGAGGTGCATGAAGATAGTTGTGAAACCACAGAGATTCCTTTATATAGGAGGATAAAACGGGCAGGGTACTTCTGGCCCTCGATGAGATAAGAAGCCGCTGAAGTGCGAAGGGAATGCTCAAAGTGATGCCTATTCTATCAGGCGGCAGAATACAATTTCATTGTCCAGATATAAGACTGGAGATAACCTTATATGAATTTATTAGTAGACGGAGTGATGCCGACAGACAAAGAGGGCTCTACCAAGATAGAAAAGCGAGCACCGAGGTACTTTATATAAGATGGGAAGCTGTACCGAAGAGGCTATCATGACAGGTCCCTAAGGTGAATAAGAGGAGAAGAGGCCGAAGAAGTATTGAAGCAAGCTCACGAATCGGGGCATATCGTAGGAGACAAACTTTACGATCAACTAATGACCTTAGGTTATTACTGGCCTTCGATGAAGAAAGATTCAGCAGATTTCGTTCGAAAGTGCAAGGCTTGTCAGCTACATAGGAATATGATTCATGCTCCTTCAGTGGACATGCAATCCCTATTTACACCATATCCGTTTCATACTTGGGCGTTTGATTTGGTAGGGGACATAAAACCTTCTTCGCGAGGAAAGATCTGGATTTTAGTAGACACATAATGTTTCACGATGTGGGCAGAAGCAATACCGCTTAAGAAATCCACAACGAGGGTAGTAGCTCGATTCATGAAGGAGTACATTATCTGTCATTTTAGCATCTCGAATGTGCTTTTATCAGATAATGGTACCCCCTTCGTGGACAGTGAGGTGCACCTACTAATATAAAAATACACCATCATCCATCATAAGTCAGCAATAGCATACCCAAAGTCCAATGAGCAGGTTGAGGCCACCAACAAAACTTTAGTAAACATTTTGGCAAAAATGTTAGAGGACTTTTCGGGCACATGGGATGATAAGATCCCTGAAGTTCTATGGGCCTATTGAACGACGAAAAGGAAACAAATGGGATACACACCATTTTCCTCAGTATTTGGGGCAGAAGTTGTGTTACAGGTCAAACTCGAGGTACCTTCCGCTTGCTACAACTTGCGAAGTGACATGCTCCCCCACAGCCATCATGTACAACTTGAAGCCCTAGAAGAGCACATGGATAATTCCATGAGGCACTTAGAGATATATACAGAAAGCAGTTGTCCAAATCCTACGACCATCTGGTGAGATCGAGGAAGTTTAAAGAGGGGGACTTGGTTCTAAAAGGATGCATGAGGCATATTAGGGGTTTGTCATTACCCAAGTTCGAGGCCAACTAGGAAAGACCTTACATCGTTGTAACAACCCACGATTCGGGTTACTGCGAGATATCTAAGTTGGAAGATAATGTTTCTTTCAAATTGAACAACAAGTGGCCGAAGATCTACTACATTTAAAATGTAGGTTTAGGTCAATACTTTTATTCATTATGTTGTGCCTTCTCAATTTTTGTTAAAAGAAAATAGGGACGTACGTTTTAAAGCAATTGGGGTTTTCTGTTTAATATAGCTCGAAGCAATGTTCATGTGGAAAATGTTAGGCCACTACTTTTTTATATATACAACGACTGTTATTTTTCTTATCATGAATGATATGGTTCGCATTGATGTAATAAGTTTAGCCAGTGTCAAAAGAAAACAAAGGAAATGGAAAAAGACACCAAAGTCACCAATGCTTCTTTATTTAATAAAAGATATAACTGTGGTTACACGCAAGCAAGGAAATCCAAAATCCCACAAATGAGAAACATCAATAATAGAAACATTGAATAAAGGAGCTAGGGGTTGTCCATGATAAAACTAAGGTTCGCTGATCCAAGAATCATATGATGATGTTGGGGAAGAATCTGCACAAGGTTGCTTTGGTCTGAAATGATTTCAGTAAAATCCTTCTGGTGAAGCTCCATCGTCTGATGAATAGACTCCAACTCCTCCTCTTTCTTAATTAACTCGACCTCCGCACGAGTAACGACCTCACGGGCCTCCTGCACTTCCTATTCAGATACCACCAACTTGGTCTCCAGGCTTACGAGCTCTTCTGAAATGTCCACTTGCGAGTGATGTGAACTTTGGAGGCGATGATAGAGGGCGGGAAGGTCAGCCTTATTGAATCCACAAAGTAGCTCCACTAACCACGACATGGAAAATCCATCATTTATAAGCACATTAACTCTTCCCAGTAAAGTCTTGATAGTATCAGGGATAAGATATTGGAGGGGAGTATTGAGGATTTCCTCCAAAACTATGGTGAGCCAGAGCAAGTGACGCGACTTAATATTTGTCTCAAAAGTGCGTACAATCTAGGCTCAAGTGCAAGCCTGTCGCTCAAGTAATAAACCCGGTAAGTCGGGATCGTATCCACAGGGATCAAGTTTGCCAAATCGTAATCAGAAAAGTTATTAAACCTTGAAATGATTTCTTAAAATAAATAGAAAAGATGATTAATGATTGGGAAAATTTCTACTGAAATAAAAATTTACTTAAGGAAAATAAATTGAAAATTGAGAAAACAAATTTAGATCTGACAAATGGGAGAAAATCGGGTAGGGTACAATCCCTCAATCCTTAACAAATTATCCTATAGAATACTAGAAATATAAATTAAAATTCTCGACTAAATCCAGTCTTTATAGATTCTAAGCATTACATATATGAGGTTCAAGGCCGCATCATATGAAATCAAAGATAAATATAAAGCGGTGAACGACAAATTATACATACAAAGCATTCTTAAACATCTCAAGTACCTAGGGCAAGAGAGATTAAAAGATTTGACAATGTATATATGATTTTCATTCACGATTCAATCAATATTTTCATTTATTTTCTATTTTCCATACAAATAATTTGCCTTTGGATTGAGTTCGTGTACCCCAACCCTTGGGAATTTAGCTACACATGATTCGATTAAAGAACAAATTCATACACAAAATTATGGATCTACAAAACATGGTAAATAATTTGCAAGTAATAAAATAAGAGAATGGAAAGAGTTTACTTGAATTCAGCAACAAGGAATTTAGATTCAGAATACAACTAGGGTTCATACAACTCTTGAGGAAATTGGAAATTTAACCTAGAAATTTGACCTAAAAACTCTCTCTAGAACTCTTAACCTAGCCTCCTAAAACTTGATAAAAACTCCCCCTTGAATGAATTAGGGCTTGGGCTTTTATAGCACGAATTTAACACGAATTAGACAGCCAATAGTGCTTGTGGAACAAGTTTCATCAGTTGCACACGCCAAAAATCTGCATTAATTAGTGCCAGAAATCTGTACAGCCGGACCGGTCCGGTTTCCACCCGGATCGGTTCTTTTTTTCTGACCGGATCGGTCCTGTTCCATCCGGATCCATCCTCTTTTTCTGGTTCATTTCTCTTCATTATCGCGCAACTTCAAAACCACGTAACTTCTTCACCGTAGCTCGGATTGAGGTGTCGTTTTTTCCAGTGTTCTTGTAATTTAGAGCTCTTCAACTTTCTAGTTGGCCCCACCTCCGGAATAAGGCTGTAAAATTACGAAAATGCCCTTCAACTCTCCATTTCTTGGTTTCTTTCACTGTTTTGATTTCTCCTTCGCACTAACTTGCGTGAAATACCTGTAAAACACATGAGAAATACACAAAACATGAAATACTTTCCAAAAAAGGTTAGTAGCATAAATACGAGACAAATCCAAGATATTTACACTGCACGGGATCATAAAAATACTGAAATTAAGGGGATAAATGTGAAAAATATGTGCCTAAACACACCCCCTAACTTAGAACTTTGCGCGTCCCGAGCAATGTATATGAAATTAGCCAAAATTCTACTCTTGAAAATTCTTTTATTAAAATAAAATTCCACTTTCGCAGGCAAGCGATTGCATTTAGCGTATGCAACAAGCCTTTAAACCCCTAGGTTACCCTAGTAGGACGAGTTTTGTCTCGTGAGGGTTTGCAGTGAATATACCCACAAAATTCTTTATTGACTCAAATAAATATCAAAATATTTAAAAATTGTACAATTTAAAATTTTCGAAAAATAATCACCATCAACTCATATTCAACTGTCTCAAACCATAGTGTGTGTGTGTGCAAAGCCAAAAATTAAACCTCAAATTTCCACCGATTGAGCATTACGTTACTTTCCGAAAATTCGTTTTGATTCAAATTCTTACGGATTGCACTCACAAACGAATCACTCGGATTGTGGCTATTTTCTCACGGTATGCATGATATAAAGAGTAAATATAATGGACACAAATTCATGCATACAAAATTGAAAAGAAGGAAATTTATGGTGAAAAGATCTCATCATCGGAATACAATTATTAGGAAATGGGAACATCACCTCTAATTCACACCATTTAATCTCTCATATTATCTTTTCATGTCTTAGCTCTCCATGCAGTAATTAATTTCGCCATTTGGACTCAGTTAGGACTTTTTTGGGTTAAAAGGTGTAAAGGGTAAAAATGGGAATAAACGGAATGTTCGGAATTGGAAAATGTCCTTATGACGTCCATTTGTGCTTTTTCGGGCATTTGTTCATTTTTCTCTTTCTTTTTTTTTTTTTTTTTTTTTTTTTGCTATTTTTCTTTTTTGTTGAGCATTTCTATTTTTTTTCTTCTTGCCCCTTTTTATTGCACAATTTGGACTTACTTGATGAATTTTCTCAATTTTCACAATTCCGGGCTATTTGGTTTTTTCGGGTTATCAAACGAAAGGAAAATATTTTATTAGGCTCAAAGTGGGTTGCAAAGGGATAATTTTGTTTTTCACAACTTTTTATGGCTAATATTTTTGGGTAACAAACGAGGGCCTACTTCATTGTCCAAATTGCTAATCGCATTACCATATGCATCTCGAGATTAATTAGGTTTAGAGATTTATTTAGCACGAATTTCGAGACAACATTTCACACATTTCCCATAACCGATCAAAACAAAGGATTGAGATCATCGACGACTTATTAAAACGCTGAAAAGAACTTTGAGTTAATCATAAATTCGGATTGATTTAAAAACTCAAAAAAAAATTGAAAGGCTCGAAATCTCACCGGGTTGGACTAATCTCCACACTTATTCGTAAAGTCGTCAATTTTCTTTCAATTTCCATCTTCGGTCAATTTTGGCTTAGTGCATTTTGAATTGTACAATTTGAGACTTTAAATAGAATAAAGGTGATATTTTTGAAAAATTTAAATTCCAATTTTTTTTATTTTGAAGAAAAATATTTTTGGTTTTTTCAAAATTTTTCAATTTTTTTTTTTAAATACACATATATATGAATATAAGCGAAGTTTTATGAATACGCACCTGTCATACCCCCTAACTCAATGATTTGCATTGTCCTCAATCAAATGGATAAGAGAAATAAGGAAGACAACATGAAGTGTGCGATAAATAAAACAAGCAAATTATTAAATAGCAACAAGACACTATATAACACTTATACATGACTCAAAAATACAACAAAAATCACCCCATACGCGTCGGGGGTGCGACGACCTCTCATCTCTCTCTACAAATCACCCGACCCCTTGCACGGGGTACGATGCTCTCCTCGTCTCTCCCGTCTTACCATCATAAGTGAATAGACGGAACAAATTGGGCCCGTGCCCATAGATAAAGGAAAGACCGGGAGATGCATTATGATTAACCGAAAAAGGATCCTCTTGTTGTGTAGCACGTGGGTTGGTCTCTAAGTCGGACGAGATTTGAGTCGTATCTTCAAGTACCTCCGAAGACTCAAATGGTATGGGTGGAGGTTTGTTAAGGAGAAATGCATCAATGCTATTGTCCCACTCACTTTCGTCTAAATGACGAAATGAGGCCCAGAAAGATTGGACTTCAACATTTAGGCTTTCATCCACCTGTCCAAACTCTCTCTCAAACTCTGCTAGGCTCAACTCCTCTAGCGCTCTCTCTTTCTTGGTGTCCTCAACCTGCCTTTCGTGCTCACTCGCCGAATGATAGGGTGGTGTGGGTGGGTTGATAGAGCCTCTCCCGACACACTCTAAATCGCCTCTTTCACTCTTGTTCATGGGCTCACTCATGCTCTCGAATGCATTAACTAAACATACCTCCCCTACCTTGCTCTGAATATTGTAACCACTCCACTCACTAGGCGCAACACAACCTTCCCCTAATGGCTCTCCCTTGTAAGTTCTTTCTTGCTCGTGTGCTTCCCCCAAAAAATCCAACCTCCGCGGTTCCTCTTCATCATCCTATCTCTTGTAATTATTAAAGATATTTGTGTCGAGGGTCATGTTCCCGAAAGTTAATTGCGTACGCCCACTTCGGGTATTGATAAGAGCATTAGCAGTAGCTAAAAATGGACGGCCAAGGATAACGGGAACATGATTACTTGGGAGAACGGAGGGTTCTTCGTCCCAAATGACAAAATCCACCGGGAAGTAGAAAGTGTCCATTTGAACAATCACATCCTCAACAATTCCCCGAGGAAACTTCACAGAATGATCCGCGAGCTGGAGAGTCATTTTTGTGGGCTTAAGGGCCCCCAGTTCCAGTTTCGTATAGATGGAATAGGGAATAATGTTAACACTCGCCCCGAGATCTATTAGAGCTCTCTCAATTCGGTTCTTCCCCATGATACGAGAAATAGTGGGTGCACCCGGATCTTTATATTTTAATGGAAATTCACTCGACAAGACTGCGCTGACATTTTGGGCCAAAGAGACGTTTTGGTTTACCTTTAGCTTGCGTTTCACCGTGAGTAAGTCTTTAATAAACTTAGCATACGCGGGAATTTTCTGTATAGTATCGAGAAAAGGTAAATTGACTTTTACTTGCTTAAGGACTTCCAGAACTTCATCACGGGAGGTCGTTTTGGAGTGAGAGACAAATCGTTGAGGGTATGGGGCAGCGGTGGGGGTGATGGCCTTGGGTCCACTAGTATTTTCGTCCTCCTCACTCTCAATTAAAGGGGCATCTTCGGCATCTTTTGTGCCGGGCGAAACCTCTTTATCTTTAGATGCATTGCGTGAGGGAGGTGACAAATCAACTACTCTCCCACTACGGAGAGTGGTAATAGCGCTACATTGCTCTCGATGGTCGAGGGATGTAGTGCCAATACTGGTTTGTCCTTGGGGAGGGGGTCTTTGGCCTTGAGCTGGGAATTTACCTTTCTCCTGAGTATTCACTGCAGATTGCAACCTAGAGATGCTAGTATGCATTTCAGCGAACATTCGATCATACTTAGCAGTGCTCTCCTTTTGGGATTGAATGAGGTGATTTATGTTGTCTTCAAGAGATCGCCTCGGAGGGGTAACATACGGACCAGGAGGTGGTGTTTGCAAAGGAGGTTGCATTGGAGGAGCCATATGCTGAAATTGAGGAGGGGTTTGTGGCAAAGTAACATGTGGATGAGGCACCATCCCCCCTTGTGGTTGTCCATAGTTGAAACCAGGATGATTCCTCCAAGATTGATTATATGCATTCCCTTGAGGTGCATTAAAATTTTCACGAAACCCTCCTATCGCCTCTACTTGCTCAGTGTACATTGCCTTGTAAGCAGGGATGGTAGGACATCCTTCGGTAGAATGACCAGCAGCACAAATGGCACACACTTTCTCCTTTCCTGTTTGCACGGGTCCAGCTCCTTCTCTTAATTTCACTTCAAGTATGTCTCTGAAATTCATCTTCAATTGGTCAAATTTATGATCTAACCAAGTGTCATTGTCCAAGTGATAAATACCGGAAGCAGCAGGCAAGTTGGACACTTGTCGATTTCTATTTTGACTATTGGGATCAGAAGTATCCCATGCTTGGGTAGTTTCTGCCACATATTTCAAATGAGCCTCAGCATCGCTCGTACTTAACTCCCAAAAAGGTATCTCACACATGGTTTGAACAAGTTGTTTAGACGCTACAGTAAGGCCTTGATGGAAAAATGAAATCAGATGATGAGGTTCAAAACCATGATGGGGGCATGCATTAACTAACTCCTGATATCTCTCCCAAAACTTATCAAAAGCCTTATTCTCATTTTGACGAAAAGCTTGGATTTGGGCTTTAACATAATTGGTTTTGTGTTGTGGAAAAAATTTTGAGATAAACTTGTTTTGCATATCTCTCCAGGATAAAACAGAATTTGGGGGCAAGGACCATAACCAAGTTTTAGCTTTATTCTTTAAGGAAAAAGGAAAGAGCTTCAACCGGATTACCTCTTGTGGACAAGCTTGGTCTTCAAATGTCTCACACGTATCTTTGAATTTTTGAATATGGAGATATGGTTTTTCCGAATCCATCCCATGAAATGTAGGAAGAATTTGGATCATTCCATTCCGAAAGTGGAACTGACCGGCATTATACGGGAGTAAAATGCAACCAGGGGTAACAGTTCTCTCCGGAAATAAAAGATCTTTCATGGGAAGATAGGGTATCTCATCCTCTCCAGCACCAACACCGACACTACCATGATCCGACATATCGCTACCGAAAGGCTCAGAATTCTCACTCCCGGTTTGACTCAATGAACGACTGGTGATGGAATTATTAGGCGAAGGAGGTGGGACCCAAAAACGAGGAGACTCAGAATTTTCAGAACTGGCTTCGGCAATAGGATTTTCGTGAACTTGGGTGGGAGATAAATTCTGCATATAAGCACATAAGAGATGAAATTAATTTTCTTTTTTTATTTTTTTATTTTTTTTTTCTTCGAAATCACTTGAAGATAAAAATAACTTTCTTGAAAATTTAACAATTTTGGATCCCCGGCAACGGCGCCAAAAACTTGACGCGACTTAATATTTGTCTCAAAAGTGCGTACAATCTAGGCTCAAGTGCAAGCCTGTCGCTCAAGTAATAAAACCGGTAAGTCGGGATCGTATCCACAGGGATCAAGTTTGCCAAATCGTAATCAGAAAAGTTATTAAACCTTGAAATGATTTCTTAAAAGAAATAGAAAAGATGATTAATGATTGGGAAAATTTCTACTGAAATAAAAATTTACTTAAGGAAAACAAATTGAAAATTGAGAAAACAAATTTAGATCTGACAAATGGGAGAAAATCGGGTAGGGTACAATCCCTCAATCCTTAACAAATTATCCTATAGAATACTAGAAATATAAATTAAAATTCTCGACTAAATCCAGTCTTTATAGATTCTAAGCATTACATATATGAGGTTCAAGCCCGCATCATATGAAATCAAAGATAAATATAAAGCGGTGAACGACAAATTATACATACAAAGCATTCTTAAACATCTCAAGTACCTAAGGCAAGAGAGATTAAAAGATTTGACAATGTATATATGATTTTCATTCACGATTCAATCAATATTTTCATTTATTTTCTATTTTCCATACAAATAATTTGCCTTTGGATTGAGTTCATGTACCCCAACCCTTGGAAATTTAGCTACACATGATTCGATTAAAGAACAAATTCATACACAAAATTATGGATCTACAAAATATGGTAAATAATTTGCAAGTAATAAAATAAGAGAATGGAAAGAGTTTACTTGAATTCAGCAACAAGGAATTTAGATTCAGAATACAACTAGGGTTCATACAACTCTTGAGGAAATTGGAAATTTAACCTAGAAATTTGACCTAAAAACTCTCTCTAGAACTCTTAACCTAGCCTCCTAAAACTTGATAAAAACTCCCCCTTGAATGAATTAGGGCTTGGGCTTTTATAGCACGAATTTAACACGAATTAGACAGCCAATAGTGCTTGTGGAACAAGTTTCATCAGTTGCACACGCCAAAAATCTGCATTAATTAGTGCTAGAAATCTGTACAGCCGGACCGGTCCGGTTTCCACCCGGATCGGTTCTTTTTTTTCTGACCGGATCGGTCCTGTTCCATCCGGATCCATCCTGTTTTTCTGGTTCATTTCTCTTCATTATCGCGCAACTTCAAAACCACGTAACTTCTTCACCGTAGCTCGGATTGAGGTGCCGTTTTTTCCAGTGTTCTTGTAATTTAGAGCTCTTCAACTTTCTAGTTGGCCCCACCTCCGGAATAAGGCTGAAAAATTACGAAAATGCTCTTCAACGCTCCATTTCTTGGTTTCTTTCACTGTTTTGATTTCTCCTTCGCACTAACTTGCGTGAAATACCTGTAAAACACATGAGAAATACACAAAACACAAAATACTTTCCAAAAAAGGTTAGTAGCATAAATACGAGACAAATCCAAGATATTTACACTGCACAGGATCATAAAAATACTGAAATTAAGGGGATAAATGTGAAGAATATGTGCCTAAACAGCAAGCGACATACTATCATTCCAAGAATAGATTGAAGGCAGCGGGTGGAAAATGTTAAAGGAAAAAAGGACAAATAACTGCTCAATTAGTAAGCGAGGATCCTCAGTCAAAATATAAGGGAAAATGGCCAAAGTTTGTCTCACAACCACCTCGGGGGCTACCTTAGGAGGATGTACACTGAAAACGCTATCACTTACAGAAGGGCGTTGAGTATGTGAAGCGTTATCACTTTCCTGAACCCGAGGAGCAATCACTTCGGGTAAGCCTGTAAACGGGTTGGATTCGGACCGGATCAGGCCAATCCAAATCCGAATCCATTTATGTTAAACGGATTCGGATCCGATCCAATTATCTAACAGATTATCTGTTAGGGTTCCAAATCTGAATCCACTAAGAATCTATTAATCCGATCTGTTTATCCGATCCGATCCGATTATAATATTATAAATAACTATTATAAATTTCAAAATTCAATATATATTATATATAACTATTATAATATATATTTCAAAAAAAATATTTAACAATATATATTAATATAGGATTATTATAAATAACTATTAAAATATATATTTAAAATATTAATAAATTTCTAAATACAATATATATATTAATTAAAAATATTATAGATATATATAGATATATATTAATCGGATCAGATTATTAACGGATCGGATCATATGAATCCAAATCCGCTCCATTTAATAATCAGATAATCGGGTAATCGAATTTTAGGCATGAGCGAAATCCATGTAAAAGGATCGAATTCGGATAAAATCCGATCCGTTGGCAGGCCTAACTTCAGGCACATCACTAACCCTAGGGGCCACTTCTTGGGCCCGTGCAGTAGGGGCCCCGCCTAAAGATACAACTTAGGCTAAGGCCCTCTCTTGCACCATTTCCAGAGCAATACGTTCAACTTCTAGTCCACGGGTGACAGGTTGGTCGACCTCCAGCTGAAATACAAAATATAGTTTAAGTGAGAAACAGAATGAGGAAAGCATACACAAAGTATCTTACAAGTATGATAGATTATGCCAATAAGACTTGGCCCGTCTGACCCTCGGTTTTGGGAGATTATGCCAATAAGACTTGGCCCGCTTGACCCTCGGTTATGGGAGATTATGATAATAAGACTTGGACCGCTTGACCCTCTGTTATGGGAGATTATGCCAATAAGACTTAGCGTGTCTGACCCTCGGTTATAGGAGATTTCTAAAGCCCAATAATACTTGGAAAAATTAAAAAGTTTATACACAGGAGATAGATGGAAGAGAAAAATACCTTTGGAAGTTGCTCGCCGATAAATTCACGAGTGGTCATTTGTACTACGTCCTCCTCCTCAATTGGGCCAGGAGCCACGAAAGGATGCCGACTTTGGAGGGTGACCACATCTTCCCCTATTGCAGCAACCTGTACTTGTACACCCTCCCGCTGATCTCCAATAAGATCGGGACCTTCCTGGTTTAAGATGGAAGGTCCGAACACAAATATAAGTACTTGGTCATTCGAAGGAGGGGGAACTGATGGAGTAGTTTGAACAGGTACATGAGCCTCCGAAGGACAAAGAAAATAAAAAAAAGAGACAAGTTAGGATAACAAGTTGAAGGAGCAACAACTACTTAAACAAGTAAGAAAAATAAACTAACCACAGGCAATAAAGAAACAAGCACAGGGGACTTTGGTATGTCCTCAACAACTCTCGCATCAGGAACATCCCTCGCAAGGCTAGCCTGCTCGCGCAAAAAAGAGGGATCAGGGGAATAACCGCTACTAGACTCAGACAAAGAATAAGATATAACTGCCTCTAGGGGGAAATGGTAGATTACATGCAAAGTAGTAGGGGCAGCCCTCTCTAAGAGACGATCCTCTCCAACATCATCATGTGTATCACCTCGCACATCAACCTGAAAAAGAGATAAAGGTAGGTTAAGAGAAGAATGGAGATATTAACACAAAAAGAAAATAAGAAGAAAGCATTCAGAGCAAGATGGATCGAGGGGCTTACTTCTTTCCAACACATCTTCCAGAACCTCATAATCTTGGGGAGGCGAGGAGGGTTTAGGAGGAGAAACCATTCTCTTCAACCTACACCTCCGAACCAACGAAGTTTCCTCTTCCTCTTCCTCTTCCTCTTCCTCTTCCTCTTCCTCCACTACCTTCTCTCTCTCCTCATCCTCCTCATCTTCATCATCATCACCACTAGCATTAACAGCAGCATGTTCCTCGAGCTAGTTCTTCCTCGCTAGATTCAGATGATTCCTCAATCATGAGCTTAAGAGTACTGACCGCCTTTCTTTTCTTACCACTACCAGTAGTGCGAGGAGCATATGAAAAACCCCGAGAAGCCATCTAGGCCGACATAAATGCCATGTCTTCTTATCTAAAATTCTCCCAGGTTTAGAGAAGCTGATCAAACATTGAGCTCACTTTTTGGGCAACTTTAAGGTCGGGGTGTGGTTAACTGGATGCGGTTGGATGGTTTTGAGTTATTTCACAGGCGCCTTTTAGGTGGCCCTAACTACTACCCCAGATGAGGCAACACGCAGGGATTCAGTTCTCTCAATCGGTCTCGAGGGACCAGGGGCAATGGGAGCAATTTTGGCTAGAAGGGAAGCTTTCATCCTTTTCACAACTGCCTGGTCCACAGATGCTACTAGGGGCATCTCGGAGGGAACGCTGGTGTTGGTGGTACTAAGAGGGAAAACAGATGAGGAGGTGGTTCAATTTTGTAAACCCAACTCTGTGGGTGGTAATCTCTCAACTTCAGGGTTCCTTCAAATTGTTGGTTTGGAAGTGGACCAGTTGGTTTTGCCATAACACGTTCAGGTACACAGCCGATCTCTTCCCTCAAGCCTCTTTGCTCAGGACCATGGGATTGGCTGAATAACTGGCATACAGACTTACGACAACCGAAGTCAGATAGTTAGCACAAGCAAATGAAAAGTTAATGGGGTTTTCATGGGTGAAATAGCTCAATAAAGGGGCTCCTTGATCATATCCAAATTGAATGGCTAAATGGTGGGGACTGTAAACAGAATAGAAAGAAGACCACTCTGTATACGAGGTCAAGTAGGAAGGGATTAACAAAAGAGGGACACTGTTCTCAGGGGAATTCCTAGAAAAAGCTTCATTAATAGGAGCAATAGGGAACTCCTCCTTAGCAAAAAAGTCTTTTTTAAAAAAATAATCCACCCCAACATAGGGGCGGGGTCGGAATCAGGGAAACAAGGGGCTTCTTAACGCTTTTATTTTTTCAATAAAAAATACGGGGGATCCTTATGTGCTAAGAACTGGGGTAGTTGCCAGCAGGAGAATAATTAGGAAAATGGGCATAAAGGAAAGTTGTTAAAAGGACATTGTTGGCATAATTAGAGACATTAAACCTATCAATGCTCCATCCAGATCCACCGCCATGCGGTCCAACCAGGTGTACAAGGAGCCCAGAACGATAGCAGCAAGGGGGAGCTTCACGCCATTCCCCATCTGAACAACCATGTTGATCAAGTCATTTCGGGGGCAGTCACGGGGCTTGCCCGGAAGGTAGACTTTCGATAACATCACCCAAATATAGCATGCCAATTTGATTTTGTAATCAAATACCTTTACTATTGGGGGATGTTCAAACACCTTCTTCCCTCGGGGGGTTTCCTTGACCGCCTCGCGGGCCCTAATAACATCTTTATCTTCAATGAAATAAAATTATCGAATCACTTCAGAATAGGTTCACTTGTTATAAGTGACCATCCAATCCTTTACCACCACCTCCAGTTCAGCTCTCAAAGTTTTCTCCTCGCTGGAGATGGCTTCTTTGAAGAAAGTATCAAAACCGGCAGCTTCCAACCCCATAAGTTCACAAACATCTTCCTTATGGTGTTATTTTTAGCAAGGGTAAGATCAACCAGCCAGAGAGAGCAAGACAGACCAACAAGAGCTAACTGAACAAAATACTTGGAATGAATATTCTCCGTCCAAGGGCCCAACCCCTCGCAAGTGTTAGAGAAAGCTTCAAACTCTGCCTTCGAATAGGGGAAATCTCCACGTTCAATGCAAAAATGAGTAACGGTGGAGGTGGGGATATAAGGAAAGTCCTCAGCGTCCTCACCCTCGTCCATTAGAAGGTTAGGGTCTTCAGTTGGCACATGTTCGTCGGGGAATCTCTCCATCGTCTTCCATAAGCGGTCTTCCTCACCAAAGTATGGAGCACGGTGGTAGCGCGCCTAGTGGTGTTAGCACGCTTGAGTCTTAGTAGAAGCACTCCTGGAGGAGTGGGTTCGTTTCACGATATGTGCCATGGAAGTCTAGAGAAATGGGGACAAAAGGTTAAGTTGAAAGAGTGAAAGAGATGAAGATAGCAAACTTTCGCAAAAGCTCAGTACAAGAGAATAGAAATCCAAAGGTGATTGTTTGAAATGGGGATACCCCTTTTTATAGGGGCAACACGGAACACAAAAGACAGCAAAAATGTGACACTTTGGAAAATGTAATAATGAAAGGTTTATCTTGCGTGGGCATCAAGCATGCATAGCTGTAGAAAATCAAAGGTTGCAAGGATAACGCTTCAGGGGTTCATGCGTGGATTAGCGGCGTTGGTTACACGCGCGCACCCTAGGGTTACCGCGTGTCACAATACAGAATAAAAAATGATAATTCCATTTAAAGCGATATACTTAAAGTCTTGTCTACCTTGGGGAACGAAGAGCTTTGGGAGAAATTTAAATAAACCTCTTTATTTTCCCCAAGAAAAAGACTGAATATCTACAAAAGATTTCCTACAGATATTTCTTCATGCAATAAATTAATATCTCTACGAAGGGGTAAATGTAGGGGGTGTCCCCACCAAAGGGTGGTTAACTTAGTCAAACAGATTGATTGGTTCACGAAGAAAGAGAAGGGAAGATGTTATATGAACCCACCTCGAAGATTCTTCACAAAAGTGGCTCGAAGGAACCACCTCGAAGATTCTTCATAGAAATGGCACGAAGGACCCACCTCGAAGATTCTTTACATAAGTGGCTCGAAGGACCCAGCTCGAAGATTCTTCACAGAAGTGGATCGAAGGACCCACCTCGAAGATTCTCCAATTTACCTGATTCGAAGGATATAATTCATAGATAAAAGTAACTTAGATGACAATAGTTTGTAATAAGTAATAAAATACTATGTCATTTACTTTATCTTATAAATGTATGTTAAGTGAGATTGTTTGGTACCCACGAGGGACCATGCCTGGAAGAGCATGGGAGAGCTAACATGCTCTATCGAGCAACCTCCTCTTGGGAACGATGCAAGGACATGGTTTGGAGGATTAATAACAAGGCAAGGTTGAAAATACAGTTACTAACCCACCCTCTTGGCACACTTTGGCAAAACTTCATCCAAAACAAATGGTCACTCGAGCCATAAATAACCGAGCCACCTTGACACTTATCTGTTCGAAGGAACCTCTTCAAGGTACTTCTGTCTTGCACCTTGGACCCAAAATAACTGTTAACCAACAAATAGATGCCAAGACACTCGGGCCACCTATCGGCTAAGTAGCCTCGAAACAGATACCAGCCCGCTTGACTGATGTGACCAAATACCTGACAAAGTTACTGTTTCAACCACTTTCTGACGTCATAACGTCTAGCATTTAGGGACTAAAAAATGTAGCACTTAAGTGGGTTTATCCTTAGGATGGAAGGCCTAGTTCACCAAAATTGACCATTTAGCCATCCTCAAGGAAGCCTCAAGTTGGCGTGTCATGTCCCTCATTAATGCCCACAATACTTCCAGTCAATAGAATGGCTTCCCACTAAAATCATGAGATCCCATGTATTTAATGCAATATCTTGTGCATTTAATGCACCCAATGAGAACGATCATAGGCAATCTTACTCGAGCAGCCTTACCCCCATATATATACAGCAGATGAACAAGTTAGAGAAGGAGCATTTTCTGAGCCTAGAATTGCTACCCAAATTCCTCCACAGTTGAGAACCATCGAGAGAGCATTAACTCCCCACACCCATCTAATACACTCACCATTGAGCATTACCTGAGCTTGATTTCCTACCTTGCTTTCATTGCGCCCAAAGTGCTTGTTCTTTCTCCCTCCGACCATGCTTCCTGCTGGTCTCATCTATTGATTGTGCTTATCATGCATCCTTTGTGTTAATATTGTATTCAATATAAGTCTGAATATTGAGTTCTATTATCTATGACTCACATGTGTCCACTACCGGCATTTAATACTTAACTATGTTAATCCCGATCTTGATAAGGGGTTACACCTCACTTAATACTAACTATATTTGAAGAACCCACATCTTACATTACCAAAATCTTTTTGAAACTTAAGAACATGGACATATCATGTATTTCTTGATGGGTAAAAATGATTATTTCACCCCTGTTAGAATTAGATTCTCTTAATGGATCCTCTTCCCTCTATAAATTTAGTGTTTTCAAAGTTACCACGGTAAAAGAGACAAAGATAAATTACTATTTTTTATTCTAAGTCCGAAAATCCAATTGAATCTATGGCTATGTTTACAAGGTATGGAGATAATAAGAATATGGGTCATTCTGGTTCTTACAACAAAGTGTTTAGGAAGGAAATACCATTATGTATTCATTGTGGAATGTTGTGTCATGCTACGGGCAAGTGCTTCAAGTTCCATGGTTATACTCTCGGATACAAGTTCAAATAAAGGGGTAACATTACACATGCATCGTATGGTTCTATGGGTAATCAAGTTCATGTCTTTGAGGGTCAAGGCAATTATAATTCTACAAATTCTTCTAAAAATCAGATAACTCATGAAATGTGTTAACAAATGTTGACATATTTACATAGTCATATGGATTCTCAAAATCAGGAAGATCCCCTTAATCTTCCAATGCTTCACTTGTCTGTTCAGGTATTTATTCTATTTTTCCATCAGTTATATCTGTTGTTATACAACATTTATGTAATACTTTATCTGCATTTGAAAGTTTTTCTTTCATGAATAATTCTTCCGTTCATCTTCCCAATGGTGGTAGCATAACTATCGCACATATAAAGAATGTTGGGATTAATAACCCTTTTGTTTTATAAGATGTTTTATGCGTGCTTAAATTTAAATTTAATTTAATTTCTGTTCGCAAACTCTTCCATACACAAAACTATACTTGCATCTTCACTCGTGATCATTGCTTCCTCGAAGACTACACCCAATGGACAATGATTCGAGTGGGCACGAAAGCAGGAGATCTATATCTTTTGGACAATAATTCACAAACTGATAATTTGAATTCTCATGAATTTTTCTCTGCTCATTCATCTTTGTATGATTCGAGTTTTGCTAAAAATAATTTGTGTCATTGTAGGCTAGGACATCCTTCTAATGCTAGATTGCATTTCATCAAGGACTGACTCATCTACATCTATATCAGAAAATTCAGATCCTTGTAACATTTCTCCTCTTGCAAAACAAAATGGATTACTTTTATGCCTAGTAGTCATAAATTTACTTCTATTTTTTATTTGATTCATTGTGATATATGGGGACCTTTTCATGTCCAAACTATGAATAGACACAGATATTTCTTAAGCTTGGTTAAGGACTATAGTAGGGATACTTGGATATATCTGATGAGAACTAAATCTAAAGTACTTACTCTCGTTCCTGCATTCTATAACTTGATTCTTAATGAATTTAATATTTCTCTCAATGTTCTCTGGTCACATAATGGTCCTTAATTCAACTTATTTGAATTCTATAAGAATAAAGGTATAATTAATCAATTGAGTTATGTGGAAACTCCATAATAGAATTCTATAGTCGAAAGGAAACATCAACATTTACTTAATGTAGCAATGATTATTTGATTTCAATCTAATGTGCATTTCTGGAGAATGTGTTCCTTACATACTTGATAAATAGATTACCATCCTCTTTATTACAAAATAAGAGTCCTTTCGATTTATTATTTAACACTAAACCTTCTTATACTCACTTAAAAGTGTTTGATTGTTTAGCATATGCATCTACTTTGGCTTCTCATAGATATAAGTTTGATAAGAGTTCCATAAAATGTTTGATAAGAGAGCTAGAAAAAGTATTTTCATTGGTTTTCCTTTTGGTGTCAAATGTTATAAATTGTTAGATCTTGAAGCAAAAACAGTATTTAGATAACATTTATTATTTTAACATTTAGTTAACATTTATTATTTTAACATTTAGATAACATTTATTATTTTTGATAATTTTATTAGGTTAGCTAAATTGATATCTTTTGTGTCCAGAACTACTGAATTATAGATTGATAGGTGCGAAGTTATATTATGACTCCATTTTCTAAATCTTTTGCACATGCTACAAAAGTACTTGATTTTAAAATAATGAGCTTCTCATATGTCATTTCTCAATATAATAGCACATAGATTGAGTTAACTAGGAGCAGGTGAACTACTTTTCGAAGTGTTGGACACATCGGTAACAAGAAGGATGTAATAGACATGAAGAATTCTCACCATAAAAAAGTAGGCATGAAGAATAATTGTAAAATTACAAGGCTCAATGTTAAACTTTGACTGACATAACTTTACAACAATTTTTTTATGAATGCAAGATTTGCTCAAAGGTACCGATTTGATTATTCTTTTTTTTTTTTTGCCCCTAGCAAAAGTTTCGATTTTATTTTACAAGAGCCTATAGATTTTTACAAATATTTTGTTTGGCAGTATCTTTAAAACAAGTTTGGAATGATATCGCCATCTATAATTTATAGCATAAATCGAAATAATTGATTTTAGAAGCAATTATATTATTTTTTGTAACAAGGTGCTATCAATATAGTTTCACTAAATACATTGATACAAATGATTTCACCTAACAGTCTTAAAGTTTCTTTTGACGGATTGAAATTTTATTAATAAAGCAATTAGAATATTTGTTTGGTATAAAAAAACTTATAAGCCATTGCCATGAGTTTTTAGTTGCAATCATGTGATAGTTATGTGACACACATGAGACGTGAGCAAATGTAAATTGTGTTAGCAAGGCAAATTTTAACTTCGTCATCAGTAACATTAGATGAAATTTACTACAATGCCGAGTTGTGCAATCTTTATAAATCTCATATATATGATTTCTCCATGTGTTTTTTAATGAATCAATAAGCATTAACTGTAATTTTAAATTTGAATTGCAAGCAACATGAATACAACAAATTAAAATTTTAACCATGTCATTAGTACGGGCACATCCTCTTAAAGGTTTTATATTTGTTTTTATTTTTGATACTTGAATTACATTTATAATATTTAAATATGTAGTCCATTTTTATATTATATAAGAGAAAATTTTATTAGTTTTTATTTTTAGATATATTTTTGAAATAAAAAATCGACTCAAATCAATACAAGAGTCGTTATTTCGAATTGATTATGTTCTAAGCATTAGATTTCGATTTTGATTCCAAATTCATAGTGACATAAAACCAAGGTGTTTATTTTTGTCTCATAAGTTTAAATTTGAACTATTCAGATTTAAGATGTACTAAATAGTGTTTTTATTTTTTTTAAATGATTAAGAGGTTAACAGTTATTTTCGTCTCTGAATGATTAAGTGGTAAATGTATCTTTAAAGTCTGAATTGGTCTAAATACATTCAGATATAAAAAAAATTATATTTTTATATTTTATTTTCAAACTTTAAATTCAGTATTTAAATTTTAAATTCAAATAAAAAACAAACGTAATATGAGTCGAACCTCTGCCCCCATAACGTGTTGCTTATGTAAAAAAGTAATATTCTTAAAAGTAATAAAATAATATGGACAATGCTACAAATACTAACTCTCAGTATTAATTTAATACTGATTATACTTCAAATATATTATACCATTACGAGACCTACACTTTCATACATGAAACCTACACTTTTATACAATAAATTAAAACACATTCTAGACTTAATTAATATTAAAAATAAGTGTACGTATCATTATTCAAATAATATTAAGATTGCAAGCTCATGTTGGGATAGTTGACTTGTATAGGTGATATGACATAAAGGGTAACCTTTATGCAGAGCGGTTTGAAATGAAACTTGTAAAACATGAAAGGTTTGAAACTCCTGCTCTCAATTCCCCGGTTTCTTTTCAATTCCGCACACGCTTATATTACAAATTCCTGCCATATAATATAATATTTATTTTCTATTCAGATGAGGGTTAATAGTAATTATGTGGTGTATAATAAGATACCCGAGGTCGCTAAACTTAAGCATTATTGGACAAATAGTTTCTCAAATATTTTTTTTTATAATTAGCCTTTAATATTTAAAGACTAAATATTAAATGTTCATAAAATTAAACTCAAATTTGTCTTATGAACTGATTGAAACTTATAACTTAGAAGTGGTTGCAAATAAATTTTCCTGTCAACTTTTCTCAACACTCTTCTAGCCCCTCTTTCATTCTTTCCGAAGATATCTTAAAGCAATTATGACACTTCTAATAATAGAGGTGGTATTATCAGTATGTAAAGAACACGTAGATTTAGACATTCATAATTTATCATCAATGCCTTAGTTGATACTTTTAAGAGTAATGGTGGACTTTTGTTGTGATTTCTCTTGACGTGTTAAATATACATTAGATATCGTTTCAAATAGACTTATACCAATCACAAACATTAATTAATGTGTATTTAGTACATTAGTTGGATAATAAAAAAAGTCATCAAATATTTTTTTCTAATATTACCCTATTTTAATAGACTACATATGAACTTTACACACCAATTAATGTATTTATGATAACTTAGTTAAATATATTTTGTAAATATAATTAGAGGATTTCTCTAGAGTTACTCGTCTATTAATTCTACTTAAACTCTACATATGCATATACATAAATTAACTTTTTAGATTTTAGTATGTTTTTCGCTGCTAAATACAACTAGAGATCACTTTTTGCGACGAAAAATGTATTAGGATTTAATAAACACATTAATTTTTATTAAAGTTAAAAATTGAAAGTTAATAATGTATTAAAGTTAAAAAAAAAAACTATATATAATGTTTGTATGTCTTAAGAAAGTCAAGTTCATGTGATGATAAGCTCTAGGATTAAAAAGTATCCATTTCATTGATAGTGATCATTTGATCATATTACCTCTTAATTCATATAACTTTTATAATTGTCAATCAATTAATTACTCAAACTTAGTCCGCCTGACCTTTTCTTTCTCACATATTTATAATTGACTTTATAAGTAGTGCTTAGGGGCGTAAGTGGTACGGTTTGGTCGGTAAATAGTAGATACCAATATCAAAATCAAATTTTGGATGGTAAAATCAAACCGTTCCAGTTTACCATCCGGTACACCAAAATCAATACCAAAACCAAACCGGTCGGTATTTCGATTTTTTCGATAATTTCGATTTTTTCTGGTTTCGGTAAATTCTAGTTTCGGTAAACCACACTAAAAGCCCCCAAAAACCCAAAACAAAACCAACCAACTTTTTTAAATATTAAAATCAAAACCAACTTTTTTCTAGTTTCGGTAATTTTGGTACGGTACAGGAATTTCGGTACGATTTTTTTTTGTTTCGATAAATTCGGTACGGTAATTTCGGTAAATTGGTTTTTTAAATATTAAAACAAAAACCAACCAACTTTTTTGCGCTAATTTCGATTTCGGTAAGACCGGTTTCTGGTATTTTAATATATGAAACCAAAACAATTTTTTTCGGACCAAAACGATACGGTACGGTAAAAACCCGTACCACTTCCACCCCTAGTAGACTAGTAGTGCTACATGCACCGATTTTGTATACTGAGTACACAAAATGCTTGTACAATTGATTAAAAAAAAGACACTTTATTTTTTTAGTCACCTATACAAATATTTTGTGCACCCGGTGAACAAAACTTATGCAACTATCATTTTTCATAACTTTTTTTTTTTGGTAGTATACCATGAGGTGTCCGCGCCAGCTTGCGCGCACCTCGACTAATCCCCATTCGCGGTTCGTGGCTTCCGCTGGCCAAACATTATTTTGACACTGCCGGGGATCGAACTGGGGACCAAACCCAATCCACCTCCAAGACTGTCCCAGTAGCAGCCTTATACCACTGGGCCAAGACGCTTGATTTTTTTTTTTTTTTTTTTTTTTTAACTTTGAGTGATGCTGCCTGCACTCATTTTATGCATCAGGTACACAAAATGATTGTCCAATTAACCTAAAAAATGCACACTTTATTTTTCCGTCTACTCATCTCTCTTTTCTATTTGTGAACTTATTTAGATATATTTAGCACATATCATTCATAGTTTGGGTAACCAAGCCTCTTGGCTCAGTGGTATAAGGCTGTCACTGGGACACTGTTTGGGGTGAATTGGGTTTGGTCCCCAGTTCGATCCCTGGCAGCGTCAAAATAATGCTTGGCCAGCGGAAGCCACGAACCGCGAGCGGGGATTAGTCGAGGTGCGCGTAAGCTGCCCCGGACACCTCGTGGTATGAAAAATACCTTACCAAAAAAAAAAAAAAAAATTCATAGTTTGGGTTATTATGTGATTGCCCTCCATTTTTATACCGGGTTTTGTGTCATACAAACTTTCTTTAAACAATTGTGTTAGAATAACACCATTAGTCAAATCTTCTTCATAAAACATAAAATATTTTTTTGTGATAAAACTATTACTTCTAACATTATTACCCTGAAATAAAATACAATATCTACAAAGAACTTTGATATAAAAACAAAAACTGAAAATAAATAATGAAAGGAACTTGACTTATTATTTGTTAATTTCTTTATTTATGACCTATCAGAAGTCAAACTATAACTTTTAACGAGGGTTGTGATTCAAGCACCCCATATTTTTATTTCTATCACCACAATCTCTCTTTTTAGACTTGTACAATGTATTTCAACGCTCCATGTGTTGGAGTAGATGAAAATGTGGCTTGCGTATATCAGAACCCCTTTAAAAATTGACGATAGGATTTTTTATCCAAATAAATGCAAAATAAAAAAATGATTTATTAAGAGTTATAAACTATCAAAAATATATAAAAAAACAATGTTTGGTTAAATACTAAAAAGATAGTATATAAAAATATATATAAAAAATGAACGGTTTAAATTTTTAAGCGTAATTTCAAATTATTTTCCAAAAAATTATGACGCCAAAGTTTAGAAACTAAAATTTTGTTTTACAAACGCATATAATTAAAGATTAAAAATTACATGTAAACTTTTTTTGGCGCTTTCTCAAGTTACGAATTTTAGAATTCTAATGAAAAATCGTGCATCGAGTGTTTTAATTTTTTATATTAATAACACATTTTTAAAACATATAATTTATCAAATGTGACACGTTGCTAATTTTAACCACGAGTGATCAGTCAGAAATCTCATTTGGTTCATTCTTATTTTCACTGTCGATAACTTTTTAATTTATTAACCACATATGTTAAATTAAGCCGGCGTCAAATTTTATCTTTCATTATAATGACAACATGTGGAAAATAAATAAAGTAACAAACCATCCTCAACATAAATATCTGAATCCAACACGCGATAAATAACTAAATCAATAATACCTAATAAACCATCGGTTCCCAAAATAAGTCCAAATAAAAGTATGAAATAATAACTGAATCCACAACTCTAATAAATAAACTAATGTAGTAAATAGTCTAAAGGGGCAACACGCCCAAATGTAATATTGAATGAAACTCCTAAAGTAGGAATGAATAACTGAAGCGTCTACATCAACTCAAGCTTGGTGTCCCTGTGGTTGGACACCTAAAAGGTTTTGGAAAATAGATTTGACATGGGTCAGAGCCTAAGAAAATCGTTTGAAAATATTTTGCAAGTGTTTAAATCACAATTTAAATCAGTTATTAGATACACACGTTAGTACAATGTACACTCCCTTGAGTTTCTCACCTCACAACTAAAGTGCATACCTAGTGTTTCCTACCTAGCTATGCAACCTAGCCCAATATGACACCCGACCTAATAAAATACCGAGTGATGAGTCATATATCAAATTAAAAACAAGAGTCTCATTTGGTTCATTCTTAGCATCATTGTCGAAAACTTTTTAAAACTTACTAACCACCTAGTATTCAAAAGCTGGTGCTAAATTTTATCTTTATTAATCCAAGACAAAAATAAATATGGAAATAAAATAAAACATCCAAGGCTGATAGAATCCATCATCACAAGTAATAAAAAGGTCTTGCCGAATAAACCATCAGCTAAATCCAAACCAACGTAAATAACAGATAATAATAAATCCCATACAATCTGAAAGGAGAAAACTAGATAAAACTGGGATCAACATGCTCGAATTAACTGATGTAAATCCCTACACTAGGAATAGAAAAGACAAAAGCGGCTATCTAAATCCCGCAACATCCACATGTGCTGCAGTTGCGAATTCCTGAAATGAATTTAGACCTGGCGTCCCTGTGGCTGGACACCTAAAAGGATTTAAAAAAAATATTTGATAGCAAGGGTTGGAACCCAAAACATTTTGAAAATATTTATCAAATGATTAACTTGCAAGAATTAAAAATGCATGGATGCGCTTCATATTTAGGTTAGTGATGCACTCTCTCTTGAGTACGTACTCACCCCTCCACTAATGTGCACACCTAATGCTTTTCCTATAACTTCCCTAGTTATCTATCCCATAACTAGCTCTTGTTATAACTTTGTGTGACACCTTATTCTAGCCCGAGTATTTTTAAATGAATGATTTATAAGTTATCTATCACCTTAGCTTAATTTGTCATTTTCTTTGAAAACCATATAACGTTCACTAGTTATATAAATAATACAATTCACTTCATGTATATAATTACCCGTATATAATTATTTAACCCATTACATACGTAAAATCATATTACAACATTCACACATATGTCGAATATATAATATCTCATCCTCACGAGTAATAACTCACCGGATATATTCTCTAAAGTGCCATCGTACCAGGTGTGCTCACTGGATATACTCGACCTACTCCTCAATCTAGGGGATTCACCCACATCGCGTAACCTCCCTTGATAGCACTAGAGTATATAATATAAATAAATATCTAGTCACTGATATTTATAAGCATACAATATATATACCATCACACACCGTGTATATATATATATATATATATATATATATATATATATATATATATATATATATATATATATATATATATATATATATATATATATATATATATCTCGGCTTTACCGTGTACAATTTTCGTAGCACTAGAGGAAGGTTTGATGAAGAACACCCAATTTACTCCTTGTTTTGTCTCCAAAAAGATCCGCAATTGCTCTTCCAATTTATCCCTCTAGTTTTCTCTCACACTCTTAGGTTTAGTTTTGTATTTCTGCCATTCAACACTTCTTACATTTAGGTTTAATACTCTAATCCCGTTTTTAGTCTAATGGGCCAAGCCCAAGTGATCTGAACACCCATGTGTGGGTCCATTATGCCTAAGAGCGTCCCGAGACCCATTTACTACCCCTCAACACTCTTTTCCAACTATCTCGGCCCATCCGGACTCGACCGTGCACTCAGAATTGACATTCAAATTAATTTATTATAAGTTCCTATCTCACACCTTACTTAGTCAAATATCTGACCCCCGACTGAGATAAATTGTTACCACGTCACTAATACACGGTATGAGGTAATAAATTATTACTATTCACTTAGTAATTAAATTTCCATAAATATTAACCATTTTCTCCTGATTAATATTTATATAAAAATTAATATAATTAATTCAATTAAATTACGACACACAAGTAATTTAAATTTAACTAAATTAATTAAATATTAAAATGCATAGAAATACGGGGTGTTACATATTCCCCCCCCCCCCCTTTACAAAGGAATATCACCCCCGAAATTAAGTGCTACCTGCGGTGAATAACTCTGGATACTGCTTCCGCATATCCTCCTCCCGCTCCTACGTAGACTCGTCCACGCTGTGATGAACCCACTGTACTCTCACTAGTGGTACAACCATAGACCGCAGCTTGCGCTCACTACGCTCCAGAATAGCTACTGGTCTCTCCTCATACGAGATGTCTGGCTATAAGTCAATCTCCTCGTGGAACGTGCCCGAAAGCCCTCTCGTTCCTTCGATATTTCTTCAGCGATGCCACATGGAACACGTCATGTATCCGCTAAAAATTCTCTGGAAAACCCAATCTATAAGCTATCGGTCCCACCTTCTCAATAATAGGGAAGGGATCCATGTACCTCGGTGCTAACTTACCTTTCTTGCCGAAAATCATCACCCCCTTTATAGGGGACACCCAGACCAATACCTGATCTCTGACCTTCAACTTCACATGTCTCCGAGAGGCATCAACATAATTCTTCTACCTATCCTGAGCTATCCAAATCCTTCGTCGAATCAGCTCTATCTTGGAAGTTGTCTCATAGACAATCTGTAGCCCCAATATCTTATTGTTCCTCATCTTTAACCAGCAGGCGGGAAAACTACAAGGTCTCCCATATAGTGCCTCGAATGGTGCCATGCCAATCGTAAACTGGTTAGAGTTGTTATATGAAAACTCTACGAGAGGAAGATACCGCTCCAATCCTCCCCCAAAGTCTAAGATGCACATCTTCAGCATATCCTCCAGTATCTGATTCACTCTCTCAGTCTTCCCGTCTATCTGTGGATGGTAGGCGGTGCTCAACCGCAACTCTGTGCCCAGGGCCTCCAAAAAGCTCTGCTAGAAGTGGACCACAAAAACCTTATCTCTTTTAGGTATAATGTTAATCGGCACCCAGTGCATCTTAACTATCTCTACAATGAATAGCTGCATGTAAAGCATCGTCTCAAAGTCTGTGCGAACCAGTAAGAAATGGGCTACCTTGGTCAACCGATCCACAATCACCCATATGGAATCATGACCCCTCTATGAGGTAGGCAACCCGGTAATGAAGTCCGTGGAGATATTCTCCTATTACCCACGAGAATCTCCAGTGGCTAAAGCATCCCTGGAGGTCTCTGATGATCAACATTCATAAGTTGACACGTGGCACATTTCGTGACAAACTATGCTATATCCCATTTCATTTTCGCCCACCAGTACTGCCTCCTCATATTTTGGTCCATCTTATCCCCGTCGGGATGTACCATAAACCTCGAACCATGGAACTCTATCATAACGGCATGCCTCAAATCCTCATTCTCCGGCATAATTAACCTTTTGTTAAAGCATAAACCTCCCTTTGAACTAACCGAATAACCCTCTGCTCCCTCGGCTAGTAGCTTACGTACCCTATCCTGGAAGGTCTGGTCCTCCGCATGTGCCCTCACCACCAGCATAATAATCTCGGGTCATAATAGATATAACTGATATATATACCCTGGCGACATCATCATCGTATCGAAGTTCTCTCTACTTCACTTTCCAGACCTCTGCAATCTCCCCCGTAGGCCTCTGGCTCAACGCGTCTGCCACCACGTTCGACGCACTAGGATGATACTCGATATCAAACTGGTAGTCTTTCATGAATTCTAGACATCGCCTCTACCTCATATTCAGATCCTTCTATGTGAAGAGATATTGAAGTGACTTGTGATCCGTGAATAGAGTAAATTGCTTTCCCAAAAGATAGTGTATCCATATCCTCAAAGCAAATACGACCGCTACTATCTCTAGGTCATGGGTGGGGTGATTATTCTCATGGGTCTTAAGCTTCCTAGACGCATAAGCTATAGCCTTCTCCTCCTGCTGTAGTACACCGTCGAGTCCCTGCAAGGATGCATCAGTGTAGACCCGGTACTCCAATCCTCCCCTAGGCAAAGCAAGCACGGGTGCAGATGTCAAATTGTCCTTTAGCTCATCGAAATCTAACTAACAATGATCACTCTAAATAAAAGTTACCCCCTCCGCAATCTTCGAAAACCCCATAATGAACCGCCTGTAATAACCTGCCAATCCCCAAAAACTGCGAACCTCTGTTGGTTGTAACAACCCTCTCTTTTGGTAGCCTATTTTATATTTATTTACTATGTGTAGTAATTAATTATACAATTATGGATGTTGAGTAAATATTAATTTAATATGAAAAGGTTAATATTTACTGAAATGTTGTATGTTTACCTGATGAGTAGGTAAAAAAAAATATCCATGTGGTGATTTATAGTGTCATAAGAATTAAAACGACATTTTGGTTTAATGAGAAATCAGAATTTAAAATGATTTATAAATTTCCAAATGATAATTTGGATAGTTCAGTTAGTCCCCGTAGGTGCGAGACAGTCAAAATAAGTGCCATATTGCATTTTGGTATTTCGGGCACTTTTGACTGGTTGTATCTTAAAAGTGTAGTCGCGTATTATTTTATCGCGTATTAGTCACTTAAGTGGGCTTTTTAGACTTAAGCCCCATTTTATTTTCCCCACCCCTATTCCCGTTCTTCCATTTTATACAATTGAGAGAGAGAGAGAGAGAGAGAGAGAGGAAGAAAGCCTTGGGAGAAAAAGAGAAATTTGGAGACTCAAGCTTGGATCATTTCCTTCACCAAATCAAATCTGTATTTTCATGATCAAGGCAAGTAATCTACTTGCTATTATGTGATTTAAGGAGAATAATTAGTTTTGATAGTTATGAATTTGTTGTGTTTTATCATTTTTAGGGTTGTGTTAGATTAATTGGTTATTAACCCTTGGAAATGGATTTGGATGATAATTATTGTAAATGATGTTAGTTAGAGGCATTTATTATGTATTGGTGGTGTTAGATGATATTGGTTTGGGTTGGTTTTGAGTTGGAAGAAAATTTGGAGTTTAGAACTCCATAGCCAAAATTTGGCAAATTCGCAGAATCGAATCGATTCGGCCTGGCCGAATCGATTCGCCCTGAGGCAGTTCCCGGGTTCGAGTTGACCGAATCGATTCAGTTTGACCGAATCGATTCGGCATTTATGCAGCATCCCCATTTTTCTGGCCGAATCGATTTGGAGACCCAGTATTTTTTTTCTTTTGTTTTCTTTTCAAATTTTGATCTTTTCCTCAGGCTTAGGATCTAGGAACCTTCTTGATAGAAGTAAACTTAGAGTCCTAGAATATTAGTTGAGCTTGATCGCTACCCTAGACTAGAAATGGGTCCATCTGGGGTTATTCCGGGAAGGTTTAAAGTAATGTTAAGGCATTACTTCTTTTATTAAAATTTTTAGAAGTTAGGAAGTTAAATGCCCTAACTTGGAGACTTTGGGGCTTATCAAAGGTATATGAACTTTGGGGATTTGTAGGATCATAATGATCATTTGGAGATTTAGTTGGGACTTGAAATTGAGGAATATTAATGATAATATTCGATGGGAATTAGGTTCGCATAAAATGAACCCAAATGATTTAAAGATGATAGGTTCCACTAAAATGAACCCAAGCTATGTTAATGATGATTGGTTTAAATAAAATGAACCCGATTGCTTAATTATGATAGGTTCGAATAAAAAGAACCAAACATATGGATATTGGAAATGGAATTTGGTAATGGTAAATTGAAATGTAAATGAGATAAAATATGGTAAATGTTAATTTACTTAAACACACCTCTCTAAATGACATCATAAGGGAAGTTCACGCGCTTGGTGATGCCCCCTGGCTAATGAATGCAGGGAGGATATAGTCCTAGGCCATATGCGGGGTTTTTATATGCTTTTCTGCGCTGGTTAGGGGATTCCGGGTGTGGTCCTGACTTTCTCGCAGGCATATGGCCGCTTCCCGACGTTGCGTTATGATCCCAAGTTGTCTTGTATTGATAGGCCCCTGGAAGATTATGTTCATTTAGGGGTGCGCCCAGTGGGGAAACTCGGAGGGGCGGTCTTAGAATCGTTATATGTATATGAATATAACTTTTCTACATCAAGTGGGACTTGATGGTTATATGCCATAAAGAGCATGGATATGTGCCATAAAGAGCACGGGATTGAGATATGTGCCATAAGGAGCACTTGAAACAAATGGTATTCCTATTAAGGAATGGAAAGACAATTTGGAAAGATAATTAACTATGGAGGTTAATAAATGAAAGAAAATTATATCTTCTTGATTTAAACCAAATAAATGGTTTTATTCCTATTAAGGAATGTAAGAAGGATATGGTAATTGGATTAATGAGCAAAGGTTTTAAATTTAAGTTATTTACTTTTCTTTCTTTTATGTAAATGACATTTCATTTCATAATTACTTAAATTGTCTTAAATTGTAATGTAGATAACATGTCATTGTCATATTATCATCCTTATCATTCATGCATAACTGTTCATATCTATCATGCTTATTATTTCTTCTGGTGATCATATAGAACCCGGCCCTGACCGGTTTACTTTCCTTGTTGTATATATGATTGTATCCGCTCAAGTGCTCCACCACAAGGACGCCCGTTTTGATGCTCCCATTCTTTTGCTTTCGATGAGCTGTAAGATTTTGCGGGTTATTACAGGATATTGTATTAGACGTTTTCTTCTTGTTATTCTAGATATGATCGAGTCTTTTCATCGGGCGTGTGGCCCAAACTTTTGTACTTGTATAATGAATGTATTACATAAGATATTAAATTGTTGAAATTCGTTGTATGTTGCTGTGGATCGACAGCCTAGTCGGTCCATTTGTATACATTCGTTTTAGTTATATTATATATATTCTTGTGGAATTCCACTTGCTTATCAGATTGGGTTGTTTAAATTTAATTTCTTAACTGCATTTTAAAATTTTTACATTTTTGGCAACCCGTTTTCTGATTTATTGGGTGGTTTTTCGGTATACTCAGTTGATATTGTTGATGCTGAGAATGATATCCATCCATTATTCCTGTTACGTTTGAGTATCGGGCTGGCCACCCCTTATCTCGGATCGCGAGTTGTCACAGATGGTATCAGAGCATCAGGTTCTAGAGTCTTCAGGATCTATGTGGATTCGTCACGTTCTACCGTAGCGTTCTTTGATATAGAGCCTAATGTTAGGACTGTGTAGTTGTCTATGTTTGCGATCTTCTACGAGATAGATAGTTTCAGATAGTATTTTAACTCTATTGTTTCTTCATCTCAGATGTCGCCTAGAGAGGTCGCCCAACGAGACGTAATAGGGTTGTAGAAGAGGATGTGGGTTCTCCACCACCGCCACAAGGGACCGTTAACGCTGCGGATGTAGCAAACATAGTAGCTCAAGCGGTTAACGCCGCCATGACCGCAGTGGTTCAATAATTTCCAGGGACTCATGATGTTCAAGCTCCTATGGGAGTCCTTTCTAAAGGGCAATTCCCCAGAATTTGAGGGAGGCACGGATGTTATCAAAGCCAATAAATGGAAAGAGGACAAACAACGCCACCTTCGAATGATAGAATGTAGCGAGGAGAGTAAACCAGTCCTTGCCACTTTTAATCTTGTCAGATCTGCGTTATACTGTTGGGAGATAATGACCACACCAAAGCAGAGAGACACAATGACGATCACTGAGTTTTGGACTTTGTTCGATCGTGAGTACGTTTCTCCCACAGTTCTTAGGGAGATGAGAAAGAATCTCCCGGATGTTGTGCAAGGAGAGAGATCTGTGGCGGAATATGTAGAGGAGTTTACATGGTTGGTGAGTTTTGTCCCGGATAAAATGGATCCGGAAGATAGGGAGATCTCAAAGTTTATGTGAGGTCTAAACTGGAGAATTCAGCAACAATTGCTGGGTAATCCAGCTTTACAAACTTTTGGTGAGGTTATGAATGCAGCCTCACCCCATTGCCATGAGCATCGATTATATACACCGGGTAGCAAGAAAGCTACCGTCGCGGGGCAAGCAGGAAATCTTGGAGAACATGGGATTGGAGGAGGAGGAGCATTTCCCTCATCCCAACCTTCAGGTTATGAGTAGAAAGAGAGGGACCCTCGACAAGGGGTTTCGTCTCAGATACTATGCTTTGGAAGGTTTATTGCTGGTGGCAATAACATTAGCCACGGTAAGGGTGCTTCACAACATGTTGGTCGGGGTGGTCATGGAGGTAAAGACCATTTGGGCCAAGGCATTTCCCAGTTTAGAAATAACGGAGGTCAGTTTCTTAGGGCTCCACAGAAGCCATACGTTTAGTTTCCACCTCAGGTACCTGATCCGGTTGTTCCCATGCAGCAGGGACAGCTACTGTATGGGAGAGTTTATCAAATTCTGGAGGCTATACTTCCTCCAACATCGTTAGCACCGCACGCTATTAAGGGTAAGTTTTTATTTCGGAGGTACTTGAGTTACGTGTTATTCGATGCGGGTGTTACGCGCTCATTTATTTTATGAGCTCTTCTCAGATTACAGATTTGATGAGATCTGCTGAGAGTATTTTTACTAGCGTTGAGTTTTCTTTGAGTGATGTTTCGCTCATTTTCCTTGTTTGTATACATAGGGATTTATTGTTCTACTTTGTGCTTTGAGGCCGATTTACTCGTCCTTGACATGGTCGGGTATGATGTGATTTGTATGCCTTATCTCCACGACCGACATAGTTGAGTAGTAGCGTATAGGAGGGGTTCCTTGTTTGGATTTCGCTTTTGGGGGACGCTCCACGCGTGAACCTCGACGATGTTGGAAGTGGAGAGATGCTGTTCTTTCTTCTTTTAATTAATTTCATTTTATTTTATTTTATTTTATTTTTGTTGGTTAAGAGATGGGTTGAAAGGTTTAGCCAAATCACGTAGAAGAGTGATTAATGGCTATTAAAGTGCGAAATAGAAGCACTATATATAGTTCTCTCCTCTGAACGATGCGAGGGAGACTGGGATGCGAAGTCGAATTTAGACTTCGGGTTATGCCTTGATAAGAATGTTATTTAAAATGATGTATATATGTTTTGGGGTATATAATTATAAGGCTTTACGAAAAGTGAATGTTTGATTTGTTAAATCTTTCGTTATTTAAGTGGTTATATATAGAGAGAGAATTTTTCGGTCCCGAACATGTGTCTTAGACCTGTATATCTTGATGACCGACAACGCGAGGTAGTAGTGTAACGGGAGGGTTACTTATTTGGATTTCGCTTCGGCGAGACATCCCACGCACGAAACCGAGCAAATGTTGGGAGTTGGGAAAGGTCTTAGGCACTAGGGATATACTTAGTATTATACGTATACGACTTAGATAGGATATAGGTAGGTAGACTTTAGGATTATTTGGGCATAAGGCCTTTAGTTTATGTGACGTTTGTTCAGGAGGGTTGGTTGGAGTTGACCACGAATAAGTTGTGTGTTTACTCTAAGAGGTATTGGATCCCAAGTAACGAGAAGTGGGAGATTTAGAGAGGTTTGGTAGATAAGGCCGAAGGAGATGAGGCCTCTAGTAGTTAGAATGTTACGTTGGCACTCAGCTTTCGTAAAGAAGGGTAAATTGACTTTCACTCCTGAGCCCATGTTTTTAAGCTCGAGGGTGGATTCAATTGACAAGTCTCTGCCATGATGGGGAGTAATAATACCGAAGTATCGACTTATTGTTGATGCGCCTCATAAGTTTAAACGTGTGAGAAGTATTATTCCCTGTTTGAATTGAAGTTCATCGTGGGGGTGATCGCCGTATAGGAAGGGAGATGCTACTTCTTGGGCAAAAATTTAGTCTTTCGTGCAAGCAACACTTGGTTGCAAGATGTCGTAGGAGAGACAGGGGTGGTTAAGACCACATATACAAGTTGCTGATTGAGGGAACAGAATCCTGCTCTATTGACTTTGAGGGTGGGGTGCGTTTCCATAAGAGATTTTTGTCCCGAATGAGATGGACCTAAGAAAGGAAGAAATGGTGGAATCTCGCGTTTCTAAGGTTGCGGTTCAGTCGGGTAATGACAAAATGTGTCAAAATATGTGTCGCCAGTATTAGTGGTCGGGCATAGAAAGGTTGTTGGACTACATGGGGTGCCTTTGATTATAGTTCCGACTGAAACAAGACTTTCGTTTGTCATTCTTGGCAAGTTTCCAAGAAGCCATGGGAATCGAATTATGGTTAAGCACTTCTTATCATCCTCCACAGACGGCCAGACCGAAAGGGTAAACCATATGTTGGAGGATATTCTCCTTCTGTGTGCGCTTGACTTTAATAGTAGTCGGGAACAGTGTCTCCCACTAGTTGAATTCACTTATTATAATTTGCATCGATTCACTATTGGGATGGAGCTTTATAAAGCCTTGTATGTTAGGCCTTGTGGATCTCCCGTTTGTTTGTTAGGGGTGTGAGATGATAAGTCTCTCGGACCTGGAATAATCCGAGATACTTCTTTGGAAATTGAGCTCATTTGGAATCGCATTCGTATAACCAACATCGACAAGAGAGCTAAGTCGATACGGGGAGATGGCATGTGGAGTTTGAGGTCGGTGGACCAAGTGTTGGTGTGATTATCGCCCATGAAGGGCATTAAGCGTTTTTGGGTAGAAGGAAAACTCGCACCACGTTACGATGGACCTTTCCTATATATGTTAAGGTGGGTCCGGTAGCCTATTAACTTGCTCAACTGAAATATTTGCAGTAATTTCATAATGTGTTCCATATCTCTTCTGTATGGAAATACAAGAGATGTGATGGTGCCCTTAGGCACATTTCTTTCGAAGTAGATGCAACTTGAGGTTCCTTATGAGGAGTAGACGGTTGCTATTTTAGAGCATGGAGAGCGGCGATCGAGATCGCCGGTAATACTTTGGTTAGGGGGTAATGTAATCACCATAGTGTCGAGGAGTCGACATGTGATCGCAGGGATGACATGCGGGAATGGTATCAGCATTTCTTCTTGTGAGATATGCCTGAATTTTGGGGGCAAAATTCCCTCATAAGGGGGGGAGTATGTAACAACCATCTCTTTTGGTAGCCTATTTTATATTTATTTACTATGTGTAGTAATTAATTATAAAATGATGGATGTTGAGTAAATATTAATTTAATATGAAAAGGTTAATATTTACTGAAATGTTGTATGTTTACCTGATGAGTAGGTAAAACAAAAATGTCCATGTGGTGATTTATAGTGTCATAAGAATTAAAACGACATTTTGGTTTAATGAGAAACCGGAACTTAAAATGATTTATAAATTTCCAAATGATAATTTGGATAGTGCAGTTAGTCCCGGTAGGTGCGAGCCAGTCAAAATAGGTGCCATATTGCATTTTGGTATTTCGGGCACTTTTGACTGGTTGTAGCTTAAAAGTGTAGTAGCGTATTATTTTATCGCGTATTAGTCACTTAAGTGGGATTTTTAGACTTAAGCTCCGTTTTATTTTCCCCACTCCTATTCCCATTCTTCCATTTTATACAATTGAGAGAGAGAGAGAGAGAGAGAGAGAGAGAGCCTTGGGAGAAAAAGAGAAATTTGGAGACTCAAGCTTGGATCATTTCCTTCACCAAATCAAATCTGCATTTGCATGATCAAGGCAAGTAATCTACTTGCTATTATGTGATTTAAGGAGAATAATTAGTTTTGATAGTTATGAATTTGTTGTGTTTTATCATTTTTAGGGTTGTGTTAGATTAATTGGGTATTAACCCTTGGAAATGGATTTGGATGATAATTATTGTAAATGATGTTAGTTAGAGGCATTTATTATGTATTGGTGGTGTTATATGATCTTGGTTTGGGTTGGTTTTGAGTTGGAAGAAAGTTTGGAGTTTAGAACTCCATAGCCAAAATTTGGCAAATTTGCAGAATCGAATCGATTCGGCCTGGCCGAATCGATTCGCCTTGAGGCAGTTCCCAGGTTCGAGTCGACCGAATCGATTCGGCATTTATGCAGAATCCCCATTTTTCTGGACAAATCGATTCGGCTAAGCCGAATCGATTCGGAGACCCTGCATTTTTTTTCTTTTCAAATTTTGATCTTTTCCTCAGGCTTAGGATCTAGGAACCTTCTTGAAAGAAGTAAACTTAGAGTCTTAGAATATTATTTGAGTTTGGTCGCTACCCTAGACTAGAAATGGGTTCATCTGGGGTTATTCCAGGAAGGTTTAAAGTAATGGTAAGGCATTACTTCTTTTATTAAAAATTTTAGAAGTTAGGAAGTTAAATGCCCTAACTTGGAGACTTAGGGGCTTATCAAAGTTATATGAACTTTGGGGATTTGTAGGATCATAATGATCATTTGGAGATTTAGTTGGGACTTGAAATTGAGGAATATTAATGATAATATTCGATGGGAATTAGGTGTAACAACCCAGGTTTTCGAGCGTCTATTTTATACTATTTTTCCTAATGGGCTAATTTTATAAAATAGGGAATGTTGGAGTAAATATTATTTCCCGTGAGACTTAGGGATAATATTTACTATCTTTTGACTATTTACCGTTATGAGAAGGTAAATAGTGTTATATTGTGTATTTTGCGTCGTTATATGTAAAACGACGGTTATGACCTATATTTAAATTTGGGTATAATTAATGAACTAAAATGGAATTGGAACGTAAAAATATTTCACACTTTCTCGAATGCCAAAATAGGGAGTGCGGTTGTTTTTAGAATAGTCTAGATAGTCGAAATAAGTGCCCAGTTGTAATTTTTGGGATTTGGGCATTTTTAAGGGGTTATGACTCAATTAAGTGGTTACGAGTCATTTTAGTGGTGTATTAGCAATTAGGAGTGGGGGTTATTTTTAGACCCTTATAAATCCCCCACCCCCTTTCTTTTTCTTCATTTGTGTGAGAAAGCCAAAGGAGAGAGAGAGAGAGAGAAGAGAGAGTAGGGAAAAGTAGAGAGGAAGAGAGAGATGGAGGTTTTGGGCCGGAATCCGTCGCTACCGGAGGTGTTCCGAGACTACGAACCTCGAGGCAAGTTTCTTACTTGCTAGATATTGATTTAATGTGATAATTTGCATGTGTAGTTAAGTTTTGGGAGGTTTAAACCATAAATGGGTTTTGGGTGATTTTGGGTGTTTAATCCTAAATCTCATGTTTTAATTTGATTTGAAGAGAAATAATTAGTCATTTGATATGTAGGAATGATTTTATAGTAGTATTTGTTGTTGTGGTTGGGTGAAATAGAGGGTAGAAGCTGGGTTGGCTCGTCAATGGCCGAAACAGCTTCTCGGAGAAGAAGCTGTCCGCCAGGATCGATCGATCGAACCTGGAGGATCGATCGATCGAAGCCTTCGATCGATCGACGGTCAGAGGTCGATCGATCGACCTCTTCTGAAAAGGTGAGGTTATTTTCCAATTTTGTTTTAGCCCTTTTTTTTTTAGGTTCGAGGCTTAGGAACCTTCCTTTGGGAAGTAATGGGGAGTCCTAGAGGGTTGTATTGGGTAGACTAATGTCCTAGGCTAAGAATGGAGATTTAAGTTTACCCGAGGACTAGTTTGGATTAGGTTAATGTCCAATTGATATAGGAGATTAACCTAAAGATATATTTGAAGTTAAAATATTTAGGTTGAGCTTTTGAGAGACACTCCATTATGGAGACTCACTTTGAGGGTTTATGAATTATATAAACTATTCGAGACTATTTTGAGGTTAGTGGCACTTTGGGTCTTAGGTCATTAGTAATATATGACTTAATAAGAATATATTGCACCTTCTAAAACTTGGTGCTTAATGGCTAAGTGAATGATTTTTGGAAATATAAAATATGAGTTTTCAAACATGGAAAAAGTAATGTTTTTCATAAATGATAATTTATGGATACACACCTCTCTAAATCGCTATCATAAGGGAAGTCGCGCGCGTTGTGGTGAAGCCCCCGGGCTAATGATGCAGGGTGGATATAGTCCCTAGGCCATGTGAGCGTTTGTTTATATTTTTCTGCGCTGGTTAGGAGATTCCGGGTGTGGTCTTGACTATCCCGCAGGCACATGGTCGCTTCCCGACGTTTCGATAGGATCCCAGGTTGTCTTGGAGGCCCTGGAAGATGATAGCCATTTAGGGGAGCGCACAGTGGGGAAACCCGGACGGGCGGTCTTAGATTTCGTTATATTATATGATATATAACTATGATTCAATAATGTGGGACATTATTGGTTATTAAAGAATTTTATGATAATAAAATGGCTTTAATTTACATTTCCCGGATATAAGAAGGGAAATGGGATGTTAAATACATTTTCCGGATGGAAGAAGGAAAATGGATGATATGATATGAAAGTAAAGCATTTTTATGATGATAAAACTTGCTTTAAATTATGTATTTTTCCTGGATAGAAGAAAGGAAATAAAATTTGGTAAAGAAGTTTTGAAATGAGATTTATTGGTAAACATTTGATAAAATGAATCTACCATATATGTATATTCCTAAATAAAGAATTAGGAATTGTGCCATTAGATTATGGTCTGGGTTTATGTTTACATTTCTTGAGTAGCTGTAGTTGTGACCTCCCACACTTATGCACACACATGTATTTATTTATTATTTCGTGCTTAGGGACTAATGGATCTCGACGATCAACCTTGCCTAAGTAGTAGTGTATCGGGGGGGTTCCTTGTTTGGATTTCGCTTTGCGAGACACCCCACGCACGAATAGGGCATAGTGTTGAGAATGGGGAAAAGTTAGCCCTTAGTACTTAGGGTTAACTAGAACATCTCACGATATTGCGTTAGGTTGCTGCTAGATTGAGAGGTGAGGAATATTATTGTTATTTGCGAGAGTTTTACGCACTTACCTGCCATGCATTTTAGTCACATGGTAATCATATCAAACCCGTCCCTGACCGGTTTCTATATTTACTTGTTTCTGCATATTCTTTGCCGTTACAGGTGCTCTTCCGCATGGACACCCGTGTTTACATTTCCATTTCTAGTTGTCATGGAGCTACGGCATATTGCGGATGTTGTAGGATACTTGTAGTAGACGCTCCCCTCTATTGTACTCTAGTTATGTTCAGTACTTTTATTCGGGCGTGTTTGCCCAAGGTATTGCACTCATTTATTATATTGTAAATATTGATTGTAATACTTAATGTATTATTTGTATTGGTCTGTGCACCGACAGCTTATTCGATGATTATTTATTATATTGTCATACTTTATTCATCGATTTTTGATACCCACCGTTTTTACAAATGGGATTGTCTAAGCGTTTCTCTTTTACTTTTAAAATTTTTGTATATGACAATCCGTTTTCTAAAATGATTGATGGTTATCTCATACTATTATTTTAATCGACAGTGATGCTAAGAATGATTCCTGTAATTATTGGAGTATTGGGCTAGCCACCTATTATTTTAGTAGGCGGGTTGTCACAGATGGTATCAGAGAATTAGGTTCTAGAATCCTTAGGAATCTGTGCGGATGTTTTACGTCTTCTGCGTTTCTCTCTGTTTGATGTAGAGCCTTAGGAATAAGGTCATTGAATTCTCTTGTGAGATTTCGTTCTCCTGCTATGGTATGAGAACCCCGAAGATCTTCTGCGCGATCGTGTGAGGCTTGTAAGTCGTTAGATGAAGGGCGTTGAGGAAGGCCGTTGTGAAGGTGTCATAGGAAGGGATTACTATAAGCTGTAGGCTGTGGTCGGGAATAAGGACCGCTTTGGAGGTCTCCCCCTTTGTAGCATTTTTCTATAATGCTGCCGTGACTACTAAGTACGGTGAAAATAGTTTTCCCAAGTACCGCTGCCGGTAGATAGTGGTACTATGCTTGGGACTCCGAGAAATGTCAATTCGAAGTTGAGAGGTTATTTATTAAGACCACATGTCTAAGTTTGGTTGGATCGAGGAAGTGTAACCTCGTTCGGTGAGAACGTAAGGCCCGAGAGATTTGGCCTAGAGTTGGGTATAGGAGTGCTCAGGTGTGAGGATTTGAGGAAAACCTTTCACCCTTTGGAGTAAGGTTGAAGTGGCGGTTATGATAGTCGCCTCGTTATGGTGGGGCAGAATGTTTTTGCCCATAGAGAGAGCCTCTCAGTGGAAATGCTAGGCTCGTAAGTAAGTGTTGGAAACACTTTTGGAAAAGTAGTGTTCATGAGACCCCACTGGTGGACATCCACCCGGGGAAGGCTCGTGGAGCTAAGGTCGGGGAGGCTGGCAGGATGTTCTCCTTGCTGAAGAAGTCAAGGGAACTATGCGTTCTGATCTTGTCGATTGAAGATAACCGGCAAGAATAGGACTCCTAGTTGAGTCATTGATGGAAGTAGTTTGGTTCGGGTAAGACTAGAATGTCGTGTCTTAGAACTATCGATAGCAGCCAAGGAGGTTGGCTAGTATGTTGGTGGGACTTTCTAACTAGGGTGCGAGTAGTGCATTCCTTAGGTAAGATGGGAGTAGTTTGGTATTAGCCCTAGATTCGGGTGCATATATCGAGCTTGTGATGGTATCGGTACATATTTTTATATATAGTAAGTGTATTTATATGGCTTCCATGATAGGGGAGTTCTGTATTTTCCTTCTCACTCGTTATGGGGCGAGTGGTGATATATGTGGTACATGCTACTTGTATTATATATTATACGAGTAGAGATATTCTTAGATTGGTTGGGGTGATAGCAAGAGAATATATCGCGAGGCTATCCTAGTTCTAGTTCTAGGAGGAGGACTAGTTGTTCTATGATATCTCTCCTGGATACGGGTTGAGACTTTATAGAGGTGGTTTATGGTATGTAGATAGTTTCCTTTATTTATTTTTTGTTTTTATTTTGTTTGCTTTGCTTGTGTATGCTATTGCCTTATCTCCATGACCGGCTAGTTAAGGTGACTGTGTGGAGGGGTTCCTTGTTTGGATTTCGCTTCGGCGAGACGCTCCACGCATGAACCTTAACGACGTTGGGAGTGGAGAGATGTGCATTTTCTTTTCTGTTCTTTTCTTCTTTCTTTTCTTTTCTGTTAGTTAAGTGCTGGGTTGGAAGGTTTAGCCAAGAATCACGTATATGAGTGATTAAGGGCTAAGTTCATGTGCGATATATGAGCACGATGATAGTTTTCCCTCTGGATCGATGTGGGGAAGACTATGATGCTGGATGTCCGATAGGGACTTATGGTTGTGTCTTAATGAGAAGGCCATTTGTTTAGAGATATATGTGTCTCTTGGGGTAGAGTATTAGTGGCATCTTACTGAAGGTAAATGCCTCAGTCGATTGTTATGGTAGGACGTAGACGTATATGTGTAGCAGTAGAATTTCGAGTTAGGATTCCGTCGATCCCGATCATGTGTCTTCGATCGTTACTTCTCGACGACTGACAATGCGAGGTAGTAGTGTAACGGGAGGGTTCCTTGTTTGGATTTCGCTTCGGCGAGACGTCCCACGCATGAAACCGAGCTAATGTCAGGAGCCGGGAAAGGTCTTGGACACTAGGGATATTTAGTATTATACTTATAAGACTAGGTTAGGATAAATAGATTGACCTTAGGATTCTTAGGATGCTAGGCCCTTAGGGCATGCGACGTTAGTTTAGGAAGATGGTAAGGAGTTGACCACCATAGGGTGTGGGGTAACTCTAAGTAGGATTTGGTCCCTAGACGAGAAGTATGGGATTTTGAGCTCGTTAGGATGATAGGCCATTAGTGGTGAGGCCTCTCGTAGTTAGAGGGTTACATTGGTAACCTACCTTTGGAGGAGTTGAAGTATAAGATAACTTTTCTCCTGCACTCGTGTTGTTATGATCAAGAGTGGATTTAACGAACGAGTCTTGGCCAGGAACGGGAAGTATGAATATGGGAACATGGACCTATTGTTCGTGTGTCTCACATTTTTAAGGAGTGTCATCCCACGATTGATTTAAAGTTCATGGAGGTAGTATTTGCCTTAAAGACTTAGAGGCATTTCTCCCGGGCAGGAATTTTGAGCCCTTTCACGAATGACAAGCTTGTGATCGTGAAGGACTATCGATAGGATATTCCCTTTCGCTAAGGCAATGCGAACGGGAGTAGTAAAGGCACCGAGTAGATACCGTCTTAGAGTTTATTCGTGGCATGGAATTCCAAGTGGAGTGAGCTTCACCAAGGGGACGCTATTCTAAGAGCGTTCAGGTCCATGATTGACCCTTTCACCTACTAGTATGTAGAGAATAGTGTGGAACGAGGATGGGTATATCCGTGGACATTTTTATCGAATTGTCGATAATGTAACGGTCATGATTCTAGTTGAGGAAACTGTGGATCATTTAATCAATCGCTACTTGCTCAATGGAAATGGGTGGACTAAGCGGGAGGTGTACGTACAACTCTTCTTAGTAGGAGTTTTAGATCTGTATGCAGTTTCTAGTAACGGTAGTGAACCGAGACGAGACATTCGTGTCAAGGTACAGGTAAAGTCTCCAGGGAGAAATGGGGAACCGTTGGGATATGGGGTATATCCTACCACCCGTAAGTGAAGGGGTGGACTTGATTTAAAGGAGAGATCGGAGTAGTAGTTCTTATGGATCGAACTTCCGTGCAATAGTTCGGATCGTTTTCGATAAACGTTAGGCCGTGCGTAGCCTAGTATAGATGGCAATATGCCTTGTCTACTCGCTGGAATGGAAACAGCGAATAGTATATTCCTAGGACTGGGAGTGGTCCAGGAACCTTCCTTTAGATTGGGCTCAGTGAGCAAGTAGACTTTTGAGGGTTACGCCAACGCGAATAGAAAGTTAGTGTAGTTATTCCCTAGTAGAAAGTGCCGAGCTTGTGTGGGTATCTCCTCCCGTAGTAGAAGGGTAGGATCGATGGTTTCTGAGATCGATAGCGATGACCTTAGTCTGAGTCCTATGGGGACATTTCTATTCGGGGGTTTGCTAGTATGATAGCATGGTTTTTATTATAGTATACCCTTTATATGGTTATGGGTTACGCCTGAATTTTGAGGGCAAAATTCCCCTTTAAGGAGGGGAGTATGTAACAACCCAGGTTTTCGAGCGACTATTTTATACTATTTTGCCCAATGGGCTAATTTTATAAAATAGGGAATGTTGGAGTAAATATTATTTCCCGTGAGACTTAGGGATAATATTTACTATGTTTTGACTATTTACCGTTATGAGAAGGTAAATAGTGTTATATTGTGTATTTTGCGTCGTTATATGTAAAACGACGGTTATGACCTATATTTAAATTTGGGTATAATTAATGAACTAAAATGGAATTGGAACGTAAAAATAGTTCACACTTTCCCTAATGCCAAAATAGGGAGTGCGGTTGTTTTTAGAATAGTCGAGATAGTCGAAATAAGTGCCCAGTTGTAATTTTTGGGATTTGGGCATTTTTAAGGGGTTATGACTCAATTAAGTGGTTACGAGTCATTTTAGTGGTGTATTAGCAATTAGGAGTGGGGGTTTATATTTTTAAACCCTTATAAATCCCCCACCCCCTTTCTTTTTCTTCATTTGTGTGAGAAACCCAAAGGAGAGAGAGAGAGAGAGAGAGAGAAGAGAGAGTAGGGAGAAGTAGAGAGGAAGGGAGAGATGGAGGTTTTGGGCCGGAATCCGTCGCTACCGGAGGTGTTCCGAGACTACGAACCTCGAGGCAAGTTTCTTACTTTCTAGATATTGATTTAATGTGATAATTTGCATGTGTAGTTAAGTTTTGGGAGGTTTAAACCATAAATGGGTTTTGGGTGATTTTGGGTGTTTAATCCTAAATCTCATGTTTTAATTTGATTTGAAGAGAAATAATTAGTCATTTGATATGTAGGAATGATTTTATAGTAGTATTTGTTGTTGTGGTTGGGTGAAATAGAGGGTAGAAGCTGGGTTGGCTCGTCAATGGCCGAAACAGCTTCTCGGAGAAGAAGCTGTCCGCCAGGATCGATCGATCGAACCTGGAGGATCGATCGATCGAAGCCTTCGATCGATCGACGGTCAAAGGTCGATCGATCGACCTCTTCGAAAAAGGTGAGGTTCTTTTCCAATTTTGTTTTAGCCCTTTTTTTTTTTAGGTTCGAGGCTTAGGAACCTTCCTTTGGGAAGTAATGGGGATTCCTAGAGGGTTGTATTGGGTAGACTAATGTCCTAGGCTAAGAATGGAGATTTAAGTTTACCCGAGGACTAGTTTGGATTAGGTTAATGTCCAATTGATATAGGAGATTAACCTAAAGATATATTTGAAGTTAAAATATTTAGGTTGAGCTTTTGAGAGACACTCCATTATGGAGACTCACTTTGAGGGTTTATGAATTATATAAACTATTCAAGACTATTTTGAGGTTAGTGGCACTTTAGGTCTTAGGTCATTAGTAATACATGACTTAATAAGAATATATTGCACCTTCTAAAACTTGCGGCTTAATGGCTAAGTGAATGATTTTTGGAAATATAAAATATGAGTTTTCAAACATGGAAAAAGTAATGTTTTTCATAAATGATAATTTATGGATACACACCTCTCTAAATCGCTATCATAAGGGAAGTCGCGCACGTTGTGGTGAAGCCCCCTGGCTAATGATGCAGGGTGGATATAGTCCCTAGGCCATGTGAGCGTTTGTTTATATTTTTCTGCGCTGGTTAGGAGATTTCGGGTGTGGTCTTGACTATCCCGCAGGTACATGGTCGCTTCCCGACGTTTCGATAGGATCCCAGGTTGTCTTGGAGGCCCTGGAAGATGATAGCCATTTAGGGGCGCGCACAGTGGGGAAACCCGGACGGGCGGTCTTAGATTTCGTTATATTATATGATATATAACTATGATTCAATAATGTGGGACATTATTGGTTATTAAAGCATTTTATGATAATAAAATGGCTTTAATTTACATTTCCCGGATATAAGAAGGGAAATGGAACGTTAAATACATTTTCCGGATGGAAGAAGGAAAATGGATGATATGATATGAAAATAAAGCATTTTTATGATGATAAAACTTGCTTTAAATTATGTATTTTTCATGGATAGAAGAAAGGAAATAAAATTTGGGAAAGGAGTTTTGAAATGAGATTTATTGGTAAACATTTGATAAAATGAATCTACCATATATGTATATTCCTAAATAAAGAATTAGGAATTGTGCCATTAGATTATGGTCTGGGTTTATGTTTACATTTCTTGAGTAGCTGTAGTTGTGACCTCCCACACTTATGCACACACATGTATTTATTTATTATTTCGTGCTTAGGGACTAATGGATCTCGACGATCAACCTTGCCTAAGTAGTAGTGTATCGGGGGGGTTCCTTGTTTGGATTTCGCTTTGCGAGACACCCCACGCACGAATAGGGCATAGTATTGAGAATGGGGAAAAGTTAGCCCTTAGTACTTAGGGTTAACTAGAACATCTCATGATATTGCGTTAGGTTGCTCCTAGATTGAGAGGTGAGGAATATTATTGTTATTTGCGAGAGTTTTACGCACTTACCTACCATGCATTTTAGTCACATGGTAATCATATCAAACCCGGCCCTGACCGGTTTCTATATTTCCTTATTTCTGCATATTCTTTGCCGTTACAGGTGCTCTTCCACATGGACACCCGTGTTTACATTTCCATTTCCAGTTGTCATGGAGCTACGGCATATTGCGGATGTTGTAGGATACTTGTAGTAGACGCTCCCCTCTATTGTACTCTAGTTATGTTCAGTACTTTTATTCGGGCCTGTTTGCCCAAGGTATTGCACTCATTTATTATATTGTAAATATTGATTGTAATACTTAATGTATTATTTGTATTGGTCTGTGCACCGACAGCTTATTCGGTGATTATTTATTATATTGTCATACTTTATTCATCGATTTTTGATACCCACCGTTTTTACAAATGGGATTGTCTAAGCGTTTCTCTTTTACTTTTAAAATTTTTGTATATGTCAATCCGTTTTCTAAAATGATTGGTGGTTATCTCATACTATTATTTTAATCGACAGTGATGCTAAGAATGGACCATCTATGATTCCTGTAATTATTGGAGTATTGGGCTGGCCACCTATTATTTTAGTAGGCGGGTTGCCACATTAGGTTCGCATAAAATGAACCCAAATGATTTAAAGATGATAGGTTCCACTAAAATGAACCCAAGCTATGTTAATGATGATTGGTTCAAATAAAATGAACCTGGTTGCTTAATTATGATAGGTTTGAATAAAAAGAACCAAACACATGGATATTGGAAATGGAATTTGGTAATGGTAAATTGAAATGTAAATGAGATAAAATATGGTAAATGTTAATTTACTTAAACACACCTCTCTAAATGACATCATAAGGGAAGTTCGCGCGCTTGGTGATGCCCCCTGGCTAATGAATGCAGGGAGGATATAGTCCTAGGCCATATGCGGGGTTTTTATATGCTTTTTTGCGCTGGTTAGGGGATTCTGGGTGTGGTCCTGACTTTCCCGCAGGCATATGGCCGCTTCCCGATGTTGCGTTATGATCCCAGGTTGTCTTGTATTGATAGGCCCCTGGAAGATGATGGTCATTTAGGGGTCTTTTCATCGGGCATGTGTCCCAAACGTTTGTACTTGTATAATGAATGTATTAAAGAAAAAATTAAATTATTGAAATTCGTTGTATGTTGCTGTGGATCGACAGCCTAGTCGGTCCATTTGTATACATTCGTTTTAGTTGTATTATATATATTCTTGTGGAATTCCACTTTCTTATCATATTGGGTTGTTTAAATTTAATTTCTTAACTGTATTTTAAAATTTTTACATTTTTGGCAACCCGTTTTCTGATTTATTGGGTGGTTTTCCCGTATACTCAGTTTATATTGTTGATGCTGAGAATGATATCCATCCATGATTCCTGTTACGTTTAAGTATCGGGCTGGCCACCCCTTATCTCGGATCGCGGGTTGTCACATTGGTGTCGTGGGATGTCCCCACTCCCTCACCGCCGATACCTTACTCGGATCAACAACAATACCCTGGTCTAACAATACATGGCTAAGAAACTGTATATCCCGTAGCCAAAATCCACCCTTTTCGAATTTGGCATAAAAATGGGGACCCATAGTTTCTGCAGAACCACACGCAGGTGCTCTGTGTGCTCCTCCTCGGTGCGTGAGTAGATCAAAATGTCATCAATGAACACGATACCGAACTGGTCGAGATACTGTCTGAAAACCCTGTTCTTGAGATCCATGAACACTGTTGGCGCATTGGTGAGCCCGAACGATATCATCCTGAACTCGTAAGATCCATACCGCAATAGAAAAGAGGTCTTAGGAAGATCTTCCTCTCGAATACGCAACTGATGATACCCTGACCTCAAATCAATCTTTGAGAAGTATGATGTCCCTCTCAACTGGTCAAATAAATCATCAGTCCTAGGTAACTGATACTTATTCCGTGTCGTCACCTTATTACTCTCCCTTTAGTCTACACACAGTTGAAGTGAACCATCCCGTTTCTTCACGAATAACACCGATGCACCCCACGATGATGTGCTCCACCGAAGGAAACCCTGACCCAAGAGCTTCTGAATCTGATCTCTTAGCTCACGTATCTCAGAAGGGGTCATGCAATAAGGTGCCTCTTTCTACCGTTACCCTGTATCCTACCAACCATTCCATTCTTAGGATGACATCATATCCCTCCATATCTAACACTAGGGGGTCCGCTGCTAAACTCAGTCTCCCAATTAAAATGTCCACTCCTCTACAGATCGAAGGTATAAGTGAACCACTACCCATCGGCGACTCTACACATATAAGGAGACTAACTGTAATGCCCAACATTTTTTGATATTAAATAATGATGGGATTAATTATTATTATTGAATTAATTAAATTAAAAAGGTCGAGAAATTTAATTTTTAATTAATTCAAATTTAAAATAATTATTAATTAGCATGCCAAGGATTAATACTTATTGATGAAAATCATTGATTATTATTGTGGGTATATGTAATATGGAATTATATATTTTTTTTATAAATTTTCAGAGTGCAAAATATGATAGTTTGGTATTTTAAGTCAGGACGCGCGTGTGAGCAGTGTCGGGACTAATTGTATGGGATAAAAAGATAAATAATTTTTTTATAACTCGTATGGTAATTCCGAGTGCGCCATTGAGATATAGTCGAAAAAATCTACCCGAGCATTTTATTTGGACTCCGGGGTAATTTTAGGCCTAACCGGCACCCCGTAAGGTAGTTTTGTCATTTGGAAATTTGGGGAATTAAAATGGACGAAAATTAGATAATTATTGTACCAGTTATGGGAGTTCCATTAGGGTTAAGTTACACATAAATCAAGAGAGAACCACAGAGGTTGAGGGAGAGAAAATCCCAAAGGAGGAAGGCCAATTAACACCATGCACAACCACCACCACAATCATGTAGATCGAAAAGTGAGGAACGCATCTATACCAACATCACCGGTGAATTAGACATTCAAATTTGATGCAAGTCTTTATTACTTGCTTTCCTTTAACAATAATCATGTTCATGTTAGTGTAGGTGAATTTGATCATGATTTAAATATGAAATTGGGTGAAAATTAGAGGTTTAATTTATGATGATGGACTGAATTGATTAGTAGTTTAATTCCTTCATGTATGTAGAGGATTAATCATGAAATTGGAAAATTATATCGATGAACAAATCTGGGTTGGTTAGGTTCTTTAATTGAAAATTTGTAACTAGGGTTCTTATGATCTAAATTTGGGGATTTTGAATTATAATGATGATGAGGGATGATTTACTGATGTTATATTAGTGAAAATCATAAATACATGTTATGAAGTTGATTTAGAATGGTTGATTGGTGATTGGGAATGATCCGTAGAGGTTGTAGATGTTGAAATGGTGAAGAGAACGTATCTAGGTAGGGTTGTCTTTTTATAGTTATGGGTTCGGACCGCTTTTTAATAGGTCCGGATCGTTTTTCAGAAAAGGGTCCGGATCGCTTCTTAATAGGCCTGGACCGGCATGCTGTATTTTCCAGAATTGAATTGTGGACCTCTAGAACATCCTTCAGTACTTGAAATTCAATAACTTTAATAAAGTACACTGAGATTTGAAGTGATGATATATTAAGGAAAGTGTGATTTAAGACTTGGGCATATGTGGGATGAATGACCCTTAGAAATTTATGAGAGGGATCATAATCGTATTTATTAACACGTCGAGAGTATTAAGTGAAAGTAATACTACGAATAGGACATGATACTTAGTTGTGTGACTACCTATAGATTATAATAGGTTGTGTGTATACCTATGTATTGATTTATTATGTGTATAGCATACCTACGATGCTTGCTATCAAGAGGAGGTTTTCGCGTGGTGGGAAGTCTTATCCTGTGTGACCCATTGGGGGGATATTTGATTTGTACCCAGAGCATATGAAATTGGATACGTACTATATGTTATGTAGGATAGTTTCGACGGTTGAATGGGAGCATAGGTATGTGCGTAACCCATTTGGATGGTGAGTATGCTCGCCACTAATATTGGTGTTATGAGATTGATGGTTCGTGAGAGATGCCGGACCAATTTTTCCTTTACGCAGAGAGTGATGCATAGAGACACGATAGCAGAGTATGCATTTGTGCCAAGTGGTCCCAACCAAGGGGCGTAGGATTAGTGTGTGTGTGTGTGTGTGTGTATATATATATATATATATATATATATATAGAGAGAGAGAGAGAGATGATATGACTGTATGTATATATATGTTAATGAATGATTCTAGTGTGTGAAATTAGCAAATATTTAAATATTGGTAACCAACATAACTTAAGGGGGGTAAATGATTTACTACCAAAATAGTGGATATAAAATACAGTAAATTGAAGAAAGTTATTTAATAACGTATTGTATGGGCGATACGGGTCTTCTCCTACGGGTTAATATTTGTAGTATATGTCTATGACATAGTTGTAATTACTATAGATGACTAGGTTAGGTTGGACGTACGCTAGGTGTGCACATCAGTGGAGGGGTGATAACCTTAAGTGAAAGCTCGAAACTAACATGTATATAATAATTGCATCTTTTAGTTTTAAATACTTGCTAAAATAAATATTTTTTCAAATCGGGCGCTGACCCGTTTTCTATTATTTCTCTTCTTTTTTTCTATATATATATTATACCAGGTGTCCAGCCACAGGGTCACCACCAGACTTAGACACATGGATCATTCGACGAGCTGCAACTAATGTGGAAGTTGTAGGTTATTGATATTTGACGCTACTATCTCTTCATTCTATTCCTAGTTCAGACCTTTCATTTAGGGCATGTGTCGCCCGCTTCCAGATTAACTATTTTACGGATATTATTTTTATTAGCATTTCCTTATTATTGGATTGAGTATTATGATACTTTGGTTTTAGATTATGACTGGAAAGTTTTATCCAGTTTCATTTGTTTCAATATTTGATTCATGTTCAGTATTTATTCTCGTGGAATGGATTTGGCTTACATATTAAAGTATGGAATTTATTAATGGATTAATTGGTTATAATTAATTTGGGAAAATGTTTTGACACTTAGCTTAATTAATTAATAGGTGATTAATAATGAAAATTGTTTTCTACAGTGATACTAAGAATGAACCAATCGGACACTTTGATTTTAGTTTAATAAAGGACTAATCACCCGGTATTTAATTAGGCGAGGTGTCATAGGTGGTATTAGAGCATCAGGTTCTAGTGTCCTTTAGGATCTGTACGACTTAAAATGTTTTCCTCTTAGCGTCCTTTGGTATAGAGCCCTATCTTTAGGACTGTTGTACTCTTATTTATACGTTTACGTCTTTAGCTATTTGAGATTTAATAATAATTGTGGACTAATGAATCCCTTCTCATTTCAGATGCCTCCGAGAAGAGCCCCGAGAAACAGAAATTCCCAGCCAGAGCAGCCAGTAGCTCAGTCTCAGGAAATGATTAACGCAGTTGATGTTGCCGCCACTGTTGCTCTTGCGGTAAATGCAGCTTTAACGGTGGTAAAGAAGGACCCACCCCAGGTACAGGCTGTGGCGCTGGATGAGTGCATTATTTTGTATTATTTATACCCAAATCTAGGCCTTGTTAGGCCCTTTGCATCATAAATAAAATACTTTTAGAGTCATTTTTATCATTTAAAAGAAAAATACAAATTTTAGAATAAATAGGGTTAATAATGGAATTTTAAGAACTTCACGCTCACATCTTATATCCATTGCTAATCTCTTGTGCAATTTTGTTTGTGAGTATTGACAGGTTTAAAAAGAAAGCGGTGGAGTCTTAAAGCAAATTGAGCATGAAAAGGTCACTTACACACGTTCAGGGGCAATATTGTAAATTCAATGACTAATATCGGAGTCGGACAAAACACGGAAATTGAAGGCCTTGAATCAAGGGACGCCTGGGTTCAATAGACATATCAATCGGAGTTGAAATGAAGAAGTTATGGCCGTTCAAAGTTTGAAGCTGAAAGAAAGTTAACAGTCAATCCCGAAGTCAAACCCAATCCCTTAACCAAAACCGACCCCTAAAACAGAGCGCAACCCATTCCTACACCTTATGTGTGCGTTTATTTTGTATTTATATATTTATATATTTTTATTTGAGTCATGTACATATTTTGGGTGATGTTTTATTTATATGCATATAATATTTATTTTATTCTATTTTTAGTGTCTTTATTTTTTACTTTGATTAATTATTTTTACTTTGATTAATTATTTTATGTAAATATTATTTAAAGTGTGTCATTTTATATGTCATAGTGTTGTTTTTAGTGTTATTTATTTTATTCGAGTCATTGCACATTTTTATGTCATTATTTATTATTGTTTCTAAATTTATTCTTTTAGTTTTATTAATTTATTTTAATTCTTTTTTTGTGTGTGTGTCATATTATTTTACAGGTTAAATTTATTTATTTTGATTTTTATCATTTTTGTAATTTTTAATTGAGTTGTAAATAATTTGGTTAATTTTTATTAGGTGTACAATTAAACACACACACATTATTCCTATACACACTCATACACCCAAACAACTCATACCCACTCACACCCTACTACCATACATCTCACTCACACAATACCACCTCTCATCATCTTCCCCATTAAATGCCCCACCTTCCCATTACAAATACCAACCTACCCACCACTCCATTACCTTATTATCTTCCTATAAAAGGAAGGAGGGGAAAGACATTTTAAAACACACATTTATTGGAAGGACACATTTGGGGAGATATGTTTGTGTAGGGAAACATATTTTTTGAGGGCAAATTATGTAAACACCCAAAAATATTGTACCTTGTGTGTTATTTTGGAGTGTTTATAAGGTTATTTTGTGCAACTTGGGAAGATATTGTGTATTCAAACACAAGGTCTTGGATCTAAAATTTTGTAAGTTGATTATTATTAATGAAAATCATTATTTCATTTTGCAATATTTGTGTTCCATTAATGATGTGTGAGTAATTTTATTTCGAGGACTAGGTGAAGTTTATCGTGATTAATTAATTTGTGCATTTCAATTTAATTCAGTATTTATTCCCAACATATATTAATTGATATTAAAAATTCGGTATTCATTTAAAACGACACGAGAGTGCGTTTTAAACATCCGGAATAATTTGATAAATCAAATTTTGAGTATTTGAAGTTGTAATTTTTTATGGGTTATACTTGCATTAAATTGTTTTGATATCTCATGCTTAAATATGCATTCAAACTTGAAATTTGATATTTTTCGAGGGAATAGGGATTTAAGGTGCCTAATTTAAGAGACATAAAAATATTTTGAGAACGGGCAATGTTTTATTTTTCGAAATACACGCGATGAGAATCAGTATATTTTGAGTTATAAAGTCGGGAAAGTACGGAATTAAATTGACATACAACTTTAATGAAAATCGATGGATGGATCCGACGTCCTAGTTTTCTCCCATATTGTCACTTCTTCATTTGTAGTCATTTATATATTCCGCTCTTATTTTTATTTAAACTCATCCATATTCATACACTCATCGTCTAGATGGAAAATCGGTATCTTATAAATTGACGAAATCTCTATGGGTTCAACACGTACTTGTACTCGTTATATTTCAATAGCCCGTGCACTTGCGATAGTTTTATATCAAATAAAATCTCACAACAAGTTTTTGGCGCTGTTGTCGGGGATTTCGGTCGATTTTAAGAATATTGATTTTCGGACCAGTTTTAAAAAAATCGAAACATCAGAAAAAATCAAGTATTCCAGCAGCTATTTTTTTCCAGAAAAATAAAAATAAAATAAAAACATTTAAAGTCTTTTTGTCATTAATAGTTGTTTTTTACACTAGTTTGTCACAAAAGAACTAAAAAATTTGAAAAACTCCAAGACAAAAACAATTTTTTCTGGAAACTCTGAGATTTATTACATTCTAAAAAAAAAGGCAACCGTGGGAAAACCGCTAAAGTTACTTGTGCAATAATTCCACGTGCACAAGGTACTCTAGGAGACGACTGAAACGGAGTCGGCGTTTCCCTCCAATCGACTTCAAATAAAACTTCGGCTCGGCATAAACAAGAGACCGTAAAAAGTCCACGCTGGAGGTTAGTCTTGTGTGCTCCTACGTGAAGCTGTTTTCACAAATTTCAATAAGCACGTTGCATAATTTTACTTAAGGGCAAAAACCAATTTTAAGATAAGGTGGGGATTTAATCACCCTTACTTGGCCCACAAATCATTAAGCTACCTAAGAATTTTCATTACCCGAGCCATAATTTCAATTTAAAATTGATTAGACATTGGCCATAGGGTGTCACATAGCTGATAGGCATATTCTTTTCAAGGCTAGGATTAAGAGCTAATCCAAACACGAAATTTTCAAATCGTTGCCATTTTGACCTTGACTAGGATTGGTGTTTTTTAATGAGTATTCATACCGACCACCTACCTGTAGGAAAAAAATGGTAATTGAGGCGATAGTCCGGAGTTGGTCGTCTTTTAAATTATCCCTCGTCAAGAATTAGGATCTCTTTAATTATGGAGATTATTTCGGAGACCCATTGTCATCGAATAATCTCGGGAAACTAGATCTTAAAAATTGAACTTCCCCTCCCCTAATTCAGATAAACTAAAAATTTCTTTGTGTTAGCTTAGGAATTTTGTGGTCCTGTGTCGGATTATTTGCTTTCCATATTAAAAAAAAATAAATAAATAAAATATTGAGTGAGTGCAGTGTATGCAAGGTTGGTTTCGAGATTCTATAGAGCGGAGTCTAGTATTCCTGATACTGTTGTAGGTAGCACCTCAATTTTCACCGAGATGGGAGATGAGCCAGCAAGTCATGCCCTAAAAGATTACTTATATCCGAGTAAAGCGAGTCAACCATCGTGTATACATCTTCCCACTCACAATGCCAATAACTTTGAATTCAAGTCGGGGATAATTCATTTACTTACATCTTTCGAGGCACCAAAAAGGAGGATCCGTACCTCCATGTACGTGAGTTTGAAGAAATTTGCGGAACTATTAAGTTACAATAACTCACTGACGAGATTGTTAGACTGAAACTATTTCCTTTTTCTTTAAAAGACAAGGCTAAGAGTTGGCTGCTCTCACTGAAACAAAATTCCATCACCACTTGGAATCAATTGAGTGTTAAATTTTTGTAAAAGTTTTTCCCTAACCAAAAGACGGCAGTGACACATCATGCCATCAATACCTTCAATCAAAAAGACGAAGAGACTTTACGGATGTAGATGTAAAGATTCAAGGACTTGCTCCTGCAATGTCCTTATTATGGAATCAAATTGGGTTGTCAAATCCAAATTTTATATGAGGGTTTCGATTATACTACTCGGTCTATGCTTGAACTAATGTGTAATGGGGATTTCACGGAGAAGAGTGAGTCCGATGCGTGGTCATTGTTAGAATATGTTGCTCAAAAGTCCCAACGATGGGCACCTCATTGGGATTCTACTACCACCACAATTAATGAGGGTATTGCTCACAAGGATGAACAAGATTTTGGATTGAATGCCAAAGTGTCTACATTAGCCCGGCATTTAACCGAGCCGCACCTAATGCTGTGCAACATATTCCTTCACCCCAAATCATTTCATCACCCCAGGTTTCCAAAAGTGCACCCTCGCACCGTCGTTTCCTTTACCCCCAAAGATTCAATCTTTAGAAGAAACGATGAATTTACTTGCCCAAAGTACCCTGCAATTCCAATAGATCACACAAAGTGTCCTACAATCCACATAGCAAAGCTTGCATGCAAACACTCAATCGATTGCTAAATTAGAGGTACAAGTGAGTCAGTTAGCCAATGCATTGAGCGAGAGAAATAAAGGATCGTTCCCCAACAAACCCAAACCTAATCCTAAGGGTAACATGCCAAGGGGTCAATATGTTGTTCAAGACAACACTAGCACATCAATTGCTCAAGAGCATGCTAAGGCTATCATCACGCTTAGGTAAGGTAAAGAAGTTGAGAATAATGTCTCACAACCCATCACAAGTGAATCTGAGAAAGTTAAGGAAAAGGATGACTCACCCGTAGATCCAACTTCTTCCTCACCCTAATATTCTGAGCCATCTGTAGAGACCTATGTCCCGAAAGATCCATTTTCACTACGTTTAGTGCCACAGAAGAAAAAGGCGTAAGTGGACAAAATGTTGGAAGTATTCAAGCACGTACAAATCAACATCTCATTGCTTGATGCTATACAACAAGTTCCATCATATGCTAAATTTTTGAAGGACCTTTGTACCTTCAAGAGAAGCATTAATGTTCTAAAGAAATCTTTTCTCACTAAACAAGCTAGCTCGATCATCTCATATAGAATCCCTATCAAGTATAAAGATCCTGGGATTTTGAAGATCTCTATTAAAATAGGGGAACACATTATTAATAAAGCCCTTCTAGATTTGGGAGCGAGCGTTAACCTTCTTTCGTACACTGTGTACGAGAGATTAGGTTTGGGGGAATTGAGACCAACTAGGATTACCTTATTCTTAGGTGACCGGTCTGTTAAGATTCTGAGAGGCGTTGTTAAGGATGTCTTGATAAAAGTGGGCAAGTTTGTCTTTCGAGTCAATTTTATGGATCTGAATACCCAACAAGTGCGTAATCCTAATTCACAAATTCCTGTCATTTTGGGTTGGCCATTCCTCGCCACTTCTGATGCAGTTATTAGGTCTCGTAGTGGACAATTGAATTTATCATTTAGAAATATGACCATGGATCTAAATGTATTTAATTTAGTCAAATAACCACCTGATGATGAAACTCCAGAAGTTGACATGATTGATAGTATCGTCCAGTAAACATTCGAATAGACTTATAATGATGAACCTTAGCGACATGCCTTACCCATTTTTGTTCTGAATTTGACATCAAAATATCCATTGTTGAAGTCAACTCTCTATTCGACTCCACCCCTGCATTGGAAATAGGATCTTAGAGATCTAAGTCTGAACCTCTCTTTCTCTCTCTGCATCACCAATTCCTCCCTCCATTGAAAAATCCCCCGAGCTTGAATTAAAGCCGTTACCAGAATCACTCGAGTATAGGTTCGTAGGACCTTATGATACCTTGCCTATTATCATCGCATTTGACCTAGACAAAGAACATAAAGGTAAGTTGTTGCGTGTTCTCAGCGAACATAAAGAAGCCCCCGGATGGACCATAGCCGACATTAAAGGGATAAGTCCGTCAGTGTGCATGCACAAGATACACTTAGAAGATAACGCTAAAAACTCATGTGAAGCACAACGTAGACTTAAAACCACTCTAAAAGAAGTCGTTCGAGCATAGGTGCTCCAACTCTTGGATGCGGGTATTATATATCCTATCTCTGATAGTCAATGGGTCAGCCCCATTCAAGTTTTTCCAAAGAAATTCGGTGTGATGATGGTGAAAAATGATGATGATGAGTTAGTACCCACTAGAATTCAAACCGGTTGGCGCATATGTATAGACTGCAGGAAGTTGAATGCCATCTCAAGGAAGGACCACTTTCCTCTTCCTTTCATAGACCAAATGCTTGAAAGATTAGCCGATCATCTCTATTACTATTTTCTTGACGGTTATTCCGAGTATAATAAAATTCCAATTTCTCTTGAGGATCAAGAGAGAACCACATTCACCTGTCCATTTGATACTTTTGCTTATCGATGCATGCCCTTCGGGTTGTGAAATGAACCCCCTACCTTTTAGTGATGCATAATAAGTATCTTTTCGGACATGGTTGAAAGGTTTCTCAAAGTTTTTATGGATGATTTTATAGTTTTTGGGTCTAATTTTGATGAGTACCTTCACCACCTTACCCTCGTTCTGAAGAGGTGTAAGGAAAAGAACCTTGTACTCAATTGGGAGAAGTGTCACTTCATGGTTAAACAAGTCATAGTGTTAGGTTATATCATATCATATCTGAAAAGGGTATCGAGGTTGATAAAGCTAAAATTGATCTCATTTCTAATCTCCCGCCCCTGAAAACTGTGCGTGAAATTCGATCATTCTTAGGACACGCCAGTTTTTATCGGAGATTCATTAAGGATTTTAGAAAAATATATCGACCTTTGTGAAATCTTCTTTCTAAATACGCACCCTTTGAGTTCACCAATGATTGACTTTAAGCGTTTGAGAGGCTAAAGAAGTAATTGACCTCAACACCAATTATACGACCTCCCGACTGGATTCATCCCTTTGAAATCATGTGTGATGCTTCTAATTATGCCTTAGGTGAGGTTCTTGGTCATCACGATGAGAAACTTCCTTATGTTGTATACTACGCTATCAGGACTCTCAATGATGCTAAATTGAATTATTCCACAATCGAGAAAGAGTTCCTTGCTATCGTCTTCGCACTAGAAAAATTTAGGTTTTACTTGATAGGATCTAAGATTATCATTTTCACCGATCATGCGTCCCTATGATACCTTTTGTCTAAAAAGTACGCTAAGGCCCGACTAATTAGATGGATCCTATTACTGCAAGAGTTTGACCTCGAGATTCGACATAAGAAGGGTTGTGAAAATGTAATGGCGGATCACCTATCTAGGTTAACCATTGAATCATCCGATGACTTGTTTCCACTTAATGAATCCTTCCGTGATGAGAAACTAATGCTTGTTTCTCAGCTTCCTCGGTTTGCTGATATTGTGAACTATCTTGCGACGGGTGAGATACCTCTGCATTGACCTAAACAAGATCGTTTTAAATTTCCTAAGAAAGCCAAGCATTTATTTTGGGACGATCCATATCTCTTCAAGTATTTTCACGATCAAATAATTCAAAAGTGTGTCCCTGATCATGAAATTCAGAGCATAATCTCTTTCTTCTATGACCAAGCCTGTGGAGGCCATTTCAGTACTAAGAAAACCGCAGCGAAAATTTTACAGTGTGGATTTTATTGGCCCATAATTTTTTGTGACTCAAGTGACTATTGTAGAAGTTGTGACTAATTCCAAAGGTTAGTAAATATCACTCATAGGAATATGATGCCCTTAAATCCCATATTGATTATTGAGGTTTTTGACTATTGGGCCATCGATTTCATGGGTCCATTCCAGAACTCTTACGGTAATCTTTACATCCTTTTGGCATGTGATTATGTGTCTAAGTGGGTTGAAGCTATACCGAGTTGGACAAATGATTGCCATGTGTTAGTCAAATTTATTGGAGAAAACATTTCTTCTCGATTCGGTACACCTCGAGCCATCATTAGTGATCAAGGAACCCATTTTTTTAATCGGTCATTTAAGAGTCTTATGAAAAAGTATTCAGTCACGCATAAAGTCGGATGCTCTTATCATCCTCAAACTAGTGGACAAGTCGAAGTGTCCAATAGGAAAATCAAGCTAATCATCGAGAAAATAATGAATCCAAATCGAAAGGATTGGTCCTTACGATTATTAGATGAACCGTGGGCTTATCGCACTGCCTACAAAACCCCACTTCGTATGTCCCCGTATAGGTTTGTCTATAGAAAAGCCTGTTACCTTCCGATAGAGTTAGAGCATAAATCCTAGTGGGCCATTAAGACCTTCAATTTTGATTTACCCACTGTGGGAGAGGTTCGAAATCTCCAACTCAATGAGTTAGAGGAGATTCAGAATAATGTGTACGAAAACACAAAATTGTACAAAGAGAAAACGAAAATATTCCATGACAAGACCATCCAACGGAAGTCATTTGAACCTAGTAAAAAAGTTCTCTTGTACAACTCTAGACTACATCTCTTTCCCGATAAATTGAGATCTAGATGGTCTGGTCCCTTTGTTGTCAAAACGGTCTACCCACATGGGGCGATTAAGATAGAGAATCCAAAAAATTATGAAATCTTCAAGGTTAATGATCAAAGCCTGAAATCGTATCTGGAATTTCGAGACCGAGAAGTGGAGGAGATTCTCCTCTAAGACCTGGTGTACCATGATTAAACATAACTCGGGTCGTGTTTTTGTATCATAGTTTTTTTCTTTCTGTAATTATTTTTCTTCCAGGAAAGATTTGTTGGAAAAAGTCCCTCATTATGGTAATATCTTTCGTATCTTTCTCGCCTTTTCAATTTTTGCCTTGTACATTAAGGACAATGTAGAAATTAGGTTTGGGGTATTGAGGTCATTTTTTTGCTTTGAATTTTTTTTTCAAAAAAATCAATTTTTTTTTCAAAAATCCAAAAATATTTTCAGTATAAGTAAGTTCTGAAACGATTTCTTAATATAGAAATAATTCACAAATTTCTTAACTTATAATTTTTTTGACACTTGGCCATATGATACGATCTAAAAAAGATATTGAGGTGAAAGTTAATATGCTTAACGAAAAAATGTGGAGATTTTAACCCGGTGAGATTTTGTGCCATTCATCATTTTAAAGAGATTTAAATCAATCCGAGTTAAAATAACTCAAACTTTCGTTCAGCGCCTAATTCGTTGATGATCTCAAAATTTTTGTTCTGTTCAATTACTGAAAACTGAAAGTCAAAATGTGAATCGTATACACTAAATGCCTTAGTAAGATGACTTGAGACACAAAATTGACTAAACAGAACTTGAGAAATGATATTAGGCCATCGTTTTGAAAACCTCAAAATAAAGCTTAAATCGACCTTTTTACATTATTCCGTTGCAAACCCATTAGTGCCAAAATGAAAAGGAGCCTTTATTGAAAGCCTAAAAATCCATACCCATTTTTTTTCCTGAGAATATTAGGGTAAAAATATGGTAAAAGGTCAAAAGAAGAATGTTTTCTAGAATAATATGTGAAGAGAAAAGAAAGAAGAAAAGGGAAGATAGAAATAATGAAAAAAAGAAGAAGAGAAAATGGAGTATGTGAGTCGAAAAAGAAAAGAAATGGAAATGGAGTTGGAAAGTGCCTAAAAAGTCAAAATCCCAATAATCACTATATTCTCAGAAATTTTTTGAAACTTCAAAATCCGTTCTTTCAAGCCAACCCAATCCTACAATACAACCGAATGAAAGTCCTAATTGATCTCAAGTGAAGTTAGTTATAGTGTGGAGAGAATGAATAGGATATATGGTGTGATTCAATGTTTTCAAAAAGTAATCGATTTTCTATTCACGAGATCATAATCATCCATTATAAAATGTCCGTCTTTCAGGATATATATGTGAAGTTGCTCATTAAATTTACTCTTTTATTCACATATATCGAGAGAAACTACCTATTTCCAAGTGTTCGATTATGAGTGCATTCCGTGAGATTTTAAAATCCAAACGAACTTTCGAATAAGAAATGTAACAATCAAATCTTTTAAAATGGACGGTTATATAGTCTATGCACACACACACACACACACGCGATAAGTTGAGATTCAAAAGTGAAGTTCTACTATATTTATGAAGTTTGCATTCAAAGTTGGTTATATTACATTTATATCTTTTGTAAATAGAGTCAAGTTTTAAATTTTGTGGGTATATTCACTGCAACCCCTCATGAGAAAAAACTCGTCCACTAGGGCAACCTAGGGGTTTAACGGCTTGTTGCACATACTAAGTGCAACCGTGATTCCTACGAAAGTGAATTCAATTTTAATTTTTGATCGAGGACTAGAAAAGTTTAGGTTTGGGGGTATTTAATGAGTTCATTATTTCGTATTATTTATACCCAAATCTAGGTCTTATTAGGCCCCTTGCATAATAAATAAAATACTTTTAGAGTAATTTTTATCATTTAAAAGAAAAATACAAATTTCAGAATAAATAGGGTTAATAATTCAATTTTAAGAACTTCACACTCACATCTTATATTCATTGCTAATCTCTTGTGAAAATTTGTTTGTGAGTATTGACAGGTTTAAAAAGAAGCGGTGAAGTCCGAAAGCAAATTGAGCATGAAAAGGTCACTTACACACGTTCAGGGGCAATATTGTAAATTCAAATGAATAATTTCAGACTCGGACCAAACACAGAAATTGAAGGCCTTGAATCAAGGGACGCCTGAGTTCAAACGATGTGTCAATTAGAATTTAAATGAAGACGTTATATCCGTTCAAAGTTCAAAGCTAAAAGAAAGTCAAAAGTCAACCCCGAAGTCAAACCTAATCCCTTAACCAAAATCGACCCCTAAAACAGAGCGCAACCCATTCCTACACCTTATGTGTGCGTTTATTTTGTATTTATATATTTATATATTTTTGTAGACACCCCATTCTGTTACCCCCTAAACTCTGCTTAGGTGCCTAGCACCTCCCTTCATCACTACAAACCCAGGTCAGACCCCGAGTACTGACCTAGAAGCCATCGGGCACTCCCAGGCTCCATTTGACCAAAAGTCAAAATTTTTAACTTAACCGAGACTGAATGAATCTTTGAGGGTCACTGAAACCCCTTTCCAACGGTCCATCCCGTACGCGATTCCGACTTACCATGAGGACGAACGACCTGTTTCCCCCCGAAACTCAATCAGGAGGCCACCGGGCGCTCTCGGGTTCTGTTTGACCTAAGTCAACTCTTCAACTCGATCGAGACTGAATGAATATTCGAAGGTCACTGAAACCCCTTTCCAACGGTCCATCTCGTGCGCGATTTCGACTTATGGTATGGACGAACAATCCGTTTTACTCCGAAAGGTCACCGAATGCTTCCAGGGCTTGGTTGATCGAAGTGAACTCCCCGAATTAGATCAAACTCTTTGTAATTTCTAAGTACATCTCCTAAACTTTCCAACGGTCCTCCCTGTGAGCGATTCGAACTTACCATGCGGACGAACGATCCATTTCCGTCCGATGATTCCCCGTCTAATAGACCGACGAATGCTTCCGAGCCATATTTGACCCAAAGTCAACTCTAGGAACCGGGAGCAGTCTATGGGCTTTCAAAGGTATCTGAATTACCTTTCTAACAGTCTACCCTGTGCGCGATTCTGATCGACGATTTGCGTTCTGCGGCTAATTTTTCGAAAAGGCCTGAATGACACTGCCAAACTGTAGGTCCCAGACCCTGCCTATGGGCAGTGTGCCTAAACTCACCTGTTTATTGGAAGGAACGGGTCTATGCCGATAGGCAATGCCCCGGTCCTATAAAAAGGAGACCTGAGCTCACTTGCAAGAGGAGGCCCAGATTTGATAGATATCACTCTTAGCAAATCTAGAAAACCTCTCTCGAAGTTAACATGATTTTCACACCCAAATCCCTTTCCAACCTTCACTTTTCATCATCCTTTTCATCAAATTTGGTGAATTCACTACCCTCCATCATCATCCAAGTCTAAGGGCTTCTCTCCAACATTCAAGATCAAGCTCAAGATCTTCAAGAAGGTCAATTTTCTCAACTCTCTCCTTAAATTCTCATAAATTCGCAACAACTTGTTTATTACTTAGCACTTTCATTATCTCATCTCACACATCCTAATATACTTTTTATTTAGTATTATTGCACATATCTTTTCATATAAATAAAAACCCCAAAAGTAAAAGAAAAAGTGGGTTTGCTCATAAATTCCAAACGGGAATTCTCACACTTTTATTACACTTTTCTCACAACTAAAACACTTTTTCTACACACACACACACACACACACACTCACAAATAAGAGAATCCCCCGGTTAGATTTATGGGATAAACCCCACCCCTCATTTTGCATGAGAACTAAGTGGACTTTGATGCCTCTATAGGCTATGTAGGCGTCTCGGGGTAAAACCCGAAACTCGAGTCCTATTTTTATTTTTTCTCTCATTTTCTATTTTCTCTAAATTCCACTCTCCTATATATATATATATACATATATTTTTCTTAGTGGCGTATTATTCCACATGCGTTATCGTTCCATCATAACGGTCAACATAAGGATAATCGCGTAAATCCTATTTTCTAATATTTCTATACCTTCCTACGGATGACTCGCTTTACCTCTTCCATGGTGCAAGTCGTTGATTCCTATCCCCACTATATATACACATGCACACATATCACAGGGAAAATAAAGGAAAACAACAAAAACCCATGAGAGACCGAAAGGGCGGGGTGGGTGCCTAACACCTTCCCATTTCGTAACTTAGCCTCCGGACCCTTTTCGAATCATTTTGGTTTCGTATGCATCAGTATGTCTTTGGATGCTGTCCTTCGGGATGGCTCCCTTTCTTTTGTCTATTTTGAGTAAAATAGACTAGCGACTCTATCTCTCTACATTTTTCACCTCACCCAAATGACGCCGGCCGAAGCACTCCCGAGAGGGACGCGCGGGACCTAGGATCCTCCCTCATATGCCCGCGTGCCACAAGGATCGGGGGATGGCCACAATTTTTATTTGAGTCATGTACATATTTTTGGTGATGTTTTATTTATATGCGTGTAATGTTTATTTTATTCTATTTTTAGTGTCTTTATTTTTACTTTGATTAATTATTTTATGAAAATATTATTTAGAGTGTGTCATTTTATATTTCATAGTGTTGTTTTTAGTGTTATTTATTTTATTTGAGTCATTGTACATTTTTTATGTCATTATTTATTATTGTTTCTAGATTTATTCTTTTAGTTCTATTAATTAATTTTAATTCTTTTTTTTGTGTGTGTCATACTATTTAATAGGTTAAATTTATTTATTTTTATTTTTATTATTTTTGTAATTTTTAATTGAGTTGTTAATAATTTGCTTAATTTTTATTAGGTGTACAATTAAACACACACACATTATTCCCATACACACTCATACCCATTCACACCCTACTACCATACACCTCACTCACACTATACCACGTCTCATCATCTTCCCCATTAAATCCTCCACCTTCCCATTACCAATACCAAGAAACCCACCTACCCACCACTCCATTACCTTATTATATTCCTATAAAAGGAAGGAGGGGAGAGACATTTTAAAACACACATTTTTTGGGAGAGACACATTTGGGGAGATATGTTTGTGTAGAGAAACATATTTTTTGAGGGGGAATTAATTTTGTAAACACCCAAAAATATTGTACCTTGTGTGTTATTTTGGAGTGTTTAGAAGGTTATTTTGTGCAACTTGGGAAGATATTGAGTACTGGAACTCTAGGTATTGGATATGAAATTTCGTAAGTTGATTATTATTAATGAAAATTAATGTTTCATCTTGCAATATTTGTGTTCCATTAATGATGTGTGAGTAATTTTATTTCTAGGACTAGGTGAAGTTTATCCTAATTAATTAATTTGTGCATTTTAATTTAATTCAGTATTTATTCCCTACATATATTAATTGATAATAAAATTTTGGTATTTATTTAAAACGATACGAGGGTGTGTTTTAAACCTCCGAAATAATTTGATAAATCATTTTTGGAGTATTTGAAGTTGTAATTTTTGATGGGTTATACTTGCATTAAATTGTTTTGATATCTCATGCTTAAACACACATTCAAACTTCAAATTTGATATTTTCGAGGGAATAGGGATTTAAGGTGTATAATTTAATAGACATAAAAATATTTTGAGAACGTGTAATGTTTTATTTTTCGAAATACACGTGACGAGAATCGGTATATTTTGAGTTATAAAGTCGGGAAAGTATGGAATTAAATTGACATACAACGTTAATTAAAATCGATAGATGGATCCGATGTCCTAGTTTTCTCCCATATTATCACTTGTTCATTTGTAGTCATTTATTTATTATGCTCTTGTTTTAATTTAAACTCATCCATATTCATACACTCATCGTCTAGTTGGAAAATCTATATCTTATAAATTGACGAAATCTCTGTGGGTTCAACCCGTACTTGTACTCGCTATATTTCAATAGCCCGTGCACTTGCGGTAGTTTTATAACAAATAAAATTTGACAACAGCGCCAGTTCCGGTTCAGTTTCCCACTGCATGGGAGAGGGTCAAGGATGCTTTAGAGAGGGCACATTCCCCAGAGTTCTCAGGCAGTTCTGACATCATCATACGAGCCAATGGAAGAAATATATAAAGGGACATCTTCGCATGTACGAGTGTACCGACATTCAAAGGCAGTTACTGGCTTGTTACAAGCTAGTGGGGGATACTTTACAGTGGTGGGAGTATACAACTACCTTGGAGGAGATGGATATCATGTCTATTCAGAGCTTTTGGGTGCAGTTTGATCACAAATATGTTCCCTCCGCCGTGCAGACAGAGATGAGACAGAGACTATTGAATTTGAAGTAGGAGGGTATGACAGTAGCAGAATATGAGGAGGAATTCACGAGGCTGCTTACTATGGTACCAGATGAGTCACCTACTGAAGAGAATAATTTTTTGTTATTTATGGATGGATTGACCTAGAGGATTTGTCAGCACCTCATAGATAATCTATCGTTGGGTACTTTCACTGACGTACTTAACGCTGCTCTGTTGCATTTCCAGGACCATCGCTTCCATCAGCAAGGGAGAAAACGAGCAGGGGAGTGTAGTCAGTAGGGTCGGACTTATGTAGTAGTGCCAGTGGGCCACCATCAGCTTAGGGGCAAGTCCGTTAGGGTGAGGAGAGTTCCCACCAGGGGGACCCTGCTAAGAGCTTTCGATCTGGCGATTCTAGGAAGGGATATGGGGGTTATAAATAGGGCCAACAGGGCCAGTCTAGTCAGCAGAACCAGCAGGGCCAACATCGTCATGAGCAGGGCCAGCAGCAGGGCTATCAGGTCCAGCAGTAGGCCCAATAGAGCAATCAATAGGGTCAACAGGGCCATTAGAGGGGCGGTAATGGCCAGCAGGGCCTAGGCCAACAGGGGCATAGGGGAGGTAACTTTAGTGACAGGTGCTTTTATTGTGGCAAGAGTGGCCATGGGAAGCATGATTACCCCGATAAGGGCAGGTTTACCCAGTAGAAGGGTGCCCAATAGGAGCCCGAGAGACCCATCTTTCACGTCGCCCTACCTGCACTAGCGCATGCCCCATCTTTACTAGCACCCCCGATTCAGTAGGGACAGTACAATATGGACATGTGTATAACGTCCATCAGGCAACGCCACAACAGGCACCACCCGCGATTGAGGGTATATTTCCTATCCATGGCACTATGGGGCGTGTTTTATTTGATACTAGGGCATCACACCATTTTATATCCACTATCTTTGCACGGGCACAGGGTTGTTAGCCACATGAGAGAGTACATTGACTAGTGTAGACTCACCATTGGGTAGTGGGTCTTTGATTTTCTTTATATGCTGAGGGGTAGGGATAGAGATTGGGAGTTTAATTTTGCCTGCCGATATGCTAGTCCTAGATATGCATAAGCATGACACCATTATAGGTATGGATTGGATTGCTACTTACAGATCCATGATATACTGTTACAATAGGAGATGTTTTTAGTGGCGATGCCTCATCCCGAGGGAGGATCATCCCACTTGTATTACATAGAGGAGGAGACGTCTAAGGAGGTGGTGATTCCTCTTGATTCGATTACCATTATTCGAGAGTTTTTCAATGTGTTCCAAGAGATACCAGGACTACCACCTAGTCGAGAGATAGAGTTTGTTATAGATTTAATGACGACCACCCGACCAATAGCCCACGCACTGTATCGTATGGATCCAGTTGAGATGAGGCAGTTACGGGATCAGATTGAGCAGCTATTGGGATAGGGCTTCATCCGTAGGAGTACCTCACCTTGGGGTGCTACCATTATATTTGTGAATAAGAGGGATGGTTCATTAAGGTTGTGTGTGGACTACCGAGAGTTGAACAAAGTCACGATAGAGAATAAGTGTCCATCGCCCCGAATAGATGATTTGTTCGACCAGTTGAGAGGAGTTGCTTTCTTCTCCGAGATAGATTTGAGATCGGGATACCATCAGATACGGATTAGGGAGCAGGATGTGTCGAAAACTTCTTTCTTGATGAGATATGGGTCCTATGAGTTTAGAGTCATGCCGTTTGGGCTGACAAATGCTCCAGCAGTATTCATGGGCTTAATGAGCCAGGTGTTCAGAGAGTTGTTAGATTAGTTTTTCATCGTCTTCATAGATGACATACTGATTTACTTACAGACTGAGGAGGAGCATGCCGATCACTTGAGACGGGTTCTTCGGACTCTGTGAGAACATCAAATGTATGCCAAGTATGAAAAGTGTCGATTCTGGTTACAAGAGGTACAATTTTTGGGGCATGTTGTGTCAGAATTGGGGATATCAGTGGACTCGAGCAAAGTGTCGACAGTGAGGGAGTGGGGACAACCCACAACACTAACGGAGGTACGTAGCTTCTTGGGGTTAGCAAGATATTACACGCGATTCATCAGGTCATTCTCGAAGATTACGGGCCCAATGAAAAATTTAGCTCGCAAAGGGGTGAAATTCATTTGGGACGATGCTTGGCAGTTAACTTTTGATAAGCTAAAGGATAAGTTGACGTCAGCGCCATTTCTTGCTTTACCAAGACTAGGAGTGGAGTACTTGGTGTACACTAACGCCTCTCTACAAGGACTTAGTGGAGTACTTCAGAGGAGGAATAGGCTATAGCTTATGCCTCCCTCAAGCTTAAGACTGATGAGAGGAATTACCCCACCCACGACTTGGAGTTAGAAGCAGTCGTGTTTGCCCTACGGATTTGGAGACACTACTTGTTGGGGGAGAAATTTCTCCTCTTCACAGACCATAAGTCACTACAATACTTATTCACTCAACGGGAGTTGAACATGCGTCCACCCAGGGAAGGCCAATGTAGTTGCTGATGCGTTGAGCCATAATCCATTAGGTGAGGTGGCAGAGGTGTGGAAGGCGAAGTGGAAAGAATTGGGACATCAGGAGGCAGTGGATTGATCCTTTATATCCATTATGACAGTCACTCCAGAGATTGTTATGAGAGTGATTCAGTCCCAGGCCACTGATTTGTTTTTCCAGGATCAGATTGTACGGCTTCTAGCGGAGGGGGAAGAGTCCTACTCAGTGAGCTCAGATGAGGGACTATGGTTTAATGGGAGATTAGTGTCCCGAAAGGAGATGATTTATGTCATGCAGTGATGACACAGTCTCATGGATCCAGATTTGCGGTACATCCTATAGGGGATAAAATGTACCAAGATATGAGGCGACAGTACTGGTGGAGTGGGATGAAAAAGGACATTGCGGAGTTCGGGTCCGAGTGTGCCACCTATCAGCTATTAAAGGTGGACCACCAAATGCTTCTAGGATTACTTCAGCCGCTGGAGATACCCACGTGGAAATGGGAGAGCATTTCCATGGATTTCATCACTGGCTTCCTACTTCACAGCGGGGTCACGATTCTATATGGGTGGTGGGGAATCCGTTGACCAAGGTAGCTCATTTTCTATCTGTATGTATGGATTACACTACGGGACAGTATACCCGGATATTTATTGCCGAGATAGTGAGATTGCGTGGGGTACCCTTGAACATCGTGTGTGACAGAGACAAGACTTTTGTATCACGCTTCTGGGAGAGCTTTCAGGAGGCTAAGGGTACTCACCTGCGATTGAGTACGGCTTATCACCCACAGACATATGGGTAGAATAAGTGTACTAACCAGATGTTGGAGGACAAGTTGAGCATGTGTGTCCTTAACTTTGGAGGGAGTTGGGAGAAGTATCTTCCACTGGTGGAGTTCGCTTATAATAACTCCTATCAGTTTACAAGCGACATGGCCCCATTCGAGGCATTGTACGACAGACCTTGTCCTTCTCCTACTTGTTGGCTGGAGGTGGGGGATAACAAGTTACTCGGCCCAGAGGTAATTCAGGAAATGTCAGCCAGGGTTGAGATGATCAGGAACCATATTAGGGTAGCCCAAGACAGGCAAAAAATCTATGTCGACGCAAAGAGGTTATTCAGGGATTGTAACATGGGGGATCAAGTATTATTGCGGGTGTCTCCTATGAAAGGGGTGATGAGGTTCGACAAAAATATGAAATTTTCTCCGAGATACATAGGACCATTTCCCATTATCGATAGGATCAGACTGGTGGAATACAGACTTGGGTTGGCAGAGCACTTTCACCGTATTCACGACGTGTTTCACATCTCATCATTGAGGCGGTTTCTTAGGGATCAGTTGGCCCACACCCACATTACGATTGAGAAGATTGATTTACATAGCGATAGTTCATATGAGGAGATGCCTGTGGCTATCCTAGACCATAGCGAGAGGAAATTGAGGTCAAAGGTAGTTCCATTAGTGAGGGTTTCGTGGGAGCATCATAATGTAGATGAGTCTACATGGGAGCGATAGGAGGATATGTGTTAGAAATATCTAGACTTATTCCTACTAGGTATGGTTTACTTTTCAAATTTCGAGGAGAAATTCCATTATTAGGGGGGGGTATGGAATACCCCGCATTTTTTGATATTAAATAATTATGGGATTAATTAATATTATTAGATTAATTAAATTAAAAAGGTCAAGAAATTTAATTATTAATTAATCCGAATATAAAATAATTATTAACTAGCGTGCCAAGGGTTAATACTTATTGATGGAAATCATTTATTATTATTGTGGGTATATGTAATATGAAATTATATAATTTTTATAAATTGTGGGAGTGCGAAATACGACAGTTTGGTATTTTAAGTCAGGGCCCGCGTGTGAGCCATGTGGGGACTAATTGTATGGGATAAAAAGATAAATTGTTTTTGTATACATCGTCTGGTAATTTTGAGTGCTCCATTGAGTCCAGAAGGGTCGAGATAGTCGAAAAACTCTACCCGGGAATTTTATTTGGACTGCGGGGTAATTTTAGGCCTAACCGGCACCCCGTAGGGGTAGTTTTGTCATTTTGGAATTTGGGGAATTAAAATGGACGAAAATTAGATAATTATTATATCAGTTACGGGAGTTCCATTAGGGTTAAGTTACACAAAAATCAAAAGAGAACCACAGAGGGTGAGGGAGAGCAAATACCAAAGGAGGAAGGCCAATTAACACCACCTTTCACAACCACCACCACCATCGTGTAGATTGAAAAGTGAGGAATGCATCCATACCAACATCATCGGTGAATCAGACATTCAAATTTGATTCAAGTGTTTATTACTTTCTTTCCTTTAGCAATAATCATTCCCATGTTAGTGTAGGTGAATTTGATCATAATTTATATAAGAAATTGGGTGAAAATTAGAGGTTTAATTTATGATTATGGATTGGATTGATTAGCAGTTTAATTCCTTCATGTATGTAGAGGATTAATCAAGAAATTGGAAAATTATATCGATGAACAAATCTGGGTTGGTTAGGTTCTTTAATTAAAAATTTGAAAACTAGGGTTCTTATGATCTAAATTTGGGGATTTTGAATTATAATGATAATGGGTGATGATTTACTGATGTTATATTAGTGGAAATCATACATACATGTTAGAAAGTTGATTTATAATGGTTGATTGGTGATTGGGAATGATCCATAGAGGTTGTAGGTGTTGAAATGGTGAAGAGAACATATCTGAGTAGTGATATCTTTTTACAGATATGGGTCCGGACCACTTTTTAATAGGTTCGGATGATTTTTTTTAAAAGGTCCAGATCATTTTTCAGTAAAATGTCCGAATCGTTTTTCAGAAAAATAGGCCCGGACAGGCCTGCTGTATTTTCTAGAATTGAATTATGGGCCTCTAGGACATCCTTCGGTACTTAAAATTCAAGAACTTTAATGAAGTACACTGATATTTGAAGTGATGATATATTAAGGAAAGTGTGATTTAAGACTTGGGCATATGTGGAATGAATGACCCTTAGAAAATTATGAGAGGGATCATAATCATAATTATTAACACATCGAGAGTATTAAGTTAAAGTAATACTACGAATAGGACATGATACTTAGTTGTGTGAATACCTAGAGATTATAATAGGTCGTGTGTATACCTATGTATTGATTTATTATCTATATAGCATACCTACGCTGCTTACTATCAAGAGGAGGCTTTCGCGTGGTGGGAAGTCTTATCCCGTGTGACCCATTGGGGGGATATTTGATTTGTACCCATAATATATGAACTTGGATATGTACTATCTGTTATGTAGTATAGTTTCGACGGTTGAATGGGAGGGTAGGTATGTGCATGACCCATTTGGCTAGTGAGTATGCTCGGCTCCAATATTTGTGTTATGAAATTTATGGTTTGTGAGAGACGCTGAACCAATTGTTTCTTTACGCAATGAACGATGCATCGAGACACGATAGCAGAGTATGCATTTGCGCCAAGTGGTCCTAACCAAGGGGCGTAGGATTAGTATATATATATATATATATATATATATATATATATATATATATAGAGAGAGAGAGAGAGATGGTGCGCTTGTATGTATATAAATGTTAATGAATGATTCTAGTGCGTGAAATCAGCAAATATGTAAATATTGGCAAACAACATAACTTAGGGGGGGGGGGGGGGTAAAGGATTTACTACCAAAAAAGTGGATATAAAATATAGTCAATTGGAGCAAGTTATTTAATAACGTATCGTATGGGCGATACGAGTCTTCTTCTATGGGTTAATATTTGTAGTTTATGTCTATGGCCTAGTTAGAATTATTATAGATGACTAAGTTAGGTTGGACGTACGCTAGATGTGCACATTAGTGGAGGGTTTTGAACCTCAAGTGAGAGTTTGGATCTAGCATGCACATAATAATTGCATCTTGCAGTTTTAAATACTTGCTAAAATAAATATTTTTACAAATCGGGCTCTCACCCATTGCCTATTATTTCTCTTCTCTTTTATTATATATATATATATATATATTATACCAGGTGTCCAGCCACAGGGTTACCACCAGACTTAGACACGTGGATCATTCGACGAGCTGCAGCTAATGTGGAAGCTGTAGGTTATTAATATTTGACGCTACTATCTCTTCATTCTATTCCTAGTTCAAACCTTTCATTTAGGGCACTATTTTAGGGATATTATTTTTATTAGCATTTCCTTACTGTTAGATTGATTATTATGATACTTTGGTTTTAGGCTTTGAATTGGAATATTTTATCTAGTCTCATTTATTTCATTATTTGATTCATGTTCAGCATTTATTCTTGTGGAATAGATTTGGCTTATATATTAAAGTATGGAAATTATTAGTGGATTAATTGGGTATAATAAATTTGGGAATTATTTTTGACACTTAGCTTAAATAATTATTAGGTGATTAATAATGAAAATTATTTTCGACAGTGATGCTAAGAATGAACCAATCGGACACTTTCATTTTAATTTAATAAAGGACTGATCACCCGATATTTAATTAGTCGGGGTGTCACACTACCCTCCGTCTCTAGCAAGCCGATGAGCCTAGTAAATCTAGTCTTAATAAAAGAATGCGATGTCCCAGTTTAAAAAAAAGTATCCTACCCTCATGCCCATGGCTAGGAAATGTACCTGCAACCGCTAGTTGCGCCTGAGGTGCTGGTGGAATGGGGATACCCCGTACGTTGTACACATGCCCGTAGTGCATCTGCCCTTGCTGCTGTGGGGCTGGTGGAGTTGGTGTTGTTGAATGTATCTGTCCTTGCTACCCTTGTTGGTCACCCTGCTACTGGCCCCTACCTCTCTGTGGGCACTATTTTTTAAAATGTACCATCTGACCACAAACAAAGCAATGCCTCTGACCGTCTCCCTATCGTTGGCCCTGACGAAGCTGGCCCTGTTAGCCCCTCCATTATTCCCTTGGCCTTGACAGCCCTGAGGAACTTGCTGCTGCTGATTAGGGCCCTACTGGCCCTGGCTGAACCTTTGACCTCCCTATCAGAAACCTCCAAGCTTAAATTTCTTAGCCTCATTTTCCTGTTGACTACTTGTCTGCTGCTAAAATCCGCTAGTATCACTACCACCTGCCTTGACCTACTGGATCGGCTCCCCTCCCCTATTCCTTTCCTTCAGATGGAAGCGATGATCCTGATAGTGCAATAGAGCAGCATTGACAACGTCGGTATACGTTACCAGTGCGGGATTCCCAATCAAATGTTGCCTGATCCTCCAAGCCAAATCAGTCACAAACATAGCCTTCTTTCGTTCCTCATTGCTTACCTCATCTGGCACAAAATTTGCCAAACGAGTGAAATCCTTCTCGTACTCCGACACTGAGCGCTCTCCCTGAGTCACCTCACCAAATTTCCTCGTCATCTCGGCCTTAACTGCTAGAGGAAAGTATTTACGATTGAACCGCACCCAAAAATCATCAATGGTCATCGAATCCCTATCTCCAATTGTGGTGATGGACTCCCACCACTGTAGAGAAGCCTCGGTCAACCTGAAGGTGGAGAGCATTTGCCTCTGTACCTCACTGCAGTCAACCATTCGCAAGTGACACTGTATGTCTTTCTTCTAATAACTTGATAAAACCACATATGAACTCCCCTGAAACTCGGGTTAATGACATTTCTGAAAGGCCTCTCGTGCTCGCTGCCACTCTGATGGACCTGGGTGGGCCGGTGCAACTGGGGCCACCACCTCCGCCATCTAAGTTGTCGTCACCAATCCTTGTGGGGCTTGCGGCTGTGGAACCTCTGTCTCTTGCTGAGCCTCCCTCACCTCATCTCTGGCTGCTGCCCTAGCAGGTCTACCTCTCTTAGGCGGCATTTGTAATTTAAACTAGTCATATTAGTTCATTGTCAATACAAAACTAAATAGCAGAAGTACAATAACTCATAAGCGTGAATATAAAGCAACAATCCTAATAATAGGGCACTATATCAGCAGAACTCTACGCTGAAACGTAAAATCCGTACAGATCCTATGGACAGTAGAACCTGATGCTCTGATACCATCTGTCACACCCCGACTAATAAAATACCGAGTGATCAGTCCTATATCAAATTAAAAACAGGATTCTCATTTGGTTCATTCTTAACATCACAGTCAAAAACTTTTTAAAACTTACTAACCATCTAGTATTCAAAAGCTGGAGCCAAATTTTATCTTTATTAATCCAAGAAAAAAATAAATATGAAAATAAAACAAAACATCCAAGGCTGATAGAATCCATTATCACAAGTAATAAAAAGGTCTTGTCGAATAAACCATCAGCTAAATCCAAACCAACATAAATAACAGATAATAATAAATTCCATACAATCTGAAAGGATGTAATTAGATAAAACTGGGAGCAACATGCTCGAATTAACTGATGTGAATCCCTACACTAGGAATAGAAACGAAACAAGCGCCTATCCAAATCCTGGAATATCCACATGTGTTGCAGCTGTGAATCCCTGAAATGAATTTAGGCCTGGCGTCCCTGTGACTGGACACCTAAAAGGGTTTTAAAAAATATTTCGTAGCAAGGGTTAGAATCTAAAATATTTTGAAAATATTTAGCAAATGATTAACTTGTTGTAATTAAAAATGCATGAATGCGCTTCATATTTAAGTTAGTGACGTACTCTCTCTTGAGTACATACTCACCCCTCAACTAATATGCACACCTAACGCTTTTCCTATACCTTCCCCAGTTATCTATCCCATAACTATCTCTTGTTGTTACTCTTCCCGGTATGTTTAAATAAATAATTTATAAGTTATCTATCGCCTTAACTTAAATTGTCATTTTCCTTGAAAACCATATAAAGTTCACTAGTTATATAAATAATACAATTTACTTCATGCATATAATTATTTAACCCATTACATATGTAAAACCATATTACAACATTCACACATATGTAGAATACATAATATCCCATCCTCACGAGTAATAACTCACCTGATATATTCTCTAAAGTGCCATCATACCAGGTGTGCTCACTTAACCTAGTTAACCCAATTCGAAATTGCCCACGAACTTGGCCAAAAATATAAAAGTTGTGGAGGCGGTCATATTTCCTTCCTGAAAGTGAGATAAGCCCCTCACCCATATAACAGACACTATGACCTGGGGATATACTTGCCCTACTCCTCAATCTAGGGGATTCACCCACATCGCAACCTCCCTTGATAACACTAGAGTATATAATATAAATAAATATCTAGTGACTAATATTTATAAGCACACAATATATATGCCACCACACACCGTATATATATATAAATTAATTCCCGGCTTTACCGCGTACAATTTTCGTAGCACTAGCCTAAAATATTCCCAAGTCTATGGTCCGACTCTAATTTAATTAATTTAATGATTAATTAATTTATTACCTTGGTTCCAACCAACCAATATATCCGGACTCGCTCACTTCGCCTGTAATTAAATATTACCCGAGTCCCGACTCCAAATTAATTAGTTTTCCTCCATAATTGATTTAATATAGTGGCGTCGCTCAATCAATATACTCGGACTCGCACACTCGATCCATATTTTATTACTTGGAATTTATTTCACCAACCTATCCATAATATACTCCACATAAATGCTCCCTAATCCCAATTATTTTTCCCTTATAATTGTTAGGAATATGTGCTTCATATTTATTTATCACTAAATACAGCATATAAATTAATTTAAAATTAATTTCCCCCTTATATATAAAACAGGGTGAACTGTAAAAAATCTGGGACCATCGATCGATCGAATACCAGGGTCGATCGATCGATCGAGCAGGTCACCTCCTTCTTCGATTCTGTTTTAGCCATTAAAGACCCTTAAGCTTTTCTCCTCTTTTTCCAGAAATTCCTCGAACATTATTAACATAGACCCCTTATGATATTAGGTACTAATTGCTCTAGAAACCTCAAATCATAAATCAATTTACCTAAATCTCATGTTCACCTATTCAGGTATTTTTTCGAGTTTAAATTGGTCAATTTAATCACTACTCTAATATCAGAAATTAGTCACCAATTCCTACTGGGTTTAACATACGAATCAAATTCTTAATTCTATAACCACATAACACAATCAATTCCACTTTTAATTTCATCAAAGTGTTTCAATCACCAAAAACCCAATTTCACATTAATACCCACTCAAAAATGAATTTTAGATTCACCCACGACAATATGAATTGGTTATCACAATTTAAAAATCACAGCAAGTTAACCACTTGCGTTTTTTAGGTTCGTAGAGTCCGATCCATTGAGGTAGAGGAAGGGTTGATGAAGAACACCCAATTTACTCATTTATTTGTCTCCAAAAAGATCCCCAGTTTCTCTTCCAATTGATCCCTCTAGTTTTCTCTCACACTCTTAGATTTAGGTTTAATACTCTAATCCCATTTTTAGTCTAATGGGCCAAGCCCAAGTGATCCGAACCCCCCGTGTGGGCCCAATTATGCCTAAAAGCGTCCCGAGACCCATTTACTACCCCTGAGCACTCTTTTTAGACTATCTCGATCCATTTGGACTCAACCGTGCGCTCAGAATTGGCATTTAAATCAATTTATTATAAGTTCCTATCTCACACCCTACTTAGTCAATATTCGACCCCCGACTGAGATAAATTGGTACCACGACACTAATACACGTTATGACGTAAATAAATTATTTCTATTCACTTAGTAATTAAATTACCATAAATATTAACCATTTCTCCCGATTAATATTTATATAAAAGTTAATATAATTAATTCAATTAAATGATGACACACAAGTAATTTAAATTTACTCGAATTAATTAAATATTAAAATGTATAGAAATACGAGGTGTTATACCCAAGTAGATAACGTATCTAACTAACCATAATAGGTCTAGCTCGCTCGTATTACACATATGATACGCTACCACAATATAAATAATTAATATTACCCACGTATTATTATTGAGTCATTTATTTAAGTCTCTCTACTTAAATTACTTTTAGATATGCACAATTTATCGGTTCAACTATCACACATAAGTAGATAAATCATACTTGTATATCACACATATAATATATATAAATTTAGCATCCCCCAGAATGACCCTCGTGATGTTGGCATACTTTGCTATCATGTCCATGTACCTCTCGTACCAAATCAAGCACTACGAGTTCGGAATGTCTCCTCGAACCCAAAATCAAACAACACACAGTGGAGGCGAACATAGTTCTAAGCATTTGGGATTTGCACATACCTAACGTACCCAAATGACCTTCTAGTCCCACTAATACACAACAAATAGTGTGTTGGAGGGGAAATCTGTGGGTCTATTGAAAACGCATAAGATCAAACTAAAAAAAATATACATACGTGAAATCCTACGAGAGAGATTTAGGATTTACTGTGAGATCTCTTTGATTTGTTCTCTTTTTATCATGAACTGAATATATGATGGCTCAATTCACCTCACGATCATCTACTGTATCCCCAATATGGACAACCATGAGTAGAGGGTGGGCTCCTATTTCGTGAACACCTTCTTGTCTCCTCTTTTTTCTACGTTGTCTCTCTTTCTCACAAGTATGAACTCGAGTCTTTTGAGTATCCAAGAGTGACGGCTAGGTTAAGAAAGAATGAGACTTAGGTTCATATATTTAGGCTATAGTAAGGACCCTAAGGAGATATAAGGATGTGGCTCCTAATAGGCCTGAGAAAACCTAATCCTTCCCGGATCCTAATCTCAAACCCTGAATTATAATTAATACCACTAAATAATTATAATTGCAACTCCACTCCTTAACTAAAAATTATATTTTTATCTCCTTATTATTAATTACTTAATTCTCCCCAAATTAAGATTACAGATACCCATTAATAAAATAAATTACTAATAATTTATTTGATTAACTTCTTTAAGTCCTTGAGCGGTACAACTTAACTTATTTGTAGTGTCGGATTAATATAATCCACCTGCAGGGTTTGACACATAAAAATCTTATAAGTATCTTAAGGGGGTATCACCAGTCTCTATACCGAGATGTGGATTCCATCCATAAAAGACTTTCACCATACATTAATCACCATTACCCAATTTATCAAGATTATTGATCCAATAAGGTATCTCACTCGATAAGTCAAAGTAATAAATAACTAGTGCTTGTGTCCATCAATCATATCCGGATTAAGAGCCTTAAGTAAAACTAATAATCAAGAGATGTACATTGTCTTATAAAATCAGTATAAAAACAATGACCTCAAATTGGTCTCGTTCATACACACAATGTGTACTAGCACAATAAGTTGAAATTATACAGTTTCCTATAATCAAGATAGACCTATTAAAATATTGTGTTATAATCCTACTTATGATGTGTCCAATTCCATCTAAGACTATGAACGATCAAACTTATATTCCACAAGAACCGATGATCTTATCCTCTGTGTGTAAGTCGTACTCCACACACCAGAACACCTACTGGGCAGAATAAAAGATACCAGCTCTATATAAAATACTGCAAACATTATGTCCATATGTGATTCTCATTAAAATAGGAATAATTGATTTTATTATAATAATAAATCATTAACTAAAATTATTACAATAAATATGATTTTAGTCTACTTCTCTAACAAAGTGAGTCGCCCTAAATTCTATGTTTTGGGGCACTAATCCAGACCTCATTGGAATCGCCAAGGTGGGATAGCCCTCTGCACGGAACCTACCGTGATAGTAGACAACGTAAGTATGTTCACACACATAACAAATCACAACATGGGTATTCAAATAACCTATATATATACATCATTAGCATAGGTATACACACAACCTATTCTATATCCCGTACGTAGTATTTATCTCTCTCGAATACTCAACGTACAAATAATTCTCATATAATATTTATTCCATATTTTTCGGACATCGCTCACAACCCAATGGTTCCATCCATGCCTTATATTAATTCAGTAGTTATACATCTTTATACTATTAATTTAAGTCTTAGGTTATCGTTCCCTCTTCTCGTAAGCTAAATCGTAAATTCCCGATACGTCACTCAATCAAATAAGTCTCTTTGGTCCACATCCCAATTTACCCTCATTAAGAACAACTGAAACCTAATCACATACCTACTGACCTCCTCTAAGTCCTTGTACAAATATTAAACTTGTCCCAAAGTTTTCCCATAATTTATCTCTTAAAAATTTAAACACATAAATTCTGGGGATAGCAGGTCACCTGAACCATTTCTAGTATGGGGTCGAACTGGTTCGAGGCCGAACAGGTTATGGGGGGTAGTCGAACCATTTTGAAACCCTTGACAATTCATCTTCTTCACTATTATGGGTTTTTAAAAATTTTAACCCACACAACCTCCATGAATCATACCCAAGCACCATATAATTTGTCCCAACATCAAATATGAGTATATAAACAAGTTCTAACAAATCTCTATCATTAAAACATCATTAAATCCATAATTTTTAAGAATTCATCAAAGGTTTATCTACACAAACCCTAGTTTTCTCTCTTAATGCATGTTCTTCGTAAAACCCAGAAATAATTTTCTAAAATCATCTAAATTATAAGATTTCGTATTTCTTAAACCCAAAAATTATATCTTTAATGTTTATTCTAACCAATTCATGAATTAGTTCCATTTTTTAATCACAAAAACACATGTTCATGCTAGATTTAATCAATTCTACCATGGCTATAATAAACGCTTTAAAAAAATGCAAGATAAACACTTGCCTTTGCACTAGTAGGTCTGATTTCGTATTGTGTGTGATGAGGATGCCTTCCTTTCCTTCCGATTGCACTCTGGAGGTTAAGGTGATATAATAAAGTACTAAGTCTCGAAGAACTCTTTCTTTCTCCTCTTTAATAACATCCCCTTGATTTCTTAGGATTTAGAATGTGTTTAGATGTTGCCCCAACTAGTTAGAGTTAGGTTTATAATCCCTAATCCCGAAATTAGGTTAACGAACAAAGCCCAAATGATCTGAATTACTATCTGTGGGTACACTATTCCCACTATCTTGACCCATTCGGAATCAATCGTGACCTCGAAATCATAATTCGAGTCATTTTACAATAATTCCCTATCTCGATCCGAAATAGTCTACACACGACTCCCGGTTGAGATAAAATACTGCCACATCACCATCACTCGCTATGACGTAAAATAATCATTTACTGTTCACTTAGTAACTTTATGTCATAAATATTAACCATCATCTCTCTCGGTTTATATTTTAATTAACACATAATATTTAATCCATTTAAATTACGTCACACGTTTAATTTGAAATAATCAAATTAATTAAATTTTAATACTCAGAAATACGGGGTGTTACATTAAGGTTCTTTTATTATTATTTTTTATTTTTATGCCTCACAAAAAAACTTTTAAAAGTAATATAGTCAAGTGTTAAAATGTGACGATTTGACTAACGTAGTCAGGAGGTTGGATGGAACACAAAGTTTTTGAACAAATTTGGAGGAAAACTAAAAACAATTATGAAAATGAGGATTGAATAGGAAATTGACATTTATTTATCTATTAAAGTTCTTTGATAATGTTTATTTTGTATTTTAATGATTTAAGTTAAAAGAAATAGTCAATTGTTTAAACAAATACATTGATTAACATGTAGCACCCCAAGCATTTTGGCATCAGCGGCAACCAAACTACGCCGGGAGTCACTAAATAAAATATCATTCTCAGCATGTGATAAAATTATGAGACAATAAAAACTTTAATTCCATAAGATATAATGCAGTTTAATCCATCGAAATACAAATATTCTTGTAATTAAATTAATCACCATGCTATCTCCAAAATAAATCCATCTCCAAATTATTAACACTCAAATGAGATAATTCAACTATAAATTATTGAATGAAATTATAAGCAACCGTGGAACCGATTGACCAACTAAATCTATAATGATAGTCTCATAATAAAAACGACATAATGAAAAGTAAATCTAAACTGCTAAAGCATATAAAATAAATATTCAACTGCACTCCAAATGTCTCCAATCACTCTTATGCAGCTACTCCAGCACTAAACCTGAAATGGTAGTCAACGCAATTTGTCAGAGGCTACCTCATGAATACTAGCTACTCCTCCCAATTAGGTCCATAAACCTAGAAAAAAACATTATGCATGATAAACATCACAATAGAGTACGTTAAATTTAATCGAGATATATATTAAAATGCGAGTAAAATCAAATACCACTATCTACCCACATAACTAAGTCACCCAAATGTTCAAGTCCAATTATGATATTACCACATTAAATTATCAACTCATGATTATTAATTAAATTAATATATCCAATTTTATTTATGTAACACCAGTATAGACAGTTCACCCTACTACGAGTCCTGCACATATTTCTGGTACGCTTTAATTATTCATGCGACACTAATATAATCAGTTCATCCTATTACGGGTCTTTGCACATATTGTTGGCACACCCAAAGTTTTACACCACAGACAATCCCCTCACTATAGCCAGTTCGTCCAATTTTGTTAGTCCGGCACATATTGATGAGGTTACATGCACGACACGTCAATATAGCCAATTCACCCAATTTCGTTAGCCATGCACATATTAGTGACGCTAACACATACCCATATCGCGATAGCCAGTTCGCTCCTTATTGTTAGTAGTGCACATAATGGCGATGCAAATTCATTTTAATACCCGTTTTTTTTCTTAGGCGTTGATTCCCCATTTTATTATCAAGTTATCACTATTCACTATTGGTCCCACCCTTTATTCGGGTAATCTAACATAAACCATCCTTAGTCCCATAGCTAGAGATCACAAAAACCTCAAGCGTACCCTAGCCTATCATTTAGGATGAATACCTATCAAAATTTCCACCTAGTCTCGCACCTCGTCTAATGGAATAACGAAAAAATGTACTACTTAGCCCCATTCCAGAAATACCCATTAGTAAAAGTTATAAATTCCAAGTTTTTAATCCTGATTTAAATCCTACTTAAAACTTTATTTCTTGATATAAAAATCAACATTTTTACATACCAAAATTAAACAAATTCCATAAATTATTTTTTCAAAATTTTTAATTTAATAAAGATTTTTACGGCTAAAAAATCACGGGGTGTTACATAACGGTGTTATGAAATGGGGGTGAAACACAACTTAAGTTTGGGATTAACATAAATCAAGTATCAATATGAGGGTCAAACATAAAATTAACCAATAACTTTACGATGCAATAGGTAATTGATTTAAAAAATCTCTATTTTCTTCATTTTCTTTTTAAGTGTGTGACTTATGATAATGATCTAGAATTTATGCCCGGCTAGTATCCCTAAATATTTTATATTAAGTAGGAAAATTAAAAAAAAATATTTTCTTAATTTTATAAAAAAAAATAACCATAAATATATTTACCAATTAAATATGTTGCCATCAATTTTCAATAGTCAAACGGCCAGAGGCGGAACCATGAGAGCTCTAGGGAGGGGTGTCACTAGCCCGTCTCAGAAAAAATAGAGGTATGTTTTGTGTAATTTCAATTCAGCCCACCCCTATTTTTAAAGTATAAAGTAACATTTTATAAGAGTTTTTAATTTAGGGGAAAAAATGTAAATACCTTAAATTTTAAAACAAAAACAATCGACCATTACCCTTTTAAAACGCCAAACCACCCGTCCCTCTCTCCTTTTATAAACTTAATTTATCCCCCCTTCATATCTCTCTCTCCTCTACTCGATTGAACTCGTCGTAGGTCGGTCGTACCCCTACTCATCGTTACTTATGCATCTCCTTTTCATCTTCTCAGATGAAATATTTAGCTCATTATCTCTCATCTCTAAAACACACACGGTCATGTTAATGTAACTGTGAGTGCAAGAAATATCAAAATAGAGATCTACGAAATCAATTATAAGTGAAGAAAGTAAAGATCACACACACAATAAAGATATATTTGGTTCAACTCCTTGCCTACGTCCATGGAGATGTTACTATGTTCTTATTAGAATCTCTCCATGCTTGAGGTTATGTCCCATTGCCCCAGGCCAGGGTTTATAATTTATAGATGTGTAAAATACGAGATTAAGTTGTACGAGTAACTCAATGAGATCGAGGATAGCTCGTGGTGTCCCTAAATATCTCCTCCGAGATTGTTGGTAAACTTTTGGTTTGGGAAGTTGGCGAGTAGATCCGCTATATCTTGGGTTTTAATGGCCTTTGGAGCAAGGCACTTCAAATCTTATTTTGAGAGTATTAAGAACCATCTGTCCACTCTTCCTACCAAAATATTACGTGTGAGAAAGTAATTAATGGGATCACACTTTGTAATGATGTGAACTGTAAATGTAAGTAAGTAGTTCCATAATTTTTTTTCCACAAAAATGAAATCCAGACAATGTCTTCCCACATTCATATACCTAGATTCTGTCCCCGAGATCTCTCGAGACAAATAATACATGGGTCTCTCTTCTCCTTCTTTTCTCCTGAGCAATCAAGGCTTGAGTAGACCGCTCTGTAGAAGTGAGATATAGAAGTAAAGGCATGCCTTCTTAAGAATGGAATCATAATTGAAGGAGAAGTAAATATTTCCTTGAACCTCTCAAACATTTTCCTTTGGTCGTCCCCACACACCCATTTTGCCTTATGTTTTTTGAGCAGTGTGAATAGGTGAGTAACTTCCACCAACGGTGGTATAAATCTTCTCAGATAGGAGACTTATACCCAGAATCATGTAGAGGGGAACCGAATTAACTACCCACTTATAATCCCAATAGGGTGAGGGGGTGCCAAACAAGTGGGTGCAAGGCTAGGCTAGGGGGCTGCCACACGACAGGGCCTAAAATAATTGTGATCAAATGAACCCAATAGGGTGAGGGGGTGCCACGCGAGTGGACCCAAAAGTAGAACATGCCAAAATTTCCATTTAATGAGAGGGACAACAATGAGTGGGTCCAAGACAAGCCTTTATCCAAATTATAATGTTTGGCAAAAGGGGCCACAACGAGTGGTCCAAGAAACAAGAAAGAAAAAATAGAATATTTGGCATGAGGGTGGTCAACGAGTGGTCCCAAGACCAAAGAAGACAAAAGTAAGCCAAAACAAGTCACTTAATGAGATAATGCCACAATGAGTGAATTTAAGGCCAAATCAACCCCATTACAAGAAACAAAGTATGATAGCAGACCCAAAAGAGATTAAAGGAATACTATGTGAACAATCAAGTAATTATAATTTTTTTTTATATTGGAATAATTACTAACATTATGACTTTCTTACACAAGTAATCTTGATCGAGCGAGCATGGTTGAGCAAGCCAGTTGGATCTCTCGGGAGTTTTGGTCGGGTGGCTGAGAGTCAAGTTTTTTTGGCAATCTAAGGCCCAACCACTTCAATACCATAGGAAAGAGATAATACTAATAGGAACCTAAGAGGTCACTCATGCACTTACACAATCCACACTTAGTCAAATAAGTGAGTAGCCAAGGTGCTGCTCACTAAGTATTTTCAAACATGTTATTGGAGAGTGGCCTCATTATTTTAAAATATTATTCACCAAGTTACCACTTGAAAAGATATTTAACAAATCATGTTTATTGTCACTATTATCGACATATATGTTTTATGACTTTGGGTTGTGCTAGATGTCGTTTGCCAGAGTGGGGAGACGATAGACATCAAAATGGACAAAAAGTACATTTTCGATGTTATCTCAAAGGAATATCCTTTTGACGTACACCTACCAGATTAGCACTAATATTTTCCTATAAATAGATCCCTTAGTTAAGGTCAAAGAATAATAACATATGTAGCACTGTTACTCTGTCAAAATAGCATTAGCAAGTGTCCTCTCTCCTTCTCCCTCCTTAGTATTTGAAGTGCTTATCTCTTCATTCCTAAGAACCATCACTGCTAAGTGATCCATTTTCTCAGATATTATTATTATTATTATTATTATTATTATTATTATTATTATTATTATTATTATTATTATTATTATTATTATTATTATTATTATTATTATAAATAGACAATTTTCTCAGATAGCAATCATAGAAATTCTATTATAACTATAAATAGATAGTTTTCATCTCCATCTTCTCTTGAGACCTTGGAAACCTTGAAGACGACTTCCATTGGAGTGGGTCATAGCTCACCAGATCCAAATATTCATAGACCCCAGTACAACTACCCTCTTACTTTTGGCAACTCCGTTGGGGAGGTATTCTCATTGTCTTGGATAAAAAAGAGTACAATGTTTTAAAACAACTAGTGTTTGAAGATATTCTAGCCGATAATGGAGTTCAGAGCGATCAAATAGTTAGTGAATATGTCATGGTGATCGGAGAAAGGGAACCATCTCTTTAAAGAGGACAGACCAGTGCAACAGTTGCCACACCACTAAGTAGGATAAATTGGATGAGAATGTTCTTTGAATTTCTGAAGTAGCACGAAGAAAGTCTTTAATACTAAAAGCTTTGTTTACAAGGTTAATAACAAAATGTTATAAATTGTGTAAACTCCGAATAAACTTTTTGGACAAAACTCTTTTTGAAAAACACAAGATGTGTTATAAAAGCTTTTCTGAATATATGGGTTAAATTTTATAGTTGATTACCTTACTTTTTAAATTTTAATAACATTTACTAAATTTACCATGCAATCCCAATCACAACAACAATTAAGAACATTCAAATAAATAGATACATGAATTTTAACGTGGTAAAACCCTTAATCAAAGGAAACATCCACGGTGCCCTCTATGGCACAAAACAAAAATCCACTAGAATAAATTTCAAGTTACAAAACTTAAGCAAACCACAAAGATCCTAACCTAAGTTTAGAATACACCTACATGAGATCCTCCACTCCAAATATATTCTGAATTGGAACTTGATCTTTTCTTGCTGCTTCTTTGTCTTTTCCTTGATCTCCTTCTCTTTGAATTCTGATTCCAGCAACTCTTTCAAATTCAAGATTCTCAGACAGAACCACAGTGTTTAAGTGTTCGTGTGAGATAGTGTTTATGATGTGCTACTACATGCAAACATGCTACTCACCCTCTCAAGATTTATACAAATTTTCCTAACAAATTACAACAGTTCTAAAATTAAAGTTATTTATGAATCTTGATTTTTCAAGCCAAGACTTCTTGATCTTTTATTTATCCACAGATCTCAAGGATACCTTGCTCAGAAGACGGTTCAAGGTCTTAAACAATTCCAGCATTTTGAAAATATTTTTGAAATTGTAAACCTCCAATTGATATCCAACTGGACTAGAAGTATACTTTATTAAAAAAGATTCAGACTTAACATGCAGAAACTGATTGAATAATTTTTGTGATAAAACTTTTTTTTAGATCTGTACACCTTAAAACTTTAGCAAGAGTTCTTTGTGTTCCTTTTATTTTTGTACACTCAGTATTTCATAAAATATGAAATAAAAAATAGAAACACACAACTCACAAGATCTGAAAAATATTTCAAAAACTTAAAAGTTTTTATTTCAAAATTTGTTGAAACAGAATAGATCTAAAGATGTAAGATCTAAAATGAGAAACAAAAATATCGTGTGATGTTCTCTTTTAGAAAAACTCAGTTTCAATAATGAAACTTAAGTCTACCTTAGAGATGAGTTTTGAGAGAATCAATGATATGAAGAGGTCTTCAAAAGGAAAACACAACACCAAGAACACAGAAACCCTAAATGGATCTAACTCTAGAAAATGGGTTTTTTGGTGTTTGGAACTATTTAGGTTTTGGTGTTTCGTTTGGGAGAAACACCCAGGGGTTGAACTATGAAGAAAACTTAGGATTTCTTCTTCTAATCCCTCTCTTATTCTTTCCCCCTTCTCTCTCTTCTCTATACTCTTATTTTTCTCTCAAAAATAATGAAATGGAAAAAGTCTCAAAACGCTGAGACTTAGGTCCTTTTTATACTAAACGTAGAAGGATCCAGAACATCGACCTCAATCCAATGGCTGGGATTGAGCCTTGAGAGATTGACTTTAAACCAACGGTACAACAAATGTGGTGGGTTAAAGATGTATTGATTGGCTTCAAATAGGTTCACAAGGATTGAGTAAAAATGCATGCAGTACATTCATTAGGTTAATCTAAGGGTTGAGAAAGAGTACGCGTTCTGTGTCTAATAGAAAACACAAATCCAATTGATATTTAACCAATACGTGTACGCACCAGATGTAAACAAAAACGCGTGTATAAAGGTAATTACAAAGAACACCTCCAATTCTTTAGCGCTTTTGGATTCTACCCAGGCAAACAATCAGCATAGAAAACAAGTTTCTCAAATTCAATTTATACCCACAACAGTTTTAAAAACATATTTTAATTAATTCAAAACTTATTTGAAAATCATTTAAAAAATATAAAATAATGTGAATTGAATTTAATTGATTTTAAAATGACTTTGAAGTGTTGAAGAACCAATAATGCAAATAGGTGATATATATGATGCAGTACAAGTGTCCTATTTGTGGTTTTAAGGTATATAATTAACTTCCCTTTATGTTGATCTTAAAGGTTCTTTTGGACTGGATTTCTTCAATTATTTTGAACCTTTGAGGATATGGAGTTCTCAAAATAATCTAACCTATTTTGTCTAGATATCCAAACTAGTTGTAACTCCTATATATACATACTCAATTAAGTCAATATATAGCGTGTTCGCATAGCACAATGTGGATATGGCAAGTTTGAGCTAAACTTGTGTGATGCTTGTGATGTCCCCTGTAGGAGGAGCAACAACAGCAACAACGATGGTGAAAGCGGCTATACCATAAAAGACTGTGATGGAACAGGTGGCGACGCTGGTAAGCTTTCCAGAAATGAAGAATTTTTGGATGGAGGAGTCACCCTCCAAGGTTGTTACTATGGAGGAGGTGAAGAAATTTCTTTCCTCTAAAAGGGAGTAGTGTCACATATATGAGAAGCTGTAGAACCACTACCCATAAAGCATCAATGAAAAACCATACCCAAAAGAGTATGTTCCCCTTAAGTTCATAAAATTCAATGGGAAGGGTGAAAACCCTAAAGAGCACGTGAAAAGGTTGTGGAATACCTAGGTGTTCTTGGAAATTACAAAGAGTTAAAGCCACAAGAGTTTTAAAAATATCTTATTGTAAAGGCGTACACGTGGTACTCCCACATGGAGTCAAATAGCATTCCCATCCGGGAAGAGATGCATAGGATTTTTTTGTGATAGTTCTTTTTGGCAGATGACTAGTTCACTCTAAGGCATCTTCCACAAGAGGTGAAAAATCCCAATGAGGAATTGATGAAGTATATCAAATGCTTCAAAGAAAGAGAATTATATGTTCATGAAGATGTAGTAGGCAATATTTTTGCAAATTTGTGTTGAGGGGGTGTTAAAGGAATACAAGATTCACCTGGTTAGGGAAACCCATGATGGTACTTTTAGGGAGTTTACTTGAGTGGCCAATTATATTGCCATGATCATCAATCCCAGGCCCCAAGGGTGGAGAGAACAAGTACCTTTGACAGCAACAAGGTTTCAAGTTTCTAGATGACAAGTTGTTAAATATATTAATGGGATCTCCAAAGGTATGAAAGGGGGCCGGGGGTTCAAGAATAGTAGTGTTGTGGAAAAAAGTTTGGAGTTAATGTCCCACCACCGCTACCTTGTAGTATAGAAAAGTCCATGGACTGTTGTTTTTCCCATTGGTACACGAGGGGGTAGTAGATCCTCCTCACTCTAATGGCTGAATACTAACAGAGAAAGCGGATGCAAAGTTCTGGAAGTTACACCAGAGAATCCAACATGCTACCAGAGAATCCAACATGCTACCCTATTTTATCTACTGTTGTCCATCCTTGCTCAAATGTAATCGAGACCTCTTTTGATGAGGTTCTCAATGATGTTTTTCCTATCAATGAAATAAACGAAGATTTTGAGTATCTTGTTGTGCCTTACATTAATTGTGTGGATTTTAATGAAACTTTTGAAGATGATGATTTTGCAAATGAAAAATTCTTAACTGATCTAAATAAGGTTAATAATAAACAACATAACCACGTTCAAGTTAATGAATAAGAGACTGTTATTATTAATCTCGGTTCTAGTAGCCAACTGCGCGAGATTAGGATAGGGGCCACCCTTGGCGAGCATGAGCGCGCACAACTCGAAGAATTGCTAAAGGAGTTTGTGGATGTCTTCGCATGGTCCTACGACGACATGCCCGGTATTGATCCTGAAATAGCTCAGCACGAGATCCCCATTCTCCTAGATGCCAAGCCAGTTAAATAAAAATTAAGTAAGCTCCGCATCGAATGGTCGCTTAAGGTCAAAGAAGAGGTGATCAAACAGTTGAACGTGGGTTTCATTCGAGTAATCGAATATCCCACATGGCTGGCCAACATTTTACCTGTACCAAAATCAGGAGGAACGGTTTGAATGTGTGTGGTTTATCGATATTTAAACAAAGACTCTCCGAAGGATGATTATCCGCTACCCAACATCGACATGATCGTGGACAACACAGCCAGTCATGCTCTCAAGTCATTTGTCGACGGATTTTGCCGAATACAACCAAATTAAGATGCATCCCGACCACCAAGAGAAAACCGCATTCATCACCCCATGGGAAAATTTTTGCTACACCGTTATGCCATTCGGTCTCAAGAATGCTGGGGCTACCTACCAAAGGGCTGCCACAACCATCTTGTACGATCTTATCCATAAGGAGGTCAAGATTTATGTGGATGATATGATTATCAAGTCCATAACTAGAGATGGTCATATTCCCGCTCTCTGGAAGTTCTTCGAACGACTACGGCAGTATTAGATGAGACTTAATCCATAGAAGTGCGTCTTCGGCGTTACGAAGGGAAAACTCTTAGGATTCATGATCAGTGAGAAGGGGATAGAAGAAGATCCCGCCAAGCTAAGGGCCATACTTTAGATGCCACCTCCCCGAACAGAGAAGGAAGTCTGAGGCTTCATGGAGGAAATTACAATATATCATCCGGTTCATCAGCCAGCTTACCTCCATCTGTGAACCAATCTTTAAGCTCCTCCGAAATGATTCAACTAAGGTTTGGAACAAGGCCTGCCAAGAAGCTTTTGATCGAATCAAGCAATACCTAACCCAACCTCCAGTTCTCATGCCACCACAGCCTGTTCTCCCTTTGCTCTTATACCTAACCATAACAGACACTGCAGCCGGGGCTTTGCTAGCCCAGTACCTCGAGGACTCCCGTAAAGAAAGATCCATCTATTACGCCAGTCGTAAGTTGTCCGGATACGAGGTCAACTACACTTCTTTGGAAAAAGAATGTGTCGCACTTGTCTGGGTCACCCAAAAGTTGCGACATTACATGCTCGCCTTCCCCATTAAACTTATGTCCCGAATGGATCCCATCAAATACCTGCTCGAAAAACCCGCCTTGTCCAGTCGAATGGCCTGATGGTTGATGCTCCTAACCGAGTTTGATATCGTGTACGTCACACAGAAATCCGTTAAAGGAAGAGCCATTTCTGACTACCTCGCTGACTACCCTATAGAAGAAGCAGATGTCTGGATCTCCGAATTCCCAAATGAAAACATCCTATGCACCACTCAAGACCGCCTCCGATGGAAAATGTTCTTCGATGGCGCTTCCAACAAAAAGGGATATGGCATTGGGATACTTCTGGTCGCCTCAGATGACTCCCACACTCCCATCGCCATTAAATTGGATTTCCCTTGCACCAACAACATGAAAGAATATGAGGCATGCACACTTGGCCTCCAAGTCGCTCTGGAGAAAGGTATTCAATACAATCATCTGTATACGGGGATTCTTCCCTTATCATCGGTCAAGTGCTCAAACAGTGGAAGGTAAAGGACGAAAAGCTTCAACCCTTTCATGCCCAATTAGAAGAGTTGGCCTCACAATTCCGAGATATCACCTTCCATTACCTGCCCCGAGCAAAGAACAACCTAGCCTAGGCTCTCGCTACTTTGGCTTCCATGGTCGACATGCCCGAGGAAATAACAATGACCCCTTCCTAGTTCAAAAACAAGACAGGCCGACCCATTGCTACCATATTAAGCTTGTATCCACTAAAGATACCGAACTAGCCAATTGTTGGTACTATGATATTTGGTGCCTCCTCAAACAAGGTAGGTATCCCGAGGGTTCCAACAAGAACGATCGAGCTACCCTACGAAGGCTGGCCGCTCAGTACATTATCTGCCATAAAGCACTACTCAAGAGGAATTTCGATGGAACTCATTTGCACTGTATTGCAGGGGATGACATTGAAAAGATAATGCATAAAATCCATAGCGGGGAATGCGGACCTCACATGAACGGTCACATGCTTGCCAAAAAGATCATCCAACAAGGCTACTACTTGACCACCATGGTCCAAGATTGCACCGCCTATGTTCGGAGATGCCCTAAATGCCAACAGTTCTCCAATCTTCAACATCTACCTCTGCGGGAATTATACAACATGACTTCTCCCTGGCCGTTCTCCACTTGGGGTATCGACATCATAGGGAAAGTTACACCAAAAGCGTCAAACGGGCATGAGTTCATCCTGGTTGCCATCGATTACTTCACCAAATGGGTCAAAGCTGAGTCATACACAGTATTAAATACCAAGAAGGTGGCCAAATTCATCAAGAAGAATATCATCTGCCAATATGGGGTCCCGCACGAGCTAGTGTCGGATAATGATTTGCACTTTGAGGCAGAAGTCACAAAAATAGTCAACGAATACGGGATTCAGAGACACAAATCTTCTCCCTACCGACCTCAGACCAATGGTTCAGTTGAGGCCACAAATAAAAACCTCAAAGCCATCATCAGTAAGATGACCGAAAGTTGTAGGGATTGGGCCGACCGGATCCCCCGCGCCCTCTGGGGCTATCGAACCTCAATTCGAACCTCTACTGGGGCTACCCCTTACTCCCTGGTTTATGGCATGGAGGCAGTCCTACCTGTGGAGATAGAAATACGCTCTTTATGTGTCATGCTTTAAAGTAAGGTTAGTGAAGAAGACTGGTGCCAAGGCCGTCTTGATGAGCTGACCCTCCTAGATGAACGGAGATTAAAGCTCTTTACCACATACATGGATACCATCGCCGAATAGCGCGATCATTCAACAAGAGAGTCAAGGACCGCGATGTCCGAGAGGGGGATTTATCCCTCATAGAGATAATCGAACCCATCTGGGACCCCAGAGGAAAGTTCAAACCCAATTGGAGCGGCCCTTATATTGTGAGGAAGATCTTGTCTGGCGGTGCCGCCTTGCTCACTGACCTGGATGGGGAAGAGATGGCTCGTCCAGTCAATCTAGACCGTCTCAAGAAGTTCTACCCCTAGTCCGAAATCTCAACGCGCTACGACACTTCTCATCCCCTTTCTATTCTAAAAAAAAAAACTCTCCATTTCCCTCTACCCAGAACTACGTGGGTCTAATCCTCTGCAAAAACTATTTTCAAACAGGTAAGAACTTTTTCAAAAACCCCAGAGGTACGTAGATAGCTCAGACTCCTCACGTGAGCACGTCCCCTTCTTTTTCACAAAATACCATTATTTTCTTACCCCCGAGAACGACAGTTCATTCTAAACATCTAATTGAAATCAAGGATTATGTATGCCTTAGCGATGGGTATAGATAATTCAAAATGCAAAACTCATCAAAAGGCACAATTGAATGATCAGAAACTTCTTTATTTCATTAATAAGAAACTACAGTACATATTTCATAAGAAAAAGGAACGGATAACTCCCTTCCCCCTACTACCATAAAAACCAAACAAAATCCCCCACATCTGTTACATAAATAAACTCCCCAGGAGTCCTACCCATAGCTACCCGAAGAGCCTACACCCTCATCATCCACGTCCTGAGGACCCCAATTTTCTCCTGCCTGAATGGAGTGCCGCAAACACTCCATGGACCGATGAGCCTTAACCATCTTCGAAAAGACCACAACACCCCCTTCCATGGAGTCACATAAAACAAACCACCTCCGACCGGTCTCTACTGCCAACATCTTGTTGACTACTTCCCTCCACAACCACTTTATATAATCTTTGGGGACATGGCAAACCTTTCAACCAGACTGAGAGGGACGGGTCGACGGACGCCAATTTTTCCACAGAGATCCTAGCAACAGACGCAAGCGCTCAGTCAAATCTTCTACCGGAAAGAAATTTGAGGTTCGAGGGGGCACGACCTGCGCCCAACCAAATTGGCGCAAAATACGCCAAGGGAAATAAAAAGAGGTCTGCCTGAGACCAACCAGTCGCACATATGAATATTCTCCTAGCTCCAGAATAGGCTGCAATTGTCCCCACCAAGGCACGAACCAATACAGTCCACGAGCCTCGTACTCCACAAGCCAATTCTCCCAGTTCTCAACATACAGGCCCATGGGGATGAAGTAGCGCGAAAAGAAGTTGGGCACAGCCGACAAAGGATATTCTGGAGGAGTCGACAAGCAGAATCTTTCAGACAACCACATGAACAGCATCACAGGGCTACCCCTCAAAAAGTCTGAACGGCCTTCTCTCCAAGCATCCAGGCAATTCAGAGTCTCCGCCAATATTACCGCCGCAGAATTGCGATGGTATGACATCCATGAGGTAATGGCTGCAAGTTGTGGGGCCACACGCACCTCCCCAGTCACCAACAACAATTTTGAAACCAGGCCCAGAACGATGGCTCCAGCATAGCCAGCATCACTTACTTCCCGCGAACGCACGAACTACAACACCGCTGGGAGGGAGATCATCCCTCTGACAACCAATGACCTGGCCGCTGAAGGCGAGATATGAAGAAGCCCGGCCAACAAATCCCTGGGAGAACGGGAAAATTTGGGTAAAGCCGCGGCAACACTAGGATTCACGCCTAGTGTGGCAGAAAACTCCTCGTAGGTAGGACAAACTTCTTCCAACCCAAAGCGGAATACATGGTCTTCGAGGTACCAAAATTGTACTGCCGCCATCAGCATATTTCACTCAAAAGGTCGATTATGCCACAAGTAGACTCGACACATATTAAAGGCATCATAGTCGACATTATAAGAGCACATAGCTTCCAAGGTTTCGAGGTAATTGGCAAACTCGATGCTACCAGGGAGAGACATCTTGCAAGACTAAAAGATGATGGGTGGGTATGAAGAATGCAAAAGGTGTGAGGAAAACACTCCACCCTTCTCCCTTTTTATACTTAAAAATCCTCATAAGGGACATAATCCCTGCAGAAATCGAAAGGAACCCACCCCACAAGGTACTAAAGGCTGAAGAGGGTACCAATCAAAGCTTTCAATTGATGGGACTGGACTGAACTGCCGATAGGCAGGCCAGGGTGCTTGCCTATCGACAACCCCCTATTTTTGGAAATCTCCCTTTTTCCTCTTTTGTCAAAATTAGAAAAATAAAAAGTGATATTCTCAAAAGAATTTCAAAATCCCTTTTTCCTCCATTCCTTCTTTGTCAAATCAGAAAACTCTAAAAAAATTAATTGATATTCTCAAAAGAATTTCAAGAATCCTGTTTTCTCCTTATGGGATTCCCCCATTTTAAATAAAACAACTGTCCTTTGAAAAATTCCAAAAATACCCCTGTTTTACGGTCTCAGTAGCAAATTAAAAAGCGCATGTGCATACATTCATTCATTCATCATTAAGATAAAAGATAGTCAAAAAACTGCATTGCATTGCATATATATGTTTTCTGTGTTACATCATTTTTGCAAGAAATAAAGAAAAGCCAAAAATAACGGGACTCAGCCCGAACCAACATTTCACTCCCTCTCTCTCTCAAGAATTTCCATCCCGGCGACGCCCTCTCTTTCCCCAACGGCGAGACGATGCGCCCCCACTACCCAAGCCAAAGTCTCCTCCGGACGAGGCTGACGGCACCAAGCAAGAAGGAACAGGGACAGCCTCCCGAATATGGGCAGTCTCCGATGATATCCAATCCCTGATGTCCCTGAGCCAAGTGGTCGACACCCGAATTTGCTGCAAAGGAAAGGCAGAATCAATATCAACAAAAGAAATCAAAAAAGAAAGGAAAAGGATCAAAAGGTTTACCGCAGGACGAAGGACGTCTTGTGTCAAGCCCAGCTCCTCCGGATCCATCGCAAGAGGACGGTGTAGCATCGGCACTGTCCCTCCATCAGCCCACCCGATGTTGTACGAAGGAGTGTGCAGCCGAATAAAAGGGACCTCCGAGGTCGCCGCCGCCGCATGTGCCGACGGACCACCACCACTGTGGGAAGACCTCACCGCCCGACTCGAACCAGCAGGAGGGAAAGGCAAGGCATCATGTATGCTGGGAGCCATCAACCAGCTCGTCACAAAGTCCATATAGTCATACGGCGCAACCGTATCAGTATACAACGCATAGGACTCGCCAATCATCGTCGCGATCCTTTCATCCTCCAATAATTGTCGCTCCCGCCTCATAGAAGTAGGAGGCTACGCGGGAGACACCACCACCTCCTCCTCAGCGATCTGACGAATCACCCTCTCCCCGAGGTACCAGGAATGGCTGAACTCGTGCACCAACAAATGCCTCATCTGCGCGTTCACCCCAGTCACCCCCGTATCCTGATTAGCGGTCCCCCAAGGATAAAAGGTCACCTGAAAATCCCCAAGCAGGAATAAGTCAATACAAAATCAGAAGAGGCAAAAAACTAAGAATAAAATGGAAAGAGTCTTACCCTGCCACTGGTCAGGTCGTTCAAGACATGATGCACCGCCTCCAGGGAGAGAGATCCCTTCGACTGCCGGTTGGCCTTACGCCATCGATACAAGCGACAAAAGTCCCAAACGGTGTCGTCCTTCAGAGCAATCAGTGGGGTGTTTCACCCAATCACTTCATAAAACCACGTCTGAATTCACGAGCAAAAAGAGACGCATAAGGAAAATGCGAATGCATGAAAGGAAAATGCGAATGCATGAAATGGAAATTAGCAAAGTAAAGAATACCTCAAGGAGATACGTGGCTCCAGTAAAAGTCTGCCAGCAGCACCGACTGAACGCATCCAGAGAAGAATAAAGAGTCTCCAAGGTTAGACTCCCCCATACCGATCGGCATTGTCTCCTCACCTTCCCGAAGCAGCCCAAAAGTCCGTGCCACTGCCGAATGGCACCTCTCAGTCTATACCGACCAGCACCCCCTTAAAATTTCGTACAAAAATTCCCTGAAAATACCAGGAAGCCTCGAAAGATCCCTAGAAAATTCCTAAAAATCCCAGGAAGGATTTAGAACGTTTTCATCAAGAAAATTTTGCACTCCTTCGGGCGACACACCATTTTCCCCAACGGAGCCCTCAAAATCCAAGCGATTGACCTCTCGGGCAAGGCGCCCGGACCACCTAATCACCTCCTCATCAGACTTTACAACCATCGGCTATCCAGTGAAGTACAATATCACATGGTATTTTTCCCAACAGAAATCAAAAGAACCACTTGCCCCGAGCAATCTCTCCCAAAGGACAATCCAAATTTTCCTCGACCCATTCATCATTCCCCAGCGAAATCTCATATCCAAATTCTTATTCCCAGCGGAACCCCTCTTCCCCAGCGGAATCCTCAAAAACTAAGAGAAATCTCCTCCCGGAAAAACTCCGGAGGATCTCTAAGAATCATCTGATCACTTCCCCAGCGAAATTCTCTTACAGCACCCAAAATAGGTTGTTCCCTACGAGGCCTCCTATAAAGCTTCCCTCAGCTAGCATCTCCCCCAGCTCAAATCAGAATCACAAAGCTCTTTCTCCAGCAGAATCAAAATACAATCTTTATCTACTCTTGGGTTAGAATTGGCCCCGATCTTGGATCGTCACCTTAGTTAGGTTAGAATTGACCTCAGTCCTCGGTCGTCACCACTCTTGGGTCAGAATTGGCCCCGGTCTTAGATCGTCACCTTAGTTAGGTCAGAATTGACCTCGATCCTCGGTCGTCACCACTCTTGGGTCAGAATTGGCCCCAGTCTTGGATCGTCACCTTAGTTAGGTCAGAATTGACCTCAGTCCTCGGTCGTCACCACTCTTGGGTCAGCATTGGCCCCGGTCTTGGATCTTCACCTTAGTTAGGTTATAATTGACCTCGGTCCTCGGTCGTCACCACTCTTGGGTCAGAATTGGCCCCGATCTTTGATCGTCACCGCAGTTAGGTCAGAATTGACCTCAGTCCTTGGTCTTCAATACTCTTGGGTCAGAATTGGCCCCGGTCTTGGATCGTTACCTTAGTTAGGTCAGTTTGGCCCCGGTCTTGGATCGTCACCTTAGTTAGGTCAGAATTGACCTCGGTCCTCAGTTGTCACCACTCTTAGGTCAGAATTGGCCCCGGTCTTAGATCGTCACCTTAGTTAGGTCAGAATTGACCTCGGTCCTCAGTCATCACCACTCTTGGGTTAAATTGACCCCAGTCTTGGATCGTCACCTTATTTAGGTCAGAATTGACCTCGGTCCTCGGTCGTCACCACTCTTGGGTCAGAATTGGCCCCGGTCTTAGATCGTCACCTTAGTTAGGTTAGAATTGTCCTCGGTCCTCGGTCCTTGGTCATCACCACTCTTGGGTCAGAATTGACCCCGGTCTTGGATCGTCACCTGAATTAGGTCAGAATTGGCCTCGGTCCTCGATCGTCACCACTCTTAGGTCAGAACTGACCTCGACCCTGTGAATTGGTCATCCTCATCTCCTTAGGTCCTCAGAACTGACCCCGATCCTCTTAATTTATCATCCCCAACATACTTCTTAGGTCCTCAGAATTGACCTCGACCCTCTGAATCGGTCATACTCCCTCAAAAGCATCATGCGCTGTCTAATCGACGGCTATAATTTATTCTAAACTTACCCGTCGAGGGGCTCTGTAGACACCCCATTCTGTTACCCCTCAATTCTCCTTAGGTCCCTAGTACCTCCCTTCATCACTATAAACCCAGGTCACATCTCGAGTACTGACCTGGAAGCCATCGGGCACCCCCCGGCTCAGTTTGACCCAAAAGTCAAACTCCTCGTCTCGACTGAGACTCAATGAATATTCGAAGGGCACTGAATACCCTTTCCAACGATCCACCCCATGCACGATTCTGACTTACAATGCGGACGAACGCGCCATTTGCGTCTAAAACCTGACCTAGAGGCCACCGGGCACTCCCGGGCTCTATTTGACCTATGTCAACTCTTCAGCTCGACCGAGCCTGAATGAATCTTTGAAGGACACTGAATACCCTTTCCAATGGTCCATCCCGTGCGCAATTTTGACTTTCCATGCCGACGAACGATCCGTTTGACTCTGGGAAGCCACCGAGCGCTTCCCGGGCCCGGTTGACCAAAGTCAACTCTCCAAACCGGGTCAAACTCTTTGGAATGTTGAAGTACATCTCCTAACCTTTCCAACGGTATGCCCCGGGAGCGATTTGGACTTACCATGCGGACGAACGCGCCATTTGCATCCGCGCGATTCTCCGTCTAATGGACCGACAAACACTTCCGAGCCACATTTGACCCAATGTTAACTCCCAAACTCGGGATCATTCCAACGTACTTTTGAAGGTCTCTAAAATACCTTTCCAACGGTATGCCCCGTGCGCGATTCTGACCAACGGTTTGCCCTCGGCGGTCAATTTTCCGAAAAAGCCTGAGGCGCACTGCCATATGGCAGGTCCCAGATCCTGCCTATCGACACCTTCCGATAGGCAGTGCCATGATAGGACCAATCAGTAGTCCCCTGGGGTTATAAAAGGAGGCCTTGGCCTCATTTGCAAGGAGAGCCCAGATCTGATAGAAATCTCTCTGAACGAATCCCAGAAACCTCTCTCGAAGGCAGCGTGATTTCAACTTCCAAATCCTCTTTTTACTTCCACTTTCCATCATGCTCTTCATCAAACTTGGGGAATTAACCACTCTCCATCATCATCCAAGTGCAAGGGCTGCTCTCCAACATCCAAGATCAAGCTCAAAATCTTCAAGAAGGCCCAACTTTCTCAACTTTCTCTTGAATTCTCTTAAATTCTCAATAACTTGTTTTCTTACTTAGTACTTTTATAATCTCATTTCACACATCCTAATATACTTTTTATTTAGTATTATTGCATATCTCTTATTTTCATATAAATAAAAACCCAAAAAAAATAAGAAAAAGAGGGTTTACTCATAAATACCAAATAGGAATTCTCACACTTTTTCCATATTTTTCTCACAACTAAAACACCTTTTCTACACACACACACACACATACAAATAAGACATCCCACATTTGGATTTATGGGATAAACCCCGCCCCTTTGCTTTGTATGCGAACTACGTGGACTTTGATGCCTTTATAGGCTACTTAGGTGTCTCGGGGTAAAACCTGAGACTCGAGTCCTTTCTCTCGCTTTTTTTCTCATTTCCTATTTTCTCTAAATCCACTTTTCTTATATTATACATATATTTGTTTGTAGTGACGCATTATCTCATATGCGTTATCGTTCCCTTATAACGATCAATGTAGGGGTAACCGCATAAATCTTATTTTTGTAATATTACTTTTATAATCTTCGTATGGATGACTCACTTTATCTTTTCCATGATACAGGCCGAGGATTCCTACCTCCATTCTATATATATACACATGCACACATCTCACAGGGGGGGAAACATAAAGGAAAATAGCAAATATCCATGAGAGACCGAAAGGGCGGAATGGGTGCCTAACCCCTTCCCAATTCGTAACTAAGCCTCCGAACCCTTTCTGAATCATTTGGTTTCGCACGCACCAGTGTAAGGCCCTAAAACACGATTAGTAAGGTTAATTATACGATTACGTATAAGTTATGAGTTATAAGTTATAAATTGATTATGTGGTTAAATGAATCATGAAAATATGTTTCTAAATTCATCATTATGTTTATAAAAAAGTAAGCTAGAGTGTTGGTCGAAAGTGGCGATGTTTGGTTGCCAAATGTGAAAGTTATGAAATTTTGAGTAAATAATTACTCTTCTGTTCGAGCACAAATTAGGTGTACTAGTTTTATGATTTTGGGAAAACACAAAAACATGAAAGTTGTAGATGTTTAAGTTATATACTCATAGACACAAAGTGAGAGTAAATCGGGGCCCGAAATAGTGAGTTATGGTGATTTTACGAGGCCGGACAAATCTGTCATTAACGGAATTGTCCTATTGGACCCCTTCCCCAACGAATCGCATAATACCACCTTAAAGTGGTCCCATAGCCACGTTTTTTAGCTCATAAGGCATAACTTATCATCTTTTTCATTTCCTATTACAAGCTTGAGAAAAAATATGCTTATGGAGAGAGAAAAATAAAGTTAAGGAAGAATTTCTTTGAAAATTCACCATAAATCGAGGAATTCTCGTAAGGTAATTACATCTTTATTAAAGTTTGTCACATGGATGAGTTATATACTTGACATGTTTTTATTCCTGATTTGGATATATATTTTAATGATACCCATATTGTTGAATTGTGTTGGAACAAGGATGGGTTAAGAATATATGTTAGAACCAGAGCTAGGATTGTAAATGCATACTTTAAAGTCTTAAATTTACATCATCTTTTCGTAAAGCATTTTTATTTATAAAATTCATGATTATGATGTATATTTCTCCTAAAACATGTTTATTATATGTTTCCATGAATTATACTCAAGGTCAAGGTTATGTATGCTTAAAAATGTTAAGTTATGCCTTAATGTTGTATTTTGACCTAGTTATGCTAAAAACGGCATAAATCATGGAATACTTATTGGAATTGAGTGATTAAAGTTGGAGAGTAAAATAGACTCATACATGTATAACATATCCGAAAATTGTGTAAAAATACCAAGGAATGAACCCTTGGTGATTGTTTGAAGTCTTGGTTTAAAATCTGCCCTAGAGGAGCAGGAATGCATACCAGGTGTTTGACGTTTTGCTCGACATAGAAAATGAGCCCTAAAAAATTTTGAAACATTAAATTTGTATTATTTAATGTGTTTACTGATATTGGGTGGAATATCATAGAAAGTTATATTGTACAAAAATTATGAGAATTCTAGGAAGTTGAAGTTGTGTTGTTGTTTTTCTTGAGAACCGATTTGGAAAAGGCTGTAATGAAATGGGCATAACTTTGTCTAGCAAATTCGTAATTTAATTCTGTAAATTGTGTTAGAACCCTAATTACTTGGGTTTTATAGAAATGTGAAGTATCATATTTATTTCCTCCTTAGTTATTTCTGATTGACCAAATGATGTGATGTATTACTAGGTTTAATGTTAATTGGTGTATTCAGATACTAATGACGTTGACTTGTTAGGTGGGGAAGCAACTAATATCACCATACCAAGGAAGTAGTTTGGTATTAATCTTAGCACCAAATCCAAGGTGAGTGACCTTCCTTATGAAATATAAATGCTTATAATTTCATATGGAAATGTGTAGTTAAACACATGTGTGAAAATGTTTATGGGAGTGATGTTGTATTTATGAAACATATGCATATGATTGAAATGTTAAGTGATGTTATTTAATGTTAAGGACTGTGGTGGGTCCTACAGGATGTGGCGGTCCTGTTAATCCAACTTAAAGGTTTGTGTACTCGGGCCTAATAAAGGGATGTGGTGGTCCCCAATAACTGTGGTGGATTAATTGGACTGTGGCGGGTCCAGGCTTGCTAGAGTTTCACAATTCCTGTTGGGTTATAACATTAAAACAAAATAAAAATGGTTATTCAATTTGGTTATAGGTGTGGTATATGGTCATTCACTAAGCTTTTATTTCTTACACTCCTGTAATGTTATGTTTCAGGTATGCCTATCGTTTGGAGTTCACTGCCAAGTTAGGACCTTAAAACGGGGGAGTGACGGATATTTAGTATGGTTTGAATATCAAGATTTCTTTTGTGTAATTATTAAACTAAGGATCTTGGTTATGTAAAGTTATGTAGTACTTATAAGTTGTAAGTAAAGGCAGTTATGTTTTCATATAAATATACCTTTGAAAAAAAAATATTTTATGCTATTTTTCCTTAGAGATTTAAATTAAAGCATTGTTTAAGCCAATTTATCTCTAATTAAAAAAGATGAATTCAACAAAAATTAAGTCGGGGCGCGACAACCTGGTATCAGAGCGTGGTCATTAGGTTCTGGATAGGGTGTGAGGGCCTAGAGTGGCAGTGGACACTAGAAAGTGAGTTTGTTATGCACCTGAATTTTGACTAACAATTTTAATATTAAATTGCTGCTATTGTATTTTGTTTAAGTGAATTATATTGTAGTGAATGATGGATCCACATGAGACACATGATGGAGCGGAGGGTGAGGCATCTTATGTTCCTAATAGTCAGCAAGGACATAGACATATTCAAGTGGAGGAACCAGAGGTGAAACAACAACCTACTGATGATGTGGGAAGAATATTACGTGTTGTGGCACAACTTATGGAACAAGCAAGAGGTGGAGAACATGGTAGGGATAGGGACAAATTACATGAGAGGTTCATGAAGTTAAATCCTCCTGCATTTACTTGGACTACGGATCCGTTAGTGGCAGAGGGGTGGGTTAGAAAGATGGAAACAATATTTAAGGTGATGGAAGTGCGAGATGAACAAAAGGTTTTGTTAGCAACCTTTAGGTTAGAGGCTGATGCAAAGTTATGGTGGGATGCAACAGAAAGGTTACTTACTACAATGGGGGGAGTGGTTCCAATAAATCCTCCACAAATTACATGGGAGAGGTTTGTGAAGGTGTTCTTTGAAAAATATTTCCCAAGGCTTTATAGGAAGGAGAAGGAGGAAGAATTTATCATGTTGAAACAGGGGAATCGAACAGTGGCAGAGTAAGAAGCTTTATTTATATCCTTATCTAGATTTGCACCTAACTTGGTGAGGATGGAAGAAAGTAAATGTGATCGGTTTCAAACCGGGATGAGTGTAGATATAAAAAGCATGGTTGCTAATATGAAGATAACGGATTATGTGGACTTGGTGGATAGGGCCATGGTGTCAGAAAAGTCAATAAAATAAATGCAAGTTGAACACTCGAAGAAAGCTAGACATGATGGCATAAGGTCATATGGATGGGAGGCGGGAACCTCAACTCAGAGTGTAGCACGAGGAGTACCTAAGGGCCAAGAATTTAAAAATAATAGAAGTGCACGTGGAAGATTTCAGGATCGAGGTGGAAGGACTGGGATGAATCGGTCAGAAAATGCATCTGTGTTGGTGCCGAGGGCTATATTTTGTTATAGATGTGGTGGTCAAGGGAACATGTCTCGAGAGTGTACAATAGCTGAGGCGACACCTTTGTGTTTCCATTGTCATCAACCGGGGCATTTACGAAAGAATTGTCCAGCAATGGGAGCTACAACATCAGTTGGGAGTGTGGCAGTAGGAGGTAAGAGTTCTACACAGAATGTACCCAGGGGAGGTAGAGGAGGTATATCGTAAGGTCAAGGCCAAGGAAGAGTGTTTGCACTGACGCAACAAGATGCACAAGCTATGCCTAACGTAGTGACATGTACACTTCCTATTGGTGATAAAGATGCTTATGTGTTGATAGATCCTGGTTCTACACATTCTTTTGTGTCTTTGCTTTATCTGTTGCATCTTAATAAAACATTATCATCATTAGATTCTGGTTTAGCTATTGTTACTCCAGTAGGGGGGGTTGGTTTTTATTGAGAGGGTATATAGGGAGTGTGTGGTGCGAGTGGGTGAAAAAGAGTTACTAGTTGACTTATTACCTCTCGATATGCGCGACTTTAATGTAATACTGGGTATGGATTGGTTAGCTTCATATCATGTATGTTTGGATTGCTTTAAAAAGGAGGTAGTGTTTCAGTTACCGGGTGAACCTGAATTTAAATTTATTGGGGAACGAAATATCACTCCAACTTGTTTGATTTCTGCTACAAAATGTTATGAACTGCTAAGGAAAGGATGTGAGGGTTATCTTGCCCATGTGGTGGACATACGACAAGAGGATGGAAAATTATCAGATATACCAGTAGTTAATGAGTTTGCAGATGTCTTCCCGGAAGAACTCCCAGGGTTAGCACCAGACCGTGAGGTAGAATTTGTGATTGAGTTGGTACCAGGCACCGTACCATTATCTATTGCACCATATCGCATGGCACCTGCAGAATTAAAGGAGCTAAAAATACAGTTGCAAGATTTGTTAGACCGTGGTTTTATAAGGCCTAGTGTATCACCGTGGGGAGCCCCAGTATTATTTGTGAAGAAGAAAGATGGAACCATGAGGTTGTGCATCGATTATCGTCAATTGAATAAGGTGACTATCCGTAATAAATACCCACTACCCAGCATTGATGACTTGTTCGATCAGTTGCAAGGAGCCAAAGTGTTTTCCAAGATCGATCTCAGATCCGGATATCATCAATTGAAAGTAAGAGATTGTGACATTTCTAAAACTGCTTTTCATTCCAGGTATGGACATTATGAATTTCTTGTCATGCCATTTGGGTTAACAAATGCACCGGCCGTATTCATGGATTTGATGAACCGTATATTTCACCCATACGTGGATTCTTTTGTTATTGTCTTAATTAATGATATTTTGATATATTCTCGTAGTAGGGATGAGCATGAATGCCACCTGCGTATTATTTTACAGACCTTGCGAGAGAAGCAGTTGTATGCTAAATTTTCTAAATGTGAATTTTGGCTAGACAGGGTAGTATTTTTGGGGCATGTTATTTCTGCTGATGGTATTTGTGTAGATCCCAAGAAGGTAGAAGCAGTAATGAATTGGGAAAGACCAACTAGTGTGACATAGGTACGTAGCTTTTTGGGATTGGTGGGCTATTACAAGAGGTTTATACCGGGGTTTTCTTCTATTGCATTGCCATTGACTAAGCTTGCCAGAAAGGAGAACAAGTTTGTGTGGAGTGGTTATTGTGATAAAAGCTTTGAAAATTTAAAGGGTAAGTTGACATCAGCTCCAGTATTGACTATCCCAACAGGTACAGAAGGTCTAGTTATTTATAGTGATGCTTCGTATCAAGGACTTGGATGTGTATTAATGCAGCATGGAAAGGTAATTGCTTTTGTTTCTCGACAGTTAAAGATACATGAGCGCAACTACCCTACTCATGATCTTGAGTTAGCTGCAGTAGTTTTTGCATTAAAGATCTGGAGACACTACTTATATGGTGTTAGTTGTGAAATTTTTACTGACCATCAAAGCTTAAAATACTTGTTTACACAAAAAGACTTGAACTTGAGGCAAAGAAGGTGGATGGAACTTATAAAAGATTATGATTGCACGATACATCACCATCCAGGTAAAGCTAATGTTGTTGCTGATGCTTTGAGTAGAAAATCTCTAGGCATATTATCTTGTATTTATTGTATTCGAGTGGACCTGCTGAGAGAGTTAGCTTTAATGGGGGTGGAATTAGCTTTGAATGAGTCTTATGGAATAGTGGCACATTTAAATGTTAGACCCACGTTGATAGACTGGATAAAACAAGCACAGGCAGGAGATACAGAATTGGAGAAAGTTAGAGATAATATGAAAAAGGGTAAAGCAAATGAATTTTCTATTCGGGATGATGCCATTGTTATGTACAAAAACCGTTTGTGTGTACCTAACGTGCCTGATTTAAGAAGAATGATTTTAGAGGAAGCCCACTGTTCTTTATATGCTATGCATCCAGGGAGCACGAAACTGTATAGAGACTTGAAACAATGTTATTGGTGGCCGGGAATGAAACACGACATTGCAGATTTTGTTGCTAGATGTCTAGTTTGCCAACAGGTGAAGGTGGAGCAGCAGAAGCCAAGTGGTTTACTACAGCCCTTACCTATTCCTGAGTGGAAATGGGAGCATGTTACTACAGATTTTGTCATAGGTTTACCAAAATCATCACGAGGGTTTGATTCTATTTGGGTTGTCGTTGATAGGTTGACTAAGTCTGCATATTTTCTTCCTGTTAAAACTACTTACTCCATGGATAGATATGCCAAATTATATGTGGATGAGATTATTAGATTGCACGGTGCACCTGTTTCTATTATTTCTGATCGAGATCCTAAGTTTACTTCTCACTTTTAGCCTAGTTTACAAGAAGCTTTGGGGAATAAATTGAAATTTAGTACAGCTTTTCATCCTCAGACTGATGGGCAGTCAGAAAGAATGATCCAGACACTCGAAGATATGTTATGAATTTGTGTATTGGAGTTTAAGGGAAGTTGGGATAAACACTTGCCACTAATAGAGTTTGCTTATAATAATAGCTATCATTCGAGTATTGAGATGGGTCCTTATGAAGCTTTGTATGGGAGAAAATGCAGAACTCCAGTGTGTCGGACTGAAGTAGGAGAATGAAAACTTCTTGGGCCAGAAATTGTATGGCAGACTACTGAAAAGATCAATCTCATCCATAATCACTTAAAGGTGGCGCAAAGTAGACAGAAAAGTTATGCATACAACCGAAGGAAAGAATTGAAATTTGAGGAAGGTGATCGAGTATTCCTACATGTTTCTCCTTGGAGAGGGGTTATGAGATTTGGTAAGAAGGGAAAGTTAAGTCCCAGGTACATTGGCCCTTATGAGATAGTGAACCGGGTTGGATCTGTAGCTTATAAGTTGGCATTACCACCAGAATTGTCTCGGATACACGATGTTTTTCATATATCCATGTTACGTAAGTATGTGACCGATCCTTCACATGTGTTTATTTCACAACCGATAGAGCTTCAAGATGACTTAACCTACATGGAGGAACCAAATGCTATTGTGGATCGAAATGAGCAAGTGTTACGTAGTAAAACCATTTCACTAGTTAAGGTGATGTGGAGAAGTCAGAATGTGGAGTATGCCACCTGGGAAGGGGAGGATAACATGAAGAAGAAATATCCCCATTTGTTTGGTAAGTTTCTTATGCGTCAAATTTTGAGGACGAAATTTTTATAAGAGGGGTAGAATTGTAAGGCCCTAAAACACGATTAGTAAGGTTAATTATACGATTACGTATAAGTTATGAGTTATAAGTTATAAATTAGTTATGTGGTTAAATGAATCATGAAAATATGTTTCTAAATGCATCATTATGTTTATAAAAAGTAAGCTAGAGTGTTGGTCGAAAGTGGCGATGTTTGGTTGCCAAATGTGAAAGTTATGAAATTTTGAGTAAATAATTACTCTTCTGTTCGAGCACAAATTAGGTGTACTAGTTTTATGATTTTGGGAAAACACAAAAAACATGAAAGTTGTATATGTTTAAGTTATATACTCATAGACACAAAGTGAGAGTAAATCGGGGACCGAAAAAGTGAGTTATGGTGATTTTACGAGGCCGGACAAATCTGTCATTAACGGAATTGTCCTATTGGATCCCTTCCCCAACGAATCGCATAATACCACCTTAAAGTGGTCCCATAGCCACGTTTTTTAGCTCATAAGGCAGAACTTATCATTTTTTCATTTCCTATTACAAGCTTGAGAAAAAATATGCTTATGGAGAGAGAAAAACAAAGTTAAGGAAGAATTTCTTTGAAAATTCACCATAAATCGAGGAATTCTCGTAAGGTAATTACATCTTTATTAAAGTTTGTCACATGGATGAGTTCTATACTTGACATGTTTTTATTCCTGATTTGGATATATATTTTAATGATACCCATATTGCTGAATTGTGTTGGAACAAGGATGGGTTAAGAACATATATTAGAACGAGAGCTATGATTGTAAATGCATACTTTAAAGTCCTAAATTTACATCATCTTTTCGTAAAGCATTTTGATTTATAAAATTCATGATTATGATGTATATTTCTACTAAAACATGTTTATTATATGTTTCCATGAATTATACTCAAGGTCAAGGTTATGTATGCTTAAAAATGTTAAGTTATGCCTTAATGTTGTATTTTGACCTAGTTATGCAAAAAAGGGCATAAATCATGGAATAATTATTGGAATTGAGTGATTAAAGTTGGATAGTAAAATAGACTCATACATGTATAACATATACGAAAATTGTATAAAAATACCAAGGAATGAACCCTTGGTGATAGTTTGAAGTCTTGGTTTAAAATCTGCCCTAAAGGAGCAAGAATGCATACGAGGTGTTTGACGTTTTGCTCGACATAGAAAATGAGCCCTAAAAGATTTTGAAACATTAAATTTGTATTATTCAATGTGTTTATTGATATTGGGTGGAATATCATAGAAAGTTATATTGTACAAAAATTATGAGAATTCTAGGAAGTTGAAGTTGTGTTGTTGTTTTTCTTGAGAACCGATTTGGAAAAGGCTGTAATGAAATGGGCATAACTTTGTCTAGCAAATTCGTAATTTAATTCTGTAAATTGTGTTAGAACCCTAATTACTTGGGTTTTATAGAAATGTGAAGTATAATATTTATTTCCTCCTTAGTTATTTCTGATTGACCAAATGATGTGATGTATTACTAGGTTTAATGTTAATTGGTGTATTCAGATACTAATGACGTTGACTTGTTAGGTGGGGAAGCAACTAATACCACCATACCAAGGAAGTAGTTTGGTATTAATCTTAGCACCAAATCCAAGGTGAGTGACCTTACTTATGAAATATAAATGCTTATAATTTCATATGGAAATGTGTAGTTAAACACATGTGTGAAAATGTTTATGGGAGTGATGTTGTATTTATGAAACATATGCATATGATTGAAATGTTAAGTGATGTTATTTAATGTTAAGTACTGTGGTTGGTCCTACAGGATGTGGCGGTCCTGTTAATCCAACTTAAAGGTTTGTGTACTCGGGCCTAATAAAGGGATGTGGTGGTCCCCAATAACTGTGGTGGATTAATTGGACTGTGGAGGGTCCAGGCTTGCGAGAGTTTCACAATTCCTGTTGGGTTATAGCATTAAAACAAAATAAAAATGGTTATTCAATTTGGTTATAGGTGTGGTATATGGTCATTCACTAAGCTTATATTTCTTACACTCCTGTAATGTTATGTTTCAGGTATGCCTATCGTTTGGAGTTCACTGCCAAGTTAGGACCTTAAAACGGGGGAGTGACGGATATTTAGTATGGTTTGAATATCAAGATTTCTTTTGTGTAATTATTAAACTAAGGATCTTGGTTATGTAAAGTTATGTAGTACTTATAAGTTGTAAGTAAAGGCAGTTATGTTTTCATCTACATATACCTTTGAGAAAAAAATATTTTATGCTATTTTTCCTTAGAGATTTAAATTAAAGCATTGTTTAAGCCATTTTATCTCTAATTAAAAAAGATGAGTTCAACAAAAATTAAGTCGGGGCGCGACAACCAGTATGTCTTTGGATGCCATTCTTCGGGGTGGCTTCCCCTTTTTCTTTTGTCTGTTTTGATTAAAATAGACTGGCGACTCTTAATCTCTCTACATTTTTCACACCTCACAAAATTGACGCCGGCCGAAGCGATCTCCCGAGCGGGGACGCTCGGGACCCGAAGGATTCCTCCTCCCTCCGTAGCGGGGATCGGCGGGGATGGCCACAAGATCCGTGGATGAGTTTAGGGAGTACTATAACATCCCCAACTGGGTGGACATTTAATGTGCCCCTGTTCCTCGCAATGTTCGAGACATTGAGGATGGGAATTGAATTTATGTTCTCTTGTTGTCTTGGGGGGTCTAACTTTTACCCCAAATCGCCTGTTTTTACACTTCTTTAGTTATTTTTACATAGTCCCTGTTCAACATTCTTCAAACATTTGGAAAACTATTAATGGCGTACATAGGATCAACAAAATCTATGGCACCAATTAAGGTATTGCTAAAATCTGCTATTGTTATACCTTTTCTCGAACGAGATCGGGTCTCCTTTACCTGAAAGCTAGGAGTATTGATAGGGTGTTGGTTGTCAATCTACCTGATTCCCATAAGGATTATTTGTACGAAGGCTTTATCGCCAGAAACTTGTAGTTCCTTCCCCAAACCGAGGGGACTTGTATTACTTGTGTATTTCATGTTAGTGTCTTCTTTATCTTATATCTTATTTTTTCTTTTTTAGAAAAGGTGAAGAGCTTTGAACTTGCTCCCCACAAAATCCGAGTTGCTGAGATGATAAAATCTTGGAAGATAAGGTAACTTCTGGCTGACGGGGAGCATCCGAGATTGACTGCTTTCCTTTTAGAGTACAAAAACACAGGAACTAGATTCATTGCCCGACCTATTAATAGAATTACTCACCTCGATATCCCAAAAGAGGTCTCTACTGAGACAATTCAGTTGGACGAGGAGGAAAGTAGCTCTGGTAAAGGTAGTGTAGGAGGTGACAGGGTTGGTAGTGGTGAAGCTGAGTCTATTGAAGTTGAATCTAGCAAGGAAGATTCAGGTAGTGAGAGGTATTTCAAGGGGTCTTCTAGCTCGGAGGCAGGTTCAAAAATCTCCAGTGAGGAAGATATGATTACCCATATAAGGAATCTAATTAGGGATGATGATGATAACGATGTTTTGCTATCTCGTGGGATAAAAATGCAGAAGTCTAGACCTGGGGACACTGTTACTAGTTCCAAGACTATAGACCATGAGAAGGAAAGGAAGAAGAAGGAGGATGAGTTAGTGAAGAGAGAGAGAGGAAGAAAGAGTAAGATACGGTGAGGATTTAAGCCGAGAAGAAGGGAAGGGAATAAGAGAGGAGGAGAGAGGAGGAGAGGACAAAGAGAACGCAGGCCTCCTTGGTTACTGTGTCTGCCTTGGTCGAGGGGGCCTCTTTCGCCCTAACTCCTCAGCTGGCTCCTGTAGTAATTGAGAGAGAGGTTTTGCCAGTTGACCGCGAGCGTTCGTCAACAGTAGGGACTGACCAGTTATCCCTGAAGGCAAGTCAGTGGATAACATTGGTAAGTCTATTCCCTTTCTTTTTTCTGTAATTTTTTTCTTTTCATTCTCTTTGCTCATGTTTTCTTATTTCTTTGTACTTCGTTTCTGATTTCACTATCCTCTACCATAGTCGTGACGAACTGGTAAGAAATTTTTTTGAGATTGAAGCGAATCTGAAAGCACCCATTGCTACTAAGACATCTTTCAATCATGCTCTATCTGAAGCTAAGGCTTCCTTTGATAAGGAAAAGGAAACAACCACCAAAGAACTGCAAGAGCTGCGGCAGTCTTATGAGATGGTCTTAACGAGCAAGCTGGCAGTTGTTGAGGAAAATTAGGTGCTTACTGAGAAGACTAAGAAGATGGAGTCTGAGGCAGAGAGCTCTTATAATTCTTTTTGGGCAGCAAAATATGATGATGGTGATGCCCAAATTGACTACATCAGATTGTCCAACTTTATAAAGGTTGGGATAAGGCTTTGCTTGCTACTCAAGTAGATGTTAACTCCCCTCTCTTTGATGAGCATGACCTTGGTCCTAAACCTATCATAGAAGAGGTACCTGCCTCTTCTTCTAACGAGGTTCCAGCTGCTCAAACAGTTGAGGGTTCTATCGTTGTCAATGCCCCTATTTCTTAGGGAATTACAAATGTTACTGCTGAGGGAGGTGCGGCTAGGACAGGGATGAGCGAGGCTATTGCAGATGAAGGGAAAAATCCAGTATCCTCAAAACAGACTGAGGTTATTGACTAGGCTTCTAGGGCTACCTTACATTTTTTGTATGTTTGTTCTCTTTTTCTAGTCAATGTACATGTATGCCACTGGCGTTGATATTAAAGGAATGAAAGAGTTTTGATCATTTGCATCCACTAATTTTTTTTTGTACTTGTATGATTTGTATCTCATTGACCTTGAGGAATATATCTCGACTACTTCTCATCTAGGCCAAATCCTTCGTACTAATATGAGTGACCAAGTTCATCGTGCCTTCATAAATATTTGCAAGTCTCTTTGAGTAAGGAACCTAGAATACAAGAGCTAATACGAGATGGTTGCTAAGATGAAATATAGACTTGAGGAGATGAGCAAGATTGATACCTCTATTCAAGAAGAAGTAAATACTCTCAAGGGCACTTGAGGAATACGACTTGAGGAGATGAGCGAGAGGCGTCTGAAATCAATTTGGTAGACGAGATGCTTCAGCGAGAAAATGACACCTTGAGGAATAAGATTTCTCGTTTAAGGGAAAATTCACCGAGAATTGCCCCGTTACTCCTCCAGGGCACTTCATCGTCGACTAGGTAGTGAGCTGGAGCCATTGTTAGTAATTATTAGAGGGAGATTATCGAGCTGAAAGGAGATATATGCGGGGCATACATGATTACTGTTGGGCTTCAACGGGATGTCACCAAATTGAGGGATCTATTCAAGAATAGTCCTCCGTACATCTGGTCAGATGGTTATAACCAAGGTTGGACCGACGCTCCCACAAAATTAAAAGAGGTTAAGGAGTTGACCTTTATAAAAGGATGGTTGAGTTCCCTCAGGGAGTTAAACGTCCCCAGGAATTATGTTCTCTGGTATCAACATGAAATTTCTCCCTCAACTTTGATTACAAATCCATTCAGGAGGGATGATCACTGGATTCCTATAGACGCAATCCCAAGAAATCTCTTAGATCCGAGCTCATACGAGGTCAAGGAGGAATTTTTCCCTCATCTAGATGATGGTTGAAGAGTGCGGGTAGCTAACTATCTTGCCCAACGACCTAGCCCTCCTTAGGGTTCCGATTGATTTAACACATGTAGTTATTTGTACATGTAACGATGTAATAAAGTATTTATCTTTTGGGCAATCGTCGACTAAGCATGTGTTACTTTTTACTTTGTTAATCTCTCATTTAGTTATCTTGGGCTTTTTTAGCCGACTAGATTTGACTTAGGTAGATTTATAGAGTTGATTGTCGAGTTAGTATCCCCCAGTACAGTACTCTTTAGTTTTACCATTTGACCTTACCTTACCTTTTAGGTTGTGTCGTCACCTAAGAAGAGCAGTGGCAAGGATACACCTGGTAATGGATAATCCATTCAAGTAGGAGTTTTAGGCCAAGCAATGTTGGCGACCAACCTAAGCTGGTCAAGTTGCCTAAGGGTCCCCTATAGGGCTTCATTTATTGCCAGGGGAAAACTAGGTGGCCAATTGTGCTGATAAATGCCTGAGGAGGGTCTTTACTTATCGACCCTACTAGATATATCTTGGATAGAAAAAGATTAACTAATGAGGTGCAACCGTAGAAGATTACACAAAGTATCTTAATTGCGCATGTTAATAGGGGAGCCTGTAACTTAGAAAGGATGTATATACAAAAATGTATTTAAGAAGAACAATACTCATAGAATGCCTATGCCAAATAAGTTTTATTAATTAGAGAAGTTCAACATTACGTTTGCAAGAAAATAAAAAAGAAATCTAGAAGTAGAATTTCTTCAACTTGACTGCATTCCAAGCTCTTTGTATCTCCCTGCCCTCCAGCGTTTCCTATTATTAAGCTCCTTGCAAGTTGTCCCTTATCACCTTGAATGGTCCCTCCCAGTTTGGTCCTAGCTTTCCATCCGATGGCTTCACAGTGCTTCCAAGAACTTTCGTTAGGACATAGTCCCGAACCTGGAATGCTCTTTGATTGACTTTTTTGTTATAGTGCTTTGATAACTGTTGTTGGTAAGCTTCTAGTTATACTAGAGCTAATTCCCTTCATTCGTCAGCTAAGTCAAGTTCAGCGAGTAATGCTGCATCGTTCTGGCCATGGTCGATCAAAGTGGACCTCATGGAAGGGAGGCTAACTTCCAAAGGGATAATTGCCTCCATCCCATACATAAGTGCGGATGGTGTCTCTTCAGTTACTCGCCTTGGGGTGGTGCGATAAGCCCATAGGATATGGGTTAGTTCGTTTACCCATGCTCTATTGGCTCACTCTAAATGACTTTTTTAATCCATCGATCACCATTTTGTTGGAAACCTCATCATGTTTGTTGCTCTGAGGGTATCCCACAGAGCTGAAATAGTGCTTGATCCCATGGTCGCTGTAGAAACCTTTGAAGAGGCCTCTCTCGAACTGGGTTCTGTTGTCAGTGATGATAGTCTAGGGTATCCCAAAGCGAGTTACGATATTTCTCCATATGAATCTTATCATGTCTATGTCTCTAATGTTTTCTAGTGGCTCTACTTCTATCCATTTGGTGAAGTAGTCTGTTGTGACCAATAGATACTTGCGATTATCGAATGCCGTTGGTAGAGGGCCCATGATGTCCATACCCTATTGGGTGAAATTCCATGGGCTAGTAAGTGACTTTAGGTCCCTAGGTGGCTGGTGAACCATAGTGCATGAAGTTGGAACTTTTCGCACTTTCTAGCATAGATTCCAATGTCTTTTTGCATGTACAACCACCACTACCCTTCTTTAATTGCTTGAAAGGCCTGTGACTTGCCCCCAATATAACTCCCATAGATTCCCTCATGGAGTTCATGCAAGACTCGCTCAACATCCTTTGGATAAATGCACTAGAGGTAAGGGCCAGTGAAATACCTCTTAAACAACTTTTCCTTAGGAGATAAGTGAAAGCGAGCAGCTTTGAATCTTATCTGATGAGCAGTCTTCTTATTCGTTGGTAGTATACCATTTTTCAAATAATCTATTACGGGGTCCATCCAATTGGGGGTTGTATCGATCTGGAGAATGTGCTCTAAGTTCGAAAGTTTGTTGATCTGGTTGATACTTAGCTGGGTAAGGAAATCGATCTGAATTTTCCTCTTCAAGTTAGAGTTGATTGCTGAGCTAAAGGCTTCTAGGGCATTATCATGGATGTTTTGTCCCTTAGGAAACTATTGGACACTAATGTGTTCAAAGTTGGCCATCAATCCTTTCACAGTGGCGAGATATGCTACTATCCTTTCATCTCTTGCATTGAAATCACCACTTATCTGATTAGAGACCAACTGCGAGTCGCTAAAAACTTGGAGTCGGTTTGTTCCGAGCGTTCGTGCCTTTTATAGGCCCATTATTAGTGCCTCATATTCTTCTTTGTTATTGGAGGCTTCAAATCCAATCGTGATTCCTTGCTCGAGCATTGCATCTTTGGGGGTAATCAGCACGATGCCTACCTCTACCTCTCTGGAATTGGAGGCTCCGTCAACGTATAACTTCCAGACACCTAGCTCTTGTGGTACCTCCTTAAGATGGTTGGTACCGGCCTGATCGCAGGCTTTCTCTCCAGCGAACTCAGTAATGAAGTTTGTGAGTACCCGCCCCTTGATAGCAGTCCTTGGTTGAAAATGAATATCGAACCTCCCGAGCTCAACCGACCATTTTGACAGTCGTCCTGAGAAATCCTCTCCCCTTAACACAGTATTGAGAGGGTAAGAAATAAGTACGAAGATTGAGTGTGCCTCGAAATAGTGCTTCAATTTCTTCGAGGCTACCATTAATGTTGTTGGGGTTGTATATTAAAAGTCATGGTTCACTAGTGAATTTTAGTATGTCTATTTAATGAGAATCTTCACAAGTAATGTTTGCATTAGATTATTTTATATATTTATGAATATGTGTTTATGTGTCTTAGGTGTAATTTTAGGCTCATATTCATATAGGCGCCCCCCAACGGTGGAGTCTATGTGATATGGGATAGTCAAAAATTAGTTGGTGGTATACACTTAGACACAAAATTATAGTAGGATCTCCAAAGAGTAATGCTATTATTTTGTAGGACCGAAGTGTCAGCTATTAGTTTTATTTGGCATAATCTTTACTTAGATGGTAAAATTAAATGAATTGTCCTGCCTAATGTGATTATGTATAGTAGGTTCTCCAAAGAGGAATGCCATTCAAACAATAATTGGGATGCTAGCGAATTCTTTTAAAATGGTATAGGGAACTAAATTTAAATTGAATTCAAAGTCAATTGCTTGTCATAATATGTTACTTCTTATTTTATTCTCTAGTTTTAAATGGTAAGTCTAATATTCACGTATTTCATACTCAGTTTTATATACCTTCTAGTAATAATTAAAAGGACTGAATTTAAATTGGACATTTTATTGACGATAAAGTAATGCATATGTGTATGTTCTTAGTGTTGTCTTGAATAGTCACATTATAAGAATTCTATAAGGAAATATGGAATATAAGTGGAAAAGATTAATTGTATGACATAATATGACGTATTCATTAAGTTAGATATATCGTGATATTAATATTAATCAGTGTTCAGTGCCTACAATCTGATGATTATCTCACATCTAATGTTTGATAATTAGGGCATATAGTTAGGCAGGTTGCTATGAATGACTTTAGAGGAATATTATTATGATTGATATAACCTTATTTATAAGATTATGTCTTGATGGTGATTTCTCATCTGAAGGAACTAGAAATCTAAAGAGGGGAAATAGACGTGGAAACCCATGTCGATATCCTCCTCAATAAAAGGTTTTATCAAGATATCATATAAGTATTTAAGTTACAAAAATAACTTCACTTCTTAGACGAAAGGTTTATAAAAGCAAAAGTTAAATCATAAACTATTAAGTCGGAATTCAGGCAGTGGTGGGGTTTCAAATACATCTAGCGAATTATGTAATCACAAGTGAATTCACTAAGAGCAATCAGAATACTAGTAGGAGTTAATAGGCTTATCTTCTTTAAAAGAACAAGGTAGATAGATTCTATTTGCAAAAAGGTTGAATAATGTTTAATGGTTTGTTCTACGGTAACTTGGATTGTAGAAACTTGAGACATTAATCATTGGTTCCAAGAAACCACTCAACTAGTGATAGGTGAATTTGTCTACTATTGGGAATTTATAATTATAGTGGGAGACGTGAGTCTCAGTTTTGATAATTAGAGATTAATTTTAAATGAAGTATATAAGAATAGAAGGAACTTTAGTTCAGCTTCTACTCTTTTTTGAAAGGATATTTGTTTTATTTTAATAACACATGTGTGTTGTTAATGGTAATAAACAATATATTCATCTCTAGTACTAAAGCGAATAATCATTATAAAATAAATCTCATATTTTGTACACTGTAATTTTTTAATAATATTCATGATTTATCACTAAATGGATAAGATTATTCTGTACAAACCATAATATATATATAGCTCCAAATACTCAGGTCATTTTGTCTAAATGAATTCTTAACTGGTGGAAGGTGGATTCTTACATTCACCGAAAGTGGAGGCACTTCTAGTTAATGAATATGGTTTAAATAAAAAAATGATCAGGAGGTATTATAGCTACAAAAATATTAGAATTGGTTTATTATTATTGGTGTAATTCTATAACTACCTATTTAGGAATTTAAGAATTACAAATCATTAGTTCGAATTATATCCATGAAGATTATGCCACAATTTACTTTCAGTAACGGTGCGTCAAGGAAAGAAGATTTTGGTTTCTTTCACACGTGATAAAATTCACGATGGTTATTTATAAGATATATATACACATATGTCAAGATTGTTTTCCAAGTCAAATTTCTTTACTCCCATGAAAAATATTGGATCGTTTTCAACTCAATTCCAGTATTTTATATAATGGGTAGTGCAACACTTGTGTTGAGAAAAAACTTGACAAGTTGGAACAATGATACATGTTTAAATCTATATTCTAGATCACATTCCCAAAAGCGTTGTTCATAACAAAGAATTTTTAATAGGCTTATGATAATTTCTTTCATACCACCAGTATAGGTGAAAACATCACAAAGAAATGAGTATGACATTTTTCTACCTTATCGTAGTGGGAGAATTGTCAATTCTCATAATGGTTAAAACCATATAAACAAATCACAATTTGTACACCCGTAAAGGGATAACTTTATCATAGTGGGAGCATTTTTTATTCTTAGTATTGTCTCCCTTCGTGACCCCTAGAGAAGAAGATAACAAACCCTGTAACTATAATAAGGTTTTCCTTCACTTGGATGCATAACATTCTTGGAAAAGTTATGATATTTGGTACCATATAGATTCGTCAAGATGGGGTCATACCCATCAGTTGTTAGTGAATCAAGTAAGAGAGGTAATCAAATTCCTGATTTTGATCAATGGTTAAATGTGTTCAATGTGTACAAATGGAGTGATAAAATCGTGGTGGTGTTTTTAGCTACAAGATGTATAGATACATTTATCATCGCACGCGATGTAGGGATATGTCATACAGTTAGACTGTGGTAGTCCAATAAGTTCAATATGAAAACATTAGAAAATTTTATTACATTTTTGGGATCAAATTAACATTTGATCACTAGAAAAAATGTACTTTTACTTATCTAAGTTATCATATTGATATTGTTCTTTTGAGGATTTTTATGCAATATTCGAAGAAAGACATTCGGTCTTTTAGATTTGGAAATTTATATTACTTGAGAATAGAAAATTGGTTTTGGTAGAATAAATATTCAAGTACCTGAAAAGGATTAATGAATATATATTTGGTTGCCAAGTAAACTGATAAGTAACTTGTAGGTTACTAACTCATGTATTCGATCAGATTTAAGATTTCAGAAAGTGTATAGAACCCCTTTTACAAGAAATTATACATAAGGGAGTTTCTAGTGGTTGTGTCTGCATTGGTTGTAAACTGGTAAGCCTTTTACTTTATGTATGAGGTTAGGTTCATAGATTCATGACTCCATGTCTTTGAGTATAAGTGGGAGATTGTTGGGTTTGTATACTAAAAGTCATGGTTCACTAGTGAATTTTAGTATGTCTATTTAATGAGAATCTTCACAAGTAATGTTTGCATCATATTATTTTATATATTTATGCATATGTGTCTTTTATTCTACACAGTAGATGATTTGGTGTGTAGAGTTCATCTTACACACCGAAGATCAGATCATCGGTCCTTGTAGAATATAAGTCTGGTTCACAATCTTAGATGGGGATGGACACACCATCAGTAGAATTGTAGCACACTGTTTTAGTAGGTCTATCTTGATTATGGGAAATGGTATAGTTTCATTTATTGTTCTAGTACACTTTATGTGTATTGAATGAGACCAATTAGAGACAATTGTCTTTATACTGACTATATAAGATAATGAAAATCTCATGGTTGTTATGACTTCTTAAGATCTTAATCCAAACATAATTGATGGACATACACATAAATTGTTAGTTACTTGGACTTATTGGGTGAGATTCATTTATGGATCAATAAGCTTCGTAGATTGGGTAATGTCGATTAGTGTATGGTGAAAGTTAATTATGAACGGAATCCATGTCTCAGTAAAGAGATTGATGATACCCTCTTGATGTAGCTTATAAGTTTTGATTATGTCAAACCCGGCTGGTGGATTTAATTATCCGACATATCAAATAAATTAAGTGAACGGTCTCAAAGAATTTATAAGAGGTCGATTAAATATAATTGTGAGTAATTTAATTTAATCGAAGGGTATCTCTAATCTTAATGTGGGGAGATTATTAAGCATTCAATAACGTGGAGCTCGAAATGATAATTTTGAGATAGTAGACTAGAGTGTAATTATTATTCTTTAGTGGAATGATTAATAATTTATAGAATTATGGAATTAATTATAGAGTTTAATTAGAATTCCTAAATTCTATAGGAAGCTAGTCTTTTATTTCTCCCGGGGGTCCCCATGCTAGCCTATATAAGCAACCCCTTGTCTCCTAATAAGTGAGGGATGAATATAAACCATGAAAACACCTAAAAAGGAATAGTAGAATATAAATCATGACATTTATTGGCTTAAAGGAATAGCATGGAAGATCTCGAGGTCTCTTTCAAAGCTCTTATATTGTAAAATTTGTTAAGGGCAATCGGAGAGTCCAAAAATTCTGAAAGTAGAATCACGTGTTCCTGACATATAGAGGAAGAAGCCCGAGAAATTTCAATCATTTAGAGGTCGTTTGATCCCCCTGTCTCACACATCTTTACCAAATTTCAACTATCCAAACAGATGCACGACACGGCATGGTATCTACTTGTTAGAGCCATAACCTAAGAACCATTGATCTGATGGGGTTGAAATTTTTTCTACGGGTTCCAGAGGTCGAAAGACATAAAAACTCAAGAAAGATCTTTTTTTAAGACTACTATGATTTTTAAAAAAAAATCATTTCGTTTTTATGGCTGACACGCCGTTAAATTTGTGACACGGGTCGATGTTACATGAAAGAGATCAAATCTCTATGGTTCAAGCTAGAAGGAACCACAGAGGCATGAGATCTTGGATATCCTATGTAGATACACCTTGTGTAGTATTTTTTTGATTCGATGTATATGCGTTTTCGATAGACTCTTGGACTTCCGCTCCAACAAATGCAAAGGCGCGCTTCTCTAGTGGAAGGTATCACTGCTCGACATCAAGAAGATTTTTGCTCGTGTAGTAGATCGGGTGCTGACTTCGAGAATTGGAAGATTGCATAGTAGATCATGTAGTAGTTTTGAGAATTGGAAATTATGAAGCAATGTCAAAGATCGATTCAAATCAACAATTTAAACCCTTCTAATGATGGTTCACACTAACCCAAGAAGATTTGCTGCCTAAATCCTTAATGAGAAGACGCCTCGCTCCCCAAACCTCACGCAATTCAGAACAGTGCCATTTGGTCACAATAAGGGTCATTATTTAAAATTCTTGAACCCAAATTGTGGCCCAAAATTTTTAAGGGCAATTGTGGGTACCACTTACCTCTTTGCAGACCCAAAGGAGTAGCCCAACTAAGCCCTATTAAAAATAAGGAGCGCCCGTCCCAATCTTAGAAGCTTCAAGATGGTTAACAAGGGATGACTCGGTCTATCCCTAAAATCTTGAAGTAGATATTTAAGGGATAAAGGGTTATCATGTTGGTATCCAACACCCACACTCTCTTAATTTTCATATATATATATATATATATATATATACCTGGCCCGGGGAAAAGGGTATGTAAAACAAAGAGAAATACAACGAGTAAACCCCACCGTGGACGTAGGCATATTGTCGAACCACATATATATTGTGTTGTGTGTGATTGTGATTATTCTTGTTCGTGTGCTTTATTTTCTGGTGATTGCATTTACTTATTAGTTGTGTTGGGATTTCTTGTCCCCACGATTGGCATCGTCTGTGGGAAGCGGTCGTTCTTCCTTTAAGAAAGCCTTCACCAACAAGAACCTAGAATGTCTGATCACAGCAGCAATGCCCCTCAAGTGGCGGATATTAAAGAGCAACCTATCCCTCAAGGGTTAGATCTCAAGTTCAACGCTCAAACCCAAGGATTCGCACGGAACATAAAGCCTCAGAAGAAAGCCAGGGGCCAACTAGGTCTACACAAGTTTCCAAGAAGATCGACGCTTATGAGGCCAGGCTCCAAGAGCAGGAGGAGGCTACTCCCAAGAAGGAAGCCAAAAATGCTCACCTCAAGAGGCAGCTAGAGAGGAAGGAGAGAGAACTCAATCGTAACATGAGGCAACACTATTATCGGACTCCTAGCCCTTAGGCGAGAAAATCTCATAGCCGAGGAGGGAGCCCGAGACATGGGTCTCAAGAATTGAGGGACACATGTCAGATGATGATTGTTCTGAGAAATAACAACCAGCTCATTATTACAAGAGCATAGTCCTAAAGAATGATGATTTACAAAACTTAGTCTGGAGAGAGATGGCCCAATACCCAACACATCAGGGTGCCGAATCGATAAGAGGGCAAGCCAGGAGAACTCTCAAGACCCAAATGAAGTACCCTTTTTCAAGGGAAATAGAAGAAGAGGAAGCCTCCAAGAAGTTTGCAATGCCTAGGTTCAAGATATAGGATGGAAAGACGGATCCCATCGACCATGTCAGACAGTACAAGCAGGATATGACCCTTTGGAACCACAAGGACGCACTGATGTGCCAAATTTTCCTATTGATCTTGCACGACGTAGCCCAAAAGTGGTTTGAGAAACTCCCCCATAAATCCATCAGGAACTTCGAGTCCCTAGCAGATCTCTTCACACCTCGCTTCATTACCAGCAGCTCCCATCCGAAAAGGTTATATTCTTTGTTAACAATAAAGAAAAAGCCCCAGGTGAACCTCAGAGACTACGCAAAGAGGTATTAGGAGGTGTTCAACGAGGTCGAGAACTACTCGGAGTAGGTCGTTGTTGTATCCTTCAATATTGGCTTACCCAACTCCTACCTCTTGCACAAGTCCCTCACTAAGAAGGAGGCCAGAGCCATCCACGACTTGATGGCTCATATTAAAAAATATGCCAAAGTCGAAGATGTGACCCATCTCCGTGCAGAAGAAAATGGTCGCGCTAAGGTTTTTGGTAAGGGGAGTGACATAAATGAGGGTCAAAAGAAAGGGAGTGAGAATAGGGGTAAGAATGGCCCCAAGAATGGGAACAAGAGTGATACCTTGAAGTCATTTCAAGCAGTAAATATAGTTTTCAGAGAACCAATCTACAAGATTCTGGCAAGGATCAAGGATGAACCATTCATCAAGTGGCCCAAGAAAATGGGTGGAAACACTTCCAAGAGGAACAATGCACTGAGATGTGCTTTCCATAAGGAGGGTGGGCACAAAACCGATCACTGCAAATCCCTCCAGTCCCACCTTGAAGAGGTAGCTCAAGCTAGACACTTGACGTAATTCATGTAGAAAAAGGAGAGAAGGTAGGTGCCAATGGAGATCAAAGGCCCGATAATGCATCGACCATGAGTTCGTAATAATTCATGGGGCGTCTGCCCTCAAACATATTCAAGGAAATACGGCTCGAATGGAAATAAAAAAAATTACACGAGTAATGCGAGATTTTTAGGTCAATCCAGCCAAAACACAAGTTGGGAAGCATCAGTGAGCAGAAGATGTCAACTATAACAAGCAAATTGTGTTCACAGATGAGGACATGATGGGAGTGAGAACCGCACATCAGGATGCACTGATCATTACACTCAAGATAGCTCCTTATGACATCGATAGATTTCTCATTGACCAAGTTAGCTCATCCAACGTAATGTATCTCAACCTGTTCAGGAAGTTGAAATTAAATGTCACCGACCTAAAGGAAGCCACCGTTCCTTTGGTTGGCTTCTCTGGAAAGATAACCATCCCCTTGGGAAAGATCGTGCTTCCAGTAAGGGCATAAAACATCTAAAAATAATCGGATTTATCGTGGTTGATATTGATTCGCCCTACCATGTAATCCTCGATAGAGAATGGATGCACGTAATGAAGACCGCCCCATCTACCTACCATCAGAAGCTCAAATGTGTGACTGAACGAGGAGTGGTGGAGATACATGGAGATCAAGCGATGATAAGAAAGTGACTTATAGCAGCCATCGATCCCAAACTAGAGAAGAAGGTTGAAAAAGTTAGAAGCAAAAACGAGGAACAGGAGAGGCTGATGCCCTCCAAATAGAAACTAAAACATGGCAGACCAGGAGTGGAGGAGATCGTGCTCCTCCCCTTTGAAAGGGTCATCGAGGACATGGAGGAAGTCACAGCCAGTGGCAGCTCAAATGATAGAAAGTTTTTGATTGGAACCGAAGTCATCGACTGTGAATTCCACCTCTTATCCAAACTTAGTTAGTGATGGAAGAATGCAGGGGAAGGCCATTGCCATGAAAAATATATGGGGGAAATCTGGAACTGATTCCATGTTGGTAGGGGAGAAGGAAGGAACCTGGAGAAGCTGAGAAGAATCCCTAAGAAATAATACCACCCACCCGTTTGGAGTAAGGTAAAGAATAACTCATCAATATTATTAATAAATGAACCCAAGGATTGGTTGGGGGACTTTTTATACCACCTCACAATAAGAGCGATATGGCTATGAAGCGAGCGAGGCTCTAGGGAAATGTTTTGGAACCTATCAAATAAGAATCCCATAAGAATAAAAGAGTTAATGAAGTTTGTCACATTTAAATGAATAAGTGAAAATTCTAATTCCACATGGGAACAATCCACCCAGGTATACATGGTTCCCAAAGTAAGAGCTGCGAGGGACACGTTCCTCCATTCAGTAATCATGACAGCAAGATGAAATATCAATTCAAAAGGAGAGTCATTTGGCATCCCTTGAAATAGAAATCTACTCAGATTAATCATAAAGAATTCAATTAAGTGGGTTATAGAGTTGATCTTTGGGCCATCTTGGCTCTTAGGTACCCTTCTCGAACTCCCTTATTTTGGAGTTATCTCAATGTCTTAAAACCAATATTTTTACCACTTAGAAAAAGAATTGTTGGTGGCCTCTGTCTAGTTAATTTCATTATAATGAGGACATTCTCACAAGGCCTGATGGATCTCCTCATACATGACCCTCTCGACATCATCCTCATAACTATCAGTAAGCACATGACTTCCTAAGAGAGGGAGACTTGTGAACTTGGAAATATCTTTAAGTGTGATAGAAAACTTACCCCAGGTGGTAACAAAGGTATAAAAGTCAACACTCCAAGGATAGGACAAAATATTGAAAGTGTTGGTGTGTTTGGTAATGTTACAAGTCTTTAAGATGATTAGAGTCCTAGTCAGACCAAGCTACTCGAAAATAGCCTTTTGTGTAGGCACAATCATAATATAATTTATACAATGGTCTCACTTATTTAGGGCACCACTACAAACATGAATATTAATATTAGAGAAGGGAAAGTCACCTATATCCACTCGTACACACAGAATGCTGTTAGCTAGTACAATATGAGTATCTACAGACTCAACAAAGCTGAGAAATGGTTGCTCGTTGATCTTGGCAAAAAATTCAGACTGAAACCTATCGAACGAAGGCATGGAGGTGTCCTTCTCTACAAAGTAAGGGGCAAGACGATAAATGGTAAAATCATTTTTCTAGTGGCTCTTGAGATACTCTTTTTGAAACTTAGTCAAAGTAGTGGCACTGTCAGTCGAAGGACTAGCACCACCAGATCCATAAATTATAATGGTGGTGGAAACAACCATGGGGGAGGCCACGGTTAGGGCTCTAGTGGCAGTAGTGGTGGATATGTTTACCTGAGTGGGCAAAGAACCTATGAGAATCTCACTAACAGCAGTAGAAATAGAGGTAGATGACATAGTAGATGAAAAGGCCATTGAATCAGTGAAGATTTGAAGAGGAAAAATAATGGAGGAAGAAGGGTTTTAGGAATAATATATCTCTTTCTCTCTCTAAACTCTGGAAATTAAGAAGGTAAATGAAAGGCGGAGTGTGATTTTTTGGAAATAGGTATTTATACCTTGAAAGGTATGCACGCTTGATGGCTCAAGAAAGAATACAAATGAATACCCAAATCATGAAATGAGAATTTCTAAGCAGAGACGTGTCTCCTCGTGACACTAAAAGAGGCATTAGTATGGCAGACCTATCAAGGGCATCAATTGCCCAACAAAAGTAACGATTTGACTGAAAATGAAACTTCAAATTTCTACAAGATAAAAAAATTTTCGTGCAAAACTCTTTATGTCAACCGACACAAACATTTTTCACATGGGTCTAATGTAGAGGAGAGCCCACTTAACTACCCACAGATGAGCCTAATAGGGAGACGGGGTGCAAGGCTAAAAGTGGGGGTTGTAACACAATCTGGCCTTAAAATAATTTTGATAAAATGAACCTAACAGGGCGAGGGAATGCCACATGAGTGGGACAAAAAGAATAACAGACCAAAATATCCATTTAATAAGAGAGTCCACAATGAGTGGGTCCAGGAAAGACCTTCATCCAAAATAGAATGTTTGGCAAAAGGGGCCACATCGAGTGGGTCTAAGATAGATGAAAGCCAAAAAGGAATATTTGGGCTGAGGGGTTCCACAACGAGTGGTCCCAAGACCACAGTATTCCAAAACAAGTCACTTAATGAAAGGACTCCATAATGAGTGAACCTAAGACAAAAAGAGAGACACCTGTTCAAATAAGTTTCGAGGCTAGTAGGGGGTGCTCAATGAGCAACCCCAAGACAAGAAACAAATTATGGGAGCAAACCCAAAATATTGAGAGAATGCTATGTGAAAAGTCAAGTAATTATAAACTTGTTTGTATATTGTAATAATTACTAACATTGATCGAGTGAAAAGGGCTCGAGCAGGCCAATTGGGATCTCTAAGGAGTTTTGGTCTCGTGGTTGAGAGGCAAGTTTTGTTGGGACAACTAAGTTCTAACCACTTAATTAATTTAGGAAAGATAGAATACTAATAGGAGGGAACTAGGAGGTCACTCATGCACTTGCAAAATCCACATTTAGTCTAATAGGAGAGTAGCCAAGGTGATGCTCACCAAATATTTTGAAACTGCCAATTGGTGAGTGGCCTCCAAGGCCATTCGTAAACTTTTAAAAGATTTTGAAAAGATATTTACCAAATCATGTTTTTTGGTACTATGCTCAACATATTTTCTTTTTGACTTTGGGGTGTGCCAAATTTCGTTTGGTAGAGTAGATAGACGAAAGATAGCAAAACGAGACAAACCTTTCAGATGTTGTCTCAAAGGAATATCCTTTTTTAGCGCACACCTTCCAGATCAGCCCTAGTATTTTTCTATAAATAAAGCCCTTGGTTAAGGTCAACGTATGAGAACACAAGTAGCACTGTTACTTTGTCAAAATAGTACTAGAAATATTCTCTCCCCTACTCTCTCCTTGGTATTTACCGTGGTTGTCTCTTCACTCCCTAGAACCATCACTTCCAAGGGATACATTTTCTTAGATTATTATTATTATTATAAAGTTATAACTAATCATTGTTTTCTCAGATTTTAATCATAAAAATTCCATTGTTACTAAAAATAGATAGTTCCGTCTCCAACTGCTCTTGAAACCTTGGATACCTTGAAGACAACTTCCATTAGAGTGGGTCATGCCTCACCACATCCATATATCCATAGAACTAAGTATAACTACCCTCTTATAAAGATTTTGAGTTGCCTCTAACTTTTCGATAGCGACATCATTTAAATAGCCTTACATTTTTCAACGTCAACTTGAACATTATGCTTACTGATGACAAATCCAATTAATTTTCCCATAGTAATCATAAAGGCACATTCTCATGGGTTCATACACATTTTATACTTTTAACATCGCTCAAAGACTCTTCTAAGATCTTTCACATGCCTTCTCTCTTTTTTAACTTCATTACATGATCATGCACATAAAATTCCAATATATCTTGAAACAAGTAAAGAAATATTGCCATCATGTTCATTGGTATCTCGCCCCCGTATTTTTCAATCGAAAGGGCATGGTTGTATAGTGGAAGTTGCCTTAAATGGTTTGGAAAGTTGCTTTCTTTACGTACTTTGGATCCATTTTAATTTGATTGTTTCCAACATAGCCATCCATAAAACTAAACATTTCATAAAAATCAGTTGAGTCCAAATAATTATCAATTCTTGGGAAGGGAAATTTATCCTTTGGACAAGCATGATTTAGATCTCTGAAATTTATGAAGACTTAGATATGCCTCTTGTCCTTCTTTAGCATAGGCAGAATGCTTGATAGTCACACTGGATGTTGAATGAGCTTAATGAATCCAACAAAAAGCAACTTCTCCACCTTCGCATTGATCTTCAAATCCATCTTAGCTTTATACATGTCATGGCCTGCCTCACTTGCAAGGTGTTGGGCAAAACGTTTAAGTTGCGAGAACTTACCTCTGGATATAAAACCAACATTTTAGTTTACTTTCATGGAAAAAAGTCTATAAATTCTTTAAATAGAGAAATAAAATCCTCCATCTTCTTAGTACTTAAACCTTTAAAAATAAAGACGGGCCACTCATAGTCGCCTTCAACTCCCAAGTTGATCTCCTGAAGATATTCGAGCTGCTATGGTGGATCGTCTTGTATGCATTATGGTGCCTCTTCTAGCTCTTCAATGTGTTCCACTATGTGAGCGTTATGAATCACAAAACACTTTGGTGCCGAGTTGACGCTCTCATCTCAAAACGTCACCCGCTCAGATCATTATAAGAAATAAATGATTTTTTTGTTAGGAACAAAATAGTCTTGAAATTGTTCACGAGTCTTGCCTCTTTTTTTAAAATTCTCTTTCCATTTCCTTTGTTCTCAAAAGGTGCACCTTGTGGGACCAACCTCTTTTGCACTAACTTTTTGTGTTTAACTCCTTCTTGGGCCATGCGGGGCTTTTCTTCTCCTTTGATTAAACACTTTATTTATTCTTCCAACTCCATATAGAATGACACACGAACTAAATAGGATTATTCTATATATAAAGGTTTATATGTGGCCTTTATCACTACCTCCGTTCCATGAACATTGTGTTTCATACATTAATGGAACATCAATAGCACAATACCATGTGTGTGCATCCACACACTACCTCTCATTAATTGATAACTCGTGTTGGCATTAATAACTTGAGTCTTAATGTGGGATGTAAAATTTCCTAACTTGATCACCGGATTAACATGTCCTAATGACTATATTCCCACAATATAAAAATAAAAAATTATGAGAGGCACTGGTATGATTTTCTCTTGGGAGATCCATGTCTCATAGAGGGTGATAATGGGATGGTACTGATTGATTCCCCCATTTAACAATGCTCTTAAGAAACTATAACCATTCACGAGAGCACTAACGTACAGTATTCTATTGTGAAAGAAATATACCTGCTTATGTGCCTCTGAGAACCCCACCTCTGACTTATACCTTCTGATAATTCGTCCTATGGGGACATGCTAATTGATGTTGCACCACTTATAGGATCTTTTTAGTAACTACTATTCGTGTCTCATACCTAACTACAATTTGGTCAAAGAACCGTTTAAACTTTATGCTCCATGCAATTGCTACACTCTCTGAGTCTATATCTGCCTCATATGTTTTCGCTTTGTAGGAGTATTCGGCTTTTAACATTCCTTCCTTGTCTATGGCAAGAACTACCTCAATATTTATTTCTGACAAATCCAGTTCCTCATCCCATTCATTCTTGGAATATTCATGGGCGAAATAAAATATTCATTATTCACATGAATTGTCACCTTTAAGCCATTCTTTGGATTTGAACATCTCATCCCAATCATGCATTATCACCATGTTAGATAAAATATAGCGATAGGCTGGTAGTGGCTTTTAAATAACATCCATAAGTGGGATCTGCAAGGTCCCATTAGCAACTTTCTCACTAATTATTCGACTTAGATACTTGCAATCCTTAGTAGCATGATGCACTCTCTAGTGAAGCCCATAAAACTTCGCATCTAATTTATCTGTAACTATTGGTATTTGACCATTTGAGTGAGGAAAACCTTCCACCTCCTCATTCATTAGTGTCTGATAATAGTCCATAACTTTCATAAACTATACGAGAATGGTGGCAGGACATCGTTTCCAAACCGTATCTTGCCTGTGGCATTGTTCTTGGAAACTTTCCACCCATTCCTTCCATTGGGACTTCCTTCCATATAGTTTATCACCTATCTCTGTGAGACTTGAAATCTTCCTATTGGTAGTGTCATTTGTGCTCTCTAACCTTGAGGTTTTAGCTTAATAATCATGGTTATATTTCTCGTAACTCGAGTGAACAAATTGAAAGTTCCCTCTCGGGTTTCATTGATCAAGTGGACTATATTCTCCTCGATCAATCCATCTGCACAAATTTGCAAAAACCTGGCCTCCTTGACCTTTTCGTGAACATTTATGGATTTTTCTGTCAATTTTTCAATGTAATACATCAGCTCCTCACCAGGTTATTCACCTTCTAGGCCTAGTGCCTTAGAGTAAACTCATCTTCAGCTAAAAATAATTTCTTCAAGAATTGTCTGTGCATCTCCTCTCAGGTAAGGATGCTATTTGGTGCCAACTGGGAGTTCCACGTAAAGGCGTATCCTACGAGAGTCTTAGACAACTCAATTTTTTCCAGAAAATAGTCATCATCAAGCTATATTTACAAGTCTCAAATCATAGTGCGTGTGTGCGAAGCCGGAAATATAACCGCCAATTTCCATCGATCGATCATTACGTTACTTATCCGAAAATTCGTTTTGATTTCAAATTCTCACGGAATGCTCTCTTAAACGAATCACTCGGAACGTGGCTATTCTCTAAATATGCGTGATATAAAGAGTAAATGTAATGGATGCAAAATCCTGCATACAAGTAGAAAGACGGAATTTTCATAGTGATAGGATCTCATCAATGGATTACAGTTTTAAAAACGGGAACATTGCCTCTGTTTTGCGCATTCAATCTCTTTTATTATCTTTTGGTGTATTAGCTCTCCACGCGGTAACAAGTTTTGCAATTTAGAATCGGTTAGGACTTTTTCGGGTTGTAAGGTATATGGGGTAAAATGACAATGGTAGGGAGGATGGAATTGGAAAAGTCATTAATGATGTCCATTTGTGCTTTTTCCGGGCTATTGCTCATTTTTTCTTCTTTTTCTATATTTTTCTGTTTTTCACTTCTTTTCTTTTCTTGTTATTTTTGTTGAGCATATCTATTTTTTTCTTGCCCCTTTTTTATGCACTTTTTGGACTTAAATTCTGAATTTTACCATTTTTCGCAATTCCGGGCTTACTTGAGTTTTTCGGGTTATCAAACGAAAGGGACAATTTGTTTGGCTCAAATTGGGTTACAAAAGGGGTAATTTTTCGCTACTTTTTCTGGCCAATATATTTGCCCAAAATGCCAATTGCGTTACCATATGCGCTTCGAGATGAATTTAAGTTTAGAGATCAATTTGGCATATTTTTCAAAGTAATATTACACACGTTTTTCAAAACCGATCAAAATGAAAGGATTGAGATCCTTGACAACTTTTTAGGCACTGAAAAGAACTTTGAGTTAACAATTAATTCGGATTGATTTTAAAAACTCGCAAAAAGTGATAGGCTTGAATCTCACCGGGTTTGTTAATCTCCACACTTATTCGTTAAGTCGTCAATTTTCGCTCAATTTCCATCTTTGGTCAATTTCGGCTTTGTGTATGTTGAATTTTTACAACTTGAGACTTTAAACCGACTTTTAATGATATTTTTGAAAATTTTGAATTCCAATTTTTATTTATTTTGAACAAAAATATTTTTGGATTTTTCAAAATTTTCTGATTTTTTAAGGAATTTCTGGGCATTTTGAAAATTTGTGAAGTTTTAGACATACGCACTTGTGACCCCCCTAACTTAGACTTTTGCATTGTCCTCAAGCAAAAAGGACTAAAATCTAAATGAGGCAAAATAATAAGTGCGATAAATAAAACAAACAAATGGAAAAATGCAGTTTTTATTACAACCGGAATGTGAATAGGAAAAACACTAGTAAAAAGTTGCCAACACCATATAAAGCTTCTCCGGGGTGGGGGATGGGAGGAGCCGGGCGCGTTGGGGTCATAGGGGTTATGGTAGTAGGAAGGTAGTGGCTCATTAGGATCCCCTAGGTGGCGATAGATGTCCGTTTGGAAGCGGAGAACAATGCCCATGTCGCGCTCGTAGTTGGTTTGAAAGGTGTTGAAGTTCGTTTCAAGTGCCGACATGCGGGTTGATAGGTCGGTTCCCGCCCACTCGAAATCTTGGTCATCCTCCTCGTTTGCCGACTCCTCATCCGGACCGATATCCCCCATCTCGACGTCCTCTTCGACGGCCCCTGCTTCTTTCTCGCTCTCGCTTGAGGCAGCCTCTTCTTCACTATCACCTCCCCGCCTAGCCCGGAGGACAGCTAGATGTTTAGCGCTTTTGGTTCGGGTCCCTTGTCCGAAAGGACCGGGGATGCGAGTATGGTTGATCGGATCCGCTATGCCAGCATCCTTAAGGATGGAAGTTATTAAACGGGCATAGGGAAGTGGGGTGTTGCCCTTCTCATCCAAGGACGCGTTAATGATATCCGCGTATAAGGTTCGGCCCAAATGGATGGAAGTTTGGGGGTCTAAGAGGTGATACGTCAAGGTGTCTTGCCGGGGCCGCATGGCGGAGTCGTTGGATGTTTGTAAAATATTGGCGCACACAATCTGAAATGTGAGGAGCGCCTTCTCGTTGAGGCCTCCAACGGCGACGGTTTGCCCCGTCCAAGCTACGTTCGGTGCAATGCGGGCCATGACAATGTCCTTGTCGACCGGGGGGACGTTTCGAGGATATGTAAATTCTTGAACGACCGAGACGTCATACTCGGCTAACTTGGTCGTGAGACGGACCAAGGAAAATGGGATGGCAGTCCCATCCACGTAAGCTTCGGCCTCGAATTGGTCGGTCCGGACTAGGGTGCCATAAAATGAGCGGACTTTGGTTGCCCAAATCGCTTCGTAGGGTTGGTTGAGGAATCGGCACCAGCCCCGAGCCATGAATAGGGCGGTGACGGAGTTGGGCAGCCCTTCCCATTGGACAGCGCGCTCCATATGGAGTTTGCGACCCAAACTGAAAAATTGAGTGCACCATCGCTCCTCTTGGTGGGAGCAGAACTCGATATGACTAGAGGGTTGGATCTTGGTGGAGTCACATTTGGTGGGGGCAACGCGGGGGACCATAGAAACAAGAAGGATTTTTTCTAGGAAAAACTAGAGAGGGAGACTAGAGGATTTGTGGTGGAGGTGTGAAGAGAAAGGGAGGGATAGGGGTGTATTTATAGTGGAAGGGGTTAGGGGAGGGGTTGGAATTGGAGGGAAAGGGTTTGGAGGGAAAAGGGGGTGGATTTGGGAGGGAAAGGTTGGGGTTGGGAAGAGGGAAAACGGATTGGAGGGAATGAATGGGATTGGGGGAAAAGGGGTGAATCTTGGGGGGGGAGAAAACACACCTGCAGAAGGCGGACCGGTCCGGGTCTTTGACTTTTCAAACATTCGCCAGGTGGACCGGTCCTTTTTAAAATTAAAGGAACCAGTCCGGCCCCAGGGCTTTTGGGCTGGAATTCTCCGAACTTGGTTTCAAGCTCTCTTCTCTAAAAAATTTCACTTTCACGACATACTCTCTATCAATCTGGACTAAAACCCTCTCGATTTCGCTGGTCAACACCCTTTGACTCAAAATTCCCGAAACACACGAATACGTTTCCCGAACGAAACCTAGTTCTAATGACTCTCAAAACACATGACTCTCACACACACGACTCTCACCCCATACGAGTCGGGGGTGCGACGACCTCACTTTTTCAACTCAATTGACCCCATAAACGGGGTTCGACAACCAGACGGTGTCGACTTCCTCCGTACACACCTCTAGATATGGCTTTAGGCACTGTACATTCATTTTGAATGTATTTCCCCCTTTTAAATCATTTAATTCAACAGCTCCATGGGGGAAAACATTCTTCACAACGAACGGGCCAGACCATCGTGACCGCAACTTGGCCGAAAAGAGATGAAGCCGAGAGTTGTAGAGAAGAACTTTTTGCCTGGGAAGAAACTTCTTTCATCGAATGATACTATCATGAGCGAGTTTCATCCTTTCTTTTCAAATTTTGGCATTCTCATACGCATCATTGCGTAGTTCTTCTAACTCATTCAATAGAAGCTTGCGGGCTTCACCGGCCTTGTCCATGGCATAATTCAATTGCTTAATCGCCCAATACGCCTTGTGTTCGAGCTCAATGAGAAGATGGCAAGGTTTGTCATACACAAAGCGGAAAGGGGACATGCCGAGTTGGTTCTTATATGTGGTACAATAGGCCCATAGTGAATCGTTCAATCGAAGGGACCAATCTTTTCGGGTAGGATTGACGATCTTTTCAAGAATGTTCTTGATTTCTTAATTTGCTCGTTCGGCCTGCCCATTTGTTTATGGGTGATAAGTCATTCCAACCTTGTGAACGACACCATACTTTCTCATGAGCTTCGCGAATGGCCTGTTGCAAAAGTGCATGCCATTATCACTAATTATTGCTTTCGGTGCATCGAAGCGGGAAAGTATGTGTTCCTGCAGGAATTTTATCACCACCTTGTTGTCATTTGTCTTGGTAGCTATAGCTTCCACCCATTTAGAAACGTAGTCTACCGCAACAAGGATGTATAGGAAACCAAAGGAAGGGGGGAAAGGGCCCATGAAGTCAATACCCCAACAGTCGAATATCTCAATAATGAGTATAGGGGTAAGAGGCATCATGTCTCGTCGGGTAATGGCCCCCATCTATTGGCACATATTGCAAGATTTGCAAGAAGCATTCACATCCCGAAATATTATGGGCCAATAGAGGCCTCATTGCAGAATTTTTACGACCGTCTTTTTCGTTGAAAAGTGGCCTCCACAAGCTTCGGAATGACAAAAATGGATGACTTTTGGAATCTCGTCATCTGGTACACATCTTCGGATGATTTGGTTCGCGCAATATTTAAAAAGGAAGGGATCATCGTAAAAGAACATGCGTGACCAAGTAATAAATCTCTTCTTGTCTTGCGGTGTCCAATCGGGAGGGACAGCTCCTGTGACAAGGTAGTTCACTATATCCGTAAACCAGGGCAATGACGAGGTAGCAAAACGTTACTCATCCGGAAAGTATTCGTCTATGGGTATGGGATCACTAGGTACGTCAGACGAAAGCCGAGATAAGTGGTCGGCAACGATGTTTTCTACTCCTTTCTTATCTTTGATAGAGAGATTGAACTCTTGTAGGAGTAGGAACCACCTTATGAGGCGCGGCTTGGCATCTTTCTTCACAAGTAGGTATTTTAAGGTCGCGTGGTCGCTGAAGCAAGTAATGGGAGAACCAATGAGATATGACCGGAATTTATCAAGGGCAAAGACTACCGCTAGCAACTCCTTCTCCGTGGTAGAGTAGTTGAGTTGAGGTCCGGTAAGGGTCCGGCTAGCGTAGTAAATGACATGAGCTTGCTTATCTTTTCGTTGGCCCAAAATAGCCCCTATCGCATAATCTCTAGCATCACACATAAGTTTGAATGGTAAGGACCAATCCAAAATTTGCATGATGGGAGCGGACACTAGCATGTTTTTTAATCTTTCAAAAGAGCTTTGGCATGCTTCCGTCCACTCGAATGGGGTGTCCTTCATGAGTAGGTTTCTTAAGGGTCTAGCGATGGCGCTAAAGTCCTTAATGAACCTTCGATAAAACCCCGCGTTCCCCAAGAATGAGCCCACGTCTTTAAGAGATTTTGGTGGGGGAATATCAGCTATGACATCTATCTTTGCCCTATCAACCTCTATTCCCTTGGATGATACTATGTGGCCAAGAACTATTCTCTCGGTAACCATGAAATGGCATTTTTCTCAATTCAGCACTAAGTTCTTTTCCACACACCGGGCAAGTACTTTTTCCATCTTTTCTAAATAATGATCGAAAGAGGTGCCAAAAATGCTAAAATCATCCATGAACACTTCGAGTCCTCTCTCGACCATGTCGCTAAATAAGCTCAACATGCACCTTTGAAAGGTCGCGGGTGAATTACACAAGCCAAATGGCATACGTTTGTAGGCAAACGTATCAAAAGGGCAAGTGAAGGTAGTCTTCTCCTGGTCAAGTACATATACCTCAATTTGGTTATATCCGGAATAACCATCAAGGAAGCAATAGTAAGGGTGGACCGCTACTCTCTTAAGAATTTGATCAATAAATGGCAAGGGGAAATGGTCTTTCCTAGTTCCCGCATTGAGTTTCCAGTAATCAATGCAAACGCGCCACCCGGTGGTGGTACGTTGGGGAACTAGCTCTCCCTTGGCATTCTCAATCACAGTCATACCCGACTTCTTCGGGACGACTTGAATGGGGCTCACCCACTTTCTATCTGAGATTGGGTAGATAATCCCGGCATCCAATAATTTGATAATCTCGATTCTCATAACTTCTTTCATGTTGGGATTTAGTCTTCTTTTCATTTCTCTAGAGGGCTTGACATCCTCTTCGAGATGGATCTTGTGAGTGCAAATCAATGGACTTATCCCCTTTAAATTAGCGATGCACCAACCAAAAGCACTTTGGTGCTTCCTCAGAATTTTCAACAATTACCCTCCTGCCCTTCGTCTAGGCTAGAGGAGACAACAACAGGAAATATCTCATTCTCTCCTAGGTATGGATATTTAATATGGGAGGGGAGTTTCTTTAATTCGAGGGTTGGAAATTTGTCACTGGAGGGAACCATGCGTGTATCCTTCAGAGGTAACTCCTCGAATCTAGAAACCCAATTAACATCTCTCGCGTCCTCGTCCGACGCACTCTCATCGAGTAACTCACTCAACTCCCCAACCTCCCTCTCGAAGTCGGTGTACGTCCCCTCACTCTCATATCTCGCCGCTAAACAGGACTCTAAAGTGTCGCCACAGTAATTTTCCTCGAAATACTCTTCTACTATCTCATTTATGAGACTCACCGCGTTACAATCATCTTCCTCCCCCGTATGTTGGGCTATGTGGAAGATGTTGGTTTCCAAGGTCATGTTCCCAAAGGTGAGTTGCATTCGCCCATTCTGAGTATTGATGATTGCATTAGCCGTAGCTAAGAATGGACGCCCAAGGATGATGGCAACATGATTGCTCGAGTTGAAGGAGGGCTCCGTATCCCAAATGACAAAATCTACCGAGAAGTAGAAAGTGTCAACTTGGACGATCAGGTCCTCGACTATGCCTCGTGGAATCTTCACTGTTCGATCCGCTAATTGGAGAGTGACCTTTGTGGGCTTGAGGTTGCCCAAATCTAGTTGCCTATAGATGGAGTAAGGGAGGATATTTATGCTTGCTCCCAAGTCAAGTAAGGCTTTTTTGATTTTATTCTCTCCAATGATGCAGGATATGGTGGGTGCACCGGGATCTTTGAATTTAGGCGGGAGTTCATTTAGTAGAATGGAGCTCACGTTTTGTGCTAGAAAGATGTTCTTCTTCACCTTCATCTTTCTCTTAACCGTAAATGGGTCTTTGATGACTTTAGCATAAGCTGGAATTTGCTTGATGGCATCGAGGAAAGGTAAATTCAGCTTTACTTGCTTAAGCACTTCTAGCACGTCTTCACGTGGGTTTACTTTTTAGGAGAGAATCAACCTTTGATGAAACGGTGCCGCGAAGGGTGGTTTCAATACCACCTCTGGCTCACTAGAGTCTTCCTTATCGCTCTCATTCAAGGGGACATCTTCGGCCTCTTTCATGCCGGGAAAAATCTCTTTGTCTTTTATCATGTCGTGAGGGGGAGGTGATAAATCAACGACTCTCCCACTACGAAGAGTGGTCACAGCTTGACATTGATCCTGTTGTTCAGTAAAGGTGGAGCTAACACTAGTTTGACCTTGGGGAGGTCTTTGGCCTTAGGCAGGAAACTTTCCCTTCTCTTGGACACTCAGCGAGGATTGTATCTTTGACAGACTTACATTTATGTCGCCAATCAGACGATCATATTTGGCATTGGTTGCGGTCTGGCTTGCGATGAATTGATTCATGGTATCCTCAAGAGTTCTCCGCGATGGCGGAATATACGCTCCTTGAGGTGGTGGTGCTTTCACATGTCCTTGCATGTGTGGAGTTTGTTGAAAGTGTTGTGGTGGAGGAGGGACAACATGCGAAGGAGGGTTCATTGCAGCATATTGTTGCTCATAGCTAAAACCGGGATGGTTTTTCCATAAAGGGTTGTATGAATTCCCGTGTGGGGCACCGAAATTACCCTTAAAACCTCCTATCCCACTAACTTGCTCCTGAAGCATTACTTTGTAGGCGGGTATCGTCGGGCATTCCTCAGTTGAATGGCCCGCCTCACAAATAACACACACCTTTTCGATGGGGTTTGGTATGGATCCAGCTGGTCCTTTTCCATATATCTCGCATAGGTCGCGAAATCCTTTCTCAAGAGTCTCCAATCGACTGTCCGTCATAGAATTCTTATCTACGTGGAATAGGTCGGACATCGATGGAGTGGTGGTCACTTGTCAATTTTGATTTTGAACGTTGGGATCAGAAGTATCCCAGTATTGGGTAGTCTCGGCGACATACCTCAGGTGAAGCTCAGCATCGTGGGCATATAAATCGACAAACGAACCACTTCCCATGGTTTCAAAAAGTTGTTTGGAGTTAAGATTCAACCCATTATAGATAAAAGAGATGATTTGCGCTGAATCAAATCCATGATGGGGGCATGACGTAACTAACTCGTTGAAATGTTCATAACATCGATGGAATCATTTTCAGCTTGTCTGAATGCTTGAATTTGAGCCTTTATGGAGATTTTTCGATGTGGTGGGAAGAATTTCTTGAGAAATCTCGACTGCAACTCATTCCATGATGGAATCGAGCTCGGAGGTAAAGACCATAGCTAGGTCTTAGCTTTATCTTTGAGCGAGAAAGGGAAGAGTTTGAGGCGAATTACCTCTTTTGTGCAGGTTTGATCATTGAGAGTATTACACACGTCCTCAAATTCCCTAATATGGAGGTATGGATTTTCAGAATCCATACCGTGGTAATGCGATAGCATCTGGATCATCCCATTTTTGAAACGGAATTGTCCGGCATTATACGGGAGTATAATGCATCCTGGAGTGATAGTGCACTCGGGATATAAGAATTCTCTCATCGGGCGGTATGGGGGCTCTTCCTCACCGGCGGGTGCACTGCCGTGTTGCGACATCTCTCCCTCACTTATTGACTCGATGCTCTCACTGGGTGTGCTCGGAGTGTGTCCTAAGAAGGAAAACGGAGTGTTATTGGAGATTGTGTGCGACGGTGTGGGAGGTGGGATCCAGAACTGTGGGGCATTTGGAGTGTGGGGACTGTCGGGATTATACTCAACAATTGGATTTTCGTGAATGTTGGTTGGAGTATTATGGGGTGTGGGAGTAGTTTCAGAATTTTGCATTAATGCTTAGGAGAGATGATGATTGTGAATCTTTTTGTGATTTTTAAATTTTTTTATGTTTTTGGATTTTTTTGAAATTTTTGGTCAAAGCTTTGGATTGACTCAATCTAATCCTAACTCTACCTAATTCCCCGGTAACGGCGCCAAAAACTTGACACGACTCAGAATGTGTCTCTAATGTGCGTTCACTCTAGGCTCAAGTGCAAGCCTATCACATTAGTAATAAACCCGGTAAGTCGGGATCGTATCCACAGGGAAAAAGGACAACGAAGTTGTGATGACAGGAAAAGACGAAGGAACCTTAACTCTGACTCTAAAAAGAAAGAAAAAATGATTTGGTTTTTGAGAATGATTATGCTAAATGCAATTATGAAATTATGAAGAAATGCAACTATACTATACTACCTAAAATATGAATGAAAGATGATTTAAAACTTTTGAACTAAGTGATGAGAGAAATAGGACGGGAATACAATCCCCCAACCTTAGTGAACTGCAGTTATAATACTAATCGTAAATTTAACTGATTAAATCTGACCCAGAATTTAGTACTCCCAAGCATTATGTATAGGAGGTTTAAGCCCGCATCATACCTAATCCGAGGACGAGTAAATCGGTATCACGATAGTACACTCGAATTGCATTCTAAATCATCACGGTTACCCAGGGGCAAACGAGATATAAATACCTACAAGTATTATGTTCCTACGCAATACGATCGTCTTTAATCACCAAATTCAGAGGACTAATGTTATAAACATACAATTAACACATCAGGCTGGGTTCATGTATCCCGGCCTTAGAAAATCTAGCCTAGCATGACTAAAGTGATGAAAACGGTAAATGATGTGCAGGAATTCATAATTACTCTAAGGAAAATTGTAATTAGATGTAGAACGAAATTGGAAATAAGAAATACTCACTAAAATTACCCAAGCAATAATTGCAACAATGAATGAAACTAGTAATCCACTAATCTCTGAATCAATCTTCCATCTTTGAATTAAAACTGGAAATTTTATCTAAACTAGGGTTTTTTGGAAAGAAAAGAAAAACTAACTAATATCCTCTGTAAAAATCGGTCTAAATAACAATAATAAATTGGGTTTTTATACCCACCATGAATTTAGGAATTGCAGCTGCACTAGGACTCTTCTTTGAAACAAACAAGATTTGCAAATCTCGAGGGTCGGACCTGTCCGGGCCTTAGGCGGATCGGTCTACTTTCAAGGCGGATCGGTTCTTTTATTTTAGGGTAGACCGGTTCCTTTTATTTTTGCCTTCTTTAGTTTGCTTGTGGTCCGGGGTCTTCTGGATTTTGGCAAAGCGGACCGATCCGGGGTAGGGGCGGACCGGTCTCGCTATATGACTTTTTGGCTCAAATTTGACTGCTCACATCTTTTGTTCCGGGACTCCGATTGAGGTGTCGTTTCTTCCTATGTTCTTGTGAATGAGATCTCTTCAAATTCTCTTTAGGTATCTCATCCGAATTCCAGATGGAAATTATGATTTTGCCCTTTTGACTTTCCTTCTTTCTTCCTTGATTCTTTCGGTTTCCTTCTTCCGTTTCTTGACATCAAATACCTGTAAAATCACTACGAAATACCAAAAACTCGGTGTACTCGTTAGGATCAGTCAGTAGCAAGATTATGAGATAAATTCAACTTAATTACGTTGTTCGAGGTGCTAAAAGTGACTAAATCAAGGGATAAATTAGGAAGAATTTATGCCTAATCATCGATCATGTCAACATAGTGTTGCCTTAGAAAATTAAAAAAAAATCATGAGATTCATTCCGTTCACCGACGCAATCACTAAAGTGCTCGCCAGTCCCATAAAAGGGGTAAAATCCCTTGCTCTAGTAACCAAAACTTCCTTATTGGTAGTTTGGTCTCTATGAACTCCATTTCTAGTTAGAGCATCTTAAAAAACAAACTTATTCAAAACATTGTAGACTTCTTTATCCATGGAAATGAGTATACCTCCCAGTAGAGTCACCAAATGTAAGAAGGTAGTGGTAATAAACTGAAAGGGTGAGGCGTGAGTTACTCTAATGGAAAACTATCTTCAAGGTGTTTAATATTTTGAGAATAACAAGTAAAACAAAAACCAACTTTTTCAATACAATAATAACTTTTTAGTTACAATAAAGAGAAAGACAATGATTAAATACAACTTTTTCAATAATACTAAAAGGGATGAAACTTCTTGAGAGTGATGATTCTTTGAGAGTGGAGAGATAATTACTTCAAAAACCTAGGAGAGAGTAGGGAGAGAATATTTTTTTTATTAAACATTTTGCAGGGTAAAAGTACTGAAGTTATGGTTAGTCATTAGGGACGCGTGTGCACGGAAGGGATTTTCACTTGCGACAAAGATCTAAGTAGTACTTTTTTGACATTTTTTACTATTTGTCGCTATCAACTATGTATTGTCTGTTAATAAGTGACATCCGGTGTAACTAAAGTTAAAAAGCTAATTTATTGGGCATAACATGAAAAAGTATGACTCTGCTTATTTTTAAACGGTTACTTAGTGAATAAATTTGAAAACTTGTGAGCAACCTTAATGTCCACTTGATTTTAAAACAACTTGCAAATATGTCATTGATTGCTCGCTCATCTAACAATTGTGGACGACGTAGGTGTATGCCTGTATGAGTGACCTATTAGCTCCCTCGCCTTAGTTTTATGTCTTTCCTAAGGTATGGAGGTGGTTGAGCCGTAGCTTTATCAATAATACTTACCTATCAACCTCCAAACCAAAACTCTTAAGAGGTCCCAACTAGCGACCTACTTGATCCCTACTTGCCTGGCCAAGGATTCTTCCTAAGTAAATTTGTGTTCAAAAAATAAACAAATTTTAATCATTGAACCTTTATAAAGAATAAATATTTGTATGACTTAGAGTTCTTCATGGGTCTTCCCCTTGTTGGTTGTCGTTTATGATTTATTAGCGACTAGGGCTTATTTGTCCAACCTATATGATAGTGATTCTCATGTGACTTTCAGGTAACTTTGCGCTTGCTCGCCTAATCTCTTTTGCTCATTGTGGCTTGCTAATGACTTGGTCTTACTTGCCCAATATTTCCTTGCTCGTGTGGCTCGCTCATAATTTGGGCTTGCTCACCTAATATTGATTTTCTCTTGATTTGGTCTTTATCTCTCAATATTTCTTTACTATTTATTTGGGCTTCCTCGCCCAATATTTATTTTCTCTCGATGGGGTTGTTCACCCTATATTTCTTTTCTCTTGAATTTTGCTAAAACTTGGCAAAATTGATTTCAATATAATGGCACTCCCCAGAATTATCCGCCAAGTTTTAAAGTTGGTCAAGGAAGTTCATGTAAGAATATTAAATCTCCAAAACCAATTACTTATTTCACTTGTGGTGGTCGAGGACATATTTAAAAGAAATTTACCTCAGATTTAGGTCGCGGTGGTGTCAGTAATTCTTATCAAGAAATTTTTAGTGATGATGACTCGAACTCAGATGATCACTCTCAAGGAAATATATATTCTTTTATGGAAAGAGAGAAATTTGCTTAGTTGGATGATTTAGATAATTTTTATGTTCCTTATTCGATAATTGAAGAAGTGATTACTTCTAGCACCCCTTAGAGTACCATAGAAGGAAGAAGAAAATGATCTTCAAGATGAGTAGATTAAACTTTATGGGGAATTCATAAACCTTAAAATGTGAAATATAGAACTCTCCATCATGTTATCTAATGTTGAAAACAAAAGGGCCATAGTGGGTGAGAGTAGTTTGAGATATTTTGATGCTCAACATGTGGTGCGTAGTGAACCACATTTAGATGTAAGTATTAATTACTTTCCTTATCATAATGTAGAGTTCTTCAGAAATCCTTGAATTAGAGTAAAGCTCAAGGATAGATTTGGAGAACCAAATCTCTTTACTAGAGACAGAATAATTATCTGTGTCGACTCTAAAGATAGATTTTGCTGATTTTTCTCATAAGTTGGATTAAATTGTTTTTTGATTCAAACCACCTTCCAAGGAGAAACATGTTTTATATTTAATTGATTCTGAAAGATATTGTTTTTACAACTTATCTTTTGTATATCAAACCATTTTTCCTTATACTATTGATGAGTCTCCTACTAGTCATTTATCCCTTAAAAACCAAAGGAATTTGATATTCATGTTTTCTCTTTGCAACAAATAAGGACACTTGAAAGAATTTTTATCTAAGCATAGGAAGCAACTAATCAAATGCCCCATTGACTGAATTAAACCAAAACTCTATAAGTTTACTCATTTCCATAAGATAGGACATCGTAGAGAGTTTTAAATTTTTCTTCAACCTTTATTACTTTTTTTTTTAATTTAGGATTGGTAGATATGTCGATTGAAAGGGGACGAAAAAAAATCCCCTAAAAAGTCTTCCAAAGGAAAGGCAACAAAGGTTGGCCCTCCCAATGTGATTCTAAAATCCAATCCTTTAATTATTGAATTTAGTTGGATCTAAAATAAAAATCATAGATACTGTGGAGTTAGAAGCCTTGTGAGATTTTCCTAGAGTGAACTCCTTAATTAAGTAGAGTTAGGGGATTTTGGTGGTTTAAAGAGTTTTGGTTTACACCTTTTTAATAGAAATTTTGTTCCCTTTCCATATTTTTATTCTTTAGGTTATGATCTTTGTTTTTTTTCATAACTTTAGATTTTAACCATGTGCACTATTGTTCTTCTATGCTAAATAGGTATTATATCCTCCCATATGCTTAAATGAAAACCTACATGATTAATTGATGCATAAAAGGTTTTATTTATGACTCTTTTGCTCCATATTTATAATTTCATAGCTTGAAATTCCTTGGTAAATTAATCTTGCTATTTAAAGTAGTTGTTATTACTTCTGCACTTTAAACCATACTATAACTTGTGTAATTTCCAAATAAAATATAAGGAAGGGATTCGCTTTCTACTTCTACATAAAAATTAAAAGTTTTATATGATATTTTGAAAAAGGTTGTCATTGTTAATCGTTTTTTTGTATGAGAGATTCTTATCATAATTGTTGGGGTTAAAAAACTTGTATATATATTTCAAAATCATGAGTGATGATGTGGTAAGGGATGCAAGTTTGAGCAAACCACCTTATATTGGAAAGAGTTTCACACTCTTTGTAATGAATGAGCAAAATACTCCACATGCAAAATTTAGTTCAAAAAGAAATGTCTCAAGAATTTTTATCTATCAAAATATTGAGTAACATCAAGGATATGAGGCTTAAAAAAAATTCATCATAAATTGCTATTTGATGTAGGAAAAAGTGGTAATTGAAAATTTTATTTGTCTTCAAGGAAAAATGAGGTTTTATCATTGTTGCATAAAGCTAGAATTCTCAAAAGTGAGTTCAAACATTAATTTTCATTCCTGATTTTATGGGTTAATGATCATATTATTCACTTTCCTATCCTGCGTTATGTCTTTAAATCAATTTATTTTCATATGGATTTAATTTGATCTTAGGTCATTAAATGCTTAACCATTCTTTATATGGAGTATTTGACATAATGAAGAACAGTTGTATGATCTTTTAAAGACTGCTTGATAATTCTATATGGTATTTTTCGGGGATTAAAATTTGGTTGCTTTATCAATAAATCATTTGTGCAAATTTCCTTTTATATGTGCTGTGTTTTACATATTTCCTTTACTGGAATGTTTTGCGACCAAGATCACTGGTACTTCGTTAAAACGAAGTCTCACGACCAATGATACACCCATCACTGTAACAAATGCTTATAGGTTTTTTAAAAATGCCCAAATTGGGATTTTATAAATTTTTCCCACTTAATCTTTCAAAACCATCTTTCACCTCAAAACCCTCATACATTCCTCTAATCTTAGTATGATTTACTCATTTTAGGGATTTGTCTACTCCTGTGTGTACGTGTTAGAGTTTATAAGTGATTGACTTCTTGTCAGTCATGAGACTCTTTCTCATATTTGTTTCGTATAGGATCCTTGGTTTATCTTATAATTATACCATTTATCGTAGGGTATTTGTGTTATGTTATTTTGGTGTGTGTGATTTTCAGGATATTCTCCTTATATTCAAAATCTCGTTCACGTGCCTTGACTTCCTCCGTGCATTCCAGATTTGATGAGCTCTTATCTACAAGTTTTGTTCACTGGGATATATCAGTGGATTTGGCTCCACATTTTAACACGCATGTATGCAAATTCATGAAGAAAAGAAAGTGGCCTAGATTTTGTTCTCAAACTGGACCTCGTTACCCCAACATGGTGGGAGAATTTTATTCGGGGCTTGTGGATTTTAATGGTCACTTAGGCTATAGAGTTTTATTTATAAAAGTAAGGGGAGTAACTATGAAGATTTATCTTGAGTGGATAAGAAACCACTTTAATGTCCCTGAAGAATTCTATCCCAAATACCCTTACACGTTTGTTATTAGTGAACTGTCCCAATAAGATGTGATCACTATAATGAGTAAAAACTATTGTCAATCGTGGACTGGGTATACTTTTCCTTAGGCTTTCCTTTACATAGTTGTTTATTTTAAATATGGTTATGGGTCTGCGTGTATTTTTTCCACATACTACCCTCACAACATATCTTTTAAACATGCAAAATTATTGTATGCCAATGGTAAGGGTGATGCTAAGTGTTTGTATTCTTTGATCTTGAACTCAATATTTTCTCAAACTAAAGATGATAAAAAAAAACTTGTACTTTTTCCTTTAGTCATTTTATCATGCTCTTGGTTTTGTAATTTGGGGTTCCTATTCTTCTAGACGAAGTTTATAAAAAAGTCGATTCTGATTGAAAATGAGTTGGATTCTACATTGCAAGATTTTAGTGTACGCTATATGATTGAAAATGAGTTGGATTCTATATTCCAAGATCTTAGTATACGCTACATGATTGAAAATGAGTTGGATTCTACCATTTCTTAGATAACAACTCAATTTCATTGTAATTTTCTAACCGTCTTTGAGGACTTTTGGAATCAGTTTTCTTCCTCCAGTTCGACGAGTTCTTCTTTCTTCCACGGCTTCTGACACACCTTTGACAATCATGGGAAGAATTTTTGAAACACATTGCAAGATGTTCACAACAATGTTATGGACTTTTGTGCTTTAAAGATCTTAAATAAGAAGAAGAAGAAGAAGAAGAAGAAGAAGAAGAAGAAGAAGAAGAAGAAGAAGAAGAAGAAGAAGAAGAAGAAGAAGAAGAAGAAGAAGAAGAAGAAGAAGAAGAAGAAGAAGAAGAAGAAGAAGAAGAAGAAGCAGAAGGAGAAGGAGAAGAAGGATAAGGAGAAGAAGAAGGAGAAGGAGAAGAAGCAGAAGGAGAAGAAGAAGAAGAAGGAGAAGGAGAAGAAGGAGAAGAAGAAGAAGAAGAAGAAGAAGAAGAAGAAGAAGAAGAAGAAGAAGAAGAAGTGATGTACTTTATTTTGTGTTTGGGCTATGTTTATCTGTTTTGAGAGTTTGAGAGTTGTTGGATTTGAACTATATTGATTAGATTTGTTGAAATCCTTATAACTCTTAATTTTTTTTATGAAATTCTTATTCTATTTTAGCATACTGGTAGATGTTTGCATCATACATTTTATCTATCCATGTGTTGTTAAAATTGTTGCTCTTAGGCCTATGATAATTATTAACATGATTATATCCTAGACATACTTCATTTTAATTTATCACTTTCTATATATTGGATTGATTAACATGTTTTACCCTCCTAAAATGATTCTGATGTTACTATAGTTAAACCTGGGTATTTGAAAGGCTTCTTAACCCCTTGAGTACCCTTGGATAAGTACAAAGGTCTCAAGACTGACCTCTAGCCTCAAATAAACCATTACTTAACTCCCAAGTCAAATGTTGTCCTTAAGAAAAGGCCAAAGCACTGTAGCAACCTTAATCACCTCTCCCTAGAATGAGTAATCGTTCCAACATGTCTCTTCAACTTAGACCATGACACCAGAGTTCCCCCATGTTTGGGGCCCAAAGAAGACCTCGGCCTAGAGAGAAATAAACTTTCAAGGATACTTAACCATCATCACATTATTGTATCACTAAGAAACACATTTGTATCAGCCTATGGTAGACCAAGGACCATTACCAAGCTCCCAAGCCTCCGACAAATCTTCTTTACCCAATCTGGAGGGTAGGTAAACATCACAACATTGTTTCACCTACCGCCACCGCTCAAGACCACTTGTATTTAAGTCTACCATCAGTATTTAAGGCACTCAGTAACTACCTTACACCACCCACGATACCCTTGTCCAACACTTCACTGCCTTGTTGACATCGTTAGACCTCAGAAAAAATCACACCCATAATGTGACAGTCCACTATTTATCTCTCTAAGATTTTTCATCGAAAGAGGAGTCTAGAGAAAGGTTGAGGACACATTCAAGTGATCAAATATTTAGAGAATTAAGAGCTTTAGCTTTTGTAAGTATTTAGTCTTTATTCTATAATCTTTCAATCCACTATTGCGAGAATATATTCATAACTTGGATCATTGTCATATACATTGTATACCTCGCTATACCTCGCTGAGACTTAATCAACACTCAGGATTCCTTAGAGAAGTTCATCATATACTTACTAAGGTCCTTTATATTATTTACAAAGGCTGTAAGGACCTCAAAATCTTTTGATCAAAGATCAAGAGGTCTCCAAGATTGTTTTAACTCTTTTTATGATCTACTAAATAGTATTGACAATGGATATAGTATCCTCAACTAAAATTAAAAAAAACTTTAAACACTTGTCTCACACTTTTCCTATTTTACTCGTCTAAGGTCAAGAGGAGGGAACCCGTGGGTCTGAGGACATATACGATATCAACACCCATCATCTTCCTTAACTTTATCTCCTTATGTGTATAGTTCTTTCCTCTATCAAGTTTTTAGATATAGGGTATATTATTTTCAAAGAATGATAAGTTTCTTAGAGTTATTTATTGGTACATCATATTTATTGACAAAACTTAAATACTTAAGGGAAATTTATCTTAGATATATATGGCCTTGTGTCGTCTACGATATGGGATTGTGTCGTCTACGATGTTAAACATGAAAGTACCCTTCTTCGCTTCTCCACCGCAAAACCAACAATGTTCGAGTGCTGAAAAAACCCAACTTGGTGCAACAAAGATCACATAAACATATGATAATAATAACTCAGATCTTTGTAAACTCTAAGGATGTGTTTAAGCTTTGAAACCTTGGAAAACAATTCCAGAATCACGTCCTGCTTGAACACTGTTTACATTCTGCACACCCTTCAAGGAAACTGGACCACGCCTTTATTTATACTAAATTCAAGGCGGTGGTAGTCTCTCGCTCGAGCGAGATATTGTAGCATTCAAACGATATCATGTCTCGTTCGAACGAAATCAGGTGTCGTTTGAACAACATCATAATTAGAGTCTAATATTAATCCAACTTTGAAAATAGAGTTTCCCAAAAACCAACTCTTATCTAACTCTAATCCGTCCTCATCTAATTAAAACGAAGTGAAAACATTTAAAAACACTTTTAAAAAATTTGCTTAAAAATAACATCCCTATTTTTGTAAAAAAAAATTTCGAGCTTCATTAACATTATGCATTCATACCCGTGTGATCTTGGAATGAAATTAAACTTGGAAGACGAGAAATTTAACCAATTAAATTTCGACATGATTTATTTCTCGTAGATTTTTCGCAACGTCTTAAATTAATCTTCGACAAGTCATAGTCTCGTAGTGATCGGACAATAAACATCTACCTATAACTCAAACGTGTTTTGTTTCGAGAATAAGTCAAAACTATATTAAGACTCAATTGGAAATTTTCTCCTTGCAAATATCCCACTTTGACTATTCCGGGACAAAACCAACAGTGAAATGCCTAAGTCGGACCGTCAAACAGTATGACGCTTAAGTCCCATCGGAGAAAACCCAAAATCAAAAATTGATCATTAATACATGATAAGATTCTTCAATAATGGATCAAAAAGCATGAAATTGTATCGAATGTCTGAATGTGATATAGACTTGATATCTTGAATATCTTTAAGCAGACCTACACACATGAAATAGACAAATACCAAGTGACGTATGGAGAAAAAATAATATAAATCAATACGAAATATCAAATTCGAATAATTTGTTATGTGAGTAAACATGATACCAATATGTAAACTTGATATAAACATGATACTGGTATGTGTAACAAAACTCATAAAACTCCCCCTACATTACAGACATCTCTCCCTCTTTTTGTCTCGAATAGACAATTCGGTGAAAAGATAAACAAATCTAGCATGCGATATACCACTTTGATTACATTAGCTCATATTATGCTAGATAAACATGCAATAACCAGCTAAAAGATGATCAAGTAATTTCAAATCAGTAGCTAGCAAACAATGAATCACACAAAAATATATCAGTCTAAGCAGGTGTGATAAACTAACCAATGCAGCAAAATATGTCAAGGATGAAGGTAGACTGCATAAACAGAAACTCAATACCAAAATATGAATAAATATGCAACAAGGTACTGAAACAAAATAAGTCAACCAAAAAAGGTCAAAACTAGTTAAACAGCTGTCATTCGAACGAGCCAGGGATGTCGTTTGAACGAGAAGAGACATCTCTCGAACGAAGGCATATGTCGTTAGAACGACATTATCAAACTTTCACAATCTCTTCAGAAAATTAAATAGTGTTGCCCAGTGGAAATATTAAGTGAAAATTCTAACTGGAAGGGGACCAAAACAGCAGAAAAATAATAGCAAAACTAAGAAACTGAAAATAAAAACAAATATGAGTAACATGCTAACATAGTACCGATGTGCCTAAACATGAACATGGAATGTATGGGCATGAACTAAAACAAATGAATCACAATTCCAACACATCGAACCGATCAAGAAGCTCTAATTAATAGCAATCTATCATCAAACTTTATTATAGACACATGTTAACATTAAAGTATAAGCTTAATGAACTAAACAAACATCACGCACACGAATCCGAAATTTTGACGATTCTACAAATAGTAGTGTGATGACACGAATTTTCAACTTTAGTATTCTTTGAGCATACCCGTTTAAATTTTTAATCCATCCAAACTCCCTCAAATATATATCATATTTTTCTTTTGAATGAACTAACTTTATTTGGCCCATTTTTGGCATATGATTCTTGTTATTGCCTTATCATTTTTTTGGGGCTCTTTTAAACGGTGGCTTTCACGACGAGTCAATTTTATACTCTCGCAACCCTTTCTCGTGAACACTCATCATTTTTCAATATAACCCTCATGGTAAACAGTTTTTACATGCACATTCCCTCCTTAAGTCTACTTACGCATAGATGAAAAAATTGAGATAAGAACGTCTCACCAAACTCCAATATGCAAGAGTAGTCAAACATCCATATAAACTCATGCGTGTGTGCAATCATGACATATACACAAAGTCGAATCAAAATGCATGTCAATTTCTAAACAACCCCATAAAAACATTTGTTAAGATCATTCTAAGCATCGATAATAATGACCAAATGTCCTAGCCACATGGATAATGGAAGGAAGGGGGTCCAAGGACACCAATATACCACATCAAACATGTTAACGAAAAAAAATCGAAAATCTTTTTGTCTTTTTCAAAATATTTTGACTCAAATAAAAACAAAATATTTTTGTGTTTTTCTTAAAATTTTTCAAAACCAAAAATCTTTTTGTGTTTTTTAAATGAGATGCAATAAATGAAAAAGATAATACAAATTGATAAACATGGTAATACACTCAACCTTTAGATTTAGCATGGGAAGAATTAAGTGCAACCAAATGATAAACATGAAGTTGTATTCCTAAAGCTATCAAATCCGACTTCCTAATCCAAGTAGGTATGTAACGACGCATGGGGGTGGGGGGAATCGGGGAAAATTTATTCCTAAACTTCCTAAACTTTCGAGGAGCATTCCTAAGGTCATAGATAAACTTTCTAAGGTGACGTTTCCTACCACAAAACATGCAAGTCTAGCGATGGTATGGAAAGTGACCTACATGTGGACCTTTTCTAACGTTTCTATGTGGCTCTCTCATATGTGCGGTGGGAATGGGAACAACACAATCATCAAAGACAATACCACCCCTATCTCTCTTAATTTGGACGGTGCCTAGCATCCTATCCAGCTTCTCACATCTAGCCTCTAAGTCAAACCTAACTCTAAACTTGTCTCTCAAACTATCCTCCAACTCCGTAATCCTAGACTCAAGTAGACGCCTAGACCCCTCAAACTCTATCAACTCCTTTTTCATGTCCTTCGTAAAACCTTTAAGGGTGTCTCTCTCTTTATCGACGTAGTCTATCTTCTCCATAAGATTCATTTCCCATGCCCTAAGATCCTCAATTAACGAATCCTTATTTTCTACAGCACGCTCTTTCAACTTAGCTTACAATTTTGAGTTTTCCTTTTTCACCTTTACCATATCTTTAAACAACTCTCGAAATGCAACTAGAAACTCTCATATGTCGATCTCCTCATCCTCTCTCTCATCACTCTCACCCTCTTGGGAAGCACTATCAATAGCCTCGGAAGTTCCATGCATATGAGTATCCTCTTGGGAAGATATACCGTCGTCGCTCAAATGACATGCCATAAACGCAACAAAGTTACACTCAATGGGGGAATCCTCTCCCTCTTTCGATTTACTATCACTTAAGGTGGCGTTGTATGCTATTAGTTTCTTTCCCTCTTTCTTAAGTCTAGTGGAACACTTAGCTACTTTGTGACCATACCCCTCACACGTGAAACACCTATCAGACTCATCTCTCTTAGGTTTCTCACTCTTGTCCTTAGGGGTGGAATCTTCCTTGTTCTTGAATTTCTCAAACTTTTTGGCATCTTTCTATTGCTTATGAATTTGAAGAAACTTATTGAACTTTCTTGCCAACAAGACGACATCCTCAAAGTCAGAATCGAAATAATCATTTGAAACTTTAGTTTCCTCCTTGAGGGTTTTCAAAGAAATGCCCTTTTCTTTCTTTGGCACTTACTTGGAGGTAAGCATATCGAGTTCATAGGTCAAAATTTTCTTAATCATTCGGTTGTCGGGAATATTTTCACCTAGGTTAAATGCCGCATTAATAATAGTGGACAACCTAGTATAAAACTCATCTAACGTCTCACTCTCTAACATCTTAATCATCTCAAATGGTGTAGTTAGATTTGTAACTTAGACGCCCTAACCGTGCTCATGCCCTCGTGAGTGAGTGCCAGTGTATCCTAGGCCTCTTTCAAAGTTTCACAAATCATGATACGATTATACTCTTCAGGTGTGACATGTGATGAAATAACATGCAGACCTTTAGAGTTATACTCTGCAAGTCTACGTTCAGTCTCAGTCCATGACTCAACGGGTTTCAAACAAGTGACCTCACCCTCTCGTGTGACAGGAGGTGTCCAACCTTTTTCAACCGCTAAACAAACACGCTCATCAATAGATTTTAAAGCACTTCTCATTCTCATTTTCCAATAAGCATAATTAATGACATAAAAACATGAGTGCAAAAATTATCATAACCACAAAAATTCATCTTTACAAGCAAAAAAAGGATAAAAAATAATAAAAATGTATTTCTAGCTCTGATACCAATTTGTAGGTCCCCGTATATCTAAAAATAAACATTTGCTTGAGCGGAATTAAGTTAAGGATGAATGCAAACCAAACTTTTCTTTTTGAAAAACTGTTTTTCAATTTTATCAAACTAAGTTGTGACATAAATTAACTCAACCAGATTTTATCTTATTTATCCCCAAGCTTGCAACTAGTGATTAAAGCAAGTAAAACAAAGTAAAGCAATACTCACAACACCAAACCTTGGATGACCTACGCCAGACAATCACTACAACAATGGTTTTAAAAAGTCAGACGATAGTCTTATACAATGACTCGATCCCCCACGAGACTTGACTGTCCTCTAATCTTGTACCAATCTTCACAGTGCCCATGCAGAAAGAAACCTTCCTCTATGATGCTCGTCCATAACATTCGCCTCCACGAATGCCTCGGTGTCCACCGATATGGCCTTGTGTCGTCTACAATGTTGAATATAAAAGTACCCTTCTTCGCTTCTCCACCGCAAAACCAATAATGTTCAAGTGTTGAGAAAACCCAACTTGGTGCAATAAAGATCACACAAACATATGATAATGATAACTCAGATCTTTGTAAATTCTAAGGATGTGTTTAAGCTTTGAAACCTTAGAAAAAAATTGCATAATCTTATATTGTTTGAATATTGTTTACGTTCTGCACACCCTTTGAGGAAACTCGACCACACCTTTATTTATATTCAACTCAAGGCGGTGGCAGTCTCTCGTTCAAGCGAGACACTGTGCCGTTCAAATGACAGCAGGTCTCGTTTGAACGACATCATGTGTCATTTGAACGACGTTGTATTTTGAGTCTGATGTTAATCCAACTTCAAAAACAGAGTTTTACTAAAAACCAACTCTTATCCAACTATAATCCGTCCTCATTTGATTAAAATGAAGTAAAAACATTTAAAACACTTTTAAAATATTTTCTTAAAAATAACACCCTTATTTTTATCAAATAAAATTCTGAGTTTCAGTACCATTATGCATTCATACCCATGTGATCTCGAAATGCAATTAAACTTGGAAGATAAGAAATTGCACCAATTAAACTTCGACATGATTTATTCCTTATAGTTTTGCCGCAATGTCTTCAATTAATCTTCGACAAGCCATAGTCTCGTAGTGATCAGACAATAAACATCAACCTATGACTCGAATGTGTTTTGTTCCGAGAATAAGTCAAAACTACATTAAGACTCAATTAGAAATTTGGTCCTTACAATTAACTTACCTATGAAGATAGGTTTGAGATTTTATGATATGACTTGGAACATGGAGAACATGCTGGACTTTGGAGTTTTACATTATGTACAGTTTCGTTAACTTCCTAATATACTAATTATAAGAAAATTTTTAGATTTATGTGTATCTTGTGACTCCATAATTGTATTTAGGATAGTGTATTAAGACTCTTGTATTGTGATAGACCATTAAAGGATATTGTAGTTGGATTTCATTGTTGATGAACTGTTCATATTGTTATTTATCAATTTTTTTACTATTGAAAGAGTTTTAAATGTCTCATATTTATGTCACACGATGAGAAGGATATTTTAAATTATATCATTTTGCATATTTTCGTGTTTGGAATTAATCAAGTCTAATATTAAAATATGTGGGATGTTACATTTGGTATCAGAGCATGGTTCTAGGTCACAGGGGTTATAAGTCTATGGTAGGGTTTTGCATGTCATTCTTTGATACATTTCGATGACTTTTACTCCCTTAGGGTTTGAGTTTAATGTATGCAATAAAGGGGTTCACAAATAATACTCCTATAAAAGTTGGGCCTTTTATAAGCAACTGCTAAAAATATATGACTGGGTGAGCAAGCCCTGCTTTTTTGTGAGAAAGGACCTATACTCATCACTAAAATCAAGGGAACATAAACTAGGAGATTCCTTCTTAGCCTTAAAAGGTAGATTTTGCTCTTTAGAAGACAACAAACTCATAAACACAAGACTTTTGAGAGAAAATTCCAACCTCATCAATGGCATCTATTTTTTCCACGAAACTTACTTAGGAGAAACCGTAGTATTTTATCAATAATTATATTCTTTTCTATGTTCTTCCCTAAATCAAAGATGGATGTTAGTATGTCGATCATCTCGGCATAGAACTTGTCAAAAGTTTTGTTCTACTTTATGTTAAGAAGTTTGAAATGGGTGGTTAACAATTGAATGATGGAGTGTTTAACAATGGAGGTCCCTTCATGGGTCCTTTATAAAATTTCCCATGCCTCTTTAGACATCGTACAAGTGGAAATATATCTAAACTAGTCAGGGACATGCATTTGAAAAAAGTGTTTCATCCCTTCGTTTTCCACCCACTCTCCTTAAAATCATTATCATCCTAACTAAATCTATATTTTTTTACTAAGACATCATTGACAACAACCATAGGACGTATCCATCCCAAAATGACACTATCCTAAATTCGATCATCCATAGAATCAAATATGCGCACATAGAATCATTCCAGTAGGAATAATTATTACCATCAAATGAAGGACGTTCCATCCATTGTACATAAAAGGATCTAAATCTAGGTTATAACATTTAAAATTTTGGAGATCTGCTCAGATATTAGTTAGAAGCGTGCCTCTCGATAGTAATTTCCCAAATAAAAATTAATTCACCTAAATCAATAAAGAGAAGCAATACTTTATTATTACAAAAGAGTTAATAATTCAAAAGTCTACTTGAGAAAATATTTTATTAAATTTAGAATCCAAGTTGTATCTTCTTTAATTAGGACAAAGATTCTAAAAGATGCGAAAAAGTAAAATAAACACAATACCAAATGCATGAGTGGAAAACCTTCGGCTAATATGGAAGAAAACTGCACTATGGTAGAGTATTACAACTACAAGATAAAGTCTTATAATTACATGAAGCTATGACTGACTAAAAACTCTTTCCATCATATCCTTTGAGGAGAGCGCAGACAACTGAAGAACGCTACACGACCGTGAATGGTTTTGTCCATTACCACTATTCTCAAATCTTTCATCAAAAAGATATTTTTTAAAGTTGAAGAAGCTTTTTCCAAAGTGAAAAAACCGAAATCATTTCATTAATGAACCAAAATCATTGCATTAATGAACTCAAATAAATCTTTAAGGTTTCCCAAAGTGAAACCTTTAAGGTTTCTCAAAGTTGGGTAAATAAATCTTTAAGGTTTCCCAAAGTGAAAAAACAAAATCATTGCATTAATGAACTCAAATAAGAGGAGTGAATAATATGCTCTCAATTATTTGAAATGTTTTGATCAGCAAATATATTTTTCAACTATCTCATTCTTTCCTTGGAAGAGTATTAACCATATAACTATATAACCTTAGGTTTGAAAAAGTTTAGGAGACTAACACGTTACGTTTGAAACTCTTAAGATGTCAAGTAGTCATATCTAAGGTTTAATGATCTTAAAAGGTGTACTTAGAACACAAACTAAGGAGCTCTCGAGGAAATATTTGAAAAATAAATTTCTTTTGGTGCTATCAGACGCGATCAATGAAGTCATCATTGTAGCTAAGAAATTCTTCGCTATAGAGACCTTGAAGTGATGAGGTCGCACAAATTTCCAGGGAAAAATGAATGAGGCTCTAAACACTAGTGATGGCCTTTTATTGCAGGAATGATTTTTGTCTCTTCGGTAAAAAAGCCCGCGAAGATGTCTATAAAATTGTTGGGGTTTGCCCAAAAATATTTTAAACACGTGGTTTGACAAAAGCCTAATTGTTATCATCTAAAACTAGTATATGATTTTTTGGGCTTCGGCTATAAAATATTAATAATAAAAAATAATAAATAGAGAAATTAGCACTACTAACTTGCCAATTCAGGATGAACTAGAGAGGGATAACAGGAAAAAAGGAAACCATAAATTAATGTGGTTCGACCTAAAGAGGTGACTATATCCACAGGTGCGGAGTTGGTTCTATATAATTTAGTAAGAAAAAAGCCATTAGGAAAGTGGATACAATTTATCAAGGTTCTTTCTAAGGTTTGTGCTTAGCCGTTCGGTAGAATAATATCTAGATCCCTTATGACATGGGATTGATTGCTATTTATAGGTAGTTACTAGAGAGATAGATATTTAGAGAGAATAATGGGATAGGTGAGAACCTCTATAGGCTTGGTAGATACACATTTTATAAATCAAGGGACGGATAATGATGAGTTGGTTACAACCTATTAAAAATGTGAGATATCATGAAAAATAATTTACGTGTGCAGTAGTGTGGGTAGACTGCTCATATTAACTCATATGACTCACACATGTGCACTGAAAGAATCCATTAATGGTGTCAACTGACATCAATAACTGTCGAGCTGAAAATAATGAACTATTTAGCCAACCAAAATGAAAGGTTAATTGAGTAAGCCAAACACTTTCATATGGCATGTGTTACGGTATTATTGGTCTTCCTAGTGTCCTAAGTTTATGGTACAACAAAATATTCTAAGACTTCACTCCTGGATGGTACTTATAGCATATTTTCTGAATTGTAGGATTTTTTAAGCATTTGATATGTGATTTGAAAGAGTGAAGTGCGAATGTGATAATGTCCTCAAATTCTTGAATTCTAATCATACTTTAATCTCTTCAGTGCGTGCCGAAATGATTGACTTGTGAAATTTTCTATGAGGATTGTCCTGGATGCACGTTAAGTTTGGGTAATGTATCAGGCGTCATTATGAAGTGTGTGCCCAAAGCCGCATTCATAATCCCCCCAATCGTCACTTGTCTTTCAAATCGTGATGTCATGTATTATTTTAAAAAAATTAATCATTTCCACTCTTAAAAAGTATAAAAGGTCACTTCAATATGATTTTTCCTTTCTCCATCCAGATTTCTTCCTTCGCAAGTGTTTTTAGAGTGAGAAAGTTTCCCCCTTCTAATATCCCATCTTCTTTAACTAAAAATATCCAGATTTTTTCCATAGCCAGTGCTCCTTCCAATCTTTATCTTTGGGAGTTAAATAATTTCCCATCTTCTTTAAAACTTCCTAGGGTTTCCAGTTACGCCATCCACCAATTCACTTTTTTTAGTTCCTTTTCATTAGAACCTTCATGGTTTCAATCGATTTCATATTCTATTTTCTTTGTTGTTGCTTGTTGATTTATTGGAGGCAAGTCAATTTTTAGGTGTCCATTGAGTTGGTTGGCCTAGGATTCAAAATTTATTAGGGTTTTCTATCATTGAAATCATGTTGTTTTCCTAAAGTGTCCTTTCCCTTTCTCTCCGATCTTATTTAATTGATGATATACACACCCCATATTAGGAGGTGGATTGAGTATTTGGCTAATATGGAGCGACCTTGACCATATATAATAGAGAAGAGGTTCCCTAGACCTATTCAGGTTATCCATATTGAGGACCATCTAGGATACCTTAGGTATAATCCTACTACTTCCACATCCTTAGGGTTTGCCCCATAATCCCCAGCTGTGGGATCCATTTTATCTAAAGTAATAGTCACTGTAGTTACTTCTATGGAGGGCCACCCAGTTAGTTGTGAGAAATTTCCTAACACCATATCTATGTTTGTAATAGACATGTGTCCTTCTTCTCCCCGTACAACTTAAATCTATTAAATTTCCTCCACATCACATATTGTGGTTCCCCTTACCGAGGAGGGCACTTCTAGGGCCTCTGACTCTTGATATCCATAAACTACCAATGCTTTGAACCAAGGCTATGATATCCTAAAGGAGGAGCTGGATGACTTGACATGTAAGTATGACGTCCCAATGGGAATCTCTATGAGGCTAGCAGACTGTGATGAAAGGGTATATGATCGGCCTAATGCTATTAAGATATGTTTCCTAGTTTGGGCTCTATAAGAAGGATTTCGAATTCCTCATCTCCCCATTATGAGGTCAATTATGAGAGGTTATTGTGTATCTCCTACCCAACTGCCACCAAATGCCTACAGATCCATCCTGGGGTCAATGACATACTTGAATCTCCATACTAATTTTTACCTAAGCAAGACATCTTCAGGTTCATTTATGGTGTGAAAGATAATGCCAAAGATAATGGATATTATTATTTTTATTCTCTAAAATATGAACGTAAGATGGCAAAGGTCACTCAATCTAGTAAACACAACCTGAAGAACTAGTTAGTGTTCATAAGGGGTGACTGGGAATTTTAGGCTGATAAAAGAGATAAATATTGTAGTGTACCTCACAGTTGCTATTCCCCTAAGCATGTAGATATACATTGAACACTTTTCCTATTATCATTTGATTTCATTTATCCTTAATGAACTCTTTTTATGTTGGCTTGTTTACAGTGAAGAAATCCCCAAGACTCCTGACAACCTTAAGAGAGCTAATTAACATAGGTTACACCCCCAACCATATTGAGTTCAAGAAGGTGTTCTTGATTCAGAAGCTCATCGAATTGGGATATTCCCTTGGCAGGTTCTCTTTCAAAGGATGAACAAATTGACTTAGTAGTAGAAGGTCAATTTTTAGCTGACTAAGAGGGATAGGAAGGATCAAATAGAAACAAGGTTGAGGAAGGTATACTTCTACACTTGTGGTCATTTTTACTAAACACATTAAATTTTTTAATGATTTGATATTTTTATCATGTTATATTTTATGCAACATCTTCTTTTAGTCCATTCATTCCGGCAGGTATAATGGTGCCTTAATCTCTTAAGTGTGTGACAATCGATATTTGATAGGAAGAGAAAATTAAAAACATAGGCCAATAAGAGGAGGGTTGTTTCCAATGATGAGGCTTTAAAAAATGATGAGTACGCAGTGAAGAGGCAGGTCGATCATGAGGCGATTCCTAGTGCTACTGCTACTAAGGCATGTGGTTCCTGAATAAGGGCATGTTTTGTGTTAGAAGAGGCCAGTGGAGGGATCCCTCTTTAGCTTAGACTCAAACAATAATGTATAATAACTACATGAAAAAGATTTCAAATCATGGGTGCCCCTACTCGTCACTTGGTACAGGGTGTTGGTTCTCCATCTCTTTATTGAGAGGTGGAACACTTCACTTGGGATCCAAAGACATTGTCACTTAATAAAAGCTGAAGAATTATAAGGATTCCATCCTTTTCTATAGGGAAAATTCTCTTGAATTAATCAGGTACCATGGTTATTCCTATGACTTCTAATATCTCAGGTAGTTCAACGCTGATGAACTTTGGAATATGGTGCATGACAGGTTGATAGTGGTAATTCTTGAACTCATCCATAATGTGTTTCATGATATATTGATTTTCCATTTTAGGTTACTATAGGAGCCACCATTATAAGGGATCATGTGGCCTCAAATTAGAATGCATTTTATGAGATGAAAGAAGAAAATGACGATCTGTTTGGAAACTATAAGACTTTTTTCAAAGAGACAAAGACTGATGAGATCAATTATGAAAAGATATATTTTGAGCCGAAAGAGAAAGATAATTAGTTGGTTTCTAATGTGGTTTCCCTGAGCTAGATGGAGGAGCAGAACAAAAAGATGGAGGAATAGGTAGAGGCAATTGTAGTTAATCTCAGGTCTTCTAATTGCCAAGGGAAAATAGAATCTGAAAAAGGAAATAATGCCCTCAAAGAGGATAATAAAGCCATAAAGAGGTCCAATGAAGTCTTGGAGATGGTCAATACTACACTTGCTCAGCATAAGGAAAAGGGAGTGAAGAAATTTAAGAGCTTTGGGAGTACAATATTTATCTGGTCACCTTCTTCATGGAGGGCGATAATGAACTTAAAAAAAGGGTGGCCAAGCATTTTATGGACATTACAAAAATAGTTCATGCATGGGAAGGTGATGATGAAGAGGGTAAATCCATAAAAACTAAATGTAACGCTTTAGCTGAAGGAGATGCTGAGGATGAATATCTACCAAAACCTATTAAATCTCATTCTGATCAGACTAGTGCTAATATTGCTCTTCCTCTTATCCCTAAGGATGTTCAAATGTCTGGGTATGTCGCTATTCCAACATTTGAGGTTGAAGCAAGCCATGCCCTGAGGATTAGCTCTTTTTATTAAGCTTTTATATATCCCTTCTCTATTTTTTCTACAAACATTTGTTATTGAGTTATAGTAAATAAATTTGTAATCAATTTATAATGAACATGTTTAATTATGCTTCTTATGTTTTTAATTATGACTTGTTGTTTTCTTACACACATATACTCATTATTCGAATTTATATTTGGCATTTTGACTTTTGATTATCATTTGTAATTAGTGTTTTTTTGAAAAATGCTTTTGATAAGATAATGTGATCGAATCTTTGTCAACTTATTCATTTTAGTCATACGGAATTATCATAGCCTTAGATGTATTGGCCATGTTAGCTTACTGACTACTAACTGTATAAAATCAAACTACTAATAGTTTAGCCTTATGATCGTGTGGTCAGCTAGTGCCTACTTACTATTCCTTACCAGCTACTAGTTTTGGACGAACCTGGGTTATCCAGTCAAAGGTTCTACCATTGTTTATGCCAACTTACTAATCGTACTAATACATCTTGTCATCCAAACCATGTTTTAACATCGACTACATGATATGACCAAATGTGTTAGGATCTATCCTCGTGTTAGTCAAATATGGTCATATCTTATCATACATATGACTGCACCGGATTTCCTAGATTTTGCAAACTTTTTGTTTCGTGATTTATCTTAAGATGAGATCATATATGAAGTTAAACTCATTCATGATCTATCCGAAGATAAGGTTATACATGAAATTTATTTTTAGTGAAATAAGATGAAATGTGTTATTGATATGTACATATCCCATGCTCATAAAAAAGAGAAAAAATCAAAATGATAGTATTCGTGGGGGAATCAAAACTTTTTATTCATCACTGAAGAATTTTACATGGAAGGAAAAGGCTTTATATTTTATGCCACTATTGGTAGTATTTCCTTAGGTGTTCATCATTCCAAGGATTTTTAAACTTCTCTCCTTTTAAGGTTTCAACAAGATAAGTCCTCGATTTCACAATGACATATATTCTGTATGGATCATGCTAGTTCGGTCCCCACTTGTTCCCTTTCTAGATGACCTTTTTTAGTGTATTGTCTCCTTCTTTTAAAGTTCTCAATTTTACTTTTTTATTATAAAATCAGGTAGTTAGTTACTGGTATGATTCCACTCGAAGTGCCTCATGCTCTCTTCCTTCTTCTATTAAGTCCAAATCTAGTCTTCTCATCGGGTTGCTTTGTGGTGAGTCAAAATTGAGGATGCAGTGACTCAGGTAGACCAATTTCTGTTGGCACTACTGCCTTTACCCCTAAAGACACATATAATGGATTTCACTCGCTCTTGCTCTCAGCATTGTTATATATTCTTAGAGGATACTCTGAAGCTCATTAATCAAATTCACCTTTGAATTGTCTAACCCTTTTCCCATTCCGTCTAGTAGGGATTTGTTAGTCACTTTTGTCTATCTGTTTCACTATATGTGACCTGGTGCTGAGTGTACTTTCAAAATTTTGGAGCATATTCAATAGTCTTTGAACTCTTGGTTATAAAAATGAGTTCCATGGTTAGTGATGAAAGTTCATAGTCAGTGATGAAATTGTATAGCATCCCGTAATGGCAAATAGTTTTTATCCAGATGAAGTAAAAGACCTCTCGTATGACATATTTATAAGGAGCTCGAACTCTACTCATCTCGTAAAGTAATCCACTGCCACGACTATATATTTGAATCTACCTCTGGTCTTTGATAGTCGACCGAGCAGATCTATCTACCATATGGAGAAAGTCCAAGGGGATGTGATCGGCGTAAGTAGGGCCCTTAGACTTTTATATATTGTGGCATATTTTTGGCACTTGTCATAATTCCTAGCATTATCTGCACAGTCTACCTTCATAGTGGGCGAGGAGTAGGCTTGCTTGTCCACCCACTTTACTGTGACATGCATGCCAAATGTGCTCTACAAGATCCCCCATGCACCGTTTTTTATCAAGTTATTAACTTTGGGTGCACAGACATATAGGATTAATAATATGATAGACCCTCTTCTGAATAGGATTCCTCTATCGAGCATATATCTTGCTTCTTTGTATCCGAGTCTCCATGCTTATTTGGATCTGTCTAGATTATGCCTATCTGAAAATATGCTGTTATGGGATCCATTCGATATGGCCCCAGATCTAGCTCCATCACATTAACATCTTCTTTATTGGTAGAATGGTGCATGCAGATTTCTATAGGAACTTTTTTCTTAGTTTCATCCTTGTGGTTGGTTCCAGGCGAGTGAACGTATTTGCTCGTGAACTTTTTATCCTTAGAACAATGATCATTGTAACTTCTCAGAGTGTTAATTACAATTCCTTTTTCCTTGTCTAGGTACTTCTTCATGGATTCATCTCTCGCTTCATAGATACCCAAGACTTGGTTTACTATAATCTGATAGTTATTATGTACTGTTTGGTACTAGAATTCATACTAACTCAAAAATCCAGCTATAAGTGCCTAGTATTTTTCCTCATTGTTGGAGGCTTCAAAGTGAAGACTGAGGGCATAATCCATGTCGATCCCATCAGGCATTGTCATTATTAATCCTTCTCCACTTCCAGTAGCATAGGATGAATCGTGAATGAATTATTGCTAGATAGGAGGCTCATTTTCAATGTTTTTGTCAATCTAGTTACTATGTTTGTATTATCTTTTCATTTTCTCCAGGTCGAGAAAACATTATTCATTTGAAGATGATCATTCTGGCATGCCAGTAATGTGGTTCGCCGAGTCTACTACTAATCTATCTTTCATAGAAGTCTGCTCATCTAGTTGAACTATTGAGCTCTCTTTCGAAGAAGTTTACTCGATATTATTTAGACCTGAGCTCTCTTCGATAAAAATTTTCTTTGCACTTTTGTCACTGATCTCTCTTTCGTAGAAGTCTGCTCGGTGGTCTTATCTTCGTATGTGAATTATGTGATAAATTTTGTCATTTCCTGACCCTAAATATCAATTCTTGTTTTGTAATGGATGTCATATTCTCCTACTTGTACGACCCAAGGCATCATTGTGCCTGATTTCTCAAGTTTATGAATGTTTTGGCATATAGAGGCAGGTCTGTATAAATTATAATGGTATGATCCTGGAAGTACAACTTCATCCTTCTCAAAGTTTTAATGAGAGCCAACTCTAGTTTATTTAATTTAGGATATTGAATCTTTGTTCCACAATATGCCTTGCTAGTGGAATACATAAGCCTTTGTATCGTATCTTCTTATCAGACTAGAGATGAAGTGACTATAGATTAAGACATGGCCAAATTTATATACAGTTTTTAACCTAACACTGGTATAAAAAAAATGATACAGATCCCAAATATTGTTTCAACTCCAGGAACGCATCTTCACACTCATCGTTCCACCCAACTTTTTTTTAATGCCTTGAAAAATGGAAGGCATTTGTCAATTTTTTTGGAAATGAATATGTTCAACTTATCTACGCGTTCAACTAATCTTTGGACTTCTTTCTTGTTCGTTGGGGATTAAATATTAATTGGTGCTTGAATTTTCCCAGGATTGGACTCAATTCCATTCTGTTCACTATAAATCCTAGAAACATTCCTTCCTTGTACCCCAAATACTCACTTTGTTGGGTTGAGATTCATTTGGTGTTTCTCCAATTGGTCAAAAGTTTGCCCCCAAATCTCTTATGTGCTCAGCTACCCTTTTACTCTTTGTGAGCATATCATCAACATGTACCTTTACATTTTTGTTGATCTGATCCTCGAATACTTTGTTCACTAACCTTTATTATACTACTCTAGCATTATTAAGTCCAAAATTCATAATATTATAGCAGTATGTTCCTCGTCTAATGATGAATAAAGTCTTATCTGTATCTTATGGATTTATCTCGATCTAATTGTATCCTAAATAAGCATCCATGAAGCTAAGCATTTCATGCCCTAAAGTAGCATCGACCAGTTGGTTAATTCTGGATAAGGGATAGTGATCTTTTGGACATGCTTTATTCTCGTTCGTGAATTTTACAAACATACGCTGCTTTTTGTTATTTTTCTTGAATATTAACATGCTAGAAAGCCACTCCGGATACTTGTTGTATGCTATGAAGTTTTCTTTTTGTAACTTATCTAATTCTTCATGTACTGCCATATTTTTCTCTTGGCTAAAGACACAGTGTTATTATTTTACAAGTTTAGTATCCTTCACTATGCTTAACTCATGAAAAATGAATTCTAAATCGATCCCTGTCATATGTTCATAACTCCAAACAAACACACTTTTTGTTGCCTCAGAAATACTACCAGGTTCATTTTAAAGACAAGATCTAGTGACCAGTCGATCTATGTCGTCCTCTTCGCATGTTCATCATGTAGAAAAAATTATTCAATTTCCTTAATAACCTTCCTTTTGACTTGTTTATCTCCTTTCTCAGATCCAATGTTTTGATCTAGTAGGTCGTCATCAGCTTCTTTGCTCCTCCTATCAGCTGAGGTGTAATAGAATTCTCTAGCCTTAACTTGGTTCCCTTTAACCATACCAACCTCGTAATAAGTGGGGAACTTTAGACATTGATGCATAGTATAAAGACTGCTTCAAATTTCTTCAATATTATGCTGTCAAAGATGATGTTATATGACGAATGAACCTTCCTATCCATGACGAAGAAATGAATCTTCTTAGATCGATATGCTGGCCATGTTTTGACCACCACTTCCAATTATATTATTCTTAGAGGGTATATCTCCTCTCCAAAGAAACCAATGAGAGGTCTATGATAAGCCTTCAGTTTGTTGTCCCTCAACCTCTGGTTATTAAAATAGTCGTAAAATAAGACATCGACATGCCTATCGTTGTCGACTAGAATCCTTGCCACCTTAATATCATGTACCATCACCGTAATGACCAAAGTATCATCATGTGGGTAAAGCATCCTGTATAAGTCATCCTTAGAGAATCCAATAACTAAGCAATATTTATCCATTGTCATAGGGCCAGTGTCCACAATGCTCGTTAGGTTAATCATTGTGATACGAGATCAAGCCTTTACCTTATTGAGATAGATTTTCCTTTTTACAGGCTCGTCTACACCTCTAGTGTCTCCTCGTGTAATAAAGTTACAATCTAAAGAGATAATTTTCACCTCATTTACAAGCTCCTTAGGTCTCTTATGGAGGTTTAAGTCATCCTCTGAATCATCATCCCCTTATATCTTTTTGTTAGCCTTCTTGCAGGGGGACTCTAATCATCTCCTAGGCTTTTTTCATCACTATAATCTTCTTGGCTTGCCTTATCCATAAATTTTGATAGCTTTATTCATATAAATAAGTTCCTAATCTTATTTTTAGGTCCAAGTAGTTATCTGTGTTATTATTGTGATCCTTGTGGAAGTCACAGTATTTAGTTTTATCCATTAAATTTGCATAAGATTTAAATTTTTGGGGCCATCTCGGGTCCTTACTTTCATGAACACCAATGGCTAGGGGAGTATCTCATCATAACTCTTTGGCTTGTTCGATTTCATATCTTTTTTCTCTTTCTTCTCCAAACTCTTGCTTACATTGGCCCTTGAGTGGCTTGATTCCTTAGAATCCATAACCTCATTGACATTCATAATCTTACCTACCTTTGCTAATAATTCAATCATAGTCCTGGGTTGGTCCTTAGCCAAAGTCTGGTGTAACTTTCCAGGAATCAAACTAGTCATTAGCACAGTGATTGTTGTGCTTTCATCATAATCAATTACCTCAAGCTTTTCACTCTTAAGTGAGTGATGAATTCATCTGTAGTTTTATCAACTCTCTGGCGAACGTTTATCAGGTGAGCGAACCTCTTTCTAGGCTTGGACCTAAAACAAAAGTTACTGATTAAGAGGTCAGCCAACTATTGCAAGTTTGAGATCTCTCCATATAGTAGCATGTTGTACTAGCTTAGTACTGACCTAGTGATCAGACTGTAATATTCTCGACAATGCATTTGATCTAGGACTAAATAGATGTCTGCAAAAGTTTAATATTGCTCTATATGTTATACTAGGTCAATTTTATCATCGTACCTTGAGGTTTTTACTTATGGGTTGAACATTACGGGCGGTGGATATCCCATAACTAACTAAGTGAATAGAGATCCCTTCATAAAACCTATGTGGAAGGTACTTGGAAATTTCTCTAAGGTGATCATCTAGTCGATAAATTAACCCCTTACAGGATCAGTACTCCTACTCGACTTGAACTGGAGCACTCTTATCTGATCGGCCTCGACTTTTTGATGAGCTCTATTATTTGTAAGTGTACTCGGTTCTGGCCGATCCTCGTATGCTCATTCTAGACATGTTCGAGCATTCTATTCATATGGTGATAGACCTCTTTCATTCTTCTCTTTTTTCTCCAGGACTTCTAGGCTCTCTGTGATGTTTCCTCTTGCTGCCCATGGGCCTAAGTGGTTAAATATGAAGCCTTTGCTCAACATTTACAGCACACTCGACCTCTCCTTAGGGAATGAATATTCATCATCATAGCCAGTTATCCAGAGGAACGAGGTGGACCTACTTTATATGACATGTCATCTCTTGATCCAGCTTACTTGGACATACTTCATTCTTCGTGTGAATCCAGAATCATCCTTCTTGGGGGTTTTAGTGTTCGGTCTTTGTAGGCATTTTACCTATATCTATAAAGTCATGAGGTGGCATTCTGCCCATTCTTTTGGAGTGGTCGCCCCCAGCTGGGTGATGGGTTCTCCTCCTGATTTTCCTTATCCATCCTAGAGAGTATGCGTCAGTTTCTTCACACCTTCTTGCATCACCTCTTGCCCCTAACCAGACCCATCAGAATTCCCTATATGTTCCCCATTCCAACAGGTGTTGATGTTTGAAATGCCTCATTTGTGCGACTATTTTCTTAATTTTCTCCTATCATTCAGAGTATGTAGGTAAAGCAGTGTATATAAATATACACGGATGAGTTTTTTCATAAAAAATGGGTTTGTAGATGGGAAACTGTAGGAAACAACAAATGGCTTATCAAATTACCACCGATGGCACCAATCTGATATCATCTAAAACTAGTATATGAATTTTTAGGCCTCAACTATAATATACTAATAATAAATAGAGGAATTATCACTACTAAATTGATAATTTGGGATGAAATAGAGAGGAACAAGAGATAAAGAAGGAAATCAGAGATTAACGTAGCTCATCCGAAAGCGGTGCCTACATCCACAGGAAATTGGTTATACATAATTCGCTAGGCAAAAAGCCATCAGGAAATTGGTGAGATCTCTCAAGGTTCTCTCTAGGGCTTGTTTATTTCCGTTAGGTAGAATAATCTCTGGATCCCTTATCACGTGGGATTGGGTGCTATTTATAGGTATTTATTAAAGAGAGTAATGGAATATGTGGAGTTCCTTTATATGTTAGGCATATATACGTTTTACATACCTAGAGCGATTAATGGTGAGTTAGTTATAACCTACTAAAAAAGTGGACTATCCTGCAAAATAATTCATTTGCGCACTAGTGCGGGTGGACAACTGATATTCCATCACGTGACTCACATGTGTGCCCTGAAAATTCCATTAATGGAATCAACCGATGTCAGCAACTATTTATCCGAGCAAAATGACTACTAAGTCAACCAGATGAAAGTTTTATTGAGTACACTGAACACTTTTAGATGGCAGGTGTCATGGTATTATTTGTCTTCCCAGTGTCCCAAGTTCGTGGTAGAACATTAAGTATGTTTATCCCACCCAATAACATTCATACTTAAAATACACAAAAAATATGGAATTTCTAAGAAAATATATTTTTCTGTATGAAGAGTATATTTCCATTCTGTATTTGACAATTTGTCCAAACTAAGTTAATTAAAAAGATTTTTCAATTATAAAAACAATTAACTAAGATGTGAACTTAATTCTGCAGAGTCTTATACCTTTCCTAAATGGTTTACTTGAGGTTCATCATGAGTGAATATGGGTTGAAGTTGATGAAGCTTTCCGGGAACCTCTTTTACCATGTTTCGATCAGGAATTTAGATGTCTTTTATATGGATCATATTTAGTATACTATACTTTTACCAAGTATTTTAATGATACTAAGATTTATTAATCTTTCATAATTCTAAGAGAATAAAGAGCTAACTAGTCATGAAATAGGGCGTAATAACTAACCATATAATATCGAGGCATTCTTATCTCTGTATTCATTAATCAATGCTAAGTATAAGCACCCAAAGCTATATTATTTATGCCATAAATATTGGCCATATGTGTGTATTTGTTTATCTTAAGGTCAATATCCATTTACCATTTTAAAATGCTTAATTCAACAAAATTGTCGCAGAAATGTGGTCAATGTTGTTAATGCAAATTTCCTAAAGACCTGAGAAACCAAATACCCCAAAAAAACTATTCCAAACCTTTTTTCATCCTTACCTATTGATTCCATGCTTATGTGTGTGAATTTTTTTTTATATAAATATATATTTGTTATATGTGAGTCCGTGTCTATTATTTTTATTATTTTATTTTATTTTATATGTTTTTATTTTATAATTATATGCAAGTGCATGTGTTGTTTTGTTATGTAAGTGTTATAGAATCTGTATGTTTATATTATTGTTTATTATTATATTATATTTTATTTGTGTGAACTTATATGTGTATTATATGTCATTACAAGTGTATGTGTGCACTTGTGTATTTTCATGCTTATATATATATATATACACACACTCACAAAACTACCGTAAACCCCTTTTCTACTACTCGTCCTAGACCTAAACATCCTTTCACTTTCCTTACTTTCTTCTTATCCATCTGAACACACCACCCGTAACTTTCCCTCACAAATATCATTACTCAATACCCCACTAAACCGTCTAAAAACCAGCAACCATCTTCTCTTATTTTTCGCCTAAACCATGTACCAAACTTTTCTTAACATACTAATTTCCCCCTCTACTTGTATATACATGTACACACCTGAGGCCCGTACCAACCTAGACTACCCAATAACACCACTTCATACATACCTTATACCTTCTACCTCAACTCTCATACATCCACCTATTTTACCATCCAACTTACGAAGCAGGTCCTTTCTCTTCGTCCTCTCACAATTTAACTCCTCCCTCTCTACAAAGTTATAAATATTACTTTATCTTAATATTCCAATGCAAAGCCTTTCACTCTCTTACACTTTCCAAAAAATGAAAGAAAATATAAACCATTTTATGTACATATTTTTAAGCATCAATCATTTGAAGGACAGACATGATAGCTCACATGAAAGACTCAAAATCATCTTTTAGTCTTTTTTTAGTTTTTTAGGACTAGAGTTTAGAACATTGTTCTAAAAAACCCGCCTAGGTTCCGCCTAGGCACGCCTAGGCTTGAGGTTTGGGAGAAACGTCCCGCCTTAAAATTTTGACGCCTTATGCTTGGAAAAACCCTTAAGGCATACTTTTTCTCTAAAAATAACAATGCTTTAGTGAAACAATGTCGCTTTTAAAGATTTTTTTACAAACCGGACCATTATCTCGTCCAAAATAATCAAATAGTATTTTTATTTGTAAATATTCAGACATATTTTTATGATATGTACAATTTTAGTATTTAAATAGCCTTGTTATGGTTAAAATATTAAAATATATTAAAAATGCCTAAACGCCTTTTCACGCCTTTTTACGTCTAGGCCCGCCTAGGCTTCTAAGGCTTGAGGCTTGGCCTCCACGCCTCGATCACGCCCCGCGTTTTTTAGAACCTTGGTTTAGAATAATGTTTATTTTCGTCTTTTATATAGCATTTGAGTGTGAGGTGGAATATTTTGGTAGAGACTAATGTTATGAGTTCGAGTTACAAATTTCAAAGAGTGTGAGAATAACATCACTCTTGTTCTCTCATATTTGGTGATATACTCATAGTTGTGGGGTGTATTTTATAAGAGCTGGAAGCTATTGATGCAAAGAGGTTTTGTTTATTTTCTCACTTTCTTTCATTTTTATAATTCTTTTAATTGAATTACTTCTATACTATTTGTGTAAATTTATTCATTTGGAGGTCTACTCTCCCATTCAGGGGCAGAGATGAAGACCGCATGGTCTTTTTTATATTTATTTTAATTCTAAAAGTGCTATTTTATTATGATCCTTTGAACATCAACGGTAGGCTTTCACATTTAAATCCATGCCACAAGAGAGGTTGAATAATCTTTGAGAAAAGATTGGAAATTTTATTATAGTATTTTCTTGAGAATCAAACTAGAGATAGGCTTCTCTTGGATTGAATTTTGTTTCTAAATTTCTAACTCTAATACTTGTTTTTGAAGGCTTGAAATAATTTTAATGCATGATCCCTAGTGGGTAGTATTAGAAAAGATTTAATCTATCTTCCTAGAGTTTGTGAGAGTCTAAAATTAATTTCCTAAAAAAGATATTCATTTTCATCACATTTGTGATGAGAGTTAATTTGTTGATTTAAATATATCGTGGAGTATTTCAAAATTGGACATTATGTAATTAAAATGAATATTCAATCTATTGAGGTGGATTCTTAAACCTTTATTTTTCTTAAAAGCTTGTTTTCCTCACTTTACTCATTTTTAGAACTTTTACTTTTGTAGTAGTTAATTTACAAAGTAATCCCTTGAGTTATTTTAAGTCATCAAACTATCATTACCACTAGTTTTCACTTCTTAGTTCCATGCATTAGAAGATGGATTGAAACCCTTACTTACCACAATAATTGTTCGTGTAACATTTTGTATGTAATCGTCGAATTTTTTTTACTCGAAAGTAATTCTATAATGACGTTGTAAAAAACCTTTTCATCAAATGTCACCGTTGACGAATTCTTACGTGAGAAGCCATAAAGATTTTTGAATTTTCATTTTAATTTATACAAATTTGTATGTTTTTATTTTTTTATTGGATATATTAGGAATATTAGTGATCTCTATTATTTAATTGTGATGATCTAAAAACTAATTATTTGTAAAATGAATCACAAAAGTAGAAAGGGAAATGAGACAAAATAGAGGGAGAATGTCATTGGAGTGGATTATAAGACTCGTTAATTTATCACTTGCAAATATCTTGAAAGTGAGTCCATTCTCTGTGTGCTTGATTTCTCCAATGTGCTTTTAATTACCGCATCACATTTACTTTGGATGGTTTGATGAATAAATTAACCTAAGACCTAGACTCGTTGAAACGAGTTGGGATTGGATCACCCACTCAATTACTTAATTAAAAGAAATCAAGTATCAGTCCATGTAGGATTTGGTGCTCATGGCCCTTTCAAAATGAGACACTTTAAGGATATTCTAGTGAGTCCTTTCCACCCTTCTATATTAATGATCGACTCTCTTTGAGGGAATTGAATTTTTCGAGGATACTATATCTTAATTGTGGTCATATAGTAAAATAGGTTTATTCTTTCTCCAATGTTGTATTAGACTATCAATTGTCGTAGTAGATAGTGTGGTTAGATTTAACAAGTAATGAGAGTGAGATTGTGATCTTAATGGATAATTTCTATAATTAAGTGTCAAGCACATACAAGCTGAAATTTTATCTTATTATCCTAAACAAGCATCTAGGTGATAACCCAGATAAAATTTAAAGCGTGCAAACACGACAAGGTAATATGAGGAAAAAACCCTTACGGGTAAAACCTTTTACTCAGCACTATAGAGTTTTTACAATATACAACTTTTAAAATCTCTAGAAAATACGACTTAGTCCAAAGTCATCCACAAGTAGCGGTCCACCCTCGGTATCCACCGATCAACCTTGTCTTCTTTCAGCAGTGATCCCCTCGAGAATCACAGCAGTCAGTAGTGAAAAAAATTTCTAAACATGTATAACTCAGATAAAGAACTATCTAGGGTTTTAAATATATTCACGTATATAAATGGGAGTGATGACTGTGAATCAAAATAGATTTTTGACTTAAAGAAAGTGGGAACTTTTGCAGCGGGTTTTTAAAAATTGATTTTGCAAAAATTTCATGAAAATACTATACAAAATAGGTATTTATAAGGCAACATAAAATTCGAGGTGATGACACTCGTTCAAACTAAATATAAGCCTTGTTTGAATGAGAAGACTTTCATTATAACGACAGTAAGGTCGTTAGAATGAAATCCTAATCTCGTTTGAACGAGCTTCCAACGTGACAAAACAGTACATTGTCGTTAAATATTCGATTGAAGAAACCTTCAAATGACTGCATCAAATGAGATTGCATACTCATTTGAACGAGATTTCCATCTTGTTTGAAAGATATGCGCATATTTTGAAAAAAAAATGCCTCAATTTTAATAAAATAACTCCCAAATATAAACATAAATAAATTCCAAATCCTAAATTATTTTATACCTTTGATTTGTGAAGATCTTGTTTAATTGGGGGATGATGGAAAATCGGTTCTTCTTGATAACTCAAATCAATCAGTAGCGGGATATGACAAAAACTAAAATTAGCCTAAGCTATGAGAAAATTATGCTCTTAAAAATCTCCCCCTTTTTGTCTATTCCAGCATAAACATAAAAACCGAAATCGAAATTGTAAAAAAAAAAAACTATGACGAATTCAATATCCTAATGCCCTCCCAAACCCAAAAATGGATAGGTATAAAGATAGAGTTGTCTTCAGAATAAAGTCTTCAAATCTTCACTTATTCTTTGTATTCTCTTGGGCACTTTGTCTTCCTTAATTGTAATCCAAATATGATATTCCAAAAATATCTATACACGTGAAACAAAGAAAATACCTCGTGATGCATCGAGTTTAAAATATATCAATTAAATTCATAAAGATCAAATCTCCCCCATAAATCAAACTCTCCCATAATTTATTCTCCCCTTTTTATTTTGTTTGAAACAGGCAAGGAGTGGAAACATAATCATGAGAAATAAGGAACATCACCAGGCATAAAACAATATCATCACAATTAGATATGTATGAACAATTATGCAATGATAATCTAAAAATTAACACAACTATCTTTAATGTTCCAAATTTTTCTCAAGTAAATTATTTTTACAAAAATGACACACAATGGAGAAACACAAAAATAACTTAATCATGGAAACCAAATGTATGGGTGTGAACACATTCTATAGGTTAATCAACATTGACAAACATAACATATGTGAATAAATGAATGAAACACCACTAACATAAGATCTCAAAGTCTACCTTAGGTATAAAAATGGTGAAGTCAAGTGAAATTGACCTACCCTATTCAACTAATCAAGATCGTGAGTGATTTTCACACCAATAACGCCCAAAACTATGTAATGTTTTAAGATATTTTTTCACGACTTGCAAACCCATTGATCTTCAATTAAAATCACTTAAAACTCACATATTGATTTTTTTATCTCAAAACTTTTTGAAGCAATCAATGCTCAGTTGTAGCAAAGCATAAATGTTCTTTGAAATTGTTTCATAACTTTCTTTTTCTTTTTATGTACCTGTAATCTTTTAAGATCTTTTATTTTTTCAAATGTTGTCTATTCACACAAAGTCAACCTGTCTTTCACCGTCTAATTCCATTGCTTTAAATATACTACATTTACCAGAGATATGATTATCAATTTTTCCAACTGCGCAATGGTTCTTACAAGAACTACTTCTATTACCTTGTTCTTCATATTTGGTCCGTTTTAAAAGCATGATTGAGATGAAAACACTACAACCGACACGTGAAAGGTAAGTTCAATACTCAAATAAGTTTGTGCTTGTGTGCATTAAAGGTGACAAGGAGTTAAACATTAAGCAAGTAGTTATCATATCACATCTTAATGACTCCACACATTACAAAGCACTAAATGAAATGATGTCATGTCTTAAAACACTATAAAAGATCCACGTAGATATGAAAGGAATGGGTGACTCGGACATCTTAAATGTTCATCCACATATGGTGTAAAAAAATTCAAAACTCTTTTTGAATTTTTTTCAAAAAATCTATCAAAAATAAAATCTTTTAGGCTTTTTCACTTTTTCTTAAAAATAAACCCCATTTCTTTCCAAAAAATTTCAAGAAAAATAAAAATATTTTTGAATTTTTCAAAAAAAATATCAAAATAAAAAAGAAAACTAAAATGATAAAACAATGGAAGTGATGATGCCAAATATGGTACCACCAAGCAAATGAATAAGAGCTCAATCAAGTTGGACCTCAAGTGTGAAAAAAAGGTATACAAATGAAGCAGGAGGTGAGGCAAAGAGGACAAAGACAATAATATAAGTGGTTCAGCCTTTTAGGCCTACTTTACTATGTAAGTGAGTGTATATTTACTGTCAAACTAGGATCTAATGGCCTTTGATTATAATGCATGCAAATATTTCTCTATCTACTACAATTTTGACAGAGTTTTTCTAGGTTTCGAATTAAGGGTCCTTTTCAAAGTTTGAAGGAGATAGGTATATATTGTGTTGGGGTGGTATAGTGCCTCACATGTATTGTATGAATTAGCCAATGGGTAATTGCCACCTTTCACTTATGCAAGTAGATCATAATGACGAAATATTCCTCCCACTTGCACTTGTGATACGGTTGTAGTTGCCTGTCCACGTTGAATGATTATGATGGAGCTTTGCCTTGCGCATGATAGAGATATTATTTGGAAGGGTCTCGGCTCGGCCAAATATAAGACCCACATTATGTTATTCAAATATAGTCCAGAGAGTGTGGTCTCTACTGAGTAGTCATCAGGCTGAGATAGGGTCTTGGCTATCAGTCATATTAGACGAGACATGAGAAAGGGGTCATGATTGGTAGAAGGTCTCAACCTAAGAAAATGGAAAAAGCTGAGATAATTGAGTGTAGACTCCTCATGGTAAGAATGACTTGCTAGGTCGTCTGGGCCAAATATGAGATATGCCCAGACGAGGTTAGACTTGGGCATATCAATCACCCCCTATCCCTTAGTCTTCAATATTAGGAGGAGGCTAAGGGGTAAGAATGTATGAAGATGAAAATCTTGATGAGATGCTCTGAATAATGGCTGAGAAATCCTTATAATGTCTTATCTCAGTTGATAATGATCATTGAAGTGACACTTGGCAATAAATTAGTGGTTTGTCAGTCTTAATAGGATAAATGCCATTATTTGTATTGGGTAGCGTCTTCTCTAAGTATAAACGACGACTGAAGCTCTTAGGTTTTTGTGCCCAAATGATGACTCTCTTTGGGAAGCGTGCATAATCATTGCTTGGTTTAAAAACCAATATTTTTACCCTTTTTCTCTTTCCTTCTTGCAAACTTGTTATCGCCTAAGACTTTTTGTATGAGTCGCCATTGACGTTACTTGCTCTTCTCTTGAATTTCATTATTCGGTCATTTTTTGTGCTACTTCTCTTTCCAAGAGCTTTCTCTCATCCAGGTAACTCTCTTATACCAAGATACGTTTGATTTCAATTTGGATTTGTGTGCTTTAGTTGAGTTTTGATTTTTCGACAACAAGCAAGTTTTCGATTTGTGTGTTTAGCAGCGTTTGGGCTAAGACCTTACTGTTTTTGGAGGTTTTTATATTGTAAGTAGTGCTTAGACTTATCATTAAGTGATTTTCAGGACTTGAAATTAGATTTTAGGTTTTTCGGTACATCTCCAATCACTATCTATGGCAAACCTCATTCAGTCGTTCTTGTTCCCCTTCTTTGAAAATGTTTGAAATGCCCCTTTTTGATCTTGTGGTCAACTTGATGAATCCAAACATTTTTTTTAATGTTAAGGCCTTTATATAAATTAGTTGAGGAATTCCCAACCCTTATGGAGAGGTGTTTTAGGGAAGTACAAAAGTACAAAGCCAAGGACGCTGCTAAGCATAGGTGAGGCCTTTCCTCTTCATCCAATCTATCCTATTCCTTTAGGTGTCATACGCCCTCCTGTTGTAGAAATTAGTGACTTTATATATGTTTCGTGTTTTTCTGCAGATAGTCATCCTTTCATCTCCCACACTAATGAGAGTGTGGATTCATACTAAGAGGCAATAAGGCTTTTGGCTGCCTCTTTCGTAGAGTCTGAAGAAGTCAATGCCTCGAGTCTCATCTTCTCAAAATGCTGAGTCTTCTGACCAATCGAACTCCTGAGTGGAAGTCATCTCGGATCCTAATGATCGAAGTGTTGAAGTTGTAATTCCACCCCCTATCATGGAAGTTCTATTATCAGCCATTCCGGGAAATTATTCCCCCAAAGTGTTCGAGGTAATGTCCGAGATGAAAATTGAGACAACAATGATTATACAGTCGAGGATACACTTAACACTTCTTACATTGAATATTTTGTCAGAACAGTAATAGAGTTGGATATTTTAATCGGGAGACATATCTATGGCATAGGGCCCTTTATCAATATGAGGGTCTCCTATGAGGATGAGAGAGCCTTTCATGGATGAGAGGGAGAGATATATATCTATGAGAAGATGTATAAGTTCGAATTTAGGCTACATGTGCATTAAATAATATGAGCCATTTTGCAAGCCTAGGTCTCGTTCGTGTTCAGCTTTCATAAAAAACCTGGAGGGTTATTCTTGGTTTCATTTCTTTCTGAAAGTTGGTTCATCATAAAGACCTTCCAGATAGCGTCTTTAGGGGATGTTATATAGTTTTGTCCCTAAAAACTCATCCTAGTTACTATTATCATGTAGCCAGAAAACCCACAAAGAAAGTTTTACTCGTGACTCAGACTTCCAATCATAACTGAAAACCTTGCTACTTTTTCATGTTTGGGGCCTAGGAGTTATGCCCTCATGTTTCATGTAGTGCCTCTGAGCTTAGAGTTCCCCAATGATGCGAAAAGGCCCTAATGTCGACCAAATTAGATCTGGGCTTGAGCATCGATGCCACCAAGGACGTGGAAAAAGTTAGGAAATAGGACAAGGAGGGTAGCCTTATAGAATTTGAGAGGTAGACCCTTAACTAAACTATGTAAGTATTTTTCTTGTTAATTGTGTTGTCAAATCTCAAGGCAGACAGGTTTGGGCGTTGACCCCTTAACTAAACTATGTAAGTATTTTTCTTGTTAACTGTTGTGTCATCTTTAATTTGGCTTGGTTACTGACCTTGGCTTTAATTTACAGGTCGTCCATATAATACTCATGAAGCCTCGTGGATAATGGATTCTCCCAGTCTTGACAGTATACTGAAGAAGGTGGGGAAAAAGACAATACCCTAACCTTAGACGAGTAAGTCCACTACCGTCAACCCTAATCAAGCCGAGGGGTTAAAAAGAAGGAGGGAGGTAAGCATAAGGATGGATCGTCCAAGACTCAGCTTACCCAAGTAATACCTACCTCAAGTGAGGATGCCCTCTCGTTTTGTCTAGCCAATCTGTCCATCACCCATGAGTCCCTTAATGGAAATAAGAAGAAAGCTTTTGAGGTGATGGATTCCATAACATTACAAATCGATGATAGTTTTCTGGAATCCATGGACATTAACCTTTTGAATAACTTCATCATATATAGAGCTGTTCAGGTAGAAACTTGTTCCTTTATTTTGAGTTTTGTTATATAAATTCGTCTCATAAAGATGCCTTATATTTTCTGTAGATTGATCAGGATGTGAATAAGGTCCACCGTTAGGTTGTCGAAAATCTTCCTGAGATTTGGTATGCGAGATAGGTTCTAAAAAAATGAGATGAATTTAAAGAAACAAATTTTGTCCCATGAGAAGACGATAGATAAGTTGAAGAGGGATCACACTGAGGCTATTAACAAGTTAAATATCGACTATGAAAATGCATTGAAGGTGCAGACCGACGAACAGGAGACTGAGAAGAAGGAAAATATAAAGTCTGCTATTGATAAGACATTGGAAGAAGCCAAGAAGGCGGTCGTAGATGATTTTAAATTATGAGAAGAATTTTGGGGGTACAATATACAGTACCTTGAGAGGGGAGTCCGAACATCCTGCCACTGGATAACCCTCAATTTTCCTGACTTCTCATAGTTGGCTAAAGACCTTGGAGCATTTGACTTCTCTGACCCATTAGTCCTTATTACCTTGGACGAGGTTGAGATGGAGGAACAACCTGAGTCGACTACCAAATAACAACTGATGAAGACGATGACGAGCTAGTTAGGGATGAGGGCGAGATAACCCAAGCCCATAATGACAATAAAGATGAGGTTAAAAACGACGATGCTGCTAATGGGTTGTCTCAAGCGGAGGTCATGGACAACCAAGTAGCTTGAATCCTTGTTCTCTATTAGGGCGACTGCATGTGGATTCTGATGTAACACTGAACAATTATGATTTTGGTGTTTTGGATTCTAATGATTCAATCTTATGTCTGTAACCTCATTAAACACCTCTTAATTGGAAGAATTGTATTAGATCTATGAATGATAAATAATTGTATTGTTTATTTGTGTCATCTCCTCTTGCTCTGTCATGTTTTCTTGTTTTGACTTTGTACTATTTATTTGTTAAACAAAAGCTAATGACGTTTAACAAGTAACTATAATGACATGGTTTTTAATCCGTGATCACAAAGTTGATAATATACTTCTCAAATCTCTCCTGTTCCTTGGACGAGATGAGTATAAGCAGGTTAATAATATTTTTTGATATGTGTGCCACCAAATTGAGGGTATCATAAGCCCCATCTCGTTCTTTTGAGAGTGTATGGATGAGTGCCGTCTTGTCCTACACAATCGTCTAGGTCGAGAGAGCTTTTTCACCAAGCTAATGATGTTGAGATAAACAATATTAAATGATTTTTGAATTTGAATTCACCAAATTATGGTGTTTAATCATAAGTTCTCTCTCGTCATTTTGAGAGTCTATGGATGAGTGATGTCTCGGCCTACACCGTCGAATCGGTCGAGAGAACTTTTTCACCAAGTTAATGATGTTGAGATAAACCATAATTAAATGATTTTTTTAATTTGAATTCACCAAATTATGGTGTTTAATCATAAGTCCCCTCTCGTCATTTTGAAAGCGTATGGATGAGTGACGTCTCATCCTACACTGTCGTCTCGAATGAGAGAGTTTTTCACCACTTGAGGTAAACCTTTTGTTTTCCACCATTAAAGATGATGTTATCACACTACTCCCCTATATTGGTGTTATTGAGAATCCAAGGACGAGGTTAGCCCCGTCCGAATTGTCATGTCACAAAGAGTGAGTTAATTCTACTTCACCACATGAGTGATGTTCTATAGCTTTGGAAGAGTAGAAACATACAATTTGAATTACTCATTTAACAAAAATAGGAGAGAACACTTGCGATTTTTCATTCCTTACCTTTTTTTAGTACTTTTTAGTACATGTCTTGTACAATGATACAATAATAAAATAAATCTTTTATAATGTCACATCGATAATATTTCTTTAGATGATCAGCATTCCAAGGGTTGGAGAACGACTCTCCCTCCAAATTTTTAAGATGATACGTTTCACGAACTACTTCTTACGTAACCCTATAGGGGCAATGCTAGTTAGCATGAAATTTATTCATCTTTTGCCAAGCTTTCTTCAAAATCAAGTCTCCAATGCCTAATGTCCTAGCCTTCATCCTTTTGTTATAGAATCAAGCAGTCCTCTGCTGATAGGCAGCCTTCCAGATTTCTGCATCCTCTCTTTGCTCTTTAATGAGGTAGGTTTAACCTTAATTACTCATAATTTAATTCTAGATTATACATATGAACTCTATGACTTGGTAGGTCGATCTCTGTAGGGATCAGTGCCTTTGAGTCGTAGGCAAGCATGAAAGGGGTCTCTCCCGTCGAAGTTCTCTCTGTTCTCCTCTAATCCCACAGGATAACATGAACTTCTCCATTCCAAAGACCCTTGGAGTCTTGTAATTTCTAATTTATGTCATCCCATATGGTTTTGTTAGTCACCTCCGTTTGGCCATTTTCCTGAGATCGTCCTGGAGCTGAATAAAGTTTCTTGATGCTGACCCTCTGAAAATAAGCCAACAAAGATGATTTTTTGAAATGTTTTCCGTTGTTTGATATCAGGATGTGGGGTAGACCATACCTACAAATAATGTTCCTCCAGATGAATTTGAAGGTCTTAGTCTCGATGATGGTTATCATGGCCTCGTCCTTAACCCATTTAGATAAATAGTCGATTGCCACAATAAGATGCCTGTAGTTGCTAGTTGCCATGGGCATGGGTCCTACCAAATCAATTCCCCAAATAGAAAATAACCAAGGAGAGGTAATAAATGGAAAAGGTTGATGAGGTATGTCGTCATATCTTTGACACTTGTAACATCCCTTCATATAACTGGCCGCATCCCCGGCCAAGGTCAGTCACTTATAGCCCTATGTGACAACACTATGTGACAACGATCTCCCTTATATATGACTAAAGCAGGAACCTTCATGCATATATTTTAATATGTATTCCACCTCAACTGGATGGACAAATTGGACTAGAGGGAGGAGGAATTATTTCTTGTATAAAACATTCCCAATGACTAAGAACTTAGCTTCCTTATACCACAACTTCTTCCTCTCTAGCTTTGACTCTGGTAGTTCACCATCCCTTATGTATCAGATGAGAGGATCCATCCAAGATTCACCTTTCCCTTTGCTCTTTCCTTGCTTTACGTACAACAAGTGAGTGGTCTGCTTTCTCGTCTTAACCCCAAAATAAAAGTTATGTATGAACCTCTCTAAAAGTTTCTTGAAGTTCTCAATTGAATTACTTCGGAGAGAAGTATACTAGACATGCTCAACACAAGCATAATACTTTAAAATGATTTACACCTCATCTCATCTCAGACCGAGTAAATGTCTTTCGTAGATTAATACATTTCCACATGGTGCACTAGATTGGTACTCCCATCATATTTTGGTGTCACTACCGGTGGCTTAAACTTAGCCAGGGAAGGGTAGCTCATCTAGCAATAAATGGCGACCCTTCCATATATCCCCTCTGTAGAGGGTCTCAACTCTTCAGTAAATCTCCAATCTTGTCCTTTAGTCTTTGAATAGAGTTGTTCCATGGTTTGTCGGTAGTAAAAACTATGGCATTATCTCCCTCAGCCAGAGTAACATTCTCATCATCCCCTTCCCTCTCGGCCTGGCATTGGCAGGTTTCTCGACCGGCCATTCTCTAACGACTATTGACTTTACATTACTCCTCACCTTGGCCATGGGAGGGTCATCTATCATCACATACTCTATTTCTCTTAGATCCTGCCCTACTACGAGACCTGGAGAATTGGTCTCAGAGATCATCGATGGGGTCGATCCTGTCAAAAGTGGAACCCCTGTTGAGACTGTCCTTCTTATCTCGGCCTTGCAGTGTTTACCCTGTTAACTTGAATAGGGCACATAGTATATCCCCAAATTTTGTATGGTTCCCATCACTCTACGTTATCATTACATTCATTATCGTCATATTCTTAACCTTGCCTCCCCAGGCGTAGACGCTTGGGGTCACTAACATCCCTCAACCTCTATTGAGGCTGCGCTTCCTTTTACGGGGCCAGGGGATCTCCCCCGTCAGTGGGAGTTATCATTTCCACCATCATGCTAGTGGTCCTGTTCAAGATATTTTGGCTAATGGTAGCCAGATGCTCCCATATCCTAATCTGACTGGATGCCAATGAGCACAGCACTGCTGCGACGTCCGCCCTAGTGGAAGATCTATTGCCGCAGAATTCGATGAACAAAAAGAATAAGAGGTGTACTGGAAGAGATGAATGATATGTATGAAAGCTTGAGAAACTCAAACCAGAGCTCTTTCAATGGTTTTTTAAGCCCAACCAAAAGTAGAGTTAAATCACCACAAGAGAATTCAGTGATGTGCACCTTCAAGTGAGAGGAAGAATATGATGATCTCGCTTCCCACAGACGGTGCCAACTGATGATGCCAAATATGGTACCATCAAGTAAATGAATAAGACCTTAATCCATCTGAACCTCAAGTGTGAAACAATGGTGAAAATACAATAATATAAATAAAGGAGGAGGTGAGGCGAAGAGGAGAAAGATAGTAATATAAGTGATTCAGCCTTTTAGGCCTACTCCACTGTGCAAGTGAGTGTATGTTTACTAACACACTAGGTTCTAATGGCCTTTGATTACAATTCACTCAAATGTTTCTCTCTAGACTGTAATTTTGACATAGTTGTTTTAGGGTTTCCAAATTAAGGATCCTTTTCATAGGTTGAAGGATATAGGTATATATAGTGTTGGGGTGGTACAATATGCACCCCATGCATGCACAGAGCATGTATTATATGCATTATCCAATGAGTAATTGTCACCTATCACCTATGCAAGTAGATCATGATGATGAAATATTTCTCCCACGTGCACAATTGATATGGTTCGAATATGTAGACAAACTATCATTGGTATTAAATGAGTACCAAATGCCGTATGATAGAGTCCCACTCACATATTTGATAATACATTTAATAGCGTGTAAGTGTGACTCTTTCAGGGATGCCTGGTATCGTGCATAGACTCTAACATTAAAGGAAATATCGGGTCTACTATAAGTAATGTAAAGAACATATCATGATATGATATAAATTTTCCTCTACATCATTGCCTAAATCATATTTCTAAGCTTTGTCGATGAACTCATAGGGGTGCGAGCGTGCTTAGAGGAGTCTAGACTGAATTATTTCACAAGGTCTCTTGCATATTTGGATTGAGATACGAATATCCTATACTCAAGATGATGAACCTAGAAACCTAGGAACAATGTAAGATCCCCTACTATGGTTATCTCAAAGTCATTCTTCATCTCCTCCTCAAAAGTTTGAGCATGATTGGAGCACGTGAATAAAAAGACTATATCGTCCACATATACCTAGGCAACCAAAATATTACCACTCTCTCTCCTCATAAACAACATCTTATCACATTCCCCTCTCTTGAATCCATGAACTAAGAGATAGGAAGCAATCCTCCCGTACACAACACGGGGTGCCTTCTTCAAACCATACAAGACTTTCCCAAGATAGTAGACGTGCCTAGGTGCTTAGGGTCTTCAAACCCTTTCGATTGTTCCAGATAAACCTCCTCCTATGGTTAGCCATTCAAAAAGGCACTCTTGACATCCATCTGATATAAGTTGAAGCACAAATGACATGCTATAGCGAGTAGTAAATGAATGATCTCATGCCTAGATTTATTGTGTAGTCTTGAGCGACAAATCGAGCCTTATTGGGAACTATGGTACCATTTTCATCCACCTTAATTTTGAAAATCGACATGGTACCTATCACGTTAGTATCACTAAGTCATAGGACCAACTCCTAGACATCTTTCTTTTTAAACTTAAGCAAATCTTGCATGGCTGATATCCAATTCTCATCCTTAATTGCTTCTTTCATGTTCTTAGTCTTGACTAGGAATGTGTAGTATAGACAACTAACAACATTTTCGAGTTGAGAATGATTCTGAACACCTGGTCTGGGATCACCAAGTATTATAAAAGGGTTATTACTCATTCGAACCCAAGATGGTGTCTCCCCCAAAGTAGTAACAAGGTCCATCGTGATAGCATGAGGAAGGGTGGGATCATGACCAAGGGCGCATCATCCTCACACTGCTATCTAGTAGAAAAAAATGTTGGTGGCTCATAATCTCTAATCCTGATGTTTATTGACTCCTTAACCTTCGACCTAGCCAAATTATAAACCCGGTAAGCCCTACTCATCAATGAATATCCTAAAAATATTCCTCGTCGCTTCGGGAGTCAAACTTTCCTAAGAGCTCTCTATCTCCCAAGATGTAGCATGTACTCCCTTATACATACAAATATGATTGGTTGGTCTTCTTCCCTGTACACAACTCATAAGTCTTATGAAAGGTGTACATATGGCATGCGATTCTCACCACCTCTGCCTAAAAATGTGCAAGCACATTTCTCCTAAGAAGAAGAATCTATCCATCTCTTATATCATTCGATTCTTCCTCTCAACAATCCCACATTGCTGAGGAGTACGAACGATGGAAAACTCATGCTTTATGCACACTTCATCTCAAATGCGATCCACTTTTGCTTTTTTAAATTCAGTGTCATTGTCATTACACATCTTATTAATAGTGACACCGTGTTAGTTTTATAAGACACATCACTTGGTTGTAAGGAAATCAACCGTATCGGACTTTATTTAAAGGAATCCTGCAATCGTGTATCTAGAAAATTCATCGACCATCACAAGTACGTATTTGTTACCACCTAAGCCCTCTGAGCGAGTAGGGCCCATAAGATTCATGTGAATCAACTCCCAAACATGAGTGGTGGTAATGGCATTCAACTTTCAATGAGGGCTTAGAATTTTTTTACCTTGTTGGCAAGGTCCACAAACTGAGGAAGTTTGTTTCCCAAGTGATGGTGAGCCACAAGCTAGGTCCTTTTTCACTAATCTCTCAAGATCTCTAATATTCATGTGATCTAGCCATTAATGCTAAAGGTACATAGTGAATACCGTGGCACTATTTCACATAAAACAGGACTTTGTACAATCCCATAACAATTATCTTCCGTACTCACACCTTGTAGTAAAAGTTTATCTGATTGATCATAAACGTTGCATTTAGATGGATCAAACTTTATCGCAATGGTTGGGCCGCACAGTTGGCTTATTCTAATCAAGTTCCCTTGCAATCCCTTCACATATAACACATCATCTAGCTTAGGAAATCCAGGTATCTCAACACTGCCATGTCCTAAAATGCTAGATCTAATCCTATCTCCAAAGGTGACTTTACCTTCCTCTCAATCCTCAAGGTGGGTAAAAAATGAGACGTCATCTATTATGTGCCTATGACACCCACTATCAAAATAGCACTGGGAATACCGAAGTGGCGGTAACCTTTTATTTTCCCTTATCATTTTCGACTCTAGTCGAAATGTTGGAAGCATTCTAAAATAGGTAAAGACGTCTGTTGAAATTCTTCCATTAAACTATGGAAAGTCTTGACTGGAAATTCAACTATCTCCCCAAGACTAATATAGTCGCTAAAGTGGTGTACGAGAGTATGTGTACAACTAGTCATACCTAATTTATTGTAAAACTCTCTAAGGTGACATCTCAATTTACAATAAGTGCAAGCATAAATAGGTTTGGGTCTACATCGGTTTCTTTTTCTAGGTGTAACTCTTCTAGGTGGGTTAGGCCTCCTAGGTGGATTAGGTTGAGGGCTATAAAGGTTCATCAAAAACTAGGGAACGGTCTCGGGTGCGATATTGGAAGTGGATGAACCATCGTAGCCTATTCCTTACCTCTCGATGTTTCCTAAAATAGGGCCGAGGAGTATCTTATCAACCTTCTTCGATGTATCCTTGATAGTTATCTATACCTCCCGAGCATGTTTGAGATCTTTCTCGAGTTGGGATACAATGGCTTCACATTTTTCATGAGTCTCCATGTTTGCTTGGAGATCTCTCTTAAGACTAGACCACTTGTTGGTCAAGTCACTGTTCTTTCTCTCAACTATGCAAGCTCTCTCTCCTAAATCTTCTCTCACTGAGGATTCACTCTCTCTAGCCTCACATAACTCTTTCTATAGTGATAAAACTCTCATCGCTAAACTTTTATTTTGTTTCTTCATTTTAAAGAACTTTGCGTAAAGTTTGGCATAGACGCACTCAAGGTCACTCTCGCTCTCACTTAAAGCATTCTCTCTATCACTCTCCTTGATACGACTAGACTCACTATTCAGGTGTTCATGTTTAGTAGCTTCCTTATTGTCGTGAGGTGCACTAGATGTACTAACATGACTCGCCATGAATGAGGTGAAATTATATCCGTGCGGTGATTCTTCTCCCGAACACATCGACTCGACCTCTCTATCATTAAGTGTGACGTTTAAGGAAACTTTTCCTTTCCCTTAATGTTTCAACCTTGTTAGACACTTGTGAGCTTTGTGACCCTTTCCCTCACACTCATAACAACTCTACTCGTCTTTCTTTGGGAAATCTTTCTTTTCTTCTTCAAACTTTTTCTTGCCCATTTTAATTTTTTTTTATCTTTCCCCAAACTCTTCTTATCTTTGGAAGTATTTTGCCTTTGAAGCTTGAGAAATGTCTTTAAAGTTTTAGAAAAAAGGGCCAAATCATAAATATCATGACAAAACTCGAAATCAGATAACGCTTCCTCTTTCTTTTTAGACACTTCCCCTCTTTTCTTAGATTGGGATATAAGTTCTAACCCCTTTTCATTAGTCTTAACTATTTTCAGGAACATATTTATCTCGTATGTTTGAATATCTCCTACAAGTTCTTATAACCTAAGAGTATCTAATATCCCTAGAGAATTAAGAACCGTAACCTTAGGTATAAAGCAGGCAGGAATAAATCTCAAGATTTTCTTAATACGCAAGGGAGACTGCTCCTGAGATTGCACTCAAACAGCGAGAATTATAATTTCTCCACTTAAATTCATACTCTTTCCACTGTGAGATAGGGTCAAGGACAATGACATTATCAACTGTGACAGTTGGAGGATCCCACCCTCTTTCATAGACTACCCAAAAACGTTCATCTTTGGTCTTTAAGCATATCTCATCATAGCCTTCCAATATGCATAATTTGTACCATCGAAGATGGGCACTCGATTACAGAAATTCTCCATTAAAATCAAATTGTTAGAAAAACAATTCAAAAAAAATGATACCAAGTGAAAAATATGTTTGCGAAAAATATCACACAGTAAATTTGTGAAATAGGTTCTGATACCAATTTGAGAGTCTGCTTGCGATCTGAATTGATAATTTCTATCATTAAGTGTTCAGAATACACAAATCAAAATTATATATCATTACCCTAAACAAGCATCTATATGATAATGCATGTAAAATTTAAAGCATGCAAATACGACAAGGCAATATGAGAACAAACCCCTTGCAGGTAAAACCTTTTAATAATCACTATAGAGTTTTTACAAGATGCAACTTACAAAATCTCTACAAAATACGACTCAATCTAGAGTCACCCACAGGTGGGGGTCCACCCTCGGTATCCCCTGATCATCCTTGTCTTCCTTCAGTAGTGATTCCCATGAGAACCATAATGGTTAGTAGTGAAGAGAATCTCTCCACAAGTATAACTAGAATATGGAACTATCTAGGGTTTTAAACAGATTCACATATAGAGTTGGGAGTGATTATTGTGAATCAAAAGAGGTTTTTGACCTAAACAAAGTGGGAGCTTTTACAACAAGTTTTCAAAAATCAATTTTGCAAAAGTCTCACAAAAATACTATACGAAACAAGTATTCATAAGATGGCACAAAATTTGAGGTGATAACACTCGTTCGAATGACATCTAAGACTTTTTTGCATGAGAAAAGACTTCCGTTATAATGATAGCAAGGTCGTTAGAACAAAATCCTAATCTCGTTTGAACGAGCTTCAAACATGATAAAAAAAGTACGCCCTCGTTAATTGTTTGATCGAAGAAACCTTCAAATGACTACATCGAATGCGATTGCATACTCATTTGAACGAGATTCCCATCCCGTTTAAACGATATGCGCGAATTTTAAAAAAATTAATTGGAAAAAATGCTAGGAAAATGCCTCGATTTAAATAAAATAACTCCCAAATATAAACGTAAAGAAATTCAAAATCCTAAATTATTTTATAACTTTGAATTATGAATATCTTCTTGAATTTGGGGATGATGGAAAATCGGTTCTTAATGACGGATTGAATTAATTGATTACGGGATATGCCAAAAACTTAACTTAACCTAAGCTATGAGAAAATTATGTTCGTATAAGTAAGCCTCTTATTCTGGAGGGAAGAAAGTAGGTGCAAATTTTTTTCAAAGGTGACGTATCTGACTTCGTGATTTTCCCTCCCTTTGATTAATTAATATTTTAATACCCCATAACTTATTTGAAGATAAAACATGGCTATGTGCTAGTTATAACTTGCCCATTATTATACGCCGCTGGTCAACATCTTTTGGTAGTCAATTTTGTGCTCAGTCCTTTTGTGTTTCAAATAATTCATTTTTAACCCTATTTCAAAATATAAAAAATATTTTTAATTTTTCAAAAATATTTTCCTTCTTTTACAAAACAATTCACCCCCTCCCCAAGATTTTCTTCCTTTAAAAAAAATAAAAAATGAATACACTCTTCTAGGATGAAGAACGTCCTTTAAGGGATACTTTGTTCCATTTTAATTTTCTTGAAGTGTGTTTGCATGGTAGCTTCCAATGCCCACACTTATGTTGAAACATTCCCTAAACTAAACCCTAAACCTCTAGACCCTAACCCATGGATAAAGTCTTGGATTTGTTATTTCATCATCCTCTATAAAAGAAGAACCTGCATTACTATTTTCTTATAAAGATATCCAAACCCCAGTAGACCCTTTCAATCATGCAGTGGTGAGAAAATATTCACATGAACATCCCTCAATGGAAGTTATAAGGAAAACTCTTTTGACCTTCTCGCTTAAAGTTGCCTACACAGTAGACATACTTTATAAACAAAACATGTCCTCATTTGTCTCAACAACGAAGAAGACTTGACAAGACTTCAACTTCTAGACCAGTGGTATATTGGAAAGTCAATGAGAATATTGTGGATGTCTGATTTCAAGATTGAAGAGGAGAGCCCAATTGCACCAGTGTGGATTAACTTTCGAAAGTTGCCTATACATTTCTTTACTAAATCATCTATATATAATATTCTCAAATTAGTTGGAAATCCTCTCAAAATAGATGCTTTGATAACATCCATTAATAAACCTAATCTTATTCGAGTTTGAGTTGAACGACACATTCTTTATGATAAACCCTCAAGGGTTTGGATTGGTTATGGAGATTCAAGGTTTTATCAAGATGTTATATATGAAAAAATTCCAAGTTTCTGCACGTATTGCAAGAACAAAGGTCATGTAGTGGACTCTTGCTTATTTAATAACCCAAATAGATCATCGATTGATACACAAGAAAAGAAACTATCAAATGTTAGATATACTTATGTTCTTATCATCACTGAATTTAATTGTAAAGAACCGACAACCAAAAATGATGGAGAAATCCCAATTGTAACTGATGAGGCTCAAAGACCTCCTATAATAACACATGGTAATGCTAATGCTTATGGAGGAGATTTTCCAGATAATGGAGAGTTAATTGCTTGTGAAGTAATTGAAGGAAACATTAAAAGAATTCCTTATGAGGTGATGAACCATTATATTGAAAGATAAAGAATTGTGAGATATAACGGAGAGAATCTATGGTTGTGAACTATTGTAATTTAGCTCCTAGTATGATTGATTTAACTAATTATTCTAAACCCCAACTGTGGGAAAGAAATTATGACTCAAATTTTGAACCATTAGAGATTTTTAGAGTCCCTGTGCATGAGGAACTAGAGCTCTGTACCACTAAACTTGATTGGAAAGTAAATAAGTACAAAGAAGATAAATCCGAAACCAATAATAATCATACAAACTATTTAAAACAATAAGATAATCAGAAGAAGAAGTTTCCTTCAGTTCTTTTTTTAATAGAATCACAAGATCTAGTAATAAGTCTATGTCTTGCTATAACTCTACAATGTTTAAATGATTAATTTCATTTGATGGAATATTAATGTTGGTAATAAACCCTCTAAAATAAGAGTTAATAAGTTTCTGAAAGTTATAATCTTCCTGCCATTGCTTTACTTAAACCTAAATTAAAGGAAGAAAAGTTTGTCAGATTAAAGATGGCTTGGAATTTTAATGGGGTGATCCATAAATGTTCCATTAAAATTTGATTGTTTTTGTTGGTATGATCTAAATATGGCTATCGTTTTTTATTTTGAACAACTTCTTTGGGTAAAATTCAACCACACACATTTGAAGAAGGAGGTTATATTTTGCATTGTGTATGAAAAGCGTACTCAGATTCATAGAATTCCTCCTTGAATGGATCAGGTGCATTTGTTACTTATTTATGGTGATGTTGCTTTTATTATACTCAGAGACTTTAATGTGGTATCTTCTTAAGAAGAAAAAAAAATGAGGGGTTGATATTGACATTCATGTAGTTTGAGATTTCAATGATTCTATTATCAGTTGTGGCTCAAGTGACATTGGGTATATTGGCTCAAGATTTTCATGGTAAAACAACATGTATGCTGATGAAATTATCTTTTCTAGATCATACAAGAGTCTTTATAATCAAGTTTGACATAATGATTTCCCCTCAACCTTAATCTCCTATCTTAATAGAACATGTATTCATCATTCCCCTCTCTCACTCTCTATTAAAATTTCTATTGATGATTGTCCTAAACCATTTCATTTTCAACAAATGTGGTGGTCCAATACTTCTATTAAGGTGATTATTAAAACCAACTGGGAGTTTTTGATTAGTTTATCCCTTATGAAAAATTTTACAATCTGGCTCAAAAGACATAAAAGTTGTCTAAGGGACTGAAACAAAGCCACATTTAAAGATATTTTTCAAATTGTGAAAGACCTTATGTATTTTCTATTGATTAAGGAAGCCTATTTCGAGTAATACCCCGATACATATATTAGAAGTAAGATGAATTAATATAAAGCTATATTGAATGATGCCTTGAATCATGAAGAACAATTTCAAAAGAAGAAGTATAATGCTAAGTGGCTTAAAGATGGTGATGATAATACTAAAATTTTACACTTTAGTGTTAATTCTAGGAGGAAGAAATTAGCTATTCATAATATTCAACATAAAAATGGTAACTAGGTTGATTCTGAAGCTGAGATTTAGTCTACATTTGTGGATCACTTTAAATATCACTTTCAGTGGTCTGATTTATTAGATCCTCCGACTATCCTTGATGTTATTACTCATTCCATTTCCATTGGTACAAATGATATATTGCCCATATTTACTGAAGAAGAAGAAATTCATGAAGCCATTTTATCCATGAAACCAGACTATTATATTGGTCTTTATGGTTATGCAGGCTTCATTTATGTGAAGTTTTGGCATATTATAAAAAAGGACCTTGTGGAATCCATCCATTCCTTCTTTTCAGGTGCAGTGATTCTAAGAATTTGGTCCAACACTTCAATTGTTGTTATACCAAAGAAATCTAAGCCAATGCAATGCTCTCACTTTAGTCCCATAAGCCTATGCAATTTCTCTTTTAAAATTTTATAAAAAAATCATTTCTTCTAGACTTGCTCCCATTATTCTTTTGGCTCAAGATTTAGTTTATAACATAGGTAAAATTTCATGGATATAATGCCTTTAAGAAATTGGATATGGAAAATGCCCACGATATGGTCTCTTAGTTATTTCTCACAAAAATTTATAAAGGAAATTTAGTTTCCCTGGGGGGATAATTGATATTGTTTGAAGAATCATGCTAAACAAATGTTTTTAATCATTAGTAATGGCAAACATATTGCCTTATTTAAGTCTACTAGAGGTCTGAAACAAGGTGAAACACTATCTCCTAGTATCTTCAAAATGGCAGCTGAGGTGTTTAGTATAATGTTAGATAATCTGATTTACAAACCTTACTATACTCCTAATGGCTTACATTTCATCTCTTATCTAAGCTTCGTTGATGATGTTGTAATAGTCATTAATGGCTTTTGGAACGAGTATGAAAATGCTTCAAGTCAGTTGATAAATAGATTAAAAAGTTCCTTTCCTGCAGATACCAAAATTTCCATTAAAATAAGAAGATTAATTGCCCATAATTGGGGATTCTCAATCAAGACTCTTCTTATTACATATCTTGATTGTCCCCTTTTTAAAGGAAGAAGGAAATGTATTATTTCTCAAATATCTTATCTAAAATAAGAAGTGAACTTAATGGTTTGAATTAAAAATTCCTTTCAAAAGGTGGCATGCTTGTGTTAATTAATTGGGTGTTATCATCTATACCTATTTTTACCTTAGCAACTATTCATCCTCCCAAGCATGTTGTTAAGTGTATTGAAAACAACTTTTCAAATTTTTTTGGGGATGTCCTAATTTGGAAGAAAGAAAATACCAGTGGATTAAATAGGATAAGGCATGTTACCCTAAAGAATAAGGGGAATTAAACTATAGATCACTTGAGGACATTATTTATGCTTCCAGTCTTAGAAATTTATTGGCTCTAATCTCCAAATCTAATTTGTGTCCATCTTTTATAAAGGAAAAATACAAGAGTAATCTCCTAACAGGTACCACTGGGTCATTTCGATCAGGAGAATTAAAGTTGTTCATGAGGCAGTCGAGAATTAGTTATCTATCCAAGATGGAATAGTTTCATGGATGCCATCTTCTTCAAGTGAGTTCACTTTTAAATATTCTATAGCGACATGCAAAAATCATAATTCATTGTTTTTTAGATCTAGATTTATTTGGGATATAATCTTCCAATTGAAGGGTTCCATTTTTATGTGGAAGCTTTTAAATTCTGCTATAAGAGTGGATGCTCATTGTGACACCCCACCTATTAGAATAACGGATTGACATCCCCCTACTAAAATAAAATAGGAATCTCATTATGCCGTTAACAACATCACTGTCGAACCAAATTAATTACTAACCATCTATTACTAAATTAAGTCAAGGATTAATTTTTATCTTTATCAACGTGACACAATAATACTATAATCAAACTATAATTTATTCTGACAATAATAGAAATCCACAATCATATATTAAGTCAGAAACAAAAATACATTACATGCAAAACTTAACCAAATAAACCATTTGCATTACATTCATAAAATAAATCCTAATAATAAGATAAGATAAAATAAATCAAACTCACATGGGAAACATGCTCGAATAGGAAAAGAATCAGGTCTAGAATGTGAGAATAGAAGTGGTTACACCAAATAGTGCAATGTTCCACAATTATCACAGCTCCGATGCCTAGAATAAATAATCACGCTTGGTGTCCCTTTGGCTCAACACTTAAAAGGTTTTGAATATAAATTATATATGGGTCAGAGCCCAAATCCTTTTGAAAATATTTTGCAAGTAATTTAAATGCACAATTAAATATATATATATATATTCGTTAAATCTTATTTAAATTGTTGTTGCACTCTCTCATGAGACACTACTCACCTCTCATCTAAAGTGCGCACCTAATGTATGCATTTTAATATCCTAGTTATGTTACCCGCCTAACTAGTGCCAAAGTATTATTTTTTTGTCAATGCTATCCCATCTTGCATATTTTACACAATTAGCTTTCACATCCGCTAAACCATTATAATTTTCACTTATAATTTATCGTCTCATTTTCAATAACTTTCACTAGTTCCTAATATTCACATTTGAATTCGTCATGCCCGTTCATATTTTCTGCACACATATATGCATATTTATCATCACATCATGTATATATATATATATAAGCTCCATCCATTTTAATAATAATAATTTGCCAGATGCGGTTTGTATGATTATATCATAATCTAGGGAATTATCCTTGCTATAGGGTCAGGATCTCACACCTAACTTCGATAGAAAACAAAACATTAGAGGCAGTTATATGTTCCTCAATAGTGAGCCATAACCATACCCGTAATTACCTCACTTCGAACTCTAGCCTTATCAGGCATATGCATGGCAACTATGTCACCCACTTGTGAAGCCTCTGATGATAGCACTAGAGGGGTATGATATTATATTCATATAATTATATCTTACGCACTGATATATATATATATATCCAAAATACATTTTTGGACACATAACTACATCACCCAACCCGTATCCCAATTCTCGAATTTAATCATAATTCATTAATAAATCCTTGAGTATGATTCACCTCAAATACTCTAAATTTCAACATGAAAATCCCAATTTTAGCTCAGTTTTAAAAATATAGATAATTAGATCTAAAAATGATCCAAATTGTCAATTTGATTGCAGATTTGAATTCTACATGAAAAATTGATTCAGATATATCTTTTGAGTTTTTCTTAAATATCTTTCGCAAGCACTAAAAAAGAAGACCTAAACTTTCCAAAATCCATTTTCTCCATTCAATTGCAACCACCTTAATCCCAATTCATATCACAACTAATATATCAACTTCAAATAAATCCCAAGTATAAACTTCCCATTTTATCTAGAATTTAACTACACAATATGATTATATGAAATCCATGATTTATCTTTAATAAGTATAAAATTCTCACAATATCACACTAAATAATTTTTTTCAATTCTTCAAATTATAAAATTTACCTATCTACATGGGATTAAAAAAAATTCAAATTCCAATCCTAAAATATTATATGTATCCATCATATATATATGTAACTCTGATGGGAATTAAATTAACTATGACCATAAATTCCCAAATAATTCAATCATAAATTTCTCTAAATTAAACCAACTATATATGAACTCATAATACCTGAATTTCATTCTAAAACTTCACCCATAAATTTTCATAATCACGCATCAAAACTCAATTTTGCATAATCTTGTGTCATACACCAATTTTGCATAATCATGTGTCAAAACCCATTTTTTCATGTAAAATCCCAATCCTAAAAATATTTCAATTCAAAAGTTCCCAACTATAATATGAATTGAAAATTACACACAAAAAATTAGCAAGATAATTACTCGGCTTCAAAATTTGTAGAGTCTTAATTTGTTGTAGAAGATAAATAATATCCCCGAGTTCCTGTACAAATCTTATGACTTGAATTGTTCTTTATTTCCTTAAGCTTTCTTGACACTCCTAAGAATTCCTTTAGATTTTCTCCCTTTTCTCTCCACTTTCCCTCACACCCTTTGATTGTAATCAAATAACTCTTTGTATTTTGTAAAATGGCTATTGGTTTTCTCCAAAATATTCTTATCTTAATCCAAACTAGTCTAAAAAGCCCATGAGAACCAAACAATGCCCCCAATACCTAATTTTAACTATTTTGACCCATTCTGTATCATTCGTGCACTTGAAATTATAATCTGAGTAACTTATAAATATATTCCCATCTTAAGCTCATATAATGTACCCAAACATGTCCCGATTAACATACTATGAAGTCCTGTTCCGGTTACTCACTTATGACATAATATTATTAGACATCCAATTTTATTTACTATATCACACTAGTAAATATGTTATCACCTTAATATTAATTCATTTCACTTCAAATTACTATTTAATTATTTTCTCATTATTTATTGATTAAATTAAATTATGTGTCACCTCATAATCTAAATGTCTAATTAAATATATATAAAACTACGAGATATTATATACTACCCCACTTGAAAAGGAATTTCATCCCCAAAATCTATCCTGAATTTGCTAATAATGCTCTAATAAGACGAGCCTGTACTGCACTCATTTGATCATTTCATTGTTGGAAAAGGCCGAACTTCCGTAGGTGCGAGCTTCTCTTCTTACCCAAATCACATAACTCCCTTCCTAAGAGACACCTATAACCATTTATGATCATTCATGCCAGTCCTTAACTCTTCAGTTCGCGATGACGTGACTCTTATAGTGTTCTTTAACTATACGAAAATAACATCTATCATGCTGACTCTAAATCACGTTCGACCCACGAAATTTATTATTTTTCCACCCTTAAGTAACCACAGGGCAGTCGATAAGACCTCCTACCTCAAGACTCAGAAGGCATCTCTATAATGATAACTGGTACGGCTCAGTTCATGCAACTCTACCAATGGTATATACTTCTCCTAATTACCTTAATGTCTAGAATACACATCTCTCTCATCCTTAAGCATCCTAGGCATTCTTCCCGTTTACTCGTCGGTCTACGGGTAATATGTCTTAATTAAAATGCACTTCATCCCCCATCGCCTCCTGATAGTCCCAATCGTAGGGGGGACTTAAGGATCTCATCCTAATTCATAACAACTATTGGGAAACATCTTATGCATGTTCATTTCCTCTCTCAAATGAAATGTTGGGTACATTACCCCATAATGTAACTCACCCAAATTAGCAATAATTATTCCACCTCGGTCAATCAATCCCGCAAACACACATGGAATCTTGACCTATTCACGATGTTGATAACCCAACAATGATCTTCATCAGTATGTCTATCCATTATGTCACTGGAATCACTAATTATTGAAAAATTCTGGTGGATCGCTTGGGATCAATCTTTTCCCATAAATGATTAGTGCACCTTGATACAAATTCACTATGTCTCACTCCACACCCATACACAAGCTCAATATACCACATCATGTGGTCTATCTTACTCCTTTTCAAGGGGTACTTTAAAAATCATGACCCATGAATTTAATCCAAAGTGAGACACTTTCTTGATCCTCCTCACCTGGTAAAATCAACATTCTACTATGCACAAACCACCCTCAACATTCAATCAAATAAGGCTTCGCTCGATTCTCCAATTTTTTTATGTCTTCCCTTAGTAAGAGAGATTCCTCATTTCTATCCCACCTCGAGTGTGATAGTTCTCATTGCTCTGTGTGTGTGTGTGTGTGTGTGTGTGTGCGTCTATATTCGGACTATCTCTTTCCTTAATCACAGTTTCGTCCATCTTACTTTTCCAATTTCGTTTCTACTTCCCCACGAGCTTATAGTTTAACACTTTTCATTATCATGTACCCCCTTATCCTGGACGATTATGAAAATCAAGCTAATCAGGGCGCTCATACACCCTATCTTCCATACATATGTGCATGGAAATTTGAGACATAATATATGTAGTGACCCCGGCAATGCGGGTCGATGCACAAAGACTTTATATGAGGAAGTAAACTTATTGTTGAGTAAACACCTTAAACCTATGAGTTTATATGAATGATGCAAAGGGGACCAAATTAAACTTTTACTTAATTTGATTAACTTTTATGAAAATAATTTTGATTTTCAAAGTTAATTATTAGTCCAAAACAGATTCAATTTTAGGCGAGTTTCTATTTATTTAGCCCTAGCTTTTCGTGTGAGGTGATATGCGAAAAATGTACAACACACAGTATTTATTTAACGTCGCAAAAATCCTTCCCCGGGAAAAACGACAGACTCCCCTAGGAGTCACCTAAACTAATTCCACTAAAACAATAAAAGAATAGGTACGAGTTACAAACAACAAACTTAACAATTAAAGAAGAATGATCTAGCTATTATCCCACTCGATCAAGTCTCTACCCTGGTTGCTTATTCAGTTCTCTATTTAAATTGTCCTCACTTGTTTTTGCGTTCTTCACTTCTCAGCCTCCCCTCTAACTTCTTTAAGGGCAGGTTGGTTCAGTGCCTATTATTTATTTTCTAGTGAAGTGTGTGTGATGAAACAGACTATATATCACCTATATCTTTGCAAGTCTTGTGTTATTCAAATCAAGTAATCTTGACTTTGAATACACTTTTGAAACGCTTTCTTTTCTCTTTCTTTAAATCTTCGAACACTAGACTTGTTCAGATATTACACAAACAAAGATGTGTCTACGTGAATACAACGTGAGTGATTATATGTGTGATATGAGATGAAAACAATTTCTAAAAATCACTAACACAATCAAGTAATCATGTTCACAGAATATGACTGAAAATATATTCAATAAAAACAGACAGTCAAATATTCACAATCTTGTTTTTCAGAAAACAACTATTAGATTAAATCAGATTTTAATCTAAAATCTTATCAAGACTATTTTCACAAATATTTCAGATTAAATCAAAACAGTCTTAAGCACACAAGCAAATAATATTCAGACAAGATATTAAATCTTCTCCAAATCAGATCTCAAAAATCTTAGGTTTAACTTTCTAAACCTCAAACAATACAAATCTGAATATTACCAAATATTTTCTGAAAAATTTGTTTTAAAACAAAGCGTTTTTAAAAACATTCAAGATTTCACAAATAAGTCACAAGCAGAATATTCACACAAAAATTAATTTCGTGAATAGTGTGTGTTGTGTACAAATATTAGATCTAAAGACTGATCTAAAAATACATACAAGAATGAGAGAACTCACTTACAAAAATAATGTACTCTTGAAAATTCATAAGTGCAGATTTACAATGAGAGAAGTCCAATCTTCATTTTTGTTTTGACAGAAATCAACACTTGAAGATGACACAAAAATAATCTGGTTTAATCTCTCTCTCTCTCTCTCTCTCTCTCCTCTCTCTAGAAATTTTGACAGAGTTCTGCTACAAAAATTATTTTCTCAGCTCTGTTAAAATGAATACCCAAAGGGTTCTATTTATAAAGTGCACAAGTGTGTGCAGATTGGTGTAAAATAGAATCACATGGATCACAAAAACTATATACACAACCGTAGATAAAAACAGATCTAAGGGCTCACAAAGAAACACAAAGTGTAGTGTTAACAATGTGACACGTGTAGTGCAAGCTGTAACAGACTAACAGATTCAAGAAACTAAACGTTACTTCTCTTGTATAAAACACAGTCATTTTAATCAGATTGCAAAATCCAGCTATAACAAACATTGCGTATCAAAAACGGTACAAATATTACCATTGGCCACGGTGTCGTTTTGGTGAAAGAGGACCAAAACCATTTTCGATTTAGAATAATACCGCGGGCGGTCAAACCATCTGACGTCGTCATTTCAAAAATTGAAAATCAGTTTTGATTTTTAAAACAAAATTTAACTGCGACGTCGTTTTGAAAAATGGAAACCATTTTCGGCAAGACCAAATAAATCATGCGACATCGTTTTAGAAAATAAAACCAGATTTTGTTTCGATAAAAACAGCGGGCGGTCAAGTCATCCGCATAAGGGGGAACACGCCAGCTGTGGAAAACCCAAACCGAACAGATAAGGGACAGATGACATGCCAAGGTCCAATCGTATGGAAATAAAACATCTTATAGTCTAAAGGGCTATAGACGAGTCTACCTAAGGTCATAAAGACCTGCTATGGTCAAATCTAATGCAGGCCTATGGGACAAATGCTATAAAAGCTACATGCCAACAGCTATATGTAAATGGGGTCAGATCGTCAGCTAAGGTTTAAGCCATGAGTTATATAGGGCCACGGCATAAAAAATAAATGAAAAATCATTTACAAGCATTTACATATATATGCACATTTAGGGACACATATGCATATATAATATATCATACATACATATATATTAACATATAGTAAAACGCACGCACCAACAAAGTTAGGCCGAAAAAAAATATCAGGGGCGCATGCACATAAATATATATATATATATATATATATATATATATATATATATATATATATATATATATATATATATATATATATAGCTTACAAAGTAACGCATATATATAACCATAAGCAAAAAAAAAATAATGCGCACATGCAATATTTCAAAACATAACAAAAATTTATTTTTAACTTCAAAAAAAATATTCTGCAATTTTTATTAAAAAAAATATTTAGTGTCAAACTTATTTTCCAAGAAATATTTTTCTTATAAAAATTCCAAATTAAAATCTTTGAACTCAAAAATAATTTTATTATGACAAAATAAAACATTATCATGAGACATGATAAAATGCAAATGCAAATGCAACGTGGTGTCGTGTCCTATGTGACAGAAATTCCTATGAGCCATAGAAAATGAAAAATACCTTTTCTGAGAGGGCGGTCTGAATTGAGAGCTCATTTGATGTAGATGGACAAAGAGAGCTTGGCGTCGATATGGGGACACGCAATCCTAAATTACAAAAATATTTTGTCAAAATTGAAGTCCAACTAGATGAAGTCCTATATAGCTAAAGCACCAAAAGCAAATCCTAGGTGTGCTCTATATAGGGCCTTCAATATATTTATCTCACATTTTAGCCCCGCATGTTCATCATGGATATACCATAAGGGTACTCTCAATTACCTCGCTATTAATGACGTACATATCCTCAAGATTGCCCACTTATCCACTAGTGATGTTAACATTCCTAGTTCTTTCTACACTGCACTACCTAGTTCCACTGACCTTATATATCTTATAATAGCACTTAGATCAAAGTATTTTCTCCACACGTGCCAAGATTACCATTTTAAATAGATTCCCTAGTATTCAACAACGTCTCCCAACATTTATTAAAGTTCATGCATGGAGCATTACATGATTAAAATCAACCAAGAAAATTCCCCCAAATGCCCCATTACTTGGCAATATCAGTTATTGAGACCTTTTACCCAAAACACATTAATGGGATACCCAAAATCCTATCCCCGAATACATAAGTCTAATCCTCCACTCCCCCATCTCTAGAGGAGTCATATAACACTACACTCATACTATCACTAAGTCTCTAACACTAAATCAATATCGAGATAAATATCTTCGCTCGGCGATAAGCCTGATATCCCCTAAATAACAACAGTATAGTCTTAAACACCGGGATCAAATATAATGAGGAAACTATATTCTTCGAAGTATCCATTTTGCTATAATATATACGCGACTCGACCTTGTTTCAGGTAAACTATTGCAAAACTACACATCCTGCCCTAGAACAGTGAACATAATAACCTTAATATAACAATCCACCATAACTCACCTTTGAAAACTAGTTTATACCTAGGATAATATCAAACCCGTATGACATATCTATAAAATGAGCAAATCTTCAAAAACATATCCTCATAGTGTCCACACCAGTTCCCGTGCACATAGAACTAAAGAGAGTACAACTACACAATGGTAAATATAGACATTCAAAAGTTATATTAATAATACATGAACTATGACCATTTCATGCACAACCTAGTGATAACCCATATACTGTGACGCACTCGTATCACATCGAACCTATCCCATTTGACCATGGATAAAATTTATACTTTCAATTGCAAATGTCTATGGATATTTAAATGGTCCTTGTACGAAATATTCGCTGGTCATCCTTCTTTTATTCGGAATCTGAAACTCAACCAAACTCGTATAAGATTTACTTCCATTATATATAATAGTAGAAGAACATACATCACAATATGAATAAATAGTCCTAAGCATAGGAACCTACATCGAAGAATGTTGCGGTGGAAAATGTAATGAGTCCCCAAAGATCCTAAGGACTCTAGAGCCTGATGCTCTGATACCATATGTGACACCCAGCATATTAGAAAAATGGGTGGCCAGCCCTCTACTAAAATAAAATAGGAATCTCATTGGCTCATTCTTAGTATCACTATTGAACCCAATTATTTATTAACCACTTATTATTAAATTAAGTCGTGTGTCAATTTTATTATTTATTTAGGTGACACAATAATACTATAATCAAACAAGAATTTATTCTGACAACAATAAAAATCCACAATCGTATATTAAGTCATAAAGAGAAATCCCTTATAAGTAAAACTTAACCAAATAACCTATCGGTATTACATTCATACAATAAATCCCAATAATAAGATAAAGTAAAATAAATGTGACTAACATGGGCAACATTCCCGAATACAAGAATGAGAATAGAAGCGACTACATCAAACCCTGCAACGTCCCACATTTGTCATTGCTCCGATGCCTCGAATTAATAATCACTCTTTGTGTCCCTGTGGATGGACACCTATAAGGTTTTGAAAATAAATTTGATATGGGTCAAAGCCCAAATCCTTTTGAAAATATTTTGCAAGTAATTAAAATGCATAATTAAATATGTGTTCATTCTTTCATATTTAAATTGGTACCACACTCTCTCATTAGACACTACCCACCTCTCATCTAAAGTGTGCACCTAATGTATGAATTTTAGTCACCTAGTTAAGGTACCCACCTAACTAGTCCAAAGTATCCTTATTTCTCTGCACTATCCTATCTTATGTATTTTATACAATTAGCTTTCACATCCGCTAAACCATTACAATTTTTAACTATAATTTATCATCTCATTTCCAATAACTTTCACCGGTTATTAATATTCACATTTTATTCATCAAGCCCGTATATATTTTTCAGCACATATATCTATACGTATTTGTCATCACATCATGCATACATATATATCACTCACTAGTATAACCGCCACCCTTAAAATAATAATAATTATCGGATGCGGGTCTCTACGATTCTATCATAGTCTAGGAATACTTATATTATCCGAGCTACCGGGTCGGGATCTTACGTCGAACTATGATGGAAAACACAACGTTGGAGGTGATCATAAGTTGCTCGATAGTGAGACATACATAATTACCTCACTTCAAACTTCAACCTTATCAGGCACATGCGTGGCGACTATGACCTGTGGATGATACTTACCCTGCATTCGCTAGCTAGGGAAGATGACCCACTTGCACAACCACTGTTGATATCAGTAGAGGGGTATGTTATTACATTTATATAATTATCTTACGAACCGATATATATATATATATATATATATATATATATATATATATATATATATATATATATATATATATATATATATATATATATATACACACACACACACACAGACACACACTCTGTTCACTTGTATATACTTTTCAGTAATTTAATTATCCATGCCTCTCATAAATGGTAAAACCACATTGTTTTAAAAAATTTATCATATGCTCCATTAATTAACTATTCACTCAATCGACACCACATTGTAGGACCCCCCAAGTCTCTCCTTAGGTCCCTAACACCTCCCCATTTACCACGAACCCCAAGTCATATTTCACGTAGCGATCTAGAGGCCATCGAGCACTCTCGGGCCCCATTTGACAATGGTCAACTTCATTATCAATGAAAAATCTCAATAAATTGTCAAATGGATATAAATTACCTTTCCAACTATCCACCTCATGCATTAATCAGCATAACGATTCAGACGACCAGACCATTTTACTATCGAGAACCGATCTGGAGGCCATCGGGCGCTCCCGGGCCCTGTTCCCCAACCAACTTCATCATCAGAGTGAAAGCTAAATGAATCTTCGAAGATCACTAAATCCCCTTTCCATCAGTCCACCGCGTACACAAAATGGCATGACCATTCGGATGAATAATCCAATTTTCCCTAAAAATTGATCCGAAGGCCATCAGGTTCTCCCAGGCTCTATTTGGCCAAGGTAAAATCTTCAGCTCAAACGAGACTGAGTGAATATTCGAATTTCTCTAATCCCCTTTACAACGGTCCACCCCGTGCACGAATCAGCCTTATGGTATGAACGAACGACCCGTTTTACTCTGAAAGATCACCGAGCGCTTCTGGGACCTATTTGAACAAAGTTAACTCTCTGAACCGAGCAAAGCTCTTTGTAACATCTAATTTCCTCATATAACATTTCCAACGGTCTGCCCCATGAACAATTTGTACTTACGATTTGGATGAACGATCCATTGTTGTCCGATGGTCTCCTGTCCAAGGGATCGACAGGAGTTTTTGAGCCCTGTTTCACCAAAAGTCAACTACCAAACCCAGGAAAGTCCCAAGGATTATTGAAGGTATTTAAATAACCTTTACCACGTACATGATTTGGTCTAACGGTTTTTGTTTTATGATCATTTTTCCAAAAACATCTATACAAGACTACCAATTAGAAGGTCCATTTCTCTGTCACTTGGCAGTGTGTCTAGGGTTACCTGCTAACAGGATGGGTAAGAACAATGATGATCGGTAGTCCCTTCACCCTATATAAGGAGATCATGAGCTCATCTTGAAAGGGACCTCAGAAACATCAACTTTACTGATCTCAACGACATTCTTCTTAAGTGAGCGAGGTTTCCTTATTTGAAACCTTTCTCCACCTTTCATTTCCATCACATTCACACTTAATTTAGAAAAATCCCCCTGAATTCCTCACCCACTTACATGGAATCTCGATCAATCTCCAAGTCTCCATAGAAGGTCCAAACATTCTTCTCTCTCTTTAATTTTTATTTTTATTTTTACATTAGTTATATAAGTTGTTAATTTAGATTTTATTTTAGATCATACACATATTAATATTCAATCCTTTATTAGTAATATTAAACATAATATATTTTCTATAAAAAAATCCCAAATTAAGAAAATGAGGGCTACACCTATAAATTTCAATGGGATTTTCACCATATTTTCCCAAAATGAAAAACACTTTTTTTCTTATGCATACATATAATAAAATCACTCTATGCATTCATGGGATATATCCCACCCTCGTGTCATATGCAAACTATGTGGACTTTGATGCCTTTATAGTCTACATATGCATCTCGGGCTAAGACCCGAGACTCAAGTTTCATTTTCCAATTTTTCCTATTTTATCTGTACATATCATACTTGTTATTCACATTTGTATCTTATCTAACATATATTATCGTTTCATCATAACAATCAATATCTTCATAAGCGCACACATCATATTTTTAATTATTATTTTGGGAACATTCCTATAGATGACCTCATTTCGTCTTTTCCATAACGTGAGTTGAGAAATTCTGATCTCCAATTATATATACATGCACACACACTTCCCAAAGGAATTAAGGAAAATAGTAACATGAGTCCATGAGAGACCAAAAGGGTAGTATGGGTTCCTAACACCTTTCCATTTCATAACTTAGACCCGAACCTATGATCTAATTTGTTTCGCAAGCATCAATTTATATTTGATGTCGTTCTTTTAAGGAGGCAACATGTTCTTTTGTCTATTTTGTCCAAACTAGGTTGGCAACTCTATCTCCTTACATCACCCCATATCGACGATGACCAAAGAATTCCTAAAAAGGGTGCGAGGCCTCTATCTCTCTTCATTGTGCGTACGAGCGCCAATCCGTGAGATGGATAATGATGAGAAAACACCCAGGGAGGGATGGCCATAGTGGCGACTCCTCTAGGGACTTAATTGTCATAAGAGGGATAGACTGTGTTTGCGTGGGTGTTATCATTTTCTTCTTGTGTGTGTATGCACCTACTTGTATGTTACCTTTTCTCCTATATTATTTCTTGTATACATCTAACTCATTTTTAGATTACCTCTCACTCATTTTTCACTTCACACACTTATAAATACGCTTCATGTAAACCTCACACTATCTACACTTATATATAGGGTCACTTATATCCACATGTTTCACACAACACTTAGAATATCTATGCTTAGGTGTCACTAGCACACACCTCCACTTATCACAGTTATATATATCCATGCTCACTTATACTTATCGCACACCAATTGTAGTTTATCCATGCTTAGATTCACTACCACACACTCACTTATAGATATTCACACATCATTCACTCTCACGTATCCATGGTTAGTGTAATCTTTATGCTCCATGCTAGATTTATTTTTCATGATATTTGTACATTCTTCCTTATTAGTATAATTCTAACCATGCTAAATAAAATACTCTCTCCATAATATGCTAATAAAAAATCATGAATCTTGCACACTGCATCACCAAGAGCATTGTTATATTGATAAAAAATTGTCCCGTTCTGTGGGGTCACTTTGTGATGGGCGCTGGTCCGGCAGCGCTCAGTTAGCCTAAGAAATATGACTCTCACCTTCCATTATCCTAGTAAATTCGATGTATATCGAACGGTTCCATCTGCATCATACCGCTTGATCGAACTCATAACGGGAGGTATATAGTAAGGAAATCGTTCACGTATGTCGAGTATATTGAATTCTCTCTTACACATACTATCCCCATGAGGTATATAGTGAGGAAATTCACATATATTCAGGTATATCATATAGCTTGTCCACACGTACAGATTGCCCTAAAAAAGAAGATGTATATCGTGGAAGTCATGCCAAAGGGGGTAACCTTTCCACTAACCCAACAACTGCATACCCTTATACAGGTGTCAAACCTAGGGCACCCATATTTAGTTTTCTGGTTACTACATGAAACTTTGGCAAAATGCCGGGTTGGCTTGCTGCCCAAAATTTTTCACAATTTCATCAAATTTCAAAATGGGATCCTGTCGAGGAGCCTAGCAACAAGTCAAACAATATTTTACATATTTTTAAACCTAATTTTCCCAGGCTTGGGTTTCCACTAGCATTTATTTTTGCATTTAGGTAAACCTAATACAACTGATATATAAAAATGTAATAATAATCATGATGAGATTCTCCTCTCATTTTTTCCTCATTCTTTACCAAAAGTGTCAAAAACATCTTTCCCCCTCTTATATCAAAATTTCAAAAGAATTTTCCCCCTCCTTTTATAAAAAAAACAAAAACATTTTGTCCTCTTCTTTCCAAAAATAAATTCTAAAAATATTTGTCTTTTACAATGAAAATAATTCTTCCTTTTCCCTTTCAAAAATAAATTTGGATTTTTTTCCTCTTCAATTCGATAGTATACCCGACCCTTGGCCTGGCTCTCTACTGGAATCATTTTTTTGTCAAATCACCCTGAAGCTCCATTGGTTCTCCCTCTACTTCTTTCGAGTCAAGAATATACCTTCACCAACCCTCCACATAGAACACATACCAAGTATCGAATGTGTAGACTGATTTGATGACGGTCGTGGTCCAACTTACCACCAAGATTGATAACCTTCAAATCGAGATTCATGAGATGCAGTGAAATCGGGTCCCTATTCCCAAACATCCTGAGGTCCTCTTCCCTCAAGCTATGGCACCACCCTTACCTGAGTTTGTTTGGGTCCCAGAAGAATATTAACATGCTCCACGTGCCCTTCTTACCAATGGGCCTCCTCTAACTTAACTACCTATGTCGAATCTTGCCCAGCTAGGGGCTAATCTGCCAGTACCTATCGATCTAAAGGGAAAAGAGTTAAAAAAGGTCAATGAGGATCTTAAGCTATTAACCAAGAAGTTTGACCAGGTTTAAATCTCCAGAAACCTCATGAATTGCACCCATATGTCTGCCTACCCTAAAGCAAGGCTGTCGAAAAAGTTCAAGGTACGTAACATTGAGAAGTTCGAGGGTACCAAGATCCTAATCATTCATAATCGAACTACCATTGAGTCATGACTCTCCTAGGTTCCTTCAAAGAAATAATTGCCCAGATGTTCCAACAGACTTTGAAGAATAACGCTCTTTATTGGTTTTTATCTCTCGAGAATTTCATGTCACAGCATAAATACAACGAGGAGTTACACAGCATGATCTAGAACTTCTCAAGCAGAACCCCAAAGAAAGTGTCAGTAATTTCATACCAAGGTGGAGGAAGAAAGTGGCTACTATGACCAACCGATCTTCCAAATGGGAGAAAGTTAGTATTGTAAAGAAAAACTTCTTACCCCATGTCCAAGCGACGATGGGAGAACATTTTCACCCATATTTTTTAGCCCACTGAGAAGAAGGAGAGGAGATTGAAGAAAGTATTTCCAAGACAAAAGTTGATCCAAAGAAAGTATTCGGATAGTTCACTCTAAGAAAGTATGAGAAGACTACTACAGTCTCAACCATCAACAACATCACATGGGTCGTTACCTCCTGGGTGCTAAAAAACTGTGTTAGTTCAGTCAGAAAAGAATACACCGAGATCCATGCTCCCCTATCTGAAGTCTACTAATCCTTGTTGAGCCGAAACCTCATCAAACCTTTGAACCCTCATCCACTCCCAACTAACTTCCTAAATATTTTAAACTCGATGTCCATTTTGATTTTCACCAAACTATAGGCCATACCACTGATTAGTTCTTCCATATCCAGAATGTAATTCGAGGTTTAATTATTCAGGGTGTCATTGCCCCACTGGACAATCCCAAATCCAACACCACTCACAATCCACTTCCAAACCATACAAATGCCATTTTCCTAGAGAATGACCCAGAATTCGATCCATCTACCCGGATTGTACCCAATAAAGCACTCATCATACCTGTATTTTCACCCAAACCCCTTAAAGTCCGCCCATATTTTCTCTTACACCCTACCTATTTTTTCGACCAAGCCCTGTCACTTTGCACAAGAGCGTGTATTATCATTCGTACCCAGCCCAGAGGGAAAAATATGAATTGCCAGCAGTACTGAACCAACTTCTAAAGTTTGGAATGAAATTTCCCCCTAAAATGACTATTGACTATCAAAAGTTCAGCACCCTATTCATAGAAGACAAAAAGTGGGTTTGAGAGTCAGATAATTGGGTGGTACCCATTAACGAAGTTAGCTTATATGATGCAGTACAAATCATGGCAAACATATTCTTGCAGACCACCGATATTTGCAATATATCTGAGTTACTCAATGCCTTAAATCTATAAGGGTGGTTGGTTCCTTCACTTTAGCATCTCACCATTGAGTGGGAGGATCTATATGAAGAAGTCGTTGAAGTTATAAAATGCATTGATTTTTCATGAAAAGACAACATCGTTGCCACTAGATAAGGGGACAAGTTCAATAACTCCAACGAAGAACCAATCCAAGAAAATGTTAGTTCGGTAATCGGTGTGTGTGGGATGATATCTTGTGAAAATTTTCTATGGGAAATCATCAAAGTGGATAAACAACTCAAAATAGATGAAGAAACGGGGTTTTTATTCTTCCCCCGAGTTATCGAGAAACTCCCCATGCCAAAAATGACCATCGAGGAAAGCAATATCCTTAACCAACTCAAGAAAACTCATGCCAACATCACCTTATGGGGACCTTTTATGTCTTCCCATATTTACCAAAATGCTTTCATAAAATTTCTTACTGATCCCACAGTCCCTCCTTCCACCACTCCAAAAGAAGACGTGAACCTGGTTGGGTCCTTAACCACTACTAGATTGATTTTCTTATCTGAAAAAGAAATCCTAAAATTTGGTCCTAATTATAACTATACTCTTAACATGTCCATTGAGGTAATGGGGAAGAAAGTTCTTATCTCACTCGTCGACAATGGCTCGACACTCAATGTTTGCCCGTTAAGAACCTTCAGCTACCTGGGTTTGAAAGTATGTGACCATGCTCTAAATTTTGCAGCAGTGCCTACCTATGACTACACTCACCAAGAGGTGATGGGATCCATAACACTCACAATAGGGGTTGGCCCTATAAATTCCATTATCGAGTTCCAAGTTATCGACAAACCTTATTGTTTCAATCTATTGCTTGGTCGACCATAGCTTCACAACATTGAGGCTCCCAGCATCATGTGTAACCACTCGTTGAGAAAGATATAACTGTTACTGAGGTCTTCAAGGTAAGTGACTTTGAGGACTCATTCAATATGCAGACACTAGGGTTGACACTCTACATGGTCCACTCTGACGCTATAACGGCGGATCCATCCATCTTAATCAAGATCGCTGATGAACCCTGCTCAACTGGAATGCTATACTAAATCCACGTACTGAAATTCAACCGAACCTAGATGTTTATCCTATCTCTTCCTCTTTTGTTATTCTTCCATTTTCTGATAATAATGTAATCGAGACCTCCTTGGACGAGATTCTCAATGTTATTTTTCTTGAGAATGAAATAAATGAAGATTTTGAGTATCTTGTTATGCCATACATTAATTATCTTGATTCTAACCAAACTCTTGATGATGATGATTTTACAAATGAATAATTCTTAACTGGTCTTAATAAGGTTAATAACACACAATATAACTGTGCTCAAATTAATGAGGATTAAACTGTTGTTATTAATCTCGGGTCTAGTAGCCAACAACTTGAGATTAGGATATGGCCCACCCTTAACGACCATGAGAGCGCACAACTCGTGGAACTACTAAAGGAATTCGTGTACATATTAGCATGGTCCTATGATGACATGCCCGATATTGATCCCGATATAGCTCAGCATAAGATTTTAACTGTCCCGAAATGCAAATCGGTCAAACAAAAACTGCAAAAGCTCCGCACCGAATAGTCGCTCAAGGTTAAAGAAGAGGTGATAAAATAGTTTAACGTAGGCTTCATCTAGGTTATCGAATATCACACATGACTAGCCAACATTGTTCTTGTGCCAAAATCAGGAGAAAAACTCCCCAAGTTCATTGACTATCGGGATTTGAACAAAGTATCTCCGAAGGATTATTACCCACTTACCAATATTGACATGATTATGGATAATATGTCCATCACTCTCTCAATTCATTTGTAGATGGTTTATGCGATACAATCAGATTAAGATGCACCCTGATCATCAATAAAAAAATGCATTCATCACCCCTTAAGGAACCTTCTATTACATAGTTATTCCATTCGATCTAAAAAATGTAGGGGCTACCTACCAAAGGGCTGCCAAAACCATCTGGAATGATTTCATGCACAAAAAGGTCGAGGTTTATATGGAGGATATGATTATTAATACCAAGACTCGAGAAGGTCATGTTCCCTCCCTCCGAAAGTTCTTCGAACAACTACGACGATATCAGATGCTGCTTAAACCATATAAATACATTTTAGGCATCACCAAAGGAAAGATTTTAGACTGTGCCAAACTAAAAGCCATAATCAAAATGATGCCACCCCAAACAGAGAAGGAAGTCTGAGGATTCTTGGGAAAATTACAATATATTGGTCGATTCATCAGCCACTTGACTTCTATTTGTGAACCCATATTCAAACTCCTTCGAAAGGATTCCACCAAAGTCTGGAATGATTGCTATAAGGAAGCCTTTGACCGAATAAAGTTATACCTTACCCGACCTCTGGTACTCATGCCATTACAGCTTGGTCTCCCTATTTTCCTATACTTGACCATAACAAACACCTCAACTAGGGCATTTCTATCTTAATACCTTGAATAATCCTGTAATGAAAGGCCCATCTACTATGTCGGCCGCCAATTGGCCAGGTACGAAGTCAATTACAATGCCTCGAAGAAAGCATGTGTTGCCCTTGTCTGGGTCACTCAGAAATTACAACACTAGATGCTTGCTTTTCCCATCAGACTCATGTCCCAAATGGATCCTATTAAATACTTACTTGAGAAACCCACATTGTCTAGTCGAATGTACCGATTGTTGATACTGCTAGCCTATTTCGATATTGTGTATGTCACGTAAAAATCCATAAAAGGAAGATCCATCTCTGATGACCTTGCTGTAATACCCCGCATTTTTTTATTGAATTAAAATTGAACTAATTGAAGAAAAAATAATTATGGCAGTATATATATTCGAAATGTTTGGAAATGAAAATTTAAAATGAATTAATTGAGATACGAATGTGCGACTTAAATATTAGAAGCGAATTAACGCATAAAAGGATCTAGAGGGTTAAATTTGGCGCAATGGCATTTTTGTAAATAAACTAACCCTAGGTATAAATAGAAAGGAAGAGAAGAATTTTTCATTCTTTCATTTGAAATGGAGGCTAGGGTTTGGTAGAGAGAGAGAGTAAGAAGAGAAGAAGCTAAGATTATTTCAAGAGGATTTCAATTTCTCCATACAATCCAAGGCAAGTTAATAAAATATATGTGTATATTATGTATCTATAATGAAATTTCACATTAACATGTATTTGGATCCCTAAATTAATATGAAATTAATGTTAAAATGATATTCAATGTATTAGGATCATCCTCCATATAGATTCAAATGCGATAACATCATTATAGGGATTGAATTACTGAACAAACTCTTGAATTTGAGAAATCTATGAAATTGAGTAAATTGTTATATTAAAACTTGTTTTGGGCTGTTTTAATTCCGAGAATGTATATTTCGTCCACGCTGCCGGTAGAAAATCATATTCTGGACAACTTTGTAGTTTTAAGTTTTTTCAAAAACGGATCGGAAAATCCTCGAATATGCGTTTTAAAATTCTGCGCAAAAAGTTATCGTGAACAGGTCCGAACTGTATATGTTAATTTCGGGTCTGTTTTAAGCAGGCTACGATAGCGTGCTCACATGTCCTTGTAGAAAATCACGTTCCGAACAACTTTGTAGTTTTAAGTTTTCCCAAAAACGGATCAGAAAAGCCTCAAATCGGCGTTTTAAAATTCTAGGCAGAATGTTGTCGAAAACAGGGGTGAATATTATATGTTAGTTTCGGGTCTGTTTTAGGCCGGCTATGGTAGTGTGCACGCATGTCCTTGTAGAAAATCACGTTCCGAACAACTTTGTAGTTTTAAGTTTTTCCAAAAACGGATTGGAAGAGCCTTGAATCTGCATTTTAAATTCTGGGCAGCATGTTGTTGAAATAAGAGTGATAATATTTTTCATGTTGTTAGTAAGATAATTATGGTGTTGTGCCTAATATCCTAACTTGATCACACACTTAAGGTTATTAGGGATATATAACCTTGAAATGATTTGGTGTTGAATTAGTAAATTAATGATGTAAATTATGTTATATTATAAATAATGACTATTGTATAACTCGAGTAAGAGACTTGACACGATTGTATATATACATAAGTGTGAAATTGCTTTACATGTATATTGTCGAGTATACACTAGACTAGTCCTCCGGTCGATGTAGGCACATGTTGAATGAGATTTTTTGTGATTGATCCGGTTAGGTTCCGCTCGAGTGCCGTGTCGGAGATAAACCACCGGAACCGGACACATGGTTGTAATGCGAGTCAGATAGAAAGACCTTGAAACGCCATGTGATTTAGGACTTGGTATGATTGCCCTGGCCACGTAATATTGGGAAATATTCGTGTGTAGGCCTAGTGTTACGACTTGTTTCCCCGGGTAACGATAGTGACCCGATATGACTTGTGTGAGATATTATGCTTGTGTCTTAAAATAATATACCGAATCGATGCATTTGATATTATACTTGAAGGAAATATTTTGATACGTTGAATACTGAAATGAGACTAATAATGATTAATCAAGATACGATATGAGACTACACGTTACTCTAGTTTGGGTTGGGTAGCCCCGACATAGGAACATTGGTTGGGTAATTGAACAATTTAATTACTGGAGACGAGTAATGACTAGTGTGCTTTCATTATAAGTACATATTATAATCTTATAGTTTGTTTTCTTGCTTTGACGTTCGTCTATCTTGCTTCTTGCTCCTCTCCTATGTATGTATTATACAGGTCCTCGCCCCGTTGGACAGTAGATCGTGAAGCTGGATGACCTCGCATCTATTCTTAGGATCTTGTAGTGGTGGACGCTGGTCCTTATCCTATTTTGTCACTCTTCCTTAGAGTGTGGTATCAGAGATTTCCCATTGTTAAGGATTTGATAGTGTTGAGAAGTTTACATTACACTCTTTACCTAATTTATCTTTGGGCCCGTATGTTTGGGCATTTTATATTCAGTACTGATATTACTTGTGGATCCTATTCTTGCTATGATGTGATTTGGTTACACGTATGGGAGTATACATATTTACTTTACTGCGTTTATTTAAATTATGTTTCTAATGCCAACATATTGACGCTCCGCTTTAATTTAATTGGGCGTAGCTAACCGAATTAGATATAAAAATCAGGGTTGTCTCAGTTGGTATCAGAGCACGGTTTTAGAGCCTTTAGGGATCTGAGGGCGTCCGTTACGTTTTTCGTGCATCGTTTCTTTGATACTTTGAGCCTTACAACTAGGTTTTGTATTCTATGACTTAGGAAAAAAATCGAGCCACTGATCCGACACGACCGACTATGAGTGCCCGAGTGTATAGGAGGGGTTCCTTGTTTGGATTTCACTTGCGAGACGCTCCACGCACAAAGGTTTACTTTTATCGGGAGTCAGGACTTTTTGCATGATATATTCATCACTTTAAACTGTTGCACCCAATTATATATTTGATATATGTTTTGAACTTTTCCTTCTAGTTCTCATACTCTGTGTTTACTCTCTTCAGATGAGGAGACGCAACGGTAAACTAGCAGGAGCGACAGGACGGGCGGGGGCTCAGGAGAAGCCGCCCCCACCCTCACAGGGGACGGTAGGAGGTTTGTCCCAGGCCGATTTGACGGCTATAGCACAGGTGGTAGATACAGCAGTAGCAACAGCACTTTCGGCGCATCCCACGCCCGCACCAGTGCCAGCACCAGCACCAGTACCACATGTTGTCATCGCACCACCTGCAGTGGCTGAGCCGGAGCCACCGGTGCCAGTAGTTGTGCAACCCACTTGGGCATCTGTTGTGAGTGGGTTTGAGAAGAGACGTCCGCCTTCGTTCGCCGGTGACGTGGGTCCGTTGGAGGCGCTTCAGTGGAAGCGAGATATATGCAGACATTTGAGACTAGTTGACTCCACAGAGGTGCAGAAACAGATTTTATCTACCTTTCGTCTGACTGGGGAGGCGTTGTGCTGGTGGGAGTCCATTACTTCTACATCTCAGCAGGATGTTATGCCTATTGATGATTTTTGGGCTCATTTCAAGGCAAAGTTTGTACCTCCCGCACAACGTGTGGCTTTGAGGAGAAGGTTTGATACCCTGAAGTAGACTAGTTCAGTTTTTGAGTATGAGCAAGAGTTTACCTCATTGGTAGAGTTTGCTCCCGAGGTGCAGGCAGATGATGCTTTGAAGACTCAGAGGTTTGTTGAGGGGCTATCTTTGCCAATTCGGGGGTTCCTACGGGCGAATCCGTCGTTTGACTGTTATGAGGTAGCGGTGAATGCAGCATGGCATCACTGCAACGATCATTCTGAGCATGTGGTGGGCAAATGAGGGGTGGTAGGCCAGCAGGGTAGGCCCCATGAGGTTGTAGTTGCAGGCCAACAGGGCCAACAGTCAGGAGGCCATCAGGCCAAGCGGTACAGAGGCCGTCACCAGGGGCAGCAGGCCCAGGGCCAATAGGGTCAGGCCATTCAGGCCAATTCAGTTCAGACCATTCCAGGTCAGGGTCACCCACAGCAGGGCCAGGGCCAGCTGGGACAACGGGGTCAGGGTGTGAGAGATCAACACCGGGCCAATAGGCCCAACATCGGAGCTTTGGTGCAGCAGGCACGAGATGGAGGTCCTATTGTATGCTTCCAGTGCGGAGAGACTGGACATATGAGGAGGGCTTGTCCCCGAGGACAGGCACAAGGACATAGAGCACAGCAGCAGGTACTCCCACCACCACCACCATTTCCGGCATTGCCAATGGCAGCAGCAGCACCAATTCAGCCACAGTTGTACCATAGGCGTGTATATGACGTTCAGCCTTTTCAGTCGCAGGTGCAACGACCGGCGATTTAGGGTACGTTTTATGTTTATAGTTCTCATGCGAGAGTACTTTTTGACACTGGTGCATCACACTCGTTCTCCAGTTATGAGTTTGCTAGGACATCGGGGATGATAGACATTGCAGAGACGATAGTTTCCCATGTGAGTACACCTTTGAGTGGTACGGACCTTCGCCACGTTTGTAGAGGGGTCGCGATTGAGATCGCGAGGCTTCACTTCTCTCTCGACCTTATTTTGATTGAGATGTGTACCTATGAAGTGATTATAGGGTTTGATTGGTTGTATGCATATCATGCCCAGATTGACTGTTGTGGGAGTGCGATCACATTTGCCATTCCTGGTCAGGAGATGTACCTAATAGCATTACCTGGTCTAGAGGGTGGATCCAGCACACATCTGTTTTACATAGAGGAGGATTCTCCTGATGGGGTGTCCATTTATTTGGATAGGATCCCTATAGTGAGGAAGTTCGCGGACATCTTTGCTGAGGTTACTGGTTTACCTCCAGCTCGTGAGATAGAGTTTTGCATAGAGTTATCGCCGGGCACGAGACCGATTGCCAGGGCCCCATACCGTATGTCACCCTTAGAGATGAGGGAGCTTAGGGAGCAGATTCAGCAGCAGTTGGGCCAAGGTTTTATCCGTAGGAGTACCTCGCCTTGGGGATCTCCAGTGCTCTTTGTGAAGAAAAGGGATGGATCACTTCGATTGTGCGTCGATTATCGAGAGTTGAACAAGGTAACGATTCGGAAAAGTATCCATTACCTTGTATTGATGATATGTTTGATCAGTTGAGGGATGCTTCATTCTTTTCAAAGATTGATTTGCGTTCCGGTTATCACCAGTTGAGGATTAGGGAGGAGGATGTGCCAAAGACAGCGTTCCTGACACGATATTATTCGTACGAGTTTTGGGTCTTGTCGTTCGGCTTAACCAATGCGCCTGCAGTATTCATGGATTTGATAAATCGTGTATTCAGGGCATACTTGGATCAGTTTATTATCGTGTTCATTGACGATATCCTGATCTATTCACGGTCCGAGGAGGACCATGCCGGACATTTACCATTGGCTCTTGAGACCTTGAGAGAGCATCAACTTTATACTAAGCTCTCCAAGTGCGGGTTTTGGCGACGAGAGGTGCAATTTTGGGGCCAAATTGTGATGGAGGTTGGGATTGCTGTCGATCCTAGCAAGGTTACTGTTTTTGTCGAGTGGGGGCAACCCACTACGCCGACTGAGATTCGGAGTTTTTTGGGTCTAGCGGGTTACTATCAAAGGTTTATTCAGGGCTTCTCGAAGATTGTGAGTCCTCTTACCCATTTGACAAAGAAGGGTGTTACTTTTGTCTGGAGTTCAGAGTGTCAGGAGGCTTTCGAAACTTTGAAGGAGAAGCTTACGTCAGCGCCAGTCCTTGCGTTGCCGAAAGCTGGGGTTGAGTACCGCGTGTACACTGATGCGTCATTACAAAGGTTAGGAGCTATTCTGATGCAGGAGGAGAGACTGATTTCCTATATTTCAAGGAAATTGAGGCCTCATGAGGATCGTTACCCGACTCATGACTTAGAGTTGGCGGCGGTTGTTTTTGCGTTGTATTCATGGAGACACTACTTACTTAGGTAGAAGTTTATGTTGTTCACCGACCATAAGAGTCTTCAGTACTAGTTCTCTCAGAAGAACTTGAACATGCGACAGAGTAGATGGGTGGAATATGTGAAGGACTACCAGTTTTCCATACAGTTTCACCCGAGTAAGGCAAACATGGTTGCTGATGCTTTGAGCCGAAGACCCATAACGTCATTATTTCCTTTTTCCAGTTGGTGAGTTGTTTTAACACAATTGTAAAGAAAGATGAAGCAATCAAGGATTCTAGCTCCTCGTCCGGTGTAGAGGATGATTTAATGGGTTTGACCCAATCTTTGAAGGAATCCCGTCAGAAATATGACGAGGATAAAGCTGATTGGGAGAATAAACTAGCTTTGGTCGAGGAAGAGAAGGTGCAGCTTGCTGAAGTCTCCAAGGGGTTGGAGAATAAAGTGAAAAATTTAGAAGGAAAAAATAAAGAGCTTGACGAGAAGCTCAAGAATTTTGGTGAGCTTGAGAACAAGCTTAAACTTGCTGAGGAAGAACTAACCCTTCTTCGAGAGGTAAATCGTCAGAAGGAGGAGGTGGAAAGCAAAATTGAAGGCCACCGAGGAACTTCTATCCGAGAAGCTCTCCTTGGAAAAGATGAAAAGAAAAGTGGCAGTGAAGAAGTCCTTCAGCACTGGCTGGGACAAGGGATGGAATAAGGGGGTAGCTGTAATGATGTCCCAGGTAGAGTATGGCAGTCTCAAGTACTGCAGAGATGGCTGGGTTGCTGCTCTATAGGAATTGAAGGTTGAGGAGGGTTCTGAGTTATTTCAACGATATCTTCCTGGTCCCCCTCCCACTATCGATGATGAAGAAGAGGACGAAGCTGCCTCCGAAGAGTCATCCATGGTTGTGGGTGATCAAATCCTTGCCCCACCAGCTATCCAGTCAGTCAACGAGGAGCTTCCACCTCTGCCTGCTCCATCTGAGCAACCTCCTGCTCCTGCCGACCAAATTTTTGTTCCCACCGAGCAACCTAGCTCCTCATCCCAGCCTCCCGAGAAAGTTTTGGGAGACAAGGAAAAGGTGTGAAGTTGTTCGGTATTTGTCTTTGTTTTATTTTCTTTTGTCATATGTACTCTGAACTTTGTACTCTTTTTTTATGATGTAATAAAAATTGCACTTTTGATCATCTATGTTGTTGATAAGCTGTTTGCATTCTTATTAACTCTTGCCTTCTCCTCTTTATTAGTTTATGGACAGAATGGAATTGTTGTCTGATCATGACACAATACTGCTGAGACAATGCAATGAATATTTTAAAGCGGGTCATACTTATTTGGATAGGTCACAAATTGTAGACATCCTTGGCCGAGATGTTTCAGAACAGGCAGTTGAGGCCTATCAATACTTGAAATGTCTTCTTGATCGTGCTGTAGCCAATAATGTGGCTTATTACGAAATGATTGAAGACTTACAAGGTACTCTTGATGAACTTCAGCAGCAGTATAAAGAATCTTCAGCTCTTTTGCACGAAGGGTATGAAAAGAAATATCAATAACTCAGTGCAGAGAAAGGCTATGACAAGATACTTGCTGGTTATGAAGTGAGAGAGAGAACTTTGAAGACAGAGTTTGAAGAGCACATGCAAATCGCTGAGCTGCTGGAGCAAGAGAATAATAATCTACAAACGGAATTAGCTCAGTTGAGGTCTGTTGCTTCCTATTCAAATGCCTTGGTACCAGTGACCGACGAGGGATTCTCCTTCTTAGAAGTTGAGAACGCCAAATTACGAGAAGAATTAGAAACTTTAAGAAGAGCTGGTCCGTCTATTCCTGCTCAGGGATGAGGAAGAGGTTCTCGTGGACGAGGAAGAGTTGCTCAGAGTGCTGTCGAGGAACAAGGTACTCCACCTGCTCGGGGACTACCAAGAGTTCTTCGTCTTACTATTGAAGAAGCTCGTACTCAATCAGGGTTGGAAAACCAAGCATTCCAGCTGATGGCAAAGAATCAAGCCTTATTTGAAATGTCCAGGAAAGTCCAGAGCCTGGAGGAGTAACTTGCGAAAATAAAGATATTTTTGCCAGAAGCCTTCATGAGCAATTAGAGAGACTAACTTATCAATTCCATAAACAACCTCGTGAATTCTGGATGGCAGGCTACAACGAAGCCCTTTGTCACTTGGATGCTCGTATTGAGAATGCTAACAATGAAGGCTATAAACAGGGATGGTTGAATGCTCTGGGTGTATTGAAATTGGAGCAAGGTCATTATTTATGGAATTACCATGACCCAGGGCTTCTCGATCTACCAGTTCCTCCATTCAAGCTTGACATGAGATGGATCCCTGCTCGGGCCATTCCTCGGTGCCTTATTTCAAAGTATCTCGGTGATTATAACCTTCATTCAAATGCTGAGTTATCTCGTCCTGAGCATCTACTAGATAGACCTTCTGTAATGAACATCAGAATGCTTCAAGACCCTAACTTCATCAATTCTCCTCTTTCCTTGGAAGATCCTCCTGCTGGCGAGGAACATGTTTCAAAGGCGCAAGGAAAGAAACCAATAGAATAGGGTTCTTAATGTACTAGTTGTTTATACATTTTCATTCTCAATGTATTTTGTTTTTTGGATTTAATGAAAGACTTTCATTTTTGTTCGCAATCTTATGGTTATAAAATGCTTTATATATGTATATGCATATCTGTTAAAAAGATAACAACATTTTGTATTTTGTCGACCAACTAATTGTCGACTAGCTTGATTGTATATCTGTTAAAAAGATAACAACATTATGTAATTTTTTCGATCAACTATAGTTGAGTAAAACCTGTTGTCGACTAACTTGACTTTGTAGTAATCATTTGACCAAAATAATGATGTTTTGCTTCTCGTCCAATTGCAAATAAAAATTTAACTTGGTCTCAATTATCAAGATTATTGATTTTCAACCAATATAACTTGGTGAATTTTTCTCTTCCAATGTTGGTACTTTTTATAAAATATATTTTTCTTCCTAACCAACTGGAGTTGGCATTTTTAGGAATGTCGTTGCCTCCTAACCAAAACGAGTTGGCATTTTTAGGAGTATGATTTCCTAACCAACCGAAGTCGGCATTTTTAGGAATATGTTTGCCTCCTAACCAAAGGAGTATGGTTTCCTAACCAACCGAGGTCGGCATTTTTAGGAATATTTTTGCCTCCTAACCAAAGGAGTATGGTTTCCTAACCAACCGAAGCTGGAATTTTTAGGAATATTTTTGCCTCCTAACCAAAGGAGTATGGTTTCCTAACCAACCGAAGCTGGCATTTTTAGGAATGTCGTTCCCTAACCAAATCGAGTTGGCATTTTTAGGGATATTTTTGCCTCCTAACCAAAACGAGTTGGCATTTTTAGGAGTATAGTTTCCTAACCAACCGAGGTTGGCATTTTTAGGAATGTCATTTTTACTGCTGAACAGTGTAGTGTGTAGCACTAGTATTCCCCGAAAAACATTCAATAAAAGGAGAGAGTCTGGCAAAATATCATCATTTTATTCATACTGATGGAACTACTTTACATTTTACATCACTGATAGTACTTGCGTAGGTGTTCAGCATTCCATGCATTCTTAAACTCTTCTCCTTCTAAAGTTGCTATTCGGTAAGTTCCTGGTCGAACAACTTCTGTAACTCGGTATGGTCCATGCCAATTTGCCTCCAACTTATTGTGCTTCTGAATGACTTTCTTTAGCACATAATCTCCTTCTTTTAGGTCGCATTTCTTCACCCTCTTATTATAGAACAGAGTTGTTCGTTGTTGGTAAGCATCATTCCTAATGGCTGCTTCTTCTCTAACTTCCTCGAGCATGTCCAAATCCAATCTTCTCATTAAGTCGCTGACTGGGGAGTTAAAATTTAGCACTCTGTGTGTTGGGAGACCCAACTCGGTAGGTATTACAGCCTCACTTCCAAATGCCAGCATATATGGGGATTCTCCAGTTGCTGCTCGGGGAGTAGTACGATAAGCCCACAGTACTGACTGTAACTCGTTAATCCAATTTGCTTTAGCCTCACTTAGCCTTTTCTTCAAACCATTTAGCAATGTCCTATTCGTCACTTCAGTCTATCCATTACTTTGGGGATGACCTGGTGCTGAATGGAGCTTCAAAATGTTGGACTGATAGCAATAGGCAACGAATTCCTCATTATCAAATTGAGCTCCATGGTCGGTGATGAATGCATGAGGAAGACCATACCTGCAAATGATATTTTTCCAAACAAATTGATATACCTTCTCGTAAGTCATATCGATAAGGGGCTCAGCTTCTACCCACTTAGTAAAATAATCTACTGCGACGACGAGGTATTTAAACCTCCCCCTGGTCGTTGGCAATGGCCCTACCAAATCTATCCCCCACATGGCAAATGGCCAAGGGGAAGTGATAGGCGTCAACAATGCTTGTGGAGTTCTTCGGATGGAGGAAAAACGCTGGCACTTGTCACATTTCTTGGCATAGGCTATACAATCAGCCCTCATCGTTGGCCAGTAGTATCCCTGTGTCATTACCCTTTGTAAAAGAGTACGACCTGCTACATGAGCTCCACAGGACCCTTCATGGATCTCTTCAATCAATTCTTTCACCTCGGAGGGATGTACACATCTTTGCAATCCTGCCATGATTCCTCATCTATACAAAACACCATTAGTTAATACATACCGAGCAGCTTTAAACTTCAATTTCTTGGCAGCAAGCTTATCCATCGGTAATTCTCCCTCCTCAATATATGCCCTGATGGGATCCATCCAATATGGTCTTAATTCAAGGGTGATAAAATTCATCGTCAGGTCTTCATCTATGCTCCGACTTTCTAACACTTCAATTGGTATCATTCTTCGCAGCTCGGTATGAGTAGCTGATGCTAGTCGGGCCAAAGCGTCTGCTCTTGCATTCTCCATTCTCGGTATTCTGATCAACTGAATGGCAACAAATTCTGATACCAACTCCATAACCTTTGCATGATACTTAATCATTAATTCTCCTTTAGCTGCATATGTTCCCAACATCTGATTCACAATTAATTGTGAATCAATGAATATAATAACCTGCTGCGCCTCCATAGCTTTTGCCAAATTAAGTCCTGCTATCATGGTCTCATACTCAACCTCATTATTGGAAGCTTTGAATTAAAATCGTAGTGCATATTCCATATCGACTTCGTCTGGGCTGTTCAAAACTATCCCTGCTCCATATCCTGTGGTACAAGATGAGCCATCTACATACAACTTCCATATAGGCAACTCGTCTTCTAATTTCTGATCTGACAGAGTTCCTCGATGAAATATTTGTTGCTTCTTTTCAGTATCCCCTGATATTTCTTGTTCTTTGTTGACCATCTTTTCTTGCCCTTTTACCAACCTGAATTGGTCTGAGCTCGAATTTGATGATCCTGTCACATCCACTTGCCCTTTTACCAACTTAAGTTGGTCTGAGCCAGTGTCTGTTGATCCTGTAACGTCCACTTGCCCTTTTACCAAACTAAGTTAGTCTGAGCCCGTGTTTGTTGATCCTGTAACATCCACAGGTTGATCGGCGAGCTGCTTTTGCTCCTCGGGGGTATCAGGATAGGTGAATTCTGCTATGAAATCTCTATTGCTTGCCCTTTAAGAGATGACCTGGGTTCATAAATTATATCATATTCACCGAGCTCTATTGCCCAGTACATCAATCTCCCTGATTTTTCTGGCTTATGAAGGGCTTGTCTCAATGGCATGTCGGTATATACGACTATGGTATGGGCCTGAAAATATGGCCTCATTCTCCTACTTGCTTCAATTAATGCCAGTGCTAATTTTTCCAGCTTTGGATACCTGATCTCTGCACCTCGGAAAGCCTTACTTGTGTAATAAATTGGCTTTCGCACTCTATCCTCCATTCTAATCAATGCTGAGCTAACTGCATTCTCTGATACTGCCAGATACAAGTACAATTTTTCTCCCATTACTGGCCTGGACAACAGAGGAGGTGCTCCCAGATACTTCTTCAAGTCTTGAAAGGCCTTCTCACATTCATCATTCCACTCGAAAGTTTTTCGGAGTGTTTTAAAGAATGGGAGGCATCTATCAGTTGCTCGGGATACAAATCTGTTGAGCGCTGCTACTCGTCCTGTAAGACTTTTCACTTCTTTCTTCGCCGTCGGAGACCGTAGCCCTAATAAAGTTTTGATCTTTTCTGGATTTGCTTCAATGCCTTGCTGATTGACGATGTACCCGAGGAACATTCCTTCTCGTACTCCAAATATTCACTTCATCGGGTTCAGCTTCATTTGGTATTTGTCCAGTTGATCAAAGGTCTGTCCTAAGTCAACTAGATGATCAGCAGATTTCTTACTCTTTGTCAGCATATCATCGACATATACTTCCATATTGCAACTGATTTATTCGGCAAAGACCTTGTTCATCAGCCGCTGGTATGTTGCACCTGCATTTTTCAAACCAAAAGGCATAACATTATAACAATAAGTTCCACTAGGGGTAATGAAAGAAGTACTCTCCCTGTCTTCAGGTTTCATTTTGATCTGGTTGTAACCAGAGTAAGCATCCATGAAGCTGAGTAGCTCGTGTCCCGAGGTAGCATCCACCAGTTGATCTATTCGGGGCAATGGAAAGTGATCCTTTGGACATGCTTTGTTGAGATCGGTGAAATCAACACACATCCTCCATTTGTTGTTTTTCTTCTTTACCATCACCACATTTGCTAACCAGTTTGGGTATTTAACATCTTCAATAAATCGAGCTTTCTCGAGCTTCTCTACCTCCTCTTGTATAGTTTGATTCTTCTCGGGACTAAATACTCTTCTTCTCTGCTTCACAGGCTTGATCTCTTTATTCACATTGAGCTCATGACATAAGAAGCTTGGATCTATTCCATGCATGTCTTCATGACTCCATGCAAAAGTTTTCTTTCTACTTCTCAGGAAAGTTATCAACTCCTGTTTCATTGAGGCATCCAACGACGAACCTATTTGAGTTGTTCGTTCAGGGTGTTCATCGTCCAGAATAACATTCTCTGTAGCTTCCACCACCTGACCTTTTACAAGTTCAGATTCATCTCTAGGATCCAATGTTTCAATTTATGTGCCTTCATCCACCTGATATGTAGTAGTCTTTTTCCTCGACTCCTCCAATTCCTCTTATTCAGCAGATGAATAATAGCATTCCCGAGCTACTTTTTGATCACCTTTCACAACTCCTACTCCAAAGTTTGTTGGGAATTTTAAGCATTGATGTACTGTAGATGGGACCGCTTCGAACTTCTTCAAACCTACCCTTCCCATAATGATGTTGTAAGCTGACTGAACATTCTTGTCCATCACAAAGAAACGTATTCTTTCTGTTCGACATGCGGGCCATGTACCAATGAAGATATCCAACTTGATAGTCCCAAGTGGAAAAAATTTCTCGCCAGCAAAACCAAAGAGAGGTCTGTGATAAGGCTCCAATTGGGATAACTTTAGATTTAAACTATCGAAGCACGAGTAGAACATGATGTCTGCCGAGCTACCATTATCTACCAGAACTCTTGAAATCATGACTTCTTTCATCCTCATTTTGATCACCAAAGGGTCATCGTGAGGGTATAAGACACCTGCGAGGTCGTTTTTTGAAAATCCAATGACCAACTTCTCCTTGTTTACCTTTCTCGGGCGATCCTCCTCAACCAAATTTATCCGTTGAATATATGAGCAAGCTTGAGCCTCACAGAGGTAAGCTTTTCTTTCTGCAGTTGATCTCCTCCACCTGCATCTCCACCTGTAATAACATTACAATCAAATGACCCAAAACGTATTAAAAATACCTCACGTTCCGGTTGCCTTGGCCTTTTGGGAAGATCGGGGTCATCCTCTGTATCATCTTTATGATCTCTTTTCTTGTTCTCTTCTGCCCGACGAGGAGATCTAGACCTTTCTCTTGTTCGGTCATCGTTTCCTCTTTCGTTTCTACGATCAACATAATTTGATAATTTTCCTCGTCCAATGAGTGTTTCAATCTCATTCTGGAGGGCTATGCAATTTTTAGTCATATGGCCATGATCTTTGTGAAACTCGCAATATTTTTCCCTATTCCTTCTGTCAGGGTCTGCCTTCATTCTCTTTGGCCATTTTAACTCCTCGTTATTCTTGATTTCTTCCAAGACGTGGTTGATATTGGTCGCTTTTGCCATCAACTCTAACATAGTTATAGGTGGATCTTTAGCCAAAGTGGCAACAGCCCACTCATTAAGGCGGTGATCGCTGTCTTCTCTTCATAATCTATGACTTCTAGTTTCTCATTATTGAAACGAGTTATGTAATTTCTAGTACTCTCACCAGCTTTTTGTCTAACACTTAAAAAATGCGCTACTCGTTTTACTAGCTTTGCTCCAAAACAGAAATTCCCAATGAATAACTCGGCCAGTTAAAAGAAAGTTGAAATCTTACCCCGAGGAAGATTGTTGTACCATATTTGGGCAGATCCAGTAAGAGTTCCCGAGAATGCTCTGCATCTCATCTCATCGGGGACCGCATAGATGTCAACGGCAGCTTGATACTGCTCTATGTGAAGAACAGGATCTGTCTTTCCATCATATTTGGGGGTCACCACAGGTGCTTTGAACTTTGACGGTGTGGGAAAGTCCACAATGGCTTGGACAAAAGGCGTCCCTTGAATAAAAGTTTGTTGCAGTGGGTTCCTCGCCTTAGCCATTTCTCCCAATCTATCCTCTAGTCTCTGAATAGAGCCTTTTCATGTGTCGTTTCCTTCCTCGGGCCTATTGGTTCGAGCAATTGACCGAGCTGATGTGGCTTCCTGAGTTCGATCTTGACGAGCATCTGGTCGTGATTGTGCTGATCCTTCTCTTAGATCTGAAGGTTGTCAAAAACTCCTTGACATGGCCTTAGGTGGACTCCTATTCTTCCTAGGGCCTAATCGATTGAAAGGAGACACCCTGCTCAATCTTTCCAGGGCACTCGTCCTCTCTAGAGAGAGAGTAATACGTTGTTCAGTATCTGTGGCCCGTATTGACGAAGTTCGCCCAGGTTGATAAGAGAAATCATCAGATTCCTCATTATGATATGAATCAGTACGCCTGGATCGTGAAGAACGTAAATGGGTTTGCCTCTGACCACTTCGCTGTCCTGAATGGGTAGGTGCACCGCCATGAAGGGTTTGTATGAGTTGCCGCATGGTTTCTTGCATGGCGGTCTGGCCCTGGGCCAGATTTGTCATTATTCCAGTCAGATCTGGAACGATTGAAGGTGCAGATGGATTTGTAGGGTTTCCAGCGTTTCGATTGCTTCATTCAGGATTATCAACCATTACTGATGAATTGTTTTTGGTGAAAAATGATAACAACAGTCGTTTCCCATAGACGGCGCCAATCTGTTGATGTAAAAAATTAGATTGCTTCTAATTATTTAATCACAGATAAATTTAAATAAGACAAGGAATTTTTAAAGTGGTTCAACCTTATAAGAATGGCCTACGTCCACTGTTTCTGTTATTACCGAATATTTTGGGAATTCTCGATATGTGGTTCTATCAAGAAATTTCGGTCCCCTTGAATGAGGATGATACAACGTATTTATAGCCCTTAGGCTGTACATGTGAAAGGGTAAACAATTAATGCCCTTTAAGTGTATACGTCTGTATGATGAGCATTCAATGAATAGTTGAACTGTTGATTATCTGGAAATTAATGTTATGGTCGAGATGAAGCTCGGACCGCCTTAGTTGCTCAGCATTCTGGAGTTTCTCAGAGCAGTGGAGTTCCTCGGAGAAATGAAGTTCCTCGGAGTACACCCGTTACTCGGAGTGTCTGACTTGATCGGGGAAGTAAAGTTCCTCGTTGCTAAAGTGATTGTAGAAATGTTTGTATGTGCCATGTAGACTGACACGTGTCTTCCTGTGATTCATCCACGTCAGCATATTAATTTTGGTATCAACAGTAACTTTCATGGGAATTAAATTAACCATGTCCACAAATGTCCAAATAATTCAATCATAAGTTTCTCTAAATTAATCCAACTACATATAAACTCATAATACCATAATTTCATTCTAAAAGTTCACCCATTAATTTGCATAATCATGTATAAAACCCCAATTTCGCATAATCATGTGTCCAACCCGATTTTTTCATATAAAATACTAATCCCAAAAATATTTCAATTCAAAAGTTCCCAACTATAAAATGAATCGGAAATTACTCATAAATAATTAGCAAGATATTTACTTTCCTTTTTAATTAATAGAGTCTAAATTTGTTGTAGAAGATAAATATTATCCACAAGTTTCTCCACAAATCTTCTGACTTGAATTGTTTTTATTTCCTTAGTCTTTCTTGACAATCCTAAGAATTCCCTTAGCCTTTCTCAATTTTCTCTTCACTTTCTCTCACACTCTTTGGTTTTAATCAAAGAACTCTTTGTATTTTGTAAATTGGTTATTAATTTCCCCCAACCTCTTAATTTTATAATGCTAATCCCCCTTTTCACTTTTCACCTCCCATTAACATGATCAAAATATTCTTATTTTAATTCAAACTAGTCTAAAAAGCCCTCGAAACCCAAACACTTCCCCCTAGTACTTAATTCTGACTACTTTGACCCATTCGGGATCAACCGTGCACTCAAAATTATCATCCGAGTCACTTATAAATATATTCCTATCTTAACCTCATATAACGTACTCAAAAGTTTCCCGGTTAAGATACTATTAAGTCATGTCGTGTATACTCATGATCTAATATTATTTTACATCCAATTTTGTTTATTGTATCACACTTGTAAATATATTATCACATAAATATTAATTCATTTTACTTTAAATTAATATTTAATTATTTTATCGTTATTTATTGATTTAATTAAATTATGTGGCACCCACATAATTTAAATGTCCAATTAAATATATCTAAAAGTACTGGGTATTACACTCAGATCCAACGCATCGCTATCAGAATTGCTTCTCGTTGCCAATGCTTCCATAATGGAATGGAAACAGTTAACCATATTTTTTTGGAGAGTTCATATGCTCAAGCAGTATGGGTTTATTTTGGCAGCCTTATGAGAGTGTAACTTAATTATCATTCATGTCATTCTACGATTATATTATGGATTTTGTGCCTTTCGAAATTGGATTACATTAACATTGTATTCTCAAACTTTCTTCCTATAATTTTTTGGGAAATTTGGAAATCTAGAAATTGTAGTTTTTTTAGGATAAACTTATGAAGGCTGAAGATATAATCTCTAATGTTTATTATTTGATCTCAAACATTGCAAAGTTTATGGTGTTCACTTCTAAGATAAACAATAATTTCGTGTTTTTGATTTATCTTTTAAATTTAAATATCAAAACATCATCTTATTGTTTTAAAACTATTAGGTGGACTGAACCAAATGTTGGCTTCCTGAAAATTAATGTATATGGTTAATCAAAGAGAAATCTAGGAAACTGTGGGGAAGGAGATCTTGTTCGAGACTATGATGGTGATATTGTGGCTAACTTTTCTTTATTTCTGGTCCAAAATGATATTATGTTTGTAAAAACTAATTCTCTTTATCTTGGTATCCATCTTGGGTTAATTTGGGTGTTCAAAATTCCTTATAGAATCGGATTCTAAGCTCGTTGTTGATTTGATTAAGGGGAATGGAAAACCTCCTTGGATAATTGGTTCTTTTATATCCCAGTCTCAGATATTATTATCCTAATCTAATGGTAGATGTATTCATCTATGGAGGGAATCTAACACTATTGTAGATGGTTTCGCAAATTTGGTAGATTCTACAGATATTTCTCAGTATTATTGGTCATTATATTCGCTTCCAAAAATGATTAGAGTACTCCTAAATCTTGACAAAGTTGGTCTTCCTTCAATTAGAGTTTGATTTAAATAGTTTCTGTGTCTTTTTTATCATTCTCTTTCGCAGTGGAGATTTCTATGAATCTCCATATTTTTAGATTTACAAAGTCAAATCATTGGGCTCAATAATTGACTGTAACAACCCGTCCTTTTTGGAGACAATTAAATTCCCTAATTAAATAAATTGGCAATTTGGAGAATTTCTCGAAATAGTGATTTTTGGGATTTTCGAGGATTTAATAATTTTCGAAGGATGTTATAAATTATTTTGGGACTATATAGGTCGAAATAATTTAATTATATGTCGCCATGGAGTATTGCGACAAAAGAGGTAAGATTTTGAGTAAAAAACCCGCATTTATTTATTTTGGGTTGGAATAGTGATTTGCGGTCAAATACCTCGGATGGGAATCGACTGCGCCATATTTCTCGAAATGTCCGAGATAGTCGGAAAAGAGTGTCTGATTGTTGAAAATAAGTTTCGGGTGATTTTAGAGGTAAAAGTAACTCGTAATTGGGTAAACGAGTCGTTTTAAGGGTTAAAAACCCCTTTTCTTCTTATTTAAAGAGGGAGAAGGGAAAGAAAAGAGAAGAAAAGAGAGAGAAGAGAGAGAGGAAGGAGAAAGGAGGAGAAGAGGGGAGATTCCGCCCTACCTCCGCGGGATTCGACTCGAGGTCGTCGGATTTTATCCACGAGGCAAGTGTTTACTTGCTTTATTTATCTTTTTGCATAAATATCTCATACCGTAGTTTGGTATAAACAAACCCTAATGGTTTTGGGGTGGGTTATCGTGGATAAAACGGGTTTTTGGGAGTTAAAACAATTAAACCCCAATAATATTTCAATTTTGTGGAACTAGGGTTTTAATCCAAATTAATTGGTGATTCCGGGTTCTAGGATGTTTAGAACCCGTGTTATAAGTGTATTTGTAGTTGGTTGAGGTTGTAGGACGTTGGGTGAGGCGACAAAAGCTTGGGAGAAGCTTTAATGGCCAAAATCGTCTCGGAAGGGATGATGAATAGTAACTCGTCACCTTAGGGGGCACTTTTGGCCAGGAAAAGAATTGATTTAGATTTCGGCCAAAACACGAAAGTTGTAGATCTTTTCGATACGGTCACATGGGCGCCGACCGCGTATTTTTCTGATTTTTCTACGATTTGATATGATTTTTACAAGATGGAAGCTCCGGGTTGGAATTTCCAACTCGGAAATCAAATCGGGAATTGGAAAAATTACGGCTAGAATTATTTCCGTAGATGTTCGGGATAATTTTTGGGGTAGTTTAGAAACCCCGATAATGAATTTGGGATGTTGGTTAAAGGAATTGAGGAAATTTTATTTGGGAGACCTGGTGTGACCGGTCGACCGTGCCCCTATGGCCGGTCGACCGCGTCAAGGAGAAAGGGCCTACTGCTTTGTTTCGTAGGCTTATTTACAACCCGCGGTCGACCGGGGGTCTAGGACCGGTCGACCGGTGCCCTGTTTTCAGCCCAAGATTTTGGAGATTAGGATTATTTCTCCTTTTTGAGTTTATGTTTAAAGGCCTTCCAAATTAGAAATTTATGGAGGGTTATGTCCTAAAGGACTTGAGGAATTAGGAGTTTATATATGTGTATATTCACTTAGAGTGAATTAGTATAATTGGAGATATCCAAATGAATCCAAAGATGGGATTTTGATATATATTACTTATTAAAGTAAGAAAATAGTTTGGGTTTAGTATCATGCATATATGAATGCATGATTATGATTCTTTGAGAGAATCTTTGGGATTATTGGTCATCGATAGATGGTTTGGCAAATATAGCCATTTTTATATATTCAGGTAGGAATATATGATATATATATATACTATATGATTATGTATATATATGATGTGATATAAATGATTTTCAAAATATAAAAATGAATATTTTCAAAATGGAAAGATAAATATTTTTCATAATTGATAAATTATGGATTATGGTTACACACCTCCCTAAATCGCTATCATAAGGGAAGTTGCGCGCGTTACAGTGAAGCCTTCCTGGCTGTTGAGCAGGTTGGATATAGTCCCTAGGCCATATGGGCGGTTATTTATATTTTTCTGCGCTGGTTAGGGGATTCTGGGTGTGGTCCTGACTTTCCCGCAGGCAATATGGCCGCTTCCCGAAGTTGTTAGGTTCCCAGGTTGTCTTGGAGGCCCTGGAAGATGATAGCCATTTAGGGGCGCGTCTAGTGGGGAAACCCGGAGGGGCGGTCTTAGATTTATTAAAGCAATTCATGATAATGGATTGGCTTTATATTTACATTTCCTGAGTATAAAAAGGGAAATGGGATAAAGGTTTAGCTTCGGTAACACTCCCGGATGGAAGAATGGATGTGGAAGCATTATTTGATCAAAGCATTTTCATGATAATGGAAATGGCTTTGGGGGATGACATATAAAGGAAAAGAATTTTTATGATAATAAAAATTGGCTTTTAAAAAGCATATGACTTGGTAAAGCAATTCATGATAATGAATTGGCTTTTATATTTACATTTCCTGAGTATAAAAAGGGAAATGGAAAGTTTTGAGAAAATGAAAAGTATTGATAAATACTTGTATATAAATCCTCAGTCCGGGAGATAGATCCGGATGTATATTGTAATATGAATATGTATATATGGATGAATCGAGTACCGAGGGTCTAATGGATCCCGACGATCGACCTTGCCGCATAGTAGTGTATCGGGGGGGTTCCTTGTTTGGATTTCGCTTCGCGAGACACCCCACGCACGAATATGGCAGTGTGTTGAGACTGGGGAGAAGTTTAATCCTTAGTGCTCTTATATTATTAATTCTTATGGTATATATATTATAATATATCTTTCTGTACTTAGGGACTGGCGGATCTCGACTATCGACCGTGCCGCGTAGTAGTGTATCGGGGGGGTTCCTTGTTTGGATTTCGTTTTGCGAGACACCCCACGCACGAACATGGCATAACGTTGAGACTGGGGTGAAGCTTAGCCCTTAGTACATTACTTGGACTATCTAGGGTAGATAGTGGTGGGGTGATAGACTAGTTTAGCAGGGTAGCTTGACTGGAATGTTCTAGATAGATGCGCTAGGAGTGCACTATTAGCGGAGAGGTGAGGGGTATCTCATGGGAGTGCGATACCAACCTTAAATATGAGATAAAACCTTTTTCAAAATAATAAGGCATTTATGCACTTGCAAAATATTTTCAAAATTCGGGGCTCTGACCCGTTTATCTACTTCTCCTTTCTTGTTATATTATATATATACATAGGTGTCCAGACACAGGGACGCCTGGATGGAAATTCTTTCGAGTCAGACGTCTGCTGCAGCAGCTGTGGATGCTTGCAGGTTATCGGTAGACGTTTCCTTCCTTGTACTCTAGATAGGAGATATTGTATAAAATTTCGAGCCAATGGCTCAATTGCATTTATTTATTCTTTCAGTACAGCATTCGATATGGTTGTATATTTGGACCGAGTGTTCGGTTATTTTAGTTCCTTTCATTTTCATTTCAGTTCATTACGCATTTAATTGTGGATGTTGTAATTTATTCGTTAAAAAGAGTAGTTAAGTAAAAGTTTTTAACGGCCACCTAATAGGATATTAGTAATTAAATGGATTTTCGACAGTGATGCTAAGGATGATCCATATGTGACTCCTGTTTTAATTTAATATAGGAGTGATCGCCCGGTATTCCATTAGGCGGGTTGTTACATTGACTTCTTTTCTCAATTTTAAGATCTTGTTCGTGCCACTTAGGAGGGGCTTTTTATCCTTTTATCAATCAAATATTTGGAGGTTCCATCCCTCTTCCATAAAAAAGGTGTGTTTGAAATTGAGCCTCAGTCCAATCTCCATACTCTCTTAGTGGATTCAACTCTCTCACACAAACGGTTGATGTTATTGCTTGCTCAATTCAACAAACTCACATTCCACCACCCCCTATAATGAGTGTAAATTGGTATAATTATTTGTCATACACAAATTTCCTTTGTATTGGTCACTTTTCCCATGCGTACCCATTCTTTAATTGTCAACACAATCCCACCATAGAACTAGTGTATCCATCTAAAACTATTTAGGAACCAATTTCGGCCTCCTATAGTGATACTTAAAATACTAAGTGGAGTGATCAATCAAATATTTCTTAGATGAATAACCATTGTCCCACCCAATACTAATTATAACCATGATTTTTGGATCATCATAGTTTTCAAGAGTCTTCATGGCATGCATCCCACCCGAATAAGTACCCTCACTAAACTGAATGTAGATAATACTTTATCTATTAATGAAAATCGCCTACCATGTACCAACAACTTAACCATGTCCCACATGCCTTCCAAGAGTATTCTTTACTTCCTTGTATGAATATTTAGTTTCCCCACCACCACCACCCAACACCATTTCACCACCACCAATTATATCCTCTCTCGAAAGTCTCTTATAAATATTCATCACCACATAAAACCAAACCACTAGGGCTCAAAACTAAGACCTTCAGTGACATGAGCAACACATTAATCAACTTGAGTCTCAGAGGGAGATTTATTTTCCACCGAGTCAATCTATTTCTCACCCTACAGGGAATGGAAATGTGTAAGATTTTCACATCAGTTATGTGTGTTCCCAACCCCTTCTCATGAAAATCTAAAAAATACGACTAGCCCATGATGAGAGACCCAAGTTGAAAATCGAGTTCACTTAGCTATATATTGTGAGACTGATACGTTGTCTAAAAATCCAAAAGAATCCATATTTGAGGTTCGCATCCTCATTAAGTCCAAATAACCTAAGTTGAGGTTTGCACACCATCCCTTCCTTGTCCAAAATAACCCACATTAGAGGTTTGCATCCCCGTTGAATCCAAAGAACCCATATTTTAGGTTTCCCCACCCGTCATGTCAAAAAATATGTCGGAGTCTACACCTATTGATCCCATCACGTGTGTCCCTAAGGAACCCATTTAGTATAGTTTATCTTTGTCTACGAGTGCACACTAATTCATCGAGATTGAATCAAGATGGCTCTTACTTCTCTTGAAATGGATCTTTTCCAATAACGTTTGTCTCATAGTGAGTCTGATTCTGATGTTGATTTGTATATTTCATATTTCAATACCTCATCAGTCTTTCCCACCACCATAAATCGTAGCATATGGGTGATCACTCCATATTTTGACATTTTAATATAGTGCCCTTGTGGATCATACTAATACTCACGATGAGTGTTTGTTCCCTAATCTCGATCCGAATCATCTTCCCCCACATATAATTTCACGCAACCCACAACCTTGTTTGGAATCTCTTCCCAAACCTCTCTAATTTCCATCCACTCATTTAGGTCCTCGCATGTTCCCTCCCTCCACCCTCCACCATCAAGTTCCATAATCCATTTCATGAGTTCTTCATCCATTTTCCCACCCAATAGAATGTTAGTGGTGCACTCTTACTTCCCGTGACAATGAGTTTTTTCCCACATGCATACAGACCGACTATCAAGTTTGTTTTGATCAGTTTCATCTCATTAATGTGCCACTACGTGACCATTACCACTATCCATTTATAGAACCGTCACATGATTTTAACGAGGCCCATTTCTCCCCTTATCAAACCATTTTGCTTACCTATACAACAGATTCACTCTCAATAAGCCCTCGAGTGTCTCTTAAACTACATATCCACTATCCACCCTCTATATGATCTCACACTCACTCTCACTCACATAAAAAATCAATGCCCTACATTTATTAGGCTTTTTTCCCTCTTAGCTCATTAAGTGTGTTGACCCTATATTCCATGAATGACTTTTTAGTTTTGTTTGCAGGTGACTCTCCTCACCTTAACATCCATGCCATTGTGTTATAACATTGTTTCATTTTTAGGGTGATTGCCTTTATGTCTATTTGGAGATGTTAAACTTAGCGCTACTGGAAGGCAACTCCCTTATGTCCTATTTTCATGTAGGAGTCTTATCCTATATCGTGATGGTCTTTTATCTTTTCCCTTATGCTGTAAAATACTTTATATCCTTTTACATTTCGTGTCACACCATATTTATTTAGGTTTCACCTTGGATTCTACATGTGACATATTTTCATTAGCGGTTGACTATGGTAATCTATTTCATACCTTGTTCTTTCAATTTCAAATATGGTTTTAACATCGAGGATGATGCTTTCTTTTGTTTGCGGATGGGAAATTTATCAAAATCGTACCTATTTTGAAATTTCTTATCGAAAAAAAACTTTTTATACTCTTTTTATTCAGTTCTCATTATATTTTTTATGTGATTTATCCATTATCCATTTTCTAAAATTCTAGGAATACCCTTGTTGAAACTTGAAGTTGTCCTTTAATCCTATAATCTTAAGTAATACCACATAAGGCATATTGCAGCATGAATTCCAAGACTTGGAACTTTTTGCATATTTATCACATCATAACAGCTAAACTAAAGAGTGTAAAAACTCTTAAAAAATATTAAGGATCACATGTAAAAACTTAAACCCATGAGTTTTTGAAACTTTCACCTTTTGAGGGGTTTTATGCAATTTTTGAGTCACGAGTTCACTCAAGTTTATTTGGATACCACACTAAAGTCATTACATGATTTAGTTATCATTCAAATATGTCTTAACCATTGAGGATGACGCCACTTTATGAGTTGTGAAAAACACGTGTCTTGTAGTTTATCCCTAGAACCAAACCTTTTCACCAGTACACTCATTATTTATCCATATCACATTACCATTCACTTTACCACCATACCCACACAGTTTCATACCCCCCCCCCCCCCCCCACACACACACACACACACAATATATATATATATATATATATATATATATATATATATATATATATATATATATATATATATATATATATATATATGTATGTATGTATGTATATAATAATAATAATAATAAAGTAGAAAACTTATGTATGTTTTAAGATCAAAATATGATGTCATCTTAATGAGTTTTTCCCATCCTCCCTATTTTACCCTTGAAATTTTGAATTCCCCCTCTTTCCCCCTTTTTTTAAAATTCAAAAAAGAAGACTATAATAGAACTCTTAATCATATATCCCCAAACACACGCTGCCTGCCTTATTTCGGCCCCACCTCGGATACCTCAATCCCCATATCTTCTTTTCTCCCATGTAAAAAACTCATCCACCCATTCTAAATCCTCAAACCCCACTCGTCTCCTATGATTTAATCACTCTCCAACCCCACCTCAATAATACGAACTTTTTTTATACCGGACTAACATGTTGGTTTTCAGTCTCACAGTTTCCAAGTACAGAGGGACATGGGGTGTCCGAGTTTGCTAGTTCTTGAGGCATCTAACCCCACGAGCGGTTGAAACCAAACACCACCAGCACTTCCATGGCTGAAACCCAACACTAACTGCTATCTTTTGTGTATCAAACCCACGCATTTGTTCAGCACAAAATCATATGCGCTGTTTCAAATCAATCATTTTGGGGGGAAAATCAACATGAAATCATAATTAGGAGTTTTGGGGGAAAAACCAAACACCACCAGCATCTCATGTTTGAATCTCAGGTATATACTGTTGAAAAAATGCCTAGGTATAAATGCTCACTTACTGATCTTTGGTAACTTCTCAAATCAATCATTTTTTCTTTTTTATTTTGGATCAGGTCATATCTAAAAGGCGCCCAACCCCTACCCCTCCTCACTGCCTCCCTAACCACCAATCGGAAGTTGTATCTACTCTGCTGTTGACACAAAAATTAGTATGCTGATGTGGACGAATAATAAGAAGACACGTGTTAATCTATGTGGCACAATATCAACGAGGAAGATTGTTTCCCCGACCAACATACTCACTCCGAGGAACACCAACCCTTCGAGGAACTCTTATCCTCCGAGGAACTCCAATGCTCTGAGGAACTTTTGAACGACGAGCAACTAAGGCGGTTCGAGCTGCACCTCGACCACAGCATTAATTGCCAGATAATCAACAGTTCAACTATTCATTGAATGCTTATCACCTTGACGCGCACGTTTGAAGAACATTAAATGAATTACCCTTTCATATGTGTATCATTTAATGTAACACCCTTTCATGTACAGCCTAAGGGCTATAAATACCTTGTATCACCCTCATTCAAGAGGACCGGAATTTCTTGATAGCACTTGTAATCGAGAATTCCTAAACATTCAGCAATAACATAACAGTGGACGTAGGCCATTCATATAAGGCTGAACCACTTTAAAATCTTTTGTCTTATTTATTTATCTGTGATTAAATAATTAGAGTAATCTAGTTTTTTACATTAACAGATTGGCGCCGTATGTGGGAATCGATTGTTATTATCGTTTTTCACCAAAAATCATTCATCATTAATGGCGGATAATCCAGAATCTAGCAATCGAAACGCTGGAAATGCTGGAAATCCTCCAAATCCCTCTGCACCTCCAGATCTGGCCGGAATTATGACGAATCTGGCTCAGGAACAAACCGACATGCAAGACACAATGAGGCAACTTATACAAACCCTTCATGGCGATGCACCTGCACGTTCAGGACAGCGAAGTTGTCAGAGGCAAACTTATTTACTTTCTTCACGATCCAGACGTACTGAGTCATATCGTAATGAGGAATCTGATGATTTCTCTTATCAACCTGGGCGAACTTCGTCAATAAGGGCTACAGATACTGATCAACGTATCACTCTCTCTCCAGAAAGACCCAGTGCCTTAGAAAGACTGAGTAGGGTGTCTCCTTTCAGTCGATTAGGACCTAGGAGGAATAGGAGTCCACCTAAGACCATGTCGAGGAGTTTTCGACAACCATCTGATCTCAGAGAAGGATCAGCACAATCACGACCAGTTGCTCGTCAAGATAAATCTCAAGAGGCTACTTCAGAATGATCCATTGCTCGAACCAATAGGCCCGAGGAAGGAAATGAAGCGTGGAAAGGGTCCCTTCAGCGATTGGAGGATAGATTGGGAGAAATGGCTAGGGCGAAGAATCCCTTACAACGAACTTTTGTTCAAGGGACACTTTTTGTCCAAGCCATTGTGAATTTTCCTACACCGTCGAAGTTTAAAGAACCAGTAGTGACCCCTAAATATGATGGAAAGACAGATCATGTCCTTCATATAGAGCAATATCAAGCTGCCGCCGATATCTATGCTGTCCCCGACGAGATGAGATGCAGAGCGTTCTCAGGAACTCTTACTGGAGCTGCCCAGATATGGTAAAATAATCTTCCTCGGGGAAAGATTTCAACTTTCTTTCAGTTGGCTGAGTTGTTCATCGGCAATTTCTGTTTTGGAGCAAAGCCAGTAAAACGAGTAGCACACTTGCTAAGTGTTAGACAAAAATCTGGTGAGAGTACTAGAGATTAGATAACCCGTTTCAATAATGAGAAGCTGGAAGTTATAGATTATGAGGAGAAGACAGCAATCACCGCCTTAATGAGTGGGTTGTTGCCTAATAAGTTGTATTACACCTTGGCAAAAGATCCACCTAAAACTATGTCAGAGTTGATGGCAAAAGCGGCCAAAATCATGAATGCCGAGGAAGCTATGGCTGCAAAGAAGAGTATAGATAAAGACACCAAGGTAGACGTCGACAAGTCTAAAAATAAAGAGCATAAGGGCAATGGTGGCGACAAGCGTTCCAGAAATAATATGTCATCATGGGAAGTCCTAAAGAAATTCGATAATTACACTCCCTTGAAAATGGGTATTAATCATGTCTTGGAAGAAATCAAGAATAGCGAGGAAGTAAAGTGGCCAAAGAAACTGAGGTCAGATCCTGATGCGAGGAACAGGGACAAATATTGCGAGTTCCATAAAGATCATGGCCATATGACTAAAAATTGCATAGCCCTTAAGAACGAGATTGAAACACTCATCCAAAGAGGAAAGCTAGCAAAATATGTTGATCGGGGAGGTGAAAGAAAAAATAACGACCGAGCTAGAGAGAGGTCTAGATCTCCTCGTCGAGCAGAGGAGAAAAAGAAGAGAAACCATGAAGATGATCCAGATGATGATCCCGACCTTCCCAAGAAACCAGGGCAGCCAGAACGAGAGGTATTTTCTATACGTTTTGGGTCATTTGATTGTAATGTCATTACAGGAGGAGATGCAGGAGGAGGAGACCTTACTGCAGAAAGAAAGGCTTACCTCGGAGAGGCCCAAGCTTTCTCATACATTCAGCGAATAAATTTGGTGGAGGAAGATCGCCCGAGGAAAGTAAATAAAGATAAGCTCGTCATTGGCTTTTCGAAAAACGACCTAGCAGGTGTTCTTTATCCTCACGACGATCCTTTGGTGATCAAAATGAGGATGAAAGAGGTAGTGATTTCAAGGGTTCTGGTAGATAATGGTAGTTCGGCAGACATCATGTACTACTCTTGCTTTGATAGCTTAAATTTGAAATTATCTCAATTGGAACCTTATCACAGACCCCTTCTGGGTTTTGCTGGCGAGAAAGTTTTTCCACTTGGAACGATCAAGTTGGATATATTCATTGGAACTTGGCCTGCTTGTCGAACAGAGAGAATACGCTTCTTTGTGATGGATAAGAATGTGCAGTCAGCCTACAACATCATCATGGGAAGAGTTGGTTTAAAGAAGTTCGAAGCAGTTCCATCTACAGTACATCAGTGCTTAAAATTCCCAACAAATTTTGGAGTTGGAGTTGTGAAAGGTGACCAAAAAGTAGCTCGGGAATGCTATTATTCATCTGCCGAACAAGAAGAGTTTGAAGAATCAAAGAAAAAGACTACTACTTACCAAGTAGAGCAAGGTACAGAAATTGAAACGCTTGATCCCAGAGATGAATCCCAACTTGTAAAAGGACAGGTGGTGGAATCTACAGAAAATGTTATTCTGGAGACGAGCACCCTGAACGAGTAACCCAGATAGGTTCATCGTTGGATGCTTCAATAAAACAGGAATTGATAACTTTCTTGAGAAACATAAAGAAAACTTTTGCGTGGAGTCATGAAGACATGCCAGGAATAGATCCAAACTTCTTATGTCATGAACTCAATGTGAATAAGGAGATCAAGCCTGTAAAGCAGAGAAGAAGGGTATTTAGCCCCGAGAAGAATCAAGTTATTCAAGAGGAGGTCGACAAGCTCCAGAAAGCCCAATTCATTGAAGATGTGAAGTATCCAGACTGGTTGGAAAATGTGGTGATGGTAAAGAAGAAAAATAATAAATGGAGAATGTGTGTTGATTTCACTGATCTCAATAAGGCATGCCCAAAGGATCACTTTCCATTACCCAGAATTGATCAACTAGTGGATGCTACTTCGGGACACGAGCTGCTAAGCTTCATGGATGCTTACTCTGGCTACAACCAGATCAAAATAAAACCTGAAGACAGGGAAAGTACTTCTTTTATCACCCCTAGGGGAACTTATTTTTATAATGTTATGCCTTTTGGTTTGAAAAATGCAGGAGCGACATACCAGCGGCTGATGAACAAGGTTTTTACCGAACAAATCAGTTGTAATATGGAAGTCTATGTCGACGACATGCTGACAAAAAGCAAGAAAGCTGTTGATCATCTAGTTGATTTAAGCCAGACTTTTGATCAACTGGATAAATATCAAATGAAGCTCAATCCGACGAAGTGCACATTTGGAGTACGAGAAGGAATGTTCCTCGGATACATCGTCAACCAATGAGGCATTGAGGCGAATCCAGAAAAGATCAAAGCTCTTTTAGGGCTGTGATCTCCAATGACGAAGAAAGAAGTACAGAGTCTTACAGGACGAGTTGCAGCGCTCAACAGATTTGTATCCCGAGCAACTGATTGATGCTTACCGTTCTTCAAAACACTTCAAAAAACTTTCGAGTGGAATGAAGAATGTGAAAAAGCCTTTCAAGATTTGAAGAAATACCTGGGAGCACATCCACTGTTGTCCAGGCCAGTAATGGGAGAAAAGTTGTACTTATACCTGGCAGTATCGGAGAATGCGGTCAGCTCAGCATTGATCAGATTGGAGAATGGAATCCAAAAGACAATTTATTACACAAGTAAGGCTTTCCGAGGTGCAGAGATCAGGTACCCAAAGCTAGAAAAATTGGCATTGGCGTTAATTGAAGCAAGTAGAAGAATGAGGCCATATTTCCAGGCCCATACCATCATTGTGTATACCGACATGCCACTAAGACAAGCCCTTCATAAGCCAGAGAAATTGGGGAGACTGATGTACTGGGCAATAGAGCTTGGTGAATATGATATTGTGTATGAACCCAGATCGTCATTAAAAGGGCAAGCTGTTGCAGATTTTATAGCAGAGTTTACGTACCCTAATACTCCCGAGGAACAAAAGATACTCGCGGACCAGCCTGTGGATGTTACAGGACCAACAGACATAAGTCCAGACCAACTCCAGTTGGTAAAAGGACTTGTGGATGTAGAAAGATCATCGAATTCAAACCCAGACCAACTCCGGTTGGTAAAAGGGCGAGAAGAGATGGTCGATGAAGAGCGAAAAATATCAGAGGAAGTTGAAAGGAAACAGCACATATTTCACCGAGGAACTTTGTCAGATAAGAAATTTGAAGACGAGATACCTACGTGGAGATTATATGTGGATGGATCATCTTGCACAACAGGTTGTGGAGCAGGAATTGTTTTAAAAACCCCAGACGAGATTGACATGGAATATGCCCTGCGATTCCAATTCAAAGCCTCCAATAATGAGGCTGAGTATGAGGCCATGATAGCAGGTCTTAATTTAGCAAAGATTATGGAAGTACAACAACTAATGGTATTCAGTGATTCTCAGTTAATTGTGAATCAGATGTTGGGAATATATGCAGTTAAAGGAGAGTTAATGGCCAAGTATTATACCAAGGTGATGGAGTTGCTGGCAGAATTTGATGCCATTCAGTTGATCAGAATACCAAGAATAGAAAATGTACAAGCAGACGCATTGGCCCGACTAGCATCAGCTACTCGTACCAAGCTGCGAAGAATGATACCAATTGAAATATTAAAAAGTCGGAGCATAGATGAAGACCTGACGATGAATATTATTACCCTTGATTTAGGGCCATCTTGAATGGATCCCATCAGGGCATATATTAAGGATGGAGAATTACTAGATGACAAACTCGCTGCCAAGAAATTGAAGTATAAAGTTGCTCGGTATGTACTAACTAATGGTGTTTTATATAGACGAGGAATTATGGCAGGACTACAAAGATGTGTACATCCTTCCGAGGTGAAAGAGTTAATTGAAGAGATACATGAAGGGTCCTGTGGAGCTCATGTAGCAAGTCGGACACTTTTGCAAAGAGTGATGATGCAAGGGTACTACTGGCCGACGATGAGGGCTGATTGTATAGCCTATGCCAAGAAATGTGATAAGTGTCAACGCTTTTCCTCCATCCGATGAACTCCACAAGCATTGTTGACACCCATAACTTCCCCTTGGCCATTCTCCATGTGGGGAATTGATTTGGTTGGACCATTGCCAACGACCCGAGAAAGATTCAAGTACCTCGTTGTTGCAGTGGATTATTTTACCAAGTGGGTAGAAGCTAAGCCGCTTATTGATATGACATACGAGAAAGTATACCAATTTGTCTGGAAGAATATCATCTGTCGATATGGTCTCCCTCATGCCTTCATCACAGACCATGGAACACAATTCGACAACGAGGAGTTTGTTGCCTATTTTCAACAATCAAACATCCTGAAGACCCATTCAGCACTAGGTCATCCTCAAAGCAATGGGCAGACTGAGGTGACGAACAGAACACTACTAAATGGTTTGAAGAAGAGGCTAAGTGAAGCTAAAGCTAATTGGATTAACGAGCTATAGTCAGTCTTGTGGGCTTACCGAACAACTCCCAGAGCAGCAACGGGAGAATCCCCATATATGCTAGCATTTGGAAGTGAGGCAGTAATACCTGCCGAGTTGGGTCTTCCAACACACAAAGTGCTGAATTTCAATTTCCCAGTCAGCGACTTAATGAGAAGACTAGATTTGGATATGCTCGAGGAAGTTAAAGAAGAGGCAGCCATTAGGAATGTTGCTTACCAACAACGCACAGCTCTGTTCTACAACAAGGGGGTGAAGAAATGCGACTTAAAAGAAGGGGATTATGCTAAAGAAGGTCATTCAGAAGCACAATAAGCTGGAAGCAAACTGGCATGGACCTTACTGAGTTACAGAAGTTGTTCGACCAGGAACTTACAGAATAGAAACTCTAGAAGGAGAGGAATTTAAGAATGCATGGAATGCTGAACACCTACGCAAGTATTATCAGTAATGTAAAATGTAAAGCAGTTCCTTCATTATGAATAAAACGATGATGTTTCACCATCGTCTTCCTTTTATTACAAGTTTTTCGGGGAATACTAGTGTGATACACTACACTGATAGTTCGAGCGTGACCAACTTCGGTTGGTAAAATAGCGAGAACAAATTATACTCCTTTGGTTAGGAGGCGTACACTTGCGTGATCAACTTCGGTTGGTAAAAGAGCTTGTGGACAAGATAGTTCGAAAGAACCTGATTGTTCGAGCGTGATCAACTTCGGTTGGTAAAATAGCGCGAACAAATTATACTCCTTTGGTTAGGAGGCGTACACTTGCGTGATCAACTTCGGTTGGTAAAAGAGCTTGTGGAAAAGATAGTTCGAAAGAACTTGATAGTTTGAGCGTGATCAACTTCGGTTGGTAAAATAGCGAGAACAAATTATACTCCTTTGGTTAGGAGGCGTACACTTGAGTGATCAACTTCGGTTGGTAAAAGAGCTTGTGGACAAGATAGTTCGAAAGAACCTGATAGTTCGAGCGTGATCAACTTCGGTTGGTAAAATAGCGAGAACAAATTATACTCCTTTGGTTAGGAGGCGTACACTTGCGTGATCAACTTTGGTTGGTAAAAGATCTTGTGGACAAGATAGTTTGAAAGAACCTAAAAGTTTGGACCCACGACCAACTTCGATTGGTAATAGGGCGAAAATAAAATATACTCCTTTGGTTAGGAGGCAATAGTTCAAACCCACGACCAACTTTGGTTGGTAAAAGGGCAAGAACAATATTCTTAAAACGCCATTCTAGGTTGATTAAGAAACGAATATGCTCTTAAATGACCAATTTATGTTGGTCGGGAGGCAAGATTATTGCAGAAAAATACAATAAGTTCTTTGAAGAACAAAATATTCCAAAATGAACCAAATATAATTGGTCGGGGATAAAAACCCACTAATTGTAGTTGGTCGCCGAGGATAATTTATCGACATTGGTTGGTCGAACACATTTTAAAGACAAAAAGTTACCAAGTATGGTTGGTCGGAGATAAAAATCCACTAATCATAATTGGTCGACAAGCATAATTTAATAACCTTGGTTGTTTAGAAAAATTTTAAAGCAGTTATTTTACTCATTACTTTATTATTAAGTGATCGAGCAACATTTCTGATACTTTATTTTGGTCGATGAACCATACAATATTGTTATGCAAGCACAAATATAAAGTGTTTAACAGGCACAAGATAATAGCAATACATATTTGCAAACAGAAAATGAAAGTCTTTCATTAAAATTCAAAATAAATTACAAGTTACATATGTGTGCTAACTATTACATTGAAAATCCTATTCTATTGGTTTTTTACCTTCAGCCTTCGATACAGGTTCCTCGCCAGCAGGAGGATCATTTAATGTCTGAGGAGAATTGATAAAATTCAAGTCCTTCAACATTCTGACATTCATTACTGAAGGAGTATCCAAGAGATGCTCAAGACGAGATACGTCAATTTGAGAATGAAGGTTATAGTCACCAAGATAATTCGCAATCAAGTTCCGAGGAATGGCGCGAGCTGGTATCCATTCCATGTCCAACTTGAAAGGTGGCACAGGCAAGTCAAGCACTCCAGGATCGTAGTAATACCACAAAAAATGTCCTTGCTCGAGCTTTAATACACATAAGGCATTCAACCAGCCTTGTTTATAACCCTCATTATTGGCATTCTGGATACGAGCATCTAAATGAATTAGAGCTTCGTTGTATCCAGCCATCCAAAATTCCCTAGGCTGTTTATGGAATTGGAAGGTTAATCTATCCAATTGTTCATGAAGGTTTTTGGTGAAAAGGTCCTTGGTATGTAAAGCAGACTTCGTCGCAGTAAGTTGATCTTCCAAGGATAGGTTTTTCTTGGACATTTCAAACAAAGCACGATCTTTTGCGTTCAACTGGTACGCTTGAGTTTCCAATGTTGACAGAGTACGAGCTTCTTCAATACTACGAGGAGTTCTTGATCGACCCCGAGCAGCTGGAGTACTTCGTTCCTCGTTAACATCCTGAGCAGCTCTTCCTCGCCCACGAGAACCTCTTCCTCATCCCCGAGCAGTAGCAGAAATACCAGACCTTCTTAAAGTATCCAATTCTTGCCTTAATTTGTCATTCTCAACCTCTAAGAATGAGAACCCTTCGTCGGAGACTGGTACCAAGGCAGTGGAAGATGAAGCTGCAGACTTATACTGTGCTAACTCTTTCTGCAAATTGTTATTCTCTTGTTTCAGCAGCTCGGCGATTTGTCTGCAGGCCTCAACTTCACCTTTTAGGGTTCTCTCCCTAACATCGTACCCAGCAATGATCTTTTTGTGGCCTGTCTCGGAAGAAAGATGTTGATACCTATCCTCATACCCCTCATGCAACAGGGCATTCGATTCATTGTGCTGATTCTGAAGATCTTCTAAAGTACAATGAAGCTCCTCGATCAAGTCATAGTAGGCCACGTTATTGGCCACAGCTCGGTCAAGTAAATCCTTCAGGTACTGATAAGCCTCAATTGCTTGTTCTGAAGCATCATGGCCAAGGATGTCAGCAATTTCTGATATGCTCAAATCTGTGTGACCAGCCTTATAATATTCACGGCATTGTTGCATCAGCTTTGTATCATGGGCAGATATCAGTTCCATTTTAGCCATAAACTAATAAAGAGGAGAAGGCAAGAGTTAATAAATAAAAATAGACAGAGCATCAACAATGTAGAGGAACAAAAAGATGTGATTTTATTACATCATCAACAAGATTACATCGTTTGGAATACAGAGGATAAGTAAAAGAAAAACAAAAAGAGAGTACCGAATAACTTCACACATTTTCCTTGTCTCCCAAGACTTTCTCGGGAGGCTGGGACGAGGAGCTTGGTTGCTCGGTAGGAACAATGATCTGATTAGTAGAAGCTGGGACTTGTTCTGGAGGAGCAGGCAAGGATGAAATCTCCTCGGTGGCCGTCTGGTTGGGTTGTGGAACAAGGACTTGATCACCCACAGTCATTGAGGATTCCTCAGATGCAGCTTCGTCTTCATCCTCATCTTGAATAACTGGAGGAGGACCAGGGAGATGTTGTTGAAATAGCTCGGAGTCCTCGCTCACCTTCAGTTCTTGTAAGGCAGCAACCCAACCATCATGGAAGTATTTCAAACTTCCATAATTCACCTGGGTCATCATCGCTGCTACCCCCTGTCCCATCCTTTGTCCCAACCAGTTCAGAAGGACTTCTTCACAGCTGTTTTTCTCTTCATTTTTTCCGAGGAGAGCTTCTCGGACATAAGATTCTCGGTGGCCTTCAATTTGGTCTCCACCTCCTCCTTCTGACGATTTACTTCTCGCAGGAGGGTCAGCTCTTCTTCAGCTGATTTTAATTTATTCTCAAGCTCCCCAAAGCCTGAAAGTTTCTCGGCGTAGTCTTTATTCTCTCTCTCCAAGTCCTTCACCTTATTACCCAGTTGTACCTTCTCTGTATCAGACGCAGCCAACTTCTTCTCCCATTCAATTTTATCCTCGTCATACTTCTGACGGGATTCACTCACAAATTTGATAGCTTTCTCCAGTGCTCCTTCCACAGTGGACGAGGAGCAAGAAGCTTTGATCGCTTCATCCTTTTTAAGGATTATATTGAAACAGCTCGTCAACTGTAATCAGAAAAGGGAAATGACATCAGAAATAAATATGGGAAATAACAAAGGAAAATATGAAAAACTCAGAGTAGAGATACTTACTAAAGCAAGATGACGAGCAGTCAGAGAAGTAACCACATCCCGAGTAAGGTCTTCTTCAGTACCTTGCACCTCAGGAATGGGCGAAAACTTTGCCAAGCTCATCGTAGAGCTCGGAGGAACAATGATTGGAACACCATCTCCACCAGTTGGGAGCTGGGGAATGGCTCCAGAAATACTGACCGAGGAGGATTTCCTCAGTCTCCTCGATGCCTTTTCAACAACCTCAACCAAAGAAGAACTTTTGGTTGGTGAGATAGTGATTACTTCAACAGGTGCATCCTTCTGCACAGGAGCCACTGGGGGCTTCTCGACAGCTTTCTGAGAAGCAACAGGAGGGGTGGCATCTTTATTCTTTGTCCCTTTTTGGACATCAATCTTATTTTTCTTCCCATCTCCAGCAGAGGAAGTCTCCTCGAAGAGAGAGGGAACTCTTCTCTTGCCCATTTTTTGGCTCAAAGGAATATGAGATTCTGGATCAGAGTCTTCAGGAATTTGCACTGGATCACTGATGCTGACCACAGGACGAGCAGTAAAGGACGACGTATAGCTCCTATACTGCAACAAGTATAAAGCAGACTTGATGTGCTCGTCTACAACTTTCTGATGCAAACTCCAGATATGTTTCAATTGCCTTATATTAACTTCTGATTCTTTGGGAGTTTTTCTCTTGCTGTCAACTGCAAACAAAAATAAATTGAAATGTCAATCATGCATTTATTCAAACATGATGAAATCATAATTTCAAAAATAAAATAAAATGAAAATAACCTATCCCATTGCCATATGGGGGGCATTTGAGACCTTCATACACGTCGTCTCCGACTGAAGGAGCATGTTGCCAATTTTTGAAAACTAATCCATGTTCAAAATAATCCTTGTTAGCATCAGGGAGGTTGACTACTAAAGCCCTATTCAAAAATCTGGTTTTTAAATAATAAACATTATCTAAAACAGCCCATCTATAGCAATACATAATCTCAGGAATTCCTATACGAGTTCCATGAGTTTGATTTAACTTATGCACCCCATTAACTATTCTCCATGTATTGGGGGCTACTTTTGCAGGAACAACATCGAAATATTGACAGAATTCTAAGCATAAGGGGTTAGGTGGAAAAGAAAATCCACACTCAGCAATAAAGAGGCTGGGGAACCAATGTCCCTCAGCCAAACGAAAATAGTCAAAGGGCTCAGGAAGATTCTCCAAAGTTACCCAAGACGGAATGGAATAATCAGAACGGAATTTTTTAATAGATTCAATAATATAAACCATGGTGAATAAAAGGAGAAAGAAGAAGATCTTACAGGAAGAATGGAGATCTGTTGACAACGAACGAAAACAAGGATGAACGCACAAGAGAAAGAAAATCTATGGAGAATTCGAAAGTAAGAAAATTGGAAAAAAGTAGAGGACGGTATGATTACTTGGGAAGTTTAAATACTGTGCCTAGGGAAATGGCGAAAGAAATGATTACAAAGAGAAACTATTGAGCTCCCGGCGGCTAAAAGGACAAAAAGAGCACGAAGATCGAAGTGCTCATAAAAATTCGAAAAAAGGCGGATTCTGTGAATTTGGAAGGAAATTTAAATATGAAGAAAAGGCTCCTAAAACCCAGGAAGGTCATTTAATATCGCCATATACCGAGAAAGAATGTTCCATACTCCTCAAAGTTCGAAATATGAAACATTGGGGGCTTCTGTTGACACCAAAATTAGTATGCTGATGTGGACGAATAATAAAAAGACACGTGTCAATCTATGTGGCACAATAGCAACGAGGAAGATTGTTTCCCCGACCAACATACTCACTCCGAGGAACACCAACCCTCCGAGGAACTCTTATCCTCCGAGGAACTCCAATGCTCCGAGGAACTTTTGAACGACGAGCAACTAAGGCGGTTCGAGATGCACCTCGACCACAGCATTAATTGCCAGATAATCAACAGTTCAACTATTCATTGAATGCTTATCACCTTGACGCGCACGTTTGAAGAACATTAAATGAATTACCCTTTCATATGTGTATCTTTTAATGTAACACCCTTTCATGTACAGCCTAAAGGCTATAAATACCTTGTATCACCCTCATTCAAGAGGACCGAAATTTCTTGATAGCACTTGTAATCGAGAATTCCCAAACATTCAGCAATAACATAACAGTGGACGTAGGCCATTCATATAAGGCTGAACCACTTTAAAATTTTTTGTCTTATTTATTTATCTGTGATTAAATAATTAGAGTAATCTAGTTTTTTACATTAACATCTGCGTTGCCTCCCTAACCACCAACCGTATCTACTCTGCACTACCTCACTTCCGCACAACCCCTCTGAGCCCGTCACTTCCTCAATTATACAGATCTGCTTATGTTTTAGATTTGTTTTTACGTATGTTCATTTGTCAGTTTGTTTATGTTTTGGGATGTAAAGATATGTTTAGTTTGTTTCACTACAGATATGTGACATGATTATACTGCAATACCCTCAACACGATTTTGTTCATTCTAAATTTAAACTGATTTTATGCATTTGAGGTAATATGTTTTTTTGTTAAAGACAGTTGGTACAAAAACTTAGTTTTGTTCACTAATTTCATCTTTTAAGCAAAATAAGTACAAAGAACTTGACCTTGGAAATGACCAAAAGGGTTTTGCCCCAATACTTCCAATTAGTTTCTTCTCTCATAGAAATTACTTATGTATTTGATTTTCTATCCTCTGTTATTGTTATGTTTGCTTTATTTTTCGTATTTGTTAGTAAAGCGTTTGCTCCGTTCTAAAATTGGTTTGCATTTTCTTGCTCAATCTCACTTTATAAGGATTTTCTTGCTCAACCCGAAATAATGAAAAGGGCCCAAGTCAGTATTTGTTTTCTATAAATTTTTTTCATATATCTTTTCATTCTTTTCTACTATAATCGCTTCCTGTATTTTTTTTAGTTTCATGTGAATCATTAAAGTTTTTTTCTTATTTAAGTTTTCATTACCATTTATGATGAATATATTTGTTTTTGAGTTTTTGAGATCTTAGTTTTGGTGACGAAGTGTATAAGACCCGTATCTCACTCATCTGTCTTAGATAATAATTTTCAGGACTAATAATTTTTTTTATCCTGAGCAGGCAAATGATATCCAAATAGTCTGCATTCGTCTTGAAGTACACAGACCTGAGAAGAAACCCATTTTCCCCTACTAAAATTAATATGTTGATCTGTAATCCACAACTGAGAGCTAAGTTTATCTTCCCGATTTGGACTCCATTTCATCTTATTCAAAATCTGTATATTCTAACTGTAGCAATGGTTCCATTTCACATTCTGGTGTTATTAAACACAACACCTAGCATCAGTTAATCTTTGAATGAAGAGGTTCTTCTAATTGGTATTTTTTTTCAAAAACACGTCAGTATCCTCTAAATATTACACGTATTCAATATTCATTTTTTTCTATGCAATTTTTTCTATTCTAGATAAATTATTCTTTTCGAAAAATAAAAAATTATAACTTTTATTTACATGCTTATGATTTTTTAATTAGTGGTTTTAATTTTCTTTTTGAATATTTTGCATAATACTCATGGTGAAAATGAAATCCGTGACAATATAAACTGACAATAAAATTGCTTCAAGATTTCAGGGATATTTTGATCTTGAGATTGTTATAAAGGACGGCACACGACTCGAGAGGATTTTTAAAAAAATCTTATATAAATAAGGCTCAAGAACTGCACTAAGGCAGTCAAAAACGTGCGTGGCCAACAAATTTTTTCTTTTGTGTTTGTTTGTGCGGCTAAAAAATATAGTGAAATATCTGGCTGCCCCCTCCCAAGATCTGCCTAAGGTAGCTGAAAACACTTTAGATAGTGTTGTAAAAAAATTCAAAAATCTTTAAATAGTGTTGTAAAAAATTTTTAGGACATAGATTAGATTTTTTTACAGATAGTATGTTATTTATATGAGATCCAAAATGAATTATTAGTGTTCTTATGAATATTTTTTATTTCTTAAATAGAATGAATCGTTATATAAATAACTTTGTCCAATATTTTTAATTTGTGTTATATAATAGTTAATACGTTGTAAACGAATGATGGATTAAACACGATGGATAGTTATATTAACATATTAAAATTTACCTTTTTTTTACACGTATGTGTTGTAAATGAACTTTTTGACATGATAGGTTCATACTACGGTCTACGTACATAAATATGGTGTATGTATGTTTGGAAAATAAATTACATTTTTTTAAACTGATAGGTTCATACAATAGATTACTTCAAAAATTGTTTATCTAATGCCAACAAAATGTTGTATTGTTCAATCAAGAATGTACCCTGTCGAAAATGATGAAATTAATGAGATTATTTTATTAATGTTTTCGATCCCGAGATCAGTCGTAGATTTGGCGAGGGCACTTTCTGTCGCACTAAGACAAGACTTTATGCTTTTCAAAATTATTAGCGTGCCTTCAGGCACGGGCATACCCTAGTATGTATGTATATATATACACCATTCATATATCATTTCAATAATCACCCTTGTTTTTTAGAAACTAGAGGTTGAAATTCATAATTTAAAAATGTTTATTTGTGTTATCATAGGACAAATGCATTACAAGAATTTTTTTGGCAAAAAGTGAAGAAAAATTGAAAAAAATTAAAAAGTGAAAGAAGAAAAATATGAAAGAAAACAAAAAAAGCATGCGATAAAAAACTTGTGAAATGAATACATAAATCATTTAAGTCGTAGTCCACTCTTCGCCATAAATCCTAAAATCATCCATCTTCCCCTTATTATTTCCCCATCTACCTTCACATAAATCTCATTTTTACCCGTTATGAGATGTTTGGGTGAATGAGAAGCTAATATGGTGAATATCCTAACATTCTCAACACAGTGATTAGTGCTCCTGTCATGAGATCACATTCTTTCAAGTATACCTTATTTCTTATATGTGCATGACATGGTTCTCTTGAATATATTTACTCACCTCCTCACACATAAAAGATAAATGCTTACCCAAATCTCCGAGAGTTCATTTTGGAGGGATATATATGTAGTGAGATTTAAAGTTTAAGTGTTAATTCTAAAAGCAATCTCGTAATTATTCTTGTGATATTTGAAACTATTTTGAATGATTTCACACAACACACACTGAGTTTAGTAAGGATTTTTACTTTGGTATTAATTAATCTTATCATTTCATACACTTCATAGTTCATTATGTGTATTCCTTGAATTCGTTAGAGAAGGTTCGTTTGATATTTCATAACTCTAACTAGAGAATCGTAATTTTTTCAATAAAAATATTTTCAAATTTTATGGGTATATTTACTGATAACCTTTAGGACATAAGACTCGTCCTATATGATAATCTACAAGTTTAACGGCATGTTGTACATGCTAAGTGAAATCATAAGTTTTGGTGGAAGTGGTACACTTTTGGTTACTTATTTTGGTCTAACTCTATTTTTACTCCAGTATTAACAAAAGTCTTTTTGGGGGCGGTGTGGTAAGCACCAAAAATAGTGTTATTTATCCTAAAATAGACTCATTGTATTTGTTGGTTCTCGTTAATATTGGTCCTATATGTGCAGTTGTTTATCTTGCATCAATACAAAGTTGCAGTTTCAAAATTCTTAATTCAAGAAAATTAAGCTCAAAATGTGGAAAAGAGCGTCAATGAAAATTTCCAAGTGACCCGAGAAACCAAATACCTAGGAAACCTTGTCCCAAACCAAACCATTTTGTAGCCTTCCCTATTGACTCACAACTTGTGTGTGTTTGTGTGCGTTACTATATATATATATATATATAGCAAGACTCTAATGCAAACTCAACTTGCCGACGAATTTTTGTGTATTTTTTTAAAATAGCGAAAAATCAAATTTCGAATTTATTTGTTTCTGTGGTATTTAAACATTTCAGGGACACCTGTAAGACAAATCAGCTCAAAATGAAATGTTTTTCTATTTTTTAAAAATCGACCAAACATATATCAGTTTTAAAGAGCTTTAAAAACTAACATATGTTTGATCGATTTTTTCAAAATAGCAAAACAATTCATTTTGAGCTTATTTTTTATAGGGGTCTCCTGAAATGTTTAAATACCATAGAAAAAAACAAGTTGAGGAAAGTTTTTTTTTGATATTTTTAAAAAATACGAAAAAATCCGTGGGCAAGTTAAATCCACAAGTTTCATCCGCATTAGAGTCGACATGTGTGTGTGTGTGTGTGTGTGCATGTCGTCTATTGTTTTTATTATTATATTTTATTTTATGTGTTTGGGTTTTATTATTATATGTAAGTGCGTGTTTAGTTTTGTTATATATGTGGGTTTTATAATATATATCTTTCTTTTAGTTTGTATTATTATATGTTATGTTATGTGTGTATCTCTATTTATTTGTTTAAGTAATATTTGTTCATATTTTTTATGATATGAGTGTGTATGTGTATTTTGTGTGATTATAACTGTACCCACACACACACACAACTATCCTAAACTCCCCTTATACCACTAGTCCTAAACCGAAATAATCCCTCCCTATCCTTTCTTTCTTCTCACCTATCTAAACACACAACCTGTAACTCTCCCTCACTAATCTCACTCCTTTAACCCACCTAAACTGGCCTAGAACTAGTCACAGTCATCTTTTATTTCCCGAATAAACCCTTTACCAAACTCTTCCCCATAACCTAGTTTCCTTCTACCTATATATATATATATATATATATACAAAGCTACTACCCCTACCAACCTATCCTAATAAATATGGGCTTTGTAAATTGAGGCCCTATTGTAATATGTATTTTGGAAATAGTACAACAGATATTTTATTTATTGTTTGAGTCCCTATTTTTGAATAAAGCCCCTGGCGCGGATCCATATTCATAAAATGTTAACCAATCATAGCATGCCACGTGTCCCTTTAATTTGAAAATAGGGAGTAAAAATGGAAACGAATTATATATTGTCCTATATCCATAATCAATATTATTTTAAGTTCTAAAAGTAAATAATCTATTATAAATAACGTCACTGCATCCCTCTCTTATCCATCTTCCCTCACCTATCATGCACACACCGGTTATACCATCCTATTCAAGCATCTGGTACTCTCTCTTTTGTAGCAACCCAGACTTTTGAGTGACTATTTTATATTATTATGCCTAATGGGCTACTTTTTATAAAATAGAGAAAGTTGGGGTAAATATTATTTTAAGTGATTTAAGAGATAATATTTACCCTGTTTTGCCTATTTACTTTTATGAGAAGGTAAATAGTATTATATTGTGATTTATTGCGTCGTTGTGCTTGAAGTGATGGTTATGACTTATATTTAAATTTTAGCAAAATTAATGAATTAAAATGATGTTGGAACAGAAAATATTACACGATATCCCAGATGCCAATTTAGAGGATGCGGTTAGTTTTGAAATAGTCGAGATAGTCAAAATAGGTGCCAAGTTGTATTCTTGAGTTTTGGCCACTTTTGACAGGTTATGACTCAATTATGTAGTTACGAGTCATTTTAATGGTGTATTAACATTTAAAGAGGGAAATTTATGTTTAAGGCCCGTTTAAGTCTTTCAAACCCTTTTATTTTTCCCATTCTTATGTTTTACACTTAGAGAGAGAGATAAGAGAGAGTTGGGAGAAAATGGGAGAAAAGAGAGAGAATTGAAGATTGGAGCTGGAAATCGTTGCTACGGGAAGAGAATCCGAGACTACAAACTTGAGGTAAGTTTCTTACTTGCTAGAGTGTGATTTAATGTGGATAAATTGCATTTATAGTTATGTTTTTGGAGTTTTAACCATAAATGGGTTTTTGATGATTTTGGTGTTTAAATCGTTAATCTTGTAGTTAAATTTGATTTGAGTTTGGAATATTAGTTAGTAGTAGTGTAGGGATGATTTGGTGGGATTATTAGTTGTTGGGGTTGAAGGAGATGAAAGATTTGGGTTTTGAGGATTTAAGGGTTCATATAACCCGTAGCCCAAATTGGGCATTTCTCCCAGGCCGAATCGATTCGCCTCCCAAGCGAATCGATTCGCCTATAGGGGAGGATACAGGTCTGGAAAACAAATTGATTTGGGTTAGGGCCGAATCAATTCGGGCTAAGATAGTAGGTTTGTTTTCTTAGTCAAATCAATTCGTTTTTGGGAGAATCGATTCGCAGTTAAGGACGAATCGATTCGGCCCTAGGCGAATCGATTCGGAAACCCTGTTTTTGTGAGATTTTTCTAGCTTTATTTTTAGTCCTTTTCTTTTAGGTTCAAGGCTTAGGAACCTTCTCTTGGAAAGTAATAAAGAGTTTTAGAGGTTTGTATTGAGTAGATAAATATCCTAGGTTAGTATGGGAATAATTGGGTTTATCTCAAGGGTTAGTTTATAGAGGTTAATGTTTCGTTTGATATAGGAAGTTAACCTAGAATTAATAGAAGATAGAATGATAAGGTTTGGGACTTTTGGGAGACTAGTATTGTGGGAAATTACCTTTTATGAACTATGGTATTGTTTTGGACTCTTGGAGACTAGTGTGAGGAAAATCGCACCTCGGGTCCTAGGTCATTAATAAAATATGACTTCAAGAATAAGAAATGCGTATTTTAAAATTGGTAATTAATCATTGAGTATAAATGATTTTGAGAATATAACAAGTGAATATTTTCAAATGGAAAAAAATAATTTTTGTAAATAATAATTTGTATATACACACCTCTCTAAATCGCTATCATAAGGGAAGTTACGCGCACGAGGTGAAGTCCCCTGGCTAGTGAATGCAGGGTGAATATAGTCCTCGTCCATAGGACCGGTTGTTATATATTATGTGATTATTTGCGAAGTGAGGTGATTCCGGGTATGGTATGACTCATTGTCGTAGGTATATGGACGCTTCCCGACATCTCGCGTTGTAGGATGCCCAGGTTGTCTTGTTTGATAGGCCCTGGAAGATGATAGCCATTTAGGGGCGTGTCCAGTGGGGAAACTCGAAAAGACGGTCTTAGAATCGTTATATGATATGAAATATAACTATTCATAATAATATGGGACATTATTGATGTTAAAGCTTTTTATGATAATAAATTTGCTTTAAATACATTTCCTGGAGATAAAAGGGGAAATGGGAAGTTATGTGGTAAAACTGGATTGGCAAAATATTTTGTGAAATAAAAATTTATATTTTCTCGAGAGAAAATGAACTGTGCATTTAAATTTTGAATAATTGAAATGAAGTTTCATTGAGAAAGTAGATGAGTTCTACCATGCTTATATGAACATTGAGCATTATCATTGATATTGCACTAGGTTGTGCTTTTAGATTGAGAGGTGAGAAAGTTAATGATTAATTGCGAGAGAAAGTTAAGTTCATGCTGATGATTAGATATTCATAACTGTCATGCATTTTATTCACATGGTGATCATATCAAACCGGGCCCTGACCCGTCTACATCTCTTTGTTTTGCATGAATTCCTTATTCGTCCAGGTGCTCCTCCGCAAGGATGCCCGTATTGACCTCCCCATTCCAGTTGTCCTGGAGCTATAGAATTTTCCGAATATTGTGGGATATTTGTTATAGACGCTTCTATCTTTTGTACGCTAGCTATGTTCAGTTTACTTATTCGGGCGTGTTGCCCATGCTTTTACTCATTTATTATAATGTGATATTTAATTGTAATACTCGGTGTAACCTGCTTGTATTAGTCTGTTAACCAACAGCTTATTCGGTTATTACTTATTGCATTGTTGTTATTCTATTACTCGTTGATTTTTGGTATCCACCTTCTTTGTAAATTGGATTGTCCAAATGCTTTTCTTTTAACTTACACAATTTCATTTGACAGTCCATTTTCTAAAATAAATGGTGGTTATCTCGTATTACTATTTTACGACAGTGATGATAAGAATGGACCATCTATGTTTCCTGTGATTATTGGAGTATCGGGCTGGCCACCTCTTATTTTAATAGGCGGGTTGTCACATCTTTATCCTCTCACGATTTAAATATCTCTCCTTCTTTAAAATACACCCATGACCACTCACCAAACCATACTATTCCTTTGGATTAAAATTCCCATGCACGGTCTTTTACCCATTTTCACCCTCTTACACTTTACAAAAAAATGCAAGCAAACATGAACATTCTTCTCTACTATTTTGAACCAGCACATATTTAGGAAGACACACACGAGAGCTCACACATAAGACTCAAGATAATTTTTTTAGTTTAATTTTATTTTTTTAAGAGTATGTTTTATCATAGTGTTTATTTTTATCTTATGTCGAGTTTTTGAATATGAGATAGAATATTTTGTAAGAAAAGAATACTATGAGTTTGAGTTATAAATTTCCATTAGTGCGAGAATTACATTGTTGTTGTTTTTATATTTGGTAATATACTAATAGTTGTGGGTTGTATTTTTGTAAAATTTGGAGGTTATTGATGCAAATATATTTTATTTTTTTTCTCTCACTCTTTTTCATTGTTCCAAGTCTTTTATGGATTATTTTTATACTACTTGCAAAAATTTATTCATATCGAAGGCTAATCTCCCATTCAAGCGGAGAGATGAAGCCTCCCTCATATTTTTATATATATTTTGAGTCTAAAAGTTATATTTAATTAGGTTCCTTTAAATATTATTAGTAGACTTTCACATTTAAATGCATGCCTCGAGAGAAGGTGAATAATCTTTGAGAAAATATTTGAAATTTTATTACATTATTCGTTGGAGAATCAAACTATAGATTGGATTTTCTTGTATTAATTTTGTTTTCTAAAATTTTAATTTTATTACTTATTTTTAAGGCTTAAAATAATTTTAGTGAATGATCCATAGCAAGTAGTTCATTAAAAAAGTTTACTCTATCTTTCAGAGTTTGTGATAGCATAAAACTAATTTTCTAAAAAAGATATTTATTTTTTTTACATGTGGGATGGTAATCAATTTGTTGGTTCAAATATATCTAAGAGTTTTTTAGAATTGAAAATTACTTAATTAAAATAAATACTCAAGGCATTGAGTTGGATTCTCAAACCATGATTTTAATCAAAAACTTGTATTCCTTACTTTACCCATTTTTAGTGTTTTTATTTTTGTAGAGGTTAATTGATAAAAACAATCCCTTGAGTTATTTTAAATCATGAAAATGTTATTTCCACTAGCTTTCAATTCTTAGTCCCATACATTAAAAGATGAATGTACACCCTTACTTGCCACTAAACTTGTTCTTGTAGCATTTTGTAGGTAATCAAGGGTTTTTTATTCGAAAGGTATTCTACAGCGACATTGCACAAATCCTTTGATCAACTAAACGTCTATTTGCAAAGGAATGTCTCAACAAACTATCGATTTATAAATCTATACAAAAAGGCAACCTATAGTTTTCAACATATCAATATCGTTATAAGTGTTTTAGCCACTTTACGATCTCATGTTTTGTTAAATTCATCATTTGGCTTTAAATTAACCACGTCTTTTTATAGTTTATTTATATTCTTGTTAAGTAGCCTTATCAATATTATGTTTAAATAATCAATAACCAATTAACTCTTTCTTATCTCATTTATACCCTCACAAACCTGAATTTCACGAAACATTCAATTTAACTTAATAGTGTTATCAATTAATTAACCTCTTATTTGAACAAAGCATAACTGACATGCACCCCTCCTCCACGGCCATGTCAAGAAACATGTCATAAGCCCATGTTATTCAAATTTCATATTGCACATTCGGGAGTTGATAGGTGCGAAATATTGTATATAAGTGTCCTTTATGATTATGCATTCTATAACAATTATATAATTTCATTTTTACTTTTATGAACAATTTATGGTTATCCCCTATCTTCGATATATATATACTAGTAGATGCCCGTGCCCGAAGGCACGGCGATAAATTTACCCCTGTAATAAAAAAAAAATTAAAGAAATTTTTTTTAAAAAAAAAATTAGAGAAAAAAAAATTAAAAATATAAATAAAAAATAAATAAAATTAAAGAAAAAATTAAAAATTTAAATTTTAAAAAAAATAAAAATATAAATTAAAAAAATTTAAATTGGAAAAAAATATTTAATAAAAAAAATTAAATTTACACATATTTAAAAAAATACATGTATTTATAATAGTATAATAGTATATAATGTTATATATAACACAAAAAAAAGGAAAAAGAAAAAAAATAACTTTTAGCATGACATTCATGTATGGGCATGAAAGAGAAAAATGTCATGCATGCCAAAGTGGAGATATTTTGGCCAAATTTTTCAAAAACCATGCGCCTTTATTATATGAATATATATACACACACACACACACACAAAAGGGTATGTTCGTGCCTGAAGGCACGCTGATAGTCGCAAAACAACAAAAAATATCAAAGTACGTAATTGTATAAAAACAAATTTCGTTCCCAAACAAAACAAAATGTAATTTTAAAAAAATAGCCATAATCTCCTTTATTTATAAGACTATCCACAATGTTTAACAAATAATAAACTCACATATAACATTAAATATACAATATTCATCAGTCGAATTCACATTGTAACAAAGTATCAATTTGATAAATAAAAAAAAAAAGGACATATTCTCCTTTGTTTATTTGACTTTCCACCCTGCTTAAGGGATAACAACTAATCGTACAATAATCAAAAAGTCCAAATTCCTCAAAAAAATACTTCAACGAAACAAACTTCTTTAAAAAATCACATATATATCAATTGAGATTGTCCCGCGTGTTCCACTGTAAGATTGTCCGTAGTTTTCAAAATGCAACCTGATACAAAACAAAAAAATAGTTAATCAATTAAAATAAGCTAGTCAAATATTATATAAATGCTAATTATTAATTATATAGCAAATGCACTATGTTGCTAACATGAAGTTAATCGATTGGAAACTTACTTTGTAATACACGTCGAGATAGAATTGAAGAACTGATAAAATGCATAACCTAAATTGAAGTCCAATATATTGAAGTAATGAAATTCATTGAGTGAAAACCAATAGAATTCTCAACCGAAAATAATAACACCTTTAAATTCCTATGAATGTAAAGACATCATTAATAGAAGCAGATTGATATATCAACTTAAACTTAACAGGATACCTAACCTCCAATAACCTAAAATTTATAGAAAGTAAAAATTCATATTAACAAATTTTACACATTAAATAGATAAACACCCGAGAAAGATTACTACTTGCATATTTAGTATACATGTCAACGCACCAATTGATTTCTAGAGATTGTGGTACTCTATGTGAAGTCCCGATTACATTACACCAGTAAGAATTCAAGCACACATATTTTTCAATTAATAATATAATTAAGAAAATTGAGACACACCCAAAGGCCGCATGGACAATAAATTAGTAAAGGTCAACTAAAAAATCTAAAATTGTTCATACCCTTATTTTCCATGCCCCATGCATCTGGTGGTGCGACTTCTACCATTGTATTTTCCTGACCAAATTACTATCAGCATTTATATATATATTCTTGTGTACTCACATATTTTGTGATAGAACTAAAAAAACCATATGAAATTCCATAAAACAAAGGCAAATAAATATATAAACAGAACATAAAAACAAATGGGTAATTGAAAATAAACACGTGTTTTCAAGATATGTGAAAATAATTGTGTAAACAATTGAAGCTTGGATGTTTGAAACAATACCAAATGCAAAACCAGACAAAATGTCAAATCCAAGAATGTCAAAAGTAAATATAAAATTCAAAATTAAACCATCTTTAGAGTGTGCCTACAATGCCACTGAAGTTTGAAGACAAAAAAATAATATTAGAGCGAGTATACCTGATATCCAATAGTATCTACACACAAAAAAAATAAGTACAACAAAACAGAACAAAAATTGTGAGAACAAAATTCAATTATTATTGAAACTAAGATGTAGAATAAAAACCCCAAATAAATTAATGGTATATATAACATAATGAGAAAAAAATTACCTTGCAATACCCATCATAAGGTTATTGAGAGTTTTTTGAGTTTCAAAACCCTTAACCACCAAATCTAAACTCATATATAGAGAGTGAAAATAAACTCACAAATCAAGACCCGTTTTGAAGTTGTAAAGATTAATGTTTGATCAAACTCAAAATGAACACAAATAAGAGAGATATACTCATAGCAAACACTACTCTCATAAATAAACCCATCTAAACTAATAAACCCATGACAAGCTTACCCATTTCTTTCACCTCATGTACTACACGCACACAGTTCCAAGCTCATCGGCATGTGTGAGTCATACAGTTCCAAGTTCTTCGGTAGGTGGGAGACCTACGTGAAATCGCAGCTAGAGTTGTCAAAGAATTAAAAGTTGTAGTTGATTGATGATGATGGCGGCTTCAATTTGAAAGATGAAGAAGACACCAATTTTGAGTTTTCTTTCTCGTTTAGAAACCCAGATTTGTCTTCGATTTTGACTGATGATATCTTCTTAAACTACCAGATTAGACCTATTTTTCCGTTATTCAACACGGATTTTTTGTTGGACCATGATGTTGAGATGGACGATTACCATTGAGGAAGATCTTTTTGAAGAGAGGGGAACTCTGTCATGCTCGTCGTCGGAGGTGGATGACCTTGACTATGATGTTGGCATGGATTCAATCGGGAACATACTACGTGTAGCGGCCCATTGAATCATCTCCGAGACGATGTAAGAAGACCAACTATGTTGCTTTCTCAAAGCTCTGGTTCTTCACCGCAGTAACAACGCTGAAAAGGTTAGTTTTGTACATATGAAGATGGAGGTTTGGCAGAAGATAAACAAGATTGAGAGAGAGATAAAGAAGCTCTTTGAAATGTTTAGGATGGGTCATTTAGGCGGGATATACCCAAAATAATAATAGACAGACTACTAGCGCTGTAAATTGAGCGCCCGAGACCCGAAGTCCGCCTGTTCGACCAGCTATTTTCGGGCCGAGCTTTATTTGAGTTTGAGCCGAGCCGAGCCTGATCCAAAATTTCAAGCCCGAATGAATTTCGAGCCGAGCTTGCGCTGAACTTCGCCAAGCCCGAATTGGGCGCGAAGCCCGAACTTCATATTAATAAATAAATAATTTATATAATATAACATATTTATGTTAATATTGTTTAATTAGGTTTCGTCCTTTTATTTCATTTATTATTTTTTCTAATAAATATCATTTGTCATAATACATTAGAGATTTTCAATTTTGTGATTTTATTATTAATCTCATTATGAGTATTTAATTTAATAATTGATCAAGTCACAATAAGCCTTTATAAGTGATCAAATTATGCTAAATGTCTAAAATTTAATAGGCATTTATTGCTTTTCACTCTTATTTCCCTTGTTTTGATTTAATACATTTTATAATTATATATTTTATTTCATGAAATATCAATTAGATTTTAATGTGTAATTTTGTCCATGATGGAAATACAAGAAAAAAAAAATAATTCAAACTGTTTTAATAAAAAAAATTGAAATTGGGCCCGAAGCCCGTAATATTTATGAGCCGAGTTCGGGCCTAGGTGGGAAAAAATAATTCGGGCCGAGCTCGGGCTTGAGCATGGGTAAGTGAGTTCGGGCCGAGCCTGAGCAGCGCCAAGCCCGGCTCACCCAGCCCGATTTACAGCCCTAGAGACTACGAAAAGTTTTCATATTAAAGAAAAGGATGATAAAGAATCTATTCGAATGGTTTCAGATTTTAGATTGTTCCTCTGGCAGAAGATGTGGCGTTTGCAGGCTTTAATAGTATTTTGGGAATAAAGAAAGTCATAAAAGATATTTTGATTTAGCCATTGATCTAACCGTTGCATTTTGCCTTGATGGCTTACATTTAAATCATCCTTCCTTTCTTAAAGTATCCGTAGTGGTGGAGGAAGTTGACAAGAAAAGAAGTAAATTTGTAAATCGAATCTCTTGCAGTGGTGGATGAAATCTTGCAAAATTTATAGAAGAAAAGGTAAGGAATTGTTAAGTTTACTAAACGGATACAAATTCAGTAAAAGTTCCTACGAACTTTATTTGTTCGTAGCAATTCTTACGAACAAATAAAGTTCGTACCAAATACATTTTATGTTTCTTACGAACTTTAAAAGTTCATAGCAAATGTCAAACTACCTTCCACCATTGTGGGCGTTAAAGTTGAAAAAAAGCAAAACTCACTTTTGAATTTGTATATCTGCCTTTCGCTGCACACCACCAATACAGATGCTCTTAGGGTGGTACCCAAATGATAATCAATAGTTGTTTAAAGGGTTTACCAAAATAGCCCCAATTTTAAATTAAAGAGTAATTTGGAAAAAAACAAAAGAGGGGAAATCAAATATTTGAGGGGCAAAGTGGGTATTATAGAAAAAACACATTTTGTGACATCATAAGCCAAGCTTATGACATACATAAGTTTTGTAACTTATTATATATATATATATATATATATACTAGATTATGCCCGTGCCTAAAGGAACGATGCATATTTTCAAAAGTGTACGTCATTGATTGGACCATACGTCATTTAATTCAGAACAGATAAACAATTTTTGAAATAACCTATTTTACGAACCTATTAGTTTAAAAAATTGGAAATTTTTTGTAGGTGTTTTTACATACATACAAAAAACAATAGTAATATAACCACACATTAATGGATTCCCCAATCCACTCTACAATTGCTATGCAAATGGTATTACTTATATTATATATAGAACAAAATTAAATAGAAATACAACATACGAGTTCAAAGGGAAATGAGGCAAACATTTCACTCTCTATCCAACCATATACTCAAGATAATGAGAAACTAATCTCTCAAAATAAATAAACATCTGTATCAATATCTGAAAGAAGTATACATACAGAAAAGAGACCAAGGCTACCTGTGTAAAAAGAATTGTTCTTTTAATTTGTTCATCCACCTCCATAATTAAAATATGCCCCCCTCTCCCAAAGTCCATCCACTTAGTAGCTCCCTTCTTAATGAGCATGCTAAAGTTGTAATACTTATATTTCACGATTGATCTGCAGTGGAAAGTAAAGATAAAAGAAGCCATTAACTCATTTTTGTTGTATCAAAAATATAAGTCACAATTCCAAACCCAATAACCCCTATTGATTCACCATTTTTTTATGGTGCTTATTATGCACCACAAATACACCTATCTAACAATATGTTTAAATGCCATAAATAAAATCAACATATTGTAGGTGGCTATTTATAATTCTGACGCGGTAAGAGTCATACTATAACAAAAACAATCAGATTCAGCAAAAGTAAATAACTAAATAAATTTTCACAAGTCCAAAACAAATCTCTTTATTTATCACACTCTCAGGAGAATCAGTTGGAAACTAGGAAGGAACCACTCAACAAAGCAACCGACGGTAGAGGCTCGCTGATATGATATTATCTCCAATTTTGGTTTCCCATCGGTCCTCATTCTCCAACAACTTCTCCTTGCCGTACAAAACCTCTTCATGAGTATCTGTCACAAATTCAAAGTTGGGACCTTCAACAATTGCATCAACATGGCATGCTTCTTGGAAAAAACTATAATATATGCACTTTGTCATGTCTATGTCGTACCTTATTGTTCTCCGACTCACCATATATCAAACCTTCTAGTTCAATACCGTGTCCTCTAATTTTCAACACCTTGTAGTTCATCACTCCTGATATATCTACAATGTGATGAAACTGTATTACAATGTGATTATATTACAATGTGGTCAAATATAATAGTGTAATGTAATGAAACAATATTACACTGTGAAAGAATGATATTAGTGAAATTATATCAACATAAATATATAGTTACATAACTCAATAGGCCTTTTATGTAGAACAACTGTAAATATTAAATCGTATACTAATCAATGCCTCGAATGTACGATAAGGACAAATCATCTAAAGATAAAAAAAAAAGGTTCATTTTATTTTTCAGTGTTTATGTAATGTCAGTTTTGGCCATTTACCTTGGCAAACCTACGAAAAAAAATCTTTGTATTAAGGTTTACATGGTTATATACACATATATGTGGGCATTTATATCAACTACTTCTGACATTAATAGAATTACTACTCACGATAACTTAAAGAGAAATATCCTTGCTCACTTAAGATAAACCCATCTTTGAAAGTTCTCATGCTGTCACAGGTTTGATCAGCCTCTCGCGTGCGAGTGTATGAATTAAATACATGCTAATTACTTTGAAATCGGTTGATTTAATCAATGCAAAACTCAAAAATGGATTCAATTTTTCCAATTTATCCTTTGCATATGTTGCTCCAACCAAAGGCTGGTCCACATGAGTGACATAAAAAGAAAAAAATTATATTCTTTAGTACTAAAAAAAGGAACATGCGTAGGTCAAATAAACTATTGCAAAAATTGTAATGTTGTGAAACCAAATATTCAACTAAAGTGATAACTGCTCTATAACACCCACGAACAAACATAACTTTAAGAACAACATATCAAGATGAAAAGACATATAAGCAAAAGTGATAATTGCTCTATAGTACCCAAGAACAAATATTCATTACTATATGTATATTGAAGAACTGTACACAACTAATGATCATAAGCAAAAGTGGCACTATAAGGCATCAAAAACCGATTTTAAATCAATAAACATACAACTAGTCCATTTGGAGTGCATTGAGAAGTTAATCCATATGTTCAAGCCTGATATGAAAGCCATTGAGAAGCACATCAATAACATAACATCTTTCCCTCTCAACATCTTCAATAACTTTATTTCTTTCATCCATAAAAGGGGGAGGGAGAGGAATCTTGATCCTTTTCATTCTATCAGTAAACTTGGAATTAAACTCAAAATGATCCGTCGCCAATATAGATTTCGTGTTTGACTCCTTGTTTAAAATCTTGTACCGGCACATGAGAGAGACTAGATCAATATGACCAAAACATCATCAGATAAATTTAACTATGCCTTGATCTCAGAGTAACTTGATCTATCTCTAGCATTGAATACTAGCAAAGGTGTAGCCTGGTAAGTAACCACAATAATCTCAATAGTCTTTAGCTTGAATTTTCCATCAATGTGGCAAGTTTCGAAGGGCTTCATCACTTAATTTTTCATCCCCTCGGCTCTCAAGGATATTATCACAAAATGAAGCCAGTAGCTCTGTGCTTGAACTACCAGCAACAACTTTGTTGAACAAGATTTTAAATCTATAAGAGAATAGTGAAAGCGAGAGTGATTTGAAAAATACTCATTCACATATACCATATGCTTATCATACATCTCAATTACTACTTCGACAATGACCTTCTCCTACAGACCACCCCCTTTATCTACCTTGTTACTTGCTGCATCAATAGCCTGTTGGAGTAGGGCAGTGCCTTTGGCGGTAACATATTGGCAACTGAGTCCAATCGTATGATGATTTTAACTGTGAAAAATAATCTATTAGATAAAACCTCATAAAAATCAAACAAGTGTATACCTGATTAGGTTTCAAATCCTTAAAACCCTTAAAGTTTTTAGTACACCTTCCAAAGCTCCCATTGTAGTTATGTTCATGGCTCCCCTGGACCTGCTGCCATTGGTAAGATCAAAATAGATAAGAAATAAAAAAGACATGAGGATAAAAGAATATTGAGAGAGATTAAATAAACAGAGCTTATAATTCATACACTTGTATAAGTAAACTTTTGAAAACTTTCATAATCCCTTGAAACTTTATCCATGCATCTTTGAGATTTTAATTAAAACATTTGTCAAAGCATTCAAAAATTATCCATAACTATGATAATACAGTTTATTCGTTTACTCTCGTCACTTTTAAAGGCATTCAAAGTAGGGCTGTATTTCGGTCGGATTGGATCGAAAAATGTCTCTTCAGAAAAAAATTCGATTTTTTCGGAAATAAAATAACTATTCCGATTTTCGATCCGATTTTTTCGAAAAATTAAAAAAATTCCGAATTCGGAAAAATCGAAAATCGGAAATCGGCAAAAATCAGAAAATATCGAAAATTCACAAAATATATTAAAAATCAAGAAATTCCGAAAATTCCAAAATTTCAAAAAAATAACTTATGGATTTTCGATTACTCGAAATTCTCATTTTAAAGAAACAAAGAGAATGGCTTAACCCAACATGTAAATACATGAGGATTTGGCTCATTGTTTCATTTGTGTAGAAGTTAGGGGGATGCTCTCCTTTTATAGAGCATATTTTGGAGCCCTCTCCCTCTCCCAACCGATGTGGGATATGGAAAACTTTTAAAAAATCGAAAAAATCAAAAATCGGAAAATAATTCCAAAAAAATCGGAAATAATTCTGAAAAAAATCGGATCGGCATAGTTTCGAAAAAATCGGATCGAAAAAATCGAAAAATCGGAAAATCGGAAATTCAGAATTATTTCCGATTTTCGATCCGATTTTTTTCGAAAAAATCGGAAATCGGAAAATCGAAAATCGAAAAATTAAAATTTCATTCCAAATTCGGAAAAAATCGGATCGAAAATCGAAAAAATTGGAAAGTTCGAAAAAAAAACATAGCCCTAATTCAAAGCATATATCACTGCATTACACGCGACGTAAAAAGAACCTAACAAATTTTAGTTCCATAACTTTGCATTGCACTTTACTGTTTAAGCAATGGAGGACATCTCGGACTTAAACATAAAAACCTTGAAGAGAAAAACTAACATATAAAAGCTAACAAAACCAAAAAAATTACATTTCAGGATATGAAGCAGATGAATTACAATTTTGAGGAGTTATGTGATGAGGATAAAATTCTTATAGATTGAGTGGAAGCATGACCTTGATGATACAGGGGTCGCGGAGAAGAGGACCGCCCAAGGCAAGTCAGTAGTCGTGACATTTAAGAAGTGTGTGAGGTTCTTCCATATAGTAAGACTAATCACCACAAACTAACCTAAAAGTCCAAAAACTGGATCATCATACATCAATATAAGGAATAAAAAATTCAGCAATAGACTTATCTTTGTATCATACGTAAGAACAAATGGAAAAAAATCAGTAATATTGTGAAATATTATATGTCAAATCTAATAACCTAGAAATTTTAAAAATAGAAAATTAGTAATATTGTGAAATATTATAAAGTTTGAAGAACATACCTGATTCCATACCTAATACCCACCATCAGACATCCAATCTTCAAGCATAAAGCATATCCCAATCTTAATTTAAAAAATACATAGTAAAAAATAGAGTTTCAAAATACTTCTACTTGACAATAGATATAAATATATACAAACCACTTAACAATGGTAAAAAGGAAAAATAAATAATTAATTTACAAATAAATCGAGAAGTACAGATAAAGTGTATACCTGACATAAATATAAAATCCCACATAAACAGATCCTAATCTGAAAAAAAAGAATAAACAACAAAATACAATTAGAGCCCCAAATATAAACAAAAGCATGAACATAAATAGATCGTAAACAAAATACACAAAATATGTACACCAAGCCCTAAATTTATCAGCAAATAAAAGCCCTAGATATGTACACAGGTCTTGAATGTGCGTGTGTAACGTGTGTGTAAGATAGATCTAAGCGTGTGTGTGCATGTGTGTGTGTGTGTCTCTGTGTGTGTGTGCGCGCGAACGCGCGCGCATGCACATGTTTGTTAATGTGTGCGTGTGTGTGTGTAAGATAGAGATCACATGTAGTGGGGGAGAGATGACGACAACCACACGGGGGTGGGGGAAGAAGCGTGAGAGGGAGGCATCGTGGGAGAAGAAGAGGGAGGCTGAAGAGGTAGTGAAATGTATGATTGAAGATAGGGTATGTGAAGAGGTATCTTTGGAAGAGAGAGAAAAGAGGAGTGAAGATAGGTCTGTTGAAACACTGAAGATATAGGGTATGTGAAAAGGTATCTTTGGAAGAAAGGGGGTGTGTACCAAAATAACCTTTGTTTTTTAATTTTGAAGAAAATGGGGAAATAAATATGAGTGTATTAAAAGAGGGAGAATCCAAAAATTTCAAGGGCAAAATAGGAAGTGTAAATAAAATTCATCTTTGTGATGTCATAGTTGAATCTTATGACATACATAAATTTTGTAACTTATATATATATATATATATATGTGTGTGTGTGTGTGTGTGTGTGTGTGTGTGCTTTGAAAAGTTTATCAGAGTTTTTATAGGTGTTGGAATGCTAAACGGAGAGCGCCCTTTATTCTTATGCATTCTTTCTATAACAATTATATCATTTAATTCCTATTTTTATGCACAATCTTTGGTTATCCCCTGACATCGATATATATATATATATATATATAAAAAGTAGAAAACTTATGTATGTCATAAGCTTAGTTGATGATGTCATCAATATGCATTTTTCCTGCAATACCCATTTTATCCCTTACAAATTTGTATTCCCCCTCTTTTATTACTTCCCAAATTTACACTTTAATTCAAAATTAGGGGTATTTTCGTCAAAACCTGTTCATCAATTTGTCCACACTCTCTCATTACTGTAATACCCCGTATTTTTATGCTATAATTAATTTGGGGATTTATTTAATAAAAAATCCGGAAATTAATTATGTTATAATTATTAACGTGACGTGAGTTAGTAATAATATGAAATTGTTGAATATTACTTAGGAGCATAGTAATATATGGTAAATGTCACGAGTGAATGAAAATGACAATTTTGGTAATTTTAGTCGGGACGCGCCCGTGTCGCGTCGGGACTAATTATTGAGATATAAAAGTAAATATTTTATGAGTTGTCCGTATGGTCGTTTTGAGTGCGCCAACGCGTCCGGAAGGGTCGAGATAGTCATAAAAGTGTACCCGGGGGTTTAGTTTGGGTCTCGGGATGTTTTTAGGCTTAATTAGTGACCCGGGAGGGCGTTTTGGTCATTTTACAAACTAGGGTAATTAAACCCACGAATTTTCAACCATCCTTAGCAGCCATTTAAGTCAGCCTTTAGGGTTAGATCATTCAGAACCCTAAGACGGCTAGTGGAGAAGAGAGGAGAGACTATGCTAGGTGATTCAAGGCCAAAAACACCACCTTTTGCACCACCGTCACCACCAACGCGTAGATCGCGAGGAGGTGAACGCAGCCACACCAATATCTGCAGGAAACCAGACCTCTGAAATCCCAGGCAAGTGTTTAACTTGCGTATTTTCGTTAGTGCAATAATCATGTTAGTGTAGGAATGATTAAGAGTATAATCCATGGAAGAAAACCCAATTTTGATAGGGATTTGCATGTAGAAATCATATGAACCTTATTCTGGAAATTAATATGTGAAGTAGATGTTTAACCCACGAAATTATGATGATTTGTTAGAAGGAATTTCTGGAGGAAACTGATTAGAACAAAGGTTAAGAAAACTGTAGGGTTCTTGATGATTAGATGAAATATTAGGTTGTTTAATCATGTTTATTGATGTATATACGCATGCTGATCGTTAAAGATACCTGGAATTATGTTAGGATGTAAGCAGTAGACTTTTTGGGTCAATTAGAGTTGGAAAATATGAGTTTTGATGAAGAAACTTAAGCAACCCCGTCACTGCAATTTCTGCAGAATTTTCACAGACCTGCTCGATCGATCGATCGACCCTAAAGCGTCGATCGATCGAAGGTTCGATCGGTCGACCCCAGACGTCGATCGATCGACCCTCCCTGGCAGCCTATTATTTCCCTTGTTTAATTAGTTGAATTAATTTATCGTGGAATAAACCTTGGGCATTCTAAATAAAATGATTTGGGAGATATTGAGGACCAGTAGGGTATATGGACATATGTTAGAACCTTTAATCTTCAACGAAGAGGGTAATTATGGGATATTTACTTTTGGTTGTTAGATTTATGAAACTTAAGGGTGAGGTGCGTAAGAGAGTTACGTTGGAATCAAATAAAGTTATTTACTGAATTTTAGAATTGTAAGGTTATAACCCATGAGTATTAGGTAATGAGTGAGAAAACCCTTCGAATTAAGGTTAGAGGCGAAACCTTATACGTTATACTAATAAGGTGAAATTTAGGACAAAGGTTGTAATTATGGGTAATGAGAGTGACCTATATTAATATGATGAAATTGGTATATTTATATGAATGTGTGTACATATATTATATACATGTGAAAAACGTACCCGCGCTACTTGCTATCCCTGAGGTTACCGCGCTGGGACGATCGTATCCTGTGTTGCTTTATGGGGATATTGAATCGTACCCTAGAAGATAGAGATCCTAGGTACGGGCTATTAAATTGATAGTCGGACGGTCCTAAGAGACGTGTGGGTATGTACTGACCTCTTGGACTTGGAATCTATGCTTCGCCTCAACGTTGTTTTGTATATGTTAATACAGTTCGAGAGTGATTCCGAACTTGTATTTCCCTTTATGTGAGCGATACGGGGATTGGATAGCAGAGTATGCCCGCACCATAGTTTAGTTGGGGTGCCATTATATATATATTTTATTCGAGTAGTTAATATATATATGAGGTTATAAACTTTGAACTGCCTACTGTGATTTGATAAGTAGAACATGGTTGTTGACTCAAATTAATTAAATACTTGTTTTGTGAAAATATGAAAAGGCACGGGGAAATCTTATTATTTAATGAAGCTAAAACGAGAGGAATACTACAAATTGAAAGTAACTTTTTATAACATTGTCATCGTTCAGTTTTGAAAACTCATGAGTAAGTTAAGGTAAACGAACCATTGGGAAGGTTAGTACGATAGGAGTGCACATTAGAAGAGAGGTGAGTATTTCTCAAGAGAGAGAGACGAACTAATATGATGTTGCATTGGCCTGTATCAATTTAAATACTTGCTTAACGTATTTTAAAATCAAACACACTTTCGGGCCCTGACCCGTTTCCTTTCTCTCTCTCTCCTGTGTATATATATATGTATATTTTTCAGGTGCCCAGCCACAGGGGCGTCTTGCTTAGGATTCTTTGAGAAGAACGAGTTGCAGCTTAGGTGGGAGTTGCAGGTCCCTTGAGTAGACGACTTCTGTCATTGACTCCACTCCTATTACTCTCATTTATGGGGCACGTGTCGCCCTTTTTATCATTTCATTTATTGTTGGGGATTTTTATATTTCAGTTATTCCAGTATTGTTTATGGGTTATGATTCAGGATGGTTTATGATTTTAGTTTTTACTATTGACATTCGTTTGGTGAATGTATGGTTTTATTTAGATTTCGTGGTGTGATTCTATAATGTAGAAATGTTGTCTTGTTATTAATAAAATCTTTTCTTTAATTAAAATTTGGAAGTTTGTATGAAAAATATTTTTGACACTTAGCTTAATTATTTAGGGTGTTAAATTGGAAAAAAATTATTTTTATCGACAGTGATGCTGAGAATGAACCAACTGTTTACCTTGATTTAATTTAATAAAGGAGTGATCGCCCGGTATTTAATTAGGCGGGGTGTCACAGGTGGTATCAGAGCATCAGGTTCTAGTGTCCATAGGATCTGTACGGCTTATTCTCGCTTTCAGCTTAACGTTATTGCTATAGAGCCCTATTGTTAGGACTGTTGTATTCTTGCTTTCACGTTTAAGTCTTCAGCTATTTGAGATTTGTTGATAACTGTAGACTAATAAACTTGTTCACGTTTCAGATGCCTCCGAGACGTGCTCCGAAGGATAGGCGTGCCCAAGCCGAGCAGCCAGCAGCTCCGGCACCAGGCACAATGAATGCGAATGGAGTGGCCGCCATCGTTGCTCAGGCGGTAAATGCCGCGATAGCGGTGATTCAGCAGGCTCCACCACAGGTCCAGGCAGTGGCGCCAGTACCAGCACAGCTTCCATCTGCATGGGAGAGAGTTCGGGATGCTTTTCAGAAAGCACATCCCCCTGAGTTTTCTGGTAGCTCCGATATTATTACTGTCAGCCAATGGAAGAAGGACATCCAGCGGCACCTCCGTATGTATGAGTGCACCGAAGTGCAGAAGCAGCTATTGGCCTCTTTTAAACTGGTGGGAGCCGCATTACAGTGGTGGGAGTCCACTACTACTTTGGAGGAGAGGGACACGATCCCTATTCAGATGTTTTGGGAGCGGTTTGACCGCAAGTACTTTCCACCCGCAGTGCAGACAGAGATGAGGCGGAAATTGCTAAATCTGAAGCAGGAGAACCTTACTGTAGCCGAGTATGAGGAGGAGTTCACGAGACTTCTCACTATTGTGCCAGATGAGGCGCCCACTGAGAGCAAGAAGATTTTGCTGTTTGTCGACGGGTTAGCTTGGAGGATCCGTCAGCACCTTATTGGAAATCTATCCCTGAGTACTTTCACTGACGTACTCAATGCAGCATTACTACATTGCCAGGATCACCGCTTCCATCTTCAGGGAAGCAAGAGAGCAGGAGAGTCCAGCCAGCAGGGCAGGACCGGGGGTAATAGTGCCAGTGGGGCACCAACTCAGGGACAGACTCGTCAGCACGAGCAGAGTTCCCATCAGGGGAACCCTGCTAAGCGATTCCGTTCAGGTGATTCTAGGCAGGGATTCGGGGGATTCAGGCAGGGCCATCAGGGTCAGCCTAATCAGCAGGGCCAGCAGGGCCAACACCGACCGCAGGGTCAACAGCAGGGCCAGCAAGGCCAAAAGCGTGCACATCAGGGCCAACAGGGCCAATGGCGTGGAGGTAACGGCCAGCAGGGCCGTGGTCAGCAGGGACAGAGGGGAGGTAATTTCAGAGGCCGGTGTTTTGTGTGTGGCAAGCACGGCCATAAGCGTCAGGATTGCCCAGAGGGCGATAGGGCCCCACAGCAGCAGGGAGCTCGTAATGAGCCGCAGAGACCACTCTTTCCACCTGCCCTTCCAGCTCCAGCCCAGATGCCAGCCCTACCAGCCATTCCAGCAGCTCCAGTGCAGCAGGGGCAGTTGCAGTACGGACGTGCCTATAACGTCCACCAGGCAGCAGCTCCACAGGCACCACCCGCGATTGAGGGTATGTTTCCTATCCATGGTACTATGGGTAAAGTTTTGTTTGATACGGGGGAAACGCACTGTTTTATAGCTACGCATTTTGCGAAGTCCTTAGGATTGTTAGCCACAGCAGAGAGCACCGTGACGTGTGTCGACTCACCATTGGGGAGTGGGTCGCTTATATTCTTTATATGCCGGGGAGTAGGGGTAGAGATTGGTGGCTTGGTATTGCCTGCAGACATGCTAGTCTTAGACATGCACGAGCATGACGTGATTATTGGTATGGATTGGCTCGCATCTTATAGAGCCATGATTGATTGCTTTGGTGGGAGCATTGTTTTTTCCATTCCGGGGCAAGAGATGTTTATAGTGGCGATGCCTCGCCCAGAGGGAGGTTCGACCGCTCATTTATATTACATTGAGGAGGATACCTCTAAGGAGGTTATGATTCCTTTGGATTCGATCCCAGTTGTTAGGGAGTATTCCGATGTGTTTCAGGAGATACCAGGCCTACCGCCCAGTCGTGAGATCGACTTCGTTATAGACTTATTGCCGGATACGAGACCTATAGCACGCGCACCGTACCGTATGGCTCCGGCAGAGATGCGAGAGCTACGAGATCAGATTGAGCAGCTATTAGGTCAGGGTTTCATTCGTAGGAGTACCTCACCGTGGGGCGCTCCAGTCTTATTTGTGAAGAAGAGAGATGGCTCACTGAGATTGTGTGTGGACTACCGGGAGTTGAACAAGGTCACGATACGGAACAAGTATCCGTTGCCTCGAATCGATGATCTGTTCGACCAGTTAAGGGGAGCAACTTTCTTTTCGAAGATAGATCTGAGGTCGGGGTACCATCAGTTGCGAATTAGAGAGCAGGATGTTTCGAAGACTGCCTTCTTGTCGAGATATGGGTCCTATGAGTTCAGGGTGATGCCGTTCGGACTCACAAATGCCCCAGCCGTTTTCATGGACTTGATGAACCGAGTGTTCAGAGAGTTCTTGGATCAGTTCGTCATCGTCTTCATAGATGATATCTTGATATATTCACACTCCAAGGAGGAGCATGCCGAACACTTGAGGCAGGTTCTTCAGACTCTACGAGAACATCAATTGTATGCTAAGTACGAGAAGTGTGGATTCTGGTTGCGAGAGGTACAATTCTTGGGCCATGTTGTTTCTGAGCAGGGGATAGCAGTTGACCCGAGCAAAGTGTTAGCGGTGAGGGAGTGGGGGCAGCCCACGACACCGACGGAAGTACGTAGTTTCTTGGGGTTGGCAGGATACTACAGGAGGTTCATTCGGGGGTTCTCCAAAATAGCAGGTCCATTGACGAATCTGACTCGCAAGGGGGTACCATATGTTTGGGATGACGCTTGTCAGTTGGCTTTCGACGAGCTGAAGGACAAGCTTACTTCGGCACCAGTCCTTGCTTTACCGAAGCCGGGTGTAGAGTACCTAGTTTACACAGATGCGTCCTTACGAGGACTTGGGGGAGTACTTCAGCAGGAAGAGAAGGCTATAGCTTTTGCTTCCCGCAAGCTTAAGCCGCATGAGAAGAATTACCCCACCCACGACCTGGAGTTAGCTGCGGTCGTCTTTGCATTGAGAATTTGGAGGCACTATTTATTGGGCGAGAAATTTCGTTTGTTCACAGACCATAAGTCACTGCAGTACCTGTTCACTCAGCGAGAGCTGAATATGCGTCAGCGCCGATGGTTAGAGTTTGTGAAAGATTACCAGTTCGATATACAGTATCATCCGGGGAAAGCCAACGTAGTTGCTGATGCGTTGAGCCGTAGACCGGTTGACGATGTAGCGGACATCTGGAAAGCAAAGTGGAAGGAGTTGGGTCACCAAGACGCAGTAGCACGTTCTTTCATATCCGTGATGACAGTCACACCCGAGATTGTTACGAGGGTGATACAGGCACAGACCACAGACCCGTTTTGTCAGGAGAAGATTGTACGACTCCTAGCCGAGGGTGCTGAGTCCTATTCTGTTAGTTCGGATGGAGGGTTGCGGTTTAATGGGAGATTAGTGGTTCCAGAAGGAGCAGAGCTACGTCATGAGGTGATGACTCATTCTCATGGGTCCCGATTTGCTGTACATCCGGGAGGCGATAAGATGTACCAGGATATGAGACGTCAGTACTGGTGGAGTGGGATGAAGAAGGACATCGCTAAATTTGTGTCCAAATGTTCTACTTGCCAGCTGGTGAAGGTGGACCACCAGAAACCGTCGGGATTACTTCAGCCGTTGGAAGTACCTGCGTGGAAGTGGGAAAGTATTTCCATGGACTTCATTACAGGGTTGCCTACATCACAGCGAGGCCACGATTCTATCTGGGTGATTGTAGACCGTCTGACCAAGGTGGCTCATTTTCTGCCAGTAAGGATAGATTATACCACGGGTCAGTATGCCCAACTATTCATCGCTGAGATTGTCAGATTACATGGGGTGCCCCTGAATATTGTTTCAGACAGAGACAAGATTTTTGTGTCGCGTTTCTGGGAAAGCTTTCAGGAGGCTATGGGTACAGAGTTGAGACTGAGTTCAGCTTACCACCCACAGACAGATGGACAGACAGAGCGTACTAATCAGATGTTGGAAGATATGCTACGCATGTGTATCCTCGATTTCGGGGGAGGTTGGGAGCCACATCTTCCACTGGTCGAGTTTGCTTATAATAACTCCTATCAGTTTACGATTGGCATGGCTCCATTTGAGGCTTTGTACGGCAGGCCTTGTCGCTCTCCAACCTGTTGGCTCGAGGTGGGGGACAACAAGGTATTAGGACCAGAAGTGATCCAGGAGACCTCCGCGAGGATTGAAATAATCAGGAGTCGTATTCGGGTAGCCCAAGACAGACAGAAGAGCTACGCCGATGCGAAACGATTCTTCCGGGAGTTTAATGTGGGAGATCAAGTGTTGTTGCATGTATCTCCTATGAAAGGTGTGATGAGGTTCGGGAAGAAGGGAAAGTTGGCTCCGAGGTACGTAGGACCATTTCCCATCATCGAGAGAATTGGGCCAGTAGCATACAGGTTGGGTTTGCCAGAACATTTACATCGCATCCACGATGTATTCCACATCTCGTCGTTGAGACGATACCTTCGGGATGATATGGCCCATACTCACATTGCGATAGATGAGATCGACTTGCAGTCGGATAGCTCTTACGAGGAGAGACCGGTGGCTATTCTAGACTACAGTGAGAGGAGATTGAGGTCGAAGATAGTTCCACTCGTGCGGGTCCAGTGGGAACATCATAATGTGGAGGAATCCACTTGGGAGCTTGAGGAAGATATGCGTGAGAGATATCCACAGTTGTTTTTACCAGGTATGCCTTATTTTCCGAATTTCGGGACGAAATTCCGTTATAAGGGGGGAAGTATGTAATACCCCGTATTTTTATGCTATAATTAATTTGGGGATTTATTTAATAAAAATCCGGAAATTAATTATGTTATAATTATTAACGTGACGTGAGTTAGTAATAATATGAAATTGTTGAATATTACTTAGGAGCATAGTAATATATGGTAAATGTCACGAGTGAATGAAAATGACAATTTTGGTAATTTTAGTCGGGACGCGCCCGTGTCGCGTCGGGACTAATTATTGAGATATAAAAGTAAATATTTTATGAGTTGTCCATATGGTCGTTTTGAGTGCGCCAACGCGTCCGGAAGGGTCGAGATAGTCAGAAAAGTGTACCCGGGGGTTTAGTTTGGGTCTCGGGATGTTTTTAGGCTTAATTAGTGACCCGGGAGGGCGTTTTGGTCATTTTACAAACTAGGGTAATTAAACCCACGAATTTTCAACCATCCTTAGCAGCCATTTAAGTCAGCCTTTAGGGTTAGATCATTCAGAACCCTAAGACGGCTAGTGGAGAAGAGAGGAGAGACTATGCTAGGTGATTCAAGGCCAAAAACACCACCTTTTGCACCACCGTCACCACCAACGCGTAGATCGCGAGGAGGTGAACGCAGCCACACCAATATCTGCAGGAAACCAGACCTCTGAAATCCCAGGCAAGTGTTTAACTTGCGTATTTTTGTTAGTGCAATAATCATGTTAGTGTAGGAATGATTAAGAGTATAATCCATGGAAGAAAACCCAATTTTGATAGGGATTTGCATGTAGAAATCATATGAACCTTATTCTGGAAATTAATATGTGAAGTAGATGTTTAACCCACGAAATTATGATGATTTGTTAGAAGGAATTTCTGGAGGAAACTGATTAGAACAAAGGTTAAGAAAACTGTAGGGTTCTTGATGATTAGATGAAATATTAGGTTGTTTAATCATGTTTATTGATGTATATACGCATGCTGATCGTTAAAGATACCTGGAATTATGTTAGGATGTAAGCAGTAGACTTTTTGGGTCAATTAGAGTTGGAAAATATGAGTTTTGATGAAGAAACTTAAGCAACCCCGTCACTGCAATTTCTGCAGAATTTTCACAGACCTGCTCGATCGATCGATCGACCCTAAAGCGTCGATCGATCGAAGGTTCGATCGGTCGACCCCAGACGTCGATCGATCGACCCTCCCTGGCAGCCTATTATTTCCCTTGTTTAATTAGTTGAATTAATTTATCGTGGAATAAACCTTGGGCATTCTAAATAAAATGATTTGGGAGATATTGAGGACCAGTAGGGTATATGGACATATGTTAGAACCTTTAATCTTCAACGAAGAGGGTAATTATGGGATATTTACTTTTGGTTGTTAGATTTATGAAACTTAAGGGTGAGGTGCGTAAGAGAGTTACGTTGGAATCAAATAAAGTTATTTACTGAATTTTAGAATTGTAAGGTTATAACCCATGAGTATTAGGTAATGAGTGAGAAAACCCTTCGAATTAAGGTTAGAGGCGAAACCTTATACGTTATACTAATAAGGTGAAATTTAGGACAAAGGTTGTAATTATGGGTAATGAGAGTGACCTATATTAATATGATGAAATTGGTATATTTATATGAATGTGTGTACATATATTATATACATGTGAAAAACGTACCCGCGCTACTTGCTATCCCTGAGGTTACCGCGCTGGGACGATCGTATCCTGTGTTGCTTTATGGGGATATTGAATCGTACCCTAGAAGATAGAGATCCTAGGTATGGGCTATTAAATTGATAGTCGGACGGTCCTAAGAGACGTGTGGGTATGTACTGACCTCTTGGACTTGGAATCTATGCTTCGCCTCAACGTTGTTTTGTATATGTTAATACAGTTCGAGAGTGATTCCGAACTTCTATTTCCCTTTATGTGAGCGATACGGGGATTGGATAGCAGAGTATGCCCGCACCATAGTTTAGTTGGGGTGCCATTATATATATATTTTATTCGAGTAGTTAATATATATATGAGGTTATAAACTTTGAACTGCCTACTGTGATTTGATAAGTAGAACATGGTTGTTGACTCAAATTAATTAAATACTTGTTTTGTGAAAATATGAAAAGGCACGGGGAAATCTTATTATTTAATGAAGCTAAAACGAGAGGAGTACTACAAATTGAAAGTAACTTTTTATAACATTGTCATCGTTCAGTTTTGAAAACTCATGAGTAAGTTAAGGTAAACGAACCATTGGGAAGGTTAGTACGATAGGAGTGCACATTAGAAGAGAGGTGAGTATTTCTCAAGAGAGAGAGACGAACTAATATGATGTTGCATTGGCCTGTATCAATTTAAATACTTGTTTAACGTATTTTAAAATCAAACACACTTTCGGGCCCTGACCCGTTTCCTTTCTCTCTCTCTCCTGTGTATATATATATGTATATTTTTCAGGTGCCCAGCCACAGGGGCGTCTTGCTTAGGATTCTTTGAGAAGAACGAGCTGCAGCTTAGGTGGGAGTTGCAGCTCCCTTGAGTAGACGGCTTCTGTCATTGACTCCACTCCTATTACTCTCATTTATGGGGCACGTGTCGCCCTTTTTATCATTTCATTTATTGTTGGGGATTTTTATATTTCAGTTATTCCAGTATTGTTTATGGGTTATGATTCAGGATGGTTTATGATTTTAGTTTTTACTATTGACATTCGTTTGGTGAATGTATGGTTTTATTTAGATTTCGTGGTGTGATTCTATAATGTAGAAATGTTGTCTTGTTATTAATAAAATCTTTTCTTTAATTAAAATTTGGAAGTTTGTATGAAAAATATTTTTGACACTTAGCTTAATTATTTAGGGTGTTAAATTGGAAAAAAATTATTTTTATCAACAGTGATGCTGAGAATGAACCAACTGTTTACCTTGATTTAATTTAATAAAGGAGTGATCGTCCGGTATTTAATTAGGCGGGGTGTCACAATTACCCCCACATAAACCTCTCATTCTCTACTTCTCTCCCATTCTCTCTCATCAGCAACCCCAAAAAAACCCTACCTCAAACATCAACACTCTCCCCACTACATTAGTCGTCGCCGCACCTGCCGCTCCTCTCATCACGCAGTCGTTCCTTAGTTTTGATTGGTTTCTATTCTAGGTTTAGTTTTCGATTTTAGGTTTAGTTTTTTATTTTGTGCTTAGTTTTTGATCCAAAATGTATCCACTATGTTTTTAGTCAATCTTTACACCATGTTTTTGATGAAATGACCCTGTCATTTTAGTTTGAAATTAAAGACTTTGAATAATAACTTTTGTTTTTGAACTTCCTTGTAGATTTGGTATATTCGATTTTGGTACTTTTTTGGATTTTTGAAATGTCAAATTTGGGTTCCAAGGTCAGGCCTCTCTTCTTTTTGTGGGTATTGATACATTAAAAATTTGGGGGGTATGAGATTTTATTTTGGTCCTTTACAGATTTGAATCAATATGAGATACGAAGCTAATTCCATTGAATGTCTCAGTCAAGAATCCTACAAATACATGTCTCAAAGCTTAGTAAGTTGACTGAATCTAAACTTTTAGATTTTCACTTTTGTTTCACATAATATCCAAGTCAGATTTTGAATATGCGTAGGTTGATTTTGGGGGAAAGATATGGATTATTTCATAAGAAGCTAATGGTGGTGAGGATTTATAGTTAAGTTAGTGGTTTAAAGTTTATGTAATTCTTAGCTTGATTTTTTTTTTTTCATTTCATTGTTTGATTTATTTGCAATCACTAACTTTGTTGTTTGTTTGTTGACAGATGATATGGCAATTTTACTTTATTGCCTCCTACATAACTTTGTTATTTATCTGTTGCATTTTAGTTTGATGGTGATTCACAACAATATGAATATGGTAGTTGGATGTTTCTATGTGTATCACTTTATATAAGCTCTCAAAACTACTGTTGATGCTATCAATTTTCAATTTTCATTATTCAAGGCCCTCTACATTGTTGTTTAGGTTACTGTTTAGCTTGATTGGAGATGTGATATTTTTTTGAGTTTTATTTTGAAATATTATTCCTGATGGAGATACGAAGTCTTGCAAGAATTTTTTTTTTTTGGGAACTAATATTTCACCCTGTTTTTATGGAAGTATGGTTGCTTTTAATTTAAAATGTCGTTGGATTGACAAGGTAATACTAATTACGTCGTATAAATCATTATATGATAATGTATATTTGTTATTGATTTGGTTATTTTTGTGGTTGTCTTTTCGGGTTTATTGTGGTGATATATGACATGGGGTCACAATAGATGCGAGAAGTGCAGTAAAGATACGTACATTAGGGGTATAATAAAAAGTGTGTCACAATATATTTGATACCTTACTAACATATTATCTTCCTTTACCTACATCCCCTGCCTATATGTTATAAACTTGGATATTACACATCTTCAAATGGAAGCTTCCATTTTAGATTAAATGCCACCAGTTTCATCTTCAAATTTAGTCCTATTTGGGTTGATGAGCTTCAAATGGTTGCTTCACAACACAATCATCATCAATTTCATAATGGATTTCAGAATTTGGTTCCTTATTTTCTTCAAAGTCGAACAAATCTAAATCTAAGAAGAAAAGGTCTTTATTCTTGAATGATTCTTCAAAAATAAGCTCCAATAGTGCGTTAGTTAGTTGATTTCAGCTATTGATCAAATCGTAAATTTCAAATCTTCCCAAATAGAGAGAAAAGAACACTGAGAATCATGTGATTTTTTTCCTAATGAGTGTTTGTAAGAGTTCCTCAATTGCAAATTACACTCTGAATTCATTATGTTTCGTTTAGTTATTTTCGGTAACATAAACCATTAATCTTATTAGATGGAAAAATCACCATTGTTAATTGCTTAGGATATTTTTATTTTATTTTTTTATTATGTGTTATTTCATAAATTATCTAACTTGATATATCTTTTATGTTCAAGCTATATTTGTAATGTTCGTACACTGTATATTGTTGCGATTTAATCAGAGTATAACAAAATGTTAGTATACTGTATGTTAGTACTCTATATATTGTCGCGATTTACACAACTATTTTTCTATTTGGCTACTAATATTAGTTATATGCAACTTACTGATTCAAGTCCCTGAGTTACTATTTGATTATATGCAACTTACAAATATTTGATCATGACATATAGGATCATTTGATCCCACACGACTTACTGATTCAGGTCCCTGAGTTGGTATTTAAATTGAATTGTACCATATAGTTTGAATGATAACATCTAGTCTGTAAGGGACTGAATTGTACCAACCCCAATGGTAGTATACTATATGTTAGTACTCTGTATATTGTCACGATTTACACAACTATTTTTCTATTTGGCTACTAATTTTGGTTATATGAAACTTACTGATTCAGGTCCCTGAGTTACTAATTTTGGTTATATACAACTTACAAATATTTGATCATGACATATAGGATCATTTGATCCCGTACGACTTACTGATTCATGTTCTTGAGTTGGTATTTGAATTGAATTGTACCATATAATTTGAACGATCACATATAGTTTGTAAGGGACTTGAATTGTACCAACCCCAATGGTATTTGAATTGGTACATGACTTACTGATTCAGGTCCCTGTACCAACTTAGGAGCCACATCACATATAGGATCTTGAGAAATAAATACCCCAATTGTACCAACTCAAGATCCGGATCTTGCATCATGAAAATAATATCTTCTGTAAGGGTCTTGGTTGAGGAGTTGATTGATGAAGAAAGAAGTTATGGCTTCCTTCAACAACTGGATAATTCACATTCAAATAAGCTTTCACCATGTGTAGTCAACTAGAGCAACATCTCTTAGTGTGAAAAATAATTGGCTTCCCCATTGTCCACTTAAGATATCCAACTTTATTTGGAAACTTCTGAACAAAGCAAATCCATTAGAAGCTAAGATTCAACAAATAGTATCCAACATGAAGATACAGGAGTAACATGAAGCTGCAGAAGAGTTTCCCCATCATTTCATTTACATGAGGTGAGTGTTTTTTTATAGATTAGAGTTTTATTAGTAATTTTTTTTTATAACTTAAAACGCGTGACCTTTATTGTTTCTCTCTATTTAAGTCTCAAATATTCTTCTAAACTTTTCTCTCTCTCACATTTTGAACGCATTTTCCTCTCTTCTAAACTACCAGGTGGAGGTGAAGGTGTGGGGCCTTAATCCAAGCTTGTTGTCATCATCTTTCATCCTCAACATGAGGGCTGTGGGTTTGTGCATGTGTAGCAATAGGTGCAAGGGGGTGGGTACTGCTGGGTAGAGGGGGCGCGTGGGGAGTTATGGTAGATGGGGTTTGGTGTTATCTCGATTTGAGAGTGGTAGGGGAAGTAACAGGTGGGATCAGGGCAGTGGGTTGGGAAGCATGGGTAGTTGGGTATGGTGCTTCGTGTGTGCGTGTGTTGGGGTCAGAAGGTTAGGATCATAGGTAAGGAATTGCATGGGGTTAGAGTGATTTAGGGTCTGTGTGCATTACGATTTACATGTGAATTATGCCTATAATGATTGCAGACCAGGGCAAGCTGTAAATTTCACTAGAATATATTCAGAGGGGATTTAACCATGTCAAAAATGACAGTCACCTAGCCGGTTGGGTAACAAATGGTCTTATTGCTAGGTCATTACCTCATAGAATTCGCCCAAGCTACACGTCCTCTACTGTAAAATGCTAATAAAGTACATAAAAGGTTGTTACTGTCATTTCGTATGTGTCATTTCGTCTTTGTGGTTTGTATTTTATCAACATAAATGTTATTTTAGTGAACAAACTTTATCATTTAAAACCCCATGTTTTGCAGATTTCATCATATTGGATTCAGATTTGGTATTGGAGGTACGTTTGGGATTCGTATTCGATGATTTATTATGATAGGTGGAGGTAAGTTTCATGCGCTGCAATCTTCATTACTAAACTCTGGAAGGAAAAAAATTTGCAAGTCAACAGAAATTACAACAATTCATCAGGTTGATAAACTGATGTAGTGACTGATGTACTAATGAACAAATGATCTAATATATTAAGATAGAAATATCAACAGTTCATCATCTTCGGTAATGATTGTTTATTATGGAAATGATTTGTTTAACCATTGTAGTGATTATTTTATAGCAGTAATTAATTAACTATGTAGTAATATTTACTCCAAAATCTGAATTTACTCCTACTTAACTTGGACCGAGTGATTATTTTATACTGAATAATGGATAGATGTAAAAGTTGAAGTGTTACACATCGAATTGGTATAATCAACTAAATTCTTATCCAATGATCACTTTTTTTAAGTTCTTGATCAACATTTCATTAAGATGTAACAACCAGTAGAAAGTTGGGGAATGATATTAAACAGTTCAAAACAAATAAGAAAACTAAGGTATGTAGTTTTTCAAGGTTTTGTGAATCATTTAGTAGAATCCTCACAACATTACTCTCTTATAACAACTGTTAAATCAACTATACCTGTTTTATCAACATTGCATTGAGATGTAATAAACAGTATAAAGTCAGGCATTATTATAAAACACTTCAAAACAGACAATAAAACTAAGGCATGTACATAATTATACAATCTATACTTTTTCGCTTCCTTATATATGTCTACGATAATGTATGCTTTACCTGGATACATTATATATGGTAGTTTGCATACTAACTTTTTTTTTATTAATGATGGTTTCTAAAGTCTATACCAACTATTTGACGAATTTTGATGTGTGTACCCCTCCCATCAAAATACATTCCATCTTTAGAACCCATAACAATTTAATGAAATTTGTATGATACTAACAATTGAAGGAACTTTTTAATAGTTTCACAGTTTTGTTTACACTTTTATTTGTTTTCTTCCATTTCTTATTCTGGTCCAAATAGCTTTTTGTGTTTCTAATTAATTGGTTAACATCTTATTTTTAAGATTTTATGTAGCAAGCGGGCTTATCCTATCGCTTGATTGTTGTTCTTATACCCCTCCTCACGGTTGTTCCTAATTCATTGTATTTATTTTTTTACTCTACCAAAAAAATAATTGTATTCATTATTTGTTAGGGTTATTGTGTTATGCTGTTTTGAACATAATTTTCCTTTAACGGGAAAAGTTAAAATCTATGTGATATATTTTTTGTTCATTTTTAATTGATGTTCACTTTTTTTTACTAATTGAACAGGTGAAGTCCCCTAATACTGATGATGCTGAGTAGTAGAGGGTGAGCGTGATGTTAGAGGTAGATAGAGAAGTTTGGAAATACTCAATGGAGATTTGTTGTATATGTTGTATTGGCATATGGTTTTGAAGATTGAAAACAAACTATTGGTTGGTTCCCGAAGTAATAGATTTGCATTGATGTAAGTTTATTAAGACAATACTAGACGGTGAGGATGTTTTGGATACAATTTATCTACACAATTGATGTTTGCGTATCACAGGCTATTTTTATTATTTATTGATGTATTTGTGTTTTTTTACGAATTAGTTCAACTTATTACTGATGTGTTAGTAATGTAAGAGTATTTTTTTATTTCTTCAGCAAGATGAATACTACTATAAACGAATGGGAAACTGCCTAAAGTTTATTTATTTATTGATGAATTGGTTGTATTTCGACAAGTTGAATTAAATTGATTATGTTATTATTGTTGCTCGAGTATATTTTATTTCCTAAACATGGTGGATAGTCCTGTAAACAAATGAAATTTTTTCCAAATATTCTAAATTTTCTAAACATTCATGCCATAAAAAAAACACTATGACTTAAGTTTACACAAATTTATATTTTGAAAATTTACACTTATAATATATAAAACATTTATTATTTACACTATACACGAATTTATACTTTTTATAATAATTAGCGTGCCTTCAGGCACGGGCATACCCGCGTGTGTGTGTGTGTGTGTGTATATATATGCTTTGAAAAGTTTATCTAAGTTTTTATAGGTGTTGGAATGCTAAAGGGAGTAATTGATTGCATTTCAGGAAAGTTCGTCATTTCATACAACATCAGGGTCAATTCTATAATTTAATAATTCATGTCCCAGTTGGAAGATATCCATGGAAGCGTAATTTGTCAAGTTTTCTTTGCATGGTCACTGAGGGAACATCATTTTGATTCTGGATGATGAAGTTATGGTCGTTTTCATAAAGCAACATTTCCCTTTATAAAGCAAAATGTTGACTAAAAATAGGGGATCGATTGATCGACCGTTGGAAACAAGACCATTATCAAATCTCCCTCCTAAACGCTTCAAGCATAATGTTTATAATGGCTTTCACCACATCATAGGCCATACCACTAACCAATGTTTTCACCTCAAAAACATAATCCAAGGCCTTATAGACCGTGGCATCATTGCTCTTCTAGTTAACCCCAAGACCAACACTAATCATAACCCCCTCCCAGCACATGGAACCGTAGCAAATTCAATCTTCCTAGAAAAAACCCCAAATTTGGCCCTTCTACCCAAATTGTGCCTGTCAAAATACCTGACATACCTTCAATCTCACCGAAACCCTCAAAATTTGCCCATCATTTATTCTACGCTCCACGACCTTTGTTGATCAAGATTTGTTCCTCCTCACACGATCCTGTATTACCGTTCACACCTGATCAGAAGGGGGAGTCATGGATTGGCTTGAAATGCTAAATAAACTCTGAAGATTTGGGTTGAAACAACCCATAGAGATGACCGTCGATTATGAGAAGTTTAGTAGCCTGTTTATAGAAGCCTAAAAGTGGTCTTGGGAATCAGACGAATGGGTGGTACCCGTAAAATAAATCATCCTAGATGATGTCATGCAAACCATGTTCTACATGTTTCACCAGAAAGGAGAAGTATGTAGCATCCCTAAATAGATCACGACCTTGAAACTCTAGAAATGTCTTGTCCCTTCACTCCTGAATTCCCTTCTGAGTGGGAAGACCTGTACGATAAAGTTGTGGAGGTTGTCAAATGAATTGATTACTCTTAGTAGGAGGACATTGTTGCTACCGGGTGGGGTGATGACTTTGAAAGCTCAAACGATGAATTTGAAGGAAAAGACTCCCCTTTTTGGGTTTTTGAAAACCATGGTATGACCCCACTTAGAAAAATATAAAATGGAGAATGAAGATATTATTCCAAGATAACAACACCTGGATCGAGGAATTCAAGCAAGAGGTGAAACATCTGACTCATGAGACCATACAAATTACTGAAAACTCTTGAGAGTGCACTATAGGTCTAATGGCTCAACTAATCTAATTAGGTGTCAACCCACTCAAACAAATTTTATCTTTTTCCCCTGAGACATACATTAAGGTGATAAAATATATAAAGTAAATAATGTAATCAACAAAGGAAAATTCGGAGGAAAAATCCCATATCGGCAACATCTTTAATTTCAGCACTTTAGAAATATTACAAGACTGCCGACTTACAATACTACTTGATATCGGCCACAAGTATAACGTGCCATTCTTTGTAAATCGCTAAAGAATACTATTCGATTAGGATCAGTCCACAGGCGGCCTTCCACCCTCGGTAACCATCAATCAACCTTTGTCTTCAGCAATGATCCCCTTGAGAATCACTGATGGTTAGCAGTGATAATGATCTATCCACAAGAGTAGTATATGTATGGATAAAACTATCTAGGGTTTAAACATATTAACATAAATATATTTTGGGGATGTGTTTTGTGAATCAAAATATTTTCTAAACTCAAAAGGTTGAAAATTTTTACAAAGGATTTATAGAAATCATTCTGGCAAAAGTCTTCGAAAAATAAATACGAAACATGTATTTATAAGGTGAGCACAAAGTTCAAGGTGACGACTCGTTCAAACGAAAATGTGGCTCATTCGAACGAGAATAGTAGCTCGTCAAAATGAAACAAGATCTCATTCAAATGACATTATTATCTCATTTGAATAGGATTTAAACGACCTTCAAACGATGCGAAATAATCCGCCCTCATTAGTTTCTCATTGGATGAAGATATCAAACAACCTTCGAATGACTTTGACATCTCTTTCGAACGAGAATGTCTTCTCATTTACACAAGGTTTGACATAGAAAAAAATTAATGCTTCGATTTTTAAAATAAAAAAATCCTAATTCAGATTTGATAAAAGTAAAACATCTCAAAATATATTAATGAATAAATTTAAATTCCTACAAAGTTTTATAGCTTCTTAAAGTGGAGAACTATTGAACTTGGAGATGTTAGAAATTCGGTTCTTTATGGTAGCTATAGTCGAAGTGTAAAGGGATACGCCAAACTACATGTAAGCCTAAACTGTGAGTAATGACAAAAAATTCTCTCTTACAAGCTATTCCGATATAAAAATAAAATCAAAATCAAAACTACATAAAATATTTCCGTAAGACTGAAAATATCCTAATACCCTCCGAAACCCTATAAAACGGAATGGAATAAGTCTTTTTGTCTTCAAACTCTCCTTTTTCTTCCCTTTGTCAAATTTATCTTCATCCGGTGTGTCTTGATTTTCGTTTTAGGTACCTTCACACATTAGACAAATATATATACACTTGATGCATCGAGTTTTAAACAAACATAAAAACTCTCCCGTAATTTGTTCTCCCCCTTTTTGTCCGTAATAGACAAAGGAGTAAAACATAACTATTAAAGAAAGGCATCATGAATATGAAGAAGATATAATCACAAAATATATAAAGCAAGCATGCGTAATGATAATCTCAAAGGTCATCAAAACCAACTATTTTTGAAAATTTTCATTTTTTTTTCTCAAAAACAAATTTCACAAATAAAACATACAATACCATATGTACTACATGTAAAATATATCAAAAATAATCCGTCACACATATATAGATATAGGTGTTCATAAAATATGACACAAACACATGACCTTTACACACTAGCATAGTATTGATGTGTCTAAACGTGTGGGATGGAATGAATGGGCATGAAATAGTTACAAATAAAGTATTACCCAAAAACTCAAATACGTCCAAGGAGTTATCAATTGATCATAAAACTTTATAAAAAAAACTTTAGCCTCAAGTGACCAATCAAGTTTAACTTAATGAACAAAACAAGCACAATGCACACAAGCCTAGAATATTGATGATTCTATAAATCAATAAAGTCATGACAAAATAAATATGACTAGGATTCATTGTGCAAACTCATTGATCTTCAACTAAATCTCCCTAAAATTATAAACAAATACTATTTTTATAAGAATATTGCTTTTGAAAGATCTAGAAAACAAACAAACAAAGTTGGACTCTATTTGGCAATTTTTCCTTTTTTATTGCCTTTATTTTTCTTTAGGCTCTTGCCAATGGTGACTTTCACGTAAAGACTTTGTCTTACGCATCCCTTTCCCGTGCACGCTCATATTTTTTCAAAACAAAACAAAAATACTTCACGGGAAACGATTCTTACATGGATAAATCCACCAGAGTGTCAAAATATGTAGATGAGAAGATTGATGAGAGAACATCTCATAGTGAAGTTAAAATATAGAAAAAAAATTCAAGTGTATGTGGAGGCACATACAAAGCCGAATACATAATGCAAATAAATCTTGATACAACTTCATGCAAACATGGTTAAGATAATCCAAGTGCCTATGATCATAATAAAATGTCCTAGCCACATGAAAATTATGAAGTGAATTGGATTAAAACACACCAATATTCCACACCAAATGCGTAAAACTATAATACGTAAAAACCAAAAAACTTTTTGCATTTTTCAAAAAATTTATAAAAATAATATATTTTTGTATTTTTTAAGAAAAACAAAACTCTTTTTGAATTTTTTGAAAAATATAACAAAATGAAAAATATAAGTACAATGATAGTACAATCTAGAAATATGCATGTAAGATCTGATCATGAAAAGCATCGTATTCTAGAATAAGTCTCAACCTCAATCATTAGGCCCAGAGGAACTCTTAAAAGGATATGACATCTTAAGAAATTCCTCCATCCAATTTTTTAAGTCTTGACTAAATACTCTACTTCTTCTCTTAAACTTTCAAAATCTCTCAAGTGATGTGCAGGAGCATGTAGAGTAACATGTGTAGGAGTGTGTGCGGGAACTCGTGTAGGAGAAAACTAGGGAACATACATATGAGACAATCTCCATAGCTTAAAAAACTGTTTAAGGTGACCTCTATGTTTGCAATGGGAACAAAAATATACGAGTTAGGTTCCACCTTTCCCAAAGCGTCTAGGATGAGCTCTCCTAGGTTGGTTAGGTTGAGGGCCATATGGATCCATCACAAACTTGAGAACTAGATCTAGTATAACATAGAAAGTGGATGCAGCATCATAACCTGTTCTTACCCTCTCAACATCACCAATAGAGGGACCAAGAAGAAACTTTCTAACCTTCTTAGATGTGTCCTCTATCTTGACCTTGAACTCGTGAGCACATTTGAGATTGCTCTCGAGTTGGGATGCACGGGGTTCAACATTTTCATGAGTCTCTAATGAAGATTGAAGATCTATCGTAAGACTAGACACAGTGTTGGTAAAATCAGTCTTTTCCCAACCTAAAACGATCAACTTATCACATAAATAAACCTTCACCCTCTCGAGTTGAGTCGTTGACGCATTCCACACCCTCAAAATTGTGCCTCTTTCTTCAAATCTAACACCCTAAGAGACAAATCTTTATTAATGTTTTTCATTTCAACGTCTCGATGTATAAATTACTAAATGATTTTTAGAGATCCCCTTCTCCCTCACCTGCAATCTCATTCTCACTCTTACAATAATGGCTCAAAATATCATCGAGGCTTTCATATTTAGATAAATCCTCATTGTCATGGGACAAACTAGAAGTGCTAACGTGACTATCCATGAACATAATGCACGTTTTAGGTGGTGATTCTCCACCTGAATCAACTGACTATACGTCACTACCTCCAAAAGTGGACTTATTTGCAATCTCCTTGCCTTTTTTCTTTTGCCTAGTGGCACACCCATGTGCCTTGTGCCATTTTCCCTTGCACTCAAAACACCTTATCTATTACTCTTGACCTCATTCTTATTTTTATTTTTATTTTTAAAAATTATTATTATCTTTGAAAATTTTGAGAAACTCTTGTAAAAAATTCACAAATAAGGCCAAGTCATTAACATCAAAATCTCCCTCAGAATCAGACTCATATACTCTCTCCTTTTTCATTTTATTATTTTGAGTCTTTAAAGATACCCCTATATACTTAGGTTTTAGGGAATATATCTATCTCGTGTGTTTAAAGATCTCCTACAACTTCTTCTAGCATAAGAGTGTCTAGGATCCCTAATGAATTAAGCATAATGACCTTAGGAATAATGTAAGCAGAGAGAGACCTCAAAATATTTTTCACGACCCTCGTCTCAGTAATTTTCTCACTTAAATTAAAACTAGTGTTAACGATGTTCGACAAATGAGCATAAAAATCATCAAAGACTCGGACTTTAATATAGTGATGGTCTCAAATTGGGTGGTCAAACTTTCAAGCTTTGATGCTTTAACAGCGTTGGTTCCCTCATGTGTCAGCTGGAAGATATCCCATGCTTTTTTTACATGGTGCTTGTCAGTATGCGACAGAAGGTGTCGAGTGTGACGGATCCATAAATAAAACTAAGGTCACAGGAGTTGTAAGTGATCCATTTAGGATCATCACTAATCTAGGAAGAGACAGGTTTAGGATTTGGGACATTGTCAACAGTGACAACTGGGAGAGTCCACCCTCTTTCACATACAAGCCAAACTCTTTCATCAATTACTTTTAAACTAGATTTCATTCTAGCCTTCCAGTAGGTATAGTTTAATACATCTAAAATAGGCATCCTATTATGTATGTTTCCCATTAGAACTTAGTTTTTCAAAGATCAACAATTGTTTCAAAAAAAATTTGATATCAAAGAAACAAAATTTGTGAAAAAAAATCAAATAGTATTTTTGCATAACCTGCTCCGATACCAATTTGATAGTGCGTTATAGGTCTAATGGATCAACTTATCTAATTAGATGTCAACCACATAAATAAATTTCATCTTTTTTTTTATTTAAGACATACATTTAGGTGATAAAACAGATAAAGTAAATCATGTAATCAACAAAGGCAAAGTTTGAGGAAAAATCCTTTTTAGGCAAAACCTTTTATTTTAGCACTTTAAAAATATTACAAGACACTCGACTTACAATACTACTTGATACCAGTCACAAGTATAATGCGCTAGTCTTCGTAAATCTTCAAACAATACTACTAGTTCAGGAGAAATCCACAGGTGGCCTTCCGCCCTCGGTATTCACTGATCAGCCTTTGTCTTCAACAATGATCTCCTCAAGAATAACAATGGTCGGTAGTGAAGATGATCTCTCCATAAGAGTAGTGTATGCAATGATATAAACTATATTGGGTTTAAACAAATTCACACAAATATATTTTGGGGATGTGTTTTGTGAATCAAAAGAGTTTTCTAAACTCAAAAGGTTAAAAACTTTTACAAAGGATATGTAGAAATTGTTCTGGCAAAATTCTTTGAAAAAATAAACACAAAATAGGTATTTATGAGGCAAACACAAATTTTGAGGTGGTGACTCGTTCGAACGAAAATGAGGCTCGTTCGAATGATAATAGTAGCTCAGTAGAATGAAATAGGATCTCGTTCAAACGACATTACTATCTCATTTGAACAGGCTTCAAATGACCTTTAAATGATGCCATATAGTACGCCCTCATTAGATGCTCGTTAGATGAAGATATCAAACGAACTTAGAATGACTTTAACATCTCATTTGAATGATAAAGTCTTCTCATTTGAACGAGATCAAACATAAAAAAAGCCCCCGATTTTTAAAACAAAAAATCTTATTTCAGATTTAATAAAAATAAAACATCCCAAAATAAATTTAATGAATAAATTTAAATTCCTAAAAAGTTTATACCTTAATAAAGTGGAATACCATTGACCTTAGAGATGTTGGAGATTCTGTTCTTCATAGAAGCTCTAGTCGAAGTGTAACGCAATACGCCAAACTATATGTTCTCTTAAGTTATGACCAATAATATAAAATTTGCTCTTACAACTTTGAGGGTAGTGACACCGAGGAGTCATTTAACTTGAAGACACTGGGGCAAAGTCTCTGCATGATTCTCTAAGAAGTTGCATCGTCAGGACGGTGTGCTAAGATTGCAACTACTAAAGTACCTCTTCTTAACTGGCAGGCCATTATGTTCCATCGTACTCAAGACCATCCAAACCTGGCTATTCATCCCATTCATGAAACCTCTGCACTTGTCACGGTTTCTCTTATTTCTGATATCAATGTAAATGTTGTATTCCCTGAGAATAAAATAAATGAAGATTTTGACTATCTTTTTGTGCCTTACATTAATTGCACTGATTCTAATCAAACTTTTGATTATGATGATTTTGTAAATGGATAATTCATACCTTATCTCAATAAAGAAAATATTAAACAACATAACGGCATTCAAAATAATAATTATGAGACCGTTGTTATTAATCTCAGTTTTATTAGCCATATACGCGAGATTATGACAGGGTCCACCCTTAATAATCATGAGGGGATGCAATTCGATGAGATTCTGAAAGCATTTATAGACGTCTTCATATGGTCCTATAACGACATGCCCCATATCGACCCAGAGATAGTCAACACGAGATCCCCACATTCCCAAAAAGAAAACCCGTCAAGCAGAAATGGAGGAAGCTTCAAGCTGAATGGTCCCTCAAGGGAAAAGAATAACTACTTAAATAGTTGAATATAATCTCCATTTGCGTAGTCGAATACCCTACATGGCTTGCAAATATCATCCCCATGCCGAAGTTGGGAGGAAAAGTACGCATGTGTGTCGAATATCAAGATCTTAACAAACCATCCCCAAAGAATGATTACCCTTTGCCCAACATCGACTTGATCGTGGATAATATGGCCAGCTACGCCCATAAGTCATTTGTTAACGGATTTTTTAGCTACAACCAAATTAAGGAGAACCTTGGCCACCAAGAAAAATTACCATTATCACCCCATGGGTAACCTTCTATTAAACTGTCATGTCGTTAGGGCTAAAAAATATTGGGGATATATACTAACCATCCTACACGACCTTATCAATAAAGAAGTTAATGTTTATGTTGACAGCATGATCATCAACTCCAATACTCGAGAAGGTCACATCCCCCCCCTTAGAAAAATTTTCGAGCAACTGCGCCAGTGCCAGATGTGGATCAACCCATAAAAGTGTGTCTTCACATCATTAAGGGGAATTGGATTCATGATCATTGAGAAAGGAATTAAAGTAGACCCCACCAAATTGAAAGCTATACTCGGGATGCCACTACCCGTAATAAATAAAGAATTAAGAGGATTCTTAAATAAGCTTCAACACATTAGTCGGTTCATCAGGAAACTGACCTATATCTGCAAAACCATTTTCAAACTTCTTCGAAATAACTCAACTAAAGTACGAAATGAGGCTTTCCAAGAAGCTTTTACCAGATCAAGTGATATCCCACCCAACCTTTAATGCTCATGCCTCCATATCCAGGACTCCCCCTCCTCTTATACTTGATTGTCATCGATACCACAATAGGGGCTTTACTAAGCCAATAAATTAAGGAATCCCACAAGGAAAAAGCCTTTTACTATGCTAGTCAAAAGCTAGTTGGGTAGAAAGTCAACTACAGTTCCTTGGATAGAGCGTGTGTCTCCCTAGTCTGGGTCACGTGGAAATTACGCACTACATGGTTGATTTTCCCATCAAATTAGTATCCTGCATGGATCCTGTAAAATACCTATAAGAGAAATCTACTATGTCAAACCGAATGGCCCCTTGTTTGATGATGCTATCTGAGTTCGATATTGTGTACGTCACACAAAAAGCCATGAAAGGGACGACCATCTACGACTACCTTATTGATAATCCTATGGAAAGAACCAAAGTTCGTATCTCCAAATTTCCATACGAATACATCCTATACACCTCTCAAGAGGATCACAAATGGAAGATGTTCTTTGACAGAGCTACCAATAAGAAATGATATGGCATTCTGATACTCTTCATTTCCTCTGATGAATCTCACACCCCCATTTCCATAAAGCTAGACTTAACTTGCACAAAAATATGAAAAATACGAGTCATGCACCATAGGTCTCAAAATCTCCCTCAAGAAAGGAATCAATCACATAGACGTCCGTGGGGACTCTACCCTCATTGTCAAACAAAGTCTCATAAAATGGAAAGTTAAAGACAAAAAGCTCCTTCCCTTCAATCCCCATTTAGAGCAACTTGCTACCCAATGCAAACATCTCACTTTCCATTACCTCCCTCTCTCAAAGAATAGCCTAGCCGACGTACTAGTAACCCTATCCTCCATGGTAAACATGCCTCAAGGAATAATAATGGCACATTTCCTGATCCAAAAAAAGGTTATGCCCATGCATGGTTACCACATAGAGCTCATCATCCAATTAGATTAAAAAAATGCTTGAATTATGGTACTATGATATATTGTCCCTTCTCAAGCACGGTAGGTATCCCCAAAACACCGATAAGAAAGACCATACGACACTTCACAAATTGGCAACCCAGTACATCATCTACGATAAAGATCTTTTTAAGTGAAACTTTAATATAACCCATTTGCATTGCATAGCAGGGGATAATATTGAAGGAATCCACAATGAGGAAGGTGGGACCCGTATGAATGGGGATATGCTTGCAAAGAAAATCATCCATGAAGGGTACTATTGGACCATCATGATTTAAGACTACACTGCCTATGTTCGGAGATGCCTCAGATGTAAATAGTTTAACAACCTCTAACACTTGCCTTCCCAATAGATATACAACATGGCCTTTACCTATCCCTTCACTACTTGGGGAATCGATATCATATAGAAGGTCACTCCTAAATCTTCGAACGGGCATAAATTCATCCTGGTCACCATTGACTACTTCATGAAATGGGTCGAAGGAAAGTCATACATAGTACTGAATGTGAAGAAAGTGGCCAAATTTATCAAAAATAATATCATATACCACTGCAAGGTTCCCCACAAATTGGTATCAGACAATGGACTCCACTTCGAAGATGAAGTCACAAATTTAGTCGATGAGTGTGGATTCTAGAGACATAAGTCTTCTCCTTACTAGCCCCAAACTAACAGTGTTTTAGAATATACCAACAAAAGCCTCAAAACCGTCATCAATAAGGTTACTAAAATCTATAAAGACTGGCCAAATGGATCCCACATGCCCTTTGGGCCTACCGCACCTCTATCAGGAGACCAACTGGGGCTACCCCTATTCTCTAGTATATGGCATGGAGGTGGTTATCCCTGTGAAACTAAAAGTGCCAACTCTGTGTGTAATACTCAAAAGAAAAGTTAGTAAAGAAGACTGGCATCAAAGTCGCTACGATAAACTCTCCCTCCTAGATGAGAAGAGACTCAAAGCTCTATACCACATACAAGGGTACCATTTTAGGATTGCGGAATCATTTAATAAGAAAGTTATGTATCGCGGTGTCCAATAAGGATACCTTGACCTCAATAAAATCATAGAACGCATCTAGGATCCCAGAGGGAAGTTTAAACCTAATTAGAGTGGCCCCTAAATTGTGAAAAAATCCTGTCAAGTAGCATCGCTATGCTCATAGATCTCGACGAATAAGAAATGGCACATCCAATCAATCAGGACCATCTCTAGAAATTCTACCCTTAATCTAGATTCTCGGTTCTCTACAAATATCCTCACCACCTTCTATTATAAAAACATCTCTTTATTTCCCTTTACCCAGAACTACGTGGGTGCTGATCCTCTCTGAAAACCCTTTTCAAAGTGAATCTTATGGATGTTCAAAAGCGACAGAGGTACGTATGCAGACCATACAACACACATGGGCGCAGTCCTTTATCCTTCGTAAAATGTTATTCTTTCTTCCCCTGAGAACGGCAGTCCATCTCATCATTTAAACTAACAAAAGGATTATGTATGACTTAGTGATTTGTATAGACAGTTCAAATACAAAATTCATCAAGAGACACAACAAAATATATCAAAATTACTTTTATTTCAATCAATGAATACGGTTGTAACATGAAATATCAGTGACGTGAGTCAAACAAACCACTCCCCTCCTAACCAACCTACCAGTCCCTACCATTAGCTAGCTTCAAAAAATATCCAAAAAAATACTGAACACCTACCCAAAAACAAATCCTCCACAAAATAAAAACACACAACCGACTTCACAAAACCTCCTTCTCAGATACTAGATAGGCCTACCTCATCATCATTACTTGCTCATGGAGGCCCCCAAGTATCCCACTCCTGATTAGTGTTCTGGATGCACTCCATATAATGATATGGTTTAATAAGCTTTGACAAAACCATAAACCTTCCTCCATTGTATCAAAAGAGACAAGCCATCTTTGCCCGGCCTCCTCCTCTAGATTTTTTCCAACCACCCATTTCCATAACCACTTTAAATAATTCATGGATACAAATCAAGCCCCTCCAACTGATTATGAAGGACAGGAAAAAGGATGACAACGCTACCTTAGAGACCCTATAATCCTCCTTAAGGACTCATTGAAGTCCTCCAATAGAAAAGAATTGGTTATACGAGGTGGCACAATCTGCTCCCATCCTACTTGGCACAAAAGCTGCCAAGGAAAGTAGAAGGATATAAAAGAGTGTGCTATCGGGATCTTAATGGAATATTTATATAATTAAAATTCCAACTTAAAAAAATCCAGAATTTATCTTTTTATCCTTAAATATGCATCTAGGTGATAAAATCGATAAATTAAAGCATGCAAATAAACAAGGAAAATTTATGAAAAAATCCCTTGCGGGCAAGACCTATTATTTTTAACACTTTAGAAATATTACAAGACAATCGACTTGCAAAATACTTGATAATAGCCACAAGTATAATGTTCTAGTCTTCGTAAATTTCTAAAGAATACTACTCGATGAGGAGGAGTCCACACGCGACCTTCCACGCTTAATGCCTATCGATCATTCTTTGTCTTAAAAAATGATGCCCTCGAGAATCATAATGTCAGTTGTGAAGAAACTCTCTCAACAAGAGTTATGCATGCAAGGATACAAATTATAGTTTTAAACCGATTAATTTAAATATATTATGGGAAGGTGATTTGTGAATCAAAAGAGTTTTCTAAACTCAAAAGTACAAAAACCTTTGCAAAAGGTATGCAAAAATAGATATGGAAAAAGTCTTAACAAAAATAAATATAAAATAGGTATTTATAAGGGGTTCACAAATTTTGGGAAGGCGCCATTCGTTCAAACGATATTAAGGATCATTCAAACGAGAAATATAGATCATTATAATAAAAGACAAGTTTGTTCGAATGAAACACAATCTTGTTTGAACTAGCTTCAAACTACAGTCAAACGAAGCCAAACAGTATTCCCTCATTCGATACACGTTTGATGTAAACTTCAAACGAGCCTTCGAACGAAAAGGAAAACTTGTTCGAATGAGAATACCTTCTCATTTGAACGAGGCAGGAAAATTTTGAAAAAAATTAAATAAACTATGCCCCAATTTATTAAAATAAAAAATTTGGTTTCGATTTTATTAAAGTTAAAACATCCCAAAATAAATTTAATGAATAAATTTAAACTCTTAATAGCATTATACCTTTACAGCGGAGATCCTTGAAACTTGAGATGTTGGATATTCAGTCCTTCATGATGGCTTTAATCGAATGGTAGTGGGATATGTCAAAATCTATGTAGGCCTAAGCTATGAGAAAATGACAGAAATTACGCTCTTAAAAATCTTCCCCTTTTGGCTATTCGGGTATAAAGATAAAATCAAAATAGAGATTACATTAAAATCCCCTAAGACAATGAACATATTTTAAAGCCCTACTAAACCCTAAAATGAAGAGGTTCAAGAATAATGACGTCTTCAAAATGACTTCTGTAAGGACATTTTTGCCCATGAGCAATTTATATGTCGTACGGCATTACACCGTTGAAGAAAATCAAGATCATACACTCATCAACGGATCCGAATATCAAAAGCAGAAGAGGAAACAAAGGGTGACAACCGGATCGGTCCGCCTGAATAAAAGAATCGATCCGGTCACAAACGGACCGATCCGTTACGCTGAAGGCCAGTATACCCCGGATCGATGGCAAACCGATGAAGCTGATAACCGAACCGATCCGATGTCAACCGGACCGATCCGCCTTTAATTAAAGAACCGATCCGATGTCAACCGGACCGATCTTCCTTAGACCCAGACCGGTCCGCCGAGGATAACTTCAATCAGATCGTGTTCAGATCGTGTTCCAAAATTTATGTCTCAAGTCCTCTTATTTAATCCCACTACGGGAAGTGGTTTTCTAAGACTTATTCACACGATTTCCAGAGAATTGAAAGCCCTAAGTCTTCACCTATTGAGTACCAATACTCTAGGTTTATTTGATTCACACAAATTCCATACATTTGTGAATCACTTTGCAACCCAGGAACGCACTTTTGCTGTTCAACCCTTTGTGGAGGAGACCGTTCTTCTTCTCCATTGCAGCCCTACTGGACAGGGATAGTTCCAGCCGCCGACTACAGAATCCGATACCTGAGGGTAATTCTTAGTCACTTGTATTTTCATTGTAATCCGATTGTAAGCCGTTTTCTTACAAATTATAGTGAAAATAAATGGTTTTGCCCCTGTGGGGGATTTTTCCTCAATTATGTGTGTTTGAATAACTCTTGCATGATTTCATATTGTTTCAATCACACCTAGTTGCATGTTTAGGGTTTGTTTGGGTTAAAAGGTGTTTAATATATAATTTGATCATTTGAACGCGAGCACACACGTTCTCAAATTGGTATCAGAGCAGGTTACACTAATCTATCGCGTATTCCTAATTTCTGCAAAATTCTTTCTAAGATATCAATTTTCTAAAAAATTGATTTTTGAAAAAGTGCGTGTTCAAATGGAGAAGTTATATAATAAAATGCCTGTTTTTGACGGGACAAATTATGCCTATTGGAAAGCCCGTATGAGGTCGGCTTTAAAAGCCATTGATGAACGTGTCTGGATTTTAGTTAAAAAAGGGTGGACTCCTCCCACCGTGACTGTTGATAATATGACCAACTTGAAACCTGACACTTCTTGGACTGATGAAGAATTTAAATGGTCATCTTTTAATTCTAAAGGTCTAAGTACTATTTCTGGGTCTGTCACACCTGATGAGTTCAAACGCATAATGACGTGCACCACGTCAAAAGAGGCATGGGATGTTTTACAACTCACCCATGAAGGAACTAATGCTGTGAAAGAATCTAAGTTGCAAAATTTGACAACTCAATTTGAAACCATCACCATGCATGAATCTGAATGCTTTGATGAATTTTATGCTAGACTTTCTGACATTGTGAATACTAGCTTTAATCTTGGTGAACATATTCCTAATTCTAGAGTTGTTAAAAATATTCTTCGTTCTTTGCCTAAGCATTTTATCCCTAAAGTCACTGTGCTAAATTCTATGGGTAATTGAAATACGCTAAAATTGGAAGAACTTGTAGGAGATTTGCAAACTTATGAAATTGATATGTTCCCTAAAATTGCTAAATCTAAAGATAAGGGAATTGCACTTAAAGCCCAAGAGAGAAGGAGTGAGGGGTCGGTTAGAAAAAGGGTAGAGTCATCTAGAAAGAGAGAGTCTGACACGTCAGATTCTGAGTGTGATTTTGACCTAGATGATTTGGCTCTTTTTGCAAAAAATTTCAAAAGAATTCTCAAATTTAAGAAAAATGGCAATTTTAAAGATAAAAAGAAATTTGAGAAAAATAAGTTTGAAAAGAAAAATGAAAAAGACTCCAAAAATCATCCTAAGAAAGAAAGTGAGAGATGCTTTGAGTGCGATGGTAGGGGTCATAGAGCCTTTGAGTGTGACAATCGTTTGAATAGAGAGAAAGGGAAAGTTGTTCTTAATGCTACTCTTAGTGATGACAGTGAGGTCGAGACGGTGGATTCAGGAGATGAGTCACCGCATGAGTGTAACTTCACCGCATTCATGGCCAGTCAAGTGATCACTCCTAGTTCTCTTCGTGACGATGAAGATGATGCTTCACAGGGACACCTCGACAGTGAGATTGATGAGAGTGAGGGGGAGGATGACTCAAGTGAGAGCGAGAGTGATATTCAACGCGCCTACGCTGAGTTATATTCTGAGTCATTTAAAACTAAAAAACGTAACAAAGCGCTAGTTCTTAAGATCACCGGATTAGAGGAAGATTTAATAAAGGCGAGAGAAAGAGAGTACTCCACCGTCATCGCCCTGAGAGAGAGAGAATCTGCCTGTGTCGAGAAAGAGATTCTGTTTAGAGAGAGTGTTTTAGAGATTGAGAGAGGGGACTTGACCAAACAAGTGGCTAGTCTTATGAGTCAGCGCGTGGAGACTCGGAAGAAACTTGAAGCCCTTGTTACCCAGCTGACTCATGATCTTGAGAAAGCACGGGAAGTCAAGGTACAAATCGAGGACAGATCTGGGAAGATGGGAAAGATGCTCCTCGGCCCCGCTTTAGGTTTTGGTGATCGGCAAGGAATTGGATATGATGGTGCCTTTACGTCCCAAATTGCACTTGGACCAGTTCCTGAGTTTACTACCACTCCTTATGGTCACCGACAAAAACCTCGAAGGAGAGTTCGACCAAGAAAGGCAAACCAAGGTCCGCTTTTGACTGTACTCTTTTGTACTTATTGCAAAAGAAAAGGCCACCTTAGGGAGTCTTGCTATAGCATGGGTCGGACACAACGTACTATTGCTCCACCACGTCATACTGATGAGTTTTCTAGTCTGAGAGAGCGAGTTGAGTTCTTAGCTGCCACGACTCAGAGTTTAATGGAAGAATTCTGACGGATGTCTTTGCCGTTAGTGAACGCTTCTCACATTCTAGCTAAAACCAACAACAACAAAGGCAAAAAAAAGTTCATTCCTGTTTGGGTACCTAAGAAAGATAAAAAGGCCTTCGTTGTTCATGTTGCTCTCAAAGCTCATAATACCTCACAGTGGTATTTTGATAGTGGATGCTCTAGACACATGACAGGTGATGCCTCATTTTTTACGACTCTTGAGGACTTTCAGGATGGTAGAGTCACCTTTGGAGATGGGAGCAAGTCTAGCATTATAGGACGTGGTACTGTCGAGTTACCTGGATTCCCTAAGCTAGAAAATGTTTTGTACGTCAAAGGTTTGAAAGCAAACCTTCTCAGCATTAGCCAGCTGTGCGACGCTGACTTTGCAGTAAAGTTTGACCAGGACGCTTGTAAAGTCTATAATCAAGCCGGTAAACTTTTGATGCAAGGGGTGAGGACCGAGGATAATTTCTATGGGACTGAGCCCACATCCTCACTTGTCTGCAACAGCGCCACGATCACTCATATGGATCTGTGGCATCAACGTCTAGGTCATGTGAACGTTAGAGATCTAAATCGCTTAGCTAAAAGGGACCTAGTATGTGGCTTACCATCTCTTGGAAAGTCAACTTCAACTGTTTGTGGACCCTGTCAGTTGGGAAAACAAATTCGTAGTCCTCATAGGAAGTTGCATTCCATTACCACCTCTCGTGTTCTTGAGTTGATTCACATGGATCTTATGGGTCCCACTCGTACTGAGAGTCTATGTGGTAAGAGGTACATCCTCGTGATGGTAGATGATTTCTCCAGGTACTCCATTGTAGGTTTTCTGAGAGAGAAATCCGATGCTGTAGAATTTTTAACGACCAAGTGTCGTGTCTTGCAAAATCAACACGGTGTCACTATTAACAGGATGCGTAGTGACAATGGCACTGAATTCACAGAAGCAAAGGTAGACCTTTACTGTGATAGCCTCGGGATCAAACATGACTTTTCTGTTGTGAGAACTCCTAAGCAAAATGGGATTTTTGAGAGAAAGAATAGAACGATCCAAGAGATGGCTAGATCTATGCTTCTAGGTCGTAAAATTTCTAGGAGATTTTGGGCAGAGGTAGTGTCTACTGCATGCCACACGGTGAATAGGGTGTATTTGCGTCCACACACACTTCAGACTCCTTATGAGTTGTGGACTGGCAAGAAGCCCAACCTGGCATATTTCCGTGTTTTTGGGAGTAAATGCTACATCCTACGGGATATAGAGCAATTAGGAAAGTTCGACTCTCGGAGCGACGAGGGAATATTTTTAGGATATTCATCGACTAGCAGAGCGTACCGGGTTTTTAACCTGAAGAGCTCTAAGGTTATGGAATCAATAAACGTCACCGTCCAAGATGACAAACCTTCGACGGTTATTGATCCTAACCTTCAGTGTGAGGATGAGGATTGTTCTGACAGTGATTTACCTGTTCCTCTCTCACACTCTGTGGACCCTACTCCTGTGTTAGGGGACACACCTGCTTGGGTTCGCAAGAGTCATGACCCGTCTGCCATTGTTGGCGATCCCACTCTAGGGGTCAAGACTCGTGCTCAGCTAGAGAACATTGTTAGCCATCTTTGCTACACGTCCAAAGTCGAGCCCAAGAACCATAAAGAAGCACTCAAGGATGAACACTGGATATCTGCTATACAGGATGAGTTGCTTCAATTTAAAAAGAACAATGTCTGGGAACTTGTCCCCCGGCCTAGTGAGACTAATGTGATAGGTACCCGGTGGATTTTTAAGAATAAAATGGATGAAAATGGTACCATGATCAGAAATAAGGCTAGGTTGGTTGCTCAAGGCTACACACAGATTGAGGGTGTAGACTTTAGGGAGACATTTGCTCCTGTTGTGAGGCTTGAGTCCGTCCATCTTCTGCTCGCCATCGCATGTCATCTGCGCTTCAAAGTATATCAGATGGATGTCAAGAGTGCCTTTCTGAATGGCATTCTACAGGAGGTGGTTTATGTGGAATAACCAAAAGGGTTTGAAGACCCTCAGCATCCAGAGCACGTCTACTATCTTAGAAAAGTCTTGTATGGTTTGAAGCAAGCACCCCGTGCTTGGTACGAGAGGCTTACTTCCTATCTCTTAGCTCGTGGCTTCAAGAGAGGGGGAGTAGATATGACGTTGTTCGTCAGGAGAGATGACGGTGCTATTTTGGTTGCCCAGGTCTATGTGGACGACATAGTCTTTGGATCCACATGCTCCCAGCATGCTCACCACTTTGAGGAGGAGATGAAAAGTGAGTTTGAGATGAGCATGGTTGGTGAGCTTACATTCTTCCTTGGTCTCCAGGTTCGTCAGCTAGAGGATGGGATGTTCATCTCCCAATCCAAGTATGCTAGAGACCTAGTGAAGAAATTTGGTTTAGACTCCGCTAAGCATGCACGTACACCTATGAGTACCACTACCAAGCTTAGTAAGGACACTTCAGGCAAGGACGTAGAGCAAACCTTATATCGGAGTATGATAGGTAGTCTTCTCTATTTGACTGCCAGTCGCCCCGACATCTCCCCGACATCGCCTTTAGTGTTGGAGTCTGTGCGCGATATCAGGCGTCCCCGAAAGAGTCACATTTACTTTCCCTAAAACGTATTATTAAATACATGAGTGGGACTCTCTCATACGGGATTTGGTATTCCTTTGATACCGATGACTGTTTGTCCACCTATTCGGATGCCGATTGGGCTGGGGATGTAGATGGTTATAGGAGCACTTCTGGTGGGTGTTTCTATTTTGGTTCTGCTCTTGTCTCCTGGCTGAGTAAGAAGCAAAATTCCATCTCTTTATCCACTGCGGAGGCTGAGTACATAGCCGCCGGGAGTTGTTGCACACAACTCTTGTGGATGAAGCAAATGTTGGAGGATTATGGGATTTCACAAGACACCATGATCATTTCTTGTGATAACACGAGCGCGATTCACATATCCCGTAATCCCGTCCAGCATTCGCGCACAAAACACATCAGGATACGTGAGCACTTTATTCGTCAGTTAGTTGAGGAGAACACTGTATCCCTGAGTTTTGTTCCCACCGACCGTCAGTTAGCCGATATTTTCACGAAACCTTTAGATGCCCTTAGATGCCCTTAGATTTGAGAGTATTAGGAAGTCTTTGGGGATTTGCACAGTTGACTGAGGGGTTGGTCTATGTCTAGAATAGGATGCTTTCTCATGTTCATATCATATGCTTCCTATTGCTAGTCTGTTTTATATGTACCATTGCTTCATTGTATAGTTTTTCTTTATTCTTTTTTGCTGTTTATATTGCTTTTGAAAAAAAATACAAAAAGATTTTCCGTTTAGAAAAATTTTAAGAAAAGCACAAAAAGATTTTATTTTGATAAAAGTTTTTTGAAAAAAAAAATCCAAAAAGATTTCTGTTTTTTGCTTCTTTTATGGATGAGCATTCAATATAGCCAAGTCACAACTTCATTCCATGTATCCATGTGACTGTTTGATAGAGATTTGAGACGCTACATCATTTCATCCATGTGCTTTACGTAGTATGGAGTCTTTGAGATGTAATTAGTGATATCTTCCTACATGTTTGACTACTATATCCTTTATTGCACACATGCACGACTATATTTGATTATTGCACTTGTCGTATCACATGTTGGCTTAAGTGTTTACATCTCAATTCTGTCTATACAATGTACAATATGCGATAAAACTTGACAAGATTGGAATGCCTGTAAAAACCGTTTTGGTGAGACTGTGTGTTTTTGTATAACGGGGAGGGGCTGCGAAAGGTAATCATCTATCCTTTGCGCAAAAGCCACCGTTAAAAAGGACCTAAAAAATGGAGGAATTTTTATATCTGAGGTCCAAAGAGGTTAAAAGAGCCCGAAAAAATTTAAAGGCAATAAAAAGCACTTCATGCCACATATGGGCCACTTAGGTTTCACCATCAATTCTCCAAAGTTTGAGAATTTAGAATGCCTCTATTCAAAATTATATCTGAGGGAGTTTGGTTGGAGAATCTTTAAACGGGTTTGCACTTCCTTGAAAGTCCTGAAAAAGCATAAAATCATTTTGGACGTTATTGGTGTGAAAATCACTTTGAGCTTTGATTTGTTGATTTGATTGAGCCAATATCTTATATTGTCATTATTTTACACCAAAGGAAGCATTTGAGTTCATTCGCTAGGAATATCCAATATTCATCGTGCACATATGTCATGTTTGTATGCAGTGATTTTCCTATCGAATTTGATCACACCACTTCATTTACGCTATCATCGACTTCGTTGCTTTGTGTTCATTCATGGTGTGATTTTATACCTATGACATCCCGCACTTGCTTGTTTGATTTGTTTCTCTCATTTGTCTATTTGGGGACATCATAAAAAGGAGGGAGAATGAATTATCTTATTATGGGGGAGATTTGAAAGTTTGAGTTTGCTCATATATTGGTATACATGTTTATTTCATTTCAAACTCGATATGTCACTTGGTATTTTTGCTTTGTCTCATGTGTGTAGGTAGTACATGGATTATCATGGATTGCACACCCTGATGAGCAAAGTGTTGAGATTCCTGCAGAATTGAAGAGAAAACGCTGTAGTCTTATTCAATTGTATCTTTCCAGTTTTGGGTTCATGGAAGGGTAGATTTGTATAGGCATTTTCATTTCTTTGATAATTCGGATGTTTGTTTTTATGTATGTACCGGCATAGACATAGGGGGAGATTTGTAAGGACATTTTTGTCCATGAGCAATTTATATGTCGTACGCCATTACACCGTTGAAGAAAATCAAGATCATACACTCATCAACGGATCCGAATATCAAAAGCAGAAGAGGAAACAAAGGGTGACAACCGGACCGGTCCGCCTGAATAAAAGAACCGATCCGGTCAACTAGACCGATCCGGTCACAAACGGACCGATCCGTTACGCTGAAGGCCAGTATACCCCGGATCGATGGCAAACCGATGAAGCTGATAACCGAACCGATCCGATGTCAACCGGACCGATCCGCCTTTAATAAAAGAACCGATCCGATGTCAACCGGAACGGTCTGCCTCAGACCCGGACCAGTCCGCCGAGGATAACTTCAATCAGATCATGTTCAGATCGTGTTCCGAAATTTATGTCTCAAGTCCTCTTATTTAATCCCACTATGGGAAGTGATTTTCTAAGACTTATTCACACGATTTCCAGAGAATTGAAAGCCCTAAGTCTTCACCTATTGAGTACCAATACTCTAGGTTTATTTGATTCACACAAATTCCATACATTTGTGAATCACTTTGCAACCCAGGAACGCACTTTTGCTGTTCAACCCTTTGTGGAGGAGACCATTCTTCTTCTCCATTGCAGCCCTACTGGACAGGGATAGTTTCAGCCGCCGACTACAGAATCCGATACCTGAGGGTAATTCTTAGTCACTTGTATTTTCATTGTAATCCGATTGTAAGCCGTTTTCTTACAAATTATAGTGAAAAGAAATGGTTTTGCTCCTATGGGGGATTTTTCCTCAATTATGTGTATTTGAATAACTCTTGCATGATTTCATATTGTTTCAATCACACCTAGTTGCATGTTTAGGGTTTGTTTGGGTTAAAAGGTGTTTAATATATAATTTGATCATTTGAACGCGAGCACACACGTTCTCAACTTCAAATGATGTATTCAAATCTCCACTTCTTCTTGTTCTTCTCTTGGGCACTTTTTCTGTATCGAGTGTAATATCAATATGAGATTCCAAAAGTACCTTCACACATGAAATAAATAAAATATCCCGTGATGCATTGAGTTTGACATGAAAAATAAAATTCATAAAAATTCTCCCCTATAAATCGAACTCAAGTAATATCTATTGTAATTTGTTCTTTCCCTTTTATTTTGTTCAAAATAGACAAGTAGACATTAATAATGAGATATAGAGAACATCACGAAAAGAATAAGATATCATAACAAAAACATATGATTGATAAACATACAATCATAATCACAAAGTCTCCATAAACTATTTTTGAAAATTTCATTTTTTTCCAGTATATGGAGAAACACAAAAATACCCGAATCATGGAAACGGAATGTAGTGATGTCAAAATTTCTTATAGGTTAATCAACATAGAAAAACATAACATATGTGCATGAAGGAATGAGACACCACTAACGAAAAATCTCAAAGTCTACCTTAGTGTAAAAATTGTGAACTCATGTGAAATTGACTTAACCTAATCAACTAATCAAGATCGTAAGTGATTTTTACATCAATAACTCCCAAAACTATCTAATGCTTTTAGATATTTTTATAGGACATGAAAACCCATTTATGTTCGACTTAACTCCCTTAAAATCTCACATATTGTAATTATTCTATCAATTATTTTGAAGAAATTAATGCTCATTTGTAGCAAAGCATCAATGTTCTAAAACTTGCCCTAACACTCCTATTTTTATGTGCCTTTAATCCTTTTGGCTCTTTTCTTTGCAAATGGTGGATTTTCACACAAAGTCAACATCTCTTTCACAGTTCGATTCTATTGCTTAAAATATACTACTACTCTTATAATAAAAAAAGGTTTTTATTTTTTATTTTGTTTGCAATCAGGGCAATGGTTCTTACATGCACTGCTTTTAGTATCTAATTTTTCACATTTGGTTCGTTTTAAAGGCAGAACTAAGATAAAAATGCTACAATAGACATGTGACATGTAAGTGAAATACTCAAATAAGACGACGCTCATGTGAATTGAAGGCGAAAAGTAGTCAAACATGTCGCAAGTTGTCATCACATCACATCTTAATGACTCCACCCATTATAAAACACATAAATAAAATGATGTCACGTCTCAAAACACTACAAAATATCCACGTGGATATGGAATGATTTAGTGACTTGGACATCTTTAATGCTCATCCACATATTGTGTAAAAAAATACAAAATTCTTTTTTGATTTTTCAAAAAGTTCATACAAAATAAAATCTTCGTCTTTTTCTATTTTTCTTAAAAATCGAAAATCTTTTTGTATTTTTTTTTTAAATTTTCAAGAAAAAGTAAACTCTTTTTGAATATTTCGAAAAATATAATTACAATGATAGCACATACAACCAATAGGGATATATGATACGAGCATGGAAAACACCATATTCTTACAAACATGTCTCAACCTCAATCATTAGGTTTGGATGATTTCTCCAAAAGAAATGATATCCTATGAAAAACCTCCATCAAATTATGTGAAGTTTTAACCAAATAGTCTACTTTCTGTAATACCCCGTACTTTTGGCTATATTTATTTTTGGGATTAATTAATTAAATGCGTATTAATTGGAAATTAATCCGGGGTAAAAATACTAACGAGATGCGAGTTGGTATTTGATTATGTGCATACATGTTTTTATATGAATATTGTATTATGAAAAATTTGTCGTGAGATTTATATACGGCAATTTGGGAATTTTGTTGAGACGCGTGTGACCGCCGCGTCATGGTATATTATTTTAATTATAAAAGTGATTTTTATTTTTATTATCCGTATGGTCGTTTTGAGTGCGCCAACGCGTCCGGAAGGGTCGAGATAGTCAGAAAACACTAGCCGGGGGTGTAGTTTGGATTCCGGGGTATTTTTAGGCCATACCGGCATCATAAAGGGTATTTTGGTAATTTTATATTTTGAGGAATTAAAAGTGACGAAAATTGGGAGTTTTAATCTGATTGGGAATTGACCCACTAAGCCACTAACCAACCCATATTAACCCATTAAGCTACGGAGGTTATCATTTAGGTTTCCAACTTTCCCAAAGAAAACCCTAGCCACCATAGCCACCTTTGGAGAAGGAAGCTTGGAGAGGGAAAGAAAGAGAAGGAATTCTGCAGAAACCTTTACAGAAATCAACACCAAATTCAGAGACAATCAAGGCAAGTGTTTTAATTATATTTAAATTCGTAGAATGTTCCTTCCATGTTAGAAAATTGAAGAGTATCAATTGTTCTTGAAAGATAATGAAAACCCATGTATTTTGAAACTTAGAACTTGAAATTTTGAGGAGGATTTGCATGTAGAATGATAGGTAGATGTTCATACTGATGATATTTATGATTGGATGAAATTTAAGACGGATTTAAATTGGGTAAATTCATGATTTAAAATTTTAGGGTTTGTGTTCTTGAAATATTGGGGGAAAGTGATGAGATTTGATGGTTTAATGATGATTGGGAAGAATTAACTCCGTAAATTACATTAGTTTATAACCTTGATATGATTAGGATTGATTAGAGACCTTAAAGTATTGTTGGGACAAATTTTAGAAGAGATTTGAGGAGTAAAAATGGTGAAAAACGAGATTTAGAAAAATCTGGGACGAAGCTGGCAGGTCGTTAGAAGCCCCTCCCCAGGTCGTTCGAACGAACTGGTTCGAACGAGCTTCTAACGAATTGACCAGTCGCTTCTAACGAAAGGGAACTTCGTTCGATAATCTCGTTCGAACGAGATATCGTTAGAAGGTACAGTTCGTTCGAACGAACTGGATCTCGTTCGAACAGGCTCGTTCGAACGAGACTTCTAACGAGTTGACAGTTTGGGACTTTTTGGACTGTTTTGATTTTTGGACTCCCGTAAACTTGTTCGAGGATATAGATAACATTCCGATGATGATGTAATAATAGAATTGGGACTTTTGGGTATTTATGAGAAGGAAATTATATACGAGAGTTAAATTAAATGGACGGTTTGGGTTGAGACGTGAGTGTCTACTACGACGTGAGAATAAATTATGGCGCGTATGATTATAAACCGGAATAGTATAAATTGTGATAATTATAAGTTGGTACGAGAATGCGACATGTACTACGATTAAACTACGGGATTACTAAAGACGTGTGTTTACTGAGTATTGGTATAAAATTGTGTGTATGACATACCTACCATTCTTGCTATCACGGGAGGTTTGCGTTTGCTTAGGGCCCTCTAATCCTTGTGTTGCCCGGATTTAGACTGGTTACCTTGATGAACATAGGTCATAGAAAGACTTATTGGGATATTAATAAGTCCGCTGATCGTGGGAGCGTAGGTATGTGCGTGACCCATGTGATGTGACTGTGTTCGCCTCCATTATTTGTGATGTTGTTATCTGTGAGCTATTCCTGAGAGATTCGGAATATGTAATCCTTATGTACGTGATGTACCGGGATGGATAGCAGAGTATGTGTGCACCACAGCTTAGTTCTCGGGGTGCTTGTATTGTATATTTATGATGTGAATAATATACATTTAATTAATGGGAACCTTCATGTTAATGTTGTGAATATAATTACGGTATTGTTTCGAGAAATATAACGAGTTAACTGATAGTGATATATATTGCATATTGAGCATATGAGTTTACGTTAAACCCCTACTTAATTACGAGCGTTATAATGTTAATAGAACCGAGTAATAAGGGTAGGACCTATGACAGTCTAGCTAGATATGATGGCACTTAGCTAGTAGTTTGTGTCGTTATACACGGGTACTTACGTTAGGAGTGCACAGTTAGACGAGAGGTGAGAATATCATGTGAGTGCACGTCCTAACATGTACTTTGCATTTAATGTTTTAAATGTTTTTAAAGCACTTGCAGGTTTTTAAAATATAACTCCACATTCGGGCTCTGATCCGTTTGCTTTTCAAATCTATTTTTCTTTGTAAAACCATTTTAGGTGCCCAGCCACAAGGACACCATGCATAGGATACTCATTCAGGTGACGAGCTGTAGCTGTTTGTGGAAGCTACAGGGATTTGCTTGTAGACGCTTCTATGACTTGGATTCCAGATTCATTATCTATCAGTTGTAGGGCATGTTGCCCATTTCTATTAGAGTTACATTTCCATTATAGTTTTCAGACTTTGGCATGTATTGATTTAGTATTCAGTTTACTTTCCAGTTGTGGGATTGTAGCGAGGAGTTTTTCCTCCAGTCTTTATTTACTTTATGTGATGGTTATTCTATTTACTCCTTATGGTGAATGGTGTTATTATTCTTTATTACACTTGTTGCTTGTTAATCAGACTTTAATTAAAATTTGGCACTTACTTTTTAAATACTAGGTGGTTAGTAATAATAAAAATGTTTTCGACAGTGATGCTATTAACTGAGCCAACTTGGCATTTTGAATTAATTTAATAAAGGAGTAGCTACCCGGTATTTAATTAGTCGGGATGTCACACTTTCTCTCTAAAACTGTAAAAATCTATCATGTAATGTGCAAGAGCATGCGGAGTAATATGTGTGGGAATGCATGTAAGAACACGTGTAGGTACTCGTGTTGTAGCATATTGTGAAAGATACCTATGTGACACTCTACCCAACTTAAATAATAATTCCCTAAGGTGACCTCTTCACTTCCAATAGGAACAAATATATACGAGCTTGGGTCCAACTCTCTCAAAATGTCTAAGACGATCTCTCCCAGGTGGTTTAGGTTGAGGTCCATAAGGATTTAACACGAACATGAGAACTCGCTCCGATGAAACATGGGAACTGGACGCATCATCATAACCTATTCCTACTCTCTGAACATTACCCAAAGAGTGACCAAGGAGAATCTTTTATACCTTATTAGATGTGTCCTATAATGTAACCTTGACCTCCCGGGCACGTTAGAGATCTCTCTCAAGTTAGGATACATGGTCTTCAAGTTTCTCATGAGTCTCTAATGAAGATTGAAGATATTCCATGAGACTAGCCACGGTGTTAGTCAAATCGCTCTTTTCTCGGCATAAAATGATCAAATTCTCACATAAGAAAATCTTCACCTTTCCAAGTTGACTCGTCAATGCCTCACACACCCTGAAAACTTTCACCTCTCTCTCTAAATCAAACACCCTAAGAGACAAATTATTATTAATCTTTTTTTCTTCAATATCTCAGTGTATAAAGATCACTAAAAGCCTTTTGGAAACCACCTTCTCCCTCACTCAAAATACCATTCTCACTCTCATTATCTGTTGAATAACTCAATACATCATCGAGGCTTTCTTGTTTAGATATGTCCTCATCATCATCAGACAAACTAGAAAAACTCATGTGAGCCATGAACGCAACGCATGATTTATTTGGTGATTGTCCCCCTGAATCTAACGAGTCGATATTACTATCGCTAAGAGTGTCTTTACTTGCAATCTCTTTGACTTTTATCTTTAGCTTAGTGGGACACTCATGTTCCTTGTGCCATTTACCCTCGCACTCATAACACCTTTTATCTTCTTATTTCTCACCACTACTCTAGGCCTCAATATTATTTTTATCCTTCCAAAACATTATTTTTATTAAAAAAAATTCTTTGGAAAATTTGAGAAACTTAAAATTTTGCAAACAAAGCCGAGTCATCAACATCAAAATCTCTCTCAAATTCAGACTCGTAAACTCTTTCTTTCTTCTTTTTCTTAGTTTGAGTCTTTAAAGAAATCCCTACCTCCTTAGGTTTAATGGTTTTAGGGAACATATCTGTCTCGTGTGTCAGAAAGTCTCATACGAGTTTCTCTAACCTAAGAGTGTCTAAAATCTATAAGGAGTTTAGCACGGTAATCGTAGGAATAAAGAGGGAATGGAGTGATCTCAAAATCTTTGTCATAACTCTCATTTTCGATATTTACTCACCCAAATTAAAACTTGAATTAACAATGTCCGATAAATGGGCATAAAACTCACTGAATGATTCAGAGTCTAACATAGTGATGGTCTCAAATTTGATGGTAAAATTTTGAAGCTTTGACTCTTTCAAAACATGGATACCCTTGTCAGTGTGTTGGAGGGTATCCCATACTTCTTTAACATAAGGCACGTCATGATACGATGGGACTCATCAAGGGTGACCTCTCCAACAATAACACTAAGTCCATGACAGTTAAAATTACTCCACTTAAATTCCTCACCAGTCCAGGAAGAAATAGGTTTAGGGCTAATAACATTATCAACAATTATCATGGGTCCAGTCCACCCTCATTCACAAACAATCTAGATTGGCTCATCTATGGCTATTAAGACAGACATTATCTTATCTTTTCAATATGCATAGTTTGTACCATCAAATATAGGAACTCGGTTATACAAATTCTCCACTAAAATAAAAATTTTCAAAGATTAACAATTTTTCAAAAAATTGATATAAAAAAAAAATTGTGGAAAAAAGCACACAATAATTTCCTGCAACATACTCTGATACAAATTTGTAAAAGGGTGCGCTATCGGGATCTTAATGGAATTTTATATAATTAACTATCCAACACACAAAAATCCAAATTTTATCTTTTTATCTTATGACATATATCTAGGTGATAAAACATATAAATTAAAGCATGCAAACAAATTAGGAAAATTTAAGGAAAAATCTCATGTGGTCAAAACCTTTTATTTTCATCACTATTGAAATATTACAAGAGAGTTGACGTACAAATTACTTGATAATCTCCACAAGTATAATGCCATACTCTTGGAAAATCTCTAAATAATACTACTTAGTGAGGAGTAGTCCTTATGAGGACTTCCATTATCGGTATTCACTGATCAACTTATGTCTTCAACAATGATCCCCTCAAGAATCACAATGTCAACCATGAAGAAACTCTCTCCAAAAGAGTTGTGTATGCAAGGATACAAATTATAGGTTTAAACTAATTCACTCAAATAGATTTTAGGAATGTGATTTGTGAATCAAAAGAGTTTTCTAAGCTTAAAAGTATAATTTTTTTGCAAAAGGCATGCAAAAACAGCTCTTGCCAGAGTCTTCACAAAAATAAACACGAAAAAGGTTTTTATAAGGCATTCACAAATTTCAAGGCGACACCATTCATTCTAACAAAAATAAGTTTCGTTCGAACGAGAACAACATATTATTAAAATGAAAGACAAGTTTGTTTGAACGAAATGACATCTCATTTGAACCAGATGCTATCCACTTTTTTAGAAAACTCCTTATTTCCACTTTTACACACATCAATTTCCAAAACGCACATTTGCTTTGAAAAAAGTCAAATCTCCGAGTTGTCTCTTTTTGAAAAGTTATTAATTTCCTTTTTGTACATAATTTCTAAAAATAAGCATTTTTCTTTTTACATCGAGTCCCAATTTTATCTCCATATTCGCAAAAAATGAAAAACCTTAGCAATAAATTAAAGTGGATATAGAGTAAGTCATTAAACCAAGATAAAACCAAAAATAAATGCATTTATCGTATATATTTTTTTTAGAATTATTACACCTCTCATGTATAAAAAGAAAGAAATAAGATACATCGAGGTGTAGCTCGGACCCCTCAAAAAACCAAACCTCAACCTCCACGGTATACACGCTTCCTCCTATAACGAGCAATTGACCATCCACTCCCGGAGCCAAAACTCTCATCAAATGTGGCCGGCAGTACCAGACAGACATTGCTAACTTCCTCACGTAGGCTGACATCGATGTCATCCAGTCCTTCATGTCCCTGAGCCAGGTGGTCTACAGATGGACAGTCTGCAAGAAAAATGAACAAAAATAACAAAAATCAAGCAAGTCAGTAAAGAGAAAAAGAAAATAGGAAAAAGAAATAAAAAGAGGAAAGAAAGGAGTATACCTCAGTTAGGAGGGCATAATCGAAAATACCCACCAACCCTCCACCGGTGCATGGGGGTAGTGGTACATTGAAAATATTTTCCTGTTACTCAATTGAAAATAATAAGATAGAGTATAGATCTGAATAAGTAGATCCTCCTCCGCTCTCGCAGTCGTGAGCGCTGTGGCGTGATGTCGTCGGTATACTGGTACCTCACCCTGAAGCAGTAGTAGGCGGAGGCATATTATCCACATCATATATGCAAGAACACATAAATCAGTTGATCACAAAATTCAGGTTATCATAGCCCGTCATCATATCAGTGTAGAGCGTATAGGGATTTTCCTCCATCGATGTTGTCCTGGCCTCATCTATCATTTCTATCACCCACCTCATGTATTTTTAGTAGAACTTATGGTGGGACCTCCACCTCTCCCTCTATAATCTGACACACCACCCTCGTCTTGAGGTACCAGACATATCCAAACTACTTCTCCAATAACCGTCTCATTTGTGCATGTATGCTCGTAGTCCCCGTGGCCCTCGAAGTAAGATTCAAAAGGTAAAAGGTCACCTATATCCCGAGATAAGAGTCAATAACTATCTAGAAGCAAAATATTCCGAAAACTAAAAAAGAGAAGAAAAATCAAAAACCTAATCTGGTTGATTATTAGGGTGTTCATTGCCACCCACACATCATTCACGGCAAATGATTGGTTCAAATTCCTATTCAACTTTCTCCACCGGTACATCCTGCAGAAGTCTCCCAGCTCGCTCCTTATCACCTAATAGATCCACATCTGAAAAAGGAAACCATCAAGAATCATGAGAGAAAACAAAAAAAGACTGTAAGAAAATAAAAAAGGAATTTAAACTTAAAGATTACCTCCAAATGGGTCCCATGAACATCTCTTGACATCATCGATGGAACGCAACAAAAGAAGAAAACATGGATTCTAGAGTGATGCTCCCCAATCATATAGGTGGATGTTCAAAATAATTCGCAAATACGATAAAAACCAAAGATAAATGATGTCGTCACTCGTCGCCACCACATACCCTCCTAGCTGAAATGAATAAGTGGATTGCATGCCTCACCTACCACTCATTCATCTCATCAATTCGACTATATACCAGAGTCTCCTTCAGCATTGATATAAGGATTGAATCCCCCAACATGATTCTTTCGACATGCCCCAAGGCAGCCTGCACTTCTGCCTCCGTGACTCGTAGAGTAGGGTCCACCAACATCTGATGACTAGCATAGTCTAGCCTCGTTCACTACTGAACATCGACTAGAGTAATAATCATAACACTAATCCCTACATGGAATGTCTGGGTTGTATCCCACCACCTCTCATTCAGTGCGCATAACACCACAGTAGAATGTGGCGTCTCATCCAATGCACCTGTCAATGTGCCAAACTTGGTGGACAACAACATCCACCATACTACCCTAGGAAATCGGTCCTAAATGTTCTTCATCAAAGTCGTCCCTTGGGACAGGATGCTCGATGAAACTATGTCACTCTACAAGAAACCAAGGAAAACCCTTCATTAGCCTAAGAATAAAAAGGGAAAAGAAAAAATGGAAAACCAAAGGACAAATACTTTCTCATCAGTCACTGACTCAAATGAGTCATATGTAGTCTTATTTCCCAAAGGAAGTGGCACCATAGCCCGCCACTCAAAATTTTCCCAGTCATCACATGCACCCATTTATTGTTGGTGTTGCTAAAAGTACTCGACATTTTAGATCTTATGCAAAATGGACTCGAAAACAACTTTTAGAAATAAAAAGAAAGAAATTCAATCACTTGGAGGTGTGAAAAATGAGGAGGGGTCGTCCCCTTTTTATAGAAGGCTAATAGGTATGTCGATCAATAGTCCCCTAGTCCTTCCTATTGGCAATGCCCTTTCCCCTTCCCCAATAAGCCCAAGAGTTCGTGTCCTATGTCAATAGGAACCTCCCTAGACCTGCGCATCGATAATCCCCTCAAAATTTTGTCACAACAATGCTAGAAAACTCCAAAAAAATCCCAAAAAATTCATAAAATTCCCAAAATAAATCCCCATAAAGTCGCGGATATTTGTTATCCGAGAAAAACACATGTTGAAGATCCAAACCAATTAAAAACCCTTATGAACACCTAGAAGGAATGTCGACACTCACTTTTATCGCCAGGATACTCCTCGACGGAACCAAAATTCCATAGTGCGCCTGTATACTTTACGTTTTTCCCCAGCAGAGCCACTCCCCATAAACTTCATCCTTAGGTCCATAGAATTGACCTCAACCCGCAAAATTGGTCGCTACATATTTAGGTCCACAAAATTGACCTCGACTCACTGAATCTGTTGTTGTAACTTTAGGTTCATACAATTATATCTTTAGGTCCGCAAAGTTGACCTCAACCCGTAGAATTAGTCGTTACATCTTTAGGCATATAAAATTGACCTTGACCATCTAAATTAGTAGCTATAAATTTAGGTCCAAATAATTGACCTCGACCCGCTGAATCAGTCGCTACATCCTTAGGTCCATAATATTGACCTCGACCCATAAAATTAGTCGCTATATATTTAGGTCCGTAGAATTGACCTCGACCCACTTAATCTGTTTCTATAACTTAAGATCCACATAATTGAACTTGACCCGCTAAATTAATCGCTACATAATTAGGTCCGTCGAATTGACCTCGACCCGCAAAATTGGACGCTACATCTTTAGGTCCACAGAATTTACCACAACCTACAAAATTGGTCAACTCATGCTTCAAGTGAGTATAATTGACCTCTACTTATAGAATTTATTGATACAACTCCATAGAATTGACCTCATCCTGCAAAATTGGTCATCATATCTTTAGGTTCAGAGAGTTGACCAGGACCTGTAGAATCATTCATTATATCTTTATGTCTGTAGAATTGACCTCGACCTATTGAATCGCTCACTATATCATTACATCCACAAAATTAACCTCAATCCACTAAATCGATCGTTACAGCTTTAGGTCTACAGAATTGACCTTAACCGGCTGAATTTTGGTCATCACACTTCTACTCTATAGAATTGACCTCAACCCGAAGAATTGGTCGTTACATCTTTAGGTTCGCAGAATTTTCCCCAACCTGCTGAATTGGTCACTTCACTCTCTAGGTCCACAATATTGACCTTGACCCGCTAAATCGATCACTACATCTTTAGGTCCACCTAATCGACCCCGATCCTCTGAATTGGTCATAAAAATCTGAGGTACGCAAAATTGACCTCGACTCTCTTAATCAGTCACCTCTGTCCCTTAGGTCCGCATAATTGACCTTAGTCCTCTTCTCTAACATCTATAAGGAGCTTATGTTTCAATAAATTTTACTTATTCCAAGCTCGCCCACTAAGGGGCTCTATAGACACCCCATCTTAGGACCCCCCACCAAGCACTTCCTTAGGTCCCAAACACTCACATACTCATCATAAATACTAGGTCACACTCTGAATACAAATCTAGTGACCAACGGGGATATCGAGCCCCGTTTCACCTTGGTCAACTCTTTGACCTAAGCGGAGCATAATGATATCTCTAGGGGCTCTGAATCCCCTTTCCACTGGTCCATAACGTGCATGAATCGACCTCATGGTCCGCATAAATGATTCATTTTTCTTTGGTTCAAGTGGGTTTTCTTGAAGCTTTAGAGTTTTGGGGGTTTAAAACACTCAAGTGGGTTTTCTCAGTTTCTCTATAGAAACTCAAGAAATGTAATGACACAAACTTTGGATAATGAAACCTTATTTATAGGAATTTTTCTATAAGTTTAGATAGCTGGCAGGTAGTTTTTGATGTGTTAAAGCTTGTGGAAGGTTCTGCGCTCATGCTGGGGTAGTGTGGTCATGGCCTATCATTAGCATGGTCATGGATGCAAGATTACAATCATGGGTACAATGGGCCTAAGCCTTTTGCTTCATTATTCTTTTTTCTGCTTATGTGGGATCTATGCCATATGTCACCAGTTTATGGGTGGACACATTTTGGGTATATCAGATTCCCTAAAGTCTTAGTGGAAAGAGGAAGGCGATTTTGTGTAGGAGCTTTATTTCTATCCGTGGACATTTGCTCTGATGCCGTGGCTATGCTTTAGTCAACCTAGATTGACCAGATCTTGATGAGGTTGAAGCCTGTGTAATAATGAAGCCAAGGAATGATAAAATATATAATTCTTTGACGTCCCACTTTCTTATATAAATGGGATGAGGCTATGACCTCATATTTTTTTGGCGTATCTCCGATGAACCTTCGGCCTCTCTTTATCCCTCAATACATGTTGGTTACCTTCGATTTTTCTACATTTCCTATCGTACTTTGCTTAATTTCGTTTCTTTATTTTTATTTCCTCCACTAATTTGTTGAATATCCATCGCATTTCATGTTGAAAAGATAAAACGAAAAACTAGGTTTTTATTTTGGGTTTGCAAATGCTTAGTCGTTTCATTTTTCGTAATCTAAAATTTCTTTTTGTTTTGGATATGAATATTGAACATCAATACCAAATTATATTAAACCCTAACCCTAAATGTTGAATTGGACTAAGTTGTTTACATTTATATATTAGCCCTTTGGGTTTTTGGCATTTCTAGAATTTCGAAGGAATTTTGATAGTTTGAACTTGGTATGTTTCTGATGGTTTTAGATCATCTTAGGGTTAAAATTAGTTGGTTGGGATTAATTTAGGGTAAATTTTGGGTGTTTTAGGTTTGTTTTGGGATAAGAATATGAACTATAGTCCATGGGTATTCTTGGTTAGAAACCCTAGGTTTTGGTGTTTTTGATCTTGTTGAATCATATAACATTGGGTTTAGGTGTTTGTCCTCTCAGGCTGTGGATGGGTGTTACCTTAAATAAATGGTTGTGGTTTTATTTGTTTGGCTACGTTCCTTTTTATCTAGATGTGTCCTTGGACCTGCCTTTCAACTATTTTTACCCTTGGACAGCTCTTAACCCTTTCGTAGATTCTGACCAACTTTATACTAGGATCTTATTATGTCTAATGTTGCGGCCTTTATTTACTAGCGATCTTTGAAACTTGTGCTTTCTACATTTTGATCATAATGGCTACAACCTTTAATTGTGGAACCCCCTCTGTTTTTATAGGTTCTTGTCATAGTCTTATGCATTGAAACTCTTGGGAGTACTTGGAGGATTTTTAGAAAAGGCACTTTGGTATTCCTCCTCCTGAAGAGTTGCGTATAAAATCATTTAAAATAAGTAGGATGTTTAAGTTGAAGGAGTTTTTGACTTACTTGTATATCGATTCTGACTCCGCGAAATCTTCTGATTATAGAGGTCTAGTAGAGGCTGCATAGGGTAGTCAGAGAGAGAAGGAGGAGATTTACTCCACCAATAATCAAATGTCTATTGAAAGAACATCCACGACCCCAACTAGTGAAGCTTATGCTGCTGAGGCTAGAAACACCGAGTTTTAGCCTTCCATCTGCGGAACAAAGTCTTTTAGGGATCCTGCGGCCCATAACCATCCTTGTATCATGAATGGGGATTGGTTTTCCCAGCTTGTTGAGGCCTATGAATTTCTAATGGGTAAAATATGCACCCTTCCCTCCACAAACAAAAAGGATTTTCTGCGGTCCTAAATGATGGGGTATACTTCCCCTCCATTCTTTTCATATGGAGCTATGAATTCTCGTTCCAGTTCCAATTCAAAAAATATTAAATATGATGAACTTGGTCCCACTCCATGTTAATCCTAGTGGCTAGAGAACTATCTTAGATTACTTGGTCATCCGAAAGAATAAGTTTGGGAGAGCTATAATTGATGCGGATTGCCTTGACTTCTACAGACCTTAAGAGAACACTATGGAAATCCATGGCAATATTACATGGGTCCACAGAGAGGAACCAGATACGTGATGAGGGGGCATAATTATTGTATAAAAAACTAAAAAGGCAAATACTTTTATATTTCTGGGCAACTTGGGAAGTTCGCTTCAATGAGTGTGAAAGGGAGAAGGCTCACAGACTGCCACGATCTTGGGGTCATCCCCCTAGTTAAGGTAACTCTTGGAACCACCGCAAACTTATTTTTACACTTCGTATTGCAACCTTTAATTTCTACATGCTTGGAGTTATGTACCACATAGTCATTGTTCTAACTTCCCCTTCTTGCATTTTGTGCAGGTTTTACCCCTTCTGAATGACAAATAAAGATAATTGAAATAGCGATCTTGATCTCTGATAAGAAGAATTAATTCCTTATCATGGTCACTCTATATGCTTTATTTGAACTTGGTTACTACATATCCTACACTGTTTCTTATCGCAGAGTTTTAGTTTATAACTAATGCTTCGCTACTTAGGCACAATTGCGGACGGTAAGCCCACTATGGAAATTTATTGTGACTTGCTACTTTCATAACTCGATGAGGTGGAAGATAATGTAAAGACCCTTAATCAGGCTCCATGCAAGTCTAAAGACATAAAAAAAGGAAGTTGACAAAGTTGCTGTCTTAAATGTTATTTCTACTGCTATTGGCACACAGGTCACTACACCAAAAAGACCAAATTGTCACTTTTGAGCCGGCCACCCTTGTCACGATCAATGACCTTGACAAAAAAATATGCATTTTTTATCACGGTCATTGATCGTGATAAGACCGTGACAAGAACAGTTATCACGGGCATGTCACGGTCATTGACCGTGACAACCTTATAAAATTATCACAGTTAATGACCGTGATAGGTTCGTGACAAGTTTGTCAGTAAAAAAAGCCTTCCCTCTTCTTTTGTCCCACCATTTTCTATTACCTCCATTATCTCTCTCTAAGAGACTGCTCTCTCTCCCTCTAACAGGTATTTTTTCTTCTCTCTTTCTCTTTCATTTGCATATATGTGTGTATGTGTGTGTATATGTGCTCGTGTGTGTGTGTGTGTGCGTGTATAGGGTTGTGTGTGTGAGTACATGTGTGTGTGGTGGGCAGGAGGGGGCAGGGGGTAGTGGGGCGGGTGGATTTGTGTGTGTGTATTTATGTGTGGGGGGTGGGTTTGAGTGTGTGCATTTGTATGTGTGTTTATGTGTAGCGGGGCAGGGGGTGGGGCATTTGTGTGTGTGTGTGGGGAGGGGGGGGGGGGGTTGTGTGTGTGTGCAGGTGTGTGTGGTGGGGGGGGGGGGGCAGGGGTGTCGGTAGTGGGGAGGGGGTTGTGGGGAGGGGGTGTGGGGTGTGTATGCGTGTGTTGAAATTAATTGGTGTTTAGTTTAGGACTCTAAATTAATTGTTAATGTTGATTTAGGATTTGAAATTAATGTTTAGTTTAGGACTTTAAATTAATTGTTCATGTTGATTGGACATTATAAATATTGTTTCTTTATTTTTATTAAGGTTTGAAATTGTTATTATTGAATTAATTGAGTAGATGAATTAGATGGAGTACGGGATACACATTTGTTGGTTTGTTGTTGCTTGTGGATTATATTGGACGAAGGTGGTTGAATTTTTTAAAAATAATTAATTTAATTAACACAAATAAATTCGTAAATAATTTTATTGTCTTAATTTGTTGAGCTGGTTAATTTTGGAAGTGGCACGACCACTGGAGTATTGTTAAAATGGGGGGAGGGGTAGTTTTCGACTTTTTCCTAAAATTACTTTGTGTCACGACCCGTTCGAGAGTGGCATGACCACGGACTTATCATAATTAAATGAAACATACCTACAATTACACATAGTGCACATAGATACTAGCCTTCTAGTTCTTATGCGTACACCTTCATTAGCCCTTAAACCTGTTTGAGAGTCATTACCCATGTAATGAGATCTTTCGAATTGTCCCGTTTGGATAGTTTGGGATGACATAATTTATGTATAATAATATTATTAGTGGCTTAAAGTTGTTACTTTTGTAGGAACTTTTGCAGTCATAACCTAATGTTCTTTGAGTACATACTAGATTGGCAAGTGTGAGTGTTATTTCAATTGATCAATTGAAATAACACTCACACTTGCCAATCTACGTCGTGTACTTGGAGAACTATGGGGATATGATGCCGAATTTTTCTCAAAGCATAATAATGTGCATGAGTTGTTAAGTATATTACATAAATATGTGGTCTTGAATGGGATAGGACCACTCACCCTTTAGAGGAGATGGAGGAAATAAGAATTACTATTATAAATCAAAATTTAAAAATCGAATATAAATAAGACATAATTAATTGAAACATACTATAAATCTAAGTTTTGTTTATACTAATCCATGAATATACACTTCTTACGTTTAATAGGTGATTGTTTGTAGTAGCTGTGATGGGATATCCAAAATACAAAGAGTGGATTGGGGAGATAAATAGAGTGGGGGATGTGTTTCGCAGAGGTGCTAATGAATTTGTGAAATATGCAAAGAGATATTATAATGATGAAGAGTTTCCATGTCCGTGTGCTAGGTGTAATAATGGTAAGTTATTTGAGTGGAAAACAGTTGAACTACATTTGTTAAGATTGAGTATGCTAGATAATTATTGATTTAGGAGTTTTCAAGGTGAATTAAAAGTTCTTTTTATCCCCTAACAACCTTCACGGGGGTGACGTAGACCATAATATGTTAGAGGATTTAGTTGATGATGCGTATGAGTTCATGAATTGGAGGAGAATGAGGTCACTGACGATATACAAGGTTCAGGTGCTCATGAAGATATCATGATAAACCTTGACAATGACTACCAAAGTTTAAAATTTAAGGTGACCCAACCGTTATACTCTGTCTCTGAGAAAGATCAAACAACTTTACATGCCATGGTTGGTTTTCACAGTTTGAAGATGCAATACGATTTGTCTGGCAATAGCGTAACCGTAATTCTGAATTGGGTGAAGGGCTTACTACCCAAGGAGAATACGCTTCCAAATAGCTATCATGTTATGAAGAACATTTTGAAAGGTTTGGGAATGAAGTATAAATATTCATGTTTGAGTGTATGACTGCATACTATATCGAAAGGAGTATGAAAATCTCGATCATTGATCGGTATGCGCTGAACCTATATATGTCCAATCAACTAGAAAGGAAGGCATAAGATCAAACGTGCCTCAAAAAGTGTTGAAATATTTTCCCGTTGGGCCTATATTAAAGAGATTTTTCACAGTACCATGGATAGCGGAGGTAATGACTTGGCATGTTAGGGCAGAAGTAGGGGATAATCTCGTGCATCATCCTATTGATTGTATAGCTTAGAGGAGGATGAGTTATGAGTATCCCGATTTTGCATGAGAATAGCGTAACATTCATTTGGCTATATCAACAGATGGTTTCAATCCATTTGGAAATCTAAGCACCAATCAGAGTGTATGGTCAGTGATCCTATCCCCATTCAACATCCCTCCTTCACAGTGTATAAGATCTGAATTTTCAATGATGTATTTGTTGATACCTGGGACAAAGGCACCAAGTGCTTGGAACTGATCACAAGGGGATGACAAGGGGGTAAGCTCGCGGGTGGCCAAATCTAGGATCATCGGATTGGAGACAAGCAACACTAGGTTGGGTCATCAGGTGGACTCACATGACGTGAAGCTATCAAGGTTGGAGGCGATGGTCCAAGATATGTGCTCATTCGTGAAGCGTTCGTTGGGAGAAAAGGTCAAGGGGAAGAGATATGTTCCCAGAATTGTGATGGTCATTGACTTTGACAAGTCCAACTTGTCAAGGTCAATAACCATGATAACCCGACATATTTGTTATAGTGGGTGGAGGTTGCTATTGTGGACCCTCAAACTATTGTACTATCTTATGATTATGCGGCCAACATCTCTATTGTTGGTCTAGATTCCCTAGATGGGGGAAGAGACCATGGAACAGTTATCTCCACCCACAACTTGGTCTTAATATCCCCTCAGCATATAACTATCGCGATTAATGCCAACGTTCCCACTTCACAAAGTAAGCCAGAAAAGGCTAGTGGTTCCCATCCATGGCCTCAAAAGTAGATCCTATCTCTCACTAGGATACTATAACCATTGTAGTTCCCTTAATGAGGAAAGTCATGAATCCTGAGGACCTTGAACTCCTTATTAATGAGGATGCAGAGGGTGTATAGGAATACACACTCCATGGCCTTTTCAGGGTAAGTTGTTCACTCTATAATTTTACTTCCATGGACATCTTTTATTTATTTATCTTAACAATTCTATTTTTATTGTTTTTAGTCTACTGAGATAACCATGAACCAAAGGTACAAGTATGAGGAATTTTATAAGTTTTACCAGGCCACGAAATGCTCCCACCAGTATGAGTTAGAGGATGCCTTGGTCTCCTCCTTTGACACTAGGAAGAAGTATGCAACTGCTACCTTTTAAGCCTAGAGCATCGATGCTCATGCTAAGGTTGAGGCCATTAACAAAGCAAATCAGGAGGCTGAGCTTAATTTTAAAGAGGCCGTAGAGGACCTAAAGATGTTAGAGATTATAAGGCAGGCCACAACTAGTGAAGATAAAGTTTCTCATCTTGATTTGAAGATCTAAGGCCTAGTCCCAACCAATAGAACGAAACTGAAGAAGATGGTTGATAATGGTGTTTTTGCCATGAAGAAGGCTTCTAAGGATGCTGTGTCTAGTTATAGAACTTCCTAAAACTTTTTTCTCTTCCACAATAAGTCATATATCCACGTTTATAAAGAGATGAGGCATAGGATTGCTAAAAACTACCCTGATGCTAAGGACAATATATATGCCTAGAGGTTCACTAATACTGAGCACACACTTTATGTGGAAAAACTTGAGGATGTAGATGAGCTTTCCAGGAAGCAAAAGGAAGAAGACATGGTGCCAGCTGATGAGGAGGTTAATGAGACCGAGACTAATACTGAACGTAATAATGATGTCGAAGAGTAGGATGCGGAATACTGAGCTTCTTTTCGAACAATATTATTTTAAACTTGTAACCTTCAATTGATTTGCTTCAGTATTGAACATTGTATTTTCATAGACATTATAATTATGTTTCATGTTTTTGCAGTCTGTTATTATTTATCATATCTTAAAACTTGTATGCATAGACTTTCTTGTGGTTATAGCTTTTTAACTACTTAACTTTAGCTGCGAAGGTACTGATATAGTAGATTTTATAATGCTTGTTGTGAACATAATCTGTATGATGTCTTGGGATGTGCGAATTTAGGTATAACCCTCGTGAATAGATCCAAGGATTTAGATAGATATTCCATAGACTCTAGGTCCATAACCCCAATGATTGTCATTTTACAAGGCTGCGAGCATTAAGCTACTATTAGCTTTGTCAATTATTTGATATTCTGGGATAATATTATAATCCCCCAAGGCTATCTAGAGGTATTAGGAACCACCCAAGCCTATATTGTGGGTATTAAAAGCTGCCCAAAGATATATTGGGGGTATTAAGAGCCACCCAAGGCTATCTTGGGATATTAGGAGCCACCCAAGGATATATTGGGGTATAATAAGTTGCCTAAGGTTAGCTTGGGGTATTATGACACACTCACGGCTATCTTGGAGTATAAGAAGCTGCCCAAGGCTGTATGACATTAAGCACCTTATACTCTTGACTCATTTGAGTCTGTATTGTATAAGTGTTCATCTAGTTTGGAAATTGTTACAAAATTGTGTCAATCCTAGAAACCAAAGAACCTCAGAGATTGTTCTGCATTTTATTCCTCTTGCATTGATTGATCTAGATACTTTTACCAACAGTCACACACAATAGAATTGCATTCATACTATTCATATTACATATAATTGTGTGTGTATACATATTGAGTGTGTTTAAATTCCTTAAATTGATTTTAAACATTTTTTGGGAGTTTTATAAACTTTTAAAATAAGGTTTTTATTAATTAAAATTTGGTTTTAAAAGTTTTGGGGTAAATATGCTATTCTGGATTGTTAGTTTCATCCGCTGAAAGTTCCCTTGGGTAGAATCCGAAAGCGCTAGAGACTATAAGGTGTGCTATGTAATTATTTTAGACGTGCGTGGAATAACCAATCAATTGCCTACACCTGTCGAGCTATTATTGAACCAAATTGTGTTTTCTCTGTGAGACGATTGTTGTGCGTTGTTTCAACCGTTGGATTAGATTTAATCGATGACCTACATGCATTCTTATACAATCCTGGTGAAACCAACTTGATCCAATCAGAATCATTTTAATCACCGCCTCTGTTTAAACCATTGGATCAAAGTCAATTCTCCAAGACTAGATCGTAGCCCTTGATTTTGGTCTGTTATCTCGAACCTTCTTAGTCTATTATAAAAGGAACCCTTCTCTCAGCCATCTGAGAATTTTGCCACTTTGTTCATTCGAGTGAGAAGAGAGAGAATAGAGAGAAGAAAGAAGAGAGAAGAGAGGGACAGAGAAACCAGAGTTAGGAAACCCTAACCCTAATTCGTCCAAAACTATTTTCAAACCTTAACCTCTTTCAAAACTAATATATACGAAACACAACCTTGAGTGTTTGAGAGATTTTGAGTGATTGGTTTATTAGTTTTGTTGTTGTAACCTCTTCGTTCTCAGATCTTGTTATCAACTTAAACATCTGTTTAGATCCGTGCTTCTACTTTTATAGAAATCTTAGATCTAAGTCATTACATGTTATGTTACACATAGATCTACATTTTTAGTTTTTCATCTTGAGAAAATATTTTTTGATTTGGTTCTTTGAATGTTTTTAACTTCAAAATCAACAAAATCCTTTTCTGTTTCTAGTTTTTTTTGAAACAACACCTTTGACGTAGTTTAGAATCGCACTTGGTGATTTTTAATCTCAAAAATATTTTCAAAACCTGAGATTGATTAAGATCTTGATACATTTTCGGAGCAAGACAGCCGTGGATTCTGGGATTATTATAAAGGTAAAATAAGGTTGAGTTTATGAGAAAAGAGAAATAGAAAATCACAGCATATAGCTCTTATATGTAATTTGATAGGACTGTTTGTATAAATCAGTGTGTGTGTGCATGCACATGTTAGAAAGCACATTCACAAACACTGACACCCTACCACACTAAAAGTGTTGGTAATAAGATCTCAAGAACAAGAGTTGACGTAAAGAACTTGGACAAATTGGAAGTTATCAAACTGGGAGAATAACATCAACAAACATAACTGCAAAGAAGTTATAAGGACACCAGTGGGTACATTCCTAAACTTGTATAGGTCTGATTTGTGTGCATGTATGTTATATAGTTTGTAACTGTTATAATTTGTTTTAGTGAAATTTTTGGTTTACTCCATAGAGGGAGTCGTGGATGTTTTCTCAGTTGGGTGAGGTTTTACCACGTAAAAAAACCTTGTTCTTAATCTTTCTACATCTCCTCATCTAATTCTTGGTTATGCTGAGTTTAAAGTTTTTAAACTGATTTATTAAACCTGTTAACAAATCTTGAACAGATCTCGTACATATTTTTGTTAAACACATCTTGTGATTAATTTGATTTGATTTTAAGAAAAGAGTTTCTTCAAAAAACAGTTCAGAGTTACTTAAATAGTTTAATTTTATATTAAACGACTTTAGTAACAGGTTTTCAATTGGTATCAGAGCCTTGTAAACTTCTTTTAAAAGATCCTGCATTTCTGAAAATCAAACATGGACGAGAAAAATGAAAGATTTGGTAACTTGACCAGACCTCCTATCTTTGATGGAACCAATTTTGCTTACTGGAAAGTAAGGATGATTGCTTTCATTCAAGGAACTTTGGGAGATGATGTCTGGGACATTGTTGAAAATGGATACATTTTTCCTACTAAACCAGCCACTGAAGGAAGTAATGAGAGGGTTAAGAAAGTGTTAAGGGAGTTCACACAAGAAGAGAAGAAAGTTTCTCACAACAATAACAAAGGAAAGAATGCCATATTTATGTCCATAAATGAACATGAGTTCAAAAGAATCTCATCTTGTACCACTTCTAAGGAAGCTTGGGACACTTTGGCTATTGCTCACGAAGGTGACACTAGAGTTAAGGCTTCTAAAACACAAATGCTCATTCAACAGTATAACTATTTAATTATGTCTGACTCTGAGTCATTTGATGACTTCTATATGAATTTGACTGATATTGTGACCAAACTGCATGCTAATGGGATAACCTATGACAAACATGAAATTGTATCTAAAATTCTGAGATCATTACCACAGAAATTTGACAACAAAAGATATGCTATTGAGGAAATGTGTGATCAAAATATCACTCGTGAATTACTCAGTAGTAAACTAAGAACTACGAAAATGGAATTAGAATTTAAGAAACAACTGACCCAGTCCCATAGGAAACAAACTAGTTCCAATTTGAGTTTTTCTTCTAAGTTGATTAAGCCTGAGCTTAAATCCCTAATTATGACTCTGATGAGGAATGTGACATAGAGAGTTTGGAAAATCAGATTGCCTTAATGTCAAAATAGTTTAAGAAAATTATCAAGTTTAGAAACAACATGGCAAACAAACAAGGCAAGTCCAATTATCCAACTCACTTTAATCACAAACCTCATGAGAAAGGTCAAGAAAAACATCACAAGGACTTTCACACTAGACCTAACAAAGTCCTTAAGAAGACTGAATGCTTTAGATGTGGAAAACTAGGACACATTGCACAAGATTGTAGAGTTAACATGAACACTCACAATAAGCACACTAGGGCCAACATTTGCAAGACATGGGATGATTCAAGCGACTCTGAAAATGAGGAACCTGAGTTATCTGATGCTTTTGATCCTTGCATGTCTTTCTTTGCCAAGATTATCTATAATGATGATATTTCTGTGCCTGTTAGTGAGGATGAATCTAGTAATTCTACTTCTGTTGTTGTGAATCATGTTGTTACTGGATTTGATGCTTTAATTTCTAAGAACATTGCTATTTCTACCATGGGGTGTGTGAGTCAAAGGGAAAGCAAGAATGACGATGTCAATGGGTGTGTGAGTTCAAGAATTGAAGCCTTAGGGGTCACTTCACACACTACACTTAGTGACTCAGACAATGAAGACCTCCCTAATATTCACACACTTTATGCGAAAACTCTCAAGAAAAGCACTAGACTAGAGAAGATAGTAAAATATCTCACTAAGAAACTAGAAGATTTAAGTCTGATGGTTAAACTTAATGATGAAGAGTATACTACCCAATGTCTTATTCATGAAAGTGAAATCAAAATGTTTGATCAAAAACTAAAAATTTTGACTGAAACAAATGAAACTCTGGAGAAAATATAAAGGGACACTGTTAGAATTGGAACAAACAAAAGAGAAGACAACAACAATTTTCAAAAAATTTACAAAATTTGAAAATAACTCAAACTGCTTTGATGGTTTTGTTGCTGACTAAAAAACCAATTCTGATGATCGAACTGGAATAGGGTTTTGCCCCAATTTAAAGACACAAACAAAACCTTTTGAAACTATCAAATTTGTGTCAGGAGGCAAAAGACCTATAGAAGCTTGCCAAGACTTTCATTCTCTAAAAATAGAGTTTGATTCAAAACATTAAAATTTTGATATTGGGGAATCAAGTTACTCTAAATATAAAAGTTCACCTAAGGCTAAATATGTTTGCCCCTCCATTAGGAAGAGTGAATCTACATTCAAAACTGTTCTATCGAGGAATAGGGTTCAAACTCAAAATTCCTTAAAACCTATGTTTAGATACTTTCCTAAGGAGACACCAACCTTGAGAAATATTTATTTCTTCTACTGCGATATATACGGGTCATTCTTTTAATGGTTTCCATGCTAGAAGACTAGTTAAACCTATCTATAATCCTCATATCTATTAAAACTTTAACTATTCTAGGAGAAGCCGTAACAATTATATTCTGCCTAGACAACCAGACAAAAACTCTAACTATAGGAATAAAAAGACCAAACCTAAAAGAACATTTCCTATAAGGATTCCCAAACACTATCCTAAATCAAATACTCTTGTGTTTCATAAAATTCAAAATCATGCGCAAAATATTTTTCAGTAAAAATCGAATGCTCTCAAATTTTATCAATTGAGAGAAAATAAGCGCAAAATGAAAACAAGAGCAATTTGGGCTAGGAAAGATGATCTATTACCCCAGATGAAGTGTAACATTGTTATTACTGCTTTAAAAGTTGCACACACATCTTCTGGTTGGTATTTAGATTCTGGATGTTCAAAACACATGACTGGTGATGATACAAAACTCTTAAACAAAACCAGCTTTGCTGGAGGAAAAGTTATTTTTGGTGATGGAGTATCATCTCAGATCATAGGTAAAGGTACTCTCCAAGAGAAAGGACTCCCTGTTCTTTAAAATGTTCTTCTAGTCAAAGGTCTTAAGGCTAATTTACTTAGTATCTCACAATTTTGTGACTTAGATCATGCTGTTACCTTTTCAAAGAACAATTGAAAAATTTTAAATGAAAAGGGTGAATTCATACTTACAGGATTCAGGACTCCTAACAATTGTTATACTGTCATGAATAGTTCTGAAATCTGTAATGTTGCCAGAATGGATGACAATGAGATATGGCATAACAGGATGGGTCACATAAATTACGACAATCTTAGTAGATTGACTTCTCAAGAAATAGTTAGAGGAGTTCCAAAAATCAAACCCATTTCTAACATTGTCTGTGGTTCCTGTCAGGAAGGTAAAATTATTGAGGCACCTCATAAGAAAGTGAAAGATATCCTTACTTCTAACCCCTTAGAGCTCATCCATATGGACCTAATGGGTCCCTCCCAAACTGTTAGTCTCTGTGGACACAGTTACATTCATGTTATGGTTGATGACTTCACTAGATTTATGTGGGTAGCCTTCTTAAAACAAAAGTCTGATACTTTTCAAACTTTTTTAAAAATACTTCTTCGAGTTGAAAATGAGAAGGACACTCAAGTAAATAAAATTCATAGTGATAGAGGTGGAGAATTCAAGGACATCGGTATAATAGAGTATTGTGACTATAATGGTTACAAACATGAGTTTAGTGCTCCTAAGACTCCTCAACAAAATGGCATCGCCGAGAGAAAGAATCGTACCCTTCAACAGATGGCACGTGTTATGTTACATGCCAAGAGTTTACCTAAATATTTTTGGGTAGAAGCTATTCGTACTGCATGTCACATTATCAATAGGGTCTATCTTAGAAAGAATTCTAAACAAGCTCCTTACAAACTTTGGTATAAGAAAAAACCCAATCTTAAGTACCTTAGAACCTTTGGTAATACTTGTTATGTCTGCAAAGACAGAGAACACTTATCCAAATTTGAGATTCGGGGAGATAAAGCTATTTTTCTAGGATACTCGCCTAACAGTAGAGCCTACCGTGTTTATAATCTTCGCACTAAGACCATGATGGAATCCATAAATGTAATTGTAAGTGACACTACTATAGAGAGTAAGACTAGTGAATCAACTATTGTGGAAGAGTCTACAAATGTTTTATAAAATGACTCTCTAGAAATAAAAGATTCGTTACCAATTGAGACACCTGAAGTACCTAACTGGGTTTCTAAAGACCATACCATAAATAACGTTGTTAGTAATCCTAGTGAGCCTATGCGTACAAGATCTCAATTAAGAAATTATGCTCATTATGCATGTTTTGTTTCCCTTGTGGAACCAAAGAATGTAAATGAGGCATTGAATGACTCTCACTGGATTTCTGCTATGCAGGAAGAACTTTTTTAATTTGTCATTCATGATGTTTGGTATCTTGTACCTAGGCCTAATCACAAAAAGGTTATTGGCACACGTTGGATTTTGAAAAATAAATCTGATGATAGTGGGATAATCATTAGAAATAAAGCTAGATTAGTTGCTCAAGGATATTCTCAAATTGAAGGAATAGATTTTAACGAGACCTTTGCTCCTGTTACTCATTTAGATTATGTTCGTCTTCTTTTTGCCATAGCTTGCTACTTGCATTTTACACTTTATCAAATGGATGTCAAATCTGCATTCCTTAATGGAATATTGACCGAGGAGGCCTATGTAGGACAACCAAAAGGGTTCATTGACCCTCAATATCCAAATCATGTATTTCGTCTCAAAAAGGCTTTGTATGGCCTAAAACAAGCACCTAGAGCCTGGTATGAGCGCCTTTCCAATTTTCTCTTAGATAAAAGTTTTAAGAGAGGTGGAAATGATCAAACCTTATTTGTCAAACATTTTGACAAACACATAGCTCAAGTTTATGTTGACGATATTATCTTTGGATCAACTTCTCCCTCAGAAGTTAAATCTTTTTCTGAAATTATGCATAAAGAGTATGATAGGAACCTTGTTATGTAGATCTATAGATCCTACTCTATATCATACTCTATATCGTAGTATGATAGGAACCTACTCTATATCGTAGTATGATAGGAACCTACTCTAAAGATAAAACTGGAAAATCTATAGATCCTACTCTATATCGTAGTATGATAGGAACCTTGTTATGCCTTACTGTGTCGCATCCTGATATAATGTATGCTGTTTGTGTATGCGCTCGTTATCAAAATAACCCCAGAGAGAGCCATCTTTCTTCTGTTTAAAGAATTATTAAATATATAAAAGGCAATCTGAACCTAGGACTTTGGTACACTAGTGATACACCTAGCACTATAATTGGGTACACTGATGCTGATTGGGCTGGGTGTACTGATGATAGTAAAAGCACTTCAGGATCATGTTATTATATAGGTAATAACTTGGTAGGATGGAGTAGTAAGAAACAAGATTTCACTTCTCTCTCAACAGCTGAATCTGAATACATAGTCGCTGGAAGCTGCTGTGCTCAATTACTTTGGCTTAAACAAATGCCAAGTGATTATGGTATTCAAGAAAAACAATTACATCTCTATTGTGATAATCAAAGTGTGATCAATATCTCTAAAAATCCTGTTCAACACTCGCGAATAAAACACATAAAAAAAAGACATCACTTTATACGCGAATTGGTTGAAACTAAGGAATTAGAAATCAATTATCTTCCTACTGATTTGCAACTCGCAGATATGTTTACCCAACCTTTAGATTACAATAGATTTATATCTTTGCGTAAATCAATAAGTATGGTGTGTGCTGATTAATCTCTTTGACCTCTATATATTTTTCCCTTTGTCTATTTGAGACAAAATGGGGGAGAGATTTGAGTATTATGGATCTTCTTACATATTCTAAAGAGCTTGATCTTAGTGATTCATTACAAGATTCTGTACAGTTATTCTCAATAGTTGAAATTTGTAATAGGGTATTCAATTGTAAATAGTTGAGTTATGTACTTTTGTTTTCTAGGAAATGGGTAGATAGAATTTTTATAGGAATTGGTTTTCCTTATTTTTGTTGCCCTACGAGTCCTAGATGACTCAAAGGAGAATTTGTCTCATATTTCCAAAGGGTGAGATTGAAGCACCTTATACTCTTGACTCATTTGAGTCTGTATTGTATAAGTATTCATCTAGTTTGGAAATTGTGACAAAATTGTGTCAATCCTAGAAACCAAAGAACCTCAAAGATTGTTCTTCATTTTATTGCTCTTGCTTGATTGATCTAGATACATTTACCAACACTCAACACTCACACACATTAGAATTGCATTCATACTATTCATATTGCATATAATTGTGTGTGTGTATATGTTGAGTGTGTTTAAATCCCTTAAATTGATTTTTAACATTTTTTGGGAATTTTATAAACTTTTAAAATAAGGTTTTTATTAATTAAAATTTGCTTTTAAAAGTTTTGGGTTAAATCTGCTATTCTGGATTGTTGGTTTCATCGGCTAAAAGTTCCCTTGGGTAGAATCCGAAAGCGCTAGAGACTATAAGGTGTGCTATGTAATTATTTTAGACGTTCGTGGAACAACCAATCAATTGCCTACACCTGTCGAGCTATTATTGAACCAAATTGTGTTTTCTCTATGAGACGATTGATGTGCGTTGTTTCAACCATTGGATTAGATTTAATCGATGACCTGCATGCGTTCTTATACAATCCTGGTGAAACTAACTTGAGCCAATCAGAAGCATTTTAATCAACGCCTCTATTTAAACCATTGGATCAAAGTCAATTCTCTAGGACCAGATCGTAGTCCTTGATTTTGGTCTGTTATCTCGAATCTTCTCAGCCTATTATAAAAGGAACCCTTCTCTGAGCCATCTGAGACTTTTGCCACTTTGTTCATTCGAGTGAGAAGAGAGAGAAGAGAGGAGAGAGAGAGAAAAAATAGAGGTAGGAAACCCTAACCCTAATTCGTCCAAAACTATTTTCAAACCTTAACCTCTTTCAAAACTAATATATACGAAACACAACCTTGAGTGTTTGAGAGATTTTGAGTGATTGGTTTATTAGTTTTGTTGTTGTAACCTCTTCGTTCTCAAATCTTGTTATCAACTTAAACATCTGTTTAGATCTGTGTTTCTACTTTTATAGAAATCTTAGATCTAAGTCATTACATGTTATGTTACACATAGATCTACATTTTTAGTTTCTCATCTTGAGAAAATATTTTTTGACTTGGTTCTTTGAATGTTTTTAACTTCGAAATCAACAAAATCCTATTCTGTTTCTAGTTTTTTTGAAACAACACCTTTGACCTAGTTGAGAATCGCACTTGGTGATTTTCAATCTCAAAAATATTTTCAAAACCTGAGATTGATTAAGATCTTGATACGTCTTCTGAGAAAGATAGCCATGGATTCTGGGATTATTATAAAGGTCAAATAAGGTTGAGTTTTATGAGAAGAAAGAAATAGAAAATCATAGCATATAGATCTTATATGTAATTTAATAGTACTGTTTGTATAAATCAGTGTGTGTGTGTGTGCATGCATGTGTTAGAAAGCACCTTCACAAACACTGACACCCTACCACACTAAAAGTGTTGGTAATAGGATCTCAATAACAAGAGTCGACTTAAAGAACTTGAACAAATTGGAAGTTAGCAAACTGGGAGAATAACATCAACAAACAGAACTACAAAGAAGTTATAAGAACACCAGTGGGTACATTCCTAAACTTGTATAGGTCTAATTTATGTACATGTATGTTATATAGTTTGTAAATGTTATAATTTGTTTTAGTGAAATTTTTGGTTTACTCCGTAGAGGGAGTCGTGGATGTTTCCTCAGTTGGGTGAGGTTTTACCACGTAAAAAAACCTTGTTCTTAATCTTTCTACATCTCCTCATCTAATTCCTTGTTGTGCTGAGTTTAAAGTTTTTAAACTGATTTATTAAACCTGTTAACAAATCTTGAACAAATCTCGTACATATTTTTGTTAAACACATCTTGTGATTAATTTGATTTGATTTTAAGAAAAGAGTTTCTTCAAAAAACAGTTCGAAGTTACTTAAATAGTTTAATTTTATATTAAACGGCTTTAGTAACGGATTTTCATGACAGTATTAGGAGCCACCAAAGGCTATATTGGGGTGTTACAAGCCATACACAACTATATTGGGGTATTACAAGTGCCAAAGGCTATCTTAGGTTATGAGGAGCCACCCAAGGCCATCCAAGACTATATTTGGAGTATTATAAGACACCTATGCCTTTTTTGGATATTAGTAGCAACCCAAGGCTATATTGGGGTACTAAAAATTGCCCAAGACTATCTTGGGGTATTAGGATCCACCTAAGGCTATCATGGGATATTATAAGTCATCCATGGATTTCTTGTAATGGAAGCGCCTTAAAGCTGTCCTGGGGTATTCTAAGCCACCGAAGGCTATCTGGGATAGAAGCCCTTTAAGGATGTCCTGGGGTAATATGTGTCACCCTTGTCTTTTGGAATAGAATCCCCTTAAGGTTGTCTTGGAGTTGAATATTCTCTTCACAGTTTAGTATTTTTGACTCCACGAACATTGATAGGGTTTTGGCATTTCTCCCCCTAACTGTAGTTCCTTTATTTTCAAACTTTATGATACCTCCCTGTCCGCGGAGGTTGGCAGAGCTGGCATTTCTGCTAGCCCACCCACAGTATCAACCTAGGATTTCTTTGAACCTATTAAGGAAGAGCTGATGAAGACATTAAAGCAAAAAATACGAACTTTTCATAGGAAAGTGTATATGTGTGTGTGTGTGTGTGTGTGTGCACGCATGCTCTTAGGGAATACAAAATTGAGATACACACTGTGGTCTTGCAATGTTTGAAATAGTACACAAAGAGAATTTTTTAGCTCCATATTTGTGAAAATATACGACTATGACATTTGTTTAGTTAGAGGTTTTGGGCCATGTGAACTGTTGCAACTTTCCTTACCTAATGAGCCGCTCAATGTCATTCTTAAAAAAATAATCACTTTTCAATTAGGTGGTCACGGTCCTGTTGAAACATGCACCACTTGCCCAAGTCCCTTTTATGAGCTGCGGATTTCTACTTCTTTGGCCATTTGAGAACATTTTTTCCTTTTATATTAGTTAAAAATTCCTCTAGGCAATAGTTCAGGGGATGAATTCCTTGTACATTTTTTTATTGGCAATCATCAAGCTTCTCTTATTTTCCACTAGAACGAATACAAATTTTCCTTCAAGCGTCACATATATTATTGTAACAGACTGGGCCATGATTGATTTTGTAGCTAGAGAGTTACATCCCACATTTCCTGGGTGAGGGAAAGTAATAGTTCATATAAGTAAATTTGAACTCTTCTAACACCGAGGCCTTTTAGCTCCACTGGTAAGGCATGTGATTGATGATGCACATGTCAGGGGTCGAACCCCACTGACACCAGTTTGTGGATATAGAGCTAATAAAAATCCCATACCGCTGGGTGCGGTGGTTAAAGTGGGGACAATATTGGTAGTGGAAGAGTGGGGTATTACAGAATGGTATCAAAGCCAGTACCCAGCCGGAATAAGTGTGCCAACATGTTGGGTGATGTTTAATTTCATCCCAATGAGTATGATGGTATCCCTAAGGGGGTGGATTGTAATAGACTGGGTCATGATTGATTTGGTAGCCATAGAGTTACATCCCACATCGCCTGGGTGAGGGAAAGTAATGGTTTATATATATAAATTTGCACTCTTCTAACATCGAGGCCTTTTAGATCAACTGGTAAGGTATGTTATTGATAATGGACATGACCGGGGTTTGAACCCCACTGACACCAGTTTGTGGATATAGAGCTAATAAAAACCCCATACCACTGGGTGCGGTGGTTAAAGTGGGGACAATATTGGTGGTGGAAGAGTGGGGTATTGCAATTATTATTAAATTATGTTCTTTGGCATTCAACATGCTGGTGAAGGTTATGGACTCAAGAATCAATATTCTCTATTTAAGGAGATTTATCTAGCCTTATAGTTAGGCATGTCCCCCGTACAGATGGTTGATGAACCTCAGCAAGTAGGCATCATCGTCGGTTTGTTAGGGATCTGATTCCAAGCTTCCTTCCATGATTATTCTTTATATTGTTAGTTCTTTAGAAAATATTCTTTGAGATAAATTAAATAGAGTAAGATATCCAAGAATTATAAAGGTCAAACATTGATCAGATAACAAAAAGGAGTGTGCAACCTTCATTCGTACTATTGTGGCTAATCTGGCTAACTTATTGGGGCCAATGCCTTTTCCCTTCACAAGGAGATTTTCCACCGTGATTGGTATGATCAAAAAAAGTCTTCTCCCAAGATGTTTGTAAGGACACATTTTATAAGTCCTGTTACATTAGTGTATGTCGTATACCGCTACAAACTATCAAAGAAGAAGTTCAAGTTTGAAGATATGAGAAAACGGATCCGAATATCAAAGTTCTTCAACATTCAAGCCTGTTGGATATGAATTTTGGTAAGATTGTGTTTTGGATACTTAACACTTCATTTAAGAGTATTGTGATAATTTTCTAAAATATTTAAGTGTTGAGGTGTCGTTTTTCGTCAAATGAAAATTTTCTAAGTGTTGAGACGGAGATTTTTTGATGAAATAAAAAAATTATTTTTTATTTATTTTCGTTCGAGTGACTTACATGTCTCGTTCAAGCGACAACATTAAGTCGTGCGAAGCTCGTTCGAGTGACAGTTGTTCACGTTCGAGTGAGGAGCGACGCTCTGCCTTAACGTTTTTATAAATAGTGTGTTAAACAACTTCGTTTTTCTTCAAAAGACCTGAGAATTCTATTATATGAAAACTGCTTTGGCAGAAACATTTGTCTTCTAACTTTTTAGAGTTTTAAATTTGTTTTCAATTCACAAATCATCCCAATATTTATGTGAATTGTTTTGGAACCCAAGAACATAACTTTGTGAAGTTTCTCTTGTAGAGATGATCTCTACAGCTGATCTAGGTGCCACTTGAGAGAGGTACTGTGCTGACATGATTGCCTGTCAATAGGGAGTGCTCCTGGGTGTTCTTGGGCTGAATCAGACTGCGTGTTCATGTGCACTAATGCAGTTGTTCCATTGTTGACTCTAGGTTATGTGTCTATGTGATTGTTCCGAGGATTGATCATTGCAGATTTCATTGTGTTTGTAAGTTGCGATTTATTTTACATAGTGAAATAAAGGTTTTACCTACAAGGTTTTTTTTTCTAAAATTTGTGAGTTAGCAATTTTATTTGTAATGGTTTGGCGCACACACATATAGTTGCATGTCTAGGGGCTAAATTCATTTCGATTGAAAATTGACATCAATTAAATAAGGTTAACATGGAAATTTGCGAATTCATTTTAATTAGTATCGCGCACTCATTTACAAATTGGTATCAGAGTAGGATACACTAATTTATTGTGTATTCCTATTTCGACAAAAATTGTGATATTGATTTTGTTTTATCTGTTTTGTGTTAATACGCAATTTTTTCCGATGGAGAACTTATATAATCGGATGTCGCCCTTTGATGACACGAGTCATTGTTTTGATGATTTAAATAGTTTGAATTTGACATTTGCTAAAAGAACTAATTTATTCGAAAAGGAAAATTGTCGTTTTAAATCCGCGATGGATCTTTTGTAAACATTTCAAAATCAAAGATATTTTTATCATGAGAAATTTGTTTCTTTGGACCATGAATTTAATGCTTTAAAATTGTTCAAAAAGGAGAGTGATGATAGAGTACCAATTTTTAAAAAAGGACCGGAGTACTTTAAAAACTCTAGGATTTGTGTTTATGCTAATGAGAATAAAAATATTTTAATCGATGAGTTTGTGGCACATGAGGGGACTTTTAGGGATAAGTGTTCGCATTTTACGAATGAACGTGATAACCTTCTAGGAGTAATTGAATTTAGATAAGGATTCCCTAAAATTGGAAGGGTCTAATTTCTTGCTTGAGTAAAAAAATTGGATGGTAAAAAAAATATTTGACACACTCGAGTAATGTTGTTAGCAATGGTAGTGGCTCGTCGTGTTCTAATGTTTCGAGTCTAAAACCCAAGACCATTATTTGTTTTAGAGGGTTAATAAATCCCAAGGACATTAGAAAAGGTCAACCCATAGGTGTCGTTTCACCCGTTTACACATGTTCACATTGTGGTAAGGAAGGTCACCTTAGGCATTTTTGTTTTGATCTTCGAAAAGGTCCTAGGAAGTTGAAGTCCAGTGTGTCCTTGGTTCCCCAAACCCCCATGAATCGTTGTACACCTATTTGGGTTAGTAAATCGCTTTTAGAGGCACTAGATGTTAAACTAGTTGATTCTCGGTTGCTTGCACATGATTTTTCTCTTTCTATATCATATAGATAACTGTGTTTACTTGTTTGTCATACACTAGTTGTGCTTCATGACATATTCTTGCTAGTGTTATGACTTGTGTACTTTTTGTATTAGTTTTTTTTATTTTTTATAAAACTTTTTTATAATACAAAAACATTTTATTTTGATATATTTTTTGGAATAAAAGGTTTTTGTATTTTAACTACACCGTATATGAATGGACATTTAGGATGACCAAGTCACAATTTCATTCCATATCCATGTGATTGTTTGATAGTGTTTTGATATGCATCATCATTTCATTTTTCTGCTTTAAAATGTTTAGAGTCATTGAGATATAATTTATGATTACTACCTACATGTTTAACTCATATTTTCCTTTAATGCACACTTGCACGGATTTATTTGATTATTGTACTTCTCTATCACATATTGGTCGGAGTGTTGTCATCTCAATTTTTTCTTTAAAACGAACCATATGAGATAAAACTTGGCAATGAAAGTAGTTCATGTAAGAACCGTTGCTTATGAGGAATGAAATTAAAAAAAATGATGAGTGAAACACGGTAAAGGGCTGCAAGAGTACAAAATTAACTCCTCGTGAAAGCCACCATTTGAAAAGAGCCCGAAAAAAATAAAAGGAAATAAAAAGATATATATGCCAAAAATGGGCCACCACAATAGTAAAATATATGCATAATTATTTATGACCGAGTTTGGATGGAAAATAAATCAACGAGTTTGCAAGTCCTGACAGCGTCATGAAAAATCATTGCATTGTTTTAGACGTTATTATTGTGGGAATCATTATTGACTTTGATGTGTTGACAGATTGAGTCGATGTCATTTAAATTCAACACTTTAGGCACCTAAGGGAGATTTTGAGATTCATTCGTTAGGAGTACACATATTGATCGTGCACATATATCATGCGTGATTGCCTTGATTTTCCTATCGAAACTGTTCACACCCATTCATTTTGTTTGCATCATTTGGTTGTGTTAGTGTAAATTCATGGTGTGTGATTTTTGTAAAAATTATTTTTGCATTTTTGTATGAAAAAATTGAAAAATTAAAAATAGTTTGTGGAAGATTTTGAGTTACTATTTTGCATGACCATAGTTTAATCCATGCTTGCTGACGCGACCACAAAAGTGTCTAAAGTGCGTGCTTATATAGGCTCAAGTGCAAGCCTATCGCTTAGGTAATAACCCGGTAAGTTAGGATCGTATCCATAGGGAACTAGGACCAATGCTCATAATAATGAAGGAATAGAAGACTAACCCTGAATTGATTCGAGAAAGGAAACTAAAAGATGATTAAATGTGGAACTGAATTCTACTATCTAAATGCAAATGAAATTTAAACTACTTACTATGCTACATGCATAGAAATAAAACTACTTCAATTAAGTAAATATGACTGAGGGAAAAGAAGGTTAGGATACAATCCCCAAAACCCTAGTAGATTTACTAGATAGAATACTAGCTTTTGAATTAGAGAGTTGATCAAACCCATTCTTTATTAATCCTAAGAATTACACATATGAAGGTACTAGCCCGCATCATATGTAATCAAAGGCAAGAATAAAGTGGCGTTGTATACCAAACACGCACATCACATTCTTAAACACCCCGGTTACGTAGGGCAGACAGTTAAAAGGCCTATGATGTTTGTGATCACTACACAACACGATTCAATCAAAATTTAATTGAAAACCTATTTTCTATTAATGTAAACTCCATCGGCTCGGTTTCATGCATCCCAACCCTTGGAAATTTAGATGGATATAATTAAACTAAGTATTAACACAAAATCTATTTTGCATGAATTCAAAACTACATGAAAAATTGGTGTGATATCTAAAGGCTTTTCTAGGCAATTCTCCTAAAACGTTGGTTTTGGCTTTTTGAGTTGATTCATTACAAGTATCGAAGCCTAAACCACAAGTGTCATTTTTAATTTGGACCGTTCCTAATATTTTATCTAATTTTTCCGAACGACACTCCAAATAAAATTTGACATTACTAGAGTCTTTTAATTTATTTTCTAATTCTAGGATGTTAGACTCTAATAAAACATTTCTCTCTTCGAACTCGAGAAGCTCCTTTTTTAAGGATTCCATTAAACCTCTAAGTCTATCTCTCTCGCCTTCTACATATTCAAGCTTCTCTCGAAGAGTCTTCTCACGTGTTCTAAGGTCTTCTACCAACATACTATCATCAATGACCTTGACACGCTCTTTTAAACTTGCTTCTAACTTTAAAGTTGCTCTTTTTAATTTAATTTCGTCTTCATATAATTCTTGAAAAGCATTTTGAAATTCACTCACATTAACCTCTTCTTCATTTTCACTCTCTCTTTCTTCTTCACTCTCACTATCATAAAAAATAAGGGAATCATAAACTATGACATTGGAAGTGTCATGTATTAAAGTTTCATCTATAGATGAGTTCTCAATATCACTCACATGACTAGCCATAAAAGACACAAAATTGGGCTTAGTACGAGAATCGGGTCCCTCTTCATTTTCACTATCACTAAGGGTTGCATTAAAACCAATTGATTTTTTACCCCCTCTCCCTAGTTTAGTGGGGCACTCAAAAGCCCTATGGACATACCCTTCAAAACCAAAACATTTTTTTGACTCGTCCCTATTTACATTTTCATTAGAAGTTTTAGGGATCTTCTCGGCTTTGTCATGCCTAGGTTTTTCAAATTTCTTAAAATTATTTTTAAATTTATCTTTGTTCAATTTAAGAAATTTTCAAAATTTTCTAGCAAACATGGCCATATCTTCCGAGTCACTATCACTTTCACACTCTACTACTTATTTTTTCTCTTTTTGAACTTTTAAAGTAACGCCCTTTTCTATTTTCTTTTCAGTTTTAGAGGGAAACATGCCCAGTTCATAGGTTCGTAAATCACCTACAAGCTCTTCTAATTTCGTAGAGGCTAAAGTTGGTAAATAATTTAAAACGGTCACTTTCAGAATAAATCCATCGGGTAGGGACCTTAATATTTTCTTTACTACTTGGTCGTCGGGTATTTTCTCTCCCAAGTTAAAAGATGAATTAACAATATCGGAAAGTCTAGCATAAAATTCATCAAAAGTTTTTTTATCGTTCATTTTGATAGTTTCAAATTGAGTGGTGAGGTTTTGGAGTTTCGAAGCTTTAATGACACTAGTACCTTCATGAGTGAGTTCTAAACTATCCCACGCTTCTTTAGTAGTCTCACACGTCATAATGCGACGGAATTCATCCGGTGTGACAGCGCTAAACAAGGCGTTTAAACCATGAGAATTAAAATTTGACAGCTTAAATTCATTCTCACTCCATCTATCGACCGGTTTGGGAACACGTTCATTATCTACTAAATGAGTTGGTGGATACCACCCGTTAACTACCGATAACCAAACCCTCTCGTCGATAGATTTAAGTGCCGATTTCATTCGCGCTTTCCCGTACGCATAATTAGAACCATCAAAAATAGGAAATTTTGAGAATGGGCAAAATTCCATTTTAGCCAAAAATTATTTAAAGGATCTTAACGAAATAATTTATTGCTTTGGCTCTGATACCAATTTTAACCGTCCCGAAGGCCCCCAATTTTAAATCTTTAAAATCAATTTCCTTGTCAGATATGCGGAAGCCTTATATGATGTTTCAATAAACAACAAAGTTTAATTTCTTTTTCAAACTAGAATTAAACCAAGTGAAATAGGATTAACACACAAACTATTTAAATTTCACTTAAACCAAGTTTATTAATCCAAGTCCTAGAAAATTTTCCTAAGTCACATTTTGCAATTATATCAGGTTAGGCCAAACCAATTTTATCAATTAAATTAAGTGACTTGAATTAAATTAACATAAACATTACCCAATATTAATTTTCACCAAATTAAACAAGTAGAGATTAAATTAAACCAATTGTGACACCCCGCCTAATTAAATACCGGGTGATCAATCCTTCATTAAATTATAACCAAGGTGAATGGTTTGTTCATTCTCAGCATCACTGTCGTAAAATAAATTTTCCAATTTAAACACCTTAATATTTAAGCTAAGTGTCAAAACCATTTAAACCTTATTCTAATTTTTATTTAGGTTCAATTATAAAACCTTTGATAATTAACAGTTTAAGAGTCACACAATAATAGTAAGGATGTAAATGATCATTCGAGAATTTAACCATCAATAATAAATCCCAACTTCAAAACACCCAAGAAAAACGTTCTGACAGTAATAAATCCCAAATTAAAACTACGGAAAGTAAATGAATTACAATCTCTCACAAAAACCAACTGAATAATGAAAAGGGGCGACACATGCCCAACTAGATAAAGTAGAACTAGAAACGGAATCAATGATGAGGTCGTCTAATCACAAGGCCTGCAACTCCCCCAAAAGCTATAGTGCGTTCCATATCCAGATAATCCTAAACCTGACGCCCCTGTGGATGGGCCCCTGTAATACATACATATATATATATATATATATATATATATATATATATATATATATATATATATATATATATATATATATACAAGAGAGGGGAGATAACAGTAAACGGGTCAGAGCCCGATTGTAAAACAATTTAAAAAATTTAGTTTAGCAATTATTTAAAATGTTTACTGGCTAATGCAATAACATATTAGTAACGACACTCTCTTGATAAAGTCTCACCTCTCTTCTAGTGTGCACCCTAACCCACTATTAATCCCAAAAGATTAACTTAATTCAAATTCCTCATTAGATTCCATGCCGATAATTTCAAGGACTAAGATAATTAAATTCCAGGAATTTAAGGTTGTCACATAACTCTTAATTAATTAAAAAGTCTTTCAACAGTGTCACAACATTTCAGCCATATATAATAAAACCGGAATATTTATCCATTAATTAACTTCTTTTAGCCTCGGTAGGAAGTTACAAATTTCAAAACTATATATATCTACATTAATTACCCATATAATATATGTATACTACTGGCACCCCACATAATATTTATGGTGCTGGAATACTCTGCTATCAAGTCCCCGTATCACTCGTACTAAGGGAAATACTAGTTCGGAATAACTCTCGAACTGTATTAATACAAACAAACACAAATTGAGGCGAAGCATAGTTTCAAGTCACTAAGAGGTCAGCACATACCCTCACGTCTCTTAGGACCGCCTGACTATCAATCAGATAGCCTGTCCCAAGGATTCCTATGTTCTAGGGTACTAGTCAATATCCCCCATAAAGGTCCCATCAAGATAAGACTGTCCCAGCGCGAAAACCTCAGCGATAGCAAGCAACGCGGGCATGATTTGGTTACACGTATATAACATATATGATCAATCACAGAGTCATATAGATATATAACTATTCACATTCATAAGTTAGGTACGCCCATGGCCCAACATTATATTATTCCATTCTTAGTACATTTTTATTCGATTATTTCTTATAACGGACTTATTCATTTTATTTTCAAAATTTAATTTATTCCAACTCACTTCTCATCTCTCGAAGTATTCTCTTTAACTAAGTACCATTTCAGTAGGCCCTTACTGACCTTCTAATCCAACTCCTAGACATTTCGATTATTAAGTCTACGCACGTTAGATTTCTTAGGTATGAATATTTCTCGTTTACCCTTCCTTTTCCCATTTCATTAAAGTTCCACTTAACAGGGTTTACCTTGACCCTACTGGTCCTTTTTATGTTTCATTATGTGCTAATAACATTAATCAAGATTTATTACGCATTTAATCGGATTAAGTCAACATAAGGAAAAATCTAGTTTTCTAGAAGGGGTCGATTGATCAATAAAAAGGGGTCGATCGATCGAACCGTCGATCGATCGATCAAGCAGGTATGGCGAAAATTGCAGAATACCAGTTACGGGAATTATCATCCAATATCATCCAAATCCAAGTTTTTAACTCCCAAACGCCCAGAAATTTATAGCACAAGCATTATAAACCCAAATGAACAATATTCTACGTAAGGCATGCGAGTTTTCATCAAGTATTATGAATCAAAAGGGCCAAAATCTATATAAATATCATGAAACCTAATAATTTCTTATACTTAGTTCTTCTCATTCTTTTTCCAGAATTTCTACTTCTAACCCAATGTAAATTCGTGGTTCAACCTCTACATGTGAATGGCATTTCCAGAATGATGTTTATATCTCTACAACATGCGATTTCCAACCTCCAACATAGGTTTTCTTTCATAAAAACTCATCTGAATTATCCCTAAACTAATATGAATGAAGCATTAACTAAATTAAGCAAGATAAATACTTGCCTGGGAATTTTTTTTGTTTCTGATTTGTGGATGAAATCAGTGTGGTTATGATCCTTGTTGCGCGATCTAACGTTTGGCGGTGACGGCGGTGCAAACGGAGGAGTTCTTGGCCTTGAACTCCTTGGTAAGCTTTTCCTTTCCTTCTCCAATGGTCGTCTTTTATTTTTGGTTGTGTTAAACCTAGAAGAAAACCCTAAGCATCTGATATAACCTAGAAAATTCGTAGGTTTCCAAGCCCAAAAATACAAAATGCCTAAAACGCCCTCCCGGGGTGTTAATTAAGCCTAAAAACGCTCCGAGACCCAAACTAAACCCCCGGGTACATTATTTTGACTATCTCGACCCTTACGGACACTTTGGCGCACTTGAAATGACTATACGGGTGACTTATAATTTATTCACTTTTATTAATCAAAATTTATTCCTGACACGACACGGGCGCGTCCCGACTTAAATTTCCAAAATTGTCATTTTATTCACTCGCGCCATTTAATAGAACCAATATTATATATTACTTTGCTCATTAGTAATATTCAACAAGTTTCCAATAATTACTAACTCTCGTCACGTTAGTAATTATAAAAAAATAATTTTCGAATTTATATTAAATTAATAACTCACATCAAATTTAATAAATCCCCAAATTTAGAAAGCATAAAAATACGAAGTATTACATACTTCCCCCCTAATAACGGAATTTCGTCCCAAAATTTGAAAAATAAGGTGTACCTGGTAAGAATAACTCTGGGTACTTCTCACACATGTTCGCCTCATGCTTCCAAGTGGATTCCTCCACATTATGATGCTCCCACTGGACCCGGACAAGTCGGACTACCTTTGACATCAATCTCCTTTCGTTATGGTCTAGGATATCCACTGGCCTCTCCTCGTAAGAGCTGTCTGGCTGTAAGTCAATCTCCTCAATCGCGATATGGGTATGGGCCATGTCATCATGAAGGTATCGTCTCAACGACGAGATGTGGAATACATCGTGAATGCGATGTAAATGCTCTGGTAATCCCAATCTATATGCTACCATTCCAATCCTCTCGATAATGGAAAATGGTCCCACGTACCTCGGGTCCAATTTTGCTATCTTCCTGAACCTCATCACTCCTTTCATAGGAGATACACGTAGTAATACTTGGTCCCCCACATTAAACTCTCGAAAGAACCGTTTTGCATCGGCGTAGCTTTTCTGCCTGTCCTGGGCTACCCGAATGCGACTCCTGATAATCTCAATCCTAGCGGAGGTTTCCTGAATCACCTCTGGTCCGAGCAACTTGTTATCCCCCACCTCTAGCCAATAAGTTGGGGAACGACAAGGCCTGCTATACAAATCCTCAAATGGATCCATGCCAATCTTGAACTGATAAGAGTTATTATAAGCGAACTCTACCAGTGGATGGTGCGACTCCCAACCTCCTTCAAAATCAGGGACACACATGCGTAGCATATCCTCCAACATCTGATTAGTACGCTCTGTTTGTCCATCTGTATGTGGGTGATAAGCTGAACTCAACCTCAACTCTGTACCCATGGCCTCCTGAAAGCTCTCTCAGAAACGCGACACGAAAATCTTGTCTCTATCTGACACAATATTCAGGGGCACCCCATGTAATCGAACAATCTCAGCAATGAACAACTGAGCATACTGGCCCGTGGTATAGTCTGTCCGTACTGGCAGAAAATGATCCACCTTGGTCAAACAGTCCACAATCACCCAGATGGAGTCGTGGCCCCGCTGTGATGTAGGCAACCAAGTAATAAAATCCATAGAAATACTCTCCTACTTCCACGCGGGTATTCTAATGGCTGAAGCAACCCCGATGGTTTCTGGTGGTCCACCTTTACCAGCTGGTAGGTAGAACACTTGGACACGAACTCAGCAATCTCCTTTTTCATCCCACTCCACCAGTATTGCCGCCTCATATCTTGGTACATCTTATCTCCCCCAGAATGCATCGCAAATCGGGATCCATGAATCTGGGTCATCACTGCATGACGTAAGTCTTCTCCTTCTGGGACCACTAATCTCCCATTAAACCTCAAACCTCTATCAGAACTAATAGAATAGGACTCAGCACCCTCAGATAAAAGTCATACAATCTGCTCCTGGTAAAATGGGTCTGCGGTCTGTGCCTATATTACCCTCGTAACAATCTCGGGTGTCACTATCATGACAGATATGAAGGAACGGGCTACTGCGTCCTGGTGACCCAACTCTTTCCACTTTGCTTTCCAGATGTCCGCTACATCGTCTATCGATCTACGGCTCAACGCATCAACAACTACGTTGGCCTTCCCCGGATGGTACTGTATGTCAAACTGATAGTCCTTCATAAATTCTAACCACCTGTGTTGACGCATATTCAGCTCTCGCTGAGTGAACAGGTACTGTAGTGACTTGTGGTCTGTGAACAAGCTAAATTTCTCCCCAAATAAGTAGTGTCTCCATATTCTCAATGCAAAGACGACCGCTGCTAACTCTAGGTCACGTGTGGGGTAATTTTTCTCGTGCGGCTTAAGCTTGCGGGAGGCAAAAGCTATAGCCTTCTCCTCCTGCTGAAGTACTCCCCCAAGTCCCCGTAAAGAGGCATCGGTGTAACCCAGATACTCCACACCTGGCTTAGGTAAAGCGAGGACCGGTGCTGAAGTAAGCTTATCTTTCAGCTCGTCGAAAGCCAATTGACAAGCATCGTCCCAAACATATGGTACCCCCTTACGAGTAAGGTTCATCAATGGACCCACTATTTTAGAGAACCCCTGAATGAATCTCCTGTAGTATTCAGCTAATCCCAAGAAACTACGCACTTTCGTCGGTGTCGTGGGCTGTCCCCACTCCCTCACCGCTGACACTTTACTTGGTTCAACTGCTATCCCTTGTTCAGAAACAACATGTCCCAAGAACTGCACTTCCCGTAACCAGAACTCGCACTTCTAGTACTTAGCATACAACTGATGCTCTCGTAGAGTCTGAAGAACCTGCCTCAAGTGCTCGACATGCTCTTCCTCGGTGTGTGAATATATCAAGATGTCATCTATGAAGACGATGACAAACTGATCCAATAACTCTCTGAACACTCGATTCATCAAGTCCATGAATACGGCTGGAGAATTTCTGAGTCCAAATGGCATCACTCTGAACTCATAGGACCCATATCTCGTCAAAAAAGCAGTCTTTGAAACATCCTGCTCCCTAATACGTAGCTGATGGTACCCTGACCTCAGATCTATCTTCAAAAAGAAAGTTGCTCCCCTCAGCTGGTCGAACAGATCATCGATTCGAGGCAACGGATACTTGTTCCGTATCGTGACCTTGTTCAGTTCCTGGTAGTCCACACATAGCCTCAGTGAACCATCTCTCTTTTTCACAAACAACTTTGAAGCGCCCCAAGGTGAGGTACTCCTTCGAATGAAGCCCTAACCTAACAGCTACACTATCTGATCCCGTAACTCTCGCATTTTTACCGGAGCCATACGGTATGGAGCACGTGCTATCAGTCGAGTATTCGGTAATAAATCTATGACAAAATCTATCTCTCGACTGGGGGGTAGGCCTGGTATCTCCTGAAATACGTCAGAATACTCACGAACAACTGGGATCGAGTCTAAGGGAATCACGACCTCCTTAGAGGTATCCTCCTCTATGTAATATAAATGAGCGGTCGAGCTTCCCTCTGGGCGAGGCATCGCCACTACAAACATCTCTTGCCCCGGAATGGCAAAGACAATACTCCCACCAAAATAATCTATCATGACTCTGTAAGCTGCGAGCCAATCCATACCAATAATAACGTCGTGCTCATGCATATCTAAGACTAACATGTCTGCTGGTAATACCAAGCTACCAATCTCTACTCCTACACCCCGACATATAAAGAAAATTAGCGATCCATTTCCTAGTGGTGAGTCTACACATGTCACAGTGCTCTCTGCTGTGGCTAATAACCCTAAGGCCTTCGCAAAATGGGTAGCTATAAAATAGTGTGTCGCTCCAGTATAAAATAAAACCCGACCCATAGTACCATGGATAGGAAACATACCCTCAATCGCGGGTGGTGCCTGTGGAGCTGCTGCCTGGTGGACGTTATAGACACGTCCGTACTATAACTACCCCTGCTGTACTGGAGCGGCTGGAATGGCTGGTAGGGCTGGTACCTGAGCTGATGCTGTGAGGTCGATTGGAAGAAGTGGCCTCTACGGCTCATTACGGACACCCTGCTATTGTGGGGCCCTCCCTCCCTCTGGACAATCCTGGTGCCTATGGCCATTCTTCCCGCACCCAAAACATCGGCCCCTGAAATTTCCTCCCCTCTGACCCTGCTGACCACGACCCTGTTGGCATTTACCACCCCGCCACTGGCCCTATTGGCCCTAATGAAAACGCTGTTGGCCCTGCTGCTGATGGTGTTGGCCTTGCTGGCATGCTGATTAGGCTGGCCCTACCTAAATCCTCCAAATCCCTGCCTAGAGTCACCTGATCGGATCCGCTTAGCAGAGTCCCCCTGATGGGAATTCTACTCAAGATGATGTGATTGCCCCTGGGCTGCTGGTGGCCCACCACCACTACCTCCTCCTGTCTTGCCCTGCTGGATGACTCTCCTGTACGCTTGCTTCCCTGCAGATGGAAGCGGTGATCCTGGTAATGTAATAAGGCAGCATTGAGTACGTCAGAGTTGGTACTCAAGGATAGATTGCCTATGAGGTGCTGAAGGATCCTCCAGGCTAATCCATCAACAAATAGCAGTATCTTCTTCCCCTCAGTGGGTGCCTCATCTTACACTATAGTGATAAGTCTCGTGAACTCCTCCTCATACTCAGCAACAGTCGTATTCTCCTATTTCAAGTTCAGTAACTTCTGCCTCATCTCAATTTGCACGACGGATGGAAAATATTTACGATCAAACCGCGGGATAATATCCCTCTCCTCCAAGGTGGTGGTGGACTCCTACCACTGCAAAGCGCCCCCCACTAGATTAAAGGAAGACAACAACTGTTTATGCACATCTGTGCACTCATACATACGCAAATGCCTCTGGATATCTTTCTTCCACTAGCTGACAATTATGATATCTGAACTACCCGAGAACTCAGGGGGATGCGCCTTCTGAAAGGCATCCCTAACCCGCTCCCATGCATTTGGAAGATGTGTAGGTACTGGCGCCACTGCCTGAATCTGGGATGGGGCCTATTGCACTATCGCTAATGCGGGATTCACTGCCTGAGCAATAATAGCGGCTACCTCGTTTGCATTCACCATTCCCTGAACCGGAGCTTCTGGCTGCTCGGCCTGGGCATCCCTATTTCGGAGTGCGCATCTCGGAGGCATCTGAAATGAGAAGGAAGTTTATTAGTCTACAGTTATTATCAAATCTTAAATACCTGAAGACGTAAGCGTAAATATAAGAATACAACAGTCCTAAAAATAGGGCTCTATATCAAGGACGCTAAGCTGGAAACGAAAATAAGCCGTACAGATCCTAAAGGACACTAGAACCTGATGCTCTGATACCACCTGTGACACCCCGCCTAATTAAATACCGGGTGATCAATCATTTATTAAATTATAACCAAGGTGAATGGTTGGTTCATTCTCATCATCACTGTCGTAAAATAAATTTTCCAATTTAAACACCCTAATATTTAAGCTAGGTGTCAAAACCATTTAAACCTTATTCCCATTTTTATTTAAGTCCAATTATAAAACCTTTGATAATTTACAGTTTAAGAGTCACACAATAATAGTAAGGATATAAATGATCATTCAAGAATTAAACCATCAATAATAAATCCTAACTTCAAAACACCAAAGAAAGACGTTCTGACAGTAATAAATCCCAAATTAAAACTACGAAAAGTAAATGAATTAGAATCTCTCACAAAAACCAACTGAATATTGAAAAGGGGCGACACATGCCCAACTAGATACAGTAGAACTAGAAACGGAATCAATGATGAGGTCGTCTAAGAACAAGGCCTGCAACTCCAGAGAATCCAAAGCCTAATGCCCCTGTGGCTGGGACCCTGTAATACATATATATATATAAAAGAGAGGAGAGATAACAGTAAACGGGTCAGAGCCCGATTGTAAAACAGTTTAAAAAATTTAGTTTAGCAAGTATTTAAAATGTTTACTGGCTAATGCAACAACATATTAGTAACGACACTCTCTTGAGAAAGTCTCACCTCTCTTCTAGTGTGCACCCTAACGCACTATTAATCCCAAAAGATTAACTTAATTCAAATTCCTCATTAAATTCCATGCCAACAAATTCTAGGACTAAGATAATTAAATTCCAGGAATTTAAGGTTGTCACATAACCCGTAATTAATTAAAAAGTCTTTCAACAGTGTCACAACATTTCATCCATATATAATAAAATCGGAATATTTATCCATTAATTAACTTCTTTTAGCCTCGGTAGGAAGTTAAAAATTTCAAAACTATATATATCTACATTAATTAACCATATAATATATGTATACTACTGGCACCCGACATAATATTTATGGTGCTGGCATACTCTGCTATCAAGTCCCCGTATCACTCGTACTAAGGGAAATACTAGTTCAGAATCACTCTCGAACTGTAATAATACAAACAAACACAAATTGAGGCGAAGCATAGTTCCAAGTCACTAAGAGGTCAGCACATACCCTCACGTCTCTTAGGACCACCTGACTATCAATCGGATGGCCTGTACCAAGGATTCCTATGTTCTAGGGTATGAGTCAATATCCCCCATAAGGGTCCTATCAAGATAAGACTGTCCCAGCGCGAAAACCTCAGCTATAGCAAGTAGCGTGGGCATGATTTGTTTACATGTATATAAGATATATGATCAATCATAGAGTCATATAGATATATAATTATTCACATTCATAAGTTAGGTACGCCCACGGCCCAACATTATATTATTCCATTCTTAGTACATTTTTATTCGATTATTTCTTATAACGGACTTATTCATTTTATTTTTAAAATTCAATTTATTCCAACTCACTTCTCATCTCTCGAAGTATTCTCTTTACCTAAGTACCATTTCATTAGGCCCTTACTTACCTTACAATCCAACTCCTAGACATTTCGATTATTAAGTCTAGGCACGTTAGATTTCTTAGGTATGAATATTTCCCGTTTACCCTTCCTTTTCCCGTTTAATTAAAGTTCCACTTAACAGGATTTACCTTGACCCTACTGGTCCTTTTTATGTTTCATTATGTCCTAATAACATTAATCAAGATTTATTACGCATTTAATCGGATTAAGTCAACATAAGGAAAAATCTAGTTTTCTAGAAGGGGTCGATCGATCGATAAAAAGGGGTCGATCGATCGAACCGTCGATCGATCGACATTCTTTGGTCGATCGATCGATCAAGCAGGTATGGCAAAAATTGCAGAATACTAGTTACGAGAATTATCATCCAAAATCATCCAAATCCAAGTTGTTATCTCCCAAACGCCCAGAAATTTATCCCACAAGCATTATAAACCCAAATGAACAATATTCTACGTAAGGCATGCGAGTTTTCATCAAGTATCATGAATCAAAAGGGCCAAAATCTATATAAATATCATGAACCCTAATAATTTCTTTAACTTAGTTCTTCTCATTCTCTTTCCAAAATTTCTACTTCAAACCCAATGTAAATTCGTGGTTCAACCTCTACATGTGAAGGGAATTTCCAGAATGATGTTTATATCTCTACAACATGCGATTTCTAACCTCCAACATAGGTTTTCTTTCATAAAAACTCATCCGAATTAACCCTAAACTAATATGAATGAAGCATTAACTAAATTAGGCAAGATAAATACTTTCCTGGAAATTTTTTATGTTTTTCATTTGTGGATGAAATCAGTGTGGTTATATCCTTGATGCGCGATCTAATGTTTGGCGGTGACGGCGGTGCAAACGGAGGAGTTCTTGGCCTAGAACTCCTTGGTAAGCTTTTCCTTTCCTTCTCCAATGGCCGTCTTTTATTTTTGGTTGTATTAACCCTAGAAGACAACCCTAAGCATCCGATATAACCTAGAAAATTCGTAGGTTTCCAAGCCCAAAAATAGAAAATGCCTAAAACGCCCTCACGGGGTGTTAATTAAGCCTAAAAACGCTCCGAGACCCAAACTAAACCCCCGGGTACATTATTTTGACTATCTCGACCCTTCCAGACACTTTGGCGCGCTCGAAATGACCATATGGGCAACTTATAATTTATTCACTTTTATTAATCAAAATTTATTCCTGACACGACACGGGCGCGTCCCGACTTAAATTTCCAAAATTGTCATTTTATTCACTCGTGACATTTAATAGAACCAATATTATATATTACTTTGCTCATTAGTAATATTCAACAAGTTTCCAATAATTACTAACTCTCGTCACGTTAGTAATTATAAAAAAAATAATTAATTTCTGAATTTATAGTAAATTAATAACTGACATCAAATTTAATAAATCCCCAAATTTAGAAAGCATAAAAATACGGGGTATTACACCAATTTTATCTTTTTACCTAAGCATGCGTTCTAGGTGATTTTTCAAAAGATAAAATAAATAATTAATCCACTACGCCGCGATGTACGAGGAAAAATCCACAACGGGAAAAAACCTCGGACAACCCAAGCCTCAAATCCACTCAGTACGGAATTTACAAATACAAGACAGTAGACTTACAACACACGACTCGATCCCTCTCAAGCCCCGACGCTCCTTCTTGTGAGAACCTCCACCTAGCGAATAACCACGGAGCTCCATCGCGGTCTCGGAATCCACCGATCGGACTTTATATGGTCACCGTCACCCAAACTAGGAGCCTTTGTCCAAGTGGGTAAATCAGCGAAAACCTCTTCTTCTTTGTGGGATTTAGAAGCAAACCCAAAATGTCTCTTCAAATGGTAGAGATGAAGAACCGGTGCCAAAACTCCAAGCAAGTACAAATATATCTATGGAAGCTTAGATAAACAATATGGGTGTAAAATTAAAGTGTATAATTAATTTTTCTTGAAAACTTAGACACTTTAAAACATGACCTTTTTCATTAATCAATTTTTCTATCAAACTCTCTCTTGGAGATAGATGTGTATGAAAAAGTTAAACCAATAAGGTTGGTTCCCGCACTATTAAGTTCTGTCAAAAGATAGTGGGGTAAGGAAGTGGGAAACATGGGTAAAAACTGCCATAAAATTTTCCCGCCTGAAATCTCGTTCGAACGAGATTTTCGTTCGAACGAAGTCTCATTCGAACGAGCCTTTATAACGAAGTTCCAGTGGCTTAAAAATGAACTCGTTAGAAATCTCGCTCGAAGTCTCGTTCGAACAGCCATCTCGTTCGAATGACAATTCGAATGATGTTCCAGCGGCCTATGGGGAAGCTCTTTGGCAGCTTCGTTTGAACGACAATCTTGTTCGAACAAGAATATCGAACGAGAAATCAGAAAGTTGAAAAATACGAATATAGCCCAGAAACTTTATATACTTTATATAGAAGTTCAATAAAATCTTTCTGACAAATAAACAAAAGTTTTTAATTAAACCTACACCCATTATAAACCGTTCCAAGCTCCTATATATATATATATACATATATATATGTAATGCATTCATACCTTGGGAGAATGGAACCACTATTGATGATGTAGAAACGAGGCACAAACAAACTCGTCAATGCGATGAATCTTTATACACTTGGCCGTTACGTCTTCAACAAACACGTCATAGGCTTGAAAGATGATAAATTAACTCTATCCTATGACTCAAACATTTTTGTCCGGAATTGAGCCAAAACTACAAAGGACTCAATTGGAAATTTGTGTCCTTGCAATCTATGAGTCTTGAGTTCTATCAGAAAAATTCTAGTAAGATTTATACTTTAGAAAAGTTGCTTCTTCTAAAAGGCAAAGGTAAACCGCTACACGCACCCCCACAAAAGTTGGATCTTTTAAATGAAGCTCCACCCACCTGAATGGTGTCACCCCATATAGGATACTCCCCCAAGAAAATTTTTACTTACGCTATAAGAATAGAAAAGCTATACTGAAATTTTGGGTCACTACCCAAAATATATATTATGATATAAACTATCCATATCTGTTTAAATCACTTAGCCCGACCCCTATTAGGGGACCGGGTATGCACTTTACAACGTTTATATTTGAAAATCTGGTTTTTAACTGAACACCTTTGTTTGTTGAGTTAAAATGACACATTCATATCTTATATAAATGTGAATCAAATGCAATGACTCAATACAACATGAAAATATACTTTTAAAACATTTTACAAGAAATTGTTAGTGAACTGAGTTACTACGAAACTTTGCTAAAACCAAAGTCTAAAATTGAAACGTTGTCACCATTTTTCTAAGCGAACAAAGCCCGTCTCAATGGCGATACCCTCAAATATGTGTTTTTTTAAATAATTGTCAAACATTTGCCTTTGATTAACCTATTTTTATTATATGAATATGACATTCCAACTTATAAGGGAAGTGCTATATTAAAGACTAGGCTTTATATTATATACACGGTATCCCGTTGCTTTCACCCATAAATATGTACCGTTTGTTAGAACTATGTTGGATTTGATCCCAAGTCTTCTTGGGTACATAAGTGAAATACTGAGAGAAACTCGTGAGACCAAGCCTTATAATATGTCTCTCAGCATATTATCAATTGATAATGCCTCCATCTCTAGTCCAAACCCCATTTCTCAAATGGTGTAATCATCTCAATCATTTTAGATAATCCCGAGCTTTACGACAACTCTAGTATTTTATCCATATCAATGAGGGATACATATTTCTATCGGTGACTTATGTTCTACTCTAACACCAAATACAAACCCCCCTTTTACACCTTCAAACTAGACCTAAGGTTCAACAACAACTTTTGGCTAATGATCACCCGACTATCATAATATGATATGTAAATATCAGTGATTTTTTGGGTCCACTCCCATTTTGATCCTCCATCGAAGCTACCCTCTGGCCAACATATAGATTCCTTTCCTCTCAATCTAAGTCCTCACACTTTCACAGACATAACGTTAGAATGCCTCCATGTGGCTATCCATAAGAAGCAAACTATGTAAGCTTTGATCTCATGGCACATGAGTACGTTGGCAATATACTGAGTCCTTCTTGTGAGCACAAGCCTTGAAAATATATCTCTCGATATATTGTCACATCATAGATGCACCCGTCTCTCATATTATAATATAACCCCTTACTTTCTATTACTTATTGCATTTATTTACCCTCTCTATTTACGCATTTTAGCCCCCTTGGGTACCTTAATTCCTATAATTATGCTCGTTAACCAAGAAACCTCCATTTTAAATGTTTACATATTTTATGAGGTATAATTATGCATGTGTAGGTATTACGGTGCTTAGTGTGAAGTACGGTAGCATTCCGAGGATGTACCGTCGACAATCACACTTGCAGGGGCATTTTGGTCAATTTAAAATTTGGGATTTTTGCCCAATGTCTTCACGGGAGTTAAAGCCCTTTGAATTAGCTTCGTGTGTCCCTTGACGGTGAGCGATTTCGAATCCTAACAAAAAGTTAAGGGACTTTAAGCGAAAATGGAACTACATTGAATTCACTCAGATCCAAGGGTTACTCAAAACAAGACGCCGATCGACCGACCTTGAGACCCCGATCGATCGGTATATCAAATTTCACCCACGATACAAGACAACAACATTTTTTCCCAACTCGATATCGATCGCCCCTTGGCCGCGGTCGACTGGGTACTAAAGTTTTATGGCAATTATTTTCTTTTTATTTCATTTTATTTTATTTTAATTTCCACTTACTATATAAACAAGACTTTGTTTTATTTGTAAGATATCTTCCATTTTAGTTAGTTTTAGGGTTTTCTCTTTGGGAGCTTCTCTCTATAGGGTTTCAACACATTTTGTATTATAAGCTACTATTCATTGTCCCTTCCATTTAATTTGTGCTTTATTTCCTTATTTCTTGCTTTGTTATTTATTTACTTGCCTTATATTTAGTTTTTGTTGGTTAGTTAGTTATTTTCTTCAGTTAATTAGTTTTATTTCTTGCTTTAATTATGTATTGTATCTATTCTAAGGATTGGGGTCATATTTTCGCCATTAATTGGTATTGAGCTTTGAAATCTAGGTTTTGGGTCAAAACTCATTTAATTGAAACCTCATGCATTAAAGTTGGAATATTAGTCATTTAACTTTCTTTGTCATGCAACACGAGTGTTTATTGCGATATTGAGAAATTAATCCACATGTGACCATTTTCGATTGAATATTTAATCTTTCATTATTGAATTTATTTTTTTATTTTCTTCATGTTTGTTGTATATAATTAATTGAACATGCTCGGTTAAATTTTTTTGAACCAAAATCCTTTTTACGGATTCTTTAGCCCACAAAAGGGATGTAAACCTAATTCCATTTTATTGTTTTTGTCTAGTTTTACTTCTCATTTTCCCCATGTTTCCCTTTTAAATCACCATTGTCGTTTACACTATCTCACTAGATGAAACGACCCTAACTCCTATTGAATAACCCCCGAATTAAGCCCACTTTACCCCCATACTAATCTAAGGTATTAATCTCCCTAATATAAACCCCTAATACTCTTTATTACTTCCCAAGAGAACGTTCCTAAGCCTTAAACCTAAAATAAAAGGACCAAAAACAAAGTTGGAAAAATCCTATAAAACAGCAGGGTTTCTGAATCGATTCGCCTGTGGATGAATCGATTTGCCCTTGGTAGAGAATCGATTCTCCCAAATGAGAATCAATTCAGCTTAGAAAACCAAATTCCTGTCTCAACCCGAATTGATTCGGCCTTAACCCAAATTGATTCGGATCCTCAGACCTGTAGCCTCCCTTAAAGGCGAATCAATTCGCTTGGGAGGCGAATCGATTCGGCCTGGCATAACTACGGGTTATGAACCCTAGATTTCTTAAAACTCAAATCTCACTCTTCAAATTTCAACCAACTCAACTCATTTTAAACCCAATTCAATTCTAATCAAACACGACCTTCAAAAAACAACTTAAATTAAAAATAATACCATTCTCAAAGGTTTAAACCCCAAATTTCTCAAAACCCAAAATTTGTTCCAATTCTCAATTGCACAGCCATCAATACAATTTATTCACATTAAATCATATACTAGCAAGTTATAATCTTGCATCAAATTTGTAGTCTCGGATCCGCTTCCCGTAGCAACGATTCCAAGCTCCAAATCTCCAATTTTCTCTTTTCTCTCCATTTTCTCCCAAGCTCTCTCTCCTCTCTAACTCTCTCTAAGTTTTAAATATGTAATTGAGGAAAATAAGAGGGTTTAGGGAGACTTAAATGTCTATTAACACTAAATTCAAACTTTAAATGTTACTATACCATTAAAATGACTCATAACTACATAATTTAGCCATAACTTGTCAAAAGTTCCTGGAACTCAAAAATACAATATGGCATTTATTTTGACTATCTCAACTATTTCAGGACCAACCGCACCCACAAAATTGGCATCCAGAATATCGTACAATATTTCATGTTCCAACGTCATATTAATTCATTAACCACAATCCAATTGGAATATATGTCATAACCGTCGCTTAAAGCACAACGACTCAATAAAGCATAACACGATGCTATTTACCTTCTCTTAACTGTAAATATGCAATACTCACTAAATATTATCTCTTACGTCGCTTAAAATAATATTTACTCCAACTTCCAAAATTTTATATAATTATCTCACATGGCAAAATTATATATAATTAATTAATCAAAAAAATAAGGGTTATTACATACTCCCCCCCATTATAAGGGAATTTTGCCCTCAAAATTCAGGCATAACTCATAAAAGACTAGGGGGTACATTTCTCAAATATCATTCTCTCATTCCCAAGTAAATTCCTTATCACTGTAGTGTCTTCACGGGACTTGGACCAAGGGTACCACTTTTAACCTTAGTCTATACTCTCCATGATCTAAAATAGTAACCGATTGTTCCTCATATGAACTATCGGGCCTACGTTATAACAACGGGAAAAATCTACCTTATGCGGTGCAAGTTTACCTTTCATAAAAAAATGCCCGCATTAAATTTGATTCTCTACCTCAAATATTACAAGACTTCTATTCGCGTAGGCATAGCCCTTCTGACAATCTTCGGCAATTCGTTAGCGGTTTCGAATGAACTCAGTCTTTGAAAAGATGTCTTATATCATTTTAGGTCCAAGAAGCGTATTGTCTCCTACTTCCAACCAACAAGCATGTGATCTACGCGGCTTGATATACAAGGACACGTATGGTGCCATACCCATCATGGATTGGTACGAATTATTGTATACAAATTCGACCAGTAGAATGTTTTGCTCTCATCCCCCAAAAAGTTAAGTATGCACATCGAAAGTATGTCCTTCTACATTTTTTTGACTCTTCCCATTTTTGTCCATTTGCTTGCGGGTGGTAGAAGGTACTCAACTTTAACCGGTCCCTAATGTTTTTTAGAAACTTCTTTAGAAATGGGATACAAAAATCTTGTCTCGGTTCGACACTATATTGGTAGGTACTCCATAAGGTTTCATAAACTCCATATCATCATCCATTCATACTCATGATCGTTTATAGCATAGGTAATCCAATGATAAAAATTCATGGATATACCCTCCCATTCTCGCATCGATATTTCTAACAGTTGCAATAATCCAATCGGTTTCTAGTGGTCCACATTTACCAGACAAACTCAGAAATGTCCCTTCCTTTCTCTTCCTCAATTTTCATCACAACAGTAAGCGTAACGGTCAATACTGATATAAACGCACTTGTAACAATATCTTCATAGTTAAGCTCCTTACACTTGGCTTTCCATGCCTTCGCTAGTTTCCCCCATGGGTTTTTTTCTCGGCATATCCGCTACCACATTTTCTTTTCCTGGGTGATAATGAATGTCAAATTGATAGTCTATTACGAAATCCACCCACCGATTTTTGCGGCACAATTCGATCTTTCGGTGAGAACAAACACTGCGTAGACTTGTGGTCCGTGAAAAGACTTAATTCCCTTACCAGGAGGTAGTGCCTCCACATATTTAAGGCGAACACTATTTTGGTGTGATCTTAGTCTGGCATGGGATAGTTCTCCTCACGGGCTTCAAGCCAGAAGATACATACGCAATGGTCCCATGTTCCTGTAGTAACACACTGCCCCATTCTTGCGGAGACGCGTTTGTAATAACCAAATAGTCCACTCCAAAACTTGGCAACACTAAATTAGGAGTAGGAGTCAACTGGTCCTTCAACTCATCAAAAGTTAGGTCATAGACATAACAGTTTCTCTAGAGATGGGCCTCACATTCTTCTCGGCCTGGTGGCCCGAGTTACTCAAGATTCCATATTTCTTATTTCTAGAAACCCGTTCCTCATAAAATTAACCCACCAATCTTCTCGTGTTTAACTCACAACAGCATTTCTAAAGCAACACCACATGCCCCATTGCCCTTACTTCCCAATAACCTTAAGGTTGATGCGTTTTCCTATCCACGTGAAATAAGTACTATACTAACTATGTCCCTAGTGCCCATGACTTTTCTCAATTTTTGACATTCGCTCGGTTTCATGCGTGGCACGTCTCGCAAAGAGAAATCCAAACACGGAACCCTCCCGTTACACTACTAACTCACATCGCCAGTCATTAAGATATAATGGCCTAAGGCACACAATCGGAACCGCTAAAAATCTTAACTCATAACCCTACTAATGCGCTTCTACCTCTATTTCCTGCCGTTTCGACGAAATGAAAAATCTAACTAATCGGGGTGCTCACTTTCTGCAAAGTGTTACGAATCTTTTTCCCAAACATATATATCCCTTTAAATTTGCCTTCTCATCAAGGCCTGGCTATAAGCCTCAATCCAACTTATTTATCTTTGTCTCTCCCACCCATATCAGGTGAGGGAAACATTTCCAGTGCTTCTGCACCGCACCTTAACTTTTTATTATCCCTTTAAATCAATCGCGTGACTCTCGGCTAATTCCATTAAAACCAACATCCTAATATAAATTAACATCTTTCCACTCCCAATGTCATTAAGGTTCATGCATGGAGTGTCTCGCAAGTGAAATCCAAACAAGGAACCCCTTCGATACAGTGTTACTTAACTTTGTTGATCGTGGACACATGTTAGCATAAAACAAGTAAAATAAAAATTCTTACATACCTTGGATCATCTCTATAAATCTCAATCCGTATCCAGTAGAGATATTATAGAATAGCTAGTTCCACCCTAGAATCGCAGATATGATAGTCTCATAATCATAAGCCTGCTATAGCTGAAATCAAAATAATTTTATACTCGTATAACACAGATAGAACGAGTAGCTCAAACCAAACAAAATTTTAAAATATAATCACCCACTTACAATGAATGAAAGAAAATAAAACCTCACCACCACAGAAAACATATAGATATATCCTATAGAATAATATCAATACTACCACAAAGTTCAAATTACACACCCAAATCTGGGGTTAATAAAATACCGAGGCTAAATCTTTCCACACAGAGCACACTTCCCCTAACCTAAGTGAAACTCACAACAACATTCTTTCCGATTACCCTGGATGCTCCACATAGTTTCCAAATACAGTACCCTTGCTCTATATGTACCAAAAACTACTTCAATCAATTCCCCATCTAGGCACCCTATTCTTGTCCTCAATCCCTACAGGACAAAATCAAAATATGTAGTTCTACGTTCCTCATCACAATCATTCCCCATCTCTGGTCACCCTGACCATATTAAAGTTTTTAGTATCTCACGCTCCATAGCCTCGATCCTGACAATCACCCTCGTGGCTCCCTTAAATCCCCCAGCAAAGGAAAACATGCTACAGGCCTCAACTGCCTTATTTCGATGAATCTCCTTGGGTGGAAGTCCACCAAAGAGGTTTCACGAACGCGTCTTCTCCATAAGTGTTAACAACACTTACTAATGAGCCAATCATTTCATTAAAGGACTCTTTATTCCTTGTACCTACCTTATTTTGGTTCAAGGTTTCCTTAACCATATATCTCTTCATTTAATGTCGTCCTCTGACCGATCCTCTTGGGAATACTTGAAAAGCTTCATTCTTTTTATTTCTGATATATCAAAGGAACTTGTTGTTAAAACCATCCATAAGGTTCCTCTAAGAGCAAAACATTCTTCTCCTTCAAATATGGGGACTATCGTTCCTACCATTTTAACCTTGATCCAGTGGGTGATAATTTTTCCTCAAGTTTTCACATCTAGGTATTCCTATACCCCTCTCTAAACCAAAGATTCTGAGCCCAATACTTCCACCGAATGAAGTTACACTACCTCCACATGACTTAACTTCAACGCATGATCCTTATCAAGGACGTTTCAAACATTTTCCCCATTTAACTTCACTGAGTAATCTAAGTTTAGTACCACTCTCTTCTTATATCGATACTTGGGAAATTATAGCTACTGTATCCTTGTAGACATTGTAGTAATCTAAGAAAATGCCATGAAGGGAGTGACTTCTAATGCGGTCCTCATCACCTACTTCAGTTTATTGTTCTGACTAAGCCCCGTCTCCTGGTGCCCTTATAACGGTCTTCCCCGGCCGCCCTTCATCAATCAGTATACGAATCTCGAACGATCGCGCAAAAGATTTACTAACATCTTACATTATGTCAGGAGAACGATATCTCACAAGAGGATCTACAATCCTAATGCTAAGGCTCTACATCAAATCAAAAGCAATGCTAAAGGCGTAGTATGTATACACAGATTCATAAGGACACTAGAACCTGATGCTCTGATACCATCTGTGACAACCCGCTTATTAAAATAAGAGGTGGCTAGCCCGATACTCCAATAAATATAGGAATCGTAGATGGTCCATTCTTAGCATCACTGTCGTTAAAATAAAAATATGAGATAACCACCAATTATTTTAGAAAACGGATGTCCATTTTTAATTTATAAGTTTAAAGAAATTCATTTACATAATCCGATTTGAAAAGAAGGTGGATATAAAAATAAACGAGTAATTGAATAATAATCATGCATAATGTAATAACCGTATAAGATGTAACAGACCATTACAAGCAGGTTACACCGAGTATTAAAATGAAATATCACATTATATTAAACAAGTGCAAAACTTGGGCAACACACCCGAATATGTAGGCTGATCATAGATAGAGTACAAAAAGATGGAAGAGTCTAAAACGAATATCCTACAACATCGACAAAAAGTTATAGCTCCAGGACACAGGGTTGGAGAGATCAATACGGGCTTCCTTGCGGTGGAGCACCTGGGTGAATATAGAATTCATTCAAAACAAAGAGATATAGATGGGTCAAGGCCCGGTTTGATATGATCACCATGTGAATAAAATGCATGACAGTCATTAATATTTTATCATCAATTATAAACTTATCTTTCTCTCACAAATAATGTTAAGATTTTTCCCCTCTCAGTCTAAAAGCACAACCTAGCTCAATATCAATAACAATGAACAATATTCGTTTTCGCAAGAGAAATTATCTAAGTTTCACTTAATAAGATTTCCCTTCAGTTTTACACAACTTAAATGCACAGTTCCTTTTTCTCTTTAGGAAACATATTTAAAGCAATTTATTTCACAAAATACTTCACGAATTCAGTTTTTACACCATTTAACTTCACAATTCCCTTTTCTCTCTATGAAATATTTTCTAAGCAGTTTATTTCACAAAATGCTTTACCATCAATAAAATTCCACTTTAATAAGAATAGTTATAATCACATCATATAACGATTTTAAGACCATCCTTCTGGGTACCCCTACTGGATGCGCCCCTAAATAGCTATCATCTTCTAAGGCCTATCACCAAGACAACCCAGGCATCCTACATCGCGTAACGTCGGGAAGCGGACATATACCTTCGACAGTGAGTCATAATACACCCAAAATTACCTCACTTTAAACAATAATCATACAATACATAATAACCGGTCCTATGGATGAGGACTATTCACCCTGTATTCACTAGCCATGGGACTTCACCTCATGCGCGTAACTTCCCATTTGATAGCAATTTAGAGAGGTGTGTATATGAAAATTATCATTTACAAGTTATGCCCATTTAAAAAATTCACGTTTTACATTATCACAATCATTTATGCTTAGCAATTATATGCCAATTTAAAATATACATTTCTTATTCACGAAGTCATGTTTTATTAATGATGTAGGCGATGAAGTAAAATTGTCCTCACATTGGTCTCCAAGAGTTCAAAGAAATACCATAGACCACCACTGGTAATTTTTCCTCAATACTAGTCTCCCAAAAGTCCTGAACCATATCACCCAACTCTCCCTTAGTCCGAAGCTAGCTCACTAGATGAAATGACGCTAACTCCTATTGAATAACCCCCTAATTAAGCCCACTTTACCCCATACTAATCTAAGGTATTAATATCCCTAATATAAACTCCTAATACTCTTTATTACTTCACAAGAGAAGGTTCCTAAGCCTTAAACCTAAAAGAAAAGGACTAAAAATAAAGTTGGAAAAATCCTATAAAACAACAGGGTTTCCGAATCGATTTGCCTAGGGCCGAATCGATTTCCCCTGGTAGCGAATCGATTCACCCAAATGCGAATCGATTCGGCTAAGAAAACCAACTTTCTATCTCAGCCCAAATCAATTCGTCCTTAACCCGAATCGATTCGGTTCCTCAGACCTGTAGCCTCCCTTAAAGGCGTATCAATTCACTTGGGAGGTGAATTGATTCAGCCTGGAAGAAATGCCCAATTCGGGATACGAGTTATGAACCCTATATTTCCCAAAACTCAAATCTCTCTCTTCGCATCTCAACCAACTCAACTCATTTTAAACCCAATTCAATTCTAGGCAAACAAGACCTACAAAAAACAACTTAAATTAAAATTAATACCATTTCAAAGGTTTAAACCCCAAATTTCTCAAGCCCCAAAATTTGTTCCAATCTTTCAATTTCACAACCATCAATACAATTTATTCACATTAAATCATATACTAGCAAGTTAGAATCTTGCCTCAGGTTTGTAGTCACGGATTTTCTTCCCGTAGCAACGATTCCAAGCTCCAAATCTCCAATTTTCTTTTTTCTCTCCATTTTCTCCCAGGCTCTCTCTTTTCTCTCTAACTCTCTCTAAGTTTAAAATATGTAATTGAGGAAAATAAGAGGGTTTGGGGAGACTTAAATGTCTATTAAGACTAAATTCAGCCTTTAAATGTTACTACACCATTAAAACGACTCATAACTACATAATTTAGCCATAACCTGTCAAAAGTGCCCGGAACTCAAAAATTCAATATGACACTTATTTTGACTATCTCAACTATTTCAGGACTAATCGCACCCACAAAATTAGCATCCGGAATATCGTACAATATTTCATGTTCCAATGTCATATTAATTCATTAATCACAATCCAATTGGAATATATGTCATAACCGTCACTTAAAGAACAACGACGCAATAAAACATAACATGATGTTATTTACCTTCTCTTAACTGTAAATATGCAAGACTCACTAAATATTATCTCTTAAGTCACTTAAAATAATATTTACTCCAACTTCCAAAATTTTATATAATTATCCCACATGGCAAAAATTATATAGAATTAATTAATAAAAAAATAAGGGTTATTACAGGGCCCCAATTGACCAAGGTTGTAATAACCCCACTTTTATATCCTCAAATGTATATAGTTTGTTTTTACACTCATGTGTTACTTATTATCTTATAGATGTTGTATTATTAGATATGTGGTATTAATGGTTGTCAATATAACAAACTCCATTTTTAATTACGAAGATTCAACAGTAAATTGGATCAAATCGAAGTCTTACGACATATCTTAAGGTAAATAATAAGTTTTGGGGTAGAAAATATAATTTTATGAAAATTTAAGGACTAAAATAAAAATATAAAATGGGCCATTTTGTAAATAAAATATTTTCAAGGACCTCTAAGAAATATTCAAAATATATAGTGTGAAATTACCAAAATACCCTTCATGTGTGAAATGACCCTTATACCCCTATCACCTTTCCACCACGTGCTGGTCACCTCCACCTTACACATGTCGTCTTTAGAGAGAAAGCTAAAACACTTGTCATCATTTGGTGATATTAACACTGCAAGACCACTCCGGCATGCGACACCTCGGCGTTGAATCACCACTCCAAAATGCTTAGTCATTTGACACGTGTCAACACCGTAATACATTTGGAAACCTATAAATAGGGCCTTAGGGTTCATTTGAAACTCACGCCAATTCCTTGAGAATTATTGTAAGAAAGAGTGATAGAAAGCTTGGGAAATATCTTAAGAAGGAGTTCTATAATTTCGAAGAAAGAATTCATTTCGTAGGTATGATTTTATTTAAATGTTATAATGTATTTTTATAGTTTTAATTTTGTGTTTTATAGCTTTACTTAGTAGTTATGCTGGTAAAATACACTAAGGACTTCACTAATCAAAACTTAAAGTTTAGAAGAAATCCAAGTTGATTTTATTTTCATCTAAACTTGTTTGAAATTGTATATACGCTTTTAAAAATGATTTTTTAAAAGTAATTGCTCGTTATTATGGAATCTCATTTAAGTAATTCCAAAGTCAGGCCCGGTGAAAGTCTGCCTAGACTAGATGGTATTTAAGTGGTGCCCCTGTGACCCTCTATCTCTACTGGGAACCGACTGATTAGGAAGAACTATGAATTGAATCCTTTAATTACAATCAATGAGTTTTAAAAGTTAAGAAAATGCGTATTAGAAATCCTTCGAAACAAGTTATTATTAAAATAAAATATGTAGACTGGATCTTGTTTAGAACGTATACTTAAACCTTTATCGTATTTGTTAGATTAACGTGCGATCGAAGACTCATTATCTATAATTTTGACCTCTATTTTAGGTGAGTACTCTATGCAATTTCTTGCGCATTTTGATTATATTATATTATGCAAACTATGTGTATTTTGTGAAATGCTTTTATTCTCAAAATGCATCTGATACCGATGATTCCGTCGTTTGTTATATGTTTGTATCTCTCCATATAAACATATGATTTGAATTGTGAAATTATTGATTCGGCCTATGGAAACTCTCTTACTATATTGGCCTTGACTACCGGGTGGAAATATTTGGGTGATACCTTCCGAGCTGATTTATCGCTGGTGAGCCCTAAATAAGGCGTTGTTCTAGAAATCATGATTATCTGTATGTGATGTTACCAGGTGGAAATATTTAGTAACACTATCTGTCTGGGTATTAGAGCGTACATGGCCACAAAAACTGAATAATTGATATATGCTCAATTATTTTATCTGCTCTGTTCTGAACTGTTTATTTTGAATATATATATATATATATATATATATATATATATATATATATATATATATATATATATATATATATTGTCATTTACTTATATATATTACTTGAAATTTCTATCTCTATGTATATACCTTATGTTCTAAATTGAATAGGTATCTATTTTCTGAAAACCTTGGAATATTTGGAGATTGAATCTCATTCGTCTTTTAGCTGATGTTTTATAATTAACCATTTTTCAGGAAATAATTAGGCAAGCGGATGAAACATAAGGGGACTATGTTGAAGATTTATCTTTTAGAGCTCTTTTTGTTACATTAAGTATAATTTTGTTGTATTAGATAAAGTATGTTTGGCTCTTTAATTAAAAGGCTTTAAAATTTCTGTCAAGTTGTAACTCTTGGATATTTTAATATAAATGAAGTTTCCTTTAGAAAGATCTGATGATGTAATTCCTTCACCTTTAGTATTTTATGATTCATAACAATGTGATTATACTTCCTCTACATATATTTTAAAAGAAAAATTTTAATGCCAGAATATTGGATGCCTTGGTGGCATGTCAAGACACTCGTTCCCTATGCTTTTTGGGTCGGGGTCGTGACAGAGGTGGTATCAGGGCATAGCTTATGAACCCGTAGACTACTGAACATAGGTTTCAAACATTATAGATTTTATGTTTCCATCCTTAGGAGATAGTATTATGTGATAACCCTCCCTATGTGTTATATTAGTTATAATTGGTCTTTTAGTTTTCAATATTGATATAGTATAGTAGATCTTACGTTTGGCCATGACTGTAGAAAATGACCAAGAGAAGATCATCAATGGGAACTAGTGATTCGAGTATAGAAGGACTGGAAGGTGCATACAAGGCAATTGAAAGTCTAGCAAATATTGTAGAGTAGCAGGTGAACAATGGAGTACCAAAGAATCTTGAACTAAGTAGATGTACTATTGAACAGTTTAAGAAGTTGAATCCTCCATCTTTTAAAGGTACTCCTAATCCCACCGAATCAGAAAGTTGGGTGATGCAGATGGAAAAGATACTCGACGTTCTTAAGTGTACCGATGAACAAAGGGTGTCATTTACAACATTTACGTTAGAAGGGGAGGCTGAACATTGGTGGAGAATGACTAAGAGAATACACGAGGAAAGGCATACTTACATAGGTTGGAATGATTTCTTAGTAATCTTTTATGATAAATATTTTCCTGAAACGGTGAAAGACGAAATGGCAGCTGACTTCATGAGTCTAGTGAAAGGGAATATGATGGTTAGTCAATACGAGGCAAAGTTTACTGAGTTATCACATTTTGCACGTCATGTTGTAGTAACTGATGTTTTAAGAGAAAATAAGTTTGAACGAGGGTGAAGGTTGAATATTCGTAGTTGAATTTCCATCCTAAAGTTGACATCTTATATTGACGTCGTGACTAGGGATACAATAACTGAGAGGGATGGTGAGGAGTACAATCGAATTAGAGATGGTAAGAGGAAGTTTGGGGAACAAAAAAGAAAGAACCCAAATAATAGAATTTTTTTTAGGAACACATCCAACTTTGGGGGATCTAGTGATAACAGATAGTATAATAACCAAACACGTCAGCATTGTGGAAAGATGCATGGAGGACGACCTTGTTATAAGGATTCAGGAGCTTGTTTTAGATGTGGATAGAAATGAAATCAGATAAAAGACTTCCCAAACCCATCAAGGGTTCCGATAAAGCCTTCAAGTGCAAGGAAGGATCAAGACAGACAGGGTAGAGTTTTCGTACTTTCTGATATCCAGGTTTCTAATGCGGTAGTGTCAGGTACACTTTCTATATGTGCACAGCCTTTAAAAGCTTTGATAGATCCTGGTTCTACCCATTCGTTCATATCTATACATGTATTAAATCGCTTTCATAAATTGCCTTAACCCTTGAATCATAACATACACATTTCTACTCCTTCAGGTGAGTTATTGATGGGTAAATATGTATACAAGGCTTGCCCCATAGATATTGATAGTCATAAACTATTTATTGATTTGATAGTTTTAGACATTAAAGATTTTGAAGTCATTTTGGGGATGGATTGGTTAGCATCACATCATGCTAAGGTAGATTGTTTTGAGAAGAGTGTTACTTTCCAAATTCCTCACCAACCAAAATTTAGTTTTGAAGGAACTGGCATCATATCTCTGATGTGTATTATTTCTGCAATGCAAGCCTATAGTTTTCTTAAGAAGGGATGTCAAGGATTTCTTGCAACTGTTACTAGTTTGGAGATGATAGAGCCTAGAAAAGAAGATATTACTATTGCTAAGAAATTTATGGATGTTTTCCCGATAATTTACCCGGTATACCTCCTAATAGAGAAATAGAATTTACAATTGACCTTATTCCTGGAACTATACCAATCTCAAAACCACCATATCGTATGGCACCTTTAGAATTAAGAGAGTTAAAAGTTCAATTAGAAGACCTTTTAGAGAAGGGTTTTATCAGACCAAGTATATCTCCTTGGGGTGCTCCAGTGTTATTTGTGAAAAAGGAGGATGGGACAATGAGACTGTGTATAGATTATCGTGAACTTAATAAAGTAACCATTAAGAATAAATACCCCTTACCTCGTATAGATGACTTGTTTGATCAATTAGAAGGTGCACAAGTATTCTCTAAGATTGACCTTAGGTCAGACTATCATCAATTGTAGATTAAGGATGATGATATTTTAAAATCAGCTTTTCGTACTAGATATGGTCACTATGAATTTCTTGTAATGCCATTTGGACTAACTAATGCACCAACTGCTTTTATGGATATGATGAATAGAGCCTTTAGGAAATATTTGGATCAATGTGTTGTTGTTTTTATCGATGACATTCTCATTTATTCTAAGAGTATTGAAGAACACGAGAAGCATTTAGAGACAATATTACAAATCCTTAGGAAAGATAAATTATATGCAAAATTAAAGAAGTGTGAGTTTTGGATGCCTAGTGTTTCTTTTCTAGGACATGTCATATCCAAAGAGGGAGTGTCAGTTGACCCCCAAAAGATTGAGGCTATACTAGATTGTCCAAGACCAACTAATGTGAGTGAGATCCGTAGTTTTCTTGGATTAGCAGGTTATTATCGAAGATTTGTTAAAGGATTTTCTAGCATTGCTAAACCTCTATCTCGGTTAACACAAAAGAAGGTAAATATGAATGGTCTGAGGAAGTCGAGAAAAGTTTTCAAGAACTTAAGAATCGATTAGTGACTGCCCCAATTTTGACTATTCCTTCCGGCACGAAAGGATTGGTGATTTATAGTGATGCTTCTAAAAATGGTTTAGGATGTGTGTTAATGCAAAATGGAAAAGTAGTTGCTTATGCCTCATGACAGTTAAAACAATATGAGAAAAATTATCCAACCCATGACCTAGAATTAGCAGCTGTAATTTTTGCTCTTAAGATTTAGAGACACTATTTATATATTGATCATAAGAGTTTGAAATATATATTTACTCAGAAAGAATATAACATAAGACAAAGGAGGTTGTTAGAATTGATGAAGGATTATGATTTGAATATTCATTATCACCCAGGGAAAGCTAATGTAGTAGCTGACACTTTAAGTAGGAAGTCTACACCAAATTTAGCATGTCTTATTACAAACCAGGAGGCTCTATTGAAGGACTTAAGAAATATGGAAATAGATATTCGTATTTATAATAAAGGTGGAATAATTGTGAACTTACAAGTACAACCCATATTGATGGAAGGGATCAAAATTGCAGAAGTAAATGACCCACAGCTGAAGAAGATTAGAGAAGAGGTTATTAAAGGGAAGAGAATGGAATTTGCGATATGGGATGATATATTGAGGTTTGTAAATAGAGTGTGTGTTCCACGTGATGCCCAACTGAAGAGGCAAATTTTAGAGGAAAGTCATTACTCGAGATTCACGTTTTATCCCGAAAGTACCAAGATGTATAAAGATCTTCGAGAAGTGTTTTGGTGGAATAACATGAAAAGGGAGATAGAGGAATTTGTATCTCAGTGTTTGGTTTGTCAACAAGTAAAAGATGAGCATCAAAAACCATCAGGATTGCTACAACCACTGCCTATCCTGAGTGGAAATGGGAACATACCACTATGGATTTTGTGACAGGTTTACCAAGGAGTTCAAGTGGTAATGATTCTATTTGGGTAATTATTGATAGGCTAACTAAATCTGCTCATTTTCTTGCCATTAAGATTACCCATTCTTTAGAAAAGTTAGCTAAGTTGTATGTGAAGGAAATTATTAGGCTTCATGGAATCCCAATTTCAATTGTTTCTGACCGTGACCCTAGATTTGTGTCTCGCTTCTGGAAAAGACTACAAGAAGCCATGGGAACAAAATTGAATTTTAGCACTGCTTTTCATCCTCAAACGGATGGACAATCAGAGAGAACTATTCAAACGTTAGAGGATATGCTTAGGGCATGTGCACTTGATTTAAGAGGGAACTGGGATGATCATTTACCGTTAGTGGAATTTGCGTATAATAATAGTTATAAAGAAAGTATTCAAATGGCTCCGTATGAGGCACTCTATGGTAGAAGGTGTCGTTCCCCTACATGTTGGGTAGAAGTTGGGGAAAGAAAATTATTGGGACCAGAATTGATTCAGATCACAACAGAGACGGTGAAATTAATACAAGACCGACTTTGAACGACCCATAGCCGTCAAAAGATTTATGTTGACAATCGACATCGAAAACTTGAATTCCAAAGAGGAGATTATGTGTTCTTGCGAGTATCGCCTGCAAAGGGAGTAATACGATTTGGGAAAAAGGCAAAGTTGAGCCCAAGATACATAGGACCTTTTGAAATCCTTGAAAGGATAGGAGCTGTTGCGTATAAAATAGCCTTACCACCGGAACTCTCTAGTGTACATAATGTGTTTCACGTATCAATGATAAAGAAATATGTCCCAGATCCAACACATATCTTAAGTCATGAACCTCTTCAAGTTAGAGAAGATTTTCCATACATTGAGCATCCGGTAGAAATTTTGGACCATAAAGATCAAATATTACGAACAAGGTTATTCCACTAGTTAAAGTATTATGTCGTAATCATTCAGTTAAAGAAGCAACATGGGAGCAGGAAGTTGAAATAAAGGAGAGATATCCGTACTTGTTTGTAAATTAATATGAGTCAAGTTTGGGGACCAAACTTTTATAAGGAGGGAAGGATGTAATGACCCCACTTTTATATCCTCATATGTATATAGTTTTTTTTTACACTCATGTGTTATTTATTATCTTATAGATGTTGTATTATTAGATATGTGGTATTATTGGCTGTCAATATAACAAACCGCATTTTTAATTACGAAGAATCAGCCGTAAATTGGATCAAATCGAAGTCTTATGACATATCTTAAGGTAAATAATAAGTTTTGGGGTAGATAATATAATTTTATGAAAATTTAAGGACTAAAATAAAAATATAAAATGGGCCATTTTATAAATAAAATATTTTTAAGGATCTCTAGGAAATATTCAAAATATATAGTGTGAAATTACCAAAATACCCTTCATGTGTGAAATGACCCTTATACCCCTATCACCTTTCCACCACGTGCTGGTCACCTCCACCTTACACATGTCGTCTTTAGAGAGAAAGCTAAAACACTTGCCATCATTTGGTGATATTAACACTACAAGACCACTCCGGCATGCGACACCTCGGCGTTGAATGACCACTCCAAAAAGCTTAGTCATTTGACACGTGTCAACACCGTAATACATTTGGAAACCTATAAATAGGGCCTTAGGGTTCATTTGAAACTCACACCAATTCCTTGAGAATTATTGTAAGAAAGAGTGATAGAAAGCTTGGGAAATATCTTAAGAAGGAGTTCTATAATTTTGAAGAAAGAATTCATTTCGTAGGTATGATTTTATTTAAATGTTATTGTGTATTTTTATAGTTTTAATTTTGTGTTTTATAGCTTTACTTAGTAGTTATACTGGTAAAATACACTAAGGACTTCACTAATTAAAACTTAAAGTTTAGAAGAAATCCAAGTTGATTTTATTTTCATCTAAACTTGTTTGAAATTGTATATATGATTTTAAAAATGATTTCTTAAAAGTAATTGCTCGTTATTATGGAATCCCATTTAAGTAATTCCAAAGTCAGGCCCGGTGAAATTCTGCCTAGACTAGATGGTATTTAAGTGGTGCCCCTGTGACCCTCCATCTCTACTGGGAACCGACTGATTAGGAAGAACTATGAATTGAATCCTTTAATTACGATCAATGAGTTTCAAAAGTTAAGAAAATGGGTATTAGAAATCCTTCGAAACAAGTTATTATTAAAATACAATATGTAGACTGGATCTTGTTTAGAACGTATACTTAAACCTTTATCGTATTTGTTAGATTAACGTGGGATCGAAGACTCATTATCTATAATTTCGACCTCTATTTTAGGTGAGTACTCTATGCAATTTCTTGCGCTTTTTGATTATATTATATTATGCAAACTATGTGTATTTTGTGAAATGCTTTTATTCTCAAAATGCATCTGATACCGATGATTCCGTTGTTTGTTATATGTTTGTATCTCTCCATATAAACATCTGATTTGAATTATGAAATTATTGATTCGACCTATTGAAACTCTCTTACTATATTGGCCTTGACTACCGGGTGGAAATATTTAGGTGGTACCTTCCCAGCTGGTTTATCGCTGGTGTGCCCTAAATAAGGCGTTGTTCCAGAAATCATGATTATCTGTCTGTGATGTTACCAGGTGGAAACATTTGGTAACACTATCTGTCTGGGTATTAGAGCGTACATGGCCACAAAAACTGAATAATTGACATATGCTCAATTGTTTTATCTGCTCTGTTCTGAACTGTTTATTCTGAATATATATATTGTCATTTACTTTATATATATTACTTGAAATTCCCATCTCTATGTATATACCTTATGTTCTAAATTGAATAGGTATCTATTTTCTGAAAACCTTGGAATGTTTGGTGATTGAATCTCATTCGGCTTTTAGCTGATGTTTTATAATTAACCATTTTTCAGGAAATAATTAGGCAAGAGGATGGAATATAAGGGGACTATGTTGAAGATTTATCTTTTAGAGCTCTTTTTGTTACATTAAGTATAATTTTGTTGTATTAGATAAAGTATGTTTGGCTCTTTAATTAAAAGGCTTTAAAATTTCTGTCAAGTTGTAACTCTTGGATATTTTAATATAAATGATGTTTCCTTTAGAAAGCTATGATGATATAATTCCTTCACCTTCAGTATTTTACGATTCATAACCATGTGATTATACTTTCGCTACATATATTTTAAAAGAAAAATTTTAATGCCAGAATATTGGATGCCTTGGTGGCATGTCAAGACACTCGTTCCCTACGATTTTTGGGTCGGGGTCGTGACAAAGGTCTACTTTCTGAACTAAGAAAAACTTTTTGTAATGTCGAAGTATATCTCCTAACCTTTCCAATGGTCCGCCTCGTGCGCGATTCTGACTTACCATGCGAACGAACGATCCGTTTACCTCCGACGATCTCCCGTCCAAAGGACCGACGTCTATTTTTTAGCCACATTTTTCGTGTATACCTCATGCTTTTAATACTATTCACAAACTTGTAGAAGACTCTACATGTACACTTCACACCACATGCACCTAGGATCACGTATATCCACATGTTGAACACATCACTTAGAAATCCATGCTTAGGTGTCACCAACACACACCTCCACTTGTACATATCCATGCTCACTTATCATACATTCACTTGTAGATAGTTACACATTACTCACACATCACTTACGCATGCTTAGGTACCGCTTTACTATTCGTACCTGTACTTTGCTCCCTGTTTGGCATGATAAAAAAAGATACTCTCACTATAAAATACTAATAAGAGAATCATGCATGATTCACACGACATCACCAAAGAGCATTGTTATTGACTAAATTTTGTCCCGTAACTAGAGGGTAACTTCGTGATGGGAGCTGGTCTGGTAGGTCGCATTTAGCCTAAGCGATATGACTCTCACCTTCCATTGGCGAAGTACCTTTGACGTATATCGAATAATTCCCCCACATCGTACCGCTTGATCGAAGTCACGACAGGAGGTATTTTGCGGGGAGCTCGTTCACGTATGTCGAGTATATCGAATTCTCTCACACATACCATCACCACGAGGTATATAGTGAGGCAATTCATGTACACTCAGGTATATCAAATGGATTATCCACACGTACCAATTTCCCTCAAACAGAAAGATGTATATCGTGGAAGTCATGCCAACCCTCATATAGGTGTCAAGCATAGGACACACATGTTAGATTGTTGATTTCGACCCGAAACTCTATAAAAATTTTGGGTAGGCCTGTTGCCCAAATTTTTGCGTAATTTTTAAAACGGTACCCTACCCATGAGCCTGGTTAGAAGTCCAACCATAGATTTACATATGTTACAAACCTCGGTTTTCTAGGCTCGGGTCCCGTCTCGCATTACATTTTGCATTTAGGAGAACTTAATACAAGTGGGAACCTATTAAACATAATAATCATGTTGAGACCCATATCTAATCTTTTCCTCTCTCTTTTTCCCAAAAACCGTCCGAAAATATTTTTCCTCTTATCAACAATACCAAAAACATTTTCATTCTCACCTTTTCCAAAAAAAAAATGTCAAAAATATTCTCCTCCTTTTTTTCCAAAATGAAAGAATTTCCCTTTTTTTAAAAATAAGTTCCAATTTTTCTACTTCTCAGGTCGATCACATACCCTTGGTCTAACTCCCTATTGGTTTCGGCCTTCAGTCAAACCGCCCCGAAGTTCTGTTAGTCCCTTTACTTCCTCCGAGTCCGAGACTCACCCGCCTTTCATGGAGAATACAGATCAAGTGTCAATTGTATAACCGAATTTGCTGATGGTTCTCGCTCAGCTCATTGCCAAAATTAAAAAAACTTTAAAGTGAGGTTCACGAGATGCAAAGAAATCGAGTCCCTTTCCCCGAAGATCCTAACGTTATTTTCCCTCGCGCCATGGGTTCACTTGCACCTGAGTCTATCTGGGTTCCTGTAGAATACCATCATGCTCCACATGCTCCCCTTGCTAATGGGCCGCCACCAGCCCAACTTCCTATGCCAAACCTTGCTCAAATAGGGGCTAATTTACCCGTAACTGTTGATCCAAAAGAGGAAGAAATGAACAAGGTCAAGGAAGACCTCAAGATGCTAACTAATAAAATTGGACCAAGTCATAATATCTAGGAACTACATGTAATACACCCACATGTCTCCGTATCGTAATGCCAGGTTACCAGAAAAATTCAAAATGCCTAATATCGAGAATTTTGGAGGCAATGGACCCCCAATCGTTCATCTCCGTAGCTATTATCAAACCATGACTCTCCTAGGGGATTCCAAAGAAATAATGGCTCAGATGTTCCAGCAGACTTTGAAAGATAGCTCCCTCCATTGGTTCATATCCCTTAAAGAATCCAAAATCCACAGTTGGGAAGACGTTTCTCGTGAGTTCATGTCACACTATAAGTACAACGAAGAGCTAGAGGTCACCCGTCGTGACTTAGATCTACTTAAACAGAATCCTGGTGAATCAGTCAATAAATTCATAGCAATATGGAGAGAAAAAGAAACTACCATGAACAATCGTCCCTCTAAAAAAGAAAAGGTCAGCATTGTGAAGAAGAACTTCCTACCTCATGTCCGAGCAACTATGGGAGGACAGTATTACCCTCACTTTTGACCCCTCTGAGAAGCAGGAGTAGAAATTGAAGAACGTCTTGTCAAGACAGAAGTTGAACCGAAGAAAATCTCTGGACAGTTTGCTCCTAGAAAGTTTGAAAAGCCTGCTAGTACCCCAGTTTTTACTATTAACAATATCTCTCAGCCTTCCCCTTCGTGGGCACCAGAAAGTCGCCCAAACCTAATCTTGAAGGAATACACCAAGCTTCACCCTCCTCTCTCCAAAGTCTACCAGGATCTCTTGAATCGAAACCTGATCAAACCCTTGGACCCTCGTCTATTACCAAATCCACTTTAGAAAAACTTTAAACCTGATGCCCATTATGACTTTCACCAAACTACTGGCCATACCATCGACCAATGTTTCCATCTTAGAAACACAATCCAAAGTCTGATTGACTGGGGTATCATTTCCCCTTCAGGTAATCCTAAACCAAACACTACCCATAGTCCATTCCCAAATCATACAAACGCCATCTTCCTAGAAGAATACTCAGAACTCGGCCCATCTACCCAAATTATGCCAAGTAAATCAGCAATCATACCCATATACTCTCCTAAACCTCTCGAAACATGCCCATATTTCCTCTTACACCCTACCAACCTTGATAATCAAACTTTATCACTCCTCACCAGAGCCTGCATCACTATCTGTACCCATTCTGGAGGTAAAGATATGGAATTGTCAGAAGTGCTGAACCAACTCCTAGAGTTTGGGCTAATATTACCCTCCCAGATGACCATCGACTGTAAAAGATTTAGTGGGATTTTCTTAGAAGCTAAAAAATGGGTCTGAGAGTGAGAAAACTGGGTAGTGCCAGTCGACAAAGTCAGTCTAGATGACCTGGTATAGACCATGACAAACTGGTGATATTTATAGTATATCCGAGATGTTTGATGATTTGAAATTATAAGAGAACCTGGTCCCCTTAGTCTTGCATTTGCCTACCAAATGGGAGGAATTATACTAAGAAGCCATAGAAATTGTAGAGTGTATTGACTTTGCATGGAAATACAATATCATTGCCACCAGATGGGGGGACAATTCTGAAGACTCAGATGAAGAGCCAGATCCAATAAAGACTAGTCTGATAGCCAAATTATGTGGAGTGATATCATTCGAGAAGATGCTAGGAGAGATAAACTAGGTAGCTGAGCAACTCGATATCGATGAATAAATAGGCCCCTCTTCTGTGAACCACATGACAAGGTCGGGAAGACATTACCAGAACTCAAACTTACAACCATCAGCAAGAGATAAGGGGAAAGGTGTTGAGAATCTCCCTGTGCCAAAAATGACTTTTGAAGAAAGTAAGGTCCTCGATCAACTGAAGAAAACTCAAGCTAACATCACTCTATGGGGACTTTTCATATCTTCCCAACTGCACCAAAATGCCCTGATCAAGCTACACACAGGACCCATAGTCCCTCCCTCAACCACACCAGGAAAGCAGTGAACCTCGTTGGATCCTTGACCTCTAATCGAATGCTCTACTTTTCTGAAGAGGAAATCCCTAAGAATGGTCATAACCACAATCTTGATCTCAGTATCTTTGTTGAATTTATGAGGAAAATTATCCCCCTCTCACTCATCGACAACGGATTAGCTATGAATGATTTCCTATTAAGAACTCTCAATTATCTGGGATTGAAAGTGAGCGACCTTGCTCCAACCTCGGCTGCCATACGTGCCTATGGCAACACCTGTTGAGAAGTAATGGGATCTATCAAGATTGCAATAGGGGCTAGCCCTATAAATCCTGTTATTGAATTATAAGTCATCGACATCCCAGCCTATTTCAATTTACTGCTCGAACCACTGTGGATCCACAACATCAACGGGGTGTCTTTTCCCCTTCACCAAAAATTAAATTTCTTTGCCAATGGACAAGTTATCACCATCTTGGGAGATAGTGACAACATCGAGAATGCTAGCACCAGTAATATGGTACTCAATATACAATATGGGGTGAACGATATGCTGCTATCAAGCTTTTAGGTGTAAACACTCCTACTCCTAATAGGGAATGACTTCAAAATATGATCCCATGGAAATGTTAATGTAATCCAAATGTTGAAGAATATGCACTTCATGTACGGACTGGGGTTAGGGAAAAGACAATAAGGAATAAGTGAACCTATTGTGTTGAAAAAGTTCTTTCCTCCCTGTGGCTTGGTCTATCAATCAACTGAAGAAGAACTAAGACTGATCCATCAGCCTCAACTGGAGAGAAAATTAGAATGTTCCAGGTCTATCGCAGATTCATCAAAGAGGGTAAAAATTTTCCCTTATGCTGCTTCCTTGAGCCTTGGTATAACCTTATAGATAAGAGGATGAAACTAGGGATGGAGATCTTTTTTCAAGACAACTACCTGAGGGGTGATAATTCCCAACACTATGTACAAACTCACCGAGAAGACCATAGATGATATCCGGGATTCTGAGGACAGCAACTATGAAGACTCTTTCAACTTACAGATACTGGGTTTGGCACTCTGCATGATCCACTCACGGACTACATCATCCAATCCATCCTACCTCATCAAAGAAGATAATGCATATTTTCTCAACTGGCATGCTTCACATGTGACACCTGCTGGTACTCAACCTAACCCTGATGTTTATCCTCTTTCCCCTTTAGTTGTTTCCTCTCATTCTGATGTAATCAAGACCTCCTTTGATGAGGTTCTCAATGTTGTTTTTCCTATCAATGAAATAAATGAAGATTTTGAGTATCTTGTTGTGCCTTACATTAATTATCTTAATTCTAATCAAACTTTTGATGATGATGACTTTGCAAATGAACAATTCTTAACTAATCTAAACAAGGTTAATAAAAAACAACATAACTGAATTCAAGTTAATGAAAATGAAACTATTATTATTAATCTTGGTTCTTGTAGCCAAATGCACGAGATTAGGATAGGGGCTACCCTTAATGAGCACGAGTGCACGAAACTCGAAGAGCTATTAAAGGAATTTGTGGATGTCTTCACATGGTCCTACGATGATATGCCCGACATTGACCCTCAGATAGTACGGCATAAGATTCCAACTCTCCTGAAATGTAAACTAGTCAAACAGAAGCTCCGAAAGCTTCGCACTTATTGGTCACTCAAAGTAAAAGAAGAAGTAGTCAAGCAACTGAATGTGGTCTTCATTCGTGTGATCGAATATCCTACATGGATAGACAATATCGTACCCATACCAAAATCAAGAAGAAAGGTCCGCATGTATGTCGACTATCGAGACTTGAACAAGTCTTCTCTAAAGGATGATTACCCGTTACCCAACATCGATATGATTATGGACAATATATACAGTCATGCTCTCAAGTCATTCGTTGACGGATTTTTCAGATATAACCAGATCAAGATGCACCCAAATCATCAAGAGAAAACCACGTTCATCACCCCTTGGGGAACCTTTTGTTACATTATAATGCCATTTGGTCTCAAGAACACAGGGGCTACCTACCAAAGGGCTACCACAACCATTCTTCATGATCTGATGAACAAGGAAGTCGAGTTCTATGTAGATGACATGATTATCAAGTCTAAGACTAGAGAAGGTCATGTTCTCGCTCTTCAAAAATTCTTTGAACTACTATAATAGTACCAAATGTGACTTAACCCATAAAAATGTATCTTCCGCATTACCAAAGGGATACTTTTGGGATTTATTTTCACTGAGAAAGGGGTAGAAGCAGATCCTACTAAGATGAAAGCCATACTTGAGATGACACATTCGCGAAAGGAGAAAGAAGTTCGATAACTCCTTGGGAAATTACAGTACATCAGTCGATTCATCAGCCAATTAACTTCCATCTCTGTGAACCTATCTTCAAACTCCTCCAAAAAGATTCAACCAAGGTCTAGAATGAAGCTTGCCAAGAAGCCTTCGAATGAATTAAGCAATACCTAACCCGACCTCTAGTGCTCATGCCACCATAGCCTGGTCTTTCCTTACTCCAATACCTAACCATGACCTATACTACAGCCGGGGCTTTACTAGCTCAATACCTTGAAGAAACCCATAAAGAGAAAGCCATCTACTAGGCCAGTAAAAAATTGGCTGGTTACAAAATTAACTACACCGCCTTAGATAAGGCATGTGTCTCTCTTGTCTTAGTTACCCAAAACTTACGGCACTATATGTTCGCCTTCCTCCATCAGACTCGTATCCTAAATGGATCCCATCAAGTACCTACTCAAGAAGCCCGCCCTATCTAGTCGAATGGACCGTCGGTTGATGCTTTTATCCTAGATTGATATCACCTATGTCACACATAAATATATAAAAGGAAGAGCCATATCTGACTACCTTGTTGATAACCTTATGGAAGAAGTCGATGTCTGGATTTCTGAATTCTCAGACGAGAATATCCTCTGCACCTCCCAAGATGATCTTCAATGGCAAATATTCTTTGACGGCACTCCCAACAAAAAAGATATGGCATTGGAATCCTCCTAATTGCCCTTGATGACTCCCACACTCCCATTGCCATCAAATTGGATTTCCCCTGCACTAACAACATGACTGAATATGAGGCATGCACAGTAGGCCTCAAAGTTGTCCTCAAGAAAGGAATTTGACATCTCGATGTCTACGGGGATTCAACCCTCATCATCGGTCAAATACTCAGGAAATGGTAAGTCAAGAATGAGAAACTCTTACCCTTCCATGTCAACCTTGAAGAACTAGCTTCCCAATTCCAATAAATCACCTTCCAATACCTTCCCTGAGCAAAGAACAACATGGTTGATGCCCTTGCCACCTTAGCCTCTATGATCGACATGCCCGAAGGAATAACCATGGCTCCCTTCTATTTCTAAAAATAAGTTACACCAACCCACTGCTACCATATCGAGATTTGCATGGAGGAAGAACCCAAAATAGTCGACAGCTGGTACTATGACATTTGACACCTCCTCAAACGCGGTAGGTATCCCAAAGGGGCTGAGAAGAAAGATTGATAAACTCTCCATAGACTGGACGCCCAATATAATCTCTGTGATATAGCACTGTTTAAGAGAAACTTTGATGGAACCCATTTACACTGCATCGTAGGGGCTGACATTGAAGAGATGATGAAAAAATCCACAACGAGGAATGCATACCCCACATGAATGGCCATATGCTTGCCAAAAAGATCATTCGATAGGGATATTACTGGATTACCATGGTTCAGTACTACCCAACTTACGTGCGAAGATGTCTCAAATGCTAATAGTTCTATATTGACTTCTCCCTAGCCATTTTCCACATGGGGCATCGACATCATAGGGAAAGTTACACCAAAGGCATCCAATGGGCATGAGTTCATCCTATTCGCTATTGACTACTTCACTAAATGGGTCAAAGACTAGTCATACATAGTTCTGAATGCCAAGAAAGTGGCCAAATTCATAAAAAAAAAACATCTGCTGCCGATATGGGGTCCCACATGAGCTGGTATCAGATAATGGGTTATAATTTAAGGCGTAGGTTACAGAATTAGTTGACGAGTACGGGATTCAAAAGACATAAATCCTCTCCATACCGACATCAAACCAATAGAGCAATTAAAGCATCCAATAAAAATCTTAAAGCCATCATCAATAAGATGACCGAAAGTTGTTGTGATTGGGCTGCCAAGATCCCTTATGCCCTCTAGGGATATCGCATTTCAGTTCAAACCTCTACTAGGGCTACCCCTTACTCTCTAGTCTATGGCATGGAGGCAGTCCTACCTGTGGAGCTGGAAATACCCTTGCTGCGCATTATGCTTGAAAACAAGGTCAGCGAAGAAGATTGGCACCAAATCCTTCTTGACGAGTTGTCCCTCTTAGACGAAAGGATATTGAAAGATCTATATCACATACAAGGGTACCATCGTCGTATAGCGCAATCATTCAATAAGAGAGTCAAGGACCGTGGTGTCCGAGAGGGGGACTTATCCCTTAAAGAAATAGTAGCGCCTATCTGGGACCCCAAAGGTAAATTCAAGACTAATTGGAGAGTCCCCTGAATTGTGAAGAAGATTCCGTCAAGTGGCGCCACTGTGCTCACCGACCTCGACGGGGAAGAGGTGGTGCGTCTAGTCAACCTTGACCATCTTAAGAAATTCTACCCCTAGCTTGAAATCTCGTTGCGCTATGACTCTTATCATTATCCTTCTATTCTTAAAAAAAAACTCTCTTCTTTTCCCCCTACCCAGAACTACGTGGGCCTGATCCTCTCAAAATATTTTCAAAAAATGACTTTTTTAAAACCCTCAGAGTTATGTAGGCATCTTGTTTGCTTCATATGAGTGCGACCCCCTTATTTTTTACAAAATGCTATTCTTTTCTTATCCCTGAAAATGACATTTCATATTAACATATACATGAATAAAAGGATTATGTATGCCTTGGCGATTGATATATATAATTCAAAATGAAAAAAGTCATCAAAAGGCACAACTAAGTGATCAAAAACTTATTTATTTCGTTATCTAAAATTTTTGTACAATTACATCGGCGTAAGGAGTTAAACGACTTCCCTTGCTAACACTACACCTACTAAAAAGAACCCCCAGATAATAAAAATCCCCACTACTACTGAAAATCACCCTCCAATTATTCCCACAAAACACAAAAATAACACCTTCTATAAGAAGCTTCATAAAACCCTACCCGCAGATGCCAGAGGAACCAGCACCATTATCACCTGCATCCTGGACTCTTCAAACCTCCCAATCCTGAATGGAGTATCACAGAAACCCCATGGAGCGATAACCCCGAGCCATCTTGCGGTAGACCACAATGCCTCCCTCCATGGGGTCAGATATGGCAAACCAACTTTGACCAGTCTTGACAACCAGCATTCCTCACCACTACCTTCTTCCATAACCACTTCATGTAGTCCCCAGAGACATACCAGACTCGTCTAGTAGATTATGAAGGATGGTACGACGGACGACGATTCTCCCATAGAGAACCAAGCCATATGAATATATACTCTGTCAGATCCTCCATAATAAAGAAGTTTGGTGTCCGTGATGGCACGATTTTCTCCCAACCATATTGGCACAGTAGCCGCCAAGGAAAGTAGAAGGAGGTCTGCCTAAGACCAACCAGTCTGACGTACTAGTACTCTCCAAGCTCCAGAATGGGAAACAACTCCCCTCACCAAGGCACAGACCAACGTAGGCCTCGAGCCCCGTAATCTACAAACCAATTTCCCCAACTGTCAATGTACAGGCCTACGCTAACAAAATAGCATGGGAAGAAGTTTGGAACCATTGGTGAAGGATACTCAGGTGGGATAGACATACGAAACCTCTCTGACAGCCACATAAACAACATCACAGGGCTACCCATTAGAAAGTCAAAACGACCCTCACGCTAGGCATCCAGGACATTCAAGGTCTCTGCCAATATCACCATCGAATAATTGCAATAGAGAGACATCCAAGAAATAATAGCAGCCAATTGGGGGTCCACTAGCGTCTCCCTAGTCATTAACAAAACTTTTAAAACAATCCCTAGGATGACGGCTGATTAGGCACAAATTCTTCCCATTTATCCCTTTAATTTAGAGGCTTTTATCGCTCCGTGAAGTGTAATTTAAGTGGATTTATATCATATCTTTGATATTGACAAGTTTCTAATGAGTACGTCGAGTTTCATGTATCTATTTTGCAGGTGGTTAGTGAATTGATTTGAGTTCTGTACCAAAAGCTCCAAAGAAGAACAAGAAGGAAAGGTTTCCGTATCAGCTAGCAAAACATAACCAAACCCCAGGGAAAGAAAAAGAACATAATCCATCCTAGGGAAGTTTCTGTAAAGTCTGAACACAATAAAACCGAACCGAAGTGAGGAGAAAATGAACCGATATACACCTAGAAAACTTCCTGTGAAAAGGAAAAAGGACGAAACTGAACCGATGCAGAGAAATAAAGAACCGATCCCATGCTCGAAGAATTCTCTATGAAAGCTGTCAAAGACAGAACCAAACCGAACCCCTTAACATGATCGATTCCGTTCTCATTTTTTTGGACTTATCCATTTGTAAAAATTAGAATCCAACTTGGTTCAAACTCTTGTATTTCGTAGAGTATAACTTGTAAATCCACCCAAACAGTCGAGGATACTTCTTATTTATTAAGGAAGCTCTGTAATTAGTTTTACAAGGGAAATAACATAAAAACCCTAGTTTTGATTCCAGTTGTAGTTAAAGTAAATTCCTTCCAATTCCTTCATTTATTATTGCAGTAGTTCTTTTGTTCGTAAGTATTGGTTCTTCTCTTCATCTTTATTCAGAATTAAAAATGGTTTCTTTCATTTAAAACGTGCTGTCTACAAGTTTTCACATGTCAGGCTAATTTCTAAGGTCGGAATGCATGAACTCAACCTGATGTGGTAGTTGCATGTGTATAAAATTAATCCTCTAAATTTAATGATTTGATTATGATCGTATTGCATAGAAACATGACAATTGTAGATGTTTGGATCTTGTTTTCTTCAGGGTAACCGGGATGCTTTAGAATGCAATTTGAGTGTAACTATCGCAAAACCGATTTACTCGTCCTCTGATTAAGTATGGTGCGGGCTTGAACCTCATATACGCAATGCTTGGGAGTACTAAATTCTAGGTCTAATTAATCACTTAAATTTATGATTAGTTTTATACCATCAATACACTAAGGTTAAGGGATTGTATTCCCGTCCTGTTTTCTTCATCATATAGTTCAAGTTTCAGTTCAATCATTATCAGTAATTTAGGTAATTTAGAATAGTTGCATTCCATTCAAAATTTGGTGCATTAAATAAATATTTTCAAAATTTTATTTAGTTGTAGTCAATTCCCAAAACAGATCATCTTTTCCTTTTTCTTTAGAGTCGGAGTTAGGATTCCTTCGTCTGTCCAACGTCATCACAACTCTGTTGTCATACTTCCCTGAGTATCGATACCCGACTTATCGAATTATTACTTGAGCGATAGGCTTGCACTTGAGCCTAGAGAGTACGCATTTCCGAGACACATTCTTAGTCGCATCAAGTTTTTGGTGCCATTTCCGGGGATCTAGGTAGACTTAGGATTAGATCAAGTCAATCTCAAACTTTGACCAAAAATTTCCAAAAATCCAAAAACATAACAAAATTTAAAAGCACAAAAATATTCCTCCTCATCTCTCATAAGCCAGTTAATGCAAAATTCTGAACTCACTCCAACTCCCCATAATACTCCAACCCACATTCACGAAAATCCATAGTTGAGTATGATCCTGATATCCCTCACACTCCTAACGTTCCATAATTCTAGGTTCCATCTCCCACGCCTACACAAACCCCGACATCTCTCTTAGGACACACTTCAGAGCGCTCTCCGAGTATACCCAGGAAGGACACATAGTCATCTAGTGAGAGAGACATATCACAACACAATAGTGCTACCACCGGTGAGGAAGAGACCCCGTATCTCCCTTTGAGAGAAATCTTATATCCCGAGCGCACTGTCACTCTGAGATGCATTGTACTCCTATATAATACAGGGAAATTTTGTTTTAAAAATGGGATGATCCAGATGCTCCCCCACTACCATGGGATGGAATCTGAAAAGCCATATCTCCACATCAGGGAATTTGAGGATGTGTGTGAAACCCTCAATGATCAAACTTGCACACAAGAGGTGATCCTCCTCAAACTCTTCCCATTCTCTCTAAAAGATAAGGCTAAGACCTGGCTATGGTCTTTACCTCCAAGCTCGATTGCATCCTGGAATTAGTTGTAATCTAAATTTCTCAAGAAATTCTTTCTTCCACATCGAACGAACTCCATCAAGGCTCAAATTCAAACTTTTTGAAAATTAGAAAATGAGTCATTCGATCGATGCTACGAGCGTTTCAATAAGTTAGTTACTTCGTGCCCCCATCATGGATTTGATAAACTTCAAATCATTTACTTCATCCATAATGGGATGAACATTAATTCCAAGCAACTCGTTGAAACCATGTGCGATGGTCCATTTGTCAAATTAGACGCCCACGATGTTGAGCTTCACCTGAGGTATGTCATCAAGACTACCCAATCCTGGGATACATTTGACCCTAATGCATAAAATCGAACTCGCCAAGTGACCACCACTCCATCAGCGTCCGACTTATTTCACGTAGAGAAAAATTCTATAATTGACGGTCGACTCGATGTGCTTGAGAGAAGAATGCAACAATTATTGGAGAAATGTGGAGAAGAACCACCAGGATCCATCCCAAACCCTGTTGAGAAGGTGTGTGCAATTTGTGAGGCGGGACATTCAACAGAGGAATGCTCGACGATACCCGCCTACAAAGTTATGCTTCAAGAACAAGTGAGTGGTATATGAGGATTCAAGGGTTGCGCCACACGAAAATTCTTACAACCCTTAATGGAAAAACCATCCTGTTTTTAACTATGGGCAACAAAATGCAGCGATGAATCCTAATTCACATGTTGATCCTCCTCCCCTATCGCACTTTCAACAAGCACCACACATGCAAGGACATGTGAAAGCACCACCACCTCAAGGGGAATATATTACTCCATCGTGAAGAAATCTCGAGGATACGATGAACCACTTTATCAATACCCAGAATGCAGCCAATGCTAGGTATGATTTCTTGACCAATGACATAAATGCTAATATTTTAAAGATACAATCATCGTTGAGTGTCCAAGAGAAGGGAAAGTTTCCTGCCCAGGGCCAAAGACCTCCCCAAGATCAAACTATTGTTAGCTCCACCTCGACAGAACATCAGGAGCAATGTCAAGCTGTGACCACTCTTAATAGTGGGAGAGTCGTTGATTTATCACCTCCCCCACAAGACACAATCAAAGACAAGGAGATTTTTCCCCGCACGAAAGAGGTCGAAGATGTCTCCTTGAAAGAGAGTGATAAATAAGACACTAGTGAGCCCGAGGTAGTAGTGAGACTACCCACCGTGGCTTTATTTCCTCAAAGGTTGGTTCCTTGCCACAAAGGGAACCCCCATGATGAAGTGCTACACGTGATAAAGAAAGTAAAGCTAAATTTACCGTTCATCGATGCCATTAAGCAAATTCTAGCTTATACAAAAGTTATCAAAGACTTGTTAATGGTAAAGAGGAAGATGAAGGTAAAGAAAAACGTATTTCTAGCACATAACGTGAGCTCCATTGTACTTAATGATCTCCCGCCAAAATTCAAAGATCCCGGTGCACCCACCATTTCTTGCATCATTGGAGAAAATAAAATTAAAATAGCCTTACTTGACTTGGGAGCAAGTGTCAATATCCTCCCTTACGCCATCTATAGGCAACTTAATCTGGGCGACCTTAAGCCCACAAAGATCACTCTCCAGTTAGCGGATCGAACCATGAAGATCCCAAGAGGGATAGTTGAGGATGTGATCATTCAAGTTGACACCTTCTACTTTCTGGTAGATTTTGTCATTTGGGACAGGGAACCCTCCTTCGCCTCGAGCAATCATGTTCCCATCATTCTTGGGTGCCCATTCTTAGCTACGGCTAATGCAATTATCAACACTCGAAATGGGAAGATGCAACTCAACTTTGGGAACATGACCTTAGAGATTAACATCTTACACATAGCCCAACATATAGGGGAGGAAGATGATCTTCACGGGGTGAGCTTAATCGACGAGATCATAGAGGAGTACTTTGAGGAAAATTATTATGGAGATTCCCTAGGGTCCTTTTAGTGTCGAGCCACGAGAGTGAGGGGACGTATACCGAATTCGAGAGGGAAGTTGAGGAGTTGAGAGAGTTACTTAATGAGAGAGTGTCAGACGAGAACGCGAGAGATGTAAGTTGGGTTTCTCGATTCGAGGAATTACCGCCATGGGAGGCATGCATGGTTCCCTCCAGCGAACAATTTCTGACCCTTGAGTTGAAGAAACTACCCTCCCATATTAAATATGCATACCTAGGAGAGGACGAGACATTTCCTGTTGTTGTCTCCTCTAGCCTAGACGAAGAGCAGGAGGGTAAACTGTTAAAGATTCTGAGGAAGCACTAAGGTGCTTTCGATTGGTGTATTACTAATTTGAAGGGGATAAGTCCTTTGATTTGCACCCATAAGATCCACCTCAAGGAGGATGTCAAGCCCTCTAGAGAAATGAAAAGAAGGCTAAACCCCAATATGAAAGAAGTAGTGAGGACCGAAATTATTAAATTATTGGATGCCGGGATTATCTACCCAATATGTGATAGCAAGTGGGTGAGCCCTATTCAAGTTATCCCGCAGAAGCCGAGAAATGACAGTGATTGAAAATGCTAAGGGAGAGCTAGTTCCCCAACGTACCACCACCGGGTGGCACATTTGCATTGATTATCGGAAACTCAATGCGAGAACTAGGAAAGACCATTACCCCTTGCCATTTATTGATCAGATGCTTGAGAGAGTAGTGGGCCATCCTTACTATTGCTTCCTTAATGGTTATTCCGAATATAACCAAATTGAGGTAGATGTACTTGACTAGGAGAAAACAACCTTCACTTGCCCCTTTGGTACGTTTGCTTACAAACGTATGCCATTCAGCTTGTGTAATGCACCCGTGACCTTTCAAAGGTGCATGTTGAGCCTATTTAGTGACATGGTTGAGAGAGGACTCAAAGTGTTCATGGACGATTTTAGTATTTTTGGCACCTCTTTCGATCTTTGTCTAGAAAAGCTAAAAAAGTACTTGCCTGGTGTGTGGAGAAGAACTTAGTGCTAAATTGGGAGAAATGCCATTTTATGGTCACTAAGGAAATAGTTCTTGGCCACATAGTTTCATCCAAGGGGATTGAAGTTGATAGAGCTAAGATAGATGTCATAACTAATCTACCCTCACAAAAATCGTGGAAAGCCGTGCGCTCCTTCTTGGTCCACACGGGGTTTTATAGATGGTTCATTAAGGACTTTAGCGCCATCGCTAGACCCTTAAATAATTTCCTTATGGAGGACACCCCATTTGAGTGGACAGAAGCATGCCATAACGCTTTTGAAAAACTAAAAAACATGCTTGTGTCCGCTCCCATTGTACAAGTTTCGGATTGGTCCTTACCATTCAAGCTTATGTGTGATGATAGCGATTATGGGATAGGGGTTGTTTTGGGCCAAATAAAAGACAATAAGTCTCATGTCATCTACTACGCTAGCGGGACTCTTACTGGACCACCACTCAATTACTCCACCATAGAGAAGGAGTTGCTAGCGGTAGTTTTTACTCTTGACAAATTTCGATCCTACCTTATCGGTTCTCCCATCACTTGCTTCATAGACCACGCGGCATTGAAATACCTACTTACGAATAAAGACACAAAGACGTACCTCATAAGGTGGGTCCTACTCCTACAAGAGTTTAATCTCTCCATTAAAGATAAGAAATAAGTAGAAAACGTCGTTGCCGACCACTTATCACGGCTCTCGTCCAACGTACCTAGTGATTCGATACTCATAGACGAATATTTTTCGGATGAGCAACTATTTGCAACCTCTTCTTTGCCCATGTTTTTGAATATAGTGAACTACCTTGTCACGGGAGACGTCCCTCCCGATCAGACAATACAAGATAAGAAGAGGTTCACCACTTGGTCGCGCATGTTTTTCTATGACAATCCTTTCCTTTTTAAATATTACGCCGACCAAATCATCCGACGATGTGTACCGGATGACGAGATCCCAAAAGTCATCCAATTCTGTCATTCGAAAGCTTGTGGAGATCACTTTTCGATAAAAAAGACGGTCGCTAAGATTCTTCAATGCGGCCTCTATTGGCCCATAATTTTTCGAGATGTAAACAATTATTGCAAATCTTGCGATAGGTGTCGAAGTATGGGAGCAATTACCCGACGAGACATGATGCCATTAACCCCGATACTCATTATTGAGATTTTTGACTGCTGGGGTATTGACTTCATGGGCCCTTTTCCCCCATCTTTTGGTTTCCTATACATCCTTATCGCGATAGATTATGTTTCTAAATGGGTGGAAGCTATAGCTACCAAGATAAATGACAGCAAAGTGGTGATTACGTTCCTATAGGAACACATACTTTCTCACTTCGGTGCTTCGAAAGCGATAATTAGTGATAATGGCACGCATTTTTGCAACAGGCCATTTGCGAAGATCATGAGAAAGTATGGCATTATTCACAAGGTTGGAACGACCCATCACCCACAAACAAATGGGCAGGCCAAATTAGTGAATCGGGAAATCAAGAACATTCTCAAGAAGACCGTCAATCCCACTTGGAAAGATTGGTCACTTCGATTGAATGATTAACTATGGGCCTATCATACCGCATACAAAAATCCACTCGGCATGTCTCCATTCTGCTTTGTGTATGGGAAACCTTTCCATCTTCCCGTTGAATTAGAGAACATGTCTTATTCAGCAACTAAGAAGTTAAATTATGACATGGATAAAGCCGGTGAAGATCGCAAGCTTTAACTAAACGAGTTAGAAGAGATACGCAATGACGCGTATGAGAATGCAAAAATTTCCAAAGAATGGATGAAACTCACTCACATAAAATTATTCGACGCAAAGGGTTTCTTCACGGACAAAAAATTCTTCTCTATAACTCTCGGCTTCATCTATTTCTGGGTAAGTTGCGGTCACGATGGTCTGGCCCATTCATTGTGAAGAATGAATTTCCACACGGAGTTGTGGAGTTAGACGATTTGAAAGGGGGAAATACATTCAAAGTAAATGGAAAACACCTAAAGCCATATCTAGAGGCGTGTGTGGAAGAAGTCCACACCGTTTGGTTGTCGGACCCCATTTACGGGGTCAAATGAGCTTGTCATAGAGGTCGTCGCACCCCCGATGCGCATGGGGTGATTTCTTGTGTATAGTAGTTGTGTTTTTGTAGATTATATTGAGTCCATAGGTGGGTTAAGTGAGGTTGGGGTTAATATCACGTAGTCCAACACACACTTTGCGAGGGTGCCGAGAAATCCAAATGGGGGAATAAGTGCGAAAGCGTCCATAAATTCGAGGGTTGAAATCCTAGTGCAGTAGTGTAGGAGAGAAGGTTCTGTTAAAGATGGAACCGAACCGAATCCCCAACTCGAATCGGTTCTGTTTGGAAAAATCGCCAAATAAAAAATCCCTAGAACCAAACCGAATCGTCCCTGAGTCGGATTGATTCGGTTCATACGATTTTGGTTCTTCCCAAGGAATCTATTCCTCCCCCTATCCTCTCCCTTCCCTCCATTCTTCCCCTTTTCCCCCAAAACACCCACTCCCGTTTCCCCAAAAAAACCCTCACCCAAACCTCTCCCCACCACCTATAAATACCACATCTTCCCTACTCTTCCACTCACATCTCCAAATCTTTCCCTCTCTACAAGCCTAATCCTTTCATCTCCCAAATCCACCGCTATCCCAATGGCCAATCAAGCTCTTCCCGCCAAATAGATGTCAACCGAAGTTCTTCCCAACGACAATGGGAAATACCTCTCCCATATGGAGCGTGTATGGTGCAAAAAGTGTTTTACTTTCTCTCGCCAATTGCACATTGGGCGAGTTGTCAACTAGGACGAACTTCCCTGCCCCGTCACCACCCTTTTTAGCCGGAGGGGGTGGACGCAATACTTACAGTAACCCCACCATGTCATCTGGGCGGACGAAGTTCAGTCCTTCTATGGCTCTCTCATCTGTACGGGCGAGTTTGAGTGTCAATCCTTTATTTACGGTCGCCCCATCCCATTCTCCTTATCTATCCTCACCCGTAAGCTTGCTGATAAGGGCGTTCCTCACCCGGATGTTTATGCTTACCCAACCAACTCCCCCACAAATTACCAAACAACAATGCATTGACTGACTCATGCCCAACGATATTTGGGAACGGGGTAACTTCCCCGTGGGCCGCCTAAACGATAAGGCGCACATCATTTTCCATATAATGTGCGCCAACTTGCTCCAAACCTCAAACGACTCGGCGATGCGCCCTCGCCAAGCCACACTCGTGTACCACCTTTTTTACCCCAATTTCATCCTAAATATAGCCTGCATGATTTACCCTTGATGCTATTCCCGTTGTCCCTTTGGCTCCACTGCCCCTGTGGGACTCGTTGCTGGCCCTAACAGCCCTGACTGAATCCACGATCACCTGGTAGGAATTCTATTGATCTTAGTTATTAAAATGGGTCCTCTGATGGATATACCCTCCCATGGTGCCTCACTAGGACTGTTAATTCCAGTCTTGACATTCAGTTCAGTTCTCCAACCCTCTTGGCTCCCTTATCATGAAAGCACTGATATCAATTTGTAAACGTACGTTATCGACTACAACATTACCACTTATTCTATTTGTATTTCACTATACATGTAACATATTCTACCCATGAGTCCATTATTAACTTACATACCTTCTTTCATTCTCCGTATCCACCTCATTGGGTATGAAGTTTACTAAACACATCTCAACTTTCCTTAATGACCAACCACTGTAAGGCCCTTTTAAAACATGTCTTGAAATCTCATTCGCCTTTCAGTTTAAATAGTTGATGAGCGGATTTATGATCACACCTAACTCCAAATACCCCATTATTTATGGTATCTCTCCATGGTTTAGGTGACTAACTCCTATCACTACAACGCCTCTCTTATGAGGCTAAATTTTTATAAGGACATAAATTTCCAATTGAGTCTTATGTAGTGTTGGCTCAATTCCAGAAAAAATAATTTGAGCTATATGATAGAGTGTAAAGTGTATCCATCCAAGCCCATGATGATTTTTTTGAAGACGTAGCGGTCATATTTGTAAATCTTCACCATTATCGAGTTTTTAGGGCCTCATTTCTATGTCAAAAAATAATTAGATTACATAGTCTCAAAAGGTATGAATACAATTTTATATATGCAGGAGACTTGGAATATTTTATCGATGTAATTTTAATTTAAAATGGTTTTTACTTTTCAGAAATTATTATAGAACTTTGGATAAAAGTTTTTGGACTTAAAATTAAAATTCTGTTTTTTCCTTCGAAATGTCATTCGAACGAGATTTCAAACGAGTTTGCCAACGAGATTGCTATTTGTTCTCTGTTTTTTTGTTCGAAGTTTAGTTCTAACGAACTCGTTCGAACGAGTTTTTCCAATGAGATTTTGGACCATTTTTCCTTTCAAATATCGTTCGAACGACTTTGGCGGGACAGCTAAATTTTTAACAGTTTTCATTTTTAACCACCCATGTTTCCCAATTCTCCCACTAACTTTTACTAGGAATTTTATGTGCGGGAACAAGACTTTTCTAAGTAAATTTTTTTGACTTTCCATTATTTAGAGATCAAAATGTTTTACTCAAAAAGTTCATGTTTGGGTGTTTGATGTCTATGCCTTAATATCTTCCAAAGACACTTACACGCATTAAGTTTTGTTTAAATTCCAAGTTCCCATATATATCCTTCTTGGAGTTTGGTTTGGTACCTTTGGTTAATCTCTACACCATTAAAGAAGAGAGTTTGGGTTCTTCTCCACCCAAAAGGAGTTTGTTTGCGTACTGCAGTATTCCCACTTGAAGAAAGGCTTCGGGTGCGAGTTGATGGAGACCAAAAGCCTCATTGGTGGATTCCAAGATTCCGATGGAGTTCATGATTTTCAACTAGGTGGAGGTAGTTATATGAATAAGAATCAAGGCTTGGACGGAATCGCTTCGTGTGAAGTAAGTCATATGTCTTGTAATAATAAATCCATACTTAGTGGACTTAAGGTTAGGGTTGTTCGAGGTTTTTACCATTTGCGTTTTCCTGGTACATCGATGCGTAGTGGTTTGTGATTTATTTTATCTTTCTATATCACCTAGATGCATGCTTAGGACTAAAATATTAAATATGGTTTAAATCACTACTCATGCTTAATTTGGTGCTACAATTAATTTGTGTAATGTTTATTTAATTTAATTCAAGTCATTAATTTTAATTTGATAAAATTTGGTTTGGCATAAATAGAAAAATGAATTAATCTTGTTAGGAAAATTTCTAGGACTTGGGTTGAACTAAGTTGTTTAAGCGAAAATTATTTTGTTGATTAATTGTATGTCACTTTTAGTTTAGTTTAATTTTAATTTGAAAGAAATTAAAATTTATTGTTTTTGTGTGTTGTGTTGAACCATCTTATTCCGCATTTTAGGAAATTAATATTTAATTTTAAAATTAGAATTTTAAATTTGGGGGCTTTCAAAATAGTATCAGAGATGGAGCTCTTATTTATTGCATTAAGGTCCTTTTGTTTAAATGGAATTTTCCCCATTTTCAAAACTTCCTCATTTCGATGGTTCCAATTACACGTATTGGAACGCGCGTACGAAATAAACTCTAAAGTCTATAGATGAGAGGGTTTGTTTGTCAGTTGTTAACGGGTGGTCCCCACCCACATGTTTGGTATAAAATTAGCGTGCCCTAAACCCATAAATAGATGGAGTGAGAATGAATTTAAACAAGTAAATTTTAATTCTCGAGGACTAAATACCTTGTTTAGTGCGGTGACACCAGATGAATTTTTAAACCGCTAAGGAATCTTGGGATATATTAACACTCACTCAAGAGGGAACTAGTGTCGTTAAGGCTTCTAAGCTCCAAAATCTCACCACGCAATTTGAAACCATAAAAATTCTGGAAAATGAAACATTTTATGAATTTCATGCTAGAAATTCCAATATAGTTAATTCATCTTTTAATTTGGGAGAGAAAATACCCAACGACCGCGTAGTAAAGAAAATTTTAAGGTCCCTACCCGATAGGTTTTTCCCTAAAGTGACCGTTTTAACTTCTTTACCCACCTTGCACTCTAACAAACTTGAGGAGTTAGTAGGTGATTTGCAAACCTATGAAGTAGATATGCTCCCCTCACAAAATGAAAATAAAATAGATAAGGCAATCTCTTTGAAATCCAAAAAGGAGGAAAAGCAAGTTGTGGTTGATGAGAGTGATTGTGACTCGGAGGACATGGCTATGTTTGCGAGAAAATTTCAAAAATTTCTTAAATTTAATAAAGATAAGTTTTAAAATGATTATAAGAAATCTGAAAAATCTAAGCATGAAAAAGTCGAAAAGATCCCTAAAACTTATAATGAAATCTTAATAGGGATGAGTCAAATAGGTGTTATGGTTGTGAGGGCTATGTCCATAGGGCGAGAGAGTGCCCCACTAAACTAAGCAGAGAAGGCAAACAACCAATTTCCTATAATGCCACCCTTAGTGATGAAAGTGAAAAGGAAGAGGGACCCGATTCCCCCATTTAGCACAACTTTATCGCGTTCTTGGAAAGTCATGTAAGCATCGATAATGAATCTTCCCATGAAGATATACATTTACATGACTCTTCCGAGGCCTTTGTTTGTAAATCCTAAAAATATGATGGTAGTGAGAATGGAGAAGATAAATAAAGTGAAAGTGATGAAGAGGTTGATGAGAGTGAACTTCAATGTGCATTTAAAGGATTATATGCAGAATCTATTAAATTAAGAAGAGAAAATTTGAAGTTAGAAGATAGTTTGAAGGAATGAGTCAAGATCGTTGATGAGAGTGCCTTAGTGGAAGACCTTATGACACGTGAGAGACATCTTCGTGATAAGCTTGAATATGTAGAAGACTTGAGAGATAGACTTAGAGGAATCAATTAAAAAGTAGATTCTTCTGTTTGAAGAGAGGAATGTTTTGCTAGAGTCTAGAATTTTAGAGTTCGAAGAAAGATTGAGAGACTCTAGTGAGGTAAAATTTTATTTGGAATGTAGGTCCGCTAAATTAGACAAAATATTAGGAACCGTCCAAGTAAAAAATGACACTTGTGTTTTAGGCTTCGATTCTTGTAACGATTCTACTAATAAAACCAAAACCAATTTTTTGAGAGAATCACCTAGGAACACTTCTAGAGGTCAATCCTTAGGTACTTCTTTTTGACATGTCTTTACTTGCTCACATTGTTGTCAAAAGGGACATCTTAGAAAATTTTGTTTTGACCTTAAAAGAATTTCTAGGAATTCCAAAGGTAAGGTAATCGAGGTAGATAAGATCCCCAAATCTCGAGATTTTCACTCTTCACTAGTTCGGGTTAGGTGATCCGACTTCGTAGCTTTACAAAATAGGATTTTTGATTCTCATTTTCTTGCACATGCTTCCTCCCTTGTAAAATCTAAAGGTTGAAGGTGTTAACATTGTTTTGCATACTCTAGCATATGTGCTTCATAATATATTATTTGCTAGCTATATGTTTTGTTTGTCATTTTCTAGTCTATGTTCCATGATTAATCACATGCTAGAATTATGATTTGTGTAATGTGACAACCCGCACTCCGAAATAAGGGGTGGCCAGCCCGATACTCCGACATATACGGTAATCATGGACGGAAATCATTCTCAGCACCACAAATATAGTAAGAGTAACCGAGAAAACCACCCAATAATTCAGAAAACGGGTTGCCAAAACAATTTATGCAATTTAAAAGTTAAGTTGAGAAAAACAATTTAAACAACCCATTTTAGAACAATAGTGGAATTCAAAGAAACATAATTAACATACGTCTAAAACCACTATATACAAAGAGAAGAACCGAATATGCTGTCAGTTCACAGCTACACAAAGTAATCACAACAGTTAGATGTTATGTTATACATTCATTAAACAATTACAAGATTGGGCCACTCGCCCGAGTGACAGACCCGATCATAACTAGATATCAAAAGAATGACGGCGTCTAACAAAACATCCTGTAATATCCGCAATTTCATACAGCTCCTTAAAAGCAAAAGATTGGGAATATCAACACGGGCGTCCTTGCGGAGGAGCACCTGGGCGGATACAAAAACAAGCACAACATAGAGGAAAAAGAACGGGTGAGGACCCGATTTATATATAGTTCCCAGATGAACAAAAAGCATGCTAGATATAAATAGCAAAACATGGGTATAAAAATCAACACTCTAACAACCTAAGCATGGATCATAAGAGAACAAGTGAAAATGACATAATTAAATGAGACTATGCAAGAAGATGAAATTATGCAAGATTAAATTAAAACTAAATTAAAATCTTGTATTCCCCAAATTCCACTTTAATCCAGTTTCAGTTCCTTAACAAGAATATACTAACATTATCTTCTTATTTCATTCCAATTCCCATTCCTTAGCAGGAATGTAATTGTCATAATATCATTTAGTGGAATTATACAACCCTCAAGTCCCACTTGAGTATTAGAAAAGCTATATTCTTATGCATATAACGATTCTAAGACCGCCCCTCCGAGTTTCCCCACTGGGCGCGCCCCTAACTGACTATCATCTTCCAGGGGCCCATCAAACAAGGCAGCCTAGGTACCTAACGCACGCCGGGAAGTGGCCATATGCCTGCGAGTGAGTCATAACCACACCCGGAATTACTTCACTAGCGCAGAAAAATACATATAATAAACCCGCATATGGACGAGGACTATAGTCTCCCTGCATTCACTAGTCAAGGAACATCACCTCATGCGCGATCTTCCCTTATGATAGCATTTAGAGAGGTGTGTTTAAGTAAATTAGCATTTACTATAAAAACCGTACTTTTCATTTTCATTTACATTTACATGTTTCTTTTGTTTGAAACCGTTATCATAGGATAGTTCATTACTCATCCTAGGTTATGCCTCGAATAAATCTTCAAGGGATCATATTCACTTCCCAAACATAAGGTTTTATATATCTCAATATAATCCCCTAAAGTCTCCAAGTATGGACCTACAATTCCCATCCATATTTATTAGGATGCACCAAGAAAAGTGATGCCTTAACATCACTTAGGACAACCCTTCCCCCTAACTTAACCCCAAGTGAAACCCATTCAACACTAGGGTGACAACCAACTCAACTAGGACTCTAAAACACAAGGTTTACTTCATTCAAGAAGAGTCCTGAGTTCCTAGGGGAAGAAAAAGATTAAAAAAAAATAAAAGTAGGAAATTGGTTGAAAAATAGGGGACCGGTCGACCGATCCCAAAACTGCGGTCGATCGCGTCTCAAAGTTTAGCTTTTGAAAGAAAGCAAAAAGTTCATTTCGGATGGACCGGTCGACCTGTGGTAGAACCGCGGTCGACCGCGCCCTTATTTTCGTGCCTTTGAAAGAAAGCAGTGTGCCCTCCTCCGAAGGCCCGGTCGACCGGTCTGAGATACGCGGTCGACCGGCCATTGCAGACCTAGACCCATATCTCCTAATATCTTCTAAACCCAAAATCAATAACAAACCAAAATCATCCAACTACATTTAATGATACCCAAAGATCATAAATGCTCCCAACAACATTTTTCTACCTCAATCAACAATCTATCTCTACCAAAGATGTTGATACCCATAAATCCAACCAAAAACCAAAAATATACAACATAAAAACTATACATATCTACCCATACTAATTATTCATCTTAAACCATATAATAGCAAGTAGAAAACTTGCCTTGGGGCTTCAATTTCAGACTTGGTTGAGGAAGAATGCAAGATCAAACCACCAATCCTCAAGATTTCTCTCTTTCTCCAATCTTCCACTCTCACTCCCTCTCACTCTAGGGCTAGAACACTTGGGGCAAATAAGAGGAAATGAAAGACTTGGGGAAAGACTAAACGTGGCTTAAGATTAAAAGTCACCAACCTTTAAGTAAAAGTACCGCAATAGTTAAGTTCTAATACGCAATATGCCAAAACCAGTCAAAAGTGCCCAAAATCTCAAAATACAATATGGCACACATTTCGACTGTCTCGCACCTCCCGGAACTAACTACACCCTCCAAATTATCATTTGGGGATTTTATAAGCCATTTCAAGTTCCGGTTCCATTTTAATTCAAATTGCCATTTTAATTTTCATGACAAAATAGAACACCACACGGTAACAACTACTTACACACATGGTATCATGCAAGTTATTAGTAAATATTAACTTATTTCATCAAATTAATACTTACCCACATGCAGCATTTTATATATGCAACTACTCAACATAGTAAATAAATATAAAATGAGGGAATTTTGTCCCCAAAATTCAAGCGTACCTTGGATAAAAAGATGCGGATTATTTTCCCGCATATCATCCTCACGCTCCCAAGTAGATTCATCGACACTGTGATGACTCCATTGTACTCTAACCAAGGGCACCACACGAGATCTCAATCTACGTTCCCCATGCTCCAAAATGGCCACGGGTTGCTCTTCATAAGAAATATCGGGTTGTAACTCTATATCCTCGAAAGGAATGTGCCAAAGGGCACCATCACACCGCTTATACTTCTTCAAAGAGGAGATGTGGAAAACATTGTGAATCTTTTGCAACAGTTTCGGTAGGGCAATTTGATACGCCACGGGGCCTACTTTAGCAAGTACAGGAAAAGGCCCAACGAAACGTGGTGCAAGCTTCCCTTTCTTTCCGAAATGCTTAACGCCTTTCATAGGCGACACCCGTACCAACACTTGGTCTCCAACTTCTAACTCCACATGCCTTCTCCCCGCATCGGCATAGCTCTTTTGTCTGTCTTGGGCTATCCGTATACAATCTCGAATAAGCTCGATTTTTGAAGAAGTATCCCGAATCATTTCAGGTCCGAGAAACTTGTTATCTCCCACTTCTAAACAACACGTGGGGGATCTACAAGGCCTACCATACAAGGCTTCATAGGGCGCCATCCCAATAGTGAACTGGTATGAGTTATTATAATAAAATTCAACCAAAGGGAGATATTGTTCCCAACTACCCTTGAAATCAAGCATGCACATACGAAGCATATCCTCCAACATTTGGTTAACCCTTTCGGTCTGGACATCTATTTGAGGATGATAGGAAGTACTTAACTTCAATTCGGTTCCCATGGCCTCTTGGAAACTTTGCCAAAAGTGGGAAACAAAAATCTTGTCTCTGTCGGAAAAAATATTCAAGGGCACCCCATGCAATCTAACAATATATTCAATGAACAACCGAGCGTAACGAGCGGTATTATAATCAGTATGGACGGGAAGGAAGTGCGCCGACTTTGTCAAGCGATCCACGATAACCCAAATAGAATCGTGACCCTTTTGTGACGTTGGTAAACCGGTGATAAAATCCATCGAGATGCTCTCCCATTTCCAAACAGGAATTTCCAACGGTTGCAACAAACCTACCGGTAGCTGATGATCAACCTTAACAAACTGACAAGTAGTGCATCGAGATACAAACTCCGAAATATCTCGTTTCATACCCGACCACAAATATTGACGGCGCATATCTTGATACATCTTATCATTTCCCGGATGTACCGAAATTTAGAGCCGTGAGATTCCTCCATCACAGCCCGTCGCAAATCTCCATCCTCCGGAAAAATAAGCCTTCCATGAAAGCGCAATCCACCCTTAGAACTTACCGAGTAGGACTCCGCTCCCCCAGTCAATAACTGGCAAATGTGGTCTTGACATTCTTTATCTCTGCCTTGGGCTTCCACAACCCTTGCCACAATCGTCGGAGTAACGGTCGTCACGGACATAAACGCCCTAGCAAACGCATCCTCATGACTAAGTTCCTTCCATTTAGCTTTCCACATATCAGCTAACTCTCTATCAGGCTTCCTACTCAGGGCATCCGCCACCACATTCACCTTGACCGGATGATAATGAATATCAAATTGGTAATCTTTTACGAACTCCAACCATCTTCGCTGTCGCATATTCAAATCTTTCTGAGAAAATAAATATTGCAACGACTTATGGTCCGTGAAAAGACAAAACTTCTCCCCGAGGAGAGAGTGCCTCCAAATCTTTAAGGCAAAGATAATGACGGCTAATTCCAAGTCATGCACCGGATAATTTCTTTCATGAGGCTTGAGTTTTCTAGAAGCATATGCAATAGCTTATCGCTCCTGCTGAAGCACACCTCCTAAACCCTGTAGAGATGCATCGGTGAAGACTAAATATTCCAACCCTGGCTTGGGTAAAACGAGGACTGGAGCCGAAGTCAATCTATCCTTAAGCTCATCGAACGCAGCTTGACATGCGTCATCCCACACAAATCTAACCCCTTTCCGGGTCAAATTTATCAAAGGACTAGCAATCTTAGAAAATCCCTTAATAAATCGACGGTAATAGCCCGCCAAACCCAGAAAACTGCGTATCTCGGTAGGCGTCGTGGGCTGACCCCACTCCCTCATCGCAACAACTTTACTTGGGTCCACCGATATACCTTGCGAAGTAATAACGTGACCCAAAAATTGCACTTCCCGCAACCAAAAACCACACTTCTCAAACTTAGCGTACAATTGGTGATCCCTCAACCTTTGCAGGACCAACCCCAAATGAGTAGCATGGTCATCTTCCGTTTGAGAATACACAGGATGTCATCAATAAACACAATGACAAATTGGTCCAGGAAGTCCCGAAATACTCTATTCATAAGATCCATGAATACTGCAGGGGCATTGGTTAGCCCAAAAGGCATAACCAAAAACTCATAAGACCCGTACCTCGTCAGAAAAGCAGTTTTGGATACATCTTGCTCCCGTATCCTCAACTGGTGATACCCCATTCTCAAATCTATCTTAGAGAAGTAGGTCGCTCCCCTGAGCTGATCAAACAAATCATCTATGAGAGGCAAAGGGTATTTGTTCCGGATGGTGACCTTATTCAACTCTCTATAGTCAACACACAATCGGAGAGAACCATCTCTTTTCTTCACGAATAACACAAGAGCACCCCACGGCGATGTGCTACGCCTGATAAACCCCTGTTCCAACAACTACTGAATCTGATCTCTTAGCTCCCTCATTTCCACAGGAGCCATACGATAAGGAGTTCGCGCAATCGGTCGAGTTCCCGACGCTAAGTCAATAACAAACTCAATCTCTCTACTAGGAAGCAAACCCGGTATCTCCCGGAAAACGTCCTCAAAATCTCGAACAACAGGAATAGAATCTAAGGGAACAACTACATCCCGATAAATCTCATCCGCAATACAATATAAATAAGTACCAGAATCTCCCTCTAAACGAGGCATAACCACCAGGAACATATCTTGTCCCGGAACGACGAAGACTATACTCTTCCCGTAACAATTAACTATAGCATGATACTTAACAAGCCAATCCATGCCCAAAATAACATCATACCCGACTATGTCTAGGACGAGTAAGTCAGCCTCAAAACACAAATTACCAAGAGTGATCGCTATGTGTTTACAAACAAAGAAAATAAGGGAACCGTCACCCATAGAGGACTCCACACTAGAAAAGGTACTTTTCGCAGATTTTATCAACTCTGTGGACTGAGCAAAACTTCTGGAAATAAAAGAATGCGTCGCACCCGTATCAAACAGAACGCGACCCATGTGTCCCTGAATAAGGAACTTACCCTCAATAGTTGGCGGCGCTGGCTGAATAGGAGGAAGTATAGCATCCTGAATGTGGTAGACTCTCCCATACTGTAGTTGGCCCTGCTACAGAGGGACAACTGGATTTGGTGCTTGTGGATGGAACTGCACATAAGGCTGCTGAGGAACTCGTGGAGGTTGTCCCCCAATCACCTGAGGACAATCTCTCTTAAAATGACCAGCTTCTCCACATTGGAAACATTTCCCCACCATATTCTCATGACCTCGACCTCTGTTATTTCTGAACTGCCCAATACCTTGGCCCAGTTGGCCCCTACCTCCCTGGCCACCTCGACCCGCTTGATGTGGTACGACACCCTGACCTTGCTTGTTAGCATTACCACTAACATTAAACCCGCCAGAGCGTTGTCTTTTTGACCCATCCCCTAGCTGGGGATCCCTTTCTCGTTGCTTATTACCCGCAGGTTGGGACGAAGGAAAGGCTCCTCCTACATTCCCACTCACCCCGGGCTTCCCTACTTGCCCAACTCCTGAAGCTTTCTTGCTATTCTGAATAAACAACCGATGCTCCTGACAATGAAGCAATGCAGCATTCATCACTTCACCAAAAGTTTGTAAAGCTGGATTACCCAGCAAATGCTGTCGGATTCTCCAGTTTAGACCTCCCATGAATTTTGAGACTTTCCTTTCCTCCAGGGTTACCTCTTCCGGCACAAAACTAGCTAGCCGGGTAAACTCCTCCTCATATTCGGCAACCGATCGTTCTCCCTGAACTAGATCTTGAAGTTTCCTCCTCATCTCCCTCTGAATTGCGGGAGGAAAATATTTCCGATCGTACAAGACCCAGAAATCAGTAATGGACATAGTATCCCTCTGTTTTGGCGTAGTCATCGACTGCCACCAATGTAACGCTGCCCCAACTAACTTGAAAGTAGCAAGGACTTTCTTCTTCTCCTCACTACAGTCCACCATTCGTAAATTGCGTTGCATATCCTTCTTCCATTGATTTGCTCGAACAACATCAGAAACTCCGTCAAACTCTGGGGGATGGCCCTTTAGAAAGGACTCCCTTACTCTTTCCCACGGAGAGGGTCCCGTAGGTGCTTGAGCATCCTGTGCCCGTTGTTGAGCTGTTGGCATCTGTTGAGTTACTGCGGTCATGGTGGCATTAACTGGATGAGCCAAGATATTGGCTACGTCCGCAGCATTAAAAGTTCCTTGGGGTGGTGGAGGACCAACATCTTCTTCTACAACTCTATTGCGTCTCGCAGGGCGACCTCTCTTAGGCGGCATCTGCGATGAAGGGACAATAGTGTTAGAATACAATTCACAACAATTTATTTCACAAAAGATCGCAATTATAAGTAGCAAAGCAGTCTTATCATTAGGCTCTATATCAAAGAACGCTACGGTAGATCGTGACAAGTCCACATAGATCCTAGCACTCTAGAACCCAGTGCTCTGATACCATCTATGACAACCCGCACTCCAAAATAAGGGGTGGCCAGCCCGATACTCCGACATATACGGTAATCATGGACGGAAATCATTCTCAGCACCACAAATATAGTAAGAGTAACCGAGAAAACCACCCAATAATTCAGAAAACGGGTTGCCAAAACAATTTATGCAATTTAAAAGTTAAGTTGAGAAAAACAATTTAAACAACCCATTTTAGAACAATAGTGGAATTCAAAGAAACATAATTAACATACGTCTAAAACCACTATATACAAAGAGAAGAACCCAATATGCTGTCGGTTCACAGCTACACAAAGTAATCACAACAGTTAGATGTTATGTTATACATTCATTAAACAATTACAAGATTGGGCCACTCGCCCGAGTTACAGACCTGATCATAACTAGATATCAAAAGAATGACGGCGTCTAACAAAACATCCTGTAATATCCGCAATTTCATATAGCTCCTTAAAAGCAAAAGATTGGGAATATCAACACGGGCGTCCTTGAGGAGGAGCACCTGGGCGGATACAAAAACAAGCACAACATAGAGGAAAAAGAAAGGGTCAGGACTCGATTTATATATAGTTCCCAGATGAACAAAAAGCATGCTAGATATAAATAGCAAAACATGGGTATAGAAATCAACACTCTAACAACCTAAGCATGGATCATAAGAGAACAAGTGAAAATGACATAATTAAATGAGACTATGCAAGAAGATGAAATTATGCAAGATTAAATTACAACTAAATTAAAAGCTTGTATTCCCCAAATTCCACTTTAATCCAGTTTCAGTTCCTTAACAGGAATATACTAACATTATCTTCTTATTTCATTCCAATTTCCATTCCTTAGCAGGAATGTAATTGTCATAATATCATTTAGTGGAATTATACAACCCTCAAGTCCCACTTGAGTTTTAGAAAAGCTATATTCTTATGCATATAACGATTCAAAGACCACCCCTCCGAGTTTTCCCACTGGGCGCGCCCCTAACTGACTATCATCTTCCAGGGGCCCATCAAACAAGGCAGCATGGGTACCTAACGCACGTCGGGAATTGGCCATATGCCTGCGAGTGAGTCATAACCACACCCGGAATTACTTCACTAGCGCAGAGAAATACATATAATAAACCCGCATATGGACGAGGACTATAGTCTCCCTACATTCACTAGTCAAGGAACATCACCTCATGCGCGAGCTTCCTTTATGATAGCATTTAGAGAGGTGTGTTTAAGTAAATTAGCATTTACTATAAAAACCGTACTTTTCATTTTCATTTACATTTACATGCTTCATTTGTTTGAAACCGTTATCGTAGGATAGTTCATTACTCATCCTAGGTTATGCCTCGAATAAATCCCCAAGGGATCATATTCACTTCCCAAACATAAGGTTTTATATATCTCAATATAATCCCCTAAAGTCTCCAAGTATGGGCCTACAATTCCCATCCATAATTTTTAGGATGCACCAAGAAAAGTGATGCCTTAACATCACTTAGGACAACCCTTCCCCCTAACTTAACCCCAAGTGAAACCCATTCAACACTAGGGTGACAACCAACTCAACTAGGACTCTAAAAGCCAAGGTTTACTTTATTCAAGAAGAGTCCTGAGTTCCTAGGGGAAGAAAAAGATTAAAAAAAAATAAAAGTAGGAAATTGGTTAAGAAAACAGGGGACCGGTCGACCGATCCCAAGACCGCGGTCGATCGCGTCTCAAAGTTTAGCTTTTGAAAGAAAGCAGAAAGTTCATTTCGGATGGACCGGTCTACCTGTGGTAGAACCGCGGTCGACCGCGCCCTTATTTTCGTGCCTTTGAAAGAAAGCAGTGTGCCCTCCTCCGAAGGCCCGGTCGACTGGTCTGAGATACGCGGTCGACCGGCCATTGCAGACCTAGACCCATATCTCCTAATATCTTCTAAACCCAAAATCAATAACAAACAAAAATCATCCAACTACATTTAATGATACCCAAAGATCATAAATGCTCCCAACAACATTTTTCTACCTCAATCAACAATGTATCTCTACCAAAGATGTTGATACCCATAAATCCAACCAAAAACCACAATTATACAACAACAAAACTATACATATCTACCCATACTAATTATTCATCTTAAACCATATAATAGCAAGTAGAAAACTTGCCTTGGGCCTTCAATTTCAGACTTGGTTGAGGAAGAATGCAAGATCAAACCACTAATCCTCAAGATTTCTCTCTTTCTCCAATCTTCCACTCTCACTCTCTCTCACTCTAGGGCTAGAACACTTTGGGAAAATAAGAGGAAATGAAAGACTTGGGGAAAGACTAAACGTGGATTAAGATTAAAAGTCTCCAACCTTTAAGTAAAAGTACCGCAATAGTTAAGTTCTAATACGCAATATGCCAAAACCAGTCAAAAGTGCCCAAAATCTCAAAATACAATATGGCACACATTTCGACTGTCTCGCACCTCCCGGAACTAACTACACCCTCCAAATTATCATTTGGGGATTTTATAAGCCATTTCAAGTCCCGGTTCCATTTTAATTCAAATTGCCATTTTAATTTTCATGACAAAATAGAACACCACATGGTAACAACTACTTACACACATGGTATCATGCAACTTATTAGTAAATATTAACTTATTTCATCAAATTAATACTTACCCACATGCAACATTTTATATATGCAACTACTCAACATAGTAAATAAATATAAAATGGGCTCCTAAAAGCGAGGGTTGTTACATGTATATCTTTTGTATTATATTCTTTTCATTTTAGTTTGCATTAAATAAAAAATACAAAAGATTTTTTTTATCATTTGTGTTTTACCTTATGAGTAATTTAGGCTTAATGAAAAATACAAAATGATTTTTTTTTGTCTTTTGAGTAAATATTTTTGTATGTTTGGTTAAAACTTTCAAAAAGTTAAAAATATTTTTTTGTGTGTATTTTAGTTTAACACACCATTTGTGGCATATGTTTGTGTTGAATCCTTCTTTTCTCTTCCACGTGGCTAGAAATTTTGGTTAAAATTTTCAATCCTTAAAATTTTCTTTGTCATGGTTACATGGAGTAGTTTAAGTTTGACTTGGCTAATGGATTCTATTTTTTATGCCTTTTCACACATTTGCACGAGCTCTTTTGAAATTTTAACTTTTCATGTATATTTGCACTTTGTGAGGTGTTCTCCTACCAATCTAGTAATATACATATGTTGTGGACTAGAAGGATTTTTGCATGTTAATTCCGTTGCACATGAGATTTGTGTGATAAAAATGATATATGAATGTGCACGGGGAAGGGCTCCGAAAGAAAATATTACCCTTTGCGAGTAAACCACCTTTTGGAATGGACTTAAAAGAAATATGTGGTCCAAAGGCCTAAAAGAAAATCATGGCATTAAAAGAAAAATAATTTTCCAAGGGATATTTTGTTTAGTTTGATATATTCATTTTAAAGTATTATATGCATATTTTAAGGGAGTTCGGATGGTATATCAACGGTTTTGCACATTGACTTTGTATCTTAGTTGCGATATCTCGTCATGACTCTATTGGTTTGCAGAATCATCAATATGATAGGCTTTTATGAATTGTGCTTGCTTGTTCATAGAGTTCAATTTATCTTGTCACATAAGTCTAAATCTGAGTTGATAAAGTTTTACAATCAAATGATAACTCCGTGAACATGTTTAAGCGATTGGGTTTTAATTCATTGGTATCTTGTTCACGCCCATTCACTTTCGTTTCAATATGACATATTTATGCTATAAGAGTGTGGAAAACTCATATTATTTTATTTTGTGTTATTTGTGTGTTTATATCTATATATGTGTACTTATGCTTATTTTGTATCTATTGTGCATTCATATATACAATATGTTGGTTGTTTTGAGTCTTTGCCATGTTAGCTAATCAATTTTGGTTGATATCCCATGGTTATGTTGAATACATTTTAGTTGGTATCATTTTTTTTTCTCGCATCATAAGTTAGTATCTTTTTACCCTTTTTGTGGATTAGTTACTTTTTATCGTTGCATGTATGCTTAAATGTTCTTATCAGTTTATGCATCATCATGTCTTTAATTATTTTCCCATATTTTGTATCCCTTGTTTCGATTTGAGGGGGAGAAATGGTATTGCTTTAGTTAGAGGAAGAAATAAGTAATGGTTTAATTCTTTATCCTTTATTTATTCCTGAATAAAAAGGGCTAATTTTATGGGTGTAATTTTAATTTAAAATGGCTTTTACTTTTCAGAAATTATTTTAGAACTTTAGATAAAAGTTTTTGACTTAAAATTGAAATTCTGAAATTCTATTTTTTTGTTTGAAATGTCGTTCGAACGAGATTGTCATTCGAACGAGATTTCGAAATAGTTTGCCAACGAGATTGCCATTTGTTCTTTATTTTTTGTTCAAAGTTTCGTTCTAACGAACTCGTTTGAACGAGTTTTTCCAACCAGATTTTGGCCTATTTTTCCTTTCAAATCTCGTTCTAACGACCTGGGAAAGTCGTTTGAACAACTTTGGCGGGACAACTAAATTTTTGGCAGTTTTCATTTTTAACCACCCATGTTTTCCACTTGTCCCACTAACTTTTACCAACCATTTTATATGCGGTAACAAGACTTTTCTAAGTAAATTTTTGAAACTTTCCATTCTCTAGAGAGAAAAATGTTTTACCCAAAAAGTTCATGTTTGAGTGTTTGATTTCTATGACTTAATATCTTCCAAAAACACTTACACCCCTTGAGTTTTGTTTAAATTCCAAGTTCCCATATATATATATATATATATATATATATATATATATATATATATATATATATATATATATATATATATCTTGCTTGGAGTTTGCTTTGGCACCTTTGGTTCATCTCTACACCATTAAAGAAGAGAGTTCGGGTTCTTCTCCACCCAAAAGGAGTTTGTTTGCGTGTTGCGGTGTTCCCACTTGAAGAAAGGCTTCAGGTGCGGGTTGACGAAGACAAAAAGTCTCATTAGTGGATTCCAAGATTTTGGTAGAGTTCGAGATTATTGACTAGGTGGAGGTAGTTACAAGAAGACACGTCAAGGCTTGGACGAAATCTTATCATGTGAAGTAAGTCCTCTGTCTTGTAGTAATAAATTCATACTTGGTGGACTTAAGGCTAGGGTCGTCCGAGGTTCCCATTTGGATTTTCCTCATACATCGGTGCATAGTCGTTTGTGATTTATTTTATCTTGCTATATCACCTAGATGCATGCTTAGGACTAAAAGATAAAATACGGTTTAAATCACTACTCATGCTGAATTTGGTGCTAAAATTAATTTGGGTAATGTTTATTTGATTTAATTCAAGTCATTAATTTTAATTTGATGAAATTTGGTTTGGCCTAAATAGAAAAATGAATTAATCTTGTTAGGAAAATTTCTAGAACTTGGGTTGAACTAAGTTGTTTAAGTGAAAATTATTTTATTGATTAATTGTATGTCACTTTTAGTTTAGTTTAATTTTAATTTGAAAGAGATTAAAATTTGTTGTTTACGTGTGTTGTGTTGAACCATCGTATTCTGCATTTTAGGAAACTAATATTTAATTTTAAAAGAAGAATTTTAAATTTGGGGGCTTTCAATTTTGCCCAAAATTTAATCCTGGGTGTCATTGTGCTCCGCCCTACACAATTGCCTTTGGGTTAGCTCCTTCCTTCTATGCATCACACTCCTTGTCTTCCACGAATCCTTACAGATGTCTCTTCGAAAGAGTTCCTCCGTCTCCCCCCCTATACCGACTATGCTGGGTGAGTCTGAATTTGCGCCACCATTTTCTACTACAGTTCTTAGGGAAACTACTGAGACCTAGTGATTATCCCAATGCCATCTAGCCAGAACAATAACCATTTTGACTTCTATCGTGGTCATCGTTCCTAAAATATTCCATAGCTTCTGCTAAGCCTCTCCCCCTATAGACCTTCTAATGGCCCTCGCTAGTCATCCCAAGTTGTTCGGTGTACGAAGACGAATAAAACTCATATATGAATCACATAAACTATACTTAATAGAAGGAGAAGGTAAATCGCATACATGAAGGAATACAAAAATCCTGTAATAAGGCTCTATATCATTGAACACTACGCTGAAATATAATAAGCCTCACAAATCCTAAGGACTCTAGAACATGATGCTCTGATACCATCTTCCCCCGCTTACTAAAATGTCGAGTGGAAAGCCTATGATCAAAATAAAACATTGGTCACATATGGCTCATTCTTAGCATCACCATTGAAACCTTTTTAGAGTTACTAACCACCTAGTAATTTATATAGACCAGTGCCAAATTTTATGTTGCAATAATTAACAACATGCAAAAATAAATAATAATAAAACCATCCACACGACCTGATAACAAAATCCAACACAGATGAATAATATAAATAAAGATGACCGAATAAACTATCCGTCCAACAATAAAATCCAACCATAAACTGAAATAATAACTTGGATGCACAAGGTCAAATAAATAACTAAAAAAAAATCTGAGGGCGATATGCCCAAATGAGTATTGAAGTGAAGTTCCAACACTATGAATAAATGAATGAAGTGTCTATAGCATAGTCCTACAACTTCCACATTAGCTGCAGCTACGCATCCCTGTATAGAATTCTCAAGTAGTCATCCCTGTGTCTTGACACCTAAACAGTTTTGGAAAAGATTTTTAAACGGGTCAGAGCCCAAGTAAAATATTTGGAAAATATTTAGCAAGAAGTTAAATTGAAATAATTAAATATTCATGCATACTCTTCATATTTAAGATAGTATCGCACTCTCTTGAGGTATAACTCACCCCTCATCTAATGTGCACACCTAACGCTTGCCTACTAACTTTCCTAGTTAAGCTACCCCACGTAACTAGTCGTATCACACCTCTTTCTACCACACTACTCTAACTCGAGTACTCTTAATTTGATTATTAAGTTATCTACTCGTTAACTTATTAATTGGTTCAACTATATTAACTCATATAACATTTTCACTAGTTATATAGAAAACCCCTTTTTAATCATATAACTTTCACACTAGTTATGTAAGAAATTCACTTTTAAATCATATAACTTTCACACTAGTTATATAAGAAATACATTCACTTTTATTTATTAATCTCGTATATAATTATCAACTCATATTATATACATGCTAGTATAATAAAACATTCACACACATGTCAAGTATAATATCCATCCATTCCCGACTAATAACTCACATGATTCTTTCTCTAAAATAATATCATGTCCTAGGTCAGCTCACTCTAACCCAGCTACCTCAAGTCGGACTCACTCTCGAGCTTGTGAAATATATAATAATAAGTGTAGTGGAAGCGATAGTAATTCCCCGAGTGTAGGATTGAACCATACCCAAGACGTCTCACCCCAAAAAGAATCACAACATATAAATACTGGACGCTATGACTTGGGGATTATACTCTCCCTCGACCTCAAGTCAGGGGATTCACCCACATGGCGCAACCTCTGATGATAGAACTAGAGGGGTATGTATTCCTATAAATATCATTCAAACCGATCTTTATAAAACACAGAATATATATATATATATATATATATATATATATATATATATATATACTACCACACATAATCAGATACATATACTTAATAAAGTCCGGCTAATCCGTGCTTAACACCCGTAACTCTAGCCCGAGAATACCCAAGTCTATATCTCTACTCGTAATTTACTTCATTAATTATTTTTCATTCAAGTTGTGTTACCCAACTTCAATACCCAGACTCACTTATTCGGTCCGTATCTTCATCTCTTTAGAATTTTTTACACAAATCCCACTATTAAGTTTAACAACCCTCACCAAATTTAATATTCAATAATTTATTATATATATCTACAATAAAGTAAATTGGCTACTCAGTGCCTAACTCCCGTCGAGATAGCCTGAAAATAACTGAGCCACAACCCCGACTCTAAATTTAATAAACTACCTCAATTAATTTTATCCGAGTGGTATGAGTTAACCCAAATACTCGGACTCCCTAACTGGGTCCGTATTAAAATACTTTAGAATATTTTCCCCACAATTCCTTAATTATGCGACACACACACTTTTCACCCTCATAATCCCAATTATATTAACCTATAATCGTTAGGAAATATGCCCCATATTTATTTGTCACTAAACAAATAAGTTCTAAGATAAATTCAAAAAATATGATTGTAAGGTATCCAGAACTGATTCATCCAGACACCCAAACCGGTTGGCCCAACCCCCGAACCGATTCGCTTCCAGCCTAACCGGTTCGCTGCATCTGGGAAGCGAACCTGCATATTCCCCAACTCGTTTTCCTCCATTAACAAACCTCTATGATCTATGGTTCTACCCCAAACCTTAATATGATCATTATTAACATATATACACCTCCAAACCAAGTACTAAACATCATCCAAACCCTTAAACACAATTGATTTCAATCCCAACACATCAATTCCTGAATTGGGTTTTTATATGGGTTCCATTAAATCGGTTATAAATTTAATTCTACAATCCTAAATTAAACATCAATACCTATTGGGTTTATCATAAGATTTAGATTACTACAAGCTAGAATCATATAGCATCATCAATTTCCATTTAATCTACACCACATGATTAAATCATCCAAAAACCCTTTTTCATATGAGAACACACCCAAAAAAAAATTTGATATGATAGCCCATCCCAAAAATGAATATTGTTTACACCCACCATGATATGAATTGCAATACCGCAATTTAAATGAAATCAAGTTTAATCATTTTCCTGAATAAATTCGTAGGGTCTGATTTCCGTTGATGTAGACGAAGATTTTATAAAGAACACGTTATTCTCTTGGTTTGGCTCCCAAAAGCTCTCCCAACTTCACCCTCTTTTGTCCTACACAAAAGTAGGGTTTTCTTATTTATTTTTGTCTTCCATAAACTCCCTAATGTATATTTTATATTGCTAATCCCAAAATTAAGCCTATGGGCCAAGCCCAAATGACTCGAACACCCCCTTGTGAGCCCGATTATGCCTAAAAACGCCCCGAGACCCAATTACTACCACCGGGTACTCTTTGCTGACTATTTGGACCTATTAAGAATCAACCATGCACTTAAAATTTTCATTCGAGTTACTTTACTAAAATCACCAACCTCTTCCTCAAATTACGACAAACACGAATTTTTAAAAATAATCAGAATTAATTAAATCTTAATTCTTTAAATTAATTAAATCCTCCAGATAATTTAAATCTTATATTACCAATTTAATTAAATTCTATATCCTCAAAAATACAAGGTATTACAACTTCTTATAGGTGTCGTGACTTTTATGCATTCCAAGCTACAATCACGAGTACAATGGGCCTAAGCCTTTAACGACCTTATTCTTTGTTCTTCTTATTTCGGCTCAATGTCACATGTCATGTGTTTATAGGTGGACACATTTTTGGTATATCAATCATAATTAAATCATTTATGTAGGGATTAAATTAGAGTATACTCTCGATATTGTGGTTGTAGTATTGGAAGCACACGTGAGTTTTAAATAATGGAGATTTTGAGTTTTTGGTGAGGATGATTTTTACAAAGGTATTTTATAAACACCTTGATTGGTTCTTGTGTATGAAATCTAGTATCTTCATGTATAAATTAATTGGTTTTTGTGGAAGCAAACATTCTGAAAGTATAACATTTATGGGAATATAATTGTATGAATGTAGTGAACTCGTGTTGTTAAGTTTCTAAAATAATTTTATTTGGAGTTATGATGGAAAGGTTGCATTAATTGGAGCAATCATATCATTATATTGATATTTGGTAAATATGTCAGTGAGGTTGTTAGTGGCATAAGTAGATCCAGTTATCACGTCCCATTTTGGTAAATATAACTATAAGAAGTGGTTCTTAATGTTAAGATGTTTTGTTTGATAATATTGGACCGGATTTTTTATGGACATCGCACTTGTAAATTTTTGGTGTAATTATTTCTTTCAATTATAGTTTCTTCCTCATGTTGGTCCGCGGATGGACAGATGGGGAGGTTTTCCATTTGTTTCTTACTTGGTTGTAATCCTTGATTTTGAAGGAAGTAATTGATATTTTCATCAAATGTGATATGTATGTGATCTTGGATGAGATGGGTTCATATGTAGATAGGTTTGAATTGGCTATTTTTTATTTTCTCCAAAAAGTTTTCTTCGTCAAATATTTAAATTTATGTGACTAACTTTTTCTTGACCATTTTGAATATAACATCTTCAGCCAAAAACTTTGATACACTAAATCCGTTGTTTCTTTCCCTCTCTAAATCTCATAAGGGGTATGTTACATGAAGTTTTCATACTTTTGTCCTGAAAAGGTATTCCAAAAATTATAAGTGATTCATTAAATCTCACAATATAGGTAAGGATGCCACTAGATGTTGTATGGATGAATAACATATCAATATGTTTTTCTAGGCAATTTCGATAGTATGAGGGTACAACTCAAGTATTTGGTTTATATGGTATAATATTATTGATTGTGGTTGAATTAAGGTGCAGAATTGGTCAATGGTGTTTCATTATTCTCCGGGGTTTTTTATTTTTACAACAACACTATTTCTTTCTCAAATATTTCATTAGTTGCGAAAGAAGGTTTTGTTGTATGATTTTCTCCGAATTTTTAATGTTGTTTATGATAGTCAAATCTCCTATAAAAAATGCATTCTTCCTTTTTGTTTTACAAGATGCGCGACTGGTGTAGGTAAATTGTGAATCATATGGATTTTTTGTTTTGTAGGTTATGTGGGATAGTGTGACAACTTGTCACAAGCTCATTTGTTATGATGAGATCAAGTGTGTTCTATTTTACTCTTATTTCATGTAATCTTTAGAGTTTTTGTAAAATCAATATTGTATAAATTTATGGGTATCTAATGTGGGGTGTTAAGTGTGTATAATAGAGTAAGTGTAAGATTTCGTATTTCAATTCCATGTTCATAGGTTTTTATGTCTTATTCTAGACCAAAACTCTTTTTCATAAATTGTGCATTTCCTTTTAAGACTTGGAAAACTATAAATAACTTCCTTTGTATATCCATCATAATCCTTTGTGAGAAGGGGTGTCTAAATCATCTTTTCTAGACTAACTTTTCAAGAATGGTTCTTTTTTCTTTTAGAACTTTTTTCTATCTCTGCACTTAGTTTTCGAAATTAATTTCTTTCGAAAGACAAAAAGTGTTATCAATTTTCACATTATTTTCTACAAATCTTCTTCGAATATGTGTAATCTAACGTTTAGATTGTTTCTTATTCACGGGTTTTCACATTGTTGTATTTTTCAATCATATGGCTATAATGTTGAGATGTGATGAAGCTTTCAATAAACACATTTATATAATACATGTGTTATTGTTATTTTTAAGGTGTGCTTGTGGTATAGTGGTTTCTAGAGTTTTTTTGCATCATGTGTTGTAGTTTTAGTTGCATGGATGAACAAATAATTATTTGAGTATTAAGGATTGATGTTACAAATTTGGAGATTTATTTAGATCTTTACAACCCTTTGATGTTTTGGCATCATTTTCCTTCTTTCCCATTGGCCATGTATGTCTTTTCTCCATACATTCGATCTTTCTCCACTCGTAGATATTTCTTGCCTTACTTCCATATCTTCAAAATAAGGTCATTTTGGCATTCTTTGAGTTCCTACAAAATAAAAATAAAAATAAAAATTAGTACTTCGTGGTACCCTTTGAGTTTTGGGTCCTTGATTGTTAGTGAAGGAGTGTGATGATATCCTTTCTCTATACACCTGAATATTTCTTTTCCTTATAGAACAAACATCGAACATATGATTTGTTTGCCATAGTATGTGCAATGATAACTTGATTAATGGAATTCACAATCAACATATGTATAATCGTTCTTTTTGTAAATAATACAAAGATAATTTTTGTTCAGTTGGATATGATGTCTTTCAAAAACATCATCTTTCTTTTTCTAAAAAATGGAATGGACATTAAGATTTTATTTTTTTTTGGTGGGGGGGGGGGGGGGGGGGGGGGGGGGGGGAGGTCGTGATTTCTCTTGTTGGTATTTCTAATTTTCTTTTAACAAATCAATCAATCTTTCTCTTCTTGTTTTTATTTTCTAAAAAGTTACTTCAAGTTTTTGATACTTTGATCAACTATTACAAAATATTCTCTTAACAAATCAACTTCTTTTCTTAGTTGACTGTTTTTTATTTGAAGGCACAAAGGGTATTTATTTTTATATTTCTTTAAAGTATTAAATTCCTTTTTGAGTTCATCACTTTTTAATTTTAACTTCTCTTTTTATTTTGAAATATTTTCAGCTTCAAGTTGTGTCTCCTTTTCATTTCATGTTATCCTCTTATTCTCTTATTTTAATCTTTAATTTTAAATGGTTAGTTTCTTATTTTCTTATGTTGGTTTGTCATTTGAAATGTAAAGTTCCATTCTTATCTTTTCTTAAATAGTGTATTCTTTAAAAAAATTATATTAACTTGTGGTTTTATCATAAAAATCTTTTCTTTTTATCAAATCATGCATAATATCTTTTTTAGATATTTTTTTTAGATCTAAGGATTCAATAGAGAAAGGTTTTAGCTCATAAGTTCTCGATTCTAGTGTGAGCATGAAGGAATTTTCATTTTCTCTTCGAACTATGAACTTGAAGATTCCTCTATTATTTCCTCTTCTTTTTTGGTTTGTATGTTTTGTTCATTTGATGTACTTATAATCACTTCTTTTGGTAGAACTTCATTCAATAACTCTTTTGAAATATTATCTCAAATATCGTTGGCTTCCGTGTAATGTGTTACTTTTCCTACAAAAACATATCTAGAGAAAATCGTAGAATTATTCTAGCTTCATTATTTAAATGAAATATCTTTTGGGGGGAGGGGGGATAGTATATATAGTAAATGAGATTTTTATTGCTAATAATTTTCCAAAGATAATAATTAGTGGATTGAATAAGCCAAGAAGTTTTTATTTTCCATGTTTTTAAGTCTTCTCTTTCAAAAACGGGTATATCATATCTACCCAAAAATTCTTGTGAAATGTTTTCCATTTTTTTTATCTTTATACTTAAAATATAGTATTCAAAATAATTATCTATGAGCTAGGCTCTGATAAAAATTGTTAGCCCAAAAAAATACCCAAGAAGGGGGTGAATTAGGTATTTCGATTTAATGTCAATTTTAAATCTTCCTTACCCAAATGTAGAGATTAATTGCTATATGATATATCAACTAAATAGTACGCAATTAATCAATAATTAATATAAGAAGTTAAGAGAGAGAGAGATTAATTGAAAGTTTTCAAATCAATATTTTAACATTGTTCGACCTCTGTATATCTCCACGCTCGAGATGGTATTCGATAACTTCACTATCTTCGGTTCACTTACATTGGAACCAAATCCTTACAAGGAACACCGCCTTGAAAACTGCAACCAATACGATAATACCTTAAGCCTTACCCAAGCGGTACCCACGCAATAGTCCAATAACTTTAAGATCCTTGATTATCCACAACAACGGTACTACCAAATGAGAAGATACAATGAAGTTTATCCATTAGTAAAAAAAAATTATATTTATAACCGAAATATAACGAAAAGTAGATTTAATAAAAATAAATATGAAGTGGGTTTCCTTTCTCTCTCTAAAATGTAAACAAACAAGATTGAGAAGTAATCCACTCAAATGGATTTTTGGGTATAGTTTTAGCACAAGTGGACCTTGGAATTATAACTTTACTAAAAAGTGTTTGGGATTGAAGATTTCGGTTCAAATGGTTTTTTTTAAGCTTCAGAGATTTTTTGTTTAAAATTCTCAAATGGGGTTTCTTAATTTCTCTCTAGAAACTCAATAAAGAGAATGACACAAACTTTGGATGATGGAACTATACTTTAGAGGATTGTTATTGTAGTTTGTGTGTGTTTTAATGGCTGTGGAGGTTTGAATTTATAATGTTAGGACGAAGTAAGATACAACCAAGGATGGGTAAGAAGTTTGGTAATCAACTTGAAAAGGTTAGACTTTTAGGATGAAAGGATACCAAAGTACAATTTTGAAATCTGGCATGTTTAATCGATTGAAAGTGGACTTTCAATCGACTGAAACTGCTTCAGTTAGCTAGTTTCAAAGTTGTAGCTGGATGAAAAATGTTTAGTTGTCTAAACATTTTCCTGAGAATTTTTGTCGACTAAACCTCAATTTTAGTTGAATAAATCTTTAAAGTTTTAGTCACAATGTTGTTTGGTTTTTGTCTAAGGTTTAGGAACGATTTAGGGAGCTATAGGGTGGGTTTATGTGTCTAGGTTTTGAGCATAGACAAGTTAAAACATATTACTTTATTTTTTCACAGTGGTTCCTAAACTATGACAAAATAAAGTAATATTCATCAAGTCATCTGAGTGTTCTCTTGACTTGATTGAGTCATTAAACGTGGACTTTTGATTTGTTTCTAGCTTGTGATTAATCATCATAAGTTATGTAGTAGTAGATACTAGACTTAGGTTAGCGACTTGGAATATAAGGACTATGATAGGAAAACAGATGGAGTTAGTAGATACCATGATAAGAAGAAAAGTTAACATAGCTTGTTTACAAGAAACTAAATGGGTCGGTGAGAAAGCTAGAGAAATAGAAAATACAAGGTTTAAATTATATTATACTTGAAAACATAGAAATAAGAACGAAGTTGGAATAATAGTAGATAAGAACTTTAAGGACGATATTGTAACCGTTATTAGGAAAGGTGATAGACTTATACTTATAAAGATGGTATCAGGTGAAAACATACTTAATATTGTTAGTGATTATGAGCCCCAAGTAGAATTAGATGAGCACACTAAAGTACAATTTTGGGAACAAATGGATGAACTAATTCAAGAAATACCCGTTGGTGAGAAAATCTATATAAAGGGAGATTTTAATGGTCGTGTAGGAGAAGATTGTATAGTATATGAGATGGTGCATAGAGGATATGGTTTTGGAGATAGGAACGACGGGAAAGAGTTTATCTTAGATTTTGCATTGGCTTATGATTTTGTACTAGTAAACACATGTTTTAAAAAGAGGCTTGAATACTTAATAACTTATAAGATTGGAACGCATAAGAGACAAATAGATTTTCTCATTACTAGGAAAGTAGACTGATTAACCTGTAAAGATTGTAAGATTATCTCGGTAGGGAGATTAACCTCACAACATAGGATAATGGTGTTGGATATAAACATTAAAAATCAATCACGAGTGCAAAAAGTGAAGATTAATCCACTAACTAGGTGGGGGAACTTAAAAGGAGAGAAATTAAAACTATTTAAAGATAAAGTATTAAATGAAGAAACATGATATACTGAAGAAGAGACTAACGTAACGTGGAATAAGATGGCCACATGTATTAGGAGAATATCAAAAGAAATTCTTGGAGAATCAAAAGGCAAGGGGCCACAGTCTAAAGAAACTCGGTGGTGGAATGAAGAAGTACAAAATATAGTAAAAATTAAAAAAGAGTGCTTTAAAACATGGCAAATAAATAGAAATGAAGAAAATTTTGAGAAATATAAATGGGATAAAAAGGAAGTTAAGAAAGTGGTAAGAGATGCTAAGTTAAAAGCGTATGATGATATTTATACAAAATTAGGAACACGGGAGGGGGAAAAAGTTTTTATAAGCGTGTTAAACTTAGGGACAGGAAAACAAAAGATTTTAATAACGTTAAGTGTATCAAAAGTGATTATTCGAGAGTCCTAGTAAAAGATGATGAAATTATGGAAAGATTGAAATACTACTTTTAGAGGTTATTAAATGGAGATAATGGGAGCAGATTAGATATATAGGAACTTAGGGAGACTCGAGGAAATATATTTTTTCACAAAATCAGGACAACAGAGGTCAAGATTGCTCTAAACAAGATGAAAACAGGGAGGGCTTTAGGACTAGAAGGTATCCCTATTGAGGTTTGGAAGTGGTCAGGGGAGGATGGAGTATCATAGCTTACAAAATTAGTTTATAGAATTTTAAATACTAATAGGATGCCCGATGAATGGAGAAAAGTGTTTTAGTACCTATTTATGAAAATAAAGGGGACATACAAAGTTGTTCAAATTATCGTAGTATTAAGTTAATGAGTCATATAATGAAACTTTGGGAGAGAGTGGTTGAATATAGATTGAGATTAAATATGAGAATCAATATGAGTTTATGTCTAGGAGGTAAACAATGGAAGAAATCTATTTATTGAGGAGATTAATGGAGAGGTATAGGGAGAAAAAGAAGGATCTTCATATGATTTTTATAGATTTGTAGAAGGCTTATGATAGGATACTCAGAGATATAATATGGTGGCTTCTACATAAAAGAGGAGTGACTCGTAGATATATTGATGTGATGAACAATATCTACGATTTTACGATGACTACAGTAAGAACATCAACCGGAGAAATTAGTGAATTTTTAATTACGGTATGTCTGTACCAAGGTTCAGCACTAAGTCCTTATCTCTTTGCTCTTATTATGGATGAGTTGACTGTATAAATACAAGATGAGGTTCCATGGTGTATGCTATTTGCAGATGATATTCTTTTAGTGGATGAGACTAAATTGGGGATTAATTCTAGGTTAGAATTGTGGAGACAAATTTTAGAAACAATAGGATTTAAAATAAGTAGAACTAAAACAGAATATGTGGAGTGAAATTTTAGTAGTAATAGGAGGACAAATGGAGATGTGGTGAAATTGAAAGGTCAAGAGATACCTAAAAATGATCATTTTTGTTATTTATGATCGATTATCGAAAAATATGGAGATATTAGTGATGATGTTACTCATAGGATTAGAGAAGGATGAGTTAAGTGGAGAAATGCTATCAGCGTTTTGTGTGATAGGCGTATATCTTTGAAGCTAAAAGGAAAATTTTATAGGATGGACATTAGATTCGCCATGTTATGTGCAACAGAGTGTTGGGCAACCAAGAAACAAAATGTGTAAAAAATGAGTGTGGCGGAGATACAAATGCTAAGATGAATTTTTGGTAAAACTCGAATGGATAAAATTAAAATTGAACAAATTTATGAAACTGTAAAAGTAGCTCATATAGAAGATAAATTGAGAGAAAATCGACTTAGATGGCTTGAACACGTCAAGCGTAGACCAATGGATGCTCCTGTAAGAAAAAGTGATTTAGTTAGTATTGATGGTAACACAAGGGGTAAAGGCAGGCCTAAATTGACTTAGTGGGATATTATAAAAAATGGCATGGTGTGATGTGGTTTAACCGAAGATATTGCACTAGACTGAATGGAATGGAAAAATAAGATTCATGTAGTCGACCCCAAATAATTGGGAAAAGGTTTTGTTGAGTTGAGTTGAGTATGCTATCATCATAAAAAAATCCTTTTAGTTGAAACATATTTAGTTTCACAAAACATCATTAAATCACTTAATAAATCTCTTCATTCAATTAATAAATCCCTTAATAATATTAGGCTTTTGACATAGTTGGTTTGGGGGGCGTAATAGATGTCAAGGTCATTTTATGCCTCGTAATACAGCAAAAAAAATGGTAACACCGGTAGACATTTTTGGGAGCAGACTAAATAAGTAACAACAGTGGGGTGAAGTCTAGATATGGATTAATAGACAAGGGTTTTCTTAAAATGAACCTTATAAATAATACACACATTGGATGTTCAAACTCCATCTCTCTCTCTCTCACACACACACTCATACACATCCGTTATCTTCGTATCTTTCACACGGACATTATCTATATCTCTTTCTATATGTATCCCCCTCTCTCTCTCTCTCTCTCTCACTCACACACACACACACACACACACACACACGCACACACACACACACACACACACACACACACACACACACACATATATATATATATATATATATATATATATATATATATATATATATATATATATATATATATATATATATTCACACATTAATCTGATAAAATGACTAATGAAAGAAACTTCACACAAGATTTAAATATAAATACAATTTAGGTACAAATGACAAAATTGATATATAAAGAATTCCCAATACATTTTTTACAAGAGAGGAGATTTTTTAATAAAATATTTATTTTTATGGATGTCCATTAATTTCCCATACCATGATTTTAACTATAAATAGTGGTGATACCTCTTAAGTATACAACACAATGAAATGAAAATCTCGCTCCCTCTAAATTTGCTGTGTCCCCTTCATTTTATAACACATTATTAAAACGAATGCCTTTCATCAACACATCTGAATTCCATTTTTTCTCTTTTTAACTTTTCGTCGGTGCTAAAATCATTATCATTTAATCACACATAGACTTTATTGTATAAGGTTCAGTTTACTGTTCTTTTATTAACACTACACTACTATGTTATCTCCTTATTTTTATACATTCATGCTCACACTTCAAATATGTCACACTACTAAAGCAAATGATACCAACATTTAAAAGCTATTAAACGAAGACCTTTTGGTTTCGACTGCACCTATGGTGAATTTCATATTTTTAGTTGATGTAATGATTAATATTTGACTAGGTAAACTTCATATTTTTTTAATACCTAACAACAATAACGTATATGTTTGCTCTAAGTTTTTCATTTGTTTAAAATGTGTTTGATTATTAACTTTTTCAAACTTTCAACTTTCGAAAATGGTGATTTTCATTTCAAATTAACATGCGTATGTATTTTCTCTTGTGTATATGGTTTATGTGATAATGTTTATTGGTTGGACTGTTGAATGTGGGTTTCAATTATTTATAAACTAATGGTTTCAAATTTGGAGATTTGATTAACTCTTTTTAACGTGACTTTTAAAGGATGTCGGTAATAAAAAAAATATGTAGAAAGATAAAGTATGATACAAGAGGTAATTGAATTTTAGTAAAATACAGTTTTGTGTTTTTGGGGCTCTTATAATTCAATACCTATAATTTTTAATTACTTTATTATTCGTAACATACCTTTAGTTATTCATAGTTTATCATCGTACTTTTGTTTCATTCTAATTTTTATTACTAAAATCTAAAACCTAAACTTTCCAATACTATTTAGATTTGGGGTTTAAAATTCTCAATTTAAAATTTGGCTTCTCAAGTTCCTAATTATTGTTTAAATTTTGGACCAGACATTCCAACACAAAATGCCTTATACTCAAACCTGAAGCTTTGATTAGTTATATACTATGGTAAGGGATACTAAAAGTACTCTAATAATTATTTATAATTTGTACCCGAAGTTCCAACAAATTTTATTTATAATCATATTTGAAGTTTTGATTATTTTTATAATCAGGGTAAGGACATTAAATATTTCATAATGATTATTTATAGTTTGGGCTTGAAGTTTTAAATAATTTTACCCCTTATCGAATTTGAAGTTCGGATATAATTAAGCAAGGCCTTCAAAGTCCCTAAATATTTAATATTATGATATAAAGTTTTCCTAATTATTTACAATGAGGTCAAGTTCCTAAATTATTTGAACCTAAGGTGTGAAATAAAATATATCATAATTAAACTTGAAGTTTTGATTATCTAATTGATAGGATATGGACCAAGAGTCTCCCAATTATATTTGTGCTATGAATATCCATAATCATTATTGTGACCAGATTTGATAGATTATTATCTATAATTGGAATATAGTTTTTACAATTACTATTGAGAATGTAAGGCATGAATCTCTCTTATTATTTATAATTTTCACCTCAGGCTTCATATTTTTTTGGGATTCCAAAAAATTGATTATTAAACCATGACTTCTTAACTTTTTGACTTTTTATTTTCTTTATTAAATGGAATAGCTTTTTTTAAAAAGGGTTAAATTTCTCTTTAACTATCCTCTTAATGATTTTCATCATTAAGACTTTATCTCTTAGACTTTCGCTTCATTTGAATATTAAATTATCATTTAAATGGTAGGTAATTTTAACTCATTTTCACATTCTGTTCATTTACTACATATTAGAGTGTTGGAAATGGGTAGAGAATTAAAAAATGAAATTAAGTCACTCATTTTTTAAATAAAGAAGTTGAATTATTATTGGATTGAGTTAATAAAAATCTTTGGCACCTATTTGAAAGATTATCAAACATTTTCACCGCTAATCAAACCTGATGTTTTGATAAAAAAAAGGTAGAGAATTTAATGCCCTTTGACATTAGTAATATTGAACCTGAAGTTCAACTGTTTGTGTAGAACCAAAAGTTCTCACACATAATTGATAAAACTTGTAGTTTTATATCATTAAATGGTTACTGAATTATCTTAATTTAATTCCTGAATGTGACACCCCGCTTATTAAAATAAGAGGTGGCCAGCTTGATACTCCAATAAATATGGGAATCATTGATGGTTCATTCTTAGCATCACTGTCGTGAAAAAAATAATACGATATAACCACCAATTATTTTTGAAAACAAATGTCAAATTAATTCATAAATTTAAAGAAACCCATTTAGACAATCCGATTCGAAACAATGGTGGATATAAATAAAGAAAGAAAGCAGTTTAACAATCAATCATAAAATAATAACTGAATAAGCAGTCGGTTAAAAGACCAATACAAACGGTTACACCGAGTATTACAAAGAAATATCACAGTATATATGCAAGTACAAAACCTAGGCAACATGCCCGAATTGTTCAGACAGATCATAACTAGTGTGCACAAAATATTGATGCGTCTATCACAACTGTCCAATAACATACGCAAAAATTCCATAGCCCCTGGACTCTAGGAAGGAAGGATCAACACGGGCGCCCTTGCGGTGGAGCACCTGGGCATAAGAGAGATCCATACAAAACAAAGAGATATAAACGGGTCACGGATCGATTTAATATGATATTCATGTGAATAAAATGCATGACAGTTATGAATTTATAATACCATAAACAAGCTTAACTCGCTCTTCAAAATAAGAATAATCCTCACCTCTCATCTAAATGCGCAACCTAGCGCAATGTCATTTATAGTGTTAACTATTAAATAATGCAAGAGAAATAACTGAATTCCGACTTTAATAAGCCTACATTTCAGTTTTACACAATACGACGTCGCAAATCGATTCCTCATTAGGAAACTTATTCCAAACTATTGATTTATAAAATGCTTTAGCCATTTATAAAATACCACTTTCGTGAGAATAGTTATAATCACAATGTATAGAGATTCTAAGACCATCCTTCCGTGAGTCACCCCACTGGATGCACCCCTAAATAGCTATCATCTTCCAGGGCCTATAACCAAGACCACCTGGGCAACCTAAATCGCGTTGTGTGGGAAGCAGCCATATACCTTCGACGGTGAGTCATAAACATACCCGAAATTACCTCACTTCGAATAAAAAAACATCACAATATAACCACCAGTCCTATGGCCGAGGACTATATTCACCTCATTCGCGTAACTTCCCTTATGATATCATTTAGGGAGGTCTGTATGTGCAAATCAATATTCACAAGATATGCCAATGAAATGTGCATTACAATATAACTGGAGCCATATGCGTTTAACGACGTAAAACACAACATTTAATTATCTACATAATAGTCTCCATGAATTATGACAACCCTATAAGACAACAAGTATAATATTACCTCATCCCAATCTCAAAAGTCCAAATTTATATAACCCCACTTTCCCCTAGTCCAAGACTATCTCACTATATGAAATGGACCCTTACATCCATCTAATCAACTAATTAATTTATTCCCGACCTAAGCTCGATCCCTCATTTTATAACGTAGGTTTGTGATTCCCTTAATACAAGACTCTAATACTCTAGTTTTACTTCATTCAAGAAGGTTCCTAGGTCTAAACCTTAAAAGAAAGGAACTAAAGAAAACTAAAATTTTCGAGGTGAAAAACAGGGTACCGGTCGACTGGTCCCTGACCCCCGATTGACCACGCTTTCAGAAATTAGACTTGTAAGAGAAGCAATAAACCCCTACCCCAAGGGCCGGTCGACCGGTCCTTAGACCGCGTTCTACCGAACTTTCTAAATATGCCTATAGAGAGAAGTAGTGGGCTTTTCTCTCTAGGCCCGATCGACTGGGCTCTAGACCGCAGTCGACTAGCCTCACCAGAGCTCACGGTCATCCCTTCTTTTAACAGGCCGAAACCAAAACCCTAACCCTATTTTACTCCACTTCCCTCAACCTCATCATTTAATAACATTACCCCAACATTTCTTGATGCGACTCAGAATGTGTCTCTAATGTGCGTTCACTCTAGGCTCAAGTGCAAGCCTATCGCATTAGTAATAAACCCGGTAAGTCGGGATCGTATCCACAGGGAAAAAGGAGAACGGAGTTGTGACGATCGGAAAAGACGAATGAACCCTAACTTTGACTCTAATGAAAGGAAAATGATTTGATTTTGGGTAATCATTAGGCTAAATGCAATGATGAAATTGATAAAAATGAAACTACACCAATTTTCCTAAAATATGAATAAAAAATGATTTGAAACTTTCGAACTAAGTGATGGGAAAAACAGGACGGGAATACAATCCTCCAACCCTAGTGTATTGCAGTTATAATACTAATAATAAATTTAACTGATTAATTTTGACCCAGAATTTAGTACTGCCAAGCATTATGTATACGAGGTTCAAGCTCGCGTCATACCTAATATGAGAACGAGTAAATCGGTATCGCGATAGTAACACTCGAATTGCATTCTAAATCATCACGGTTACCCAGAGGCAAACGAGATATAAAGACCTACAATTGTTATGTTCCTATGCAATACAGTCGTATTTAATCACCAAATTCAGAGTATTAATGTTATATACGTACAATTAACACATCAGGCTGGGTTCATGTATCCGGGCCTTAGAAAATCCAGCCTAGCATGATGAAAGTGATGAAAACAGTGATTAATGTGCAGGAATTCATGATTAATCTAAAGCAAACTTGTAAATTGATGTAGAATAGAATTGACAAGAGAGAACTACTCACTAATTTTTAGCAAGGTAGTAACAACAGCAATGAATAAAATTGGTAATCAAAGAAATTCTGAATAAAGCTTCAATCTGGGAATTAAAATGGAAATTGTATCTAAACTAGGGCTAGTTGGGAAAGAAAAGAAAAATCTATTATTCTCCCTAAAATCTTCGTTTAAGAATGATAATAAAATGGGTTTATATACCCTACAAGACTCCAAGAGTTTTAGAAACACTAGGACTCTCTATTAGAGGAAAATTAGAAAATTAAAACTGCGACAGCTGGACCGGTTCTTTTTATTTTGGGGCGGACCGGTCCGGGGTCGTACCGGTTCTTTTTATTTTTGCCTTCTTCGGTTTGCTTGTGATCCGGGGTCTTTTGGAGTTTGGAAAATCGAACCGGTCCGGGGTAGGGGAGGACCGGTCCCTGGGTGGATCGGTTCTTTTAATTTCATGGTGGACCGGTCCCAGGGCGGACCGGTTCTTTTAATTTCTAGGCGGACCGGTCCTCTCTTTATTTGACTTTTTCTTCTATCTTTGACTGCTCATAACTTTCACTCCGGGACTCCAATTGAGGTGCCATTTTTTCCAGTGTTCTTTTAGTTGAAAGGTATTCAACTTTCAAGCTGGGCCTACCTCTGAAATAAGGCTAAAAAATTACGAAAATGCCCTTTACTCCCCATTTCTTGGTTTTCTTTCACTGTTTTGAGTTCTCTTTGGCACTAACTTGCATGAAATACCTGTAAAACACATAAAAGATACATAAATATGAAATACTTGCCAAAGAGGGTTATTAGCATAAATATAAGTCAAATCCAATCTATTTACACCGCACGAGATTATAAAAATACCAAAATTAAGGAGATAAATGTGAAGAATTTATGCCTAATCAAATCCCCCTAACTTAGAACTTTGTGCGTCTCGAGCAATGTAAAGGAATCCTAGCAAGGCTTAACTCTTGAAAATTACATTTTATTGGGATAGAATACCTTTTTCGCAGGCAAGCGATTACATTTAGCATATGAAACAAGCCTTTAAACCCCTAGGTTACCCTAGTAGGACGAGTTGTGTCTCGTGAGGGTTTACAAAGAATATACCCACAAAAATTCGACACAAAGAAAATTCAAAATATGCAAAAATTGTGAAATTCAAACTTTTCCATAAAATAGTCATCATCAAGTCATATGTACAAGTCTCAAATCATAGTGCGTGTGCGAAGCCGAAAATATAACCGCCAATTTTCACCGATTGATCATTACGTTACTTATTTGAAAATTCGTTTTGATTTCAAATTCTCATGGAATACTCTCCCAAATGAATCTCTCAGATTATGGCTATTCTCTCGGTATGCGTGATATAAAGAGTAAATGTAATGGATGCAAAGTCATGCATACAATTAGAAAGACGGAAATTTCATGGTGAAAGGATCTCATCAACGGATTACGGTTTTAAAAATGGAAACATTGCCTATTTTTCGCGCATTCAATCTCTTTTATTATCTTTTGGTGTATTAGCTCTCCACGCGGTAACCAATTTCGCAATTTAGACTCGGTTAGGACTTTTTCGGGTTTTAAGGTATATGGGGTAAAATGACAATTGTCGGGAAGGTTGGAATTGGAAAAGTCATTTATGATGTCCATTTGTGCTTTTTTCGGGCTATTGCTCATGTTTTCCTTCTTTTTCTCTAATTTTTTTTCTATTTTTCACTTCTTTTCTTTTCTTACAATTTTTTTTAGCATATCTATTTTTTTTCTTGGCCCTTTTATGCACTTTTCGGACTTAAATTCTGAATTTTCCCATTTTTCACAATTCCGGTATATTTGGGTTTTTCGGGTTATCAAACGAAAGGAGAAAATTTTCTTGGCTCAAATTGGGTTACAAAAGGGGTAATTTTTCGCTACTTTTCTGGCCAATATTTTTGGGTGACAAATGAGGGCCTACTTATTGTCCAAAATACCAATTGTGTTACCATATGCGTTTAGAGACGAATTTAAGTTTAGAGATCAATTTTGGCATATTTTTCAAAGCAATATCACACACGTTTTTCATAACCGATCAAAATAGAAGGATTAAGATCTCCAATGACTTTTTATACGCTGAAAAGAACTTTGAGTTAATTAACTCGGATTGATTTAAAAACTAGCAAAAAGTGAGAGTTTGAATCTCATCGGGTTTGTTAATCTCCACACTTATTCATTAAGTCGTCAATTTTCTCTCAATTTCCATCTTTGGTCAATTTCGGCTTTGTGTATGTTGAATTTTTACAACTTGAGACTTTAAACCGACTTTTAATGATATTTTTGAAAAATTTGAATTCCAATTTTTATTTATTTTGAACAAAAATATTTTTGGATTTTTCAAAATTTTATGAATTTTTTGGCAATTTCTGGGCACTTTTGAAAATTTGTGAAGTTTTAGAAATACGCACTTGTGACCCCCCTAACTTAGACTTTTGCATTGTCCTCAAGCAAAAAGGACGAAAATCTAACTCAAGGCGAATGAAAAGTGCGGAAAAATAAAATAAACAAATATTAAACTGCAACAAGACACTATATGACACTCATGCATGACTCAAAAATACAACAACAATCACCCCATACACGTCGGGGGTGCGACCACCGCTCATCTCTCCCCAAACTCACCCGTCCCCACTTATGGGGTTAGATGCTCTCCTTGTCACTCCCGTCCTAGGATTATATTCCAATAATCGGAACAAGTTGGGACCTCGCCCATAGATAAAGGATAGACCGGGAGACTCGTCGTGACTGATTGGAAAGGGATCCTCGTGATGCTGACTCAAAGCGTGGTCTGTGTGCGCTTTCTCGGAGGGAACACCTTGGTTTCTTTTAATTTTTAAGATGCATGGGTCGGGCTCTAAGTCGGATGAACCATAACTTTTCTCCTCACTCGCCTTCGGGGACTTTAGGGGTGTGGGTGGATTGTCACAACGAAGGAATTCATCAATTTTTTCCTTCAATTCACTTTCGTCTAAGTGACTATAAGAGTCCAATAAGGATTGGACTTCAACAGTAAGTCTCTCATCGGGCCGAATTCTCTTTCAAATTCTTCCATGCTCATGTCCCCTAGATCTCTCTCTCGAGTAGTGCCTACGTCCTTTCTTACTTGCTCGATCTCTAACTCCACCATTTTTCTCTCTTCTAACCCCTCTCTCTCTTTCAATTGCGGTCACTACACACCTCTCCCCCACTTTTCTCTCATCGTCACAACTACCACTATTACTTGATGAATTAGGGCACACCCCTAACGTCTCTCTCTTATGGGACCCTTTATTCTCGTGATTTGACACTAAAGAGGATCCCAAGGTGTCTCCCCTATAATTCTCTTTAAAGTATTCCTCTACGATCTCATTTATAAAACTTATCGCGTGAAGATCATGTTCTTCCACTGTCTGTTGGGTGATATGGAAGATGTTGGTCTCTAAAGTCATGTTCCCAAAAGTGAGTTGCATTCGCCCATTCCGAGTATTGATGATTGCGTTAGCCGTAGCTAAGAACGGGCTCCCAAGGATGATAGGAACATGGTTGCTTGAGGTAAAGGAGGGCTCCGTGTCCCAAATGACAAAATCTATCGGGAAGTAGAAGGTGTCAACTTGGACGATCACGTCCTCAATTATGCCTCGTGGAATATTCACGGTTCGATCCGCTAATTGGAGAGTGACCTTTGTGGGCTTGAGGTCGCCCAAGTCAAGTTGCCTATAAATGGAGTAAGGGAGGATATTTACACTTGCTCCCAAATCTAGTAAGGCCTTTTCTATTTTATTTGCTCCAATGATACAGGAAATAGTGGGTGCATCGGGTTCTTTGAATTTAGGCGGGAGATCGTTAAGTAGAATGGAGCTCACATTCTGTGCTAGAAAGACGTTTTTCTTTACCTTCATCTTTCTCTTTACCGTCAGCAAGTCTTTGATGACCTTTGTATAAGCTGAAATTTGCTTAATGGCATCGAGGAATGGTAAGTTCAGCTTTACTTGCTTTAGCACGTTTAGCACTTCATCACGTGGGTTTTCTTTATGTGAAGGAATCAACCTTTGAGGAAATGGTGCCGCGGTGGGTGGTTTCACTACTACCTAGGGCTCACTAGTGTTGTCTTTATCACTCTCATTCAAGGGGACATCTTCGACCTCTTTCGTGTCGGGCGAAATCTCCTTGTCTTTAGGTACGTCTTATGGAGGAGGTGACAAGTCAACTACTCTCCCACTACGTAGAGTGGTAATTGCGCTACATTGCTCAGGATGGTCATGGGGTGTCAAGCTAACACTAGTTTGACCTTGGAGAGGTCTTTGGACCTGGGCAGGAAACTTTCCCTTCTCTTGGACACTCAACGAGGATTGTATCTTTGACAGATTCGCATTTATGTCGCCAATTAGACGATCATAGTTGGCATTGGTTGTGGTCTGGCTTGCGATGAATTGATTCATGGTATCCTCGAGAGTTCTCCGCGGTGGCGGAATATAAGATCCTTGAGGTGGTGGTGCTTGCACATGCCCTTGCATGTGTGGAGCTTGTTGAAAGTGTTGTGGTGGAGGAGGGGCAACATGTGAAGTAGGGTTCATTGCGGCATATTATTTCCCATAGCTAAAATCGAGATGGTTTTTCCATGAAGGGTTATACGAGTTTCCGTACGATGCACCGAAATTTCCCTTAAAACCTCCTATACCACAAACCTGCTCCTGAAGCATCACTTTGTAGGCGGGTATAGTCGGACATTCCTCAATTGAATGACCCGCCTAAAAAATTGCACACACCTTTTCAATGGGGTTTGGTATGGATCCAGTTGGTCCTCTTCCACATATTCCACCTAGGTCTCGCATCTCTTTCTCAAGTATATTGATTCGACTGTCCTCTATAGAATTCTTTTCTACATGAAATAGGCTAGACGGAGATGGAGTGGTGGTCACTTGGCGATTTCGATTTTGATCATTAGGGTCAGATGTATCCCATGATTGGGTAGTCTCGGCGACATACCTCAGGTGAAGCTCAGCATCGTGGGCGTCTAAATCGATAAATGGACCACTTCCCATGGTTTCAACAAGTTGCTTGGAGTTATGATTTAGCCCATTATAGATAAAAGAGATGATTTGGGCTGCATCAAATCCATAATGGGGGCATGAAGTAACTAACCCATTGAAATGCTCATAACATCGATGAAATGGCTCATTTTCAGATTGTCTAAATGCTTGAATTTGAGCCTTTATGTAGATTGTTCGATGTGGTAGGAAGAATTTCTTGAGAAATCTAGACTGCAACTCGTTCCAAGATGGAATCAAGCTTGGAAGCAAAGACCATAGCCATGTCTTAGCATTATCTTTGAGCGAGAAGGGGAAGAGTTTGAGGCGGATCACTTCTTCTGTGCAAGTTTGATCATTGAGAGTATCGCACACATCCTCAAATTCCCTAATGTGAAGATATGACTTTTCAGAATCCATACCATGGTAATGAGGTAATATCTGGATCATCCCATTTTTGAAACGGAATTGCCCGACATTATACAGGAGTATAATGCATCCCGGAGTGACAGTGCGCTCGGGAAATAAGAATTCTCTCAGCGGCCGGTATGGGGCCTCTTCCTCATCGATGGCTGCACTACCGTGTTGCGACATCTCTCTCTCTCTTAACGACTTGTGATCTCACTTGATGTACTCGACGTGTGCTCTGAAGTGTATCCAAAGAAGGAAAATGGAGTGTTATTTAAGATTGAGTGTGACGGTGTGGGAGGTGGAATCCAGAACTGTGCGGCGTTAGGAGTGTGGGGCTATCGGTGTCGTACTCAACGATTGGATTTTTGTGAATGCTGGTTGGGGTATTATGGGGTGTGGGAGTGAGTTTAGAATTTTGCATTAATATCTTGCGAGGGATGATGGTTAATCTTTTTGTGCTTTTTGAATTTTTTTTATGTTTTTGGATTTTTGGAAATTTTTGGTCAAAGCTTTGGATTGACTCAATCTAATCCTAAGTCTACCTAGTTCCCCGGCAACGGCGCCAAAAACTTGACGCGACTCAGAATGTGTCTCTAATGTGCGTTCATTCTAGGCTCAAGTGCAAGCTTGTTGCGTTAGTAATAAACCCGATAAGTCAGGATCGTATCCATAGGGAAAAAGGACAACGGAGTTGTGACGACCGAAAAAGACGAATGAACCCTAATTTTGTATCTAAAGAAAGGAAAATGATTTGATTTTGGGTAATGATTAGACTAAATGCAATGATGAAATTGAGAAAAATGCAACTACACTAATTTACCTAAAATATGAATAAAAAATGATTTGAAACTTTCGAACTAAGTGATGGGAAAAACAGGACGGAAATACCATCCCCCAACCCTAGTGTATTGCAGTTATAATACTAATTGTAAATTTAACTGATTAATTTTGACCCGGAATTTAGTACTCCCAAGCATTATGTATACGAGGTTCAAGCCCGCGTCATACCTAATCTGAGGATGAGTAAATCGGTATCGCTATAGTAACACTCGAATTGCATTATAAATCATCACGGTTACCTAGAGGCAAACGAGATATAAAGACCTACAATTGTTATGTTCCTACGCAATACAGTCGTATTTAATCACCAAATTCAGAGGATTAATGTTATATACGTACAATTAACACATCAGGCTGGGTTCATGTATCTCGGCCTTAGAAAATCTAGCCTAGCATGATGAAAGTGATGAAAACAGTGATTGATGTGCAGGAATTCATGATTAATCTAAAGCAAACTTGTAAATTGATGTAGAATAGAATTGAAAAGAGAGAATTACTCACTAATTTTTACCAAGGCAGTAACAACATCAATGAATAAAACTGGTAATGAAAGAAATTCTGAATAAAGCTTCAATCTTGGAATTAAAATGGAAATTGTATCTAAACTAGGGTTTGCTGGAAAAGAAAAGAAAAATCTATTATTCTCCCTAAAATCTTCGTTTAAGAATGATAATAAAATGGGTTTATATACCCTACAAGACTCCAAGAGTTTTAGCAGCACTAGGACTCTCTATTAGAGGAAAATTAGAAAATTAAAACTGCGACAGTCGGACCGGTCCCCCTCCTCCCCCGGACCGGTCCCAGGGCGGATCAGTTCTTTTTATTTTGGGTCAGACCGGTCCGGGGTCGGACCGGTTCTTTTTATTTTTGCCTTCTTTGGTTTGCTTGTGATTCGGGGTCTTCTGGATTTTGGCAAAGAAGACCGGTCCGGGGTAGGGGAGGACCGGTCCCAGGGCGGACCGGTTCTTTTAATTTCTGGGCGGACCGGTCCTCTCTTTATTTGACTTTTTCTTCTAGCTTTGACTGCTCATAACTTTCACCCCGGGACTCCAATTGAGGTGCCGTTTTTTACAGTATTCTTGTAGTTGAAAGCTCTTCAACTTTAAAGTTGGCCCCACCTCCGGAATAAGGATGAAAAATTATGAAAAAACCCTTTACTCCCCATTTCTTGGTTTTCTTTCACTATTTTGAGTTCTCTTTGGCACTAACTTGCATGAAATACCTGTAGAACACATAAGAGATACACAAAATACGAAATACTTGCCAAAAAGGGTTAGTAGCATAAATATAAGTCAAATCCAATCTATTTACACCGCACGAGATTATAAAAATACCGAAATTAAGGGGAAAAATGTGAAAAATTTATGCCTAATCATTTCTGCACAAAAACAAACCAATATTATCAACTCACAACATATATACATCAAAATCTAAGGGTTAAACACCAAAATTCATCAAAACCCACAATTTTATAAATTCTCCAAATACCCAACTATCAATACATATTATCCACGCTAAGTCATACATTTGCAAGTTAGAAACTTGCCTTAGGGTTGTAGTCTTGGATTATCTTTCGGTAGAAACAAATCCTAAGCTCAAATCTTCAATTCTCTTCCCTTTCTCTCCTTTTCTCCCAATCTCTCTCTCTCTCTCTCTCTCTCTAGGTTTAGAACACATAAATTATAATAAATGTTGTTGGAAGACTTAAATGCCCATTAACTCTAAATCCAACTTTAAATTCTACTCCACAGTTAAAATGACTCGCAACAACATAATTAAGTCATAACCGGTCAAAAGTACCCGAAACCCAAAAATACATCATGGTACTTATTTTGACTATCTCAACCATTTTCGGACTAACCGCGCCCTCTAAATTGTCATATGGGATAACATAAATTATTTCATGTTCCAACATCATTTTAATTTATCAATAATTATTCAATTGGAATATAAGCCATACCCGCCGCTTAAAGCAGAATGACGCAATAAAACATAATATGATGCTATTTACATTCACTTAATAGTAAATATGCAAAACTCAGTAAATATTATTTCTTAAATGCAATACCCCGTAATTTTGCATAGTTAGGAAAATACATTTTTATTTAAATTACGTGAGTAGAGTAATTTAATGTGATAAACAATACGTTTTAAATAAAATTACGTGAGTAGAGTAATTTAATGTGACAAAAATACGTTTTAAATTAAATTACGTGAGTAGAGTAATTTAATGTGATTTAATGTTAATAAAGATTAATATGACGATTTAACATTTACTAAATGTGAGTAGTAAACATTGAATGTTGATATGTACGGCCTAGCAATTTATATGGACGTACCTGAGTTATCTCGACCGAGTGTCGTGCGTGGACAAAAATTGAAGATGAGATGAGAAACATATTTTAAGAGACTCAAAAGATAATTTAGAGTCCACAGATGATTCCGAAAGGGTCGAATTAGTTAAAATAGTGTACCCGGGGGTACTAGTTGAGTGTCGGGTCTTTTTCGGGCTAAACCCGGACAATTCGAGGGCATTTTGGTCTCTTTACATTTACCGGTAAGGAGACCTACGAATTCTGAAACCCTAAATCAGATTACAAGAGTTAGAAACTAGGGTTAGAAAGAAAGGAAATACACCATAGCCATTAGAGAAAAGAGAGAAACAAATTCCTAAGGTAAGAGAAGGAAGGAGGAAGAATTCGAAGGAGATTTCACCACAATTTGTTGGGAAGGAGGATTGAAGGACCGAAATCATCAATCATCGACAACAACCACGAAATCAGACCCTAAAAATCATAAGGCAAGTGGTTATTTGCCAAAAAAAGTGAGTTATAATACCCATATTTAAGCTTTATGAAGAACATGGCTTTTATGTTATTTTTGGGAGTAAAACACTTGATTATGATCCATGATTGATAGGGTTTGCATGTAGGACGTTTTTGGATCTCCAAATATTCTGATATCATAGAAGACTAGATGATTAAATCGAACTAAAAAAAATCTGGAATTATGATGAAATATGTAAAGAATGTATTTTTAGGGTTCTTGAATAATAGTAAGATTTTTAGTTAATTTGGTCAATATTTATAATGATTTTGTTGTTTTAAATCGTTAGTAATCATCACAGAACATTTAGGAATGATTAGAAATTTTTGGTTACAAATATGGTGGATTATCATGAAAGATAGATAGACAAAAATTGCGATACCCGCATGAAGATGACGATCTGGGTCTGTCACTGCTTGATCGATCGATCGACCCTTGAATGTTGATCGATCGAGAAGTCGATCGATCGACCCTGGCTTTACTCTAGAAAATTTTGTGGATAAATTTCCTTTTAATTACCGTCGCTTAATGGGAACCTTAGTGATGATATTTTACCTATGAGGACACTTCATAAATACCAGTAGGTGTACCGTTAGATTTCTTCATAAATGATTGAGTGGGAATTTTGGAGAAATGGACCGACGGGAGAACGATCGATTGAGCCGTATGTTGGGATTGTGAGAATTTAGCTACGAAAAGAGGGAGAGTAAATTAGAAAAAAAATACCAGTAGGTTAAAGTTAACTTAACTACTGAATTAAGGGAGGGGTAACTAGGACCCGTAGAGTTGCGTGAATACTCGAATAAATGCAATAGTGAAATAAATTGTAAATTAATGAGTACGGTGAATATAAGTAAAATATATTACGTACGAGCATGATTTGATAGGTCGGGTGTGTACCTACTAAATTATATAAAAGTTTGGGTTAAGATAATTTTACCTAAATTAATTATGTTAGGGTCGATGAGACATTCCGAACTAACATAAAGTTATTATATGTTTGGGCTCGATGTAAAATGCCGAACCAAATCTTAAACTGGTGTCGCGATGAAAGAGTCCCGAACCAGAATATGTTTATATATATATATATTTAAATAGTTGGGGTCGATGGATCATTCCGAACCAACTCTCATTTGGGGTCGATGAATCATTACGAACCAAGAGTCCTTTATGTGTGGTAGAAGGATATGCTAGTGATAACTGATATTCAATACATGATTGTGTGATAAAATGTATTCAATGTGCATAATATACAGACTTAGAATAGTAGATAATGAGATGAATTGTAAATATCTTAGTAATAATTTAATAGCGTAATGTAATATTATAAGAATAAGGATAACGAGCAGTAAATAAGTGACCTACGCTTATAACACATGAAATATGGATTATTAAAATACTGCGAATAGGTTATGGAGACTTAGTGGGGGGCGGTACATATAGTGGGTATTCTAATCTAGCTATCTGGGGTAGTATAACTAGGTGAACTAAGTATCATCGTTAGACATGCACTATAGAAGAGAGGTGAGAAAGTTCAAGGGAGTGTGCGAAACCTTAATATGTGTAATCAATAACTCAATTGTGATAACTGCTTGCAAAATATTTTCAAATGTTTTGATTACTAACTCTTGCTATGTAAATTTTTTAAAAAGCTTTTAGGTGCCAAGCCACAGGGACACCCAACATGATTTCATTACAGGGATTTGGGAGCTGCAGCATGTGTGGATCTTGAAGGGATTGTTTAGACTCTTACTCTTTTTCACTTCTAGTGCAGGATCTCAGTTTTAGTATTCTTAGTTGGGACATGCTGTCCTATCTTTACTTTTATAGTTATTCTGATTGTGGATTTTGAGTTGTCTTTTATTGGCCGTGGTTTTCGGCAAGACTTTACCTGTATTCAGTTATTTATGCAAAATGTTTTATTATTACTAGAATTGTAACGTGTTTGTATGGATTATTTGTTTTGCTTAACGAAGATAAAATTTGGCACTCGCTTAATTTCACTTAGGTGGTTATTAAATTAAAAAGCTTTCGGCAGTGATGCTAAGAATGAACCATTTAAGAAACTTGTTTAAATTAAATTAAGGCTTGATCACCCAAGGTTTAATTAGGCGGGGTGTTACAGATGGTATCAGAGCATTAGGTTCTAGAGTCCATAGGATCATTATGACTTACTGCATTTCAGAGTAACGTTTGGTTATATTAGAGCCCTACTATTAGGACTGTTGATTCAATATTCGCTTTTGCGTTATCGTATATCTTCTCTTAAATTATGTATAAACTATGTACTTATAAAATTTGATCTTATTTCAGATGCCACCGAGGAGACAGCGATCGGAGAGGGCCGAAGCCAGAGATGAGGTGAGGGAGGCTCATCAGGAGCCACAGGTGCCGATACCACCACCCCCAACCGAGTTAATTTCCATACTCAGGTTGCAGTGATGGTGGCTCAGGCAGTCGAGACAGCGATGAGGGACATGGCAACCCATTTTCCTCAGCCCCAAGTACCTCCTCCCGTGGCACCGATAGTTCAGGCTCCAGTAGGACCATTTACTTGGCAACGAGTCAAAGAGACATTTCAGAAAGGACGCCCACCCGAGTTTCAGGGTAGTACCGATGTATTGGAGGCGTGCAACTGGAAGAAAAATATCCAGCGCCACTTTCGCATGCTAGAGTGCACCGAGGTACTAAAACAAATTCTAGCCACTTTTCATCTGTCGGTGGCGGGCTTACAGTGGTGGGAGTCAGTTACCACCACTGAGGAAAGGGACACTATGGAAATTTTTGAGTTTTGGGTGCGGTTTGACCGCAAGTATTTCCTCCAGCAGTAGCGTCAGAGATGAGGAAGAAATTCAGCGAAGTGGTTCAGGGTGATCGCTCAGTTGCTGATTATGAGGAGGAGTTTACCCGCTTGGCTAACTTTGTGCCAAATGAGGTGAGCGATGAGGAGAGGAAGAAGTCAAAATTTATGGATGACTTGACCTGGAGAATCACGCAACACTTGATCGGTAATTCGGCGTTAGTGACTTATACAGATGTCATCAATGTCGCTCTACTACACTGTCAGGACCACCACTTTCATGCGAGGGGAAACGAGAGAGGTGAGCCTAGCCAACCGGGCAAAGTAGTTAGAAGTAGAGACAATAGCACACCACAACGGCAAACAGTGAGCCAGTTAGGGAAGGATACCCGACAGGGGAACTCTACCAAAACGTTTAAGCACGGGAGGCATCGCTTTGACAGATAGGGCTAACAGGGACCCCAACAACCAGTTCCTCGGGGACGACAGGGCCAAGGGAATCAAAATGTAGGACAGCAAGGCCAAGGTCGAAAGGGCCAACATCAGGGCCAAGGTCAGAGGTAGTTTCAGGGTCAGTGTTTCACTTATGGCCAGTAAGGTCACAAGAGTAGAAATTATCCACAGCAAGACAGGGCACAACAACAGGGTGCCCAACAGGGGCAGCAGGCTCCGTTATCACCAGCAGCAGCACAGGCCCCATAGCCATGACAGATGCAGTATGGACATGTGTTCAACGTCCGTGATATTCCTTTTCATCCAGCACCTCCAGCACCGCCGGAAGTCGGGGGTATGTTTCCTATTCATGGACTTGAGGGTAGTATTTTGTTTGACACGGGGGTGACACATTCATTTATTGCCACTAGATTTACACAGGCAGCCGACCTATTAGCGACAGCTGACACTCATCTTATGTGCGTGGAGTCACCGATGGGTAGTGGGTCCCTTATCCACTCGATTTGTAAGGGTGTGGACATTATGGTCGGGAGATTGAGTCTAGCGGAGGACCTCCTAGTACTGGATATGGAGGGATATGATGTCATCCTAGGCATGGATTGGTTGGCGCATTATAGAGCAATTGTAGATTGTTATGAGAGGACTATCATGTTCTCCATCCAGGGACAAGTGATGTTCCTTGTGGCAATGCCACTCCCCGAGGGAGGATAGCGAACTCATTTATATTATATTGAGGATGAGACCTCACATGGGGTTATCGTTTCTCTGGACTCAATCCCAGTTATGAGGGATTTTGAGGATGTCTTTCAGGAGATACCAGGGTTACCACCCAGCAGGGAGATAGAGTTCTTTATTGACCTAGCGCCAGGGATGAGATCGATTTCCAGAGCAACGTATCGCATGGCTCCTTCGGAGATGCGAGAACTAAGAGAACAGATTCAGCAACTTTTAGGACAGGGTTTCATTCGACGGAGTACATCGCCATGGGGTGCGTCGATGTTATTTGTAAAGAAAATGGATGATTAACTTTGTCTGTGTGTAGATTACAGAGAGCTGAACAAAGTGACGATACGTAATAAGTATCCGTTGCCGAGGATTGACGACTTGTTTGATCAGTTGAGAGGGGCTGTATACTTCTCAAAGATCGATTTGAGGTCGGGCTACCACCAATTACGCATTCATGAAGAGGATGTACCTAAGACCGCTTTCCTGTCGCGGTACGGGTCATACGAATTCAGAGTGATGCCGTTTGGGCTAACTAATGTGCCTGCAGTATTCATGGATCTCATGAATAGGGTATTCAGGGAGTTTTTGGATCAGTTTATGATTGTATTCATAGACAACATTCTAATTTACTCTCGCTCGAAGGAGGAACACACTGTACATTTACGAATGGTTCTACAGACATTGCGGGACCATCAGTTGTACGCTAAATTTGAGAATTGTGGATTTTGGCTTCGGGAGGTTCAGTTCCTAGGCCACGTTGTATCAAGAAGAGGCATTGTTGTTGACTCGAGTAAGGTATCGGCGTGAGGGAGTGGGGACAGCCCACGACACTGACCGAAATTCGTAGTTTCTTAGGGTTGGTCGGTTATTATCGTCGCTTCATCAAGGGGTTATAAAAAATTAACGGACCTTTGACAAACTTTACTCGGAAGGGAGTGCCCTTCGTATGGAGTGACATTTGCCAGTTAGCATTTGATGAATTAAAGGACAAGTTGACATCAACACCTGTTCTTTCCTTGGCTAAGAGCGGAGTGGAGTACCGAGTCTATACTGATGTATCCTTACAAGGGCTTGGGGGTGTGTTACAGCAGGAAGAGAAAGCTATAGCTTATGCATCCCAAAAGCTTAATCCACATGAGAAGAATTACCCCACCCATGACCTCGAGTTGGCAGCAGTCATTTTTGCATTGAGGATATGGAGACACTATCTTCTGGGCGAGCAGTTCACTCTATTCACGGATCATAAGTCACTGCAGTATCTGTTCACTCAGAAGGATTTGAATATGAGGCAAAATAGGTGGCTTGAATTCGTGAAGGACTATCAGTTTGATATACAGTGTCATCCTGGTAAGGCTAACGTGGTGGCAGATGCATTAAGCAGAAGACCTACCAGGAGTTGGCAAAAATTTGGAAGGCAAAGTGCCGTGAACTTCGGCACGAGGTTGAGATAGCTAGAGCATGCATGGCAGTTTTAGCTATCACTCCCGAGAGTGTTATGCGGGTAGTGAGGGCACAGGCCGAGGACCCATTTTATCAGGACAAAGTGCGACAGCTACTGGCCGAGGGGCTAGAGTCCTACTCCATCAGCTCAGAGGGCCGCCTACGGTTTAATGGTAGGCTGATAGTACCCGAAGATGATGATTTGAGGCATGCCGTAATTACGGAGTCGCACGGATCAAAGTTTTCAGTACATCCAGGTGGGGACAAAATGTACCAGGATATGCGACGATTATATTGGTGGTCAAGTATGAAACGAGACATTGGAAAATTTGTCTCAAAGTGTGTTACATGTCAGCTTGTAAAATTTGACCATTAGAGACCTTCAGGGATGCTACAACCACTAGAGATTACCATATGGAAGTGGGAGAGTATCTCGATGGATTTTATTACTCGGTTACAAACATCACAGAAGGGACACGATTGCATATGGGTGATAGTGGATCGACTGACTAAGGTAGCTCATTTCTTACCGATTCGAACGGATTATGATACGATGCGGTACGCGCAGCTATTCATTTCAGAGATTGTTAAGCTACACGGAGTTCCTATTAATAATATGTCGGACCGAGACAAAATATTTATGTCACATTTATGGCAGAGCTTTCAGGAGGCCATGGGCACCGACTTACGGTTGAGTACGGCGTATCACCCACAGACGGAGGGTCAGATTGAAAGGGTAAACCAGATGTTGGAGGATATGCTAAGGATGTGTGTCTTAGATTTTGGGGGAGGTTGGGAGCCATACCTTCCTTTGGTGGAGTTTGCATATAATAACTCTTACCAATTCACTATCGGCATGGCTCCATTAGAGGCACTTTACAGGAGGCCTTGTCGTTCGCCCGTATGTTCGTTAGAGGTGGCGGATAATAAGCTATTGGGGCCAGAGATGATACATGAGACTTCCTCCAAAATAGAGTTGATTCGAGGACGTATTCGAATAGCTCAGGATAGGCAAAAGAGTTATGCTGACACCGGTAGGAAACACGTGGAACTAGATGTGGGAGACCAGGTATTAATTCGAGTTTCTCCTATGAAAGGGATTATGAGGTTCGGCAAGAAAGTGAAGTTAGCACCGAGATATGTAGGGTCATTTCCTATCATTGAGAGGGTGGGACCGGTAGCTTACATATTAGGGCTCCCTGAGCATCTTCAACGAATACACAATGTATTCCATGTAGCGTCGCTGAAGAAATACAAGAGGAGTGAGAGAGCCTTCTGGCACGTTCCACTGGAGGAGATCGATTTACAGCCAGATGTCTCGTATGAAGAAAGACCCATGGTTATTCTGGATTATAGTGAGCACAAACTACGATCCAAGGTGGTACCCTTAGTGCGAGTACAGTGGGGACATCACAATATGGATGACTCTACTTGGGAACGGGAGGAGGATATGGTAGAACAATATCCCGAGTTATTCACCGCAGGTATTTTTTTTCTAAATTTCGAGGACGAAATTCCTCTTGTAAGAGGGAAAGTATGTAGTACCCCGTAGTTTTGCATAGTTAGGAAAATACATTTTTATTTAAATTACGTGAGTTGAGTAATTTAATGTGATAAAAATACGTTTTAAATTAAATTACCTGAGTAGAGTAATTTAATGTGATAAAAATACGTTTTAAATTAAATTACGTGAGTAGAGTAATATAATGTGATGTAATGTTATTAAAGATTAATATGACGATTTAAGATTTACTAAATGTGAGTAGTAAACATTGAATGTTGATATGTACGACCTACCGATTTATATGGACGTACCTGAGTTATCTCGACCGAGTGTCGCGCATAGACAAAAATTGAAGATGAGATGAGAAACATATTTTAAGAGACTCAAAAGATAATTTAGAGTCCAAAGATGATTCCAAAAGGGTCGAATTAGTCAAAATAGTGTACCCGGGGAGTACTAGTTGAGTGTCGGGTCATTTTCGGGCTAAACCGGGACCATTCGAGGGCATTTTGGTCTCTTTACATTTATGGGTAAGGAGACCTACGAATTTTGAAACCCTAAATCAAATTATAAGAGTTAGAAACTAGGGTTAGAAAGAAAGTAAATACACCATAGCCATTAGAGAAAAGAGAGAAACAAATTCCTAAGGCAAGAGAAGGAAGGAGGAAGAATTCTAAGGAGATTTCACCACAATTTGTTGGGAAGGAGGATTGAAGGATAGAAATCATAAATCATCAACAACAACCACGAAATTAGACCCTACAAATCATAAGGAAAGTGGTTATTTGCAAAATAATTTGAGTTATAATATCCATATTTAAGCTTTATGAAGAACATGGCTTTTACGATATTTTTGGGAGTAAAACACTTGATTATGATCCATGATTGATAGGGATTGCATGTAGGAAATTTTTTGAATCTCCAAATATTCTGATATCATAAAAGACTAGATGATTAAATCGAACTAAAATAATCTAGAATTATGATGAAAGATGTAAAGAATGTATTTTTAGGGTTCTTGAATAATAATAAGATTTTTAGTTAATTTAGTCAAGATTTATAATGATTTTGTTGTTTTAAATCGTTTGTAATCATCCCAGAACATTTAGGAATGATTAGAAATTGTTGGTTAAAATATGGGGGATTATCATGGAATATAGATAGACAAAAATTGTGAACCCGCATGAAGAAGACGATCTAGGTCTGTCACTGCTTCATCGATCGATCGACCCTTGAATGTCGATCGATCGAGCAGTCGATCGATCGACCATATCCCATCGATCGATCGACCCTGGCGGTACTCTAAAAAATTTTGTGGATAAATTTCCTTTTAATTACCGTCACTTAATGGGAACCTTAGTGATGATATTTTACCTATGAGGAGACTTCATAAATACCAGTAGGTGTACCGTTAGATTTCTTCATAAATGATTGAGTGGGAATTTTGGAGAAATGGACCGACGGGAGAACGATCGATTGAGCAGTATGTTGGGATTGTGAGAATTTAGCTACGGAAAGAGGGAGAGTAAATTAGAAAAAAAAATACCAGTAGGTTAAAGTTAACTTAACTACTGAATTAAGGAAGGGGTAACTAGGACCCGTATAGTTGCGTGAATACTCGAATAAATGCAATAGTGAAATAAATTGTGAATTAATGAGTACGGTGAATATAAGTAAAATATATTACGTACGAGCATGATTTGATAGGTCGGGTGTGTACCTACTAAGTTATATAAAAGTTTGGGTTAAGAGAATTTTACCTATATTAATTATGTTAGGGTCGATGAGACATCCCGAACTAACATAAAGTTATTATATGTTTGGGGTCGATGTAAAATGCTGAACCAAATCTTAAACTGGTGTCGCGATGAAAGAGTCCCGAACTAGAATATGTGTATATATATATAGTTGGGGTCGATGGATCATTTCGAACTAACTCTCACTTAAGGTCGATGAATCATTCCGAACCAAGAGTCCTTTTTGTGTTGTAGAAGGATATGCTAGTGATGACTGATATTCAATACATGATTGTGTGATAAAATGTATTCAATGTGCATAATCTACAGACTTATAATAGTAGATAATGAGATGAATTGTAAATATCTTAGTAATAATTTAATAGCGTGATGTAATTATTACAAGAATAAGGATAACGAGCAGTAAATAAGTGACTTACGCTTATAACACATGAAATATGGATTATTAAATACTGCGAGTAGGTTATGGAGACTTAGTGAGGGGTTACATACAGTGGGTATTCTAATATAGTTATCTGGGGTAGTATAACTAGGTGAACAAAGTATCCTCGTTAGACATGCACTATAGAGAGAGGTGAGGAAGTTCAAGGGAGTGTGCGAAACCTTAATATGTGTAATCAATAACTCAATTGTGATAACTGCTTGCAAAATATTTTCAAATGTTTTGAGTACTAACTCTTGCTATGTAAAATTTTTAAAAACCTTTTAGGTGCCCAGCCACAGGGACACCCAACATGATTTCATGCCAGGGATTTGGGAGCTGCAGCACGTGTGGATGTTGTAGGGATTGTTTAGACGCTTCCTCTTTTTTAGTTCTAGTGCAGGATTTCAGTTTTAGTATTCTTAGTTGGGACATGTTGTCCTATCTTTACTTTTACAGTTATTCTGATTCTGGATTTTGAGTTGTCTTTTATTGATCGTGGTTTTCGGCAAGACTTTACCTGCATTCAGTTATTTACACAAACTGTTTTATTATTACTAGAATTGTAACGTGTTTGTATGGATTATTTGTTCTGCTTAAGGAAGATAAAATTTGGCACTCGCTTAATTTCACTTAGGTGGTTAGTAAATTAAAAAGCTTTCGGCATTGATGCTAAGAATGAACCATTTCAGAAACCTGTTTAAATTAAATTAAGGCTTGATCACCCAAGGTTTAATTAGGTGGGGTGTCACATTAAATAACTTTGAGTAATATTTACTCCAACTTCCTTTATTCTATATAGTAAACCCGCATGGAAAATTAATATGAAAAAATTATTACTCAAAAATAAGGGGTATTACATACTCCCCCCCTTAAAAGGGAATTTTTCCCTCAAAATTCAGGCGTACCTTGTAAAAAGAGGTGGGGATACTTATCTCGAATATCGTACTCACGCTCCCATGTTGATTACTCGACATTGTGATGTCCCCATTGGACACAAACCAAGGGCACCACCTTCGACCTTAGCCTACGCTCTCCGTGATCTAAGATTGTAACTGGTTGTTCCTCGTATGAGATATCGGGTTGCAATTCGATATAATCCTAAGGAATGTGACATTGAGCTCCGTCACACCTTTTTTACTTCTTCCAGGATGAAACATGAAAGACGTCGTGAATCTGTTGTAGGCGTTTCGACAAGGCGAGTTGGTATGATATGGGGCCTACCTTAGCAATAACGGGAAAATGGCTTACATATCGAGGCACAAGCTTTCCTTTCTTACCAAATCGTGTTATACCCTTCATTGTTGACAACCGTACCAAAACCTGGACTCCTAACTCCAATTCCACATGCCTTCTATTCGCATTGGCATAGGTTTTCTGATGATCTTGGGTAATTCAAGTGAGGTTTAGAATAAGATCAATCTTCGAAGAGGTTTCTTGGATCATTTCAGATCCAAGGAGCTTATTATCTCCTACTTCCAACCAATAAGTAGGTGATCTACACGGCTGGCCATATAATGCATCATAATGTGCCTTACCTATTATGCATTGGTACGAATTATTATAAGAAAATTTTACCGAGGTATTTCTACCATCCTCCTTTAAAGTCAAGTACACACATTCTAAGCATGTCGTCCAACATCTAGTTAACTCTTTCCGTCTATCTATATATTTGCGGGTGGTAGGAGGTCATCAACTTTAATTCGGTCCCCATTGCTTCTTGGAACTTTTTCCAAAAATGGGACACAAAGATCTTGTCTCGGTCGAAGACTATATTGATGGGCACCCCATGGAGTCTCACAATCTTCGTAATAAAAAGCCGGGCGTAACGAGCCGTATTGTAATTCATACGCGCCGGTAAGAAATGTGTCGACTCGGTCAGACGATCGACGATAACCCAAATGGAATCATGACCATTTTGTGACGTTGGAAATCCCATGATGAAATCCATCGAGATACTTTCCCACTTCCATATCAGTATTTCTAACGGTTGTAGCAGTCCCGTTGGTCCTTGGTGGTCTACTTTCACTAATTGACAAGTAGTAGATTGGGAAACAAATTCATAGATGTCCTTTTTCATACCCGCTCACCAATATTGACGGCACATGTCTTGGTACATTTTGTCTCCACTTAGATGTACTACAAATATGGACCCATGAGATTCAATCATGAATGCACGTCGCAAATATCCCTCATTCGAGACAATAAGTCTCCCGTGGAAACGTAACCCACCCTCAAAACTTATAGAGTAGGACTTCGCTCCCTTGGTGACATATACGATCTTAGCACTCTTTATCCCTTCCTTGTTCTTCCACGACTCTCGTCACCATCGCAGGCGTAATGGTCAACACTGACATAAACTCCCTTGCTACTGCATCCTCCTGGCTAAGTTCTTTCAATTTAGCCTTCTATACCTTCGCTAACTCCCCCACGGGCTTTCAACTCATCTCATCTGCTACCACATTATCCTTGCCCGGGTGATAATGGATATCAAATTGATAGTCCTTCACAAACTCCAACCATCGACGTTGTCGCATATTCAAATCCTTTTGTGAGAATAAATATTGTAACGATTTCTAGTCTATGAAATGACTGAACTCCTCCCACAGGAGGTAATGTCTCCATATCTTCAAGGCGAACACTACCAGTGCAAGTTCCTGATCATGCATGGGATAATTCTTCTCATGGGGCCTTAGTTTGCGAGAAGCATAAGCAAAAGCTAGATGCTCTTGTTGTAACACACCTCCCAATCCTTGCAGAGATGCATCAGTAAAGACTAAGTAGTCCACCCCCGGTCTTTGCAACGCGAGTACTGGAGCAAAAGTTAACTTATCCTTCAACTCATCGAACGATAGTTGATAGAAATCATCCCAAAAAAACTTCACTCCCTTCCGGGTCAAATTTATCAAAGGGCTAGCGATCTTAGAAAAATCCTTAATGAAACGACGGTAATAACAAGCCGAACCCAAAAACTACGAATCTATGTGGGTGTCGTGGGCTGTCCCCATTCCCTCACTGTGGTAACTTTACTTAGATCTACCAAAATGCCTTCAGCTGTCACAGTGTGCCCCAAAAATTGCACTTCCTGTAACCAGAAACTACACTTCTCGAACTTAGTATACAATTGATGATCCAGCAGCGCTTGCAGGACCAATCGTAAATGTTTAGCATGATCGGCTTCAGTCTGAGAATATAGTTGGATGTCATCAATAAACACTATGACAAACTGGTCCAGGAAGTCCCGAAACACTCTATTCATAAGGTCCATAAATACAGCAGGAGCATTGGTTAGCCCAAAAAGCATGACCAAAAACTCGTAGGACCCATATCTAGTAAAAAATGCAGTCTTCGACACGTCCTGCTCTCGAATCCTCAGCTGATGATACCCAATCCTTAAATCTATCTTAGAGAAATACGATGCTCCCCTTAATTGATCAAACAAATCATCGATCCGAGGTAACATGTATTTGTTCCTGATGGTAACCTTATTCAACTCCTGATAATCAACGCATAACCGGAGGGAACCATCTCTTTTATTCACAAATAACATGGGAGCGCCCCATGGCGACGTACTACGCCGAATAAACCCTTGCTCTAACAATTGCTGAATTTGATTCTTTAACTCCCTCATTTCCACAGGAGCCATACGATATGGAGCTCTATAAATTGGTCGAGTTCCCGGTGCTAAATCAATTACAAACTCGATCTCACGGCTTGGAGGTAAACTCGGAATCTCCCAAAAAACATCCTCAAATTCAATAACAACGGGAATCGAGTCTAAGGAAATGACTATATTGCGTGATGTCTCCTCCGCAATACAATATAAATAAGTACTCGAACCTCCCTCCGAAAGAGGCATAGCCACTATAAACATTTATTTCCTCGAAATGGAAAAGACTATACTCCTCCCATAACAATTTACCATGGCTCCGTATTTCACCAACCAATCCATACCTAAAATAACATAATACCCGACCATATCAAGGATAAGTAAATTGGCTACAAAACGTAAATTACCAAGGTCTATCCCTATCCTTTTACAAATAAAGATTATAAGAGAACCATCACCCATAGAAGATTCCACACTAGTGAAGGTACTCTCCGTATACTTAATCAACCCCGTCGATTGAGAAAAATATGTAACAATAAACGAGCGTGTTGCGCCCGTATCAAATAACACACGTCCCACATACCCATGAATGGGAAACTTACCCTCGATAGCTAGCGGCGTGGGAGGGCTGAAGGAAGTAATGCATCCTAAATATGATACACACGCCTGTACTGTAGTTGACCTAATTGTAGAGGGACGTCTAGAATAGGCACTGGTGGTGGTAGATGCGCCTTTTGACACTGAGGTCCCCTAGGCAACTATCCCCCGATCCACTATGGACAAGATTTCCTAAAGTGACCCGGTTCCCCATACTGAAAGTAGCGGCCCGCCATATTCTCTAGATAATAACCCCGATTATTATTTCAAAACTGCCACTTGCCTTGGCCCAGATGGCCTCGGCCTCCATTATTACCTCAGTCTACTTGGCCTTGCTGGCCCACCTATTGATGTTGCTGCTGGTCACCCTGACCTTGCCTAAAACTACATTTGCCAAAATTAAAACCCCCAAAATGTTGTCTCTTGGATGAATCCCCCTCCTGGGTATCCCTTTCTATCTTTTTACCACCCGACTGTTGTGATGAGGGTAGTGCTCCACCGGCACCATTACCTCCTTGATTACTAGCTTGACCTGAATTCGAAATCTTCTTACTCCCTTTCACATGTAGACGGTGATCTTGGCAATGAAGAAAGGCTGCATTCATCACGTCACCAAACATTTGCAAAGAGGGATTTCCCAATAAGTGTTATCGTATCCTCCAATTCAAACCCCCAATAAACTTCGATATTCTCCTTTCCTCCGGAATTACTTTATTCTGCTCAAAGCTTTCTAGACGAGTAAATTCCTCTTCATACTCCGCAACTGACCGTTCCCCTTGTACTACATCCTGGAGTTTCCTCCTCGTCTCCTTTTGGACTTCGGGAGGAATATACTTTCGATCAAACAAAACCCAAAAGTTCGATATAGACATGGTATCCCTCTGCTCCGGTGTGGTCACCGACTCCCACCAGTGTAAAGCTGCTCCTACTAGTTTGAAAGTGGCAAGGATCTGTTTCCTTTCCCTGCTACACTCTACCATTCAGAGATGCCTTTACATATCTTTCTTCTACTGGTTTGCTACTATCACATCAGCACCACCCTGAAATTTTGGGGGGTGACCTTTTAAGAAAGATTCTCTTACTCTCTCCCATGGGGAAAGTCCCACATGGGATTGCACCTCCGGTACTACCGGTTGTTGGACTTGAGGAAATTATTGGGCCATAGAAGTCATTGAAGCGCTGACTGCCTGGGCAACGATGTTAGCCACCTCCTCTGCATTAATCATTCCTTGAGGTGATGGAGGTTCTACATTATATTCTACAACTCGATTTCTCTTTGTTGGGCGACCTCTTCTAGGAGGCATCTGAGATGAAGAAACAACTCAATAAGAATATAATTTAAAAAAAAATTATTTTTGCAGAAGATCGCAAGCATACACAAATAAAATAGTCCTAACAATAGGGATCTATATCAAAGAACGCTATGCTAGAACGTGATAAGTCCGTATAGATCCTAAGGACTCTATAACATGATGCTCTGATACCATCTATGACGCTCCGTTTATTAAAATAAGACGTGACCACCGCGATACTCCAATAAATACAAGAATCATAGATGGTTCATTCTTAGTATCATTGTCGTGAAAATAATAATACGAGATAACCACTAATTATTTTTGAAAACGGACGTGAAATTATTTCGTAAGTTTAAAGAAAAACATTTAGACGATCCAATTTGAAACAATGGTGGATATAAATAAAGATAGATAACAGTTTAACAATAATTCACAAAATAATAACCGAATAAGATGTCTGTTAACAGACCAATACAAACGGTTACACTGAGTACTACAAAGAAATATAACAGTATATAAGCAAGTACAAAACTTCGGCAACATGCCCGAATTGTACAGACTGATCATAACTAGAGTGTACAAAAGATTGATGCGTCTATCACAAAAGTCCTATAACATCAGCAAAAATGTAGGAAGGAAGGATCAACATGGGAGCCCTTACGGCGGAGCACCTGGGTGCAAAGGAGATCCATACAAAATAAAGAGATATAAACGGGTCAGGTTCCGATTTAATATGATATTCATGTGAATAAAATGCATGACAGTAATGAATTTATAATATCATAAACAAGCTTGACTAGCTCTTAACATTAAGAATAATCCTCACCTCTAATCTAAATGCACAACCTAGCGCAATGTCATTTATAGTGTTAACTATTCATTAATGCAAGTGAAATAACTCAATTCCAACTTTAATAAGCTTACATTTCAGTTTTGCACAATACGACTTCACAAGTCCATCCCTCATTAGGAAACTTATTCCAAATAGTTGATTTATAAAATGCTTTAGCCATTTATAAAATACGACTTTCGTGAGAATAGTTATAATCATAATGTATATCGATTCTAAGACCATCCTTCCAGGAGTCACCCCACTGGATGCGCCCCTAAATAACTATCATCTTCCAGGGCCTATAACCAAGACCACCTGGGCATACTAAACAGCATCGCTTGGGAAGTGGCCATATACCTTTGATGGTGAGTCATAACCATACCCAGAATTACCTCACTTCAAATAATATAACATCACAAAATAACCACTGGTCCTATGGCCGAGGACTATATTCACCCTGCATTCACTAGCCAGGGGACTTCACCTCATTTATGTAACTTCCCTTATGATATCATTTAGGGAGGTATGTTTGTGAAAATCAATATTCACAAAATATTCCAATGAAATGTGCATTACATTATAACCGGACCCATATGCGTTTAAAGACATAAAACACAACATTTAACTATCTACGTAATAGTCTCCATGAATTTATGACAACCCTATAAGCCAACAAGTGTAATATTACCTCATGCCAATCTCAAAAGTCTAAATTTATATAACCCCACTTTCCCCTAGTCCTAGACTAGCTCACTATATGAAAAGGACCCTTACCTCCTTCTAATCACCTATTTAATTTATTCCCAACCTAAGCCCGATCCATCATTTTCTAACCTAGGTTCGTGATTCCCTTAATAAAATACTCTAATACTCTAGTTTTACTTCATGCAAGAAGGTTCCTAGGTCTAAATCTTGAAAGAAAGGAACTAAAGAAAACTAGAATTTTTGGGGTGAAAAATAGGGTACCGGTTGACCGGCCCCTGACCCCCGATCGATCGCGCTTTCAGAAATTTGCCTTATAAGAGAAGAATTAATCCCCTCCCCCAAGTCCCGATCGATCGGTTTGTAGACCGCGGTCTACCAATATATCTAAATATGCCTATCGAGAGAAGCAGTGGGCTTTTCTCTTTAGTCCCGATCGACCGGGCTCTGGATCGCGCTCGACCGGCCTCACCTGATCTCATGGCAAGCCTTTCTTTTAACATACTAAAACCAAAACCCTAACCCTATTTTCCTCCACTTCCCTCAGCCTCATCATCTAATAACATTACCACAACATTTATACACAACAACAAACAAATATTATCAACTCACAACATATATACATAAAAATCTAAGGGTTAAACACCAAAATTCATCAAAACCCACAATTTGTTCAATTCTCCAAATACCCAATTATCAATACAAATTATCCACACTAAGTCATATATTTTCAAGTTAATAACTTGCCTTAGGGTTGTAGTCTCGGATTATCTTCCGGTAGCAACAAATCCCAAGCTCAAATCTTCAATTCTCTTCCCTTTCTCTCCTTTTCTCCCAATATCTCTTTCTCTCTCTCTCTCTTTCTAGGTTTAGAACACATAAATGAGAATAAATGTTGTTGGAAGACTTAAATGCCCATGAACTCTAAATCCAACTTTAAATGCTACTACACAGTTAAAATGACTCGCAACAATATAATTAAGTCATAAATGGTCAAAAGTACCCGGAACCCAAAAATACAACGTGGTACTTATTTTGACTATCTCAACCATTTTCGGACTAACTGTGCCCTCTAAATTGGCATTTGGGATAACATAAATTATTTCATGTTCAACATAATTTTAATTTATCAATAATGATTCAATTGGTATATAGGCCATACCCGTTGCTTAAGTCACAACGACGCAATAAAACATAATATGATGCTATTTACATTCACTTAACAGTAAATATGTAAAACTCGGTAAATATTATCTCTTAAATCACTTTAAGTAATATTTACTCCAACTTACTTTATTCTATATAATTAACCCGCACCGCAAATTAATATAAAAAAACAATTACTAAAATATATGGGGTATTACACTGAAGTCCTAGGTTTTAATATTATAGTTTATATGAACCCAAAGATTCATATACATATAATATTAAATAAAACCTGAAGTGATAAATTTATATCCTAGGAACCTAAATTTCTACATCACCATATATTAATAACAAGAAGTACTATTTATTATGACAATAAAGTTGTTGCTTAATTGGAGAATATGAAGTTCTCATTACTTTTCATTTGGAATATTAGTCATAATATCCTCAAATATTTTTTATTCATTACGCAATTTGTAAAAGACATAAACAAATGGATCAATGTTAGGCCAAGACCAAAATTTTGGCATAACCTAAAGGTTTATTCCCTATTTGTATATGAGAAACCTAAAGTTTCGTATTTTTGATAATAAACTATCTAGCATATGATAAGAATTTGAAATTTTGAATCATCAGCTATGAACCAAAAGTTCAAAACGTTAATTGGTCATTTTTTCTCCTTTAAATATACATCTTTATTTCATATTCTTACAATTAATGTTTTATTTTGTTCTCAAAGCATAACGATTAAATTTTTATTTGTGATGATCCAAATTCATCCAAATTCTTCAGTTTAGACATATATTTCTTTGGATTATTGTTCATAAATGATCTATATGCTCAAATATGAAATTCTTTTAAGATTATCAAGTATCTTAAAATTCGTTGTTATAAAACTTAAAGTGTTTACTATCCATCCCATTTTTTTGCATCTATGATAATTATTTGAATACATGTTTTTTTTCAAAAATTAAATTTCATTTTTTTCAGTCTGGTCACCAAACACTTGACCGTAACATAAGTTTTATTATTATTATTATTATTATTATTATTATTATTATTATTATTATTATTATTATTATTATTATTATTATTATTATTATTATTATTATTATTATTATGTTTATGTTTATGTTTATGTTTATGTTTATGTTTATGTTTATTATTGTGTGTGTGTGTGTGTGTGTGGACTCGAATACACTTCACAATCTACATTGAATGTTGCAATTGACAATTTTGAAATGTCATTATCTAATTACATTTGTCTAGTAGATAATGAAACAACTCACATTATACTGAAAAAGAGAAGTTTTTTCAATCTTGGTATATAATATAGTAAAGGTTTCAACCAAAGTTAAACCTAATACTCCAAAAGAATATATTTGATATTGTTATAAGGTACCCTCCCTTACATATGCAATGAGTTGTATGAAAGAAATTCGAGAAGAAATTTTCTTCGTTTTATGGGCATAAGAATACATGGGTACCATATTAATAAATAATGAAAACTAATTTTCCATTGCTTCTAGTGTTGGAATCCAGAAGCTTAGACTAGAAAATAATAATTTCATTATTCATGAGATTATAATATACAACATTTATTAATGTAGAATGGCACTTTGTCATGAGCTTGAAGCTCCACGGTTCAATTAGGTGATATCATACAATGACCATTTTGATCACCTCATTTTTTTCCATAAGCCTATAAAATTGAAAATGATGTTTTGTGATTTTTTATAATTTTCATTGATGTTTATATTTACTAGTGTTATCATATATATATATATATATATATATATATATATATATATATATATATATATATATATATAATGCTTATTGATTCACTCGCTATTGACCCATTGACAAATATAAAATTTATCATATATGTGTAATTTTATGATGATGAGACACTCTTCCCATTGTTAAAGGGATGGAAGAATGTTCCTGAAGTACGAATTGTTCATAAAGAATGATAATATTTATCTTGACATACTTCCACTTTGTCTCATCTAATCCCCAGTATGGCCTAATATTAAAATGAAACGAAAGATAGTATTGAAACATCAAATGATTACGAAAATTAAACTAGTTACAAATGGGGTTGCCAAAATTATTGTCCCATTAGGAAAAATAAATTTTTCCACAAGTAAATTTACTACATATCGAAAGTGTGACAAACCTATGTGTCCCAACTACTTGACTCCCTAGTATTGGAGGTCTAATAAAATCATGCCCAAAGAATGATTTAGAAAAGGTTATACATAACAATCAAGAAGAGATTATGAACAAAAGATCCACTTTCTCCAAAACCTCAGAACAAGTTATTGTCTATGAAAAGACACAAGTCCATGAACTGACTATAAATCCCAGGAAATAGGTAAAGGTACCTAATATTAATGAGATTTTATGTTTTAGACGTATACAAGACAAAAGTGGGATCACCAAAGATGATCATCAATGATATATATGTTGTAGTTACATAAATTATTGTGCAATGATAATTCAAATCCATCGATAATTAAATGTCGACAAAGAATATATTGGCCAAAATGATAAAATTCTGTGATGGCATAGTTTGAGTCTCTTAAGTATGTGGTGTATACGGACCTATAGTACACATCCCATAAGATGTTAATCACAAAGGTTATGAATGGTTGTTTTTAAGAAAATAAGGCAATAAAATCGCTAAAATGTTCACGACCTATCGCATAAGGTTTCCTGAAGAAATTAAAATTGATTATATATGAGCATACCATCTCATTACGACCGTTAATACTTTTCAAATATCTTAATAGCTTAGCAATTTTTGTAATTTCTTACATATGAGACTCATGAATATTATAACTGCATATTATATGGGACTTAGATAAAGAATGCATATAAAAATCCAGAAGGATTTTTTCTTTGCCTGAAGAAAAGATAAGGAGTACGTACTCAAATACACTAAGACATGGAATATACAGCAGGAAATCCAAATGGATATAGGTACAATTGTCTTAACAAATACATATCTAAGGGGAGGCATGAAAAAAATTATATAAGCCAATGTGCCATTTTATAAATATTCTTAAAAAGGATGTGATTTTAGCGATATCAATTGAAATACAAAATACCCAATTAAGGAATTCTAAAATGAATAATATTAGGGTAACTAGTTATTGTCTCAACCTGCAGATAAAGAACAATCTATTTTAAACGTATATCCATTCATCACATGGATAGAAAAATATTACAATTCTTTAACATATATTAAGCATAAAATTTTTGTATACCCATGTTCTCTAGTCTTTGGATATTAAAATACCATATAATCCTAAAGTGGATGACAAACATAAATTTGGTCGAGAAGTAACATATTTGCATGTTATTATTTCATTGTTAAATTTGAGTTAGAAGTACCGTACTAGTATGTTATTAGTATATTGGTATACGTAACACAAGTCCTAATACTGGACATAATAGTTCTAATCAATCTCTTTGCAAGAAATAATTACCATTGACTTGCAAAGTATGTTACTAATATCAATCATACCATGTGATATTTTTATATAAAACTATCCCTGTCTAATTAGTTATAAAGATGCATTTCATCTCTTTGATCATCAAAAGTACCAATAAAATCACTTATGACTTACCATCATTAAGACATGTTATAACCGCTACCTATGAATGCAAAGATGCATGTATATCTCAAATCCAAAGAGTTTACATCAAGGGATATATGAATAGAAAATTCCAATATTTTTCGCATAAATAAAGTCTAGAAGAGACATGGAATTAATTGAAGTTAGATAAATCTGATAAAGTGGAATGTTCACCCCTCTTTACCAAAGTCCAGCTTCAGAAGAAAAATAAGATTGGTAACAACCTATCAAATATATTCACTAGTCAAAGAAACATTTTAGAGGATTGTGCATGAGATATTAATTCATCAAATCAATCATCAGAGAAATGTCATAATCAGGGGAATTATCCAATCAGGGAAAACATTTTATCAGAGGGAGAATCAAAGAATATGATATTTATGGACATATGATCTTTGTACTCTTTTTCATTTAATTGGAATTTTTCTCATTTGTTTTTCTGATTAGAAATTTTAGTGAGACAACACTATGAATGTATAAACACTGATTCAATGATCACAAAAGTTGTACTTGTTTTCCTTCACTTTATTTTTTTCCACTAGGTTTTTACTTAGTAAGCTTTTAATGAGGCAAAAATTATTTAATTATGAAAGTAGTTCACACCCAAGTGGGAGTGTTTTAAAATATGTATTTTTTTAATGTCCACTGGTATCCCTCATTATTAAAGTGTCTCTTGGGATACCATTATTTGTATTATAAATATGGGTGATACTCCTTGAGTTTAGAACACGGTAATATGAAAAATTCTCTCCCTTTATGTGTCCCTTTTATTTTACAGCTATAATTTTAAGGGAAATTTTATTCTTAGGAATTATAAGTTTTCCTAAAACTCTAACCAAACATTGTATATTTTTTTGCATAATACTAAACAAGGCACCTAAATAACAACTAAATGTCCCATAAAAAGGTAAAACAATCTTTCAACCCATTTCAGACTCAATCAATCCTACTACAATCACATTAACAGTTTAGTTAGGTACTTTCTCATACTAGTACAAAATTCATTAAAATATTTTTCTTCCTCGTAAGAACATGAGAAGTCATATTCTCGATGCATCAAACAAATGTCACATGTGAATAACACATGAAGCCAACATATGGATAAAAATTCCCTTTATGCTCCGTCTTCATATGTGTTCAATAATCTGATTTTTGGCGTGGATGTCCTCACATCTTCCATATCTATTGGGATACTTCACCATGTAATATAACTAGGGTGATCCCCTCATGAGTTTAGATACACTCTTGATAAATAAAATATTATTTTTCTTTAAATGCACTATAAGTCATTTATTTTATAACACGTCATCAGTAAAAATCTCTAGTTCATGATCAATTATCCTCCCAATTGGTCTAATTGTGATCCTTCCTTTATCCCTCTCAAAGCTTGTGTTGTGTTGAAAGAAAAAAGGCAAAGATTTGAATGGGATCTTTCTATTAAATTCCAATATAAGTAAATTCTTTATATATATATATATATATATATATATATATATATATATATATATATATATATATATATATATATATATATATATATATATATATATATATATATATATATATTTGTTTATGTAAAAAACTAGAACAAGTCTAATTATTAGTCACAGATAATATATGTGAATAAAATAGAGACAAAAAGATTTTGAAGCGGTTCGTCTATAAGGGAAAGCCTACATCCACTATATTTCTTATTTCCTTGTATTATTTTCTCCCTTTATTACTTTTGAATGGCTTAAATCTCCCCTTGATGAAGGGATTACAATGTATTTATAATCTCGTAAGGAGATAGATAGGTGGAATATAAATGAGTGGAATGCCTTTATAACTTAACCATTTACTCTAGTACATAACATCCATAATGCACTTGGTTGTTGGTCTACCTTCTTGATGCTTGGTTGGTTACTGATTTCCCAGACTTGTAAACTTTTATTGGTATTATTGGTAGCATGTTTGTCGATGGCTTTTTGTAAATATTCTTAACTTTAGTGTACCTTCTCAGGGTAAATATGTCTTTTTCATTGCTGCCATAATTTCAATCGTTGTTTCACTTTAATCATTACGTTTGCCGATTTTCAAGGCAATCTATAAAAGGCGGTAAATTTTTTATTATCTCTTACCTCAAATTTTTTAAGTTTTTCTTACAAATTCTTGAGCTTTCGTGCGATCGTTCTTCTTGACTTCTAGTTCTTGCTGAGTCTTTAAGTTTTTATAAGAATCCTTTCCTTATCTTATTTTCTTCATATTAAATTGTGGTTTACATTGTTGTCTCTGTAGATGAGCTTAGAAAGGAATGGGATATACTAGACTGGATAGACTTTGAGTTCCTTAACCCTAATGTAGATGTTTTCTCTTTATCTGAAGGCCACTTGATTACTTCCTTGTTCATAGTTCAATGTGGTTTCACTTTTCCCCCAAATCATTTTTATTTAGAGTTTTGTCAATACTTTGATATTGTACCTGTTAGACTAGCCCCCAAGACCTAGAGAATAGTTAATGGTGTCCATAGGCCTAATCAAATCCATGGGACCCATATCGGTATCCCTGAGATCATGTTCTGCTAAAAATGGGTCAATGGTGACAGTACATATTATTTGAAGACTAGGTCTATTAATAGAGCTCTTGTTGTCAATTTGCCTGACTCCAATAGGGACTACTTCAATTATGGTGTTACTGATAAAAATTGGCAATATGTACCTCTTGAAGGGGGTGAAGTATACAATGGACCGAGATTCCCTCAAGAGGGTCATGGAATAGGTTATAATATATTGTATATGTTCATATTGATGAATCATATGGTAATATGTTATTTAATATTTTTTGTTCGTTTTATTGTAGTTAAGAAGAAGAAAAAGTGTCCTAAGGAAGGTTACATTAAACTTGATGAGCTTAAGTTTCTCTCGGGCATCCATCAAAGAATTGTTAAGGGGCATACTAGGTCGGCTTTATACCTGTTGAAGTATAAGAGCTCAATCACATCTTTTGTAGCTCATCTAACAACTATTGTGCCCTCCATTGTGATTTATTTGGACTAAGACCCTATTTACACTTCATCTACCACTACATATGTTGGTGGTGAACCTGCTATTGGCCCCTCTTCTTATTTTGATTCAGACCTTCCTCTCTTAGTGAGTATGGGAAATAGGAAATTTCCCAATCTTCTTAGGGAAGCTGTTGCTGGAACCACTAAGACTATTGATAGTGGTGTGTCAAAAAAGAAAAATAATGTTAGTAAGAATCCCCCAGCCAACAAGGTTAATGAATCTCTTCTGAAACGACTGAAGAGAGGCCCTTCTTACAAGTAGGTTGAGAAAGTTATTGATGCTAACCAATAGAGCTTGGTTTGTGTTACCCCATCTGGTACTGGCTCCTCTATAGCCATAGATCCTGGATTGGCCAGGAAATTAATTAAGTCTGGTACTCTTCCAGACCACCAAGGTGCTACTTCTTCTACGCCCCATCTTAAAATTGGGTTGCTCAAAGCCTTGATATAGTGAGAATTCGTCCCTTGTATTTTTACTCCTTCATACTTTGTACCTTATCTTTAACTTCTTATACTGACTTTGGCTTTATTGTTTATAGTTCCTAGTTGATTTCAACTAGATGTTGGAGACTGACGATGCTCTTTGTTCTTCTTTAACCGATATTGAGTATGCCTTTGCTGGTCTCAAAAAATCTTTGGGTGAATCCTAATAAGCATTGGAGACAGAAAATAAAACTTCGGATAACAAAATAAAAGCTGTTGAGGAAGATCGACAAAAGGCTAGGGATGAGGTTGCTGAAGCTCAGAAGAAAGTGGATGAGATGACAAAGGGACTAACTGCTGAGAGGGCCAAAAGGAAGAAGGCTATGGAAAGTTCCTTTAATAAAGGTTTGGATAAATCTATCGTTGTGTCCTCTGCTCAGATTGAGTATGTAAAGAAGAAATTTTTCATGAATGGTTGGTCGGTTACACTGAATGAGTTCGGCACAACAGAAGACTCTGAAATCTTAAAAATATATAAGCCTAGATCTCCCCCCAACATGGATGATGCTGGTTCTAGGGAGTCTTCTCTGGTGGTTGAGTGTTCAGCTGGAAAACTTAAGAATGTTATTGAGTCACTCATCCCATCCACCAAGAAAGTCACAGCATACATCCTTTATGCCAACCAAGATGGAGTTAAAACTGACAGAGAGAAGGCATGGATCTGCTCGGAAATTCGCCTTTGTATTTTTGCCTTCTTTTTGCTTCTTTTTTGCTATACTTGTAACTTCCTTTTATATCAATAAAAGAATTTTTCTTCATACTGTTTATTATTTCTCGACTATTGTTATATCTTCTTTTGTTGTTGATTGAATGTTACTTCATTTTTCTAGTTCATAGCCAAGAAGGAACAACTCTCTAAACTACTCAATCACTGTAAAAGTTTTCTTAAAGATGGTCACATGACTTTGTCTGAGGAAGATTTATCAAACTTGCTCGGGAAGGATGCTACTAATCAAGACAAGGATGCGTATATTTATCTCAAGTTTCTTCTTGATCAGGGTGTGGGCAATAACGTGGCTTACTTTGAATTGATTAAAGAGATTCAAGAGGAGCATAATGAATCTAAGGATATCCTTCACGCTAATTATGAGGCCAACTACAAGGCTTTAAATGGAGCTCAGGGATTTTAGGAGAAATTGGAGAAGCATGCCTCTATATATAGGAAAATAGAATTTATACTCAAATGCGAGGTTAATGAAGACAGGGCCATTACCAAACTGTCAGAAGAAGAAAATAACAAACTGATGAGTAAAATAAGCACTTTAAAAACCCTCTTGTTGCTTCTGCTGACGACGGTGCATCTTTCCTGGAGAGTGAGAATTCCCAATTGAGAGAAGAGTTAGAAACTCTGAAGAAGTCTCAGCTTGCCTCCTTTTACAGATAAAAAGTCATATGAGTAATGAATGATGAAGCTAGAACATAAAAAACCCTAGCCGATCAAGCTGGCATGCTAAAAGACAAGAATTGAGCAATTGCTGAGTTATCCCAAAAGTTCAAGACTCAAGATAACACAATTTTCAGCCAATCCTCTCAGTTACAAACTAAAGATGGAGTGTTGAAGAAACTTCAGCCTCAGGTTAAATAATTGACTTTTCAGTTTCACAAGCAGCCTAGAGAGGTGTAGATGGAAGGATATAATGAGGCCCTTAAGCATTTTGACGACCACTTTAGTCAATCTCAGTGTAAAGGTTATAAGTGTGGCTAGACCACTTACTTTATTATTATGAAGGTTGATCAGAATAGTAGGCTGTGGTACTGGGTTGATCCTGGGTTCTTAGATTGTGAAAAATGTCCCTTCAAGCTTGATATTAGTTAGATCCCTATTGAAACCATTCCCCAGTGCCTGATATCCAAATATTTAGGGGATTATAGACTACATGATGAGTTAGAGATAGTTCGACCTTCACATTTGTTAGACACTCCGAGCAGTAGTAATAGGTGAATGCTTCAAGATTTTAAGTTCATCAATTCTCCATAAACTTTAGATGATCCTCCAATAGGCATGGAGCTAGTGCTGAGCTCCTCAAAGGCTGAAAGGAAGCGTTCAGTGGAGTGCTTGTCATGTATTTCATTTATACATAATATTTCATGTATTCGTCATTAATATAAATGAAATGCAATTTTATCAACTTATCTTGTTTATTTTTGGTTGGTTGAATGACTTTGTTCTTCTATTAGTTCTATTGATACACTTAGACATTTGCCTAAATTTAGTATCAGTTACCAATGAGATTATCATAGGTTCTACTGATATACTTTGATTTTTAAGTTTAATACCAGTTACCATTAATGTGTCCATATGTTCCACTAGTGTACCTAGATTAAAATCCAAGTTTAGCACTAGTCACTCGTGGTATTTCCATAGGTTCTACTAATGCACCTAAATTTTTAGGTTTGGCAATAGTTACCAGTGGTGACCAAGCGTATGTGGAATATGTGTCTACATTCCTATTTAGGAATCTTCACAATTTTCTTCCTCCATTTTTCTCAATTTGGATAAAACTTTTTACGTTTTATACAGACTTTTATCCCTGATTTTTCTCGACCAAGTACTGAGGACTTAAAATGCTATTTAGACTTGGGTTTCTGTGCTTTACCAATCAAGTATTAATTTTTGCTGACTTGTTGACCAAGTCTTGAATTTTTTTTTCCGAGTAAGTATTTACGGGGATGTACATCACCAGTACTCCAATAAATATTGAAAAAATAAAATGGGAGCAAGCAACGTGTTATTGAATACGGAATAAAAAAGATTACAAGAGTTGTTGCTCGTTACATTACAGGTAATATTTCCTAAGATGCTCGGAATTCTAGGAATTCTTGAATTCTTCCCCTTCTAAAGTTTCAATTCATTAAGTTACTAGTTGAATATCTACAGAGACACGATAAGTCTCATGCCAATTGGTTTCGAGCTTGTTGGTCTTCTGAATCACCGTCTTAAGTATAGAATCCCCCTCTTTTAAGTCGGTCGGCCTCACCCTCTTGTTTTAAAATCATGTTGTTAATTGTTGATAAGTAGAATTCCTCAAGGTTGCATCTTCTCGCACTTCTTGCAACATATCAAGCTCTAGCCTTCACATCAAATCACCGACGGGCAAATCAAAATTCAACACTTAGTGAGTTGTCAAATCTATTTCAGTTGGTACCACTACTTTAGTTCCACACGGTAGCATGTATGGGTTTTCCCCTATTGTAGCCTAAGGAGTTGTTCGGTAGGCCCATAATACTGAGTGCGATTCATTTATCCAGGTCCTTTTTGCATCATCAATTATCTTCTTCAACCCATTGAGAAAATTCTTGTTAGCAGAATGTAACTTCTGGATCTTGGATTGGGCACAGTATGCTACAAACTCCTCGTTATTGAATTATGTACAATGGTCGGTAATGAAGGCATATGGCAAACCATACCTATTAATGATATTTTTCCAGATGAACTGGTGCACCTTCTAATAGGGAATATCCACTTATGGTTTTGCTTCAACCCATTTGGTGAAGTAATCAATAACTACTATTAAGTACTTAAATCTTCCTCGGGTAGTCAGAAATGGCCTAACCAAATCTATTCCCCAAATAGCAAATGGGTAGGATAAATTAATAGGAGTCACAGCTGTGTGTGGAGTTTTAGGAATGTTGGATAACTTCTGGCACTTGTCACACTTTTTTGCAAAGCTATACAATCTACCCTCATGATCGGCCAGTGGTATCCCCGAGTGTTCATTCGCTATAGTAATGATCTTCCTAATACATAAGGTCCACAATACCCCTCATAAACTCCTTCTATAAGATTTTTAACTTCCATTGGGTGAACACAGCACTATAAAGTAACCGTTAACCCCCTCTGGTATAGAACTCCTTCATCTAACACGAACCTCGCTGCTTTATACTTAAGTTTTTTAGCCTCAGTAGGATTTGTTGGCAGAATTCCTTTTCTAATGTAAGCTCTAATGGGATCCATCCAGGAAGGTACCATATCTACCACAATGAAATTAATCATCAAATCTTCATTAATACGCCAACTAGCGAGAATCTTAATGACGATTGTTCACCTAAGTTCAATCCTAGTTTCTGACTCTAGCCGAGCAAGTGCATCAACTTAGGCATTCTCTAATATTGGAATCTTGCTCATCAGAATAGTGGGAAATTTGGATGTAACCTCCAGGGCTTTGGCGAGGTACCTTATCATCAATTCACCCTTGGCTCCATATAAACTTAAGATATGATTGGCCACCAATTAGGAATTACTGTGCACCACAACGTCCTCGGTGTTTAGTGTTTGAGACAAACTTAATTCGATAATTAATACTTCATACTTTTCTTCATTGTTTCACGACTGGAACTGGAATCTAAGTGCGTACTCAATACCAATACCATCAGGGGTATTGAGTATAATACTTGCTCAACTTCCTGTCAAACACGAAGATCCATCCATGTATAGATTTCGTACTGGGATGTTGTTGTCAAATCCTTAGTATGTCAATGTCCTAAAATGGAATATCTTATTTTTTTCCTCCTCATATTTCTTAGTCATCTCCTGCATCATGGTTGACTATTTTGATAGGTCGGCAGTTTCTTCATCTAAGCTCTCCCCAACTGGGGTCTGCTGGGTCTATTTGTCGGAGATGATTTTAGTTGAGCTTAGCCTTATTAAGGTTTTCTCTTCCTAAAAGTCATGTGTCCTGGGAACCTTTGGATAAGTAAACTATGCAATAAAGTCCTCTTGATCTTGGCCTTTTCATTAGGACCCTAGCTCATACACAATGTCATAGTCCCCCAATTTAACTCCCTAGTACATCAATCTTCCAGACTTCTCAGGTTTATGAAGAGCTTGCAAAATAGGCATATCAGTGTACACCACTATACTATGTATTAAAAAAAAGGCTTCAACGACCTCGATGCCTTTGTAAGCATCAAAGATAATTTTTCTAGTCCTGGATATCTGATTTTTGCTCCCCGAAAGGCTTTATTGGTGCGGTAGACTGACTTCTGCACGCCATTATCTTCTCATATCAAAGATGAACTTACAGCCGACTCAGAAACGGCTAAGTACAAATATAATTTTTCCCCCAAAACTGGTCGAGAGAGTAATGGTGGTGATCCCAGATATTTCTTTAGCTCTTGAAAAGATCTCTCACATTCGTTGTTCCATGCAAAGGTCTTCTTAATCCCCTTAAAGAATAGAAGACACCTATCTGTTGCTCAGGACACAAAGTTGTTCAAAGAAACTACTCGGCCAGTGAGTCTTTGAACATCCTTCTTGAAAGTCGAGGACTGTATTTCAATCAACGCTTTTATTTTACATATATTATCTTCAATTACTCTCTAGTTTACTATGTACCCAAGAAACATTCCTTCATGCACGCTGAACACACATTTGGTCGGATTTAGCTTCATCTGGTGCTTTTCCAGATAATCAAAGGTTTGGCTTAGGTCGATAATGTGATAAGAGGTTTTTTTACTCTTCGTTAGCATATCATCCACATACACCTCCATGTTGTTGTCGATTTGATCTTCAAAGACCTTATTCACCAACCTCTAGTAGGTAGCACCTGCATTTTTCAAACCAAAGGGCATAACAATATAATAATAAGTTCCTCGATGAGTAATGAAAGAGGTACTATCTCTATCTTTAGGTCTCATTTTAATCTAGTTGTAACCTGAATAGGTGTCCATAAAACTCAATAGCTTGTGTCCCGATGTAGCATCATAAGATAGTCAATCACGGGTAAAGCAAACTGATATTTTGGATAGGCTTTATTCAAATCAGTGAAGTCTACACACATTCTCCACTTATTATTTTTCTTCTTGACAACAAAAACATTGGCCAATCAATCTGGATATTTCACATCTTCAATTAATGAATCTTTTTAAGCTACTCTACCTCCTCCAGAATAACCTAATTCTTCTCGGGGCTGAATACCCATCGCCTTTATTTCACTGGATTGACGTCCTTCTTGATGTTGAGTTCGTGGCAGAGGAAATTAGGATCAATCCCAGGCTTATCCTCATGACTCCAAGTGAACATGTGTTTTCTCTGTCTCAAAAACGTCACTAGCTCCTGTTTCAGAACAAGGTCTAGCGTTGAACCCACCTGTGTAGTTTTTTATGGATTGTCATCATCGAAGATGTTATTCTCTATTGCTTCCATAATTTTTCCTTTCACCAGCTTTGTCTCCTCTATTGGATCAAAGGTTTTAACCTCAGATTCACTATTGGGATTAGTAATGTCCACTTGGTAAGTGGTGTTCTTCTTCTTTATTTCCTCAAGATCCTCTTTCTCGTCAAGGGGGAGTTATAACATTCGTGGACTACTTTTTGATCACTTTTCACTGCACCTACTCTGAAGTTGGGTTAGGGGACTTTTTCAAACTTCTTAAACCCTACTCTTCCCATAATGACATTGTAAGCTAAATGTACGTTCTTGTCTATCACAAAAAAATGAACTTTCTCAGTCCGACTTGCTGGCCAAGCAACACCTCCATCTTGATTATGCCCAAAGGATAAATTTTTTTACCAAAAAAACCAATGAAAGGCATGTGGTACATATCTATATGACTGAGCTTTAAATTAAGGTTTTGAAACCAGGAATAAAAAATGATATCTGTTAAGCTACCATTGTCAATCAACACATTGGAGACGATTGTCCTGGTGTCTAAATTTAACCACCATAGGGTCGTCATGGGAGTAAAATATTCCTAATAGATTGTATTTGGAAAACCCAATCATCAATTTTTCTTTATTCACTTTCCTCGTCTTATCTTCCTCGGTTAAATTGATCTTGTGGATGTAAGAACAAGCTAAAGCCTCATTGAGGTAAGATTTTCTATTTGTTGTGTGATCTCCACCTCCAACATCTCTACTTGTAATCATATGATAATGAAAGGAACCAAAACTAAGTGTAAATACCTCATCTTCTAGTTGCTTGGGTTGTTTGGGGAAATCGAGATCATCTTCATGATTTCTTTTATTTTTTTCCCTTGGCCTACCTACTGACTTTGACCTGCATAGAACTCCTCTATCATCCCGTCGATTAACAAACTTGTCTAGTTTTCCTTGACGGATGAGGGATTCTATATCATTTTTTAGAGCAATACATCAGTCTGTCGTATGCCCATGGTCCTAGTGAAATTCACAATTTTTGGATTTATCCTTTTTCCCAACATGTGGTCTTCATTTCTCTGCCCAACGTACCTCCTTGCTATGCTTAATTTACTCCAAAACATGGTGAATGCCCAACGTTAATGGAGTGTATTTATTGTACTTCCTGAGACCGTCATCAATTTTATTTTTCTTTGAATCTTTCTCATCCTTATCCTCCTTTTAATCATTCTTCTCAATTTTGACCTGAGTCTTTATGACCGAGATCTGCTTCGCTGCCCTTGCTTCCTCGACATTCATTACCTTGCCTGGTTTGGCCATTAATTCAGTCATATTCTTGGGAGGATCTTTGTCAAGAGTGTAATAAATCTTATCGATGAGAAGTTCAATCATGAGAGATGTAATAGCTATTTTCTCCTCGTAATCAATCACCTCCAACTTCTCATTGTAAAGCGAGCGATGTAGTCCTTGGTGATTTCTCATACTCGTTGTCTCAGGCTTAACAAGTAAGATACTCTCTTTACTGGATTGGCCACGAAGCAGAAATTACCAATGAATATCTCGGCCAGTTGGTTAAAATTAGTAATTTTTCCCCGAGGTAGGCTATTATACCATACTTGGGAAGGACCTGTTATGGTACCTAAGAATTCCCCACATCTCATCTCATCGGGGATGGTGTAAATGTCTGCTACTTCTTGGTATTGTTCTATGTGAAGAATAAGGTTAGTTTTCCCATCATACTTGGGAGTAACAGCAGGACCTTTGAACTTTGAAGGAGTAGGAAAATCCACAATAGTTTGAACAAAAGGAGACCCTTTCATAAAGCATCGTTGCAAAGGGTTCTTCGCCTTCACCATTTCTCTCAACCTATATTCCATCCTCTGGATTGAGCCTTTCCATGCATGATTACCAGAATTAGATTTATGCAATGCATCTTGTTTATTCTGACCAACTGCCTGTGCTGAGCTCTCCTCCTGAGAGGTCTGTTCGGCGTGGACAAATTATCGAGAACATGATCTGGATTAGGCTGAGGCCTTATGTTAGTCAGTTGGTCATCAAGTATACCTCAACAATGCCCTAGAAACATTTCCATTTCCTCTGGGACTAGACGATTAAAGGGAGATGCTTAGCTAAGACTTTCTAAGTCACTTAGACTTTTCAGAGATAAAGACTACTCGTCATTAGGCTCTGAAGTCCTAAGGAAAGAACCTATGCCTAGACGGTAGGATGTCTCTATGGAAGTCCTAGAGTGTCTATGCCTACTGATTCTTAGAGGTGGTGGTGGCATGATTATACGAATAGACAAGGTAGGATATCCTACTTGTCGCGTTTGGGCCAATTGCCTAATTGTATCTTTCATGGCCTCCTGTCCTCTAGCCAGACTAACCAAGATCCTAGTCAGATCATTATTTGTCGGAGGAGCGAATGAAATAGGCGAATTGCCATCGTTTTTGGCACTGAACTCAGTAATGTCAGTCATATTTGAGTTATCATAAGTGAATGAGAATAAAAACATTTAGAAATATGTTCCCACAGATGGAGCCAATTTGTTGATGTAAAAAACTATACCAAGTCTAATTATTTAATCACCGATAATATATGTAAATAAAATGAAGACAAAAAGGTTTTTAAAGTGGTTCGACTATAAGGGAAAGCGTAAGCCCAGAGTATTTCTTATTTCCCTGTATTATATTTTTCCTTTTGTACTTTTGAATGGCTTGAACCTGCCCTTGATGAAGGGATTACAATGTATTTATAGTCTCGTAAGGATATAGAGAGGTGGAATGTAAAAGGATGGAAGAGGTGGAATGTAAAAGGATGGAATACCTTTATAAATTAAGCATTTACACTAGTACATAACGTTTATAATGCACCTGGATGTTTGCGTTCTGCTGAGGAAGTTGGTCGGTCTTCCCACTGTTGGTTGGCCTTCTTGGAGTTGGTCGGCCTTCCAGGTCTTGCTCGGCGAGACTATATCTGGCTGACTAGGATTCTTACCATGTTGGATGACATGTGTTCGTCTCTGATTGGTCCATGTAGGTGGATAATATTCGGTATCAACAATATATATATATATATATATATATATATATATATATATATATATATGTGTGTGTGTGTGTGTGTGTGTGTGTCAATCTGACACCTTTTCACCCTACAATTTTTTAGTAGTACTTGAATTGGTGAGATAGTGAAAGTCCAACTCATATATGACACATACATTTTATGTTCTCGCCCTTATTGCCTATGTATATATTTATATATACACACAAACGCATAGAAATCTTTATATCCATAAGATTTTTTTCTATACAAACAAGATCTTAAAAAGTTCAACAAGTATTTAACTTGTTGAATTCTTTCACTATCTAAATAGTATCGCATATGAGACATTATTACTCATTATTATAGTAAGTTATGCCTACACTTATGTTTTGGCCAGATCAGATCGAAAAATGCCTATTCAGAAATAATTTTCATTTTTTCGAAAATAAAATAATTATTTCGATTTTTGATCCAATTTTTTGGAAAATTAAAAAAAATCGGAATTCAAAAAAATCAAAAAAAAAATCACAAAATATGCTAAAAATTCAAAAAATTTAGGAATTCCATAATTTTGAAAAAATATATTTTTTTGATTTTCGATGAATCAAAATTCTCATCGTATGGAAGCAAAGAAAAAGGCTTAACATTACATGTAAATACATGAGGATTTGACCCATTGTTCAATTGTGTAGAGGTTAGAAGGAGAATATCCTTTTATAAAGCACTACTTTAGAACCCTCATCCTCTTCTAACTAACCTGGGATATGAGAAAGTTTTAAAAAATAGGAAAAATCAAAAAAATTAGAAATCGAAAATAATTCAAAAAAATCGGATCGACATAGTTTTGAAAAAATCAGATTGAAAAAATTCAAAAATTAGAAATTCAGAATTACTTCCGATTGTCGATCCATTTTTTTTAAAAAAAAATCAAAAATCAGAAACTCGGAAATCGGTAAATTAAAACTTCATTCTAAATTCAAAATAAATTGGATCAGAAATAAAAAAAGTCAGAAATTCGGAAAAACAAAACACAACCCTACTTATGCCTGCTATAAATTTGTATAAATACAAATCTCATAGAGAATACAATTACACAACTAGTTTTGCAGCCCACATAAATCATCCATTATATATTACAAATATTTGTTTAGGAAAGTATTCGACCCTTATGTTTATATATGTGTGTGTGTGTGTGTGTGTATTTTAATTTCATGACATAAAAAAAATTCATTTGTTATTTTTTTGTAACATTGTTCTAATTTTTTATATATAAATTAATCTTTCATTGTATTTTATATTGAACATCTAAATTAAAATTCAAAAAATAAAAAAAATGACGACAAGTTCCCAAATGCTAATTGAAATTCGGGACTTGAAGTTTTCAATTAGTATTTATATTTTTGGAATCGAAGTTGCATACAATATATCTTAAAATCAATCCTAAAGTTTTTATTATTTTTATAATAGGGCAAAGGATACTAAAAGTACACTACCAATAATTTATAATTGGGACCCAAATCTATAAAAACTTTTTCTATAATTAAGCCTGAAGTTTGAATTCTCTCTATTGAAAGGGTAAGGACATTAAATGTATCCAAATGATTATTTTAGACCTGCAGCTCCATGCATTATTTTCCATTGTTTAGATTAGGTTCAAAATAATTAGATATTATCACATGAATTTTTCAAATTCTTGACTTCTCATTTTCTTTATTAAAAGATATATTTTATATAACATATCATTTTCATTGTTAACATTCCATTTAACTATATAATTAATGGTTTTACCATTAAAACTTTATAATTTCACCTTTCAGTTCATTCGAGTATTACACCCAAAATTACACCCAAAAGCCGAATTCGTTAACTTCATCTTTGTTGTTATTTAACTCATGCGTTATATTATCTCTAATTGTAATCAATTAAGTGAACAGTTTAAGATGCCTAACATTTCTAAACTTGAATTTGAAGCACTTGACATCTCTAGGGAATATTATATTAACTAGATCCAAGATGTCGATCTCCATATCCAAGTCCGAAGTCTTATTGATGCCATTATAATTAATAATACTATGTCCTGATAGGACACAGCTACATTTATAGTGATTTAAAGATTAAGTACTTAACTGTGAAAGACCCTCTTAAATTATGGAACTCCCTAAAGAAGTGTTATGACTGACAAAAGTCAATCATAATTTCAAGTGCACACCATGAATGTCTCAACCAAATATTTCAGGATTTTAAATTGGCCTCTGCATACAATTTTGCAATGTTCAAAATTAGCTCAAAGCTTAAATTATGCGGAAAACGGTCAAGGATGTAGATATGTATGAGAAAATTTTTCAACTTTTCATGCCTAGAATATGCTCATCTAGTAGCAATATCGAGAGTTGGATGTTAAAATGTACTCATGGTTAATCTCTTGTCTCCGATTCAGTAAGTAGAATAATGATTTGGTAATGAAAAAATAGATATTTTGGCCAACTAGCTATGTAGCACTCACAGAATTGAATGTTAATTCTGCTCAAAATATTAAAAGAGGCCTAGGCAGCATGTGATTAATCCATGGCAACATCAAAAGAGGTGGTCACAATAATTATATCCCTCGAAAAATACTAGCTTCAAGCCCCAATTGAAGAAGAATGGTCACAACAATAACAAGAATCATTTTTTTCTCCACTAAATCCAAATGATATTTATTATAGATGTGGTCTTTATGGACATTAGACACAAAACTATTGTTCAACAAAAAAAATTGATGGAAAATAACATACCTCAAAAAATGGGGTGGGGACAAATATTATGGAAGGTACTGAAGATCGTTGGATGATGGAGACAACCATCATGGAAGATCATAAAGATCACTAGAAAATTGATATTACCCAGCTCAATGTTGATGACTTTTATGAAGATGAGGATCACATTCCCATTAGTAATGAGACATTTTATGCCATAATTGATACATCCCTCATAAGACCCCGAATTCTTAATATGGTTATAATAATTCTTTTTTCCATTATGATTAAAATATCCTTATGTTTGTTTTTCTTTAAATCCTTATTGTAATAATTGCATGGTTTTACACTTATCTTTTTGAGATAATATAATTGGTAACCTTTAATTGTATTAGTCATATACAAGGTATGGATCCAAAAATGTAATCATGCAATGACAAAAGTCTAGTTTAAAGTGGAACAACTCAGACTATTTTGCAAAAGTAGAAGTTTTTTCTCTGACTTGGTGTATGACATGGCAAATGTTTCCACAATAGCCGATCCTACTAAAATTATTGACATCTCCGGAAGAACCCATGTGGTGATATCTAATGGTACCAACTTATTGATATAATATTCAATATACTAATATAATTTTAGATGAAATTTGTTGAGTTTTAAAGACGTCAAAGTGAATGGGTATCATATGGAAAAAAGTAATGAAGGTAATAAAGAGTTCCTTTGCATTACTTCTAGTGTTGGAAGCCCGAAGCTCACTCTATACCACATAGCACTTAGTTTTGTATAGTCACATTGTCATGATATAGAAGCTCATGGTCCTAATGTATTCATATTATAGCACGATTGTTTGGGTCACCATAGATCCAACATGTTACGAAAGATCACCAATAGATATAATGGGCACCTTTTAGAAAACCAATATCACACTATACCAAGTTATCACTTTTGCATCCCATGTACACAAGGAAAATTAATTACTAAACCAGATTTTCTCAAAATAGCCTCTAAGTCACCATCTTTTTACAACAAATTTAAGGGGATATTTATGGCTCAGGCTTGATCATCCTTTTAATGGACCTTTTAAACATTCTATGATTTTAATTTATACTTATACTGGATGGTCACATTTTTGTAACTATCCAATCGTGATTTGGTTTTTCCAAAATTACTTGCTCAAATCATTAAACTAAGAGAATATTTTTCTCAGCAACACTTCAAATTAATTCGCTTAGAGAATACAGGTGAATTCACTTCTAAATTTGTTTATGATTAATATTTATACATAGGAATTGATTTTGAACATCCAATTCCCCGCGTTCATACCCAAAATGGTTTGGCTGAGTCATTAATTAAACATTTACAACTGGTAGTACGACCTTTACTTATGCAATCAAAACACCCAGTCTCATCTTGGGGTGATATCATCCTACACGTTGCCAAGTTAATTTAACTCTGAGAAACTGCTCACCACTTTTCCCCTTCACAATTGATGTCTGGATGTCATCCAAGTATCTCACACTCTCATAAATTTGGTTATGGTGTACATGTGCCTCTATCAATGCCATGTTGTACCAAAATGGCCCCCCAATGTCATTTCGGCATATATGTTGGTTATGACTCACCACCAGTCATGCATTATATTGAACGATTGATATGTGATGTCTTTACCACTAGATTTGTAAATTAACACTTTAATGAGACAATTTTCCTACGGTTAGGGGAAGAAAGTACCTAAAGTACAATCAGTTTCATAAGAAGGTAAGAATTAACATGGAATACTTACAACTTATCTCATCCAGACTCCCATACTGCTCAATGTGAGCATGAAGTGTGAAGGATAATACATATTCAGGGAATGGCAAATCAATTACCCGATTCATTTAATGATATGACAAAAGTGACCGCATCATGTACCCTCGGCTAATGCACCATCCAGAATTGACGTTCTAGTGAGACAAACTCGGATTTCAGTAACAAATGAATATGCTGCAAGTTAAAAGCGTGGAAAACCCATAGGTTCTGAAGACTCCATTCCCCAAAAGCAGAGATCAAATGAAAAATAATGTCCTGATAACACTATAAAAGAGGTTATGAACTAAAGATCAACTTTATCTAAAATCCCTAAAGAGGTTATTGTCTTTGAAAAGGCACAAGTCCCCAAAGTGAATATAAAAGCCCCTGACGAGGTAATTCTACCTAAGAACAATTGTGAGATCTGTATGTTTTGTACATATTCAAGAAAAATGTTGAATTACAATAAAATAATCATCAATGACATATTTCAATATGCAGTAGCTATGCAAATTTCAATGGCCGTTGATGATGATAATGAACCAGGTACTATAAATGAATGTCGATAAGGAGAAGATTGGACACCATGGAAAGTTTCGATCAGGGCATAACTTGATTCTCTAAATAAATGTGTTGTATATTGACCTATAGTACTATAGACACCATATTCTAAGACCCCCTAGGTCTCTCCTTAGATCCCTAGAACCTCCCCATTTCACTACAAACCCTAGGTCATACTCCGAGTACCGATTTAGAGGACATAGGGCGCTCTCGGGGCCCCCCGTTTGACTCTGATCAACTTCATCGCCAGAGCGAAAACTCTTTGAATCTTTGAAGGGATCTGAATTCCCTTTCCAATAGTCCACTCCATGCCCGAATTGGCATAATGGTTCGGACAAACGGACCATTTTATTATCAAAAATCAATATAGAGGCCACCGGGGGCTCCCGAGCCCCGATTTGACCTCATTCAAATTCATCATTAGAGAAAAAGATCTTGGAATATTTGAAGGGAACTGAAACCCCTTTCTAACGACCCACCCCATATGTAAAATAACATAACCATTCGGATGAACAATCAGTTTTCCCCAAATATTGATTCGAAGGTCACTCGGCGCTCTCGAACTCTGTTTGACTAAGGTCAACTCTTCAAATCGAATGAGACTAAATGAATCTTCTAAGGGCAGGTCCACCCCATGTGCAATTATAACTTATGGTGTGGATGAATGATCCATTTTACTCTGAGAGGTCATCGGGCTCATCCTGTCCCCAGTTGACCAAGTTTAACTCTTCGAACTAACAAAAGACCTTTGGAATTTCGAAGTACATCACATAAACTTCCAACGGTATTCCCTATGTGCAATTATCACTTATCGTTCCGATGAACGATCCATTTTCATTTGACAATCTCACGTCCAAAGGACCGACGTGCGCTTTCGAGCCATATTTGACCCAAAGTCAACTACTGGACCTAAGAGTGGTCCAACTAACTCTTGAATGTTTCTGAATTAACTTTCTAATGGTATGCCTCATACATGATTTGGATCAACGAATTGCACTCTACAACCATTTTTCATAGAAAATCTACACGAGACTACCAATTAGCAAGTCCATTTCCTTGCCTATCGGTAGTGTGCCAAGGGTTAATTACCGATTGGCAGGTTTAGAGCCATGTCGATCGAAACCCCTCTTACCCTATAAATAGAGGGCATGATGTCACTCCCAAAGCACACCTCAGATCCATCAGCATCACTGATCTCATCAACATTCTCTCGTAATCAGCGAAGTTTCTTCATTTGACATTAAAGCTTACATTCCCTTCCTTTTCATACCCAATTTGGTAAAATCTCATTCTCTCTCATCAAAAATTAATCTCACATTCAAGAGAGTTCATCCAAGATTAAAGATCAAGCTTCAAAGAAGGTCAAAATCCTTCCCTCTCACTTTAAATTCCTTGTTTTTGCATTGAATACATTAGGTTAATAATCTAGTTTTACTTTAGTTCATACACATTAACATCTTAATTTTTTATTAGTATATTGCACATACTTTATTTTCTATAAAAAAAAGAGAGTTACACCCATAAATTCTGAACGGGACTATCCATCACACTTTTCCAAAACCAAAATACATTTTTCTACACAAGCACATATAATAAAATCTCGTTCGAATCTATGGAATAAACCCCGCCCTCATGCCGCATGGGAACAATGTGGACTTTGATGCCTTTATAGGCTACGTATGTGTCTCGGATTAAAACCTGAGACTCGAGTCCAATTTTTCGATTTTCCAATTTTCCTAATTTCCTATTTTCCAATTTTCCCAAATTACCCATTTTCATATTTATCATATTCTTACATTACTATACATATTATATTTATGATCCTTGTTAGCGTTTTATCCAACACCTATTATTTCTCCATCATAACGATCAATATCACGATAATTGCTCTATGGTATGAGTTGGGCGATTTTGATTACCATTATATATACACTCACACACACTTCAACAATAACAAAAGCCCCTGAGAGACCGAAATGGTGGGATGGGGCCTAACAACTTTCCATTCCGTAACTTAGCCCCTGAACCCTTCAAACTATTGGTTTCATAAGCATCAGTTTGTCTTTGATGCAACTCTCTCGAAGAGGTCACATGTTCTTTTGCCTATTTTTTGTAAAATAGGCTGGTGGCTCCATATCTTTACATTCACCCCACACCGATGACGACCAAAGTGTTCCTAGAAAAAAAAGGGTGCGAGGCCTTTTTATCCGCCCTTTTCTTTCCCTGACCCCCATTCTTAGGAATAAGGATAGAGGGAGGACATGCGTAAATTGGGATGGCCACAGGGGAGACTCCGATGGGAAATTATTTCATAAGAGATATTGACTTTGTTTGCATGGGTGTTTTGTTCTCCTGTGTGCATATGCACCTATCTGTTCTCCTATATTATTTCGTGTACATATATACCTCATGCTTATATCACTACACACTCACACACCTGTAGATACTCTACATGTACACTTCACACCACGTGCACCTAGGATCACCTATATCCACATATTGCACACACCACTTAGAATAGTCATGCTTAGGTGTCACTAACACACACCTCCACTTATCACACTTACATATATCCATGCTCACTCACACTTGTCACACACCACTTGTAGTTGATCCATGCTTAGGTTCACTACCACACACTCACTTATAGATATCCACACATCACTTGCTCTCACATATCCATGCTTAGTATAATCTTCATGCTCTATGCTAGATTTAATTTTTATACTTGTACACTCTCCCCTACTTAGTATAATGCTCATCATGCCAAATAAATGTACTATCTCCATAATGTACAAATCAAGAATCATGCATTTTGCACACTACATCACCAAAGAGCATGGCTATTGACCAAATTTTGTCCTGTAACTTGGGGATCACTTCATATGGGCGTTGGTCTGGCAGGTCGCAATTATCCTAAGCGATATGACTTTAACCTTTTATTGACTAAGTACATTCGACGTATATAGAACGGTTCCCCCTAGATCGTACCGTTTAATGAAAATCATGATGGGAGGTATATCGTCGGGAACTCATTCACGTACGTCGGGCATATCTAATTCTCTCTCACACACACTGTCCCCATAAGGTATATAGTGAGGCAATTCACGTACACTCAGGTATATCAAATGGCTTGTCCACATGTACCGATTGCCTACAAAATCAAGACATGTATTATGGAACTCATGCCAAAGAGTGTAACCCTTCCATTTGACCCAACAATTGCATACCCTCATATAGGCGTCAAACCTAGGGCACTCATATTTAGTTTGCCAATTTTTGCTCGAAACTCTACCAAAATGACGGGTCGGCATGCCGCCCAAATTTTTGCACAATTTTTAAAAACGGGATCCTATCCATGAGCCTGGTAAAAAGTCCAACCATATTTTTACATATTCTTCAAACCTAATTTTCCCAGGTTCGGGTACTGTCTGGCATTTCTTTTTGCATTTAGGTAAACCTAATACAAGTGATAACATAATACACATAATAATAAGTAATCAGGTTGAGACCCGTCTCTCATTTTTTCCTTTTTCTTTACCAAAAGTGTTAAAAACATTTTTCTCTATTTTATCAAAAATGCCAAAAACATTTTTCCTTCCTTTCACCAAAAATATTTTTCCTCCCTTTTACTCAAAAATAGTTTTGTCCCCCTCTTTTTCAAAAAAATATTAAAAATATTGTCCTTTTTAAAAAAAATAATAGTTTTCCCTCTTCTTTTACAAAAATAAATTCGAATTTTTCTCCTACTCAGGTCAATCGCATACCCTTCTCCTGGCTCCCTATTCGCTCCAGTCTTTCGTCAAACCGCCTCGAGGCTCCATCAGCTCCCTCACTTCCTCTAAGTCCGGAATTCATCTTCATCCACTATCCATGGAGAACACATACCAAGAACCGAATGTGCAGTCAGATTTGATGAAGGTCTTAACCCAACTCACGACCAAGATTGAAAACCTTTAAACTGAGGTTCATGAGATGCAACAAAATCAGTTACCTATTCCTAAAGAACTGGAGGTCATCTTCCCTCGCACTATGGGTCCTCCCACACCTGAGCCTATTTGGGTTCTCTAGGAATATTAGCACACTTCACGTGCTCCTACTGCTAATGGGCCGCCACTAACCTAGCTCCCTATGCCTAATCTTGCACTACTAGGGGCTAACCTACCCGTGACCATTGATCCAAAGGTGGAATAATTTAACAAGGTTAAGGAGGACCTCAAGATGTTGACCAAGAACTTTGACCAAGTTAGAATCTCTATGAACTACATGCACTACACTCATATGTATCCATATCCTAAAGCAAGGTTGCCTGAAAAGTTCAAGATTCCCAACATTGCAAAATTCGAAGGTAATGGACCCCCAATTGTTCATATCCGAAGTTAGCACCGAGCCATGACTCACCTAGGATCTTCCTAGGAAATAATGGCCCAAATATTCCAACATACTTTGAAGGAAAACGCTCTTCGTTGGTTATTATCTCTGGATAAATCCAGAATCCACAGTTAGGTGGTAGTTGCTTGCGAATTCATGTCACAGTAGAAGTATAACGAAGAGTTGGAGGTCACCCGCTGTGATTTAGAACTGTATAAGCAGGGCCCTAGAGAATCAATCAGTAACTTCATAGCTAGGTGAAGAGAAAAAGAAGCCAATATGACCAACCGACCTTTCAAAGTGGAGCCAATCAGCATCGTGAAGAAGAATTTATTACCCCAAGTCCGAGAGACGATGGGAGGACAGTAATACCCTCATTTTGGAGACCTTCTAGAAGTAGGAGTGGAGATCTAGGAAGGTTTTACCAAGATGGAAGATGAAAATCCTATCAGTATCACAGTTTAAACCATCATCAACATCAATTAGGCTGCCACTTCATGGACATCAGAAAGCCATCCTAACCCAGTCAAGAAGGAATACATCGATCTTCACGTTCCCCTCTCCAAAGTATACCAGGTCCTCCTAAGCTGAAACCTTATCAAACCATTGATACTTATCCATTACCAAACCCACTTCCCCAAACTTTTAAACCAGATGCCCATTATGACTTTCACCAAACTGTAGGCCATAAGACCAACCAGTGTTTCCACCTCTAAAATTTGATCCAAGGTCTAATCGACAGGGGTGTCATCACCCCACTAGTAAATCCTAAACCAAACACTACCCATAATCAACTCCCAAATAATTCAAATGCTATCTTCTTAGAAAAAGACCTCGAATTTGATCCATCTACTCATATCATACCAAATAAATCACCCATCATACCCATATACTCTCTTATACCTCTCCAAGTGTGCCCATATTTTCATATACACCTTACCAACTTCGTTGATCAAGACTTTTCACTCCTTACTAGAGCATGCATCATTGTTCGTACTCATTCTGGAGGTAAAGATATAGAAGTATTAGAAGTGTTGAACTAACTCCTAGAGTTTGGGATTTCCCTACCAGATGACCATTGACTGTCAAAGATTCAATGTGCTATTCTTGAGAGCTCGAATATGTGCCCGAGAGTTAGATAATTAGGTGGTACCAATCCCTAAAATCAGTCTCGATAATGTCGTCCAAATCATGGAGAATTTAGTTCAACAGACTAGTGATATTTGTAGTATGTCCGATCTACTTGACACTTTGAAATTACAAGGGCGCCTGGTCCCTTCACTTCTACATCTCCCCTTTAAATGGGAGGATCTATACGATGAGGTTGTTGAAGTTGTAGAGTGTATTGACTTTTCATGGAAAGATGATATCGTTGCCACTGGATGGGGGGACGAGTTTGATGATTCAGATGAAGAGCAAAGCCCAGGAAAAATAAGCCCAATACTTAGCATATACAGGGTGATATCATTTGAGGAGCTACTATGAGAAATCAACAAGGTAACTGAATAACTCGAGATCAATGAGAAAATGGGGCTCTTATTTCTCCCTTCTTCTGTGAACTATATTACCAGGTCAGGGAGGCATTACCAAGTCCCAAACCTGCCACCCTCACCAATGACAAAGGAAAAGGTGGTGAGAATATCCCTTTAAATACCCCATTCTGTTACCCCTAACTCTCCTTAGGTCCCTAGCACTTCCCTTCATCACTACAAACCTAGGTTATGTCCCGAGTATTGACCTACAAGCCATTGGGCACTCCCCAGCTCAGTTTGACCCAAAAATCGAACTCTTCATCTCGACTGAGCCTCAATGAATCTTCAAAGGGTACTAAATCCCCTTTCCAACGGTCCACCCCGTGCGCGATTCCGACTTACCATGCGGACGAACGATCCGTTTGCATCCGAAAATTGACCTAAGTTAACTCTTCAGCTCGACCGAGGTTGAATGAATCTTCGAAGGACACTGAGCCCCTTTCCAACGGACCGTCCCATGCACGATTCTGACTTTCCATGCGAACGAATGATCCGTTTGACTCAGAGAGGTCACCGAATGCTTCTCGAGCACGGTTGACCAAAGTTAACTCTCTAAACCAGGTCAAACTCTTTGAAATTTTGAAGTACATCTCCTAACCTTTCCAACGGTCCATCCCGTATACGATTCGGACTTAGCATACGGATGAACGATCCGTTTGCGTCCGAATGATTCCCCATCCAATGGACCGACAAACGCTTCCGAGCCATATTTGAACCAAAGTCAACTCCCGAACCCGAGAGCGTTCCAAAGTACTTACAAAGGTATCTGAACTACCTTTCCAACGGTATGCCCCGTACACGATTCTGATCAACGGTTTTCCCTTGGCAGCCGATTTTTCCGAAAAAAGCCTGAAGTGCACTACCAAATGGCAGGTTCCAGACCCTGCCTATCGGCAGGTTCTGATAGGCAGGAACAGGTCTATGCCGATCGGTAGTGACCTAACCCTCTAAAAGGAGGCCTTCACCTCATTTTCAAGAGGAGCCCAGATCTGATGAAATTCACTCTCAGCGAATCCCAGAAACCTCTCTCGAAGGCAGCGCGATTTCAACATCCAAATCCCTTTTTACTTCCACTTTTCATCATCCTCTTCATCAAACTTGTTGAATTAGCCACTCTCCATCATCATCCAAGTGCAAGGGTTGCTCTCCAACATTCAAGATCAAGCTCAAGATCTTCAAGAAGGTCCAACTTTCTCAAACTCTCTCTTAAATTCTCTTAAATTGCCAATAACTTGCTTTCTTAGTTTTCACTTTTATTATCTCATCTCACACATCCTAATATATTTTTTATTTAGTATTATTGCACATCTCTTATTTTCATAAAACCCAAAAAATAAGAAAAAGAGGGTTTTCTTAAAAATTCCAAATAGGGATTCTCACACTTTTTCACACTTTTCGCACAACTAAAACACTTTTTTTACACACACACACACACTTACAAATAAGAGATTCCCCATTTGGATTTATGGGATAAACCCCACCCCTCGTTTTGTATGCGAACTACGTGGACTTTGATGCCTTTATAGGCTACGTAGGCGTCTCGGGGTAAAACCCGAGACTCGAGTCCTTTTCTCACTTTTTCTCTTATTTTCTATTTTCTTTAAATCTAATCTTCTTATATTCCATATACTTTCCCTTAGTGATGTATTACTCCATACGCGTTATCGTTCCATTATAACGATCAACGTAGGGGTAATCGCGTAAATCTTATTTTTCTAATATTATTCTTATATATTCCTACGGATGACTCGCTTTATCTTTTCCATGATACAAGTAGAGGTTCCTACCTCCATTCTACATATACACATGCACACATATAAAGGGGGAAATATAAAGGAAAATGGCAAATATCCATTAGAGACCGAAAGGGAGGAATGGGTGCCTAACACCTTCCCATTTCGTAACTAAGCCTCCGAACCCTTATCGAATCATTTTGCTTTCGCAGGAACCAGTATGTATTTGGATGCCATCCTTCGAGGTGGCTTCCCCTTTTTATTTTGTCTATTTTGAGTAAAATCTGAATCTCTCTACATCTTTACACCATATCTCAAACAACGTCGGCCGAAGCGCTCCCAAGAGGGACGCGCGGGACCCGAAGGATCCTTCCTCCACACGCCCGCCCGCACCACGAGGATCGGGGATGGCCACAGTGGCGACTCTTTTGGGAACTTTCTGTATTTTGAGGGCTTGACACTATTTGCATGGATGCTATATTTCCTTATGTTTCCCCCATATCTGTATGTTCCCCTTTTCCATGTGTATCCCATGCTTATGCTTATATTCACACACTTGTAGAAATTTCTCCATGTACACCTCACACCATGTTCACCGAGGATCACATATATATCCACATGTTACACGCATCACCCATCCATACTTGGTGTACCTTTTAGGGTACTTGTACTTTGCTCCCTGTTTGGCATAATCAAGAAAGGCATTTTCATCATAAGATACTAATAAGAGAATCATGCATGATTCACACGACATCATCAAAGAGCATTGCTATTGACCAAATTTTACCCAGTAACTGGAGGGTCACTTCGTGATGGGCGCTGGTCCGGCAGGTCGTAGTTAGCTTAAGCGATATGACTCTCACCTTCCATTAGCCAAGTACCTTCAACGTATATCGAACGGTTCCCCCGTATCGTACCGCTTGACTGAAGTCATGACGAGAGGTATATCGCAAGGAATTCGTTTACGTACACCGAGTATATCAAATTCGCGCTCACACGTACCGTCCCCATGAGGTATATGGTGAGGCAATTCACGTACACTCAGGTATATCAAATGGCTTGTCCACACGTACTGATTGCCTGTAAGAGCAAGACGTATATCATGGAAGTCACGCTAAAGGGGGAAACCCATGCTGATTCACCCAACCAACTGCATACCCGCATATAGGTGTCAAACCTAGGACACGCACTTTAGATTTTCGGTTTCAACCCGAAACTCTGCCGAAATTTCGGGTCGATCTGCCCAATTTTTGTGCATTTTTAAAACAGGACCCTATCCGTGAGCTTGGTTACAAGTCCATCCATAGCTTTGCATATATTAAAAACCCCACTTTTCTAGGCTCGGGTCCCGTCCGGCATTGCATTTAGGATAGTTAAATACAAGTTAAAACATAATAATCATAATAATCCTGCTGAGTTCCGTCTCCAAAAACATTTCTCCCTTCTTTATAAAAAATCTAAAAATAATTCCTCCTCTGTTTCAAAAAATAAATCCCATTATACGCCTTCTTAGGTCAATCGCAAGCCCTTGACCTTGTTCCCTATTGGCTTCAGTCTCCAGTCAAATCACCCTAGAGTTTCATTTGTTCCTCTACTACTTCTTCTGAGTCCGAAATCCATCTATTTTCCATGGAGAATACAGATCAAGAACCATCCAATCCTATGCCAAACAATACTCCCAACCCACTCCCAAATCATGCCAATGCCATCTTCTTGGAAGAAAACCCAGATTTCGATCCCTCAACTCAAATCACACCCATGTACTCTCCTAAACCTCTTCAAATTTTCCCATATTTCCTCCTACACCCTACTAGCCTCACTGATCAGGCACTGTCACTCCTTACCAGAGCATGTATCGCTGTCCGTAACCGTTCTGAAAGTGGAAGTATGGAATTATCAGAGGTGTTAAACCAACTCCTAGAGTTCGGGCTAGAATTGCCGTCACAGATGGTCATCGATTGCCAGAAATTCAGCACATTGTTCTTGGAAGCATGAAAGTGGTCCCGAGATTTAGACAAATGGGTGGTACTAACCGATGAAGTCAGCCTACAGACTATGGAAGAATTATTCGAGCAAACTGATAGCATTTGTAGTATCACCAGGTTACTTGATACTTTGAAGCTACAAGGGAGCTTGGTCAGTTCAATCACACATATCTCCACAGAATGGGAGGACCTATATGAAGAAGCCGTTGAAGTTGTGGAATGCATTGACTTTACATGGAAATATAAAATTGTTAACACCGGATGGGGGGAAGAATTCGAAGATTCGAGTAAAGAACAAGCTTCAGGAAGAATTGGCCCAGTAGCCGACATATGTGGGATGATCTCATTTGAAGAACTCCTCGGAGAAATAAATAGGGTGGCATAACAAACTGAGATTGATGAGGAAACAAGATTCATGTTCTTCCCTCCTTCAGTAAATCACATGACTAGATCAGGGAGACATTACCAAGTTACAAGCTCACTACCAGCAAATGACAAAGGGAAGGGCGTTGAAAACCTTCCTATGCCAGAAATGACCATTGAGGAGAGCAAGATCCTCGATAAACTGAAGAAAACCCAAGCTAACATCACTCTATGGGGACTTTTCATGTCTTCCCAGCGCACATAAATGCTTTAATCAAGCTGCTCACGGGACCCACAGTTCCTCCCTCTACCTCACCAGAAGAAGCGATAAATTTGGTCGAATACTTGACCTCTACCCGAATGCTATCATTTTCTGAAGAAGAAATCCCCATAATTGGGCCAAATCACAATCACGCACTCAACATCTCCGTCGAAGTTATGGGGAAGGTCGTGCCACTCTCTCTTGTTGATAACGGATCCGCCTTGAATGTTTGCCAACAGAGAACCTTAAATTTTTTAGGCCTGAAAGAAAGCGACCTCGCTCCAACCTCCGTCGCTATGAATGCCTACGATAATACCCGTCGTGAGGTGATGGGGTCCATAAAACTTGCAATAGGGGTTGGCCCTATAAGCCCTGTCTTTGAATTTTAAGTCATAGATATCCCAACCTATTTTAACTTGTTGCTCAGACGCCCCTGGCTCCACAATATCAAGGGCGTGTCTTCCTCACTCCATCAAAAATTTAAGTTCTTCGTCGACGAGCGAGTCATCACCATTTTGGGCGGCAACGAAAATTCCGAGGGTGCAAGCACCAGTAGTTCAATTCTCGAGATACAATATTGGTCAAATGATATGGTCCTATCAGGATTTCGAGTTGAGCCACTCCTACTCCCGGCAAGGGACGGTTTCAAAGAAAGGGTTTATCCAGAATATGACCCTCATGGCAATGTCAATGTGATTCCGATGTTCAGAAACATGCACTTCATGCCCGGACTGGGGCTAGGGCAAAGGAAACAAGGGATACTTGAGCCCATCGAACTGAAAAAAGCTTTCCCTCCTTGCGGCTTGGGGTATCAACCATCAGAACAAGAGCTCAAAATGATCCACCAGTCTTGACCAAAGAGAAAATTAGACTACACCCGAACTATCTCAGAAGACTCCTTGAATGGTTGATTCATCAAAGAAGGCAAGGACTTCCCCTTTTGCGATTTTCCAGAACCATAGTATGACCACACAGACAAGAAGATGAGGTTGGGAATGGAGCTATTTTTCCAAGATAGCTACCCATGGGCCAAAAGTTTCCCACACCGCGTACAACTTCCCATCAAAGATACCGAAGATATTAAGGAAAGTGATTCCGAAGATTCCTTCAATTTACAGACACTGGGGCTGGCACTCTACATGGTTCATTCAGGCACTACATCAATGGAACTATCCCGTCTGATTAAAGTTGTTGATACTCCTCTCTTCAACTGGCATACTGCGCCAGTTCTACCTCTTGAAATCTCCCCTAACCCCAATATTTACCCTATTTCTTCGTCTGTTGTCTATCCTTGCTCAAATGTAATCGAGACATCTTTTGATGAGGTTCTCAATGTTGTTTTTCCTATCAATGAAATAAATGAAGATTTTGAGTATCTTGTTGTGCCTTACATTAACTGCTTGAATTCTAATCAAACTTTTGATGATGATGATTTTGCAAATGAAGAATTTTTAACTAATCTAAATAAGGTTAATAATAAGCAACATAACCGCGTTCAAGTTAATGATGAAGATACTGTTGTTATTATTCTTGGTTCTAGTAGCCAACTGCGCGAGATTAGGATAGGGGCCACCCTTGATGAGCATGAGCGTTCACAACTCGAAGAATTGCTGAAAGAGTTCGTGGATATCTTCGCATTGTCCTATGATGATATGACCGACATTGATCCTAAAATAGCTCAGCACGAGATCCCCACTCTCCCAGATTACAAGCCGGTTAAACAAAAATTGAGAAAACTCCTCACCAAATGGTCGCTCAAGGTCAAAGAAGAGGTGGTCAAATAGTTGAACGTGGGTTTCATTCGAGTGATCTAATATCCCATATGGATAGCCAACATTGTACCTGTGACGAAATCAGGAGGGAAGGTTCAAATGTGTGTAGATTATCGAGATTTAAACAAAGCTTCTCCAAAGGATGATTATCCACTACCCAATATGGACATGATCGTGGACAACACAGCCAGTCATGCTCTCAAGTCATTCGTCGACGAGTTTGCCGGATACAACCAAATCAAGACGCACCCAGACCACCAAGGAAAAACTACATTCATTATCCCATGGGGAACCTTTTGCTACATCATTATGCCATTCGGTCTCAAGAATGTTGGGGCTACCTACCAAAGGGCTTCCACAACCATCCTGCATGATCTGATTCACAAAGAAGTCGAGGTTTATGTGGATGATATGATTATCAAGTCCAAAACTAGAGAAGGTCATGTTCCCGCTCTCCGGAAGTTCTTCAAATGACTGCGACGGTATCAGATGCGACTCAATCCACAGAAGTGTGTCTTCAACGTTATAGATGGAAAACTCTTGGAATTCATGGTCAGCGAAAGGGGGATAGAAGCAGATCCTGCCAAGCTGAAGGCCATACTTGAGATGCCACCACCCCGAACAGAGAAAGAAGTCCGAGGTTTTATTGGGAAATTACAATATATCAGCCGGTTCATCAGCCAGCTAACCTCCATCTGTGAACCAATCTTTAAGATTCTCCGAAAGGATTCAACCAAGGTTTGGAATGAGGCCTGCCAAGAATCTTTTGACCGAATCAAACAATATCTTAACCAACCTCCAGTGCTCATGCCACCACAGTCTGGTCTCCCTTTGCTCCTATACCTAACCATAACCGACACTGCAACTGGGGATTTGCTATCCCAATACCTTGAAGACTCACGCAAAGAAAGATCCATCTATTACGCCAGTCACAAATTGGTTGGGTACGAGGTGAACTACACCGCTTTGGAAAAGGCGTGTGTCGCACTTGTCTGGGTTACCCAAAAGTTGAGACACTACATGCTCGCCTTCCCCATCAAACTTGTATCCCGAATGGATCCCATGAAATAACTGCTTGAGAAACCCGCCTTATCCAGTCGAATGGCCCGATGGTTGATGCTCCTAACCATGTTCGATATCGTGTATGTCACATAGAAAGCTGTTAAATGAAGAGCCATCTCTGAGAACCTCATCGATTACCCCATAGATGAAGAAGATGTTTGGATCTTCGAATTCCCAGATAAAAATATCCTTTGCACCACTCAAGACCACCTTCGATGGAAAATGTTCTTTGACGGCGCTGCCAACAAAAAGGGATATGGAATTGGGATACTTATGATCGCTCCAGATGACTCCCACACTCCCATCGCCATTAAATTGGATTTCCCTTACACCAACAACATGACGGAATACGAGGCATGCACAGTGGGCCTCAAGGTCGCTCTCAAGAAAGGTATTCAATACCTTAATGTCTACGGGGATTCTTCCATCATCATCGATCACGCGCTCAAAAAGTGGAAAGTCAAGGACAAAAAGCTCTAACCCTTTCATGCCCAATTAGAAGAGTTAGCCTCCCGGTTCTGAGATATCACCTTCCATTACCTACCTCAAGCAAATAATAACCTAGCCGATGCTCTCGCTACCTTGGCCTCCATGGTCGACATGCCCGAGGGAATAACAATGACCCCCTTCCCAATTCAAAAGCAAGACAAACTGACCCATTGCTACCATATTGAGCTTGTCTCCACCGAAGATCCCGAACTAGTCGATTGATGGTACTATGATATCTGGTGCCTCCTCAAATATAGTAGGTATCCCAAGGGTTCCAATAAGAAGGACCGAATAACCCTCCGAAGACTGGCCGCCCAGTACATCATCTGTCATAAAGCTCTACTCAAGAGGAACTTCGATGGAACTCATCTACACTGCATTGCAGGGGCCGAAATTGAGAAAATAATACAGAAAGTCCACAACGGGGAATGTAGACCCCACATGAATGGTCACATGCTCGCCAATAAGATCATCTAACAGGGCTACTACTGGACCACCATGATCCAGGATTGCACCGCCTATGTCCGGAGTGCCTTAAATGACAATAATTCTCCAATATTCAACACTTGCCTCTGTGAGAATTATACAATATGACCTCTCCCTGACCATTCTCCACCTGGGGTATCGACATCATAGGGAAAGTTACACCAAAGGCTTCAAACGGAAATGAGTTCATCCTGATTGCCATAGATTACTTCACCAAATGAGTCGAAGCTGAGTCATACGCAGTATTGAACGCCAGGAAAGTGGACAAATTCCTCAAGAAAAATATCGTCTGTCAATATGGGGTCTCGCACGAGCTGGTATCAGATAACGGGATGCATTTTGAAGCAGAAGTCACAGAAGTAGTCAATGACTATGGGATTCAAAGACAGAAATCTTCTTCCTACCGACCTTAGACCAATGGTGCAGTTGAAGCCGCTAACAAAAACCTCAAAGCCATCATCAGTAAGATGATCAAAAGTTATAGGGATTGGGCCGAACGGATCCCGTACGCCCTCTGGGGCTATTCAACCTCAATCCGAACCTCTACTGGGACTACCCCTTACTCCCTGGTCTACAACTTGGAAGCAGTCCTACCTATGGAGCTGGAAATACCCTCGCTACGCGTCATGCTCAAAAGCAAAGTTAGTGAAGAAGACTGGTGCCAAAGCCGTCTTGATGAGCTAGCCCTCCTAGATGAAAGAATATTAAAATCTCTTTACCACATACAGGGGTACCATCGTCGAATAGTGCGATCATTCAACAAGAGATTCAAGGACTGCGATGTCCGCGAGGGGGATTTTTCCCTCAAAGAGATAATAGAACCCATCTGGGAGCCCAGAGGGAAATTCAAGCCCAATTGGGGCAGCCCCTACATTGTGAAGAAAATCTTATCCGGCGGTGCCGCCATGCTCACTGACCTAGATGGGAAAGAGATGGCTCATCCAGTCAACCTGGACCGTCTCAAGAAATTCTACCCCTTGTCCGAAATCTCGGCGCGCTACGACTCTTCTCATCCCCCTTCTATTCTAAAAAAACTCTTCATTTCCCTCTACCCAGAACTACGTGGTCCTGATCCTCTGTAAAAACTATTTTCAAAAAGATAAAAAACTTTTCAAAAACCCCAGAGGTGCGTAGGCAGCTCATACACCTCAAATGAATGCGACCCTTTCTTTTTCACAAAATACTATTATTTTCTTACCTCCGAGAACGACGGTTCATTCTAAGAATACTTGAACAAAAGGATTATGTATGCCTTAGCAACCGGTGTAGATAATTCAAAATTAATAAATTCATCGAAAGTCACAACTGTTTCCACACTTTTCTCATAACTAAAACAATTTTTCCACTTTTTCTCATATTTCAAAATTACAAAATTCATCGAAAGTCACACCCCCTTCCACAGTGTTGGATAAAACAAACCATCTTTGTCCGGTATCCACTGCCAACATCTTGCTAACTACTTTCCTCCACAACCACTTCATATAATCTTTGGGGACATGCCAAACCTACCCTACAGACTGAGAGGGACGGGTCGACGGACACTGATTTTCCCACAGAGACCCAAGCAACAGACGCAGGCGCTCAGTCAAATCTTCTATCGGAAAGAAATTTGAGGTCCGAGGGGGCACGACCTGTGCCCAGCCAAATTGGCGCAAAATCCCCAAGGGAAATAAAAAGAGGTCCGCCTGAGACCAACCAGCCGCATATATAAATATTCTCCTAGCTCCAGAACGGGCTGCAACGGCCCCCACCAAGGCACTGACCAATACATCCCACGAGCCCCGTGATCCACAAGCCGATGCTCCTTGTTCTCAACATATAGGCCAACGCCAATGAAGTAGCGTGAAAAGAAGTTGGGTACGGTTGACAAGCGATACTCTGGAGGAGTCGCCAAGAAGAATCTTTCAGACAACCACATGAACAGCATCGTAGGGCTACCCCTCCAAAAGTCAGAACGACCTTCTCTCCAGGCATTCATGCCATTCAAGGTCTCCGCCAGTATCACCCCCGCAGGATTACGATGAAATTATATCCACGAGGTAATGGATGCAAGTTGTGGGTCCACTTGCACCTCCCCAGTCACCAGCAACAATTTGGAAACCAGACCCAGAACAACGCTCCAGCATAGACAGAATCACCTACTTCCCGCAAATGCACGGACTGTAGCATTACTAGGAGGGAGGTCATTCCTCCAGCAACCAATGATCTAGCCGCCGAAGGTGAAATACGAAGAAGCCCAGCTAATAAATCCCTGGGAGAACGGGAAAATTGAGGCAAAGCTGAAGAAACACTGGGCTTTACACCCAGCATGGCAGAAAACTGCTCGTAGGTAGGACAAACTTCTTCCAACCCAAAGATAAATATATGGTCTTCGAGGTACCAGAATTGTACTGCTTCCATCAGCATGTTCCCCTCAATAGGTCGATTGCGCCATAAGGAGACTCGATGCATGTTGAAAGCATCATAGTCGACATTATAAGAGAACATAGATTCCAAGGCTTTGAGATAGTTACCAAACTCAATGCTACCAGGGAGATCCATCTTGCAAAGCTAAGAGATAATGGGAAAGCAGGTAAGAATGCAAAGGTGTGATGAAAACACTCCACCCTTACCCCTTCTTATACTTGAAAACCCTCACAAGAGACATAATCCCTGCAGAAATCGAAAGGAATCCTACCCCACAAGGTACCAAAGGCTGAAGAGGGTACCATTCAAAGATTTTATTTGATGGGACTGGACTGAACTGCCGATAGGCAGGTTTGGGTGCTTACCGATTGGCAACCCCCCATTTTTAGAAATTTCCCTATTTTCCTCTTTTGTCAAATCAGAAAACTTAATAAATATAAAGTGCATTCTCAACGGAATTTCAAAATCCCTTTTCCTCCTTATATAAATTCCCTTTTTAAATAAAAAAAAATTCCTTGAAAATATTCCAAAAATATTTATTTTTACGGTCTCAGCAGCAAAGTAAAAAGCGCATGTTCATGCATTCATTCATCATGAATAAAAGATAATAAAAAAACTCCATTGCATTGCATATATTTGTGTTCTGTGTTACATCAATTTTGCAGGAAATAAAAAGAAAAGGCAAAAACAACGGGACTCAGCCCGAACCCACATTCTCTTTCTCTCTCTCGCTAAGAGCTTCCACCTCTGCGACGTGCTCTCTTCCCCTACGGCGAGATGACACACCACCACTAACCGAGACAGAGTCCTCTCCAGACGAGGAAGATGGCACCAAGCAAGAAGGAACAGGAACCGCATCCTGAATGTGGGCAGTCGCCAAAGATATCCAGTCTCTGATGTCCCTGAGCCAAGTGGTCGACACACAGACTTGCTGCAAGGAAAGGCAAAAATCAGTTTCAAAGTAAGGATGACCAAAACAAAAAAGAAAGAAAGAGAGGAAAATAAAAGTATACCAAATATCTAAGGACCTCCTCTATCAAACCCAACTCCTCTGGATCCATCGCATGAGGACGGTACAACATAAGCAGCATCCCTCCATTAGCTCATCGGATGTTGTACGAAGGGGTATACAAACGTATAAAAGGGACATCCGAGGTTGCCATCGCCGCAGATGTCGTCGGACCACCACCACTATGGGAAGATCCCACCGCCCGACTGGAACCCATAGGAAGGAAGGGCATGGAATCATATATGCTGGGAGCCATCAACCAGCTTGTCACAAAATCCATATAATCATACGGTGCAGCCGTATCAGTGTATAGCAAGTAAGACTCTCATCCTATGACAGCAGTTGCTCCTGCCTCATAGACATAGGAAGCTGCATGGGTGGAACCACCACCTCATCCTTAGCAATATGACGAACCACCCTCTCCTCGAGGTACCAAAAATGGCCGAACTCATGCACCAGCAAACGCCTCATCCGCGCGTTCACCCCGATCGCCCTTGAATCCTGAATGGATGTCCCCTAGGGATAAAAGCTCACCTGAAAATCTCCAAGCGAGCATAAGTCAATATAAGATCAGAAGGTGAAAAAACCAAGACTAAAATGGAAAGAGTCTTACCTACCACTGGTCAGGTCATTCAAAACCTGATGCACCGCCTCCAGGGAGAGAGATCCCTTCGACTGTCGGTTAGCCTTACGCCATCGATACAAATGATAGAAGTCCCCAACGGTGTCATCCTTCAAAGCAATCAATGGGGTATTGCACCCAATCACCTCATAGAACCACGTCTGAATTTGCAAACAAAAAGAGACGCATAGGGAAAATGTGAATGCATGAAAGGAAAATGCAAATGCATGAAAAGAAATGCACAAACTAAAAAATACCTCAAGAAGGTACGTGGCCGCAGTAAAGGTCTGCCGGCAGCACCAGCTGAATGAATCCAGATAAAATTAAAGGGTCGCCAAAGTCAGACTCCCCCAATCATAGAAAGGGATGTTCGAAAACATCCTCAAATACTGCAGAAACCATAAATGGACGACGTCGCCACTCGACGCCACCATGAAACCTCCCAATACCATCAGGATATATAATCGGGACATCTGCCTCACTTGCAGCTCGTCCTCCACATCAATCACCTTGATCAGCAGAACATCCTTCAACAGGGATAGCCGGATAGAATCCCCAGAAACTATCCTCCCTACATCACCAAGTGCCGTACGCACTGCCTCCGGTCTCACCCATAAAGAGCGACCCACCTCTATCTGCTCTCCATCACAATCAAGCCCCAGCAGCTGCTGCATGTCTATGGGAGTCACAGTTATCTTCCCGAATCCAAAATGAAAGGTGTGGGTAGTATCCCACCACCTCTCTCCTAAGGTTCACAGGACCGCTGTCGAACGAGGTGTCTCATCCAGCGTAGATGCCAATATCCCAAAACCCGCTGATGAGACCACCCAATGGACCACAGGTGGAAGATGCTCCTAGACATCCCTGAGCCCCGTCGTTCCGCGGGCACGCATGTTCTTTAAGGAAATATCAGACTGACAAAAGAAAATTCTCATCAAAAGCCAAGAAAGAAAGAAAAATCACCAAAAAGAGAAGAATGCCAAAGGTCGGGTTACTTACATAATCGTTGGGACTCACTCTCGAAGAGCGACAACGCGAGGGATCACGTAGCAAGGTCCACTCATCCGCAACGGTCTCAAATGCATCAAAGGAGTTCTCACTCCTCAAAGCAAGAGGCGCACTATCCCTCCACTCCACATTCGCCCAGTCATCAACGGTCAACCACTCTCGGTGGACTACAGTGCTCACGAAAGTGGCCATTTCTTAAAGATCGGATTGCTAGAACGATTTGCAGAAGAATCGCAGAGAGAGAGAGAAATCAAAGAAAGTTGTGAAAAAATGAAGGGATTCTCCCCCTTTATATAGGATGACAAGCGCCATGCCGATCGGCACCTCCCCCTAACATACCGATCGACACTAACCCCTTGCCTTCCAGAGTTAGCCCAAAAGTCCGTGCCACTACCCAATGGAACCCTTCATACTATGCCGACCGACACCCCCACATAATTTCGTACAGAAATTCCCAGAAAATACAAGAAAGCCTAAAAAAATCCTCGAAAAATTCCTAAAAATCCGAGGAAGGATTTAAAGCCTTTTCACCAAGAAAACTTTACGTTCCCTAGAGCGGAACCCCCTCTTTCCCAGCAAAATCCTTAAAAACTCAGTGAATCTCCTCCCGAAAAATCTCCGAAGGATCTCTAAGGATCACCCGATCACTTCCCCAGCAGAATTCTCCTACAGCACCAAAATTGATTATTCCCCCCTGCAAGGCCTCCTAAAGAAACAAAAGATTCCCCAGCTATCAGCTCCCTAGCTCAGATCAAAATCACAAAGCACTTTCTCCAACAGAATCAAAATCCAATTTGCATCCACTCTTTAGGTCAGAATTGACCTCGATCTTGGATCGTCACCTGAGTTAGGTCAAAATTGACCTCGGTCCTCGGTCGTCACCCCTCTTGGATCAGAACTGACCCTGGTCTTAGATCGTCACTAGAGTTAGGTCAAAATTGACCTCTGTCCTCGATCGTCACCACTCTTGGGTCAGAATTGGCCCTAGTCTTGGATCGTCACCTGAGTTAGGTCAGAATTGACCTCGGTCCTCGGTAGTCACCACTCTTGGGTTAAAATTGGCCCTGATCTTGGATCGTCACCTGAGTTAGGTAGAATTGACCTCTGTCCTCGATCGTCACCACTCTTGGGTCGGAATTGGCCCCGGTCTTGGATCGTCATCTCAGTTAGGACATAATTGACCTCGGTCTTCGGTCGTCACCACTCTTGGGTCTGAATTGGCCCCGATCTTGGATCGTCACCTGAATTAGGTCAGAATTGACCTCCGTCCTTGGTCGTCACCACTCTTGGGTCAGAATTGGCCCCGGTCTTGGATCGTCACCTGAGTTAGGTCAGAATTGACCTCGGTCCTCGGTCGTCACCACTCTTGGGTCAGAATTGGCCCCGATCTTGGATCGTCACCTGAGTTAGGTCAGAATTGACCTCGATCCTCGATCGTCACCACTCTTTGGTCAGAATTGGCCCCGGTCTTGGATCGTCACCTGAGTTAGGTCAAAATTGACCTCAGTCCTCGATCGTCACCACTTTTGGGTCGGAATTGACTCCTATCTTGGATCGTCACCTAAGATAGGTCAGAATTGACCTCGATCCTCAGTCATCACCACTCTTGGGTCAGAATTGGCCTCGATCTTGGATCGTCGCCTGAGTTAGGTCAGAATTAACCTCAGTCCTCGATCGTCACCACTCTTAGGTCAGAATTAACCTCGGTTATTAGACCTTTACCCTAGGCCCGCAGATTTGGCTTTGACTCAAAGAATTAGTCATCCCCCAGCAACACTTTAGGTCCTCAAAATTGACCTCAACTTTTGATTGGCATCCCATCCCCAGCACACTCCTTAGGTCCTTAGAATCGGCCTCGACCCTCTGAATCAGTCATACTCCCTTAAAAGCTTTATGTGGTGTCTAATCGATGATCATCATTTGTTCCAAACTCACCCATTAAGGGGCTCTGTAGACACCCCATTCTGTTACCCCCAACTCTCCTTAGGTCCCTAGTAACTCCCATCATCACTACAAACCTAAGTCATGTCTCGAGTACTGACCTAGAAGCCATCGGGCACTCCCAACTCTATTTGACCCAAAAGTAAAACTCTTCATCTCTACCGAGACTAAATGAATCTTCAAATGGTACTGAATCCCCTTTCCAACGGTCTGCCCCGTGTGCGATTCAGACTTACCATGCGAACGAACGATCCATTTGCATACGAAACCTGACCCAGAGGCCACCAGGCGCTCCCGGGCTCTGTTTGACCTAAGTCAACTCTTCAGCTCGACCGAGGCTAAATGAATCTTCGAAGGGCACTGAATCCCCTTCCCAGCTATCCATCCCGTGTGCAATTCTGACTTTCAATGCGGACGAACAATCCATTTGACTCCGAAAGGTCACCGAATGCTTCCCGAGTCCGATTGACCAAAGTCAACTCCCCAAATTGGGTCAAACTCTTTGGAATGTTGAAGTACATCTCCTAACCTTTCCAACATTCCACCCCGTGCGTGATTCGGACTTACCATGCAGACAAACGATCCGTTTGCGTCCAAACGATTCCCCATCCAATGGACCGACAAACGCTTTCGAGCCATATTTGACCTAAAGTCAACTCCCGAACCTGGGAGTGGTCCAAAGGACTTTCAAAAGTATCTGAATTACCTTTCTAAGGGTATGCCCCGTGCACGATTCTGACCAATGGTTTTCCCTCGGCGGTCGATTTTCCGAAAAATCCTGAAGCGCACTGCCAAATGGCAGGTTACAGACCCTGCCTATCGGCACCTGCCGATAGGCAGGAATGGGTCTATGCCGATCAATAATGACCTGAGCCTATAAAATGAGGCCTTAACCTCATTTGCAAGAGGAGCCCAAATCTGATAAAAATAACTCTCAGCGAATCCCAGAAACCTATCTCGAAGGCAGCGTGATTTCAACCCCCAAATCCCTTTTTTACTTCCACTTTTCATAATCCTCTTCATCAAACTTGGTGAATTAGCCACTCTCCATCATCATCCAAGTGCAAGGGCTTCTCTCCAATATTCAAGATCAAGCTCAAGATCTTCAAGAAGGTCCAACTTTCTCAAACTCTCTCTTAAATTCTCTTAAATTCTTAATAACTTGTTTTTATTACTTATCACTTTTATTATCTCATCTCACACATCCTAATATACTTTTTATTAAGTATTATTGCACATCTCCTATCTTCATATAAATAAAAACCCAAAAAATAAGAAAAAGTGGATTTGCTCATAAATTCTAAATAGGGATTCTCACACTTTTTCCACACTTTTCTCATAACTAAAACACTTTTTCTACACACACACACACACTTACAAATAAGAGATCCCCCATTTGGATTTATGGGATAAAACCCACCCCCCGTTTTGTATGCGAACTATGTGGACTTTGATGCCTTTATAGGCTACGTAGGCGTCTTAGGGTAAAACTCGAGACTCGAGTCATTTTTCTCACTTTTCCTCTCATTTTCTATCTTCTCTAAATCCACTTTCCTTATATTCTATATACTTGCTCTTAGTGACGTATTGCTCCATATGCGTTATCGTTCCATTATAACGATCAATGTAAGGGTAATCGCGTAAATCTTATTTTTTTAATATTATTCTTATACCTTCCTACGGATGACTCGCTTTATCTTTTCCATGATACAAATTGAGAATTTCTACCTACATTCTATATACACACATGCACACATATCACGGGGGGAACTATAAAGAAAAATAGTAAATATCCATGACAGACCGAAAGGGCGGAATGGGTGCCTAACACCTTCCCATTTCGTAACTAAGCCTCTGAACCCTTCTCGATTCATTTTGGTTTCGCACGCACCAGTATGTATTTGGATGCCATCCTTTGGGGTCGATTCCCCTTTTTCTTTTATCTGTTTTGAGTAAAATAGACTGGCGACTCTGAATCTCTCTACATTTTTACACCACATCTCAAATGACGCCGGCCGAAGCGCTCCCGAGAGGGATGCGCGGGACCCGAAGGATCCTTCCTCCACGTGCTCGCCTGCACGAAGAGGATCGGGGATGGCCACACTCCCTATGCCAGAAATGACCCTCAAGGAGCGCAAGATCCTTGATCAGTTGAAGAAAACCCAAGATAACATCACCTTATGGGCAATCTTTATGTCTTCCCAGCTCCACATGAATGCCTTGATCAAGATACTAACTAGACCCACAGTTCCTCCTTCAATCACGCTAGAAGAAGTAGTGACTCTGATCGAATCCCTGACCTCTACTAGAATTGTCTCATTCTCCGAATAAGAAATCCCTAATATTGGGAAAAACCACAACTATGCTATCAATATCTCTATCTAAGTCATGGAAAAGACCATCCCACTCTTTCTTATTGATAATGGACCATCTCTTAATGTCTGCCCATTGAGGATCCTTAATTATTTGGGACTAAAAGTGAGTGACCTTGATCAAACCCCTGCCACTGTACGTGCTTATAATAATACCCGTTGAGAAGTTATGGGATATATAAAGCTTGCAATAGGGGATGGCCCTATAAATTCGGTTATTTAATTCCAGGTCATCGATATCCTAACTTGTTTCAATCTATTGATTGGGCGACCATGGATCCACAACATTAAGGGTATGCCTTCTTCCCTATATCAAAAACTGAAGTTCTTCACTAATGGGCAGGTCACCATAATTTAGGCGACGACGATAATACCAAGAACGCAAGCACTAGCAATCCAGTACTTGAGATACAACACAGGTCAAATGATATGCTGATGTAAGGCTTCTAAGTTAAACCACTTCTACTCCCAATAGGGGATGATTTCAAAGGTAGGGTTTGCCCGAAATATAACCCTCATGGAAACATCAATGTGATCTAAATGTTCAAGAACATGCATTTCATGCCCAGACTAGGGCTGGACGATGACAGAAGGGGATACTTGAACCCATTATATTAAATAAAGCTTTTTCTCCTTGTGATTTGGGCTATCAACCATCAGCAGAAGAACTTCGAAAGATCCGCCAGCCTTAATTGAAGAGAATGATAGAAAGCACCAAGATTGTCTTAAAAGACTGCTTAAATGTAAGATTCATCAGAGAGGGTGAAGATTTCCCTTTTTGTGGATTTCTTGAGCCGTGGTATGATCATGTGGATAAAAATATGAAACCTGGAATAGAGATATTTTTCCAAGACAGCTACTCATGGGCCAAAAGTTCCCAACATCATGTGCAACCACTCATTGAGAAGACCATAATTGATGCTAGATATTCCGATGGAAGTGACTCCAAGGATTCCTTTAACTTTTAGTGACACTCTATGAGATCCACTCAAGAACTACATCACCAGATCCATCCTATCTGATCAAAGCTACTAATGCACCCCTTCTCAACTTGCCTGTCGTACTTATTCCACATGATGAAATTCAACCCAGCCCATATGTTTATCCAATTTCTTCTTCTCTCATTGTTACTCCTTACTCAGATGTAATTGAGACCTCCTTCAATGAGGTTCTCAATGTTATTTTTCCTATCAATAAAATAAACGAAGATTTTGAGTATCTTGTTGTGCCTTACATTAATTGTCTTAATTCTAATAAAACTCTTGATGATGATGATTTTGAAAATCAACAATTCTTAACTCTTCTTCATAAGGTTAATAAAAAACAACATAACTGCGTTCAAGTTAATGAAGATGAAACTATTGTTATTAATCTCGATTCTAGTAGCCAACTACGCGAGATTAGGATAGGGGCCACCTTTGACGAGCATGAGCGTGCACAAATTGAGCAATTATTGAAGGAATTTGTTGATGTCTTCCCATGGTCCTACGATGATATGATCGACATTGATCCCAAAATAGCTCAGTATGAGGTCCCAACTCTCCCAAAATGCAAATTGGTCAAACAAAAACTATGAAAGCTCTGCACGAAATGCTCTCAAGGTTAAGGAAGAAGTGGTCAAACAGTTGAACATTGGTTTCATTCATGTGATCGAATATCCCACATGTATAGCTAATATCATACCCATGCCTAAAATAGGAGTTAAGGTTCGTATGTGCATTGATTACTAAGACTTGAAGAAGGCCTCTCCAAAGGATGATTACCCGTTACCTAATATCGACATGATTGTGGACAACACAGCCTTTCACTCTCTCAGGTCATTCATTAATGGATTTTTTGGATATAATTAGATGAAGATGCACCCGTATCATCAAGAGAAAACCATATTCATCACCCTTAGGGAACCTTTTGCTACACCATCATGCCATTTGGTCTAAAAAAATGTTGGGGCTACCTACCAGAGGGCTGCTATAAACATATTATATGATTTAATACACACAAAAGTTGAGGTCTATATGGATGATATGATTATCAAGTTTAAGACTAGAAAAGGTCATGTTCCCCACTCTCGGAAGTTCTTTGAGCGACTACGACAATATCATATGCGACTTAACCCACATAAATGTGTCTTCAGCATTACCAAAGGAAAACTCTTAGGATTCATTGTTAGTGAGAAAAATTAATAGAAGCAGATCCTGCCAAGATGAACGCCATACTCGAGATGCCACCACCCAAAATGAACAAGGAAGTCTGGGGATTCCTTAGAAAATTACAGTATATCAGCCGGTTCATCATCTAGTTAACTTTTATCTGTGAACCCATCTTCAAACTCCTTCGAAAGGATTCCACCAATGTTTGGAATGAAGCTTGCCAAGATACGTTTGACCAAATCAAGCAATACCTAACCCCACCTTTGGTACTCATGCCACTTTAGCCTGGTTTTCAACTACTCTTATACCTGACCATATCGGATACTGCAGTTAGGGCTTCGCTAGCCCAATACCTTGAAGAATCCCATAAAGAGAGCGCCATCTACTATGCCAGTTGCAAGTTGGTTGGGTATAAAGTTAACAACACTGCTTTGGAAAAATCACGTTTCACCCTCATCTGGGTCACCCAAAAATTATGGCACTACATGCTCACCTTTCTCATCAAACTTGTGTCTCGAATGGATCCTATCAAATACCTACTCAAGAAACTTGCCTTGTCCAACCGAATGGCCCGATGGTTGATGCTGGTAACCGAATTTGATATCTTGTATGTCATGCAGAAAGACATAAAAGGAAGATCCATCTATGACTACCTCGTTGATTACCCTATGGAAGAAACTGATGTCTGGATTTTTAAGTTCCTAGATGAGAATATCCTTTATACCTCCCATGGCGGCCTCCGATGGTAAATGTTCCTTAACGACGCCACCAACAAGAAAGGGTATGGCATTGGGATACTCCTAATTTCCCTTGATGACTCTCACACTCTCATTGCCATCAAGATGGATTTTCCCTGCAACAATAACATGACTAAATACGAGGCGTGTATGGTAGGACTCAAAATCTCTCTTAATAAAGGAATTCGATGCCTACATGTCTATGGGGATTCATCTCTCATCATTGGTCAAGTAATCAAAAGATGGAAAATCAAGGACGAGAAAATCTTACCCTTCCATGCCCAAATAAATGAACTAGCCTCTCAGTTACAAGATATCACCATCCACTACCTGCCCCGAGAAAATAACAACCTAGCCGATGACCTTGCTACCTTAGCCTCCATGATTGACATGCTCGAAGGAATAGCCATAGCCCATTTCATAGTCCAAAGCAAGATAAACCAACCCACTGCTACCATATTAACCATATCACAGAATAAGATCGTGGTATAGCCAAATATTGGGACTATGATATTTGGCACCTCCTCAAGCATGGTAGGTATGGCTCTGACAAGAAAGACCGAGCAACCCTTCATAAACTGGTTTCCCAATACATTATCTATGATAAAGCACTACTCGAAAGAAACTTTGATGGAATCCATTTGCACTGTATCACAGGGGCGAACATTGAAGAGATAATGCATAAAATCCACAGCGGAGAGTGCGAACCCCACATGAATGGTCATATGCTTGCCAAGAAAATCATCTAACAGGGTTACTAATAGACTAACATGGTTCAAGATTGCACCGCATATGTTCGAAAATGTCTCAAATGTCAGTTTTTTTCCAACCTCCAACACTTGCCTCCGCAGGAAGTATATAACATAACTTCTCCCTAGACATTCTCCACATGGGGTATCGATATCATAGGGAAGGTTACACCCAAAGCCTCCAATGGGAATGAGTTCATCCTAGTTGTCGTTGAATACTTCACCAAATGGGTCAAAGCTGAGTCATACGCGGTGCTGATGCCAAAAAGGTAGACAAGTTAATCAAGAATAATAGCATATGTCAATATGGGGTCCCGCGTGAGCTGGTATCGGATAACATGTTACATTTTGAAGTAGAAGTCACAGAAGTGGTCGGCGAGTATGGGATTTAGAGGCATAAATCTTCTACCGTCCTCAAACCAATGGAGAAGTCGAAGCCATAAAGAAAAACCTCAAAGCTATTATCAGTAAGACGATTGAGAGTTTCAGGGATTGGGTCGACAAAATCCCTTACGCCCTCTGGGGCTACCACACTTCAGTTCGAACCTCTACTGGGGCTACCCCTTACTCTCTAGTATATGGCATGGAAGAAGTCCTACCTGTGGAGCTATAAATCCCTTCATTACGCATCATGCTCGAAAGCAAAGTCATCAAGGAAGACTGGCATCAAAGCCATCTTGATGAACTATCACTCTTGGACAAAAGAAGGCTGAAAGATCTATATCATATACAAGGGTACCATCGCTAGATAGCACGATCATTTAATAAGAGATTCAATGACACCGATGTTTGAGAAGGGGACTTAGACCTTAAGGAAGTAGTAGAGCCCATCTAGGACTCTAGAGGAAAATTCAAGCTCAATTGGAGGGGGCCCAACATTGTGAAGAAGATATTATCAAGCGGCGCTGCTATGCTCACCGACCTTGATGGATAAGATATGGGTCATCTAGTTAACCTGGACTATCTCAAGAAATTCTACCCCTAGTCTAAAATCTCAGCATGCTATGACTCTTCTCATCCCCCTTCTATTCTTTAGAAAACAAAAATAAACGAAAATGAAAATTTTCAAAACCCCAAGAGGTACATAGGCAGCTCATACGCTTCACATGAGCATTACCCCTTCTTTTTCACAAAATGATATTCTTTTTTAATCTCTGAGAATGACAGTTCATTTTAACATATACATGAACAAGAGGATTATGTATGCCTTAGTGAGTGGTATAGATAATTCAAATGCAAAACTCATCAAGAGGCACAACTATACAATTAATCTTTTTTATTTCATTAATAAAAATTTCGTTACAATTACATTAGCATAGGGAGTCGAACAACTTCCCTAGCCGACCTAACCCTACTTTCCTAAAAAACCAAACAAAATAAAAACAAGCCAACCACTCTTAAATAGCCTTCCTAAAATTATTCACAAATAACCTACGTAACTAGAAACACCATACAAAAGCTTCACAAATTCTACTTGCAGCTGCCGGAGGAACCAACCCCATCATTATCCATACCCTGGGGTCCCCAAACTTCCCCTGATTGAATAGAGTGCAGATGAGGCTCCATAGAACGATAAGCTTAGACCAACCTAAGGGAAACGACAACACCTCCCTCCATGGTGTTAGATATGGCAAACCACCTTTGCTCGGTATCTATAGACATCATCTTTGCAACTGCTCTCCCCCATAACCACTTTATGTATTCCCCGGAGATATGCCAGACTCTACTAACAGAATGGGATGGATGGGTCGATGGTCGATGATTCTCCCACAAATAGTCCAACCACATGCGCATACGCTCTATCAAGTTCTCCACCAAAAAGAAATCCAGTGTCCGAGGTGGCACAATAAATTCCTAGCCAAATTGGTGTAAGAACCACGAGGGAAATTAAAAAAAAGGTCTGCCTAAGGATAACCAACCCAACATACTGGTATTCCCCCAGTTCCAGAATGGGCACCAGCTTCCCCTGTCAAGGTACTGACAAACACAAACCTTAAGCCCCGTGCTCCACAAACCAATATTCCAAGCTCTCAATATTCAGGCCTACACTAATAAAGTAGAGTGAAAAGAAGTTTGGTACAGTCGATACTCGGGTAGGAGAGACATATGAAATCTCTCTAATAGCCAGATGAACAGCATTATGGGGTACCCCTGAGGAAGTCAAAATGGCATTTCCACCAGGCATCCAAACCATTCAGAGTCTCATCCAATATCACCGCCATAAGATTACGATGGTACGACATCCAAGAAGCAATAGATGCTAGTTGTGGGTCCACCAATAGTTCTCCAATCACCAGAAGAAGTATGGAAATGAAACCCAGAATGACGGCTCTAGTATAGTCGGCATCACCGACACCCTAAAAATTCATAGAATGCAGCATATCAGGAACAAAGATCATTCCTATCTTAACCGATGACCTGGCCACCGAAGGATAGATATGAACAAGTCTCGCTAAAAGTTACTTAGGGGACCAGGAAAACTCAGGCATAACTACCTCAACATTGTGTAGTTATCCCCATCATGAAAAAAAACTCTTCATAGGTTGGGCAGACCTTGTCCAACCCGAAGAGAAACACATGGTCTTCAGGATACCAGAACTTTACTGTTGCCATCAGCATATATCCACTATGTGGGATGATTAATCCATAAAGAGACTCTATGCATGTTGAAAGTGTCGTAGTCGATATTGTAGATTCACTTTGCCTCCAAGGTTTTTAGGTAGTTAGAAATTTCAACACTACCAGGGAGAGCCATTTCACAAAGTAACAAAGAAGAATGCAAAAGATAAGGAATGTGGAGGTGTGAAGAAAATGCACCACCCACACCCCCTACTTATACTTGGAAAACACCAACCGAAGACAAAAACCCTGAACAAATCGGAGGAAAACTTACCCCACCAAGTACCAAGCAATTGAAGAAAGTGCAATCAAAGCCTTAGAATAATTAGATTGGACTGACATGCCGATCGGAAGTACAAGAGGCATGCCGATCAGGAACCCCCTATTTTTTAAAATTTTCCTTTTTTCTTTTTTGTCAAAATAAAAAAACTCAATAAAAATAATTTTTATTCTTAAAGAATAACGGATTTCCTTCTCCCTATGTTTTTACTTATCTTGTGTAAAAATAAATTCTCGCTTTTTCCTTTTTACGGTCTCAACAACAAAGTAAAAAGGGCATGTGCATTAAGTCACTAAGAACCAAAATTAACAAAAACTTCATTTTATTTGCATAGATGTTGTTGTGTCACGTCGGTTTTGCAGGAAGAAATTAAAATACAACGGGACTCAGCCCGAACCCACATTTTTCTCTCTTTCTCACCCACCTACCTTTTTTCTCTCTCCCTTACCTTCACGCACATTCTCTCTCTCTCTCTCTCTCTCTCTCTTCTATTTTATTTCTTTTTCTCTCTAGGAGACTCCTTCCCTGGGGTGCTCTCTCTTCCCTTCGATGACGAGATGACATACCTCCACTCCTTGAGCCAGACCCTTCCTCATACGAGGTAAACGACACTAAGTAAGAAGGTATAGGGATCACGTCCTGAATATGGGCAGTTAGCAAAGCTATCCAATCCCAAATATCCTTCAACCAGGTGGTTGATACTCGGATGTGATGCAAGAAAAATAACAGGAAAAGAGCAAATCCGTCAGTCTGAGGTAAAGAAAGAAATTGGGAAATTAAAAGGCAAAGAAATGAAAAGTATATCACTAGCTGGAGAACCTCCTCTGTCAGTCCCAGCTCCTCCAGGTCCATCTCTTTAGGATGGTGTAACGTATGCACTGACCCTCCATCAGCCTATCAAATATTACAAAGGGAATCTCCGAGGTCATCGCCGTCGCCGATGTCGATGCACCACCTGCGCTATGGGAAGTCCCCATGGGCCGACTCGAACACTCCTGGGGAGAGTCATCACGTCATATATGTTGAATGGCATCAACTATATCGCCACGAAGTCCAAATAATCATATGCACCCACTGTGTCGGTATATGACGAGTAAGGGTTGCCCATCATCATCTCTACTCGTACATCATCTGCCATCTACTTCACTTTCATCATGTACATCGGGGGTCTTGCAGGTGGCACAATCACCTCCTCCTCCATAACTTGACAAACTACTCTCCCCCCAAGGTACCAAGAGTAGTCGAACTCTTTCATCATCTAGGCATCCCCCCCCCCCCCCAGTCAACCCTGTATGCTGGATGGTCGTCCCCTATGGATAGAAGGTCACCTGCAAAATTCCCCTATAGAGAAAGATCAATATTGAAAAATATCATAAAGGAAAATGGTCCCAAAAAGAAAGAAAGATTTACCCTCTCTCTTATCAGGACGTTCAAGACCTAGCGCACCTACTCCAAGGAGATAGACTTCTTCGATTGTTGATTGTAACTCCTCCACTGGTACATCCGACAGAAGTCCCCAACAGACTCATCCTTCAAAGATATCAATTTGATGTTAAACCCAATCACCTTATAGAATCACGTCTGCAAAGGATAAAAGGTCAACAATCAGGAAATCAAGAATAAAATTCATAAAGGAAAATGCAAATGCATAAAAAATTGTACAAAATAAGGAATACCTCCAAAAGATACGTGGTACCAGTAAAGGTATGTCGGTATCACCGGTTGAACACATCAAGAGAAGAATAATCGCCAAAGTCAGGCTCCCTCTGTCATAAAGAGGGACATTCGAAAATACCCTCAAAATTGGCAAAAACCACAAGTGGGCGATATCTCCACTAAGAAGCAACCCAACACAAGAAGAATAAATAAATGCACCATCAGCCACACCTGTCGCCCATCCTCCTCATCAATCCTTTGACTCAGCAATAACTCTCTTAATAGATATAAACGAAGAGAGTCCCCAAAGACTACCCTATCCACATCACCTAATGTCGTCGTCACCGCCTTCGGCGTCACCCGTAAGGTCTTATCCACCTCTATCTGCACCCCATCGTAGTCCAGCCCCAGTAGCTTCTTCAAGTGTATGAGAGTCACCGTTATCTCCCCAAATCCAAAATCCATAGGGTGAGTGGTGTTCAACCACTTTTCCCTCAAAGCACAAATAACATCCATAGAACGAGGTGTCTCATCTAGCGCAGACGCTAGTTTCCCAAAACTAGTTGATGACACTACCCAATCCATCACGGAAGGAAGTTTCTCCCAAACATCCTTAATCCCCATCATCCCTCGAGCACGCAGAGTCAACATAGAAACGTTATACTGTCAAAAAGGAAAAATCCTTGCCAAAAGTCAAAAAAAGGGAAAATATCACTAAGAAAGAATAAAAGAATACCAAAAGTCATCAGCACTTACATATTTGCCAGGGTTCACCAGCATAGAAGAATGATGATGTGTCAGCTCACGCAAGAGGATTTGATCATCCGTCATAGGCTCGAATGAGTTGAGGTAATTCTCACTACCTAGTGCAAGGGGCACCCTAGCCCTCCATCCAAGTTTTCCCAATCATCAACATTGAGCCACACTATATGTGTCGCGATGCTTGAGAAGTCAACCATTTCTTGGTTTTAAGAATGCTAAAATGATTTGTAGATGGTAATTATAGAAAAAGGAAAGTCTGAGAGCTGTGAAAAATGAGGAGAACCAGCCCCCTTTTTAAAGGACGTTAAGGGACATGCCTATCGACAGTCCCCTGCCACCCACCAATCGACACTATCCTTTCATGTATTCGAGGTACCCCAAAAGACTGTGTCACTGCTATTTGGCACCTCTCACACCATGCCGATCATCACCCTCTCTGAAATTTCGTACAAAAATTCCCAAAAATGATGAAAATCTTGAAAAATCCCCAGAAAATTCCTAAAATTACCAAATGAATTATAAAACCTTTCTCACCAAGAAAAGCATTCTTACCTCACTCATTTCCCCAACAAAACTCTTACCTCCACAACAAAATTTTAAAAATCAACTAGATAAGCCTCCAGCAAAAACAAGGAAACATCTAATCCACGAATTAATTCCTCTTCCCCAGTAAAACCAAAAAACTCAAAATCAAATGCTTCCCCAGCGCGAATCTCCAAATTTCCCCAAGAAAACTACAACTTTGGCCCTCAGAATTGGCTTTGACCCTCAGAATTGGTCAACTCTACTTAAGACCTAAGAATTGGATTCGACCCTCAAAATTGGTCATCCCTACTATGGAGGGGGCTTGAAGGTAATCTTGACATTAGGGACAAATCCCCAGTTAGCAACAGTGTTTGAGATTATGCAACCGAGGTAGCTCAAGCATGGCAACTCAGCAAGGCAGCTCGACGTAGAACCTCATATTTTAGCTTGTTGTATTAGTCATATTGTATTTTCATTATTGATGACTGTAAGCTTTAACGGTTGTAATGACGTAACGATAATAACAAAAGAGTTTGTATGAGGTCAAACGGTACTTGCGAGAGACCAGGCTTGGCAGGGCCTGGGAGAGCTTTCATGCTCTATCGAATGACCTCACCGTGGGAACTTCAGAGGGACCTGGTTTGGAGGTTTGATAAGTAAGGCACCGTTGGGGCTTGTCCTGACCATACTAGATACACCTGGTAAAACACCGAAGGACCCTGGCCGTGGAACCTCAAGCGGAGCAGCTTGGAGTTCCATCAGGCGTTGAGTTATTAACCAAGTTGCCCTCTACTTAATGTCACATCTACTGTAGGTGATGTCACTATCCAGTTAAACAATGTCAGACTAGCACTTGAGTAAACCACCGTGGTATTTGGGGCTGTCAGGCAGTTGGTGAGCCACCTCTGCGACAATAGCCCCCTGACACACAGTGGTTAGGCAAAAGGCATGTTTTGGCATTTAATGTTTATGACATGGAGACAACTAGTGCATCAGGCATTTAATGTTGTGACATAAAGTATGAGGGATGTCTTTTCATAGTTTTAATGACTGAGTTGCCTCGGGGGTGGTGTGGAGGGCTATTTAAGGAACCCAACCACCTTTGAGGAAGGAGAGACTTTTTGAGAGTTCAGAAGTTATTGCAAAACCAGAGAGTTTACTCACTCACCATTGTCATTTATTATAAAGCTTTTAATACTTGACAGAGATTATTGAGGGTGTTTGGTGTGTTTCTACCTGCCTACCAAGGTGTATCTAGGATGCTTACTTTTCTCTCCCTCTAGCTAAGCCACTTCTAAAGTTCATTATTATTCCCTGAGTTATACACGAGAGACTTTATGAGCCAAAGCTGAGTCTATCTTCATTGGGTTCATGTTTATATGTTCTGTCATTAATCCGAAGCTTTGGCCAACTAACTTGTCATTACCATACTCAATAGGGGTTACGCCTCCATATATAATCTAAAGTACCCTCCTACATTTGGCGACTCCGCTGGGGAGGAATCCTTCTAGATAGGGAGTATGGCGCAAGATAATGCTACTCGAAGACTCAATTTCGATGACATTCAGCATAATGAAGAACAGGCTGCGAGAGAGCAAGAGGCCCTAAGAGATGGGGCTCCTCGAGTAGAGGTAACTCTGGTGCCCACAACGTTAGGCGTCCCAGGGGCGACACAACCTTCCACGAGCGCAGGGTTGGGACCCGCCCAGATGGCGCTCCTCATGAGAAAATTTTATGAGTTTTTACAAACCCCAGTAGCTTCAACTATGCTGGGAGGATTGGAGGCCAATGCCTTCGTAACACCAGGAGTGGCCCCGTTGGCCCCATCAGGGGCAGGTATTACAGGAGCGGTCCCAGCAAGTGTACCCTCTGTTGTGAATCCAACTGTGGGCACCTCAAGAGTTTCAACGGCACTACCGGTAACGTTCACTTCGGTTGCAACGAGCGCTCAACCCTCGGCCCCGTTGCTGGTGGCCCCAGTAGCCTCGCCCTTGGAAGAAATGAGAAAAGAGATGTAGAAGGAGATGCTGAAGTTCATGCAGGCCTCCTCGCAGGCTGTGGGCGAGGTGGCAGCGGTCTACGACGACTTCCGAATAACTTACCCCCAGGAGTATAACGACGAACCCTACCCGAAGGTCTATATTCCCCCTACCTTTGAAAAATACTCAGGGAAGGGTGGGAACCCGAAGGAACACATTAAGCGTTTCGTTGAACACTTGGGAGCGCATTGCAATGACAAAAAGCTTTGACTAAGGGAGTTCTCCAAATCCCTAACTGATAAAGCATACACTTGGTACTCTCATCTGCCTCCCAATAGTGTCTCTACGTGGGAGGAGATGCATATATTGTTTGTCCGAAAGTTCTTCTTGGCAGAAGATGAGTTCACCCTAACCCAACTTGGCAGGGAGAGGCAAAGGCCAGGAGAAGAGGTAGTGGCCTATATTCGAAGGTTTAGGGAAAGGTCCTTCGATGTAAGGGGAGAAACTAAGGAGGCCAGGTTACTACAGATTTGTGCTGAGGGATTACTTCCTGAGTATATCTGTCACCTAATCAATGAGACACGCGAGGTAACATTTTCAGCATTCTTAAAATCCGTAAGAAATATATCTTTGGTGGTGCGACCTAGCCCGATAGCATCTCCCATGGTGTTCAGACAGCCGATACAACCCATTGGAGGAAGGTCTCAAGCCCCACGTGTGGGATATATCGAGAGGGAAGATGGGGGTAAGGCACTGAGGAAGGACAACAAAAGAAAGTTCAGAAGAGATAGAGAAGACCCGCCACCGTTACCTTGTACGGTGGAGGAGGCTGTGAGTTGCTATAATGCAATGGTCCAAGGTGGAACGGTTTACGAACCAAAGGGTGTCCCGGCGGAAGAGCCCAATGCGGCAACTAGGGACGATCCCAAATATTGTCAGGTTCATCGAAAGGTCCAGCATCCAATAGAAAGATGCTTCACGCTGCGAAGAATCATCGACAATTACATGAAGGCGGGAACATTACAAATCCCCCCACATAACATTAACAATAACCCACTCCCGGCACATAGGGCCATCTTATAACAGCCTACGATAAGGAGGCAGAACGGGAGGGGGGAGGGGCAACAATGGAGTTCAATAAGGCACTGGAACATTGCACCAGGGGAATGGCTAACGTAGTTCTAGCTTATGATGAAGCAAGTGCTAGGGACGTAGAAGACGCCTACAGCGTTGAGGGTGAGGAAACGGACCCAGTCGTAGAATGTAGCGCAGTGTCAAAATCTCTAAAGTTCACTTGGTTCTTCGACCAAGTGGGAATCCCGAAAGAGAGCAGAATGGAGATAACTCAGGCGATCTTAGATATTGCAAGAAGAGATGCAGTCCCCTCGCTAAGATGGAGGGGACCCATGTCCAGGCTGGTAAAAAAGTTCCTATCAGAGGTAACGTTCAGCGATGCGGATAGAGCTGTAAGGTTCCCCCATAATAGGCCTCTGTATGTAACCGCCAGTGTTAATGGGGTTAGCTTTTCCAGGACTCTTATGGATGGGGGTTCTTCCATCAACATTATGCCAATCAACTCCTTCCACGCGGCTAATATTCCGGAAGAAAGGTTGGTTCCTATGCCCTTGGTAATCTCGGGATACGATAATCAATCTTCCAAATCCATCGGGTATGTAAACGTGGGGATAGTGATGGGAAATCTGAGTTCCCATATCAAGTTCCATGTAATAGAAAGCGCAACTTCCTATCATTTGTTAATAGGGAGAGTATGGATGCACAACCAATGGTTAGTTCCCTTAACGTACCATCAATGTGCTAAGGCGAATATCAAGGGGACAGAAGTGACTATTAGGGAAACTAAGAGGCCTTTCGCTATCGAAGAAGCACACTTGGTGGATACAGCCTTTTATACAGAGATCGAAGAGGACGTGCGGGTTCTAACAAGGAGAATGAAGGGAGCATGGGTCCCCTCGATTAGAGAAAGAATGGGACCTTTAAATGAGAGTGGCGAAGGGAAGAGGATCGAGGAAACATATCGGGCGGTCCCTCGACCCCAGAACATCTCGAAGTAGCTCAAAGAAAAGATGAGGCCTAGGACAGACCCAGGCGAGCATGAGGTCCAACGACAAAGTGTGTTAAGTCATTTTTCAGGGGAAAGAATCGCTGAGGCTTCTAGAGAAAACGAAGAGAAAGGCCGTAGTAACATCCAATAGCAGGCAATGCAAGAAAATTATCACTGAAGAGGGAAAAGTGGTGTACCGCTTATAATGGTGTGAACGGGCGACCGAAAAGGCTAACAATGAGGTTGACCCGATATATGAGTGTTTTTTAGTAGATCAACGGGGGCAGTGTATGGTGATAGACAACTCCATCATACAAGAGTTCGTAGAAGATGTCGCCGAAGAACCAGACTACATGACAGACCAACCAAGGCCCCAGGCACAAGAGTTGGAGAAGCTAAACCTAGCAGGAGAAGGGGAAGATCCAAGGCCTATCTTTATCTCGAAAGATCTTGTTAAGGAGAAACAAAAAGCCTTGGTTGACCTGATTCGGGAGTTCATAGATGTCTTCGCATGGAAGTACACTGAAATGGAAGGGCTGGATGAGGAAGTGAGCTGCCACAAGTTTAACGTGATGCCTTCGGCTATTCCAGTAAAGCAGGCAACAAGAACTTACAAGCCTGAAATAGATTTAAAGATTGAAGAAGAGGTTCAACGCTTATTGGCAGGAGGATTTATCAAGCCTATACAACATCCCCTCTGGCTATCCAGCATTGTGCCAGTAGGGAAGAAAGACAAAAACCAAATAAGGATCTGCGTGGATTTCAGAGACTTGAATAGGGCTTCGCCAAGGATGAGTTTCCCATACCCTCCATCGACAGTTTGATAGATGTCACGGCTGGCCATGAGATGTATAGCTTCATGGATGGGTATGTGGGATACAACCAGATCAAGATGGACCCCTCTGACACAGAGAAAATAACATTCAGAACGCCATTGGGCAACTTTATGTAAAAGGTAATGCCGTTTGGACTCAAGAACGCTGGGGCTACGTACCAAAGGACAATGATGGCCATTTTTCATGACTTCTTCCACAAATTTGTGGAATTCTACGTAGACGACTTGGTCATCAAATCAAAGAAGGAGGAGTCCCATCTGAACGACTTAAGGAAGGTGTTTGCTCGGTGCAGGAGGTACAAGTTAAGGATGAACCCGTTAAAATGTGTCTTCGGAGTAACAAGTGGTAAGTTTTTAGGCTTCGTGGTTAATCGACATGGGGTACAGATGGACCAGGATAAAAAGCGAGCAATCTTGGAGATGCCATGTCCAAGAACAGAGAAGGAGCTGAAAAGTCTTCTTGGAAAAGTCTCCTACCTTAGGAGATTTGTGCCTAGATTGGCCGAAATAACACACCCACTGATGCAGCTGCTACGAAGGAACACGAAGTTCAGATGGGAAGAGGTTCACCAGAAGTCCCTTTTTGGGCTGAAGAAGCTGCTCGTGTCACCACAAATCATGGTTCCTCCCCAGGCGGGAGCTCCGTTGCAGCTATACCTCACATCCACCATGAGGTCCGTTGGAGCTCTGCTAGCACAAGAAGTAGACGGGCAAGAACGACCGGTTTACTACCTCAGCAGAATTATACATGGGCCAGAAATTAGATATACTAGTTTAGAAAGGCATTGTTTAGCCTTGGTCTTTGTAGCACAAAAACTTAGGTATTATATGTTGTCTTTTACCATTCATATTGTAACTAGAAGCGACCCAATTAGGTATTTACTCGCAAAGACTATATTAATTGGCAGGGCAGCTAGATGGTTCCTTATTCTCTCTAAATATGACTTAAAATGTGTGGTCCCTCGCACAATTAAAAGCCAGGCATATGATGACCTATTGGCCATCTTCCCTTCAGGAACCTTCGAGCCACCTAAGGAAGACATTCCAGGAGATGATTTGCAGGCCAATTACCTGGATGCAACTGAGGAGTAATGGACAATGCAGTTCGATGGATCTTCGGCAGAAAAGAAGGGAGGAGCAGGGGTTGTTCTTTCAAAAGGGATGGAAGAGATTTGCCTTTCCTACAAACTAGATTTCCCTTGCTCTAATAACGAGGCAGAATACGAGGCGTTAGTACTAGGGCTTCTAGAGGCTCTTCGGAGGGGAATTCGTTCACTCTGCATTAAGGGTGACTCAAACTTAGTAATTCAGCAAGTAAACGGAGAATATGCGTTGAAACACATGAGCCTGGTGCCCTATAGAACAATCATTCAAAGGCTCCTCAACCAGTTCCATCAGACCAAGATCAGGAGGCATCCCAGAATGATGAACCGCTATCCAGACGCCTATGCCATAATTGCCCAGAAGATGATAATGAAAACCAATGAGACTACAGTTGTGATCCAACGAAGAACAGCCCCTCGGTAGTACAGCCAATACTACCAATGGAGGAAGAAATGGGCTGGAGAAGGGATATTAAGAAGCAACTGGAGTCTGGTGAGGGGGCGATGGGGCTAAGAGAGTTGGCCCAATATTTTACATGCCAGGGGAATCTCTATTTTAGAAATGCAGGAGGATGGCTGTCAAGATGCGTCAGCCCAGAAGAGGCCGAGCAAATATTGAGGAAAACGCATAAAGAACACTACGAAACGACTGAGATACCGCTATATAGGAGAATTCAAAGGGAGGGGTATTTCTGGCCTAGAATGAAGAAAGATGCGGTAGAGCTACAACGAAAATGCAATAAGTGTCAGCTATTCTTCGAAGCAGCTGAGTGCCATTTTATTGAAGCTCAAACGGACTGGAGGCAGCCCTACATCGACTTCATTCATGAGGGGGTTGTCCCATTGGAGAAAATAGATGCAATGGGTCTGAGGCGAAGGGATCCAAGGTTCTACGTCCATGAGGGGCAGCTTTATTGAAAGGGGTACTTTAACAGTCCCTTGCGATGTGTCACGAGGGAAGAAGCAGTGGAGGTCCTCAAACAAGCGCACGATCCAGCACATATAGGAGGTGCCAAGCTGTATGATTAGTTGATGACATTGGGGTATTATTGGCCAATAATGGAGAAAGACTCTGCAGAGTTTGTTCGAAAATGCAAAGCTTGCCAACTTCATGGGAATATGATCCATGCCCCATCGGCAGACTTGCACTCTCTATCAACGCCTTATCCATTTCATACTTGGGCGTTCGATCTAGTGGGGGCAATACACCCCTCTTTGAGAGGCAAGATATGGATACTAGTAGCAACAAAATGTTTCACAAAATGGGCCGAGGCAATACCACTCAAACGGGCAACGACTGGGGTGGTGAGAAACTTCATCAGAGAATACATCATTTGCCGTTTTAGGATCCCAAAAGTAATTCTCTCGGATAATGGGACCCCCTTCGTCAATTCTGAAGTAACAATGCTCACGGACAAGTACTCCATTGTTCATCACACTTCAACGGTGGCATACCCAAAGGGAAATGGTCAGGCCGAAGCAACTAACAAAACCCTGATTAATATTTTGGCCAAAATGATGGAAAACTTTCCAGGGGCGTGGGATGACAAGATACCAGCTGTCTTGTGGGCCTATCGAATAACCAAGCGAAAACCCATAGGATACACGTCGTTCTCTCTTGTTTATGGGGCTGAGGAAATCCTTCCAGTAGAATTGGAAGTTCCCTCTGCTCGTTATGCCTTGAGAAGTAGCATGCTCCCTCATAGTAGACATGTACAGCTGGAAGCGTTGGATGAACACAGAGATAACTCAATGCAACACTTTCAAATTTATACGAAACAACTCTCCAGGGCATATGACAACTTGGTGAGACCAAGGAAGTTCGTGGAAGGAGACCTCGTATTGAAAGCGGCAGTGAAGCACATCAGGGGACTTCCTCTACCAAAGTTTGCAGCCAACTGGGAGAGACCCTTCGTTGTGAAGGAAGCTCATGACTCAGGTTATTGCTTAATTTTGAAGTTAGAAGAAGACAAGCCATTTAAGATTAACAATAAGTGGCTGAAGGTTTATCATGTGTAAACAACCAAGTTTGAACTGATGTTATGACTAGCTATCGTTATAAATATACAAGTTTTGGGTGACATTTTTTTTAGCATAATGGAAGAATTGCAGAAGTACAAAACTCTATAGCACACAACAACAGTCACAACACGCGAAGGGATTGAAAAGTATATGTTCTTCATTCATAAATAATAGAGCATTACAAAATTTCTTTTGGGAGCTATTGCCCAAGAATTACATAGATAAAAGTAGTAAAGGATCTGTATACAAGAAGTAACTAGTCTAAAAGAAAAGATAAATCTGAGGAAGAGAAAAAATCTCCAGGAAGGCCCGAAGAAGCTGCTGTGAAAGACCGTTGGGCGTTAATAGAAACCTCCAGCCTCGTTTGCACTTGTGTACGTTCGATCAAGAGTCTCTCACGCTTCAATTTGACCAGGCACAAAGCTTCTTCGGCATCTTTTACCTCTTGATCCACTGCTTCCAAAAGGGGTGCTAATGCGACCGACCTAGCTTCCTCAGCTTCCTGGTCCTCCTGGTGCTTTCGTAACACTTCCCTTTGGCCGATCAGTTACTGGTTCTTCAAAGTCTTCAGATACATTATAAGCCAGTCAAAATGGAAACCATCACGTCCTAACTCCTTCAGAAAACCCAGAAATTGGTTAAGAGGGGCTTTGGTAACACTTGCAGTAGGGGTACTGGCAATTTCAGCAACAACGATCGCCATGCCTTGAAGTCTGTGACTCATCACATGAATATTGGAGCGCAGAAAATCTAGTGTGAAGGTCTCAGGGTGGCGATTCGCCAGTTGTTCAACCACCAAGCGATGGTTGACAGGCATTTGAGGAGACTGTCGAAGCACCATTAGGCAGAACGCGTGAGGAGCTAGGTCAGGAAGAGGCAGTTCGCACCTAGATTCGCTATCGGCTGCAGCACCAGTCGTAGAACCTTGATCATCATGAATAGAATTTTCCGAAACATCAGGGTCTCGGAAGGGCGAGCCTACATGTGAGAGAACTGGGGGCGAATTTTCCCGAGCAACCTGAAAAGAAATAGCCCACATGATGAAATTATGAAAAAATCTTAACAAGAGCTTTCGTTGTTAAGTCACCGTTATAAGGTGGAGTTTATGAAAAAACTTAACAAGTGTTTTCATTGTTAAGTCACTGTTATAAGGTGGAGTTTATGAATAAAAACTTAACAAGTGTTTTCGTTGTTAAGTCACCGTTATAAGGTGGAGTTTGTGGAAAAAAAATCTTAACAAGGGCTTTCGTTGTTAAGTCACCGTTATAAGGTGGAGTTTATGAAAAAACTTAACAAGTGTTTCGTTGTTAAGTCACCGTTATAAGGTGGAGTTTATGGAAAAAATCTTAACAAGCGCTTTCGTTGTTAAGTCACCATTATAAGGTGGAGTTTATGAAAAAACTTAACAAGTGTTTTCGTTGTTAAGTCACCGTTATAAGGTGGAGTTTATGAAAAAAAACTTAACAAGTGTTTTCATTGTTAAGTCATCGTTATAAGGTGAAGTTTAAGAAAAATCTTATGAAAAATCATAAGATGGAGATTATGGAAAATCTTAACAAAAGTTAGCAAGAAAAATATACCTCAGTCACAACGGGAGCATATGAGGTAGCCACAGGGACAGGAACTGTTGGGGGAGAGATTATTACCCCAGAAGCCATAACGGGGTCCCTGGACGCAGAAGCCTCCACGCTTGGCAAAACTCTATCACCCGTATAGGGCACAAGGGCCAGCATACGGGGTTCATCATGCGAAGACACTGAGCCCTCAAACAAAGCCACATCAGGAGGGGGTGTAAACACACCAACCTGGGCCCTCACTGCAGGAGTTGGTGCAAGATCAGGAGAAAACTGTGAACAAAGCCAAGTGTTAGAAAAGAAGAATGGGCACAGAAAATATGAAGAAATACTCCTACGTTACTTACCTCAGTTATGATACTAAAAAGTGGAATGGCAGTCAGGGGTCTCATCAGCGTCGTTGGAAGAAGAATGCTTGCCAACAATGAGGATATTTCAACCTGGGGTACCCAAAAACATCTCAGAATTCAGCAAGCCAAATAAGATAAGAATGGGACCAAAAAAAGACAACAACAAATAAATTAAAAAGGAAACCATACCTCGGGCCCACTCTCCTCAACAGGAACAATGGGCAGAGGAACCTCAGGTGAGGCCTATAAATTAGAGGGGACCGAGGGTGTTATCTTGGATTGTGTCACTTCGGGCGGGGTTACCACTTCAGGTGAGGAATCACCTCCCCCAACGACTTCCCTTACACGTTGACTGCTAGCACGTCGAGAATAGGTAAGCCCCGTCATGGGGGAACAGGGAGGAGTCACATTGGTACGAGGTGCACCGAAGCGTCCCCCAACAAAAGGGCTTACGGGAGGGCTAGAGGGGTCTGGTCTTTCTATTTCAACTCCCTGCACCACAGTTGTCAAAAAAAAAAGAGAAGAAGGAAAATATATGTATAAGTAAAGATAGTCCTCCTTAAGCAAAAGGGAGATAATAACTAAATCAGGCATACATACCTCCGATTCAGAAGGAGAACGAGAAGACACAACCACGGGCGAAGAAGGAGGAGTAACATCAACAGAAGGGGCAGGAGTGGAATGCACCTCAGGAGTCCGTTTCTTCTGGGACTTGGTGCCCAGAGTCTTCTTCCTTGATCCTGCTGCGCCAGTACTAACCCCTTGAGGAACCCTAGAGCTCTTTCTCCTTCTAGCCGTTGGCTCTGAAGGATCCACCACCACCGTGGGGAAGGCAACGGAGGAAGGGACAACGACTGCATGCCGTTGATACTCGGTATTTATTCGGTCTAGTTCTACTTGGGCCTCCCTCCTTACACACTCAGCCATCTCAACAGGCATGGGAGGTGGAACGGAGGATATGGGAAGAGCCGCCACGGGAGTTTGGGGCTTCTGGGACTTTGACTTTGATGACCCACTCTTGGCCATTTTTTCCTTCTTGGCAGGTGCTGGAGAAGCCCCCTCGTGGGTAGTAGCTGCAGTAGAGGGGCAGCCTGCTTTGGAACAACAGGAGTCCTCGGTCTTGGCGTTGCAACTCGGACCATGGGGCAAAGTGGGGGAAGCTCGGTAGGAGGTGCTTTGAGGGTTGAACTTAGGGGGAATTCTATCCCAAGTACAGAGTTTCCTTTTAGCCCCAACTCTAGGGCAGAAAATGAAGACACGGGAGGATACACCGGCTCTCCCTCAACGAACTTAGTAATTTTAGCTAGTTATTTCGGCCAATACTTGGTGGCAAACAAAGGGGTCACATCCCCATTTCTAGTAATAATTGGAATGGTGACACGCCCAGCCATTATTGAACATATCCCCCACGCAGCAGTCGAAGAAAACAAGGAGCATGCCTCGCCAAAGGTGACCTTGAGGTTTGACGATTGAAACACTGAACGTGGCACCCCCTGGTCAAACCCAAACTGACGGCTGCATCGGTTGGGATTATAATGCTTGCTTGTGTATCCCCACTCGGTGTAGGAGGGCAGATATCTAGGAGAAAGCAGAAGAACCACAGCAAGCGAGGGATCCTCAATATCAGGAGAAGGGTCCTGTATCAATCTGGCATCATGATGAAAAAATTCACAAGTGTGAAAAAAAGCCTCTTCCTGATAGGGCTGCATAACGAAATTCTCGAAACGGTCAATCATAGAAATCAACTCCTTTCGGCTTTGTCTCTTATGATAAATGAAATACCGAGGAGGCAAAATTATTTCACCCGAAGGAGGACTGTTGGGTTTGGCCGCTACGGCAGGAAAGTGGAAGTAGAGAAAGCTGGTCAGAAGAACGTTATTGGCAAAATTGGCCAAGTTATAACAACCAATAGAGCGTTCCATGTCAAATAAAGCCCTATCCAACCAGGTGTACAGGGATCCCAAGGCAATTGCAGCCAGGGGAAGCTTTATGCCTCGAGCTAAGCGAAGGGACAGGTTGATAAGGTCTCTTCGGGGCTGGTCGTTGGGCTTGCCCGTCAAAAGGAAATGGGACATAATCACAAGAATGTAAGCGGGAAGCTCCAACGGCGTACCTTGACCAGGGGAAGTTGATGAAGAACTGCCTTCACTAGAACTCTTGAAGAAATAATTGATCAAGGGAGAAAAAGTAGCTTTGTTAGAAGAACCGATGCAGCTTCGGCATATGCGATCCAACTCCAAATGATCTGCAGTCTCTTGAGCATCAAGAGCCTCATCGGTGTAAGGCCCATGGCCTGTTGCATCGAGGCCCAGGAGCTCACACACGTCCTCCATAGTTACGGTAAACTCACCCCACGTAGCGATGAACGTATGAGTATCCACGTTCCATCGAGAGACCAGGACAAGAAGGGCATCGTTGTTCTTTGATAGAGTAAACTCACCAAACCATCTAGCCCGTTGCAGCCCGATCTTAGTAAGGACATCAGCATAGGAACTCTGCATGTGAGGGTTCCAGGAAACAAAGTGCGCGGGGGATCCCCTGGGTGCTTCGAAATCAATATGGGACCATGTAAAGTCCCCTCGCTCCAAGAAAAATCTGAGAGTTCCTTCTGGGGGCAGAAATCCCCACTTAGACAATTCTTCGTCCTCATCACCCAACAGTAGGGCGTCAAACTTGGAAGAAAAACAGACAGCCTTACAGGCAACAGCAAAGCCATCACCCTCCCCAAAAATGGGGGAGCGATGGTAAAACCTCAACTGTTCCTGGCGAGCACCACCCAGGGCGGAGGCGGCAGTGGTGGTGGCAGACGGAACACTGGTGGCAGACACGGTGGGGTTACTTGAAGACGCCATGGAAAATAATGAAACCGTAACAGAGAAAGCTTCGAGAAAAAAGGGATTGAGAGCAAGAATGGAGAAACACGATCACAAGCGGTGGTACAGAAGGTGAAGAATAAAAGCTCTTGCAACAATGGAGTCTCTCTCTCTTTCTAAAAAAAAGAAACGCCAGTCGAAAGAAGATAATAACAGAGTAAGAAAAAAAACAAAGGAGAAGGTTCAAAGTATTTTGAATATGGCTGTTTGAAAATATCGAGTTTTGGCGTTTAGATTTCCCAACCCTCGCACGTGCATGGCCGCCTATAATCATTTCACACGAACACGTGGCACCTTGGGAAGTGCTTTGACAGTTGAGAGGACTGCGCCACCTCATTAATGAAGTGACGTCTGGTGAACACTAATCGTTGCCTTCCTATACAAGCTTGAGTTTTGGCTCCAACAAAATATCTTGTCAGACTTATCCCTTAAATACCCAACGAAGAAGATGTCCCAACGGTTCTGCATAAAGGAAAAAGGCTTGAATATTTTCACACAAAGAAAAAAAAGAAGAAGAAGAAGTCCATCGGTTTGATACATTTCGTGTAGACATTTCTTGTTCCAACAAATCCCTCCACGAGAGGGCAAATGTAGAGGGGGCTTGAAGGTAATCTTGACATTAGGGACAAATCCCCAGTTAGCAACAGTGTTTGAGATTATGCAACCGAGGTAGCTCAAGCGTGGCAACTCAGCAAGGCAGCTCGACGTAGCAGCTCATACTTTAGCTTGTTGTATTAGTCATATTGTATTTTCATTATTGATGACTGTAAGCTTTAATGGTTGTAATGACGTAAAGATAATAACAAAAGAGTTTGTATGAGGTCAAACGGTACTTGCGAGAGACCAGGCTTGGCAGGGCCTGGGAGAGCTTTCATGCTCTATCGAATGACCTCACCGTGGGAACTTCAGAGGGACCTGGTTTGGAGGTTTGAGAAGTAAGGCACCGTTGGGGCTTGTCTTGACCATACTAGATACACCTGGTAAAACACCGAAGGACCCTGGCCGTGGAACCTCAAGCGGAGCAGCTTGGAGTTCCATCGGGCGTTAAGTTATGAACAAAGTAGCCCTCTACTTAATGTCACATCTACTGTAGGTGATGTCACTAGCCAGTTCAATAATGTCAGACCTGCACTTGAGTAAACCACCGTGGTATTCGGGGCTGTCAGGCAGCTAGTGAGCCACCTCTGCGACAACAACCCCCTGACACACAGTGGTTAGGCAAAAGGCATGTTTTGGCATTTAATGTTTATGACATGGAGACAACTAGTGCATCAGGCATTTAATGTTGTGACATAAAGTATGAGGGATGTCTTTTCATAGTTTTAATGACTGAGTTGCCTCGGGGGTGGTTTGGAGGGCTATTTAAGGACCCCAACCACCTTTGAGGAAGGAGAGACTTTTTGAGTGTTCAGAAGTTATTGCAAAACCAGAGAGTTTACTCACTCACCATTGTCATTTATTATAAAGCTTTTAATACTTGACAAAGATTCTTGAGGGTGTTTGGTGTGTTTCTACCTGCCTACCAAGGTGTATCTAGGATGCTTACTTCTCTCTCCCTCTAGCTAAGCCACTTCTAAAGTTCATTATTATTCCCTGAGTTATACATGAGAGACTTTGTGAGCCTAAGCTGAGTCTATCTTCATTGGGTTCATGTTTATATGTTCTGTCATTAATCCAAAGCTTTGGCCAACTAACTTGTCATTACCATACTCAATAGGGGTTACGCCTCCATATATAATTTAAAGTACCCTCCTACAGAATTGGATTTGATTTGACCCTCATAATTGGATTTGACCCTCAGAATTGGCCCTACTTAAGCCCTCAGAATTGGATTTGATTTGACCCTACTTAAGCCCTCATAATTGGATTTGACCCTCAGAATTGGTCGTCTCTACTTAAGCCCTCAGAATTGTCTTTGACCCTTAGAATTGGTCATCTCTATTTAAGCCCTCAGAATTGGCTTTGACCCTCAGCATTGGTCATCTCTACTTAAGCCCTCAGAATTAGCTTCGACCCTTAGAATTGGTCAATCCTATTTAAGACCTCAGAATTGGCTTTGACCCTCAGAGTTGGCCATCCGTACTTGATCCCTCGGAATTGGCTTTGGCCTTTAAAATTGGTCACCTCTACTTAAGACTTCAGAATTGGCTTCGACCCTTAGAATTGTTCATTTCTACTTAAGCCCTTCGAATTGTCTTTGACCCTCAGAATTTGTCATCCCTACTTAAGCCCGGGTCACCTCTACTTAAAACCTCAGAATTGGCTTCGACCCTCAGAATTGGTCATCTCTACTTAAGCCCTTAGAATTGGCTTTGACCCTTAAAATTTATTTTCCCTACTTAAGCCCTCAGAATTGGCTTCATGATACGACGCAAATATTGCGTATTTCACCCGTTAACCTACGCGTTATTAGCCCTCTCGGGTATCTTAATCCCTATATTTATGCTCGTTAACCAGAAAACCTCGGATTTCTATGTTAACATGTTTTGCAGGGGTTAATTGAGCTTTTGTAGGTATTTGGATGCTTAGTATGAAGTTTGGATGCATTCCGGTGAACTTCCGTACACAATCGCACGCGCAAGGGCATTTAGTCTTTTCACAGCTTGGGTACCTAGCCCGACATCTCACGAAAGTTGTAGCCCTCCTCGCTAGCTTTGCGTGGCCGCGAACGGTGCGCGATTCCGATTCATAACGAAGAAGTTACGGCGATTTCAACGGAGAAAAAACAAGGAAGCAAAAGAGTAGAAGGAGAAGAAGAAGAGAAGGAATGCAGTGAGCTGCTGAAATCTTCCCTGCTTGATCGATCGATCGACACTTCTGGTCGATCGATCGACCATTATGGATTGTCGAATTTTTGCCTAGGTCGATCGATCAACCACAGGGGTCGATCGATCGATGCTCTGTTTTCTGCAGATATTTTCCTTTCTTTTCTTTCTTCTTTATTTTTATTCCAACTTACTATATAAGACAATTTTGTCGTAATAATAACATATATCAGTTTATGCACGATTTTAGGTTAGTTTTAGTTAGGGTTTGGGGATTTGAGAGCTTCTTCCTCCTCTCTTGGTTTGACACCCTTTAGGGGTTGTAATTGGTACTTTCATCTTCCCTCTCCATTAATATAGCTTGCTTTCCATTAATTCTTGCTTTCTAGATAGTTTTCATGCTTTGTTAATTAGTTTATTGCGTTTATTTCTTGCTTTCTTAGTGTAAATTAGTTTATTTCCATGATTTGTCCGTAGATAAATAGGTTCGGGATTGCGTTCCGCCATTTTCGGGTCCCGAGCTCCAAAAATTAGGTTTTGTGTAAAATTGCATTTAATTGAAACCTCGCGTATTAAAGTCGGATTATTATGCGTTTAACTTTCTTTGTCATGCAACGTTAGTGTTTATAGCGATTATTCGAATTTATTCCGCGTGTGACCATTTTCCGTTAAATGTTTAATCTCGCAACTTTGGCTTAAATTCCTTATTGCGTGATGTTTATGCTTAATTGAAAATGATCGATTAAATTGCTTTCGAGCCTTAACTCTAATTAGTAGTTGTTCCGATCCGTGTGGTAGAATGCGATCCCGATCCTCGTTTTCCTTTTGTTTAGAGTAAATTATTCTTTTTCTTTTGTCACCATTCCCACACATCACCTTTTCTTATTTATTTTACACCATTTTTATTCCTGAAGTAATTAAAACAATTAACATCTAAAATTCAATCACTCCCTGTGGATTTTCGATACCCGACTTACCGCTGTGCTTGCTTGTCAAGTGTAGTAGTATATTAGGTTGTTTTGTATCACGGCGGCGAAACACACTACGATTATGCACTTTACACGCGCACACTTTTTCTGCCCGGTCACTTCAACCCTCAGACTTGGTCATCCCTACTTAATCCCTTCGAATTCGCTTCAATCCTCGGAATTGTTCATCCCTACTTTAGCCCTCATAATTTATTTTGAGCCATATAATCAACCACCTATTCTTAAGCCCGTAGAATTGGCTTCAGCCCGTAGAATTGGCCATCCCACCTCAAGCCCGCAGAATTGTCTTTGACCCATAGAATTGGTCATCTCTACATAAGGTCGTCAAAATTGACCTTGGCCCATTGGTCACCCCCATAATTTCCTTACGTCCTTATAATTAACCTTGACCCTCTGAATCGATCATCCTCATCCCTTAGGTCCGCAGAATTGACCTCTTTCTAAAATATTATGTGGTGGTGTCTATTCGATGGCTTTTGCTTGTTCTAAGATCACCCATTGAGGGGCACTGTAGACACTATAGTCTCTCCTTAGATCCCTATCATCTCCCCATTTCACTACAAACCCTAGGTCATACTCTGAGTACCGATCTAAAGGCCATCAGGCGCTCCCCAAGGCCCATTTGACTCCGATCAACTTCATCTTCAGAGTGAAATCTCTTTAAATATTCAAAGGTCACTGAATACCCTTTCCAACGGTCCACCCTGTGCATAAATCGTCATAACGGTTCAGACGAACGAACCATTTTACTAATAAAAATTAATCTAGAGGCCATTGGGAGCTTCTGGGCCCCGATTTGACCTCATTCACCTTCACTGTCAGAGTAAAATCTCCTTAAATCTCCGAAGTTCATTAAAACCCCTTTCCAAAGGTCCACCTCGTATGCAAAACTTCTTAATATTAGCTCAAATGAGACTGAATGAATCTTCAAAGGGAACTGAATACATTTTCCAATGGTCTAGCTCGTGTGAGATTCTGACTTAAGGTGCAGACGAACAATCTGTTTTACTCCAAGAGGTTACCGAGTGATTTCAAGCCCTAGATAATCAAGGTTAACTCTCTGATCAAAGCGAAGCTCTTTGGAATGTCTAGTTACATCGCCTAAAATTTCAAACATTCTACCCCATGTGCAATTATGACTTACCGTTTGGACGAACGATCCGTTTTCGTCCGACAATCTCCCGTCCAAAGGATCGATGTGCGCTTCTAAGCCATATTTGACCCAAAGTCAACTTTTGGACCCGGGAGCAATCCAAAGGACTCTTTAAGGTCTTCCAATTACTTTCTAACGGTATGCCCCCTGCATGATGTGGATAAATGTATTGCATTCTATAATTATTTTTTAAAACAAATCTGCATGAGACTGCCAATTGGCCGGTCCATTTCCCTGCCTATCGGTAGTGTGATAAGGGTTACCTACCAATTGGCAGGGCTAAGTCCATGCCAACCAACACCCCCTTACCCTATAAAAAGATGGCATAACCTCACTTTTAAAGCACACCTCAGATCCATCAGCATCACGGATCTAAAAAATATTCTCTTGTAATCAGCGAAGTTTGTTCATGTGAAATTTCATTCAAGCTTACATTCCCATCCTTTTCATACCCAATTTGACAAACTATCATTCTCTCTTATCCAACATTGATCTCACATTCAAGGGAGTTCATCCAAGATCAAAGATCAAGCTTCAAAGAAGGTCCAAGTCCTTCCCTCTCTCTTTAAATTTCTTATTTTTGGAATTAAATACATTAGGTTCATAATCTAGTTTTACTTTAGTTCATACACATTAACATCTTACATTTTTATTAGTATATTACACATACTTTATTTTCTATAAAAACCCCAAAATAAACAAAAGAGGGTTATGCCCCTAAATTTCAAATGGGAATATCCATCACATTTTTTCAAAACTAAAACACATTTTTCTACACATGCACATATAATAAAATCTCGTTCGAATCTATGGGATAAACCCCACCCTTATGCCATATGCAAACTACGTGGACTTTAATGCCTTTATGTGCTACGTAGGCATCTCGAATTAAAACCTAAGACTCAAGTCCAATTTTTCGATTTTCCAATTCTCCAATTTCTGCAAATTCATCATTTTCATATTTATCATATTCTTACATTACTATACATATTGTTGATATTAAGTCTAATTAATTAATCACATATAATGTTTTCAGTAAAAGAAAGAGAGTGAGGTTTTTAAAGTAATTCATCCTATGAACAAAAGCCTATGTCCATTGTACTTCTTATTTCCTGGTACTTCCCTTTTAATTACTTGCCCTTGACGAAAGGATTACAATGTATTTATAGCCCAATAGGGAGAAAAAGAGATGGAATATTAAAGTATGGAATGACTTTATAAATTAGGCATTTACATCAGTACAGAAGGTCCTAATGTTTCTGGTTGTTGTCATTTTGTTGATAGTGTTGGTCGGCCTACCTACTATTGGTCGGGCTTATTGGCATTGACCGGTATCACAGTATGATGGTCGGCATTCCAGGCCTTGGTCAGTGGTTATGCCTTGCTGATTAGGATTACTGCCACAGTGGATGACATGTGTCTATTTCTAAATGGTCCACGCAAGTGGGTAATTTTTGGTATCAACAGAAGCCCCCCAATGTTTCATGCTTGATTATTTCTTGAAAGTATGGAGAATTTAGTTTTGGTAGTAGCTCAGGCTACATTTCTTATGCTTGGTCGGTTGCCTACTTCCCACACTTGTAAAATTATTAGCTTTGCTGATGGCTTGTAATGCTGATGACATTTTTGTAAATATTCAAACTTGTAACGAATCGTTTTGGGGAAAATACGTCTTTTTCTGCTTAGCTGCCTAAATTTCAATTATCATTTCACTTTAATCATTACTTTCACCAATTTTTGAGGCAATCTATAAAAGGAAGTAAAATCTCGGTCATCTTTCACCTTAAACCTTATAAGTTTTTGATGCAATTTCTTGAGCTTTCGTGTGATCATTCTTCATGTCTTCTAGTTATTGTTGAATCCTTAAGTCTTTCTTTTTTTCACATCGAATCATGTTTTACATTGTTGTTTCTCTAGATGAGTTTAGAAAAGAATGGAACATACCAGATTGGGTAAATTTGGAGTTTCCCAATCCCCTTATAAACATTTTTCTTTGTCTGAGGGTCATTAGATCCCCTCCTTATTCGTTGTTGAATGCGTCTTTACCTTTCCCCCAAATCATTTTTGTCTAGAATTTTGTCAATATTTTGACATTGTACCATCTAAAGTAGCCCCCAATACTAGGAGGGTTAGCAATGGTGTTCATATGCTCAATCAACTCCATGGGATAGGTTGTTTTAATTTCTTATGTGACTTTATTAATAATTTTTCTGTTGAAGTTTTAATTAATCACTAGTTTCTTGTTTACTTGCAGTTGATAGGAAGATGAAGTGTCCCAAAGAAGGTGACATTAAGCTTAACGAGCTCAAGATTCTCCTGGGCCTTAATCACAAAATTGGCGAGGAACATACTAGGTTGGCATCATACTTGTCGAAATACAAGAGTTCTGCCACCTCCTTTGTTACCCATCCTTCTGCTGTTGCTCTTACCATTGTGCTTAACTTGGACCAGGACCCAGTATCCACTTCATCATGCAGTGGTGAAGTTATTATTGGTCCTTTTTCATCCTTAGACCCTGACCTTCCTCTTGTTGCTGCTATGGAAAAGAGGAAATTTCCCAATATAATGGGATATGTTACTTCTCTTGGCTCCACCAAATCTGCTACTGGTGGATCCACTAATAAAGAAGATGCTAGGAAGAAGACCCCAGCTAAGAAGGGTGAAGAGTCCCTTCTTAAACGTATAAGAAAATATCTTCCTTCTAGACTTGCTGAAGGAGCTGCTACTACTATTGACCAACAGAACTTGGTCGATTTAACTGTTGTTGACATTGGTCCTACTATGATCATAGGTCCTGGGTTAGCCAGGCAATTAATAAAGTCTGGTACTTTACAAGATCATAGGGGTGTTGCCTCTTCCATGCCCCATTTGAAAATTTCTAAAAGGGCTGCTAAAACTCTTACTATTTCGTACTTGTACTTTTTTATTGATTTCTTACATTAATTTAGACTCTTTTTTTTTGCATTTCTCGGTTGATTTCAACGAGATGTTGGAGAAGGATGATGCACTTCGCTCTTCTTCAAATGACACAGAAGAGGCTTTCGAATGCCTGAAGAAATCCTTCCCTGACTCCCAACAAGCATTGGCAAATGAGAAATAATCTTAGGAGAACAAAATAAAAATTGTTGAGGATGCTCTGAAGAATGCTGAGAATGACGTTGTTGCAGCTCAGAGACGATTCTTTGAGTTGGAGAAGAACTTGGTTGCTGAGAAGTCCAATAGGTTGAAAGATAGAGAGGATTCTTTCAACAAGGGATGGGAAAGGACATAGCAGTTTCTTCTATCCAGATTGAGTATGTGAAGAAAAAGTGTTATAAGGACGCTTGGTCGACAGCACTTAGTGAGGTTGGTACTCCTCAAGAGTATGAGCTATTCCTCAGACATGGCCCTGGTTCCCCACTAAACTTGGATGATGAAGTGGAAGATGATATGGGGTCAGAGGATTCCACCCTTGTTCTGGAACCTGCAGCCGACCAACTGCAGATAGTTGTTGAGTCTTCTCTCCCCACCACTTTCGAGCAAATCACCCCACCCATTCCTGTCTCCAATCAAGTTGAAACTTCTACTCATAGATATAAGGTGTAGACTTGCTCGACAATCAGCCTTTTTCCTTTTTTTCTTCATTTCTTTTTTATTTCATTTCAATGTATTTTTAACCTTACTTTTATCAATGAAAATGACTATTTTTTGTATTTGTGCTTATCTTTTTTTTATTACCACTTCAAACTCTTTATTCTATTGTTGATAGGGGATTTATTTACTCTTTATAGTTTATGGCCAAAACGGATCAACTTTCCTCTACTAACTTTGAGCTACTCAAAAGATGCAATGATCTTTTCAAAGCTGGTCATGTGACATTATCTGAGGAAGATCTGTTAAAGTTTCTTGGTGACGACGTTTCAGACCAAGCCAAGGAAGCTTACATGTACCCGAAGTGTCTTCTTGATTGGTCAGTAGCTAATAATGTAGTTTACATTGAAATGATTGAAGACCTTCAAGAAGACCACAAAGAAGCCAGGTCTCTCGTGCATGCTGATTATAAGGAGAAGTATAAAGCTTTAAGTGAATCTTAGGGTTTCAAGGGAAAATTGGAGAAATATGCCTCTTCTTTTAGGAAGAAAGAGTTTTTTCTTAAGTGTGAAGTGGATGAGGCTAGGGCTATTGCCAAACTGTTGGAGGACGAACATAACAGTTTAAGATAGGAGCTAAAATCTTTGAACTAATTTGAGGGAAGAACTCGAGGCTCTGAAAAAATCTAAACCTTAAACCTCCTCTCGATCAAGGGAAAGGCCTGGCTGAGCTATAACTGATGAAAGCATGACCCAATAGACACTTGCAAATCAGGATACACAAATAAAGGCCAAGAATTTAGCCATTGCTGAGATGTCCCAAGAGATCCAAACCCAAGGCGATCAACTTGCCCCCCCCCCCCCCCCCCACTCCTCTCAACTGCAAATAAAGGATGGACTGCTGAAGAAACTGCAACTCCAAGTTGAGAGGTTAACTTTCTAGTTTTACAAGAAACCTAGAGAAGTTTGGATGGAGGGGTACAAATAGGCTCTTGGTCATTTTGATGAACGCTTTAGTCAAGATCAGTGCGAAGGATATAAATGGACTAAATCAATTTTCTAACAGTTATGAAGGTTGATTAGGACAGTAGACTATGGTGTTGGAGTGATCCACGTCTTTTGGAGTCAAGATCCTCCTTTTAAATTGGATGTCAGCTGGATCCCTGTAAGAACCATTCCTCAATGTCTGATCTTCAAACACTTAGGGGATTATGGTCTGCATGATGCGCTAGAAATAGTTCAACCTCCTCATCTGTTAGATGCCCCGAGCAACGGTAATAGGAGAATTCTTCAAGATTTCAACTTCATTAACTCCCCATACACATTGGATGATCCTCCAGCAGGCATGGAACCAGCACCGAGCTCCTCTAATGCTAAACGAAAGCGTCCAGTAGAATAATCTTGAGCATAATTTGACACTGTAATTCAATTACAAATAATATTTTCATGTAATCATCATTTACATGAATGAAAACTATTTGATTAATGTATCTTGTCAATTTCTATATGTGAATGACCTTTTGTTTCATTAGTTCCATTAATACACTTAGGCATTTGTCCAAATTTAGTACCAATTACCAATGAGATTATCATAGGTTCTATTGATATACTTAGATTTCTAGGTTTGGTATCAGTTACCTTTGATGTGATCATATAGGTTCTACTACAACACTTAGATTTAAATCCAAATTTAGTGCTAGTTACCCATGGCATTTCCATAGGTTCTACTAATGCACTTAAATTTTTAGATTTAGCATTAGTTACTAGTGGTGACCAGGAGTATGTGGAATATCTGTCTACATTCCTATTTAGGAATCTTCACAACGTTCTTCCTCCATTTTCCCTAGTTTAGATAAAACTTGTTGATTTTTATCCAGAGTTTTATCCCTGATTATGTTAACCAGGTATTATTGAGGACTGAAAGTCCCATCTTAACTTGGGTTTTTGTATGCTGTTTTGTATGTTGCCGATCAACTTTCTCTTGTGTTGACCAACTTTGGAATGGTGCCAATCAACTATGTGGTTGTTGTTTTGAGCTTTGTTCAACTATGTGGTTGTTGTTCCAAGTATGTTTTTGTTATTCCGATCAAGTTTTGCATGTTTACCGAACTTTTGCATGTTTACCGACCAAGTATGTGGTGATGTGTATCATAAGTACTCCCAAAAAAATTGAAAAATGGAGGAAATCATCATTTTATTGATACTGTAGTGACATGATTACAAAGATTTATCTCATTACATTAATGGTAATATTTCCTAAGATGCTCGGCATGCTAAGGATTTTTGAACTATTCTCCTTCCAGAGTCTCAATTATGTAAGTACCAGGTCGGACAACTGTTGAGATACGATATGGCCCATGCCAATTGGCTTCAATTTTGTTGGTCTTTTCAATCACCTTCTTCAGCACATAATCCCCTTCCTTCAATTTGGTCGGCTTCATCCTTTTATTATAAAATGGCGTTGTTCATTATTGTTATATAGCGTTTCTCAAGGCTGCATCCTCGTGTACTTCCTCCAGCGTGTCCATGACTAATTTTTGCATTAAATCATAAATAGCGGAATTAAAATTTAACTCTCAATGAGTTGTCAAACCCAGTTCAGTTGGTATCACTGCTTCAGTTCCAAACGCCAGCATGTATGGTGTTTGTCCAATAGTAGTCCTTGGAGTTATTCGGTATACCCATAAAATGGAGTGTAGTTTATTAATCCAATTTCCTTTAGCCTTATCAAGTCTTTTCTTTAATCTATTAAGCAGAGTCCTATTTATCACTTCAGTTTTCCCATTGCTTTGATGATGACCTAGAGCAGAGTGCAGCTTTTGAATGTTTGATTGGGCACAATAGGACACAAATTCTCTATTATCAAACTGTGTGCCATGGTCTATGATGAGGGCGTTAGGCAAACCATATCCCAAAATGATGTTTTTCAGATAAACTGGTAGACCTTTTCATAGGGCATGCCTATCAATAGTTCTACCTCAACCCATTTTTTGAAATAGTCTATAACCGGACCAAGTACTTGAATCTTCCTTAGGTGGTCGACAGTAGCCCGACTAAATCTATTCCCCACATAGCGAGTGGCCAAGATAAGGTGATTGGAGTAAGAGTATCCTGTGGAGTTTTATGAATGCTACAGTACCTTTGGCACTTGTCACATCTCTTGGCGAAAGTTGTACAATCTTCCCTCATAGTTCGCTAATAGTATCCCTGGGTATTAATTCGCTGTAACAATGATCTTATTGACACATGACCCCGCAAGACCCTTTATGAACTTCTTCAATCAAGTCTTGAACCTCCATTGGATGGACACGGCACTGTAAAATAGTTGTTAATCCTTTCCTGTGTAGTACTTCTTTTTCTAGCACATATCTTGTTGATTTATACTTGAGCTGTTTAGCCTCGATTGAATCTTCTGGCAAGATTCCTTTTTCAATGTAAGATTGGATGGGATCCATCCAAGATATCTACTGTGATGAAATTAATCATTAAGTCTTCATCAATACTCATGTTGGACAAAATTTCAATGGGAATAGTTCTTCAGAGCTCAATTTTGGTGGCTAATGCTAGTCAAGCAAGTAAATTATCTCGGGTGTTTGCCAATCTTAGAATTCTGCTCACCGAAATAGCTTGCAATTTGGTTATGACTTCCACTCCCTTGGCAAAGTATCTTATCATTAGATCTCTTTTGGCTCCATACAAACTCAAAATTTGATTCACCACTAATTGAGAATCACTGTGTGCCTAATCTAGACTTAAGACCACAATGAGAGCTTCATACTCTACTTCAAAATTTGAGGCCTGAAACTGGAATCGTAGAGCATATTCAATATATATTCCATCGGGAGTATTGAGTATTATACCTGCTCCACTTTCTGTTGCACAAGATGATCCATCTATATACAAGCTCCACATGGGGATGTCATCATCAAACGCTTGGTTTGATAATATCCCATGATGGAATATTTTACTCCCTTCTTACTCATATCTTTTGGACATCTCTTCTGCTCTGGTGGACATATCTAGGAGGTCGACAGATGGTCTTCTCGGGGTGTTGGTTATTGATGAAACTAGTTGGGTTGTCCCCCATTTGGATTTGCTCTGCCCAAGTTCTTTGTTGCTCGAGAACCTCCAAATAAGTGAATTCAGTAATAAAATTTTCCACAGCTTGACCTTTTAATAAGGACCTTGGCTCATACACTATATCATATTGCCCCAGTTCTACAGCAGAATACATTAATCTTTCATACTTCTCAGGTTTTTACAAGAATCCTCGAAGAGGCATGTCAGTGTACACCATAATAGGATGGGCTTGAAAATAAGGTTCTATCCTTCTCGTTGCCTTAATAAACTCTAGCCCTAATTTCTCCAGGCATGGATATCTAATTTTTTCTCCTCATAAGGCTTTGCTCGTGTAGTATACAGGCTTTTGAACCCCATTATCTTATCATATCAAAGCAGAACTCATAGCTGACTCAAAGACGACCAAGTATAAGTATAACTTTTCTCCTAAAATTGGTTGGGAGAGCAATAGGGGTGATCTCAAATACTTTTTCAACTCTAAAAAAGATTTCTCGTATTCATCGTTCCATTCAAAACTCTTCCTCAACACTTTAAAGAATGGAAGACACTTGTGAGTAGTTTGGGACACAAATATGTTCAAGCCTGCTACTTGCCTAGTTAGCCTTTGCACCTCCTTCTTGCATGTAGGGGACTGCATTTTAATCAATGCCTTGATCTTGTTTGGGTTTGCTTCAATTCCTCTCTAGTTTACTATGTACTCGAGAAACATTCCTTCCTAAACACCAAATATGTACTTGGTCTGATTTAAATTCATTTGGGGCTTCTCTAGTTAATCAAAGGCTTGGTTAAGGTCGACAATGTGATCAGATTATTTTTTTCTCTTCGTCAGCATAACATCTACGTATACCTCCATGTTTTTGCCTACATGTTCCTTAAAGACTTTTTTCATCAACCTCTAGTAAGTATCACCTGCATTTTTCAAACCAAATGGCATAACATTATAGCAATATGTTCCTCGAGGAGTAACGAAAGAAGTGCTTTCCTTGTCTTCGATCTTCATCTTGATCTGGTTATAACCAGACTATGTAGGTTGTAAAGTAACCCAATCCCGCCTACTGGGATAGCCATAGCAGGAACAACATGGAAGAATCATCTTTATCCACACACGATGATTGAGTTAATTTTCCCCTGCCCCTATCAATATTTTATTAAGAAATAAGGGGGTGGCTATCCCGATCATGATTTTCCTACCCCGAAAGGGAAATGTCCTTCCATTTTGGTCCAGTTGTGGGTGAGGAGGGATTCGAACCCCCGACACAGTGGTTCATAGCCACGTTCTCTAATCCTCTGAGTTATATGCCCCACCCCTCCACTGGATCTGTTCTTGGGAGTACCCTAAAAAAAAAGGAACCTTTCATCTCCCCATCCATTTCGGGATGCTCTGAGGTAACATTAATAAGTGGATCAATCCTAGATAAAGGAAATCGGTCCTTTGGGGAATCTTTATTCAAATTTGTAAAGTCCACACACATCCTCCATTTGTTATTTTTCTTTTTGACCATAACCACATTGGCCAACTAACCTGGATATTTGACATCTTCAATGAATGAGGCTTTTTGAAGTTCCTTTACCTCCTCTTGGATATCTTAGTTCTTCTCGGGGCTAAATACTCTACGCCTTTACTTTACTCGCTTGGCATCCTTGTTAACATTGAGCTCATGAAAAAAAAATTAGGATCAATCCCAGGCATGTCCTCATGACTCCAAGCGAGCACGTGCTTTCTCTATCTCAGGAACGTCACTAGATCCTATTTAAGAACATGATCCAGTGTTGTTCCTATTTGAGTAGTTCATTCCAGCTTATCATCATCTATAATAATGCCCTACATTTCTTCTACTATCTGACCTATCACCAATTATGATTCTTCCCTCGGATCTAAGGTTTCAACCTCAGATTCATAATTGGGCTCAGTGGTGTCCAGTTGGTAAGTTGTGGTCTTTTTCTTCATTTGTTCCAGATCCTCTTTCTCGGCAGAAGAGTAATAGCATTCCCAATCTACTTTCTGGTCGCCTTTTACCATTATTACACCTAAGTTGATCGGGAACTTCAAACATTAATGGACTGTATATGGTACAAATTCAAATTTCTTCAATCACACTCTTCCCATAATCATATTGTAGGTAAAATGAACATTTTTCCATTATAAAAAACATACTTCCGGTTTGATTCAATGCTTGCTAGCGAGGTGCCGATCTATTTAATTCTTGCCAGCAAGGTGCCGATCAACACTTCCAGTTTGATTATGCCTAATGGAAATACTTTTTTATCCAGAAAAGCCTATTAAAGTCCTGTGTAAGGTTCTTATAGGCTGAGCGTCAAGTTCTGACTGTCAAAGCAAGGGTAAAACATGATGTCCGTTGAGCTACCGTTATCAACCAATAACTTAGAAATAATTATATCTTGCCTTCTGAATTTGATTACTAAGGGGTCATCATGGGGGTATAGTACACCTGAAAGGTAGATTTTAAGAAAGCCAATCACCAACTTATCTTTATTAATCTTCCTTGTCTAGATTAATTCTCTAGATAAAGTATCAAGCTTGAGCCTCATTGAGGTAAGATTTTCTTTCAGTAATACAATCCCCTCCTTATGCATCTCCACATATAATCATTTGACCATCAAACGGTCCAAAACTAAGCAGGAATACCTCACTAACTGGTTGGTTGGTCCTTTTAGGTAGATCAGGGTCATTGTCATGATTATCTTCATGAGTTCTCTTTTTCTCATCCCTAGGATTGCATGGAGACTTTGACCTTCGTCGAGCTCCACTATTATCCCGCCGATCAACAAATTTGTCTAGCTTTCCTCTTTGAATAAGTGCTTTAATTTCATTCTAAAGAGAAATGCAGTGATATGTCGTATGCCCATGATCCCTGTGAAATTCATAGTATTTGGACCTATCCCTCTTTCCAGCAGGTGCTCTCAGCTTTTCAGGCCAATATACCTCCTTGCTATGATTTATTTCCTTTAAGACATGATGGATGCCCATTTTTAATGGAGTGTAATTGTGGTATTTCTTTAGTCTATCAGTATTCCCATTTTTTTTAATTACCTATGCTCCTTATTCTCTTTCTTCTCCTTTTTATCAGTTTGGCTTTCAGTCTTTACTCTTGAATTTTATTTGGCTGCCATGGCTTCCTCGGGGTTCATTATCTTGGTTGCCTTTGCCATCAATTATATCATTGTCTTTGGAGGATCTTTTTCAAGTGTGTAGTAAAGCTTCTCGGGAATAAATACACTCATGAGGGATGTAATAGATGTTTTCTCCTCGCAATTAATGACTTTTAACTTCTCTTTTTTTAAAACGATTAATATAATAGCTGGTACTCTCTCTTACCCTTTGCCTTACGCTTAGTAAATGAGCTACTCTTTTCACTGGTTTGGATCCAAAGTAGAAGTTACCAATAAATAGCTCAGCGAGCTGGTTGAAACTAGAAATTTGTCACCGAGGAAAGATATTTTACCAAATTTAAGCAGGCCTTGTAATTATTCCTGAAAATGACCTGCATCTCATTTCGTTAGGAATATCATAAATATTAAATGTTTCTTAGTACTGCTCTATATGAAGAACATGATATGTTTTCCCATCATACTTTGGAGTAACCACATGAGCTTTAAACCTTAAAGGAGTACGGAAGTCTACAATAACTTTAATAAAAGGGGATCCTTTCACAAAACTTCGTTGCAAAGGGTTTTTTGCCTTCACCATTTCTCCCAACCTATCTTCTAATCATTGAATAGATCCCTTCCATGCATTATTACTAGCATTAGATTTATGTGTTATAGCTCAGCTATTACGATCAACTTTTTGTGTTGAACTCTCATCCTGTAAGGTCTGTTTGGCACGAACAGATCATCGGGCATCTGATCTGGATTAGGCTGAGCCTTCACATGATCGGCTAGTCATCAAGAATTTATTGACAAGCCCTTGTAATATTTCTATTCCTCTTGGGTCCCAGACGATCAAAGGGATATGCTTTACTCAACCTTTCCAACACACTCAATCTTTCAGGAGCTAAATATTGTCTATTATATGGTTCTGAAGTTCTAAGTGAAGAACTTATTCCTCGATGGTAGGACATATCTATAGTAGTCCTAGATTGGCTATGCCTAACGTTTCTTGGAGGTGATGATGGCATATTTCCATGAGTAGACAAGGCAGGAGATCCATCTTGTAGTGTTTGGGCTAATTGCCTAATGGTATCTTGCATAACCTATTATTCTCTAGAAAGGATAACCAGGATTCCCATCAGATCATTGTTTTTTGGTGGAGTAGATGGAATAGGAGGAATGCCATCATTCCTGGTGCTTAATTCAGGAACATCAGTCAAGTTGAGTGAAAAATATTTAATAATACGTTTTTCATAGATAGTACCAATCTGTTGATGTAAAAAATTAGACTAGGTCTAATTAATTAATCACGAATAATATTTTAAGTAAAAGAAAGAGACAGAGGTTTTTCAAGTTGTTCGGCCTATGTATAAATGCCTACGCCCATTGTGCTTCTTATTGCCTAGTATTTATCTTTCAATCACTTGCCCTTGACGAAGGGATTACAGCGTATTTATATCCCAGTAGGGAGACAAAGAGATGGAATGTTAAAGGATGGAATGCCTTTATAAATTAGGAATTTACATCAGTACAAAAAGTCCACAATGTTTCTGGTTGTTGGGGTTTTGCTGATAGTGTTGGTCGGCCTCCCTACTGTTGGTCGGTATCCCAGTATGATGGTCAGCATTCCAAGCCTTGGTCAATGGTTATGCCTTGCTGAATAGGATTATATGTGTATATTTCTAATTGGTCCACGTAAGTGGGTAATTTTTTGTATCAACACATATTATATTTGTGATCTTTGTTAGCATTTTATCCAACACATATTATCGTTCCATCATAACGATCAATATCACGATAAACACTTAAAATCATATTTTATGTAGAATATTTTTGGAACATTCCTATGGATGAACTCACTCTATCTCTTCTATGGTATGAGTTGGGCGATTCCAATCTCCATTATATGTACACGCACACACACTTCATGGAGAAACAAAGGAAAATAATAATAAAATCCCGTGAGAGAGACAAAGGGAGGGATGGGTGCCCAACACCTCTCCATTTCGTAACTTAGCTCCCCCCCCCCCCCCCCCCCAAACCCTTCGAACTATTGGTTTTGTAAGCATAAGTTTGTCTGTGATTCTGCTCTCTCGAGGTGACGTTATGTTCTTTTTCCTGTTTTGTGAAAAATAGGCTGGCGACTCCATATCTTTACATTCACCCCACATCGACAACAGCCGAAGCATTCCTAGATTAAAAAAGGGCACAAGACCTTTTCATCCCCTATTTTCCTTCCCCGACCCCTATTCTTGGGAAGACAGAGAAATGGGAGAGAGAGGTAGGACAAGAATAAATCTAGATGGCCACAAGTACAAAGCCCAAAATATGTTCATCCAGTGAGTTACAAATGGATGTTTGTAATTGTGGGGTCTAAACCATAATTAATCCCAATTCTTGTCGGCCCAAGCAGGTCTAATAAAGTTTTATGCTAGTCCAACCCAATTCATCAATAAGAAAGATTGGTATAATCATTTATAACGTGGATAAATATAAAGTAGTTATCACTTAATGAGCTCATATGGATTACTTACAATCTTGAATGAGATGATCAGGAATCACCATGTGTGCCAATAGAAAGCCAAGGGAGTTCCTTGAATAATTCAACTGCTTTAGTTTTACAAGACTATAAATACAGCCCACACCCCAGGGCCAATGGGGGTGTAACTTTTGAACTTTGAGAGATATAATTAAAGCCCAATGACCTCTCTATGGATGTTAGGAACTTTCTGAACCACGTATATTTGTGTGATGTGTGACATTTGCATGCTTTTCATTATTTCATTTCTGGAATTCATTAATTATGATTAATTGCACTCATAATTGGCACCGTCGGTGGGAATCAATTTTCTTTCTACGAAAGCAATCCCTATAAAATAATATCTACGATGTCCCACCACCCAACTAGTTCACCCCAACTTGGTGACTTGCGAGTTTACCTAGCTCCACTTAGGAACACGTCCAAAGTTCGCCAAGATGGGAACCTAAGATTTTGTCCAGAGCAATAATTGTTCAAGGAAATCCATGGGTAGCGTAGATCAATATATGAAGCAAGGATTCAATAGAAAGAGGAGGCAAATCATCTTAAGATTGAGGAGAATTCTCACCTCTAAAGGTAACTAGAGAAAATGGAGAGAGAACTCCTCCCCGAAAACCAAAAATGTTGTGGTCGGACTCCTAGCCCTCAGGCGAGTAAAATTCACAACTGAGGAAGGACCACTAGGCGTGATCAAGAGCGTTCAAAACATGGGAGTCACCTAGGGAGGCTCCATCAAGATAATGAGCACCACTGGGATGATATAAGGATTTTGATCCATAGGGAAATGGACTAGCACCCAGCTCATCGAGAATTTATGTACAAAAGATCTAGAAAAGAGAGACCTAATTATCCAGATGAAGTCTCCTTTCTCAAGGGATATTATGGAGAATGAACCCCCGAATAAGTTTGCAACACCCACATTCAAGATCTACGATGGAAAAATAAACCCTATAGATCATGTTCAGTAATACAGGCATGCCATGACCTTATGGAGTCACAGAAAATCTCGAATGTGTCGTATTTTCCCCTCCATCTTGGGTGATGTCACCCAGAAGTGGTTCGAGAGGCTTCCTCATAAATCTATTAAGAGATTTAAGGTCCTCACCGAGGCCTTTACTTATCTCTTCATAACTAGCATCTCTCATCCAATGAGGATGGATTCACTACTCATAATGAGGAACAAGCCACTAGAGACTCTACATGAATATGCTAAGCATTATCAGAGATGTTCAATTAAGTGGAAGACTACTCGGAGTAGTTTATCATGGCATCTTTCAAAACTGGTTTACCCCTAACTCTATGATGAATGAGTATCTCACTAATAAGGAGGTTGATACCATTGATGATCTTACGTCGCGTATTGAAAAGTACACCAAGGTGGAGGATGTGGTCCATACCAGCAAGACAAAAACTAATCTCGCTAAAGCAAACAAAGGGAGTGATAAAGAGAACAATCCCAATAAGGGGAACAAGAAGAAAAATGATGCCAAGAATGGGGGCAAAGCAGATCCATCCAAAGCTTTCCAAGCCATCGGCACGAAATAACCAAATTATAAGATCCTAGGGAAGATCAAGGACCAATAATTTCTCAAGTGGCCACAAACAACTAGAGGTGATCCGATCGAGAGGAACAACACACTCTGATGTGCGTTCCAAAATGAAAATGGACACAAAATAGAGAACTGTAAGGCATTAAAATCTCACTTAGAAGAGTTGAATCAGGTGGGTCATTTGAATGAGTACGTAGATAAAAAAATTATTCAGATCGCTGTTAATAGCAACCAAAAAATAGATAACTTCCTAGATAATGAGGCATAACATGATTTTGTAGTGATACAAGGGGCATCCGAACTCAAGAACATCCAGGAAAATGCAGTTCAGATATAACTTAAAAAGGTCACAACTGTAATGGACGCCTTCCAGATAGATACTGCAAAGAGCCAAGATGGTAAGCGTAGCAAACTAGAGGATATGTATTACAACAAGCACATTATGTTTATGGAAGAATATTTGGTCAAGGTGAGAACTCCACACCACGACGCATTGATAATCACTCCGAGGATTATAAACTAGGATGGGGAAAATTTACTAGTGGATCAGGGATGTTACTCAAAGGTGATATTCCTGTAACTCTTCTACAAGATCAAGATCAAAATATCTGACTTGAAGGAAGCAACTATCCCTTTAGTCGGTTGCACAGGAAAAATAACCAAATTATTGGGGAAGTTAGTCTTTCTGGTAAGGGTAGGGAATATGTCAAAGATCAATTAATTCCTGGTGGTGGATATTGATTCTCCCTATCAAGCCATTCTCGACAGAGGAGCTTCATGCCATGAGAGATATCCCTTCAACTTACCACTAAAAACTTAAGTGCGTCACAGATCGGGGGCATAATGAAGGTAAGAAGTGAACAAGTCATTGATCGAAAATGCTACATCGCTGCTATTAGGCCCAAGCATGAGAAAAAGAAAGACAAAGAGGTTCTTCTAGAGGTTACCTAAGATGGGGACACCCTTTCAAAATAGAAAATATGGCATACCCAACCAAGGGTGGAGGAGATCAGGATCCACCCCGCTGATAGGGTCCTTGAAAAACTAAAAGAGGTTACTTTTAATAAAAGTTGACTAGAGAAAAAGTTCTTGATTAATACAATACTCGCCAACCTTGAGATAAAGGAGTCGATCACCTTTCTGAAGCACAACCTTAATGTATTTGCATAATAGACATATGATATGATGGGGATTAATACCATGATCACCTGTCACCATCTTCACGTATATTAGGCATTCAATTCGATCGTACAAAAGGCTCGTCGAACAACACTAAAAAGTTAAAGTGGTAGAAAAGGAGTTAGCGAAACTTCTGGAGGCAAGGTCCATCAGAGAAGTGCAATTTCCAAATTGGCTCTAGAATCGAACCATAGTTCATAAAAGCAACGATAGCTGGAGAGTCTGTATAAACTTCACCGACCTCAATAGACATTTTCCCCTTCCAAAGATAGATCAACTGTCAATGCCACTACAGCCCATGAGCGAATGAGTTTTCTAGATGCTTACTCTAGGTATCACTAGATTCCTCTTTTTGTCCACGATTAAAACAAGACTTCATTCATAATTCCACTGGGTTTGTATGTCTATAAGACCATGCCTTTTGACCATGAGAATGCTAGAGCCACATACTAGAGACTGATCATAAAGATGTTCGAACAATAAATGGGGTAAATGATGGAAGTATACATAGACGATATGCTTGTCAAAAGTAAACGCAAAGGATACCATCCTGAAGACCTAGCCAACACGTTTGAGATCCTCCAGTGAAGTGAATGAAGCTCAATGCAAGAAAATTCTCATTATAGGTCCAGTCAGGTTAATTTCTAGGTTACCCGGTAAGGAAAAGTTGAATTGATGCAAATCCTTCTCAAATTGAGACCATCAACATTGTCCAGCCTCCTAGGATGTTGTGCGAGATCCAAAAGCTCATCGGGATACTGGAAGCACTTAACCACCTCATCTCGAAGTCATCATACCATTACCGACCATTTTTCTAGCTCCTCAAGAAAGAGAAGGTCCTCCCCTAGATTGACAAATTCTTAAGGGCTCTAGAAGAAATAAATTCTAGCATGAGAAAATCTTCGTTACTGGTAATCCCCAATTAAGAGGATCCTCTTTACCTCTACCTTGCAGTTTCAAGCCACGCAGTCAGTTTAGCCTTGGTCCATGAAAAATAGGCAAGACAATTTCCCATTTACCATGATAGAAAAATTCTCCTGGATGGTGAGAAGCATTACTTATTATTGGAAAAGTTGTCTTACGCACTGGTGATATCTTCCCGGAAGCTCAAAACCTATTTTGAGTCCCACTTCGTCACTATTATCATTTCATTCCCTCTTAAAGCTATTTTCTTCAAAGGCAAACTTTCTGGGTGCATGTTAAATTGGTTGGTAGAACTTGGGAGATTTTAGATCCATCTTCGACTAAAGGCAGTAATTAAGGGGCAAATATTGGATGACTTCATAGCAAAGTTTATAGGGGAAGACCCTACCAACCAACAGATGGTCGAGAAGTCAAGAGAACACAAGCAGGACCACTATGAGAGTTGAACGTTATACGTGAACGGTGCCTTAAACACCAAGGGAGAAGGACCTAAAAGGTAAGCTAGATATATATAACACATGCTTGGCATAAAGGAATTAAAAATTGTAAAAATCTTGTATTAATTTAACTATGCGATAATGCCTGATTGTAGATTATTAAAAGATACCAATTTCAAGAGCTACTACAAATAGTACAAAAATTATTATGACTATTTGTGGTCGGGTGTCCAAGAATTATGCAATCGTCCTACTTCGAGTATCATTAGGATTTAGTTGGTACTCATTGTTGCTGTCATGACCTTCCAAGTAGTTCTCAGCAAGTTGGAGAGGAATGGCATCTAGAGGGACCCATTTCTTATCACACCCAAAAGGAGGTCACTTATATGTCGGACAATTAACACAACACATGTACTAAGGTTGAGACTCCTCGGTCTCCTTTAATACTTTAAAGATATTTAACTAGACATTCTTATAGGCTATGTCATGATCCTCTTGCAGCCTTACTATGGCATCATGCCATCCTTCATTATAACTAACTAACCAGGTTGCTCCGGGGCCTATCCCCAATAAGTATTGAAGCTTTTTCACATCATGGCTAAGTCCCAACACCATAACATTAGCTCTTTGTACATTTCCCCCAGAGTCGGAAAAATTCTTCTTGAGATCAACATTCTCGGACTGGATTAGGGTGTGAACCTCCCCTAAATCCTTTTCCCTAGTGAGTTGGGTTTTCAAGTTATTTATTTCTTCCTGCATCAAGGAGCCCGCGCCTTCCAAGTCCTTCAAATCATTATTCAACTTAAAAACTAAGTTAGATTGGTCCTTATAAGCCTTAGTCAACTTCTTTAAGGCTTTATGGATGGAAAAAAATGCTCGGTGAGCCTGAGCACTTATGTTATGTCCAAGAAAATTATTAAAGTTTCCACTAGTATTGGTGTACTCCAAAAGAAACGGAGTTGATCGTGGGTGATCACCACTAGCAAGATACGTTCTTACTCTCCAAGCTTTCAAAAGCTCAGCGTTGTTTATATGGATCACAAAAGGCTCCTTTTTCTTCCTGTGGTCTGTTCATAAATAAAATAAGAAACATTTTCAGCAATAGCAATTCAAAATTCAACAAAACAAAAGAGGCAAGCATTAACATATGCCCCCCCCCCCCCCCCCCCACACACACACAAAAAGTTGTGCAGTGTATTGCCCTTGAGGAGAGGTGGACGTTGCCAATTTCTAGCAATGAAATCCTGATCCCAATATCCCTTATTGGAATGAGGTAGGTTTACAACAAGGACTCTATTACCCTTCCTCACCTTTAAATATACAAGGTCATTAGTAATATGGGACCAAGAATAACAATATCTACTCTCTGGGATGCCAAGGTTAGTCCCATAAAGCTCATTAATTATATGAAACCCATTAACAGTATGCCATGTATTGGGAGCACATTGAGTTGTGTGTATATATATATATCCCAAAGTACTTGTCATTCCCCCTATACCACTTCTAGGTATGAATCCAGTCCCCCCCCTATAATGGAATTGCATTTCTAGGTATAGGGGCACATTCAATTGTATCCTAAGGAGGAGTAGAATAAGTCTTCCTAAAATCCTATAGATTTTTCCCATGAAGGGTCTTCACCATTTTCAAAGAGACATAGAAAAACAACAGAAGAAATGAATAGGAAGTAAGTTTCAAAGAGTAAAGACACAACAACAAGAGGAGTAGAACTTACAGAGTAGATGAACATGAATAATAAAGCTCTAAAGTCCTTATATGTATCAAAAATTTGGAAGCAAATAACATTTGAAAAATGTGTATAGCAATCATAAGGAACTAAGATCAAAATGAGTTCTTGGTGTTTCATCTTTCCTGGTGAGTATCGTATGCTTTTTAATTTCCACAAATTTACAAGATTGACCTGTTGGCAAACCTCATCAAAATTGGATCAGTTAATGGGCCTTTAATAGATTCAAAATTCTCTGGTCCAACTCTAGCCTAAATTTGGCAAGGAATTTGAGGGGCAATTATGGGGTCCAAACCATAATTAAGCCTAATTCTGGCCTGCTCGAGCAGGCCCAATAAAGTGCCACATCAGTCCAAACCAATCCATCAATAAGAATGGGTGGCACAAGAATTTATCAGGTGGATAAATACGAAGTAGTTATCACTTAATGAGCTCATATCAGTTACCTATAATATCGAACGAGATAATCAAGAATCAACATGCAAGATAATATCAAGCCAAGGGAGTTTCTTGAACAACTCAACGGTTTTAGTTTTGCAAGACTATAAATACAGCCCACACCCCAGGGCCAAGGGGATGTGACTTTCTAACTTTGAGAGATATAATAAAAACACAATGACCTCTCCATGGACGTAGGCAATTTGTTGAACCACATATATTTGTGTTTCGTGTGACATTCATATTCTCTTTCATAAATTGCTTTCTAAAATTCATTACTTGTGATTTATTGCACTCACAGTAATAAAGCGCAATGAGAAAAAATAAAATACTCAATATAAAGCACGACTTATGGCATAAGGTTTCCTATAGAAAACTGGGATTTGTTATGATGAAATATACTCCCCCATTATGGATGATATAATTTGAGATATCTAATTAGTTTAGTGGTCTCTGAAAATCTTGATATGCGACTTATTGATGTTGTGAACGCATATTTATAGGAGGACTTAGTCACGAAAATTTATATGAAAATACCTTAAGGATTTTTTTTCTAAAAGCAAAGCCAATGAGTACGTACTCAATTCTACTACGACATTTATTGTATGGCTAAAGCAATCTGAAAGAATGTGGTACAATCGTCTTAGTGAATACTTGTCTAAGGAAGGGTATGAAAATAATCCAATTCTCCCATGTATTTATAAATAAATATCCAATAGGATATGTGATAGTAGCAGTTTATGTGGATGATATTAATTTGATCGGGACAACAAAAGATCTCGAGAAAACTACTTACTATTTGAAAAAGGAATTTGAGATAAAAGACCTCGGGAAAATGAAATTTTGTCTTGTCCTATAGTTCGAGAGGAATTTTAGTGGAATTCTTGTCCATTAGTATAATTATACGAAAAAAAATCTTGAAAAGATTTGGGATGGACATAGCACATCCACTAAGCACTCCCATGGTCGTCCACTCCTTAGACCTAAAGAAAGATCTATGCCATCCTAAAGAAGATAATGAGGAAATATTGGGTTGAGAATTACCCTATTAAAGTGCAATTGGTGCATTATTATACTTGACACAATGCACTAGATCTCATTCTCTCTCAACTTGCTTGCTAGATATAGTTATGAACCCATAAGATTAGTATGAAACTTATCCAAAGATATCTACAAGGAACCATTTATATGGGCTTATATTATTCTGACTATTCTAATGATTATGATTTTGGAGGTTATATAGATTCTGGATACCTCTCGGATCCTCATAAAGATCGATCCCAGACAGTTTATGTATTTCTTAGTTGTAATACTGATATTTCTTGGCGTTCTACTAAACAAACTTTAGTAAATACTTCTTCAAACCACATTAACATTCTAACACTTCATGAAGCTAACCGTGAATGTGTGTGGATGAGATCCTTAATTCAATATATTCGTAGTTCTTGTCAATTGACTCCCATTACATATGTTCATAATATCATATATGAAGACAATGCAGTCTACATAGCCCAAATTCATGAAGGCTTCATCAAAGGAGACAAAACTAAGCACATATCACCAAAGTTTTTCTTCACATATGAGCTTCAAAAGAAAAATAAAATTAAAGTCAAGTAAGTGCATTCAACTGACAACCTATTTCATATATTTACCAAGTCACTTGGGAAAGAAACATTTTAAAAACTTGTACATGGGATTGTAATGAGAAGACTTCACCAACAGTCAATTTGAGTTATGTAAAATCAGGGGGAGATCTTTTCTAAGGGGAGCAGAAATCATGATTTTTTGGGAGATCCGAATGAGTAAAATCAAACTAACCACTTTATAAAAAAGAGATCTGAATGAGTAGCAGAGCAAGAAAAATAGAAGGGGAGACCGGAGATCTGAATGAGTAGTAAATCAAGGGACACCGGAGAAAATGTCTGGCAACCACTGTAAGGGAGGGGAGGTTTCCCGAGATAGAGGGAAGGGGAGGGATGGAGGGGACGACGACAGCTTCTAGTAGGGGGAGGGGACTAGCAAGGCGGTAACAGGGGATGCCGACAAGGAGGATGAAGGTGTCCAGTAAGGGAGGCAAAAGAGGGATAGATATTTTAGGGGAATGAAAGAGGAAGAAGAGGGAGGAAACGTGTGTTTATTTGGTTTGTTGGGTATTATTTATCGTATTTACATTGTCCGGCCCTATAGTTTGAACAACTGTTATTTTGTCGCCTTATATTTCAAAAACTTAAACATAGGTCCATATATTTTTACAGTATATAGTAAAACAAATTTGAAAATTTTATGGGGGAAACTTCCCCCTTCGGGACAAAGTGAGTCAACCCCTATCCACACCACTTGCATCAAATGATACTCAAGATATAAATTTTGTATCCTCAACTTCCTTACCACACACCAAACATGAAAACTCGACATTTATCTTCCTCTTCTTTAAATTTAATCTAGTTGGTAAATAATTTGAACGAGGTCACCTAATAATATGTTTAACCTTATTTGGCACTCTGAATTTCCAAATTAAGTTTCACCGTGGAGTTCAATCGGAGCATGAAGGAATAACATGGCTTGGTTTAGTCCTAATTAGATTCAGTTGTTAAACCAAGTGACACCCAGTCTTGGGTGGAATAATTTTCATTGTTAGTACAATATCAGACCATTATATCTTGTATATCACACTAGCAAAGAGGATTTTCAATATGGTATATGTGTTAACCTCCAATAAAGTATCATGAACTAATGCTACATTTCATTCACAAAAGGGGTACTGTATCAAACATTAATGTACGCCTCTTAATCTAAAACTCTACTAAGAGAGACTTGTGTAAACTTGATTGGAGTATCAAGAAAAGAAACCTTGCAAATTGTCACTTTGGATCCATCATCAATGCACCATCTAACATCATCTTCCAAAAAAAACTCGTGCATGGCATATTCTTTTCCACATGAAATAACTAGTATATCTTCTTTCAACTTCCTAAAAATAATAATTTGGGAGATATTTTTTCTTAAGAATCCTTTAAATAAGGTAAATAGGGTGTTGTGTAATCCACCAATCTTGTTTGTTTAATAACGCTTGGATAAAGATTTTAAATCTTGAAAACCCAAACCCCAACCGATTTTTCCACACAAAGTTGATCCTAGTGGACCCAATGCGTTTTCTTCTCGTTATCATTATGACCCTACCAAAACCTACCCATAAAGTTCATAATCTTATCACACAAACCCTTCAAAAACTTGAAACAACCAATCACATATGTAGGTATATCTTGAGCGACTACTTTTATTAATACTTCCTTCCCCGCCTAGGATAATATCATTTTCTTCCATTCTTGCAACTTCTTCCATGCCCACTTCCTAGTATTAGCAAATACTTTATAATAGTAAGAAACACCTCAAATATTTTTCAGGCTCACTAACTTCCTTAATTACCAAAACATTATCACTTGATGTCGGGACACCTGAGAGGTATTTTTATTAAACATCACAACATGCTTCTCGAAGTGTAACACCCCATAATTTTCTTGTATTATTTAAATTAGTTAAATTTTGAAATTTATATAATGTGCATGTTGTGACATGTGATATCACTATTTCTCTTATATGTGTATTTATAATTCAAAATTGAAATCGGACTGAACATAGGGTAATTCGTTAATTAAATTTTTTTATAGCGACTGTGTATTATTGGTGACTATGGAATGTTTAGAAATTTACTATCGAGGGTTTCCTTGTTTGGATTATCCCCCTCAGTGTCGGGTGACACCAATCATGAAGTAGTTTCCTATAATGTCATGTTGCAATAAATTAATAAATAATTTAATAATGGATTCTTTGGACTCGTACCTATTAGAATATTAGAATATTGGTGTCGTATTTTGGTCAACTTTTGGGAAATGTTGAATGTCCGGTTATGACTTAAAAAATTGTATTTTAACTCCTATGGGTTGGTATATGACTTGGGTTATACTTTGGGTCGTTTAGATATATTTTTGGCATCATTAGGTTGAGGCTCGCAGGGGGCCTAACCCTTATTTTGGAATTAACACTCTTCTAGTGTCAATAGGTTAATATATTATCACACAAAAAACTTTACAGAGAAGTCCCAAGGTTAGAGAGATAAGGCATATTGAAGAGAAGATGATTTGGAACATTTGAGCTTAGAGTTTCACCTCACTTATGAATTGAGGCAAGTTTACCTAGTGTAGGAATATAACCGTTTTTTAGTTATGTAGATATTCATTGGAGTCTAAACCTAATTTATTGTAATCTGATTATGACAATTAGTTAACTAATTTCACAATGAAATTAGTGGGATAATTTGAGAAAAAGGGTCTGAATGGGTAGTCCATATATTAGGTTATGCGCACATAAGATTAGATTATAATATAACTTTTATATTTATTAATAATTAGGTGTGCATGCAAATCAATTCCAAATTAAATTGTCAAATCACACAATCAAATTAAGCATAAAAGAAGTAAGAAAAAATCCGTTTTGGGCAAAACATATATTTAAGCACTATAGAGAGTTTGATAAACTCAACGACTTATAAACTACTTAGGGCTCCATTAAATATAATGCACGGTCTTCAAGTCTACAATAGATATGGCATAGTCATGCATCGCCGATAGGAAGCATTCATCCCTCGCTATCCACCGATCAGCTTCGGGATTAAAGATCCTTTCATTTTTAGCAGTAGAGACTCGGCTCCAAAAGTAAGCAGTATAGTAAAACTCTACAAGGGTTTGACTTAACTTATCAAAACTTGGGTCTAACAAAACTCAACAAATCATATAAAGGATGTATCAGTTGGAAAAGAAAAATATTTTATGAAACAAAAAGACAAAAGCTTTTAGTGCAAAGATAGCAAATGATTTTCACTAAAAAAAAGTTGTGTAAAGCTAACCAAAAGAATCTTTTTTATAAGAAAACACATTTTTTGAGGCAGCAAAGTCGTTTAAATGAAAATAGACTCTCATTTGAATGAAATCAAGTTTCATTCTAATGCGGCAAAATCTCGTTCGAATGAGATGTCTATTTTGTTCTATCAAGCTTCCAACGAGAGTTGTTATGCCAAACAGAGATCATCTCGTTAGATGTTCATTAGTAGAGGGTTCGAATGAATTGAGCATTTCGTTCCAATGAGATTTGATCTCATTCGAACAAGATCAGTATCTCAAATAAACGAGATTGAAATTCATTCCAACGAACTGAAAAGAAAATCTTTAAAAAAATGTTTTATATATAAAATTGCCTTGATTTTAAAAAACCCTATAATTCGATTGATAAATCTAAAACCACAAGATCTATACCTCCATAATATGGTTGTGACTATTCCAATGACTTGAATCTCAGATACGTACCTTGGTCACTAACACATCTTCAAGTGATCATGTAGGCAAATGCCTATGTATTCTTCGATTTGTAGCAACAATTTGTAACGGGATAAGATAAAATTTCTAAGCTATGAGAAATTAAAAAATCTATCTCTTACAAATCTCCCCCTTTGGCTATTCTGGTACAAAATAAAAACCAAAATCCAAATTAAAATAAAACCTTTTAAGACAATGTTATAATGCCCTCCCAAATCCAAAAATGGAACGACATTGGAAACTTTGTCTTCAACCGAAGTTCTTCATCTTGTGTAGTTCATGATATCATCATCAAGGCAAAAGAAACTTACAGACATGTAACAAAAGATTATCATGACATGTACAAGTTTAAAAAATAATTAAAATTCCCTTTAATTTGTTCTCTACATTTTTCCATAATACACAAAGGGTTAGAAACTAAGCATAAATAAAAGCATCACTCAAATCCAATAGAAATAACATCACAAAGATAATCAATTAAGAACATGTAATGAGATTTCGAATAAGCACATGAACTATTTTTTAAATTTTTCAATATTTTAAGTATATACAAATATATGTATAAAGAGTACATGTGAGTACAAAGCACATAACACCATGAATAGCACGAAAATACTCAAATCATGAAAACAGAATGTAATTGTGTGATTATTTTCCACGGGTAAATTAACATAGGTATTCATAAAATAGGCGCACAAAGTCAATTATATACTTCGAAAGAAGGAACTCAATTTCAACCTCAGATGTAAAAATTTTGAACATAAATAAATTGACTCAACTTATGCAACATTCCATGAATTTAAATGTTTCTCAAATCAATAACGTTAAACTATGTAATGCTTTTCAAGAGAGTCCGTTGTGTAAACCCGTGATCTTCTACTTCATAACACCTTCAAAATCTCTCATATATATGAATTCCCTCTCAAATATTTGTTGAAAATATCATAATACTCATATGTATCAAAGCATCAATGAATATAAAATAAATGGTCTTAACATTTATATTTTTGTGTGTCGTTAATCTTTTAGGCTCTTTTTGCAAATGATGACTTTTAACACAAAGAGAATTTTTCTCTTTCGTGGACCCTTTCCATTGATTAACATATAACAATTTTCTCAGAAACAAAATTCGAGCAATGGTTCTTACAAACACAACTTATATCTTTTTACATTTGGTACGTTATTTAGAACGGTTGAGATGATAACACCATATCTAACATATAACAAGAAAGTATAATGTTAAAAAAGTATGTGCACGTGTGCAATGAAGATGATAAATAGTCTAGCAAGAAGAAAGTAATCATCAATGATCAACAAAATGCTATCCACCCATTATTAAGCACAGTAAAGAAACGAAGCTATGTCTTTGGAATGTAGAGGTTATCCAAATATATTAAATGCACATCCGTATATGGTGAAAATATAAAAATCTTTTAGTCTTTTTCAAAACATTTATCAAAAATAAAATCTTTTTATAACTTTTTTCTTAAAAAAATCGATTTTTATTTTTATTTTGCATGATATATCAAAAAGAAAAATCATAACAATACAAACTAGCAATAGGGAAAAATGATATGAACATGATAATCACCCTATACTAGACAGAGTATTGGTTCGAGAGGTGTACTGAATAGAAATAGGCATCCTTTGAAATTCCAACATAAAACTTTGTTAAGTTTTGACCAAATATGATACTTTCTCGTGAAGATTCTCAAAATCTCTCGATTACGTGTGGAAGAATGACTAGGAACACGTGTGTGAGTGAATGAAGGAACACATGTGTGAACTCGTGTGGGAGTGTATCGGGGAACACCCGGTTAAGAAACTCTCCCAAGCTTAAAAAAATCTCCCCAAGGTGACCACTTTGTTTGCAATGAGAACAAAAATAAACATGCTTGGGTTTCCTTGATCAAAATGCCTAGGTCACGCTTTCCTCGGTGGGTTAAGTATTATAGGTGGGTTAGGATGAGGGACATAAAGATCCTTTATAAACTCAAAAATTAGTTCAAGTGTTGCATTAGAAGTGCATGCATCATCATAAACTATTCATCACCTCTCGTTAAAACCTAACGCGAGAGAGATGACATCTTTCCAACCTTCTTAGATGTGTATTTTAAAGTTACTTTGACCTCCCGGTCACATTTGAGATGTTTCTCGAGTTAGGATACACGAACTTTAAGTTTATCAGGAGTCTTCGATGAAGCTTGAAGATCTCTCGTAAGACTAGCCACTATGTTCGTCAAATCGGCCTTACCCTTACCAACCATAATCAATTGTTCACATAAAAAAACTTTCATCTTCTCGAGTTGGATCATCGATGCCTCACACTCTCTTAAAGCTATTACCACATTCCCTATACCAAACACCCTAAGAGCCAAATTTCTATTTTTCTTTTTGGTTCTTAAAAACTCTTTATAAAGTTCGGTGTATGCTTTTTAAAGACCACTTTCTCCCTCGCACGAATTCTCCTTATCACTCTCACTCTCGCCAAAATGGTTTGAAAAATTATCAAGGCTATCACATTTAAAATCATCCTCATCGGCATGGTACAAAATAGAAGTACTAACGTGACTGGCCATGAATGCACATAAAGTAGGTTCATGCGGTGATTCACCCCTGTAATCCACCGACTCGACATCACTATCTCCAAGAGTGGCTTTATATACAACTTTACCTTTGCCCTATTTCTTTATCTTAGTTGGACATTCATGGGCTTTGTGTCCTTTTCGCTTGCATTCAAATCATCTCACCTTTTCTTTCTCATAAACATCCTTGTTCTCATTGCCCTTTTTATTTTTCTCAAAAACTTTGTTTTCCTTGGAAGAATTTTTTGGTTAAATTTGAGAGATGTTTTAAACATTTTCGCAAATATAGGAAGATCATTAAGCTCAAAATTAAGTTCAGGCTGACAACTAAAGACATTTTCCTTTTTCTTTTTAATTTGAGCTTTCAAAGCAATACCTAGATCCTTTCTCTTTTGAGCTTGGGAAACATGTCATTTTCATCAGTTTGAAGGTATCCTATGAGTTCTTCTAACCTAAGCGTATCTAAGATTCCCAAATAATTAAGGAGCGTGACTTTAGGAATAAGTCGGGATGGCAGAGTTCTCAAAATGTTTTTCACAACTCTTATCTCAGGAATTTTCTTACCCAAATTGAAAGTAGAATTGACTATATCAAATAAATGTGCATAAAATTTATCAAATGACTCAGAATCTAGCATAGTAATGGTCTCAAATTATGTGGTGAGATTTTTTTAGCTTAAAAGTTTTCACAGTGTTAGTACCCTCGTGAGTGAGATGGAGGGCATCCCACGCCTCCTTAGACGTGGTGCATGTCATGATGCAACGGAACTCATAAGTGGTGATGGCTCTAAAAATGGCACTTAAACCACGAGAGTTGAAATTATTCCATTTTAGTTCATCTTCAGTCCAAGAGGGAACGGGTTTAGGGCGTATAACATCACCATGGGTTATAGTGGATGGTGTCCACCCTCTTTCACAAAATCATAAATCACTTTCATATCCGACCTATTTTGAGATTTCTAATAATAACAATTAGACCCATAAAAAATAGGCATCCTATTATACAAATAATCCATAGAGACCCAAGCATAAAGATCAAATAAAAATTGAGTGTAACTGGCTCTGGTACCAATTTAAGAAAGCAGATTCGTATGGATAGTGCGTATATTGGGTTACGTGCACATAACATTCAATTTTAAATCCAAATTTTATCTTGATTAATAATTAGGTGTGCATTCAAATCAAATCCAAATTAAATAGCCCGATAACACAATCAAACGAAGCACAAAAGAAGTAAGAAAAAATCTCTTTTGGGAAAAAGCTATATTTCAGTATTGTATAGAGTTTGACAGACTTAATGACTTAGAAACAATTTAAAGTTGCACTATGTATAATGCATGGGTCTTTAAGTTTCCAACGGATGTGGAACAATCCATTACCATCCAAAGAAAGAAATACTCCCTTGATATCCACGGATCAGCCTCAAAATTCAAGATCCTTTCTTCTTCAGCAAAAGAGTAAAACTCTACAAGGGTTTGATGTAATGTATGAAAATTTGGGTTTGATAAAACTTAACAAATCATATAAGGGGTGTATGATTTGGAAAATAAAAATGTTTTTATAAAACACAAAGATAAAAAGTTTTAGTGAAAAGATAGCAGATGATTTTTGCCAAAAGAATTGTGTAAAACTGACCAAAAGAAACCTTTTTATAAGAAAACACATTTTTTGAAGTGGAAAAGTCGTTCTAATGAATATAGACTACTGATCTAACAAAAATATGATTTATTTATAATGAAGTGAAGTCTCATTCGAATAATATGCCAATTTCATTTGATTGACTGTCCAATGAGTTTTCAACGAAAGTTTCTCTGCCAAACAGAGAACATCTAGTAAGATGTCCTTAGAATAGAGTTCGAACGAATTCAGAATTTTGTTCCAGTGAGATTTGATCTCTTTCAAACAAGATTGGTATCTCTTTCTAACAAAATTAAAATCTCCTTCCAATGAATTGAAAAAATAAAAAAAAGTATTTTTTTAAAAAAATATATTTTATATATATAAATGCCTTGATTAAATAACAAACGTCCCATATAATTCCACTGAGAAATCCAAAACCACAAGATCGTATACCTTCATAATATGTTTGTGACAATTTCAATGGTTAGAATTTCAGATACGTAGCTCAGTCACTAAAAGATCTTCAAATGATCGTGGAGGAAAATGAAGATGTAGTCCTCGATTTGTAGCAATGGTTTGTAATAGGATACATTGAAATTCCTAAGCTATGAGAAATTATAAAATCTTTATGTTATATAATTTAAGTTAATACTCGTGATAATGTTATAAAGTAATTTTAAGAGAATTCCTTATGAATCTGAGATGGAATTAATCTATAATTATTAAGAGGATGTTATAAATAGAAAATCAATCAAAAGCCCTTGATAATTTAATGATTTTATAACAATTTGAACTCAGTTGATTAAAATATTTGAATTCAGAGTTCTTGAATTGAGATTATAATTTATCCCTTTAAATCATGTTAGGATGTTAGACCAATTATATCTAAAGGAGAATGGGTTTGGCAATGTTTAGAGGCTTCAAAAATATGTTTTGCTGTTAACAATGAAGGAATTGGGTGTTGGAGAAGATGAATCTGGATTCATCCCATTTGAACAAGATTAGGTAGTCCGTTCAACACGTCTTAGAACCATTTGAATGAGTTATATTTTTTTTGTTCAAACGAATTTAGTATGTCGTTCGAACGTTAAGTAAAATCTCATTAAAACAAGGTGGGGGCTTTCGTTCGAACGCGTTCGGCACTGTTTAGAGATTTTATTCTTAGTTGATAGAGACTAATTAGGTTGATGAATGTGTATTAAGCCTTATCGCCCTTTGTGTGCTTAGTATTACTACTCGTTCGTATTGTGTGATACATACCATGTGTGAGTGCTCGTGGGATTCGTACTAAAAGAGATATCAATTATGAGGTATGTACAATATTGAATGTGCTAGAACCTCGTTGATAGATATGGGATGTACCTTGGTCATTTACCCCTAATACTATGTGTTGAAAGTACCCGGTGTATCTTAAGGGGATTAATAAGGGGATCCTCTCATATAGCTTGTAGTATGGGGCAATATGATTGGTGTGAAGGCATGGTGATTATCCTTTATTTATAATTTGAGATTATAAGTGTGGCACAACCTATAATTATGCCTTGTTCATCCGAGGGATTGTCGAAGGTGATAGGAATAGGCCTTCGTTGTGTGCGGGCTCAAGCGTAGACTTTCTCATGTATGTAGATGAGATCGTACTTATGTGATATTAAACGTAGATATTGTCTTTCATTATATGTTCGTATACTTGATATGAGATTGTACTTCTGTGATATTAAACGTAGATGTTGTCTTTCATTATATGTTCGTATACTTGATATATATATATATATATATAGTATTGCTCTTGTGCATACCAGTCCTCATTTTAAAAGTGCAAACTAGACATGTGTCACCTGGCGGTGAGCCTAAAAATTATAGGTTAAATTAAGGGACTCTCTCTCTCCCTTTTCTGGGCTCATCGCCAGGTGACACATGTCCTGTCCGCACTCTTAAAATGCGGACTGGTATGCACAAGAGCATTATTTTATATATATTATGGAACCTTTATTTATATTCAATTGAGATGAGTAATATGTAATCATCGGGTTCACTTGGGTTTGGGGAGTTAGACGGGTGTGAAATTTAGGATTATTTTGGGTTAGGATAACTTAAAAGTGATTAAAATATATGAGGAATATAGTTGGTTATATTGTAGACCTAACTCCTTTATATCTTACTTTTTCTATGCTTGTTGTTAACGATCTTGAATGTTCTTTTCAAGACCTGGCCTCACCCCTTATTTTATCTTTCATTTCTCTACTGCTCTTATAGGATGTAGGTGTTAATTTTGCATGCTCATTCTATATATTCCTATTTACATTTATCTCATGTCGACTATTTACAAGTTGTTACTCTGTTTGGAGAGTTAGTTTTATGTTGAGACAATTATACTTTCAGTGTCGGGTTTTCTTATTATGGATGATTATGGCATCAGAGATTTATATTACCCTTTTCTTTCTGTAGTATCCAGATATTTAGTTTATGCACAGTTACTTTATTTCATGCTTAGAATTATACTCAATTGGTTAGATTCTTAATTCATTTATTTTATACCTGATCAATTTATTTTAGATTTTTTGGGGTGTCACACTTGGTATCAGAGTATTCTAGGTTCTAGTGTCATATGGATCTTGAGTGCATCCATCGTTTTTTCGAAAAGAGTTCTTTGATACTTTAGAGTTTGTCATTTGAATTATTTTACTTTATTTTTGTACGTGTACTTAGATTCTTTCATTTTTTATCTTTCATATGGTGAACACACACCGACATGAAGTACGATAATGATATGTCGCTATTATTGAGTCATAGGTAGCGAAACCTCAACGACAGCCTCAGCCACCGCAACAAGGATAGGTGTCAGATATAGCACCGACTGGCCTGGCTACCATCATCACGCAGTTCGTAGTTGCAACCATGGTAGCCTTACACCAGGAATAGCCACCACAGCCAACACCTATGGCCATATCTACAACTGCCCCACATATTGCATCTTCCTCGAAACGAGCGAGTGGTACCTTTGAGAAAAGGCACCCAACAGAGTTCTCAGTATCCATATACCCCGTTGTTGCGTTGTGGTAAAGGTGTGACATTAAGAAGCACCTACGTCTGATAGGGTGCAGTAACACCTAGGGACAGATGTTAACCAGCTTCAGCCTAGTACGAGTCCGTTACCACCGAGTAGGATCGTTCTTAATTAATCATTTCATAATTTTTGGTTAATTTTGAGGGATATTATTTCCCTACAACACAACACACAACTTTAAGATCTCAATTTGATCAGCTAAAGTAGGATGGCTAGACAGTTGCAGAGTATGAGATATGGTTCACTCGGCTTGTACACTTTCCACCAAACATTGAGAGATCGGAGGTGAAAAAGATAGATCAATTTATCTTAGGCTTGACATGGAAAATCAAGAATGTGTGGACTAGAAACCCAACATTCACAACATATACTTAGGTAGTGGATATCGTACTTCTTCACTACTAGGACCATCGAGAGGTTCAAAGAGAGATTGAAATGAAAAAGGAGAAGTTAGGAGTCGGACAAGTGCTGAAAATAATTGCGATCGCTAAGTCATCCAAACAACAGGGAGACTCATAGCACCATAGATCGTAGTTATAGGGGTAACATCCCAAAAGATATTTATAAGAAAGGACCAGCATCGATAGGTCAAAGAGGGTCAGGGTCACTTGAGCCAGAGCCAGTAGCGCCAATGGTATCAAGGCTAGAAAGGTAAGGTCCATCAGGTTTGTTATCTGGATTTACCCATTCGGGGGATATGTTATAGTTATGGAGAGTTATACCACTCATTTCATAGATGACCTAGGGTCAATTAGGTCGGTCAAGTCCATCCGCACCAAGGGAAGTAGTTGTCTTTTCCATCCCAAACACCATATCAGGCACTACCGCTACCACTAGCATACCCATCATTGCCTCCATCTAAGTATCAAGCCCAAGGATGCCCACAGTTTCATTACGGATGTGATTTCAATATCTACCAAGAAGATCATCTGACACAACCTCAAGCGATTGAGGGTACGTTTTATATATGTGGTAGTTATGCACGAGTTCTTTTTACGCGGTGCATTGCACTTATTCTTTAGTTACACATTTGCATTTACTTCGAGATTTATAGATATAGCTACAAATGTATGCTTACATGTAAATACCCTAGTGGATAGGGGTGTTGCCTGCCGTTAAGTTTGTAGAGATGTGGTAATTGAGATCGGTCGATTGTGTTTCTCCACTGACTTAATATTTTTGGATATGTCCACATATGACGTTATATTGGGTATGGATTGTTTAGCTCAGTATCACATGAAAATCGCTGGAAGCGGGAAGACGATCATGTTTGTAATTATCGAGAAGGATATGTTTTTAATTTTTATGACTGAGACCAAGGAGGGTCTAGCACAAACCTATACTATTTCAATGTGACTTCTTCTGACGAGGTTACTATATCCTTAGATTCGATACTGATTATCTAGGAGTTCACATATATATTTGATTAGCTACGAGCACCAACTAGAGAGGTATACTTTCGTATATGTTTGGCGTTGAGCACCAATCCCATTATGAGGGCACCATGTTGAAGGGATCCATTAAAGATGTGGGAGCTGCGTGGGAAAATTCAGTGGTTACTGAGCCACGGATTCATACAAAGGAGTATGTCTCCGTGGAAAAATCTAGTGTTATTTGTGAAGAAGAATGACACATAGCTCTAATTCTGTGTTGATTATTAAGAGATGAATAAGGTCATGATACGAAACAAGTATTTATTTTCACCTATTGATGATCTATTTGTCCAGTTGAGAGGCGCATCAGTTTTTTACAAGATTGATTTGTACTTGGGGTATCATTAGTTACATATTTATGAGGAGGACATTCCAAAGATATCTTTCTTGACGTTTTATGGATCATATGAGTTCCGGTTCATGCCATTTGGGTTGACCTATATGCCAGCGAAATTTGTGGATATGATGAATCGAGTTTTTTGACCATTCCACGATCGATTCGTCATCATGTTCATTGAAGAAATTCTGGTGTTTTTTGAATGGTTTTGCTGTAATACTCGTGCCCAATATTTAATTATTTTTCTCGTGAAAAATTGTAAAAATATGAAACCTTGAGATTTGGATCATTAGTATGGGCTTTCCCTCTTTATTTGATTTACTCTTGTGTCCTTGATGGTTATTGTTGGAAGTTTATGGATGAAATTGGAGATTTAAGGAAATTGGCTAGATCGAACGAACTTAAGAGTCGTTCATATGAGATTACTGGTGGTTCGAATGAAAAGTCCAGTTCATTTGAAGTGGACATTTTAATGATGATCTAATGACCCTGATATGTATAAGATCTCAACCTCGCTAGAAGATCATTCGATGGAAGATCGAACCAGATCTCAATCTCATTTGAATTAAGGCCCATTCTCGTTAGAACAACCTGTTCAGAAAATTTTAGATTGAGATGACCTTGTGTGCTATCGCATTTTTTACTGTTAGATCGATGATGTGTCTACCCTCGTGAGTCCAGACAACCCAAATTTAAGATCTTGGTGTTGGGGTGACTTTTCAAATATTATTTTTGGTGGTTATGTGGGTTTATTTGAGTTTAAAGAGGAGAGATATAGGGAGGTATTACCCCCACCATTTTCAGATTGTTCTTCATCTCTCTCTCTCTCTCTCTCTCTCTCTCTAACTCTTAGGAGATTCCCCTCTCGCACCACCATAAATCTCCCTACACCACCATGTCTCCACCTTATGCCACCACATTTTAGAAGTATTCCACAGTATTTAGGACCAATGCACCCATTTCCTCCATGGTTGAACAAAGCTACGAATTTAAGAAGTTTTTGTTGGCAATTTTGAAAAAGAATAAGTAAAAGATTGATGGAGCTTGAAGGGGATTTTGCTTGGAGCTTTCATAGAGCATGATTGTGTAGCTAGGCAACCTCATTGATTCCACCTTAGGAGGTCGGAGTTTCCATCACCTTCTTCCTCATCCAACCATTTTTGGAGCTCTATGTGAGGTGAAAAAAACTCTATTCTTAAGTTTAAGACTCTATGTAATTAGAATTTGATTTTACATATAGAGTTTAAGAGTATGAAGCATAGATAGTAAATAAAAATGGTGGAAAGACAAGTTCGGGAAAAACTGGGTAAAATGGTAATTTTATGTAAAGTGGGACATTTTTAGTAAATAAAAATGTTGAAAAAGGGTGTTACACAAAATGGTCCTAAATGAACATGATTTTGAGATAAAATCAATGCTAGAGTAAAAAGGGCAATAAATGGTGATTATAATGTGTAACACAAGTTGGGGTAAAATCCTGAGTTTTGACTTCGATTGGGAAAAGGAAAAAGAGGAATAATGTGGACATTTGCTAAATGTTAAACACATTAATATGGACTCGTATGACACGGGGATAATTAAGGAGGGCTCAAAGTCTTGGCTTGGAAGATCCAAAATACTAGTCAGAGCATATGCTAGCATAGTCGGTTGTATGGATCCCGTTAAAGTATGCGCATATTGTAAGAATCAGAGGAAACGATAACAAAAATGGAACATATCGAGAAATCACTTATGTCGTGAATATGTGAAAAGACAACCTAACTTGAATGAATTACTAAATGTTCCGACAACGGATAAAGTGGTCAGGTAATGTGAAAATTGAATGTCCATAAAGTAAAGGAATGGTAACATGAAGGGATTATATGGGTACTTAAGCAACTTAAGGAGGTTTAACCCATAATTGACACATGAGTGTATTTGTGAAAGGTTTTCAAAGAAAAATAAGTATTTTCTAACATAGTGTTTACGTGTGTTAAAAGGTGATTTTCAATGAAACTACTAATAAGAATTCGATATGAACAAAGGGGTAATTTTGGTAAAATAAATGATTTTTCGTAAGCAAGGGTTATTATTTAAAGTATTTAACCGGTTGTGTTAAATCAAGAATTAAAAGGGAATTTTATTTTCAAGATTAAGGTTAATTAATCAGTGTAAGTAACGTTTTTGGAATAAAAATGGTTTCATGCATGCAAGTACATATATAAGATAGTTGCATGTACATGTAGATATAACGTGTTAGAGTCTCCTTTATACCTTTTGATTCTATACTGCATTACTGTATTTCCCCACTGGGCATTCGACTCATTCCCTTATCTTTGTTACGGTAGATTGGGTACGATTATATATTTTCATAGCATCGTACAGGTAAATATTCTTTTTATTTTAGGTTAGTAGCTATGCATGTTTGGATTTCGAGGACGCTTTCCATGGATCCCTCACGTAGCTTCATTTAAATGCAAATTTCATGCTAAATAACTGAAATATTAATTAGATAAAAATGGACTAACAATATTATATAGGTTGTTTCATTGCACTTCACACCTAATGCTCGGGTCGAACCGAGTTGACCACGGATAACTTATAAATTCGGGTCAAGGCGTTACAAATGGTATCAGAGCGAGGCTCAAGGTTCCTTTTGGGAGTAACGTGGTAAGTTTATAGTGGATCTTTCGACATCGGTATTTGGTTTGGACCGGTAAAGCTAGATTGGTGACGATTTCAGTTCGTACTCTCGACGATGGAGTCAAAGATATTATCATGATGGGTAATTCATTTTCAAGAGGCATACGACCAAGTTAGTTGTAAAAACGTGTCAGCGTGATAATTGATTAAATTAATTCGCAAGTTTCCAATATGGCACACTTATTTAATTAGAGTCTAAATTCAAACAAACTTAATTCAGCCCCTACACATGCATCTAAACATCATAAATAATTCAACCAATGCATGAAAAATAAAGACAACTAATTCAGGAAAAAAACCCTTTCGGGTAAAAACCTTTTGTAAACACTTTGAAGAATTCATAAGACTTTTGACTTACATACAACATGATAACCGCCCACAAGTGCGTAATGCATGGTGCCTTCAGTAAATCTTCAAAGATACGAGAGACAACGAAATACCCTCCGGGCGTCGGTTCTTCGTCTTCGGCTCGTCCACATGCAGAATGACTACGCTCGGTATCCACCGATAAAATATGGAGATCCCTTCTCCACGAAGGTTAAACAAAAGAAAAGTTGTGTTCTTGAACACCAAAACAATTCACTAAAATATATGGGAGTTTTGTGAATTGAAAACCAAAAAGGGATTAAACCCCAAAAAGAAAGAAGACAAAAGAATTCTGCTTTCGCAGTTTTTCTGTTATATCAAACACTGGGACTTCTTTAAACAAAACGAAACCACGGAATGAGATTTTATAAAAAATAGCGCGGCCTCGAAAACATAGATCTTTCGAACAAGATCATTATGTCGCTCGAATGAAGGACAACTGGCATTCGAACGAGATCGCGCGACATGGCTATCTAGCGCAAACGGCATTGCTCTGTCGCTCAAACGACTGTTACGAAACAATTATTATTTTAATGTCCGCTTCAACACGTAGAAAAAATACTCATTCTTAAATTTTGACGAAAAAGAACGCTCCAACACTTAGAAAATATTTTGTAAAAATATCCCAAAAAGCTCTAAGTGAAAAGTTAAGGTATTAAAAACATAACCTTACCAAAGTAAACATCGTGGAGTCTTGAATGATGAAAAACTTGAGTAATTCGAATTCGTCTTTGATGTAGATGTCTCTTGAATTCTCTTCGACGGTGTAGCGGTATATGACATAATAAATTGATAACGGACTTATAAAAATATGTTCTTACAAATATCCCCCTATGTCTATCCTGGTACATACATAAAAAATACGAATTATCAAAAACCAAAATGCCTATACAAATCTACCCTCCCATGAATAAATTTGCAAGACCTCAAAACTGTTCTCCAATCATCTTCGTCAATTCTTCTCAAAGATTTTCTCATCAGGGTGTGCAACATCATGATCTTCAATCTTTGTACCTACACACATGAGATAAAGCAAAATACCTTCGTGACGCATCAAGTTTGAAATGATATAAGAATAAATCATTAATAAATCAAATCTCCCCCATAATGCAAAATTTCCCCATAACATGATAATTCGTTCTCCCCCTTTTTATGATGTCTCCAAATAGACAGATAAGAAGAAATAATAAAAACATGGAGTGTCACGATAAAATGCATAGCAAATGTGGATCAAACTACGCTCATGCAAAGGTATGACTCAAAAACTACACAAACTATTTTTGGATTTTTTTCAATTTTTCATACAAAACTAAGATACTAAAAATCACACCATGAAGGAACACAAAAAACAGCCAAGTCGATGATAGCGTAAATGTAGGGGTGTGATCAAATTCGATAGGAAAATAAACTCAATCAATCATATGTGCACGATGCATACGTGTACCCCTAACGAATGAACATCAAAAGTATCCTTTGGTGTAAATTTTTTTTTAATTTAGATGACATCGTCTTAATCAAATCAACAAATCAAAGTCAAAGTGATTTCCACACCAATAACGTCCAAAACTATTTAGCGCTTTTTTAAGATTTTCAAGGACGCCCAAATCCGTTATAAAATCTCCAACCAAAATCCCTCATATATATTTTCTTTTAGAGCTATTAAACTAAATTCTCAAACTTTGGAGAATTGGTGCAAAAACCTAAATGACCCCTTTTTGACATAAATTTCTTTTTATTGCCTTTAAATTTTTTCGGGCTCTTTTAAATCTCTTTGGACCCCGAATAATAAAATTCCTCAATTTTTTAGGTCCAATTTAAACGGCGGCTTAATCGCAAAGGATAAAAATAATCTTTCGTAGCACTTCACTGTTTTCAAACAAAGCACCCAAACTTACAAACGGCTCTTACATGAACAACTTTCTTATCATGTTTTATTGTGCTTGGTTCGTTTTAAGGACGGGATTGAAGTGAAAACACCCAACCAACATGTGATAAGACAAGAACAATAATAAAAAAAATCCGTGCATGTGTGCAAAAAAGAAAATTATGAGTCAAACATGTAGGAAGTAACACTTAATTACATCTCAATGACTCCAAACATTATAAAGCACAAACATGACATGATATATTATCTCAAAACACTATCAAATAGTCACATGAAAAGAAATGGAATGATGTTGTGACATGGTCATCCTAAGTGTCCACCATAGAAGGTGCAAACAAAATACAAAAATCTTTTTGGATTTTCTCAAAATTTTATCAAAATAAAATCTTTTTATATTTTTCAAAATTTTTCAAAAGCAAAAATTTATACAAAAATGATACATACTAGCAATAGGCAAATAATGACATCGTGAAAATCATCCTATGCTAGTAAACAAGTCAAACCTCAATCATTAGGTGCGGATGGGTTTTCCAAAGGTGGTGCCAACTTATGAAAAACCTCCATAAAATCTTGTGAAGTTTTGACCAAAAACTTAACTTGCTCACCTAAATGTGCAAACTCTCTCATGTAGTCTCTGGGAGCGTGTAAAGTATCATGTGTGGGTGCATGTGTATCAGAAACACGTGTAGAAGCAAAACGTGACACATAACCCAACTTAATACAAAATTCCTTAAGGTGACCTCTCCTCTTGCAATGTGAACAAACTTAAATAGGCCTAGGAACACCTCTCTCAAAAGCTCTAGGACGCACTCTCCTAATAGGAATGGGAGGCCTAAGTGGGTTAAGATGTGACTCACGTGAATCTAACACTAAAGTGGGAACTGGCTCGAGTGCTAATTGAGAAGTAGAATCACCATCATGATGTATTCCTAACTTCTCACCTTGACCCTTAAGAACCACCTTTTCAACCTTCTTAGGTGTGTTCTCAAAATTGACTTTGACCTCCCTGACACATTTGATATCACTCTCGAGTTGGGATACACATGTCGTTAGACTAGGCAGTGTGTTAGTCAAATCACACTTCTCCTTTCTTAAAACCTCCTTCTCTCTCTCCAAATCTAAAACCCGACGACCTACATCTCTATTATAATTATTTATTTTCAAGGTCTCGGTGTACAACTCTCTAAAATCTTTTTGGATCTCACTTTCATATCCACTCTCCTCCTCACTTTCTTCCTCACTTGAAGAACACAAATCACTATCATCGCTCTCGTGTGCTGATACGACGCAAATATTGCGTATTTCACCCGTTAACCTACGCCTTATTAGCCCCCTTGGGTATCTTAATCCCTATACTTATGCTCGTTAACCAGACAACCTCGGATTTCTATATTAACATGTTTTGCAGGGGTTAATTGAGATTTTGTAGGTATTTGGATGCTTAGTATGAAGTTCAGACGCTTTCCGAAAATGTTTCGTCGACTTTTGCAGCTTCGGGGGCATTTTAGTAATTTCATCATTCGGGTTTGAATCCCGAGCTCTTCACGGAAGTTGAAGCCCTTTGATTTCTCTTCGCGTGGCCGCTGACGGTGCGCGATTCCGATTCATAACGAAGACGTTACGGCGATTTCAGCGAAGGAAAAACAAGGAAAGCAAAAGAGGAGAAGAGAAGAGGAAGAAAGGAATGCAGTGTGCTGCTGCAATCTGCCCTACTTGATCGATCGATCGACCAATTTTGTCGATCGATCGACCATTCTAAATTGTCGAATTTTGGCCTTGATCGATCGATCGACCAAAGGGGTCGATCGATCGATCCCCTGTTTTTCAGCAGATATTTTCATTTCTTTTCTTTCTTCTTTTCTTTTAATCCAACTTACTATAAATACAATTTTTGTCGTAATAAGAAAATATATCAGTACATACACGATTTTAGGTTAGAATAGTTAGGGTTTTGAGGGTTTTGGATGGTTCTTCTTCATTTCTCTTTGGATTGACAATCTAATTGGTTTGTAAGTTGACTTTTCATTACCCTCTCCATTAATATAGCTTGTTTTCCATTAATTCTTGCTTTCGAGATAATTTTCATACTTTGTTAATTAGTTTACTTGATTTATTTCTTGCTTAATTAGTTTATTATTTTGTTAATTAGTTTCATTTATGTATTGCCCTTAGATAAATAGGGTCGGGATTTCGTTACGCCATTTACGGGTTTGGACCTCGAAAGTTAGGGTTTCGTGTAAAATTGCATTTAATTGAAACCGCGTGTATTAAAGTTGGATTGTTATGCGTTTAACTTTATTTGTCACGCAACTTTAGTGTTTATAGCGATAATCCGAATTTAATCCGCGTGTGACCATTTTTGATTAAATGTTTAATCTCACAACTTTGGCTTAAATTCCTTATTGCGTGATGTTTATGCTTAATTGAAAATGATCGATTAAATGTTTTCGAATCGAAATTCTAATTAGTAGTTGTTTAGCCCGTGAATGTGTGTATGCGATCCCGATCCTCGCTTTCCTTTTGTGTAGCGTAACTTATTCTTTTCTTTTGTCACCATAACCACCCATCACCTTTTCTTATTTCTTTTACACCATTTTTATTCTTGAAGTTTTAAAACAATTAACATCTAAAATTCAATCACTCCCTGTGGATTTCTTACGATACCCGACTTACCGCTGTGCTTTCTTGTCAAGTGTAGTAGTAGCTTAGATTTTTTTTATCGCGGCGGCGAAACACACAACGATTGTGTCCTCACACGAACACACTTTTTCCGCCCGGTCACAAAATGGCGCCGTTGCCGGGGAGTGTGCTTTAGATTGTAATTGTTTTATTATTTCGTAATATTTCTTTCATTCATATTTGTATTCTTTATTTCCTCCTTTCTTTTTGACTTGTGCTAGATTGTTTCGAGAAATTAAAATTTTGGCGTTTGTTGCTTTTGTTGAATAGCTTATTTTGAAATGTCTCGCTATTACGCTTTAGATAACCTTAACTGTTATGAGAATTGTTTTTCAAGTTATACTCCCAAAACAATGAGATAATGCCTACAAATTCTTGAAGATGAGCGCATTGAGCGTGAAATTCAAGCATATGTAAGTGATCCCTCATTGCCTTGTGAGGGTAATTTGGAATGCGGGGAATCCGTTAGCTATGAGCAACCCGCACAAGAAGATGAAATGGCTTCTTGTTCGTTTGATTATGAGCTAATGATGAAGGAAATTAATGACCGATCCGAAAGTTCTCAAGCTTAGTTTCTAGAAACCGATGCCATTCTCGATGAGATTATTTCTTCACAAAATCGGGTTGAGGTTGAAACTTGCGATTCATCTCCACCCCTTTTTGTTGAAGAAATAATTGAGAGTGAGCCAAGCTTTAGCACTTTCAATTTTTGACCTCTTATTAATTCTTCCGATTGTATTGAGGTTGTTGGTCCTTCCTTTCCTTTACTCCCTACTATTCCCGAACAATTAAATTTATCGCAAGAATCGGTTGAAAGTCTTGAGGAATTTGACCCGATTCTTGAACGAGAATGTTATTTTGAGATGCTTCATCTCATGGGATTTTCACTTGCACTTGCCCCACCTCCCCTTCCAATTGAAGAATCTTGGGGATGTGATTTTTATTTTTCTGAGACTAATGTAGTTTTGTCCCCCATAGTATCCAAATCCCCTATCGTCCCTCAAAAATGTCAAATTGGCGATGGTTCACTTTTTTCACCGCCCGCATGCCTTCCGTTGTTCAAACGGAATTCTTAGTTTTTGGGAGGCATGTTCCTTTTGGAGGGTCCACCGTTGATCTTTCAAAGTCAAATCCTTTTTTGGGTGGAACCTCAACTATTTAAACTTCTAGTGTATAGTTAGTGTGAAGTCGAAATAGTAGGTTGTAAATAGTTAGCTTTTTAATTTTCTTTCTTTCCTTTTTAATTTAGTCTAGTGTAATTAGTTAACTTTTTGTTATTTGTTTTTTCTATGCTCGGTACTAACTTGTTTTGTAGATTCCTTTCGACTCGCGCTTATGGAAATCGCTCCAATTTTGGGTAATATCGTTCTTTTCCTCTCTTTGTGTTGTGTTCTTAATGAGCATTGAGGACAATGCAACATTTAAGTTAGGGGGTGTAGGATATTCTATCCATTTCATGTGTAGTCCATGGATTTGCTCACATTTAGTTACTAAGTATGCCTTTTTGTGAAAAATTTGAAAAAATTTCAAAAATAATTTCTTTCTTTTTTCTCCTTTGTTGGGTATTTTGCCTTGTTTCCGATGACAAATTTCAATAATTTCCCGATCTAATAGACAACTCAATGATGCATGTTCTCGATTTTAGAATTTAATAGACTTTAGTCCTCAAATCATTGATATTGTGAATAACTTCATAAATTAAACTTTATCCCATGAGCATATGTACTTTCCTTGTCATATTGATTTGGTTTAAGATTTTTATAACTCGGTAATCTTTTGTTGCATTGTATATGCTTACACCGAGTAAGCTTTGTACCTTTCATCGTTTGTGAGTGTTATACACTATTCTTTCCTCGTTGAAAACATTGAATTCGTCGGTAATCTCTCTATTCTTTCATTTGACCGTTCATTAATTGAGTTCATACTCGAAATGTTTTACTTGAGCATGATTTTCATATATTATTTTGACTCGAGAATTGCGTAAACTTTGTCAAATGATCATATGTTATCTTTGTTATATCACCCATATTAGCCTTGACCTCACCTTATATGTTTACCCTCGTTAACCCCTTTGAGCCTAAATATAACCTTTCTTTTCATAACCCAAATTCCCATAACCAACTCCGAATTGGAGTTATAAACCATACATACACTTTCCATACCTTTGTTTGGAATGTTACTTGGGATTGAATGATGTTGTTATGATGTCGGTTGCAATTTAGGCATATGAGAGTTTGAAAAGTAAAGAAAAGAAAGTAGTGAAAAAAGTGAAGAAAAAGAGAAAGCAAAGAAAACAAAAGAGAAAATGAGAAAAAGAAGAAAAGAAAAAGAAAGATAAGTTTGTATATGTTGTATATAGTTCAATAAGCTTTGATTACTCTCCCCGATGATATATCTAATGCTCGTTTGGAAGTTACTTTCCATTTTTTATATTGCCCGCATTCTTTCCATTATCCCGAGTTTTCATCCCGAACACTTTGAATCCGTATATACATTCCTTCATTTCGTACCCTAGCCTAGCCTACATTACAACCCTATTACAAGTCCTATGTGATCTTAGGTTCATGTAATTCAAAGGTTTAAATAGTTTTGATAATCTGTGCAAATGCATTTCGCCTCTTTTAGTGTGCGGTATCCTTTCATTGAGATTACAGTTTTTCATTTTATATATAGTGTTCTTCATTTGTGACATGTGCGCGGCCTAGTTTCCCTTTACATTTACTCCTTATGCCCGCATGTCCCGTATGTTACCTCCCTGTTTCGAGTGAAATTCGCTTGATGAGTGTAATGCCCGTGAGGATTGACTTTTATGCATGCTTTGATATTTAGTATCCGAGCTATTTAAGTTTTTTTCCAAATCATATTTTGCGTGTGCTCATTCCCCCCTCCCACTTTTAAAGTTTCAATTCTATGAGGTGCATTCAACTTGTTAATAACAACGGACTTTAGCTTGAATTCGTTCATATGCTAATAACATGTTTGAAATCTTTTTCATTGTTGTTGAGTTTGTCGCATGTTGTGTTGGGCATATTTTGAGGAAACCATATGATGTTTGTGGGTTTCATCCCTGAAAACCCTCACGAGACGACACTCGTCCACTAGGGTAACCTAGGGGTTTAACGACTTATTGCATATGCTAAATGCAATCGTTCGCCCGCGAAAGTGGCCTTATCTTTTTATTTCTTTTTCATCCCATTTTTTACTTGTATCCTACTTTTGGTCTGCTTGTAGTTCTTGTAGTTTCTTATTTCTTTGCTAGGGACTAGCAATGTGTAAGTTAGGGGGTGTGATACGACGCAAATATTGCGTATTTCACCCGTTAACCTATGCCTTATTAGCCCCCTTGGGTATCTTAATCCCTATACTTATGCTCGTTAACCAGACAACCTCGGATTTCTATGTTAACATATTTTGCAGGGGTTAATTGAGCTTTTGTAGGTATTTGGATGCTTAGTATGAAGTTCGGACGCTTTCCGGAAATGTTTCATCGACTTTTGCAGCTTCGGGGGCATTTTAGTAATTTCATCATTCGGGTTTGAATCCCGAGCTCTGCACGGAAGTTGAAGCCCTTTGATTTCTCTTCGCGTGTCCGTCGACGGTACATGATTCCGATTCATAACGAAAAAGTTACAGCGATTTCAGCAGAGGAAAAACAAGGAAAGCAAAAGAGGAGAAGAGAAGAGGAAGAAAGGAATGCAGTGTGTTGCTGCAATCTGCCCTGCTTGATCGATCGATCGACCAATTTTGTCGATCGATCGACCATTCTAAATTGTCGAATTTTGGCCTTGATCGATCGATCGACCAAAGGGGTCGATCGATCGATCCCCTGTTTTTCAGCAGATATTTTCATTTCTTTTCTTTCTTCTTTTCTTTTAATCCAACTTACTATAAATACAATTTTTGTCGTAATAAGAAAATATATCAGTACATACACGATTTTAGGTTAGAATAGTTAGGGTTTTGAGGGTTTTGGATGGTTCTTCTTCATTTCTCTTTGGATTGACAATCTAATTGGTTTGTAAGTTGACTTTTCATTACCCTCTCCATTAATATAGCTTGTTTTCCATTAATTCTTGCTTTCGAGATAATTTTCATACTTTGTTAATTAGTTTACTTGATTTATTTCTTGCTTAATTAGTTTATTGTTTTGTTAATTAGTTTCATTTATGTATTGCCCTTAGATAAATAGGGTCGGGATTTCGTTACGCCATTTACGGGTTTGGACCTCGAAAGTTAGGGTTTCGTGTAAAATTGCATTTAATTGAAACCGCGTGTATTAAAGTTGGATTGTTATGCGTTTAACTTTATTTGTCACGCAACTTTAGTGTTTATAGCGATAATCCGAATTTAATCCGCGTGTGACCATTTTTGATTAAATGTTTAATCTCGCAACTTTGGCTTAAATTCCTTATTGCGTGATGTTTATGCTTAATTGAAAATGATCGATTAAATGTTTTCGAATCGAAATTCTAATTAGTAGTTGTTTAGCCCGTGAATGTGTGTATGCGATCCCGATCCTCGCTTTCCTTTTGTGTAGCGTAACTTATTCTTTTCTTTTGTCACCATAACCACCCATCACCTTTTCTTATTTCTTTTACACCATTTTTATTCTTGAAGTTTTAAAACAATTAACATCTAAAATTCAATCACTCCCTGTGGATTTCTTACGATACCCGACTTACCGCTGTGCTTTCTTATCAAGTGTAGTAGTAGCTTAGATTTTTTTTATCGCGGCGGCGAAACACACAACGATTGTGTCCTCACACGAACACACTTTTTCCGCCCGGTCATGTGCACTCTCGTGAGACAAAGTGTGTGTGCTCACACCATTAGAAAAAGCGACAACCATCCCATGTGCTAAACCTTTATCGGACTTATCTCCCTCACTATCACTAAGAGTGGCGGGCATATCAGTCTCTTTTCCCTTTCTCCTTATCCTAGTAGGACACTTTTAGCTATGTGCCCTTTTCCCTCACACTCAAACCACCTGATCTCATCCTCCTTGTCACTATCTTTGGCCTCCACTTTCTTTTTATTTGACTCAAAAGATCTCTTTTTATTGGAAGAATTTTCTTTATTCATTTTGAGAAAGTTTTTAAAATTTTTTGCAAACATGGCCATATCAAAATCTTCATCGGAATCAGACTCATAAACTTTTTATTTCTTTTTCTTAAAATGAGTCTTTAAACCAACGCCATTATCCTTAGTCTTAATGGTTTTGGGAAACATGTCAATCTCATAGGTTTGAAGATCTCCTACAAGTTCTTCCAACTTAAGTGATTTTAAATTTCCCAAAGAGTTCAAAACAGTGACTTTAGGAATAAAGTGTTTTGGAAGAGATCTCAAAATATTTTTAACAACACGCGTGTTATCAATCACCTAACCCAAATTAAAACTGGTGTTAACAATGTCCGACAAACGCGCATAAAAATCATCAAAGCATTCAGACTCAGACATGATGATAGTCTCAAATTGGGTGGCCAAATTTTGTAACTTAGATTCTTTAACCGCATTCGTACCCTCATGTGTCAATTTCAAAACATCTCATGCCTCTTTAGACGTGGCGCACATCATAATTCGATGGAAATCGTCGAGAGTTATGGCTCCAGAAATAGCACTCAAACCATGGGAATTAAAATTAGACATTTTATAATCATCTACAGTCCAGACTGACACGGGTTTTAAAGAGGTGATATTATCAACGGTGACTGTGGGAGGATTCCATCCATTTTCACAAAGCAACCAAACACTCTCGTCAATAGATTTTAAAATAAATTTCATACGAGCTTTCCAGTAGGCAAAATTAGACCCGCCAAAAATAGGCATCTGATTATATAAGTGCTCCATAAGAAAAATTACGATTTCTCACAAATTTTATTTTTTAAAAAAAAATCAATATCACACAATTCTTGCAAAAAATAGGAATACGCGATAAATTAGCGCAACCAGCTCTGATACTAATTTATAAAAAACGTGTCAGTGTGATAATTGATTAAATTAATTCGCAAGTTTCTAATATGGTACACTTATTTAATTAGAGTGCAAATTCAAAAAAACTTAATTTAGCCCCTACGCATGCATCTAAACATCATAAATAATTCAACCCATGAATGAAAAATAAAGACGATCGATTCAGGAAAAAAAACTTTTCGGGTAAAAACCTTGTATAAACACTTTGAAGAATTCACAAGTCCTTTGACTTACATACAACCTGATAATCGCCCACAAGTGCAAAATGCACGGTGCCTTCATCAAATCTTCAAAGATACGAGAGACAACGAAATAGCCTCCAGGCGTCGGTTCGTCCACATGCAGAATGACTACGCTCGGTATCCACAGATCAAATATGGAGATCCCTTCTCCACAAAGGTTGAACAAAAGAAAAGTTGTGTTCTTGAACCCCAAAACAATTCACTAAAGCATGTGGGAGTTTTGTGAATTGAAAACCAAAAAGGGATTAAACCCCAAAAGGAAGAAGCCAAAAGAATTCTATTTTCGCAGTTTTTCTCTTCTGTCAAACGCTAGGACCTCTTTAAACAGAATGAAACCACATAATGAGATTTTATAGAAAATCACGTCGCCTCGAAAATAGATCTCGTTCGAACGAGATCAGCATGTCGCTCGAACGAAGGACAGCTGGCGTTTGAACGAGATCGCGCGACATGGCTATCTCACGCGAACGACATTGCTCTGTCGCTCGAACGACTATTGCGAAAAAATTATTATTTTAATGTATGCTTCAACACTTAGAAAAAACACTCATTCTTTAATTTTGATGAAAAAGTTCTCTCCAACACTTAGAAAATATTTGGTAAAAATATCCCAAAAGCTCTAAGTGAAAAGTTAAGGTATTAAAAACATAACCTTACCAAAGTAAACATCGGAGAGTATTGAATGATGAAGAACTTGAGTAATTCGGATCCGTCTTTGATTTAGATGTCTCTTGAATGCTCTTTGACGGTGTAGCGGTATATGACATAATAAATTGATAATGGAGTTATAAAAATATGTCCTTACGTTAGTTATCATTAATCACTTTTGCATTCCTACTTTAGAAAATGTTACTGGTTTGCGAGTGTTTATGCGAGCCAATAGTGGCAAAAAAGTAATTTTTAGTGTGAGGTGCGTGTGTGTCAACTCTTGATGATGTGAGAAGACTATTAAGATGTTGATAGAATTGTATGGCGTTCATTGAGTTAGGGACACGGATTATGTAAAGTCAACAGTGGAAATTAGGTGAGTAGAGTGTCATGACTAAGCGGTGTTGATTGATGTAAAGGTGCATTAAGTTCCTTAGTTAGTTACTTTTGGATGGCTAATAATGATGAGGCAAATAAGTGAATTCAATTCTTGGGGTAGTATCACGTCATAAGATAATTGATGATCTAGTAGACGTGTAGAACCATATTGGTCAATACTCGAGGATATGTACATTCATTTTTAATTGATAAGATGCTATTCTTGTGAGTGAGTGACTTAGTAATGGTCGGTCGATAGATGTATCGCGTAAGTCGTGATTAGATCTACGAGCCATTGATGGTAAATGTGTCATGTGTATAATAACGATGAGTTAAAGTGATATGGGAGTGAACCTTAGGTAGCCTTCTATGATGTAGTTTTGGAAACTATGATGTAACATTTGATGAATAGGATCATAGTGACGTTTATAATGTAAACCCAGAGACTTATAGGTTAGATGTAATGTCATGTATCCTACCAAAATCCTTAGCAGTGTCAATCTTTGGGTTAATGCATCGTTTAGAGCACCATTCGTTGGGAAGAAAGTTTTTAGACCTTCATTGGATCTCGAGAAGGGTCCCATAGGTTAGACCTATGTCAATGTTTTAGACAAATGGGAAATGAGATTGTTTATCGAAACACCATAGTCCATTTTATCGGCCTAAGTAATGGCTAGATGCAAGGTAATGCCAGTGTGAGTATAGTTTAAAGGCATCTTAGAGTGTCTTTAGGACTAATTAATTGTGGTGTCAATGGGAATATAAATTGACTATTAAGTGCTCGAAACAACAGTAGTCCACGAGCCTGTACATATGGCACACCTCATAATAGTCGTGATGTGGATATTAAGAAATTTTTATAGCGTACCCACAACGAGAGAGTTATAGATGATAAAACCTTATTCGGTTTGAGGACTCTTAGGTCGGGTGTGGTTAGTGTCCTTAGCGAACCAGATAAGTTAGTATTACGAAGTGCTAGTGTTTTAGTGATGATTGTATTGAGGGTCAGGTGATGATCTAAAGATATTTGTCAAATTCAAAGGAGTCGAACCATGTAGTCCTTGGCAAGGACATCCAATTTAATATAATTAGGTGAGGTAACTTTCTAAGGATAATTTAATATTAGTATCGTGGATGGAAATAATGCCTTTTTTCGTAAGATGGCGAGCATAGGAAGTGTAAGCTTGATTCAGATGGATACTAGGAAATGCAATTTGGACTTGTATTAATGATGTCATGATAAGGACTTGAGTATGATGCCTCAGATGAGATGTCGAGGCATGATTATAATATTGGCATGTGTCGGTAGCATAAGTTAGAATAACCCTAGAAAGGTAGGGACTAGTTAGTGGCATGTCTTCCCAAACTGATACGGATTAGGAGATATAGCCCTTTATGGTACTTACTACCCTTAAAATGCTAATAGCAAGCAGTGTAGTCGTCACATAAATTCTATTTGGGTATAACCTGGAGGTAAGCTTAGTGACAACCTTGAGTAGGTAGAGGTTAATGTTAGGTGAATGTTTCACTTAATGGGGTACTTCCTAAGGAGAATTTGAGACGTAATCACGGTATGATAATGTCGATAATGGCCTAGGAGTATTAGGTTGTTCATGATGTCACTAGTGAGGTGGACAAGATTGGCATTGGAAAAGGAATTAAACCTTTGCTAACAAAGTGTTTCGTATATGTCAAGGAGGTAAAAAGGGGGAGCCTTGCCCCTAAGGAGGGAAGTCCAGTGTTCGGTCTCTCGGAGGACAAGAGGTTTGTATGTTGATTTGTCTTATGGGAATGGATGATTTGTGATCTAATTCTTCATGGTTGGTCACTCGAGATAGGGTGGTTGGCTAGATTAATACCCAATGAGGATGTCTAGGAGGAATCATATATAGGTTCGATTTTTTTAAGCCATAGTCCATTGCTTATGGATGGGATTTTATCAGAACATTTGTTTGTTCCTTTTGAGTCTTATGTGTTCCTTTCGATTCCAGTAATCGAGGATTGGTATTCCCATGACTGTGGTAGATCGGATTTGTACCATGTCATCATACGGTGTGGTTTAGCCCATTAGAGTGTGTTTAGACCTGGCTTAGTCAATAAAGTACGGTAACTGGGTGCACCCCTATATGAGGTATCCTTGCTATTACACAAAGTTTGGTGTGCGAGTGTCTATGCTTTTAACTGCATAGTTTCCTCATAGTATTCACTTTCCTTAGGATTAGTGACCCTAGGATTGAACGGCATAACAGTTAAGAGATATGGTTATAAAGAATAGGATGATAACTTGTGAACATTATATAAACATAGTACTAAGTGTTGTCTACCATGGTAGGTGGATGGGTTTAACGCCTAGGCAAGTGTTCCCTAGTAGTACACCTAGAGTGGCCCCATGTTCATAAAAGGGTCCTATAGGATGGTGTTGGTTGTATGCATGATATGGAACTTATTGGAATGTCACCCGATGTGTGGGAATTGCGAGGAGAGGTTAGTATTAAGGCTAAGTAGATTTTCTGGGACAGGAAGACCTGAGAATTTGTAGAGATATAGAACATATGGTCCTAGGATTCGAATTGTTCTTGATAATAAATTTGATTATTGTTTGTATAACGATTTACACTTGGGTGAGTATTAATTACTAGAGGGCTTTACTCGGTAAGGGATCCGGTATGCTTTGGGGATATTGGCAAGGTAGTCTTAGGACTCTATTGAACGTGATCATCAAGTGAGTGGAGACTCGAGGATCGATATGTTACGTCGATAGTTAACATGGCAATAAGAGTTATTACACGGTGTATGTTGAACTTTTGGTGATAACCCCTATGTAAGAGCGTATGATATGATCTTAGCTATTGAGGACTTCGATGATTTTATCTTGGAGGATTTCTATAATGCAGAATAAGACTTATTAAATCTCATGAACTTAAGGAATTGGCGAATCTGTAATTTTGGGCGTGAAATTTCCTAAGGAGGAAAAAAATGTAATACTCGTGCCTAATATTTTATTATTTTTCCCATGCAAAATTGTAACAATATGAAACCTTGAGATTTGGATCATTAATATGGGCTTTCCCTCTATATTTGATTTACTCTTCGGGCCTTGATGATTATTGTTGGAAATTTGTGGGTGAAATTAGAGATTTAAGGAAACTGGCTAAATTGAAAAAATTTAAAAGTCATTCGAACGAGATTTTTGTTTCATTCGATTGAGGTTACTGGTGCTTCGAACAAAAAGCCCAGTTCATTCGAAGTGGAAATTAAACAACAATCCAATGACCCTCATTTATATAAGGTTCCAACCTCGTTATAACGTCTTATGATGGAATATCGAACGATATCTCAATCTCGTTCGAATGAGGTCCAATTCTCGTTCCAAAGACCTGTTCAGAAAATTTTAGATTGAGATGCCCTTGTGTGCGATTACATTTTGGACTCTTATATTGATGACATGTCGACTCCTGGTGAGTCCAGATGATCCAAATTCGGGATTTTAGTGTTAAGGTGAGTTTTGATACAGTTTTGTACGGGTTATGTGGGTTTATTTGAGAATAAAAATGAGAGAGGTGGGGAGGTCTTACCCTAACTATTTTCATATTGTTCTTCCTCTCACTCTAGCTCTTGGGATCTTCCCCTCTCCCACCACAACAAACCACCCTACAACACCATGTCTCCGCCTTCACCACATTTTAGAAGTATTCCATGATATTTAGACTCAATACACACATTTCCTCCGCGGTTGAACAAAGCGACGAATTAATGGACTTGTTGTTGAGGGTTTTGAAAATGAATAAGTAAAAGATTGATGGAGTTTTAAGGGGGGTTTTCTTATAGATTTCATGGATCATGTTTATGGATCTAGGTAACCTCTGAAGTCCATCCTAGGAGGTGGGGAGTTGTCATCACCTTCTTCCTCATCCAATTAGTTTTGTAGCTCCCTTTGAGGTGGGAAAAACTTTATTCATAAGTTTAAGACTCTATGTTATTAATATTTGATTTTACATAAAGAGTTTAAGAGTATGATGCATATATAGTTTAAGAATGATATTTCTTAAGATTTGTGAAAATGAATTTGCAAAAGGGTTTTTTAAATATTTGAGTAAAATGATGTATTCTAAGAAAACTTGGTATTGAACTTTTTTATGGAAGCAAAATGTTGTAAAAATGTTATTTGTTAGGAATGATTTATGAATAAATGTTTCAAAGTTTTCTTGTGAAAAATTGAAATTTTTATATATTTGGATATTTAGTCAAGTTTTGGAGAAACAAAAATGTATTTTTCCTTGAAAAGTATGTTTGAGAAAATATTATGAAATTTCTAGAATAAATCGCATGTTAGACCCATTTAATAGGATTTTTAGACTTAAAATCCATCTTCCCATCCATATAAACTTGTAGTATTTTGATGATGAACACATAAACAAGTTTAAATGAGGGTTTCATTGGGGTTTAAACGTTAAATAAGAAATTAAAAATTTTAAGCCCTTAAAGTGTATGAAAATGGTATTGGAAATGTGACAAGTGTATGGTTTTAAAACTACATGTATTAATGAAGGAAAATGGTATTTTTCTTTAAAGTGGGCTTTAAATATCCAATCATTTCTTAGATAAGTGATGAAATAAAGATGTTTTCAAATTGAAAAGAATATTACTCCAAAGTGCTAAATAAGTGTTAATGAGTTAAAAAAACACTTAAGAAGTCAGTGTGGGTTAACGTAATGATGTTTTTGGAAATAACACTTGTGAAAATAGAAAAAAAAAAGATAAGTTTGAAAATAAATGGGTAAAATGGTAATTTTACGTAAAGTGGGACATTTTTATGAAATAAAAATATTGAAAAAGGTGTTACATAAAGTGGTCCTAAATGAACATGATTTTTAGATAAAATCAATGCTAGAGTAAAAAGGACAAGAAATGGTGATTTTGAAGTGTAACATAAGTTGGGGAAAAATCCCGGGTTTTGACTTCCATCGAGAAAAAAAAAAGGGAATAATTTGGACATTTGCAAAATGTTAAAACACATTAATATGGACTTGGATGACACCGGGATAATTAATGAAGGCCGAGAGCCTTGGAGGGAAAGACCTAAAATCACTAGTCAATGCATATGGTAGCAAAGTTGGTGATGTGGAGCCCATTGAAGTATGCGGATGCTGAAAGATTTCGAGAAAAAAATAATAAAAATGGAACATATCAAGAAATGGGTTGTGTGGTGAATATGTGAAAAGAAAACCTAAATTGAATGAATTGATAAATGTAACAGTAAAGAATAAAGTGGACAGGTAATGAGATAACTAATTAATGTCCATAAAGTAAAGGAATGATAAAGTTAAGGGATTAAATGGGTAGTTAAGCAACCTAAAGAGGTTTAACCCATAATTGACCTATGAGTGCATCCATAAAAGGTTTTCAAAGAAAAATAAGTATTTTCTAACACCAAATGTTCTTGGAAATTCTTTCTCCCATTAGACCATTTGTATCTATTTACATGAGGATCTTGATTCATGGAACTCTCGGTTCGAGAAATTAAAATAAGAGAATCGAACCATCTCTTCTAACTCTTTTTCAAATTCGATAAATGTTGGTTGATCGTATATTTAATTAGAGTTATATGATTCAGAGTATCCATTCCTATTTGATCCCTTTTAATTCCATATTCGAAGTTGCGATCGGATCTACAGTATTTGCTTGTGCTGAAAGGTGATTTTCAATAAAAATACTAATGTAAATTCGATATGAACAAATGGGTAATTTTGATAAAAGAAATGATTTTTCGTAAGTAAGGGATAGCATTTAATGTATTTAACTGAGTTTGTTAAATTAAGAAATAAATGCTAAGTCAAGTAAAAGGAGAATTCATTTACAAGATTAAGATCAATTAATCGATGTAAATAACGTTTTTGGAATAAAGACGGTTTCATAAGTGTAAGTACATATACACACACACACACACACACACACACATACATATACTAGCATGCAACCCGCTCAATGCGCGGGCGTATGATAATAAATGTTAAAATCGTACCTTTGAAAATCATAACAATATAAATAAAAATACAATTATAAAATTAATTTACACACAATAACTTTTTAAATAATTGTCAAGAAGTTGTAGTTATAAGTAGAAATGAGTGCATAAGCGATTTCAAGTTTATTTATACAGTGGGAAAAAATTATATGAAATAATATATTATCTACAATTATTGTGTTGTTAAATTTCTTTAAATAATACCAAAAGAAATGCGTATTTAATTTTACAATCCACAAGATGCATGAGCAGTAAAAGGTAAAAAGACAGTAATAAGCATTCGGAGGGTACTTACCTCTTAATGATTAATATTGGATTTTAACTATATTTCAGCATTAAAAGGTAAAAACACACACCAAATATTACCTTTTAATGTTGAATGAAACTAAATTCAATAATGCATGTGTATGATGTTTTTACTTACTTCAATAAGGTGGCAAATTATGTTTTTACTTACTTTTATGGGTGTTTCAAAGTCAATATTTTTATGAAAAAAAATTTCAAGCAACATATCTCTCCCATACTTTTAAATTTTTGTGTAAGATTTTTACCTCCTCATACCAAAAGAAAATTTTGCACCCCAAACATTCCCATTCTCGTTTTTATTAAAATAAATTTTTTTATTTTGTTCAAATCAATGGGTTGCTTTTATATTAGTTTTTTTTCACTTATGTTAATGTCAAATTCAAATTCATTTTAACACTTTTCAAAAATATAGTTTTTTACACAATTAGCAAAAATAACAATATAAAATGCTAAATACAGTTAAAAATACACATCTACAAAAAGTTTTAAAACAATTAAAAAATATATTTTCATTTTTTTGCTAATAACCATATATTTTTATAAAGAAAATTTCCTTAAAAACTATTTTATTAAAAAAATAGACTTCTAAAAGAGTTTCAAAAGATTTAAAAATTGTTTCATTTTTTAAATAGTAAAAACTGTGTAGTTTTTTTTTAATTATTTTTTTAGTACAATACATGACTTTCTTTTTGTAAAATTAGTTAATTTTTATTATAATTAAAAACATGTACAAATTATGTACATTTTTACATAAGAAAAAAGTTGAAAAATCGAGGTACAATTTTTAAAAATTCATAGCGTATAATAAAAAAAAATTATATAAAAAAATACAATTTACTATATAGTAAAAAAATCTTAAAATGACAATCATTTACCCTTCTAATTATACCAATAAATGGAGCATTAAAAGGTTAATTTTTCCCGAAATAAAACTTGTTTGTTATTTTTAAATATTTTTATTATATAAAAACTATTTTTAATAAATAAAAATTTCAAAGAAACTATACGTATTTTATATAAAAAAAAATTATATATAATTTATTTTTTTTAGTTTATAAACTGTATGTCATTTCTAGATATAAACTTAAAGTTTTTTCCATAAATAAAACATTAAAAATGCCTTCGTAACAATTTTTTATTTATATTAAAAACAATTTCAAAATTCTAAAAACTTTTTTTAAACTTAAAAACTATTTTTTATAAATAAAACTGCAAAAAACTGTACGTATAAATACATAATTAAAGTTCTAAAGAGGAGAGCAAAGGGCTAAAAAAACAAGAAGTTAAATTTGAAGGAAAAATTTAAATATGTCTAGTATAAAAAGTCGAAGAAAAATAACATTGAAGATGATTTTTAACAATCCAAGCAACACATTTTTTATGCAGAAAATTACATATTGGGTTGAGTTTCACAAAAAGGGTAGAGAAAGAGAAAGTGAGTACCTAAATATGTAAAGAAGTGAAAGAGATGGATAGGAGGGCATGAAGAATAGAGGATCAGAGAAGAGACTTTTTAGTTGTCTTTATTTGTTTGCACTAAACATTCAACTAAAACCCCGCACCGGCATTTTTGCTTCATTTCGTTTTTTATGGTGACTTTTCCACCTTCCTTCGTTTTATAGCAGATCTAGAGTGCAGTCACATTCTTGCATTTTATAAGACAGTCCGATTAGATGAACATTGTATCATGTGTGGCAATGAAACGATTAGATGTCCAAAGCATAGTGAGAAAACCAAAAATGGAAAGGTCATACACTGAACACTCAAATTCAAGAGAGGCATGTGGCATGAGTAGCAGTAAAATCTTACTTAACCTCTAATACTATTTTATTATATATATATATATATATAAAAGGTAGTTTTATGTGCATATAGATATAATGTGTTAGAGTCTCTTTTATGCCGTTCGATTCTATCATGTATTATTGTATTTTTCACTGGGCACTCACTCATTCCCTCATCTTTATTACGAAAAGTTGGGTGCGATTTCGTATTTTGAGGTCAATGTACAAATTAGTATTCTTTTCATTTTATGTTAGTAGCACTACATGCTTGAATTCGGAGACGCTTTCCACGAATCCCTCACGTAGCTTGTTTTAAATGAAAATCGCATGCTAAACAAGTGAAATGTTAATTAAATAAAACTGGACTAACAACATTATGTAGATAGTTTGATTGCATTCACACATAATGCTCTGGTTGGATCGGGTTGACCACGAGTAACCAATAATCCGGGCCGGGGCGTTATATTTATAGAGACCACGGGAACATAAATTGTACGTTAACTTCTCCAACTGTTGTCTTCGAAAGGTACTATTATTGGGCCATGTCATATCTAAGGCTGGGATTTCAGTGGGGAGTAAATCGGAATTTTTTTTTGCAGTGTAGTAACCTCTATTTATTGAATTTTACCTAATGTGACAGGAGGGGGCTAGTTTAAGCTTCTATACTTGAACCGTTCAGTTATTATTAATAACCAAATTAAGTCCAGTAATATTTTTTCATTAATCTACGTTAAATTTCAAGATTATTAATCCAATTGTTTAGTGAGTTTCTAATAACAATCCTAGCTAGATTTCAGATATGAGTGTGATAGATTGTAGAATATGAAAAGTAGAACTAAATGGCATGTTAAGTTTTTTACGCTGTAATACTCCCTTCCTCTAGGATAAGCATATCCCCAGACCCTCTATGTTCAACCAAAAGTCCACTAATTAAAAAAAACAAAACGAGTTGTAAAAGAATAGAAAATGACTCAAAAGTAATTCCTAAACAGTGATACCTCTTTCCATTATTGATTGTCCCTCCGAAATCCTTGCTTTTCTTACTTTTTCCCTCCACCGTCTTTGTAGTTCCCCCTTGGATATACCTCATAACCACTAGGTACGGTCGTAATTGATCTTGTGAATTATCTCAACGTGTGTAAGGTGTCCTACACTACATGCAACTCATATACACTTACTGCGAAAGACAAATGCTTATCCAGAAAAAATCTTACACACTTTTGTTATAGTTTTAATAAAGTTTAGCTTGGACTCTTAAATCAGTTTCTTTAAAAAAAAATTAGTCAAACTAACACTTTTTTAGAAACTCTTGATAAAAAATATTTCAAAAACATTCAGAATCTAAATCGTGAAATAGGTATGATCTTGTGAAAGAAAATGTATTGAACACTTTATGACATACTATTCCATTTTTAGACAATAAATAATGTTGTGTTCAATTTTTAAGTTCCAAGACAGTTGAGTCTGAAGAATCTTAGGGTCCGTTTGATAGAAAACTGGGAAAATGCAAATGATTCCAGGACATTTGATTCCAGGGCAAACAATTCCAAGGCAAATAAATATTTTTCAACTTGTGTCTGTTTGATAAAAGTTGGAAAATCATCAATTTTCCACATTTTCTATCAAACGCAAAAGCTGGAAAATAGATATAAAAGTGAAAAATTTGTTTACGGAATATATATATATAATAAATATATATTATTAAATATACAAAATATATGAATATATATTATATTATTTGCGGAATATATATATTCCATATATACAAAATATATGAATATATATTATATTATTTGCGGAATATATATATTCCGAAAATTAATATAATTTGCGGAATATATACATTCCATAAATTATTATAATTTGCGGAATATATACATTCCATAAATTATTATTAATTTTTGGAATATTCATATATTTTGTATATTTTTCTGGAAATTAATAATAATTTACGAAATATATATATTCCGCAAATAATATAATATATATTCATATATTCATATATTAAATATAATAATATATTTAATATATGAATATATTTCGTAAATAAAATATTATATTTTCATAGATTTTGTACATTTAATAATATAAAAATCTATTATATTATTAAATATAATAGATTTTTATATGTACATCTATTAAATATAAAAAATCTATGAAAATATAATATATTATTTACGGAATATATGAATATATATTATATTATTATATACTGAATATACTAAATATATATTATTTACAGAATATATACATAATATTATATTTTGTATATATGTAAATTATATATATACTAAATATATATTATTTACAGAATATATACATATATATTATGTATTTATGAATATATACATATATATAATATAAGTATATAATATAATATGCCTGTATATATACATATATATAATATACATATACAATATAATATACACATATATAATATACATATACAATATGAATATATATATAATATTGTGTATATTATATTGTATATGTATATTATATATATGTATATATACAGACAGACATACATATATAATATACATATACATAATATATATGTATATATTTTGTAAATAATATATATTAAATATAAGGAATATATGAAATATACAAAATTTACGAAATATAAATATATATTAAAATATATGAATTATATAAATTATATAAATGAACGAAATATATAAATATATGAAAATATACGAATTATACATATATGTGCTAAAATATATAAAATATACGAAATATATATATTTATATATTTATTAACAATATATATTTATATATTTATTAACAATATATATTTATATATTTATGAAATATATAGAGTAAAAAAAAAAATTGGTTTCAAGTGAGGCAAACAAAAACCTGACCACCCCCAAAGAATTGAATTCCACCCTAGGGTGGCAAATTGTGCTTAAGGGGTGTTGTACATAGAAAACAAATTCCAGGACATATTAAGGCTATCAAACAGCCTAAAAGCTGAAAAATACCAGAATTTTTCAACTTTTGGGAATTTGCCTTGGAATTTTTGTGCTATCAAACGGACCCTTAGACTTATCACAGAAAAACAAATCAAAAATACACAAAGAATGAGTACAACACAGCCAGTAAAGAGACCTCGTTGATATATAATCTAAGGCTACATATTCAGTCAACACAAACAAGGATGTTAATAGAATATTCAACTTAAAATAAAAACAAAAAATAAAATCCAAATATTACCAACAAAGTTAATAACTGTCTTGGAATGAACAAAAAATATAATATCTAAATTTATTTAAGTAAAACACCTAAATCGAACTCTTAAAAATAGTTTTGAAATATTTTTCAAGAAAACAAACCTTTAAAATAAACATGCAAGTTAAAACGAGTTTGGTTAACTAAAATAGTGAAAAAATCAGTATCTAGAGATTATTTTTCAAAAAAATCAAGTGTTTAATTTACATTAAACATGCAACTCAGAATATACGTTTTTACCGGATCTAAACAAATCATTAGAACAAAATGGTTTTTTAAGAAAACTTTGTCTACACGAAAAGGATATATAAACAAACTTATAGAAGAACCCAGTTATATGTAGAAAGAGATATACGAGATAATAATGGATCTAACACAACGGTAACATAAACCTAGTTAACACAATATGTTAACAATAAAAAAACATATCTAAACCGTAAATAACAAGTTTCTAGAGAAAATACACAAATAAAGTCAAAAAATCAGGGATCTAACCAGAACAGAGACATATAAGACGATTTGATCCACCCTTAAACTTACGATTTTTAGTGGGTTGCATTTCACCTTTATTAAAACTAGACCTACTCTCTTTTGTTTAAAATCCTGTATAAAGAAACCAGACCAGGTGTGTATATAGTGTGAGAACAGATGTAAGTGTGTTTATCAGGTTTTCGTTCACTCCCGTTCTCTCTTTTCTCTATATATATTTCATTCTTTCTCTCTCTAAGGCAGGGAAGGGGTAAAAAACCTTTTTGATAAAATGTGTAAATAGCGAAAAAAGCAAACTCTCAAAAGAAAAAACTAAGGGTCCGTTTGATAAGCCACATTTGCCATGGCAAATGGGACAAATGGTGGCAAATCACAAATTTGCCTACTATTTTGTGTGTTTGATGACAATTATTTGTCATGGAAAATTTTTCATGAATACCCATGTTCACATACAAATTTGCCATCATTTTTCCATTTTTGTTGGCAAAATTTTACTTACCTATATAGCAAAGCAAAATTTCTCCACAAATTTGCCATCCTTTTTAAAAATATTAAAAAAACTAATTTTTGTTTGTTAAAACTTTTTTTTTAAAGAAACATTTTTTTCTGTAATTTTTTTTTTGTTAAAAACTGTTTTTCAATTAAAAAATGTTTTTATTTTGTTAAAATTGTTTTTTTAAACTGTTTGTTTGTTTGTTAAAATCGTTTTTATTTTGCTAAAAACTGTTTTTTTCATTGAAACTGTTTTTTTGTTACAAGTGTTTTTTCTTAAAAAATAAATCGTTCTAAACTGTTTTTTTTTTAAAAGTGTTTTTATTGTTAAAAACTGTTTTTCTAAACAAATGTTTTTTTTTTGTTAAAACTGTTTGTTTGTTTTTCTGTTTTAACTTTTGTTTTTTTGTTAAAACATTTTTGTTTTTGTTAAATTATTTTTTTTCTTAAAAACTGTTTTTTTGTTAAAGTTTTTTATTTTATTAAAAACTGTTTTTTATTCATAAACTGGTTTTTTGTTCTAAACTTTTTTTTGTTATTATTTTCCATTAATGCTATCAAACAACCCATTTTTGCCACCTAAAAAATTAATCCCATCAAATAACCTTATGTGGCAAATTATAGGATTTGCCCTCACAAATTTTGCCATGACAAATTTTATTATGGAAAAATTTGCCATGCTCCCCATTTGCCCATTTTTGTATCAAACGGACAAGTCTATTTTTATACTAGGTGAAAAGTCAGTTTATAAATCAATGAACAAGATCTTTTCTTAGAGAATACTCTACTATATACGGTTGAGATTAGGCCATATTTAAAATGATTCTGATTGGTCCAAAGCGTGTGACACAAATCAAGCTAATGCCCCTTGATTAAAGAGAAATGCTATGTGTCTCAAACAACTCTCTCAAATCGTCCCCAAATAATTTTAAGTGTTATACTTTGTGGTATGGGTCCCATCAGGGCACAACTCATTAATGCTATTTGGGGGAGATTTGGAGAAATTGTTTGATACCCATAGCACCACTCTTGATTAAAATAGTTCTAAGTGACAAAATAAGTTACAGTTTCTACTCACAAAACCAACACACATTATGTTAATTAATTAAAGGAATTAATTAAAGGATTTTCCATTATTTTATGCTATCTTAATTTGATTAGAAAACAAAAAAAAAAATAGAAAAATTAGAAAATAATTCTAAAAATTATTTTAACAACTTTCACATAATAATTAATCTTTTTCAATCTTTAGAAAAATGTAGTTAATTTCTAAACATATTCGGAGATTAATAAAATCTCAATTTTTAATCAAAAAAATATAAAGCACCAAAATAAAATTCAACAAACACAAACAATAATATAAAATGTGCATAGTGATGTGTTATGCAAGTGATGTGCATAAAGTGTGTGCCTCCTAATAGGGATTCTTGAGGTTTTTATACCATCTCATTATGAACCTTAAAGATGTCCGGATGTTATCTTGGATGGATGAAGGTATCACTTTATATAGACTCAAACTTACAATAATATCTTGTCATAATATGTCTAACTAGCTTGAGAACCTTCTAGCTACACAACCCAAATAAGTTCTAACTTATTGAGTGCCCCGATAGATGTTCTCAATTGCCTCCATTGCACATACTGTGACAAAACCCTTGAGTACATCAAATTATGCACTAAGGTAAAACATACTTACGATTCTATAAAAGAAATTTTAGTGTACCCAACCTAATCCTAAGAAAAAAATTGACCTTAAAACTCAAAAATCTGCTAAACAAAAAATATACCTTTCTCAAAAGATCAAACAAGATATCAAGAACATATCAAGAAAAAACTAACAATTCAAAATTTTAATTGAAAGACTATCTAATCTTCTCCCATATTTTTTTCATAAATAGACAATGGTGAGTAAATTAACTAATGATTACCATTATGCCATAAAAATATGCCTCCTATATTGACATTGTTTAAGAAATACGGTATTAACCTCCATATTTTTATCTTAAAAACTCAGAGATCTTGGATAAAAAGAGTAAGGCGTAGTTAACTAATCACTATTTAATTATCAAGTACAATCATCCTAATCATGTTTCTCAATTTTTCAAACCGATAGTAGTCAAGGGCTATAGTAAAAATATCAGCCAATCGCTTATCAGTACGAACATGTTCAATCCACTTTAGATTCCAAAAGTTATCTAATAAAATGATGAAGAATATTTTTATGCTTAGTCCTAGTATGTTGCACAAGATTCTTGGAAATATTTATAGCACTTTCATTATCACAGTAGAGATGAGCTTTAGACTCATTCACATCATAATGTGATAACATTTATTTTATCCAAATTAATTGGGAACAAAAAGCTCTAGTGGAGATATACTCAACTTCAGCTGTAGATAAAGACACATAATTTTGCTTTTTACTAAACCAGCCAAATAAATTGTGTCAAAATATAATAACAACCACCAGATGTGGACTTACTGTCATCTGTGCATCCACTCCAATCTACATTTGAGTAACCATTGATATCGCTCGACGTATCATTAGTGTACCAGATCCCATAATCAAATGTGCCTTTTGTGTATATTAAAATATGTTTAAAACACTTATAATGAGACTCTTTTGGAGCATATTGGTACCGGACACACACAAAATAGTAAAAAATATGTTAGGCCTAGTTGCTATCAAATATAAAAGACTACCAATAATGCTTCTAGATAAAGTGGGGCCTATATCAGTACCGTATTCATCCTTAATTAACTTTGTGCCAGTGTTCATTGGGGTGCAATCTGTCTTAGAATTTTCCAATCCAAATTTCTTAACTAGAATTCTAGAATACTTGGATTGACATAAGAATGAACCATCATTACATTGTTTTAATTTCAGCCCCCAAAAGAATTGTAACTCCTCCATAAGAGACATTTTAAATTTTCCATGCATATTTTTGTAAAACATTTGAACCTCTTGATGGGAAGTAGAACCAAAGACAAAATCATCAAGACTTATTTTAGCAATCATAACATCTTGTTTAGTCATTTTAAAAATAATTTCTGGTATGCACCACCTCTAACAAAACCTTTATTGATTAAAAAGATTGTTAGGCGATCACATCAGAATCTAGACGCTTGCTTTAATCCATATAGAGACTTTTAAGACTGTATACATGGTCCGAATATTTTGGGTTTATAAAACCTTTGGGTTGTTCAACACAAACCTCCACAGCTAATATACCATTCAAGAAAGTAGATTTCACATCCATTTGATGTAGAGTAAAATGTAAATAACATGCAACTGCAAGAAGTAATCTTATAGATTTTAATCGAGTGGCAGGTGAAAATGTTTCATCACAATCTATTACATCTATTTTTGAGTACCCTTATGCTTCCAACATAGCTTTATTTCTAATAATTTTCCCATGTTCATTGGTTTTGTTTTTATAATTCCATTTTGTTCTGATGACTTTAGTATTCTTGGGCCTTAGGACAAGGTACCATACATCATGATCTTTAAATTTTGCTAGCTCCTTTTGCATATCACTAATCCAATTGTTATAAGTAATAGCTTCCTTTACCCTTTTGTGATCAATTAAGGACACAAAAAAGGCTAAGTGAGCCACTTGACGTAACTAGTTCCTAGTACGAACAGGCTCAAAATCTCCAACAATAGTATTAGATGGGTGGTCTTTAAAAACCCAGACAGGTATAGTAGGGGGTTCATTGGGTAAAGACTTGTCTATAGGAATAACATATTCAATTAAACCATTTGATTCAATATTAAGATATTCATGTGGGTCTTCACAAGCAGTTATAGAGATAGTGCTATCTACCATGACATTAATATAATTCATAATAGTTTTCATACAAAGGTTATATATTCTATAACCCTATTGTTTTTGGAATATCATAAGAAAATTTATTTCCCTCCCTTGGCCTCAAACTTATAGAGTTGTTCTCTATCTTTACAAATATACCAAGTATTACCAAATGTATGAAAATATTCAACATTTGGCTTCCTGTTGTACCATAATTCATAAGGGGTCTGTTTTGTATTTTTTTTTAAGGTAGGCCCTATTTATTATATGGACTGATGTGAAAATTGCTCCTTCCTAAAAATAAGTGGGAAGTTCCTTGGCATGAATCAGAACTTGGGCCATTTCTTGAACCATCCTATTTTTATCTCTACTATGCCACTTTGTTGAGGTGTTTTGGGGGAACTAAACTCATGACTATATCCATTAGTCTTGCAACATTCTACAATGCCTATTTCTTTAAATTCACCGCCCACATCACTACTAATGCATGTTGCTTGGGCATGTATTTCATTTTCAATACGACAAGTAATTTTTAGAAATTCACTAAAAGTTTCAGATTTCTATTTCACGTAAACCACCCAAGTAAACTATGAGTAATCATCTATAATAATATGTATGAATTACCATTTAAACTCACAACCATAGTTGAACCCATACGATCCATATGTTGTAGTTACAAGGATTGTTTAGTGTTAACATCCTTAACCTTCTTGTGTGGGGACTTGGTAATTTTTCCAATTTGACAAGGACCACAAATGACTGTCGGACACATTTTAATAGAAGGCAATCCTCTAACAAGATCTTGTGATGGTAGTCTATTTCAAATGTTAAAATTGATACTAATAAAGACGATTGTGCTAAAAGTCTCCATCATCCAATTCATAAGATAGTTCATCCAATGCAATGTAACAGTTACCTATAGTGCAGCTTCCCATAATAAAACATTATATTCCTTTGTTTAAACTTTCATAGGAGGGTTTTTGAGAATTTGACTTGGCAGTCACAATCACAAAATTGACTAATAGATAAAAAGTTAGCACGAAAATCTTTAACTAATAGAACATCTTTCATATCGGAGTCCCTCTTGATTGAGGATTCCATTGCCAATAATTTGTTAAGACTTATTGTCCCCAAATGTCATTTTACCTCCTTTGTAATGAATTTCATTTTGAGTTTGAAAATATTTATGTTCATATGGCGTGAGCATCCACTGTCTAAGTACTAACCTTTTACCTTTCTTTCACATGAAATGGCTATTAAAACATCATAAGCCAAAATAGTTTTTGAAGGTAGATGGGGCCTTAGATCTTCAACCCTCATCCAAACTGGCCATGTTGTAAACGGTTTATGGACCATCTAAAATGTAGGGCGGGGATTTTCCTTTCCTTAAAACATTCTACTAGCCTTAAACTTGTTATTGGATTTCATAGTCTAATAGTTATTGTGAAAATAGTTTTTAAAATTGAAATTCTTGTTACCACAAAGGCAGTTAAAGTGGTCACGGGAATGTGATATAAATCTACGAGGCTTAGGACAATTTTTCAAATTATGCCCAAACACATCACAACTAAAACAATGTTGATTATTACGAGACTTTTGAAACTTACGGTTAGGCTCATTATACTTAGGTAAAGCTTTTCTATTTCCAATAATCTCTACCACTAACCTAACTGATATTGTTACTAATTCCTAATTTCTTAAAAAAATTGGAAAGTTATTATGGGGGACAATATTTAGGTTTTTCATCATTCACCACATGAGGACATTTACTCTTAACCTCAGCTTTAAAGACTATTTCTTCAACACCTTTTCCTTTATCATTTCTATAAAGTATCCTGCCCAATTCAGGATAATATGGCTCTTTTCATTTCACAAATTTAATGGGCTTATTTAAGTGAGTTTTTTGAAAATGATTTTCTAAGACCAAACCATTTATGTTAACATCAAAACTCTGGGCATACCATACTTTTTCAAACTTGGTGGTGCTCTCATTTGTGTGTAGTGTATACGTGTTTGCACATTTGTATAAGGGTGCATGAGAGATCTCGGCTTTGAGATAATTCGATACCCCATTTGTAGTATGTATGAAAGAGGGTATAAGAGTAGTGAGATATGATTGCATCTCTGCGGGGACAATATATTAAGAAACATGTTATCGAGGCTTGTGTTCATGAAAAGGATTCGGCATTGCACCTACGTATGCCTGTAGCCACAAGATAAAAGCCTACTTAGCTAGGGTGTTCACGTGTTCCAAAATTATGTATGTGTAAGTGTAATACTTGTCTTGGTAGGGATATTAGCTATACATAGGACATTGGGTATGTTTGGTGGAGGTTTAGAATGGGAGTTGACCTGAGTTGTTGACAAAGACATCCATCACTTGTTGGTCGATCACTGACTCAAGGGTGTTGTTGAACCTTCGATCCAGTTTGGAGGTATAACACTAAGGATGTAATATTCTATACATCCTTAGATATGGAGGCAGAGGTATATGTGGGGGGAGTTTAGACTGGGATGGATGCATCCCTAAGAAATACTATACCGAGGGAAGTATTATGAGGCCTGAGCCTCACGAGTTTAGTTCAGTATATATCCTACATACCCAAGGATATTTGGGATTAAAGCCAACATAGTTCCAATACACTATACATATTTACGGGTGCAAGCGATGGGATACCGGGCATACGATATACATCATTGTGGTATTTATGGATCCTAGTCCTTAATATAACATTTTCTTTGTGTTGGATTGACATATTGATATGTTAAAGTATGTATAACCAAAGGTTGACATTTGACAATTATTTGATATAAAAACACATATTTGGGGTGCCTCCACATGAACGGGCTTTGTTTGTTTAAATAGGTGGTGGGAGAATTTGGATTTTATACTTTTTCTTGTGAAAAGTGTTGGATTGACTCAGCTCACTAACACTTTCCTCAAGATGGTTTTGAAAAGTATGTTTTCATGTGTGTATTTGGTCGTTGTGGCATTTGATTAGAATTTATTTAACATTTGAGCATGTCAAGTCAATTAAGATAAGTGATGGGGTAAAAACCATACTTCAAAATATAAACGATATAAAGTGCATACTTTGTCCCCTGAATGGGGGTTGGGGTAAAAGAGATAAACAGATATGGACAGTTTATCATAATATATATGAGAATAAACAACCCCTATGGACCCTAAACTATACAAGTTTGGCCAATTTAGTCTCTAAACTAACAATTTGGACAATTTAGTCCCAAAACTAATAATTTGGCCAATTTAGTTCCTAAAATCTGGCCAATTTAGTCCCTAAACTAATAATTTGGCCACTTTAGTCCTTAAAATAGTGTAAAAAACCTCTAAAATTTTAATAAGAATTAAAACCGCTAAAAAATTACTCTTTTTTCATAAGAATTAAAACCTCTAAAATGTATCCCAAACAATTTTAATAATCGGTGTTTTAACTTCTTTTTTCAAATTTATAAGAGTTTTTTTAAAAATAGTTTTTTATTCCAATTTTTCTAGAAAAACTTAGAATTTAAAATAAATAATTCATTTTTTAATTATTATTTGGGTATATTTTGAATATTCCAACTCTTACTAAACAAGAGAGAAATTTTCAACTTTAAAAAAAACTGTTATAATTTCTTAAAAAAATAGTTTTTTATCCCATTTTTTTAAAACACGTTCTTTTTAAAAATCATTTTTTTTAATTATTTTGGGTACATTTGCAAGGTTTTGACTCTTATTAGAAATGATATTTATTCATCAACTTTGAAAAGACAAAAAATAGATTTAAATAGTTTTAAATTTAAAAAAAAAGGTTAGAAATAATAGCAATGTTTTTATCCAATTTTTAACAAAAAATGCAAACTTTATAATAAAATAAAAAAAATTATTATTTGGAGTACATTTCGAAGGTTTTAACTCTTATTAAAAAAGAGAGTAATTTTTTACTTTAAAAAAATTGTTATAAAATTTTAAGAGTTCTTTTATCCCATTTTTCAACATTGATTTTTTAAACTTGTTTTGGGTAAATTTTTAGAGGTTTTAATTCTTATTAAAAAAAAGGATTAATTTTTAACTTTGAAAAGAAAAAAAAATAGTTTTAAACAATTTTAGGAACTAAATTGGCCAAATTATTAGTTTAGGGACTAAATTGACCAAACTTCTATAGTTTAAGGGTCATAGGGGTTGTTTACTCTATATATGAGGGGTGTTTGATCCGCTATTCGGGCAGAGTTTCCTTACACATGTAGCGTCACCGAATTTTTCCCATGGGAGTGTGCCCACTTAAGGTGCCTGAGGTGGGAAGAGCTCCGTTTAGTCGGGCAGAGCTTTTTTTAGAAGTGTCAACTTTAGCATAATGCCAGCAAAGATTTGAATTTCGGAGGAAACTTTTCATAAGTACGAACCTCATTTGGGGTTGAAATGACTCCGTGGAAGAATGAGCTTTCCCTGAGGGGAAAGTAAATTTTTTAAAGTATGAACTTCTTCTTGACTTTTCAGAATTAGCTCAAGTAACTCGGATTCTCATAATTGAAAATGTTATAAAACTAAATCAGCGTTTGTTTTTGATGTTTTTTTAAGGTTGGTGGGGAACTCTATTTATAAGGTCTGATCTGAGGCTTTTGACCGGACAGTCAAAGATCCTAGATGGTCGATCTGTGGTGCATGACATATGAACAGTTGGGAGGAGATTCAATTGGATTTTATAATCATTACCAGGGAGAGGTATGACCAAATGGTAGAAGGTACTTTTAATCGAACAATTAAAGGACCATTGGAACTTTAATAGAATGACTAAAGGTCTAAGGAAAAGTTTTAGGGGCCTTTTTATAATTTTTTATTTTTGTAATTGGGTCCATTTAGGTTTTATTTGTGGAGAGTTTGGCCCTTTTGGATTCCCTTTGGGGTAGCTTACCCTTAAGATCGTAGGGGGGATAAGTTTATTATATTTTATCTGACGGAACAAAATGATACTCACCCTAATTGCAAATCTGGGTGTGTATAGAGGCGGTCAACTAAGAGTGCTCATGGGAGGACGTTCTTTGTCTATATTTAAAGGACTCAACATTTTTAGGAGGTACGGGGGCATGGATGTGATAGGTAGGAAACTTTTGGAGGTTGAAGTGGGATTTTTTAAAAATTGGGTGGGGTGGTGATCGAATGATTAAAGGTTTGGTTAAGTCAGTCAACATTTTAACCATTTGGGCACGTTTAACCGTTTGGTCAAATGACCCAACATCTTAAACCTATTAAATGCAAGCGCATGTTCCTAGTTTTTGAAATTTCTACCTATTCGTTTTGAGAATTTTTCTCGTGGTCTTACCTTCATCACATCGATCATGGATAGAGGGAGTGGTTCGAGTTTATTTTTGCATGACAACCCATTTTTATTGTCGCTGTCAAGTATCCTCTCGATAGGGAGGACAGCTCACTCTTTCGTTCCTATTGTCTCGGTGGTTGCATAGGATGCCACCTCAATTTCTCTGGGGTTTGTTACTCCATATTCTTCAATTACTTGGGTTGCTCATTGAACCTTTACGGTGCTATTATCTGCTTTTACGGTTTTCCTTCATGGGGAGGACCAAGTCATGCATATTCGTCAGCACGATTCAGTATTCGGCATGTTGGCGCCATCTTTGGGCCCCGCCCTTTTTGTAAAAAACGTGAGTTTTCAATCATTTTCATTTTGTATGTCTTGTCTTGTTTTTTCGCTTTAAATTTGACTGATTTTATGTTTTACTGACTTTTAGTAATTATTGGTTAATGCATCCCAGCTGTGGGAGATGTTGACACGTTGGTCATCGACCCATTTAGCTTTACACCACCTCACTGCGAAAGTTGCGATAGACACTGCTACTGACTACCTAACATTGTCGATGGTTCTAACCTAGTGCTCGGGTGGCTCGATATATCTGGCTAAAGTGTCACATGAAGTGTCAGGGCTAGGGTGTCAACCTCTAGGACCGTGGAAGAGAATTGTGTTGGTGGTCATCCTAAGAAGAGGCTTCATGCATGATAGTCTGGTAGGATAGTATTTTGGGTTACCTTTTACGCGGAATTTGATGTAACTTCCTAAAAAGGTGCTTTTTTGTTTTTGGTTGGGGTAAGGCCCCATTGTATTTAATTAGTATGTTCCTTTTAGAAGGAACACAAAGAATCATCAATACACCTTTTGGCGTGTATGGGGATTCTCGTCACACATCATATATATAAATAAACACACTCTCTTTGGATGATGAATGGTTTGTATTTTGTACTTTCATTTAATTTTCAACACCATGTGCATCACAATAATGAACATTGTGTATGGACCGAATTAGCCTAAGCTCTTTTAATTAAAATGATGGAAATACACAGATTATAAGGGGGATATATATATGTATAGGAACAAAAGTGAGTCCATGCTCTTATATTAAAAATGGGGGTCACACGCAAAAAAATAAAATACACATATACACATAGGAAAATGTGCCCCATCATTTAGAATTTTTTCTTTTGGAGAGAGGCGACTTTTATCTACTCGTTGGAGAGATATCAACTAGTATTGACATTGAGTAAGAGGGAAGGGTATCCCCTTTCTTTACCTTGTGATCAAGCGAGAGACTTTTGATGTAGCTTCAAAATCGGAGTGTCGTCCTATAACTAGGATAAGTTGATGTTTTGTAGTGGGTCCTTAGTGTGTTTGTCTGTTCATAATCTCATTTCAGTGATGCGGTGTGATTTGGGGGATGGTGTTTAGTGTTTATTTTTCTCAGAGAGGGGCATAGGGCTAGGGTTTTCTCCCATTTTGGCTTCTTTTGACTGTTTCATTTATGGTATCAACCTTCGTGTGATGTTTTAGATAATGATGACCCTGCAAAGTCTTAAAATGCCTTAGAGTACTGTTTTATTACTTGATGCTTAGTGTAATTAGATTGTATATGATTTTTGGAATGAGGGAAACGTGACCACATGTAGGTTTTTCCCATAAAATGGGGTCTTTGGTGTTTATTTAGAATGGGCTCGAAGTGATATCTTGGGTAGCCTACATTTATTCGATTTAAGGACAACGGTGTGTCTGTATTGAATGTCTGCAATGAAAATATAATGAAGAATCAAGTCTACATAGTTCTCTCAGGACTAAAATTTAGGGACCTAAAGTGTTTTTAGATGACTTTAAGTGAAAGGTTCATGGCTCAAGTGGGATTTTTTATATAGGGTTGGGGATGTGTACAGATTTTCATAGTCTTCCCTACCTGCTATGACCAATTTTTTATTTTAAATCAACCTTTTATTATATATCGCTGACGAGCTTAAAAAATAATTTCTTGAATTGGTCAAGATTGAAGGTGTATACACCCCATCCTAGTACCCTCTTAATCACCTTCTTATGACCCTAACACTACCCCCACTCACCATAAACCATAGGTCACACTCCGAGTATTGATTTCGAGGCCATCAAATGTTCCCAAACTCCATTTGACCCCAACAAATTCTCCGACCTGAGCTAAGTTCAATGAAACCTCAAAAGGCTCTCAATCCTATTTCCTACGGTTCGTGTCATGCGCAAATCGGCCTCACATTTCACATAAACGAGACGTTTTACTCTGAGTACTGATCTGGAGGCCACCGGGAACTCTCGAGTCCAATTGGACTCCAGGTCAACTATCTAACCTGAGCGAACTCATGAAACCTTTAACGGCGATGAATCCCCTTTCCAACAATCCACTCTATGCGTGAATCTGCCTTACGATTTTCATGAAGTATCCATTTTACTCCAGAGGGCCATCGAGCACTTTCAAGCCTCGTTTGACCTTGGTCAACTCTCCAAATTGAGCGTATCTCAATTAAATCTCAAATGGATTTGAATTTTCTTTCCAATAATCTATGATGTGTACGAACCGACCTCACGATTTGCACGAACGACTCATTTTCCTTAGAAAACCCCTTGTCTAGAGACCACCGTGAACTTTTGAACCCTACCCGACTTCAGTCATATCCTGAACTTGGGAGTATCTCAATGAATTCTTGAATGGATCTAAAATACTTTGCTAACATCACAGGCCATGGACGACTCGTACTTATGGTTTTCATTTTATGCCCTTTTTTTTAAAAATTCTGCTCCAGAATGCCTATAGGCACCCTAGACCCCCTATCTATCGACAAGGTGTAATTTCCTAGCTCATCAATGCAGGCACTGTGTCAATAGGTAGGATAGGGTCCATGTCGATCGATACCCCAACCCTATATGGCACTATATAAAATCCCATGACCTCACTGGAGGAGGTCCATTTCAGCAGTCAACAAACATTCTCTCGAAATCATAACCTTCTCATTACTAAAAAAATCCATTTTCCAACATTCCCCCACCTCACTTTCTTATCACACTTATTCAAAACCTCGCCCTATCGTATTACCTCCGTATTAATACAAATTCAAGCATATATACATTCTAAATTTAGCAACAAAGGCCTTCAAGGAAGTCCATTCCTCACCATTTTCTAACTTACTCATTTTAGTGTTATTACTCACTTTATTCCCATATTCTTATATCTCCACCTAGTTTTGTTTCATTATCCCATATCAATTAATATTCATTTTTTTACTATTAGTATTTCACCCAACTTATTTTTATAAAAATACAAAAAAGACAAAAAGATGGTTTATTCGTAAAATCCAAAAGTAAGAATTCCAGTTTCTCAAACTTTCATACTTGAATACTTTCCTTCAAAAACACTCAAAGAGTAGTCCTATGTTTTGATTTATAGGTTGAACCCCACCCTATGCTATTTTTGAACTACGTGGACTTTGATGCCTCTTGGGCTAGGTAGTCTTCTTGGTCCAATCTCGAGAGTCAAGTCCCCCTTTTCATTTTTATGTCTTTTACATCCTATTATACCTATTTTGTAAGTCTTGGACTCCTACATTATTGTGTCTCGTCTGAAATACACATTTGTTCTTTTATAATGATTCGTGATACTGAAAACACTTACATCATATGTTTATTATTATTTTCGAGTACAATCCAACCGATGAGTCCGTAGGATTATACTCATCTACCAATATATCACAGAGAAAAAGTAGAAGATCAACATAGCCCATGAGAGGCCGAAAGGGGGGAATGGGTGCCTAACACCTTCCCATTCTATAACTTGATCCCCAAACCCTTTGAATTACTTGGTTTCATATGCATCAGTATGACCTTAATGTCTCTCTCTTGATGCAGCTACATTATGTTGCCTATTTTGAGCAAAATAGGTTGGCGAGTCCATCTCTTTATGTCACCCCCATTTGATGACGGATAATTTTATATCCAAGGCAAACCGTGAGACGTTTACATGAGTGGAAAAAAGTTGACCTCCAATCCTCGAATCACCCACACGCTCATGGAAAAAAGGGATAGAGGGGGGATTTTTTCCCCTTCTCCCATCATTGCAGCTTCGGGGTTGAGCTTCTGTCAGAAGAATCCGACCCGAATGTCCATAAAAAGGTTGGAAAAATGTAACTCCGTCGAGATTAGCTAATGCATCCACGCCACTGGAATTTATTTAGTGACAAGTTAGGGTCCTCCCCAGTTGGGTATAAATTTACCTCTGAGAGTTTGGGAGGGTTTGAGATTCTCTTTTAGGACTAGGTCTCCCTCTTGTATGTTTTGATTTTTGACCCTCTTATTGAATACTCAGGTGATATGTTACTGGTAACCCTGATTGTGATAAGAGGCCTTTAGTCTCCTCATGTCGAGGAGATCCAATTAATCATAACATGCTTTGACCCAGTTAATTTTGGCCAAATGGTTTTCGAACATGACCCGTAAGGATTGTACCTCAATTTCTATGTTCCATAAACTATAGAGTAGGGGTATCCCCTATTGAGTTTTTCTCTATAGTGTGGTTCCCTCAAAGGGAGTATGGTGTTTTTTCTGACCAGTCATTGTAAGTCTCAATTATCTTGCTAATGATGTTTCTTACGTTCTTGATAGCAACTTCGACAGCTCCGTTGGTTTGTGGTCTGTATGGATATGACATGTCGATTAGTCATATTTTCGTGGAGTAGGGTTGAGGCCTCTTTCTCAAAGTGAAACCCTTTGTTTTATCACCAGTTCATAAGGTACAATAAAGAGGCATTTGATGCTTCGATGTATGAATTTGGCCACTTTCTTATCATTTAGCATAACATAAGATTCAGCTTTGACCCACTTGGTTAAATAGTCCATGGAGATTGGGATGAATCCATTCCTAGTGGAGGCCTTAAAAGTTACCTTCCCTATGATGTCGATGCCCCATGTGGAGAAAGGCTAGGGTGAGGTCATCCAGTATAGTTCTGGGGAGTTATATGATGTTGTGGGGCACATAGTTGACATTTTAGGTACCTCTTTGTCAAAGTCGATGCAATCCTTTTGCATGGTAGTCTAGTAGTATGACTATTTGAGGATTTTTTTTAAAGAGGGTGTTCCCACTCATGTACGAGCCACATTCTCCACAATAGATTTTATCCATGATTTCGAGGGTTTCATCTTTGGTGATGCACCGTAAGTCTACTCTGTTGAAACCTATATTATAGAGTTGAACCCCACAGATGATGAACTGGGTTGCCAATCGTCTTAACGTGAATTGGTCATTTGAAGAGGCATCGGGTGAGTATTCATTCTTATTGAGCAAGTTCCATATGCCGTAGTAACATATTGTGGATCATTTTTTTGCGATGGCATCGACCTTAAAACAATAAGAAGGGGTGCTCCATCTCATCACAGAGAATATGATTTCCACAGTTCCTTTTGGCATGTCTTTTATTGAGGATAGGGTGGTGATTGCATATGAAAAAAAATAGCCCTCGGGAGGAAGTCGAATTCGAGATGTTCGAATCACAAAGCTACCTCTTCTAAGTAGGCATGGTATGGTTGAAGTTTGTCGTCTCGAATTTTTTGTTTGCCTAATATCTAATTAATGACTGGGCTAGAATCTCCAAAAGTGTTCAGCTTGGTAATTCCCAATTTCAAGGAAATTTTGAGACCCGTAATGCAAGCTTGATACTCGGCCTTATTGACGGTGCATGCGTATGTGAGTTTATTAGCAGTGGGGAGTCGTCGTGAGTCGCGAGACATGAGGAGAAATCCCATTCCAAATACCTTTTTTTAAGTCCCCATTAAAGTATAGTCCAAATATTTCTTTATTGTTTAGCGCAAAGAGAGCCTCGTCGGGTAATTTGGCCTCATTTTTGTTTTTTTATATGTCAGTTGTGGTCCTTAGTGCAGGTCGGAGATAGGTCATCCTTTAGTGGCTTTCTATGTGATGTATGTGATCTCGAACTCGAATAGCATCAATATCCATTTCACATTCAAAGAGAGAGAGAGAGAGAGAGAGAGAGAGAGAGAGAGATTTTCTCAAAGAGGTATTTTTGGGGATCTATCCTTGGATGAGTCGTATACTGAAGGACATCATGTAGTGGTGGAGATTGCGAGTAATCCATATGAGCGATACACAATCAAGCCTTTTCCAAGGCGGTGTATTTTAGCTAATGCGAGACTATTTTTTCTAGAATATTATATGGAATATTCCCTTCAGTAACTTTCTATGTATTGGGACAATACGACTCTGGCAGTCGAGTCGGTGATGGTCAAGTAAAGCGGGAAAGGTTATCCCGATTGGGGTGGTACTAATATTGATGAGTGAGTGAGTTACTCTTGTGTACTATTAAATTTTTCTTGGCATTTAGTTTTCCATTCTTTGGGTTTGTCTTTATTGAGTATTTGGAGGATGGGTTCACAAATGGTTGTATGTTAGTTGTTGAACCGACTTATCAATTCTATTTGTCCTAGTAATCCTCTGACCTCTTTCCCCATTTTGGGTGGTGGAATTTTTTTTCGTATGGACTTGGCCTTAGTGGGATCTACCTCAATTCCATCATTATTGATAATTAAGTTGAGAAATTTCCCTTTAGTGACTCCGAAGACACCTTTCTGTGGATTTAGCCTCATTTTGAAGAGGCGTAAACTTTGGAAGAATTTTTAGAGTGATGGGACATGTACTTCTCATTATTTTGATTTTATAATAATGTCGTCTATGTCGACCTCCACTTCCTTGCATATTAGGTCATATAGGATGTTTGTGGCAGCTCTTTAGTAAGTTACACCTATATTCTTGGGACCGAATGGCATAATTGTAGAACAATACATCCCCAGGGGATAATGAACCTAGTTTTCTCTTGGTGGTTGGGGTGGATTTTTACCTGATTGCATCATATGAATCTTTCGATGAAGTACTTGAGTGGATTATTAGTTGTACTGTCAAGAAATAAGTCGATGTGAGGTATAGCTAAATCATCTTTGGGGTAGTACTGATTAGGATCCTTGAAGTATATGTAAGTCTCCTACCTGGGTGCGGGTCACTATCAGATCAACCCAACCAAGTCAAGGCGTTAAAAGGGGAGGGCGAAAGTGCAAATTTAATATTCAAGAAAAAATCATTTAGTTTCACCATTTTATAAGGATTAAACTACCAGTATTAAATTTGAGAAATAGTGATCACTTTATGAAGTTAGGTTGATTAACAAAGTTTATTTATGAAAACCCTTTGAATCCAACAATGCTTAATAAATAAGAAATAAATTATGATTATCCTAGTATTATTAAATCACTTGGCCAAAGTCTCGAATAAAATGATTTAAAAATATTATGAATCAAGTGTTTTAAAAGACAAGATGAAATATAATGGCAGAGCTACTTATGACGATCATTACCCTCAGAGGCCTTACCGGCTTCCTTGCCAACGTCTGTACTTGACGTACCTTGGGGTGGGGGTTTTAACATAAAAAACAAGGGTGAGGGAATGCTCAACGGGGTGAAAAATCCTAAGATATAAGTTTTCTATGAAAATAATATACATGTAACGTGTATTTTAAATAATTTCAAAAACATTTATCAACTTAACTAGTATTTATGCAACTACTATGCAAAGAACTCGAGCGATGTGCTCATACTCGCATTTAACCATTTTATGCCACCCTTTACCGGGTCTAGAGACTATTTAATCTTATTTTATTCCCTAGTCACCATTTTATCCCTATTAATTAGGTTGTTGTGTTTACATTTCATAAGCACAACCAAACTCATTCTCATTTCCATTATCTTTTCTCAGAATCATCCAAATATCCGCATACTTAAACGGGCTCCACACCATCGGCTATGCTACCAGATGATCTAGATAGTGATTTTGGGTGGTTTACCCTAGGACTTCTGGCCCTTCTTAATTATTTCTCGGTCTCATCTGAGTCCATATTAATGTGTTCCAACATTTTTCCCAATGTCCACATTATTCCTTTAGATTCACCATTTTTATGTCGATTCATTCGTTATTCCGATTTTTCACAAAAATCGACCGACAAGATCAAATGAGGGAGTCCAACCATTAGGACACTCTAATTTTACCAAAATTACCTTATTACCCTTACTTTACCAAAATCTTGTGAAAAGCATATTTTTTTTTCCCATTGTGGCATTACAAATCATCATTTTATGTTCAAAACCATATTTGATCCTTGTTCTCCAAGAAAATCCCATTTCTTTATATTTGTTTTCAAGAAACATATTTAATGTCATAAAGACCATTTTTACCAAAATATCTACTTTATCCTCATACACATTTGTTGTATTATATCTCATCTTTTCTTCATTTCACGTAATTTTACGACATATTTAGGCCTAATATTTCCAACTGTTTTATTTCACCAAGAAATCAATTTTTAATTTCATATATCTTATTTGTAAGTCCCTTTTCAACATACTACGATATTTTACACATATTTGAAAGGATTTCAAGCCTAGAAATCCTTAAATATGCAACCAAACATTATTTTAGCATGGAAATACATTTTTATTCGCACTTCCTCATATTTGAAGACTAAAAATGCTATTTGTTCTTTAAAAATCCATTTTTACATAGTTTTCTCAAAAATCCCATTTTTTCAAGGAAATTTTAAATAAACATACTAGAAAATATTATTTCAAAAATAAAACCTTCTAGCATGCATCCTTAAGTTGCACCCTCATCACCTTGGAACTACCAAAGAACCTTCACCAATTAAATGGCCTTGTTGCGCAAGACTTTGTCCTCACGGACCAAGATAGGCACAGGTTGCATCGAAAATGTGAAGTCTTCCTCCAACTCAATATGGTTGCAGTCGATGATATGCTAGGGATTATGAAGATACTTCTTCAGCATTGATACTAGGAACACATTATGAATTCGGGATAACTACATAGGTAGCGCCAACAGATATAATACATCCCCAATCTGTTCCAGGATTTTAAATGGGCCGATATATCAATGGGAAAGCTTCCTTTTTTGGTTGTACCATTGACTGTAAATCCTAGCTCTAACCTTCAATAACATGTGGGAACCTACCTCAAACTCCAGAGGTATACATCGATTATCATCGTTATTCTTCTATCGACTCTGAGCCGTCATGAGCCTCTGCCAAATTACCTGATATTGATAATTTTTTTGACAAATCCAATTTGGTGAGATGCTTCTCACCCATATCTGTCTAGCAAATTGGAGAGTGGCACGACCTCTCATAAAGATCTTCATAGGGAGCCCTTTTAATGCTTGTCTAGTAACTGTTGTTGTAGAAAAACTCTTCAGATGCATATTCTCTACCCAACTACCTCAAAATTCAAGTGAGTGAGCTCTCAATAGGTCTTTCAAGATTTGGATGGTTCGTTTCGATTTCCCATCGAACTCAGGGTGATGCGTTGTACTCAAGATCAACTCAGTTCCCAACTCCTTCTAGAGCTTCTTCTAGATTGTGAAATGAATTAGGGATCCCTATTTGAGACAATTGAGAGTGGAACATCATGAATTTGGATTATCTCCTGGACATATACCTTTGCTAACTTTAGCCACGTTGTCCGTGGCCTTAATTGGTAAGAAGTGTGCGAATTTCATGAACCGATCCACTATAACCCATACCGCATCATGACCATGCTCAGACTATGGTAAGGTTATTATAAAGTCCATCATGATATGCTCCCACCTCCACCTGCTATGGGTGGTGGTGGTAATAGCCCTGTTGACTTCCTATGTTCTGTCGTCAGCTACTGGCAGCTGTAGCACTTGGTTATATACGTCGCCACATCCCTCTTCATACCGGACCACCATAAGTCTTTGCACAAGACCTTTCATATCTTCATAGCATCGGGATGTATACTGAAGCATGAGTGATGGGTCTCCTCCATTACATTGTCTTAAATATCATCAATCATCAGGATAATCCACCTGCCCTTGTGCCACACACCACCATCCTAGTCCACGATAAGAATGTTGAACATTTTACCACTCCGAATGCAGTCATGGTAATGTGCAAACTCAGGATCACACGGCTTGGCATCTATGACTTTCGACTGGATGAGTGGCCTAGTTTCCACACCCTAAAGATATGCATTATCATAACCCCAATGGACATTCAGGTGGAACTTCTACAGTTTGCATAACATCTTTGATCGATAACACATTATCGCCACCAGACTAAGGCAAGATCATTAACTAAGAGCATCGGCTAACACATTAGCTTTGCCTAGATGATAATCTAAGGAAAATTAGTATTCTTCCATCACTTCCATCCATCTTCTCTGACGAAGATTGAGGTCACACTGCATGAAAATATACTGGAGGCTCTTATGATTAGGAAACACCCCAAACCGTTCCCCATATAGGTAGTACTCCAGTTCTTAAGTGAAAACACCACAATATCTAACTCCAAGTCATGGGTGGGGTAGTTCCTCTCATGGACCTTTAGCTGAGGAAATGCATAAGTGAATTCTTAACAGTTATGCTTCAATACCACACTGAATACTAAACCGAAAGCATTAAAATACATAGTGTAACCCCTATCATGCTCTGAAAGAATAAGAACGAATGTTGATGTCAAACTAACCTTCAACTATTCAAAGGATGACTCATAATCCTCGGGTCACTCAAAGTGCACTTTTTGAGTCAATATGGTGAGGGGAAATGCAACCCTCGAGAAGTCTTGCACAAATCTACGGTAATAACCGACCAAACTCAAAAAAATGCACACCATCCTGACTGTCTTTGGCCTATCCCAATTCAGAACGGTCTTAATCATGGAAGGGTCAACGAACATGCCCTCTCCGGACATAAAATGGCTAAGGAACTTGACCTCATCCATCAAAATCCACGCTTGTTGAGTTTGTCATACAACTTGTTCTACCTGAGAACTTACAACGTCATGCCAAGGTTCTACTTGTGGTCCACATTCGATGCTGAGTAGATCATTATATCATCCACAAAAACCATTACTAACCGTTCTAGGTAGGGACGATAGATACGGTTCATCATATCCATGAACATCACTGGTGCATTCATCAAATTTAATGGCATCACTAAAACCTTATAGTGCCCATATCGAGTCCAAAATGTAGTCTTAGGAATGTTCTACTATCTGAGTCACAATTTATGATACCCGGAGCGGAGGTCAATCTTTAAAAACCTACCCACCCCACACAATTGGTCGAACAAATCACCAATATGAGGAAGAGGGTACTTATTCTTCATTGTTACCCTGTTCAACTTCCTGTAGTTGATGAAAAGACATAAAGAGTCATCCTTCTTCTTGGCAAAGAGGACTGGAGATCCCCAAGTGGAGACACTAGGTTAAATGAAGTCCTTATTGGTCAACTCCTCCAACTGAACTCTTAACTCCTGCAATTCCACTAGAGACATCATGTGTGGTGGTATAGAGATAGGCGGGATTCCCTGATGAACCTTTATAGAAAATTCCACCTCTTAGTGTGGGGGTAAGCCAAGAAGATCACTTGGGAACACATCAGGAAACTCTCGCACTACTGTGTAGTCTAACAACATACCATCCGGATCATCTTAAGCCTCCATACTGCCTAGCCAATTGAAGTACCATTTCTGCTCATACACGATGGACAACTTATAGGGATAACCAACATCCTGGTCAATACTGAAATGATGGCAAGACCCGTTTAGAAGAAATAGCGAAACACTATGCCGATAGATTTTGATTGAAGAGACAAAACACGATAGTTAATCCATATCGAGGATCACCTTGAACCCATCCACATTCATGTGAATAAAGTCATACTTCAGAACATAGTCTCCATCCATAACCACGTAACTACGAAAGACCCTATCAAGAACTATACCTTTGCCAATCGAAAGTCCTATGAAGATAGGAGGATAAAATTGATCTACCTCTAATACTAAACTAAATTCTAAAGAGATCAAGATAAATGAATACAATGCGCCTGAATTAAAAATTCTTTTATCCATGCACTGAGAAAGAGAATCATACCTTTTATCATATATGGATCATTAGAAGGAGCTATAAATTGTGACATGGCATAGGTACGTTCAAGGTTAAATATACTGCTCTTACCATCGATAACCGGCCCAAGCCTACGGCTACTCTACCCCTGACTAGGACGTGAATTGTCCATGATATGTCTCATCCATTGATGATACCCAAAGGAAAACTGATGTTGCTCATATAATTAAAACTTATATCTGATATATAGTTGATAGTATTCTAATTTCCTAACTGATGACTCAAAGCTCTCTATGGGCAATTCCTCTTGAAGTGACCAAGGGACCCACACGCAAAATAAGTCCTCTCAATAGGGGCCAAGGGACTCTGGACATTGGTAAACTAGGTGAATAATGAGCCAACCCCTTTAGTGGCCTTCAACTTCGTAAATAAGCCTCGAGCCCCGCTCCTGGACCTATTGTGACCACCTCCCTAGGATCGCTCCTCTTTTTCTTGATGGCCTTGCCATCCTCTGCCTCTAGCTCTAGTCGAATGGCCTTATTCATCGCAGTTCTAAAGTTTGGCAGATCCAAACTAACCATAATCTGTCAAAAACTAAGGTTAAGGCCCTTAACAAACAGCCTTATTTTTTGGCCTCATCCTTCAACACTGCATCCATGTACTTGCATAAAATTTCAAACCTAACGTGGTACTCATTCACTGACATTTTCCTATGAATCAAAAGAAAGAACTCGTTCTTCTTAGCTTCCTTAAACGCCTAGAGAAAGTACTGGTCTAAAAATGTGACCCTAAAGTTGTCCCAGTGTATAGCCTCTATCACATTGGCGAAGTAGGCACTCCACTTACACTGTGTGTGCTCTGTGAGCTGGAAGGTCACTATCTTGACTTTGTGCTCAGCTGGCACATTAAGATTCTTCATAACTTAAGTGAACTCATCTATCCACTCCTCTATAGAGTCGAGACCAGCTGAATCATTAAAGGTGGGTGTGTACAACCTATTGAACTCCTTCAAAAAGGAAGCCGAAGTGGTGCTCTCAATCATTCCACTACGTTTGGCTCTTTGTTACTGTGAGAAGAGTCTGCATGATAACAAATGGCTTGTTCCATTCATAGGAGCTCACTGTTTTCTATTTCGCTAGCCCCACCAGGATGTGTAGTCATTTACACAATAACATAAAGTTTAGTGCACAATGATACAAAACGAAAGTGATAGCATAGCGATTAACTTAAAACGATAACTAAAGCAGTAACTAAAATAGAAACATATAAAGAAATAGTACTAAGAAAACGTAAACACTTCGTCACGCATGAGAATCCTATTGCGCTGATACCATTTTAACACCAAGATCCGAATTTAGGTCACTATTCGATCAAACTGCACTAAGTCAAGGAGTGAAAAGGAGAGGGGGAAAGTCCAATTTTATTATTTAAGAAAAATTCTTTAATTACACCATTTTAGAAAATGATTAAATTATCGATTTTTAATTTGAGAAATAGTGATCACTTTATGTAGTTAGGTTGATTAACAAAGTTTATTTATGAAGATCCATTGGATCCAGCAATGCTTAGTAAATAAGAAATAAAATGTGATTATCCCTTGATTATTACATCACTTCACCAAAGGCCCGAATAAAACGATTTAAAAATATTTTGAATCCAATACTTCAAAAGACAAGTTTAAATATAATGGCTGAGCTTCTAACGATGATTATTACCCTCAGGGTGTTACTGGCATCCTTGCCAACGTCTCTACTCGATGTACCTGGGGGTGGGGGTGTTAACATAAAAAGAAGAGGTCAGGGAATGCTCAACATGCATGAAAATACTAGACTATACGTTTTCTATGAAAATACTAGACTAGACATTTTCTATGAAAATACTATACATATAACATGTAATTTAAGCAATTTTAAAAACGTTTATTAATTTCACCAATATTAATTCAAACTCACACATAACCATTTTGAGCCACCCTTTATCGGGTTTAGAGACTGTATAATCTTCTTTTATTCCTTAGCCTCCATTTTATCCCTTTTAATTAGGTTGTCTAATTTACATTCCTAAAGCACAACCAAACTCATTTTCATTTTCAGTATCATTTATTGGAATTATCCAAATATCTGCATACTTTAATAGGCTCTAAACTGCCGGCTATGCTACCATATGCTCTGGCCAGTGATTGGGGTCTTTCACCTTTGGGTTCCGGGCTCTTCTTAATTATTTTCTGATCTCATCCGAATCCATATTAATGTGTTTTAAAAAAATTTACAATGTCCTCATTATTCCTTTACTTACTCTGTTTTCATGCCACTTCATTCGTTTATTCATATTTTCACAAAAATCTATCGACAAGGTCAAATGAGGAAGTCCAACTATTAGGACCCTCTAATTTTAACAAAATTACCTTCTTACCCTTCCTTTACCAAAATATTATGAAAAACATATTTGTCCCCATTATGGCATTACAAATCGTCATTTTATGTTCAAAACCATATTTGATCCTTTTTCTCAAAGAAAATCCCATTTCTTTAAATCTGTTTTCAAGAAACATATTTAATGTCATAAAGACCATTTTTACCAAAATGTCTACTTTACCCTCGTACACATCTGTGGTATTAAACGTAATATCTTCTTCATTTCACCATGATTTTACAACATATTTAGCGCTAATATTCCCAACTTCTTTATTTCATCAAGAAACACATTTTCAATTCCACATATCTTATTTGTAGTCTCTTTTCAACGTACTATAATTTTACACATTTTTTATAAGATTTCAAGCCTAAAAATCCTTAAATATGCAACCAAACATGATTTTAGCATGGAAATACATTTTTATGCTCACTTCCTCATAATTCAAGATTAAAAATGCCATTTGTTCTTCAAAAATCCATTTGAACTTAGTTTTCTTAAAAATCCAATTTTTACAAGAAAACTTTAAATAAACATACTAAAAAATATTATTTTAAAAACAAACCCTTATAGAATGCATCCGAAGAGTTTTCAATCTTGAAAACACTTGGAGGAAAACCCTACCTTTGATTTGAAGAGGAGAAACAAAAGGGAATTACTTGAAAGCTCCTAAAAACTCCAAAGCTCCAAGAAAGCTCTAACTTCTTTAAGAGAGCTTCAATAATGGATTATTCTACCCAAATTCTTCTTTAACTAGACTTGAAATGGGTGTTTTAACCTTATTAAAGATTTAAAAATTCTTTGGGCTAAAGAAAAAACCTTGGAAAATGGGGGAAATGGGTTGGGAATGGAATAGTGTAGCTTAGAGAGAGAGAGAGAGAGAGAGAGATCCAAAAATCTGATGAGAAATGGCCTCTCCATCCCCCTCACCTCTATTTAAACCAAAAATCCTTAAGCCATTAACTGAGGGTTAAACCCATGTTTTGATTTTATCCATTGGGAGCTCTACACCTCGTCAAATTCTAAGCTCCACGTCATAACAACACACTAAAACATGCAAAAAATCCTGATTTTTTTCGGTCGTTCAAATGCTTGGACCTTGTTCGAACGAGATCCCTTCTCGTTTGAGCTAGGGTTCCAACGATGGATCTAATAAGGGTAAAATGTGTCTTAAAAGTGAAAAATACATCATCTCTTCCGAACAGGAAACTACCCCTTATTCAAGTGACAAGGAACCTTATTCGAATGAGGAATTCCAATAAGATTCCATAGAATGATAGAAATCAAACATATCCTAATCATTATAAGGTCATTCGAACGTCATTCAAATGATAGGCCTTTTCTCGTTTGAACGACATGAACAATCATTCGATCGAAAGCCAAAATTATGTACATCCACTTTAGGCCATTAAATCTCAAATTATATCAAACTAAGGGCACAAGGATAGCTAAAATTCCACACTTATCCATTAAATATAGTTCATATCCCAAATGCATACAAATTACATGGGTCGAGGTACAAATTTTGAACACGGGTGCTACATTCTATGCACATTCAGACTTTTCCATTTTCTTTAGGTACCAGTACGATGTTGGCTCACCAAGTTGGATATTTGATTACTGGGATAAACCCGACACTGAGTTGTTTCTTAGCTTCAACCTTACTTTTAAGGACCATTTGGGTATCAGCTTATGGACTCTTTACCTTAAGGGTTTTATATTAGAGAGAGTGAGTATCATACCCATGATGATAGTCAAGTCTATGTCGGGCATGTCAGCGTAAGACCAAGTGAAAACATTTACGAAGCTCCTTGTGTTCATTCTTATCTATAGAGGACCTTATTTGTAACTTTTTAAGGTTTTGAGGAGTGCTCTATTTTATGATTATTGTGTCATCCACGTTGGGAGACATGCATCTATTTTTACTTTGGTCAAGTTTTTGTAAGTGTTTTAAGTATTTTATGTCCCTAGAGTAATCAATATTAGGTGTGAGTTATAATCCATTGATGTATTTATAATCATCACATGGAGCACACACAAGAATATACTAGAAACAACTATTTATTATGCCATCAAAGGGAGGAAGGACAACATTTATAATAAAAGAAAAGTCTTTTATAAAGGGATACATTAGGAGAGGGGATAAAGGTGGAGTCTTCTATAAATAGAACAACCTCAAAGGGCCTCTGGATGATAAGCATCGGAATGCATTTGACATAAGTCTAGTTGTTGAGTACCACGGCTCTCGTGATGTTGGTGATAAGGTGTGTTGGATTTGTCTGGGGGACTTTTCGAGTGGTCTTTCCGTGACACCCTGCCTAATTAAATACCGAGTGATCATTTCTTTATTAAATTCAAATCAAAGTGTCCGGTTGGTTCATTCTTAGCATCATTATCGAAAAACCATTGTCATTATTAATCACATAATAATTAATTAAGCTAAGTGTCAAAATATTTTCCCAATTAATTATAACCAATTAATCTATTAATAAATTACATGCTTAAAGATATAAGACATTCCCATTCCACAAGAATAAATACTGAACATGAATCAAATACTGAAATTAAAGAGACTGGATAAAACCTTCTAGTTCAAAGTCTAAAACAACAGAATTATAATACTCAATCCAACAGGAAAAGAAAAACTAATAAGAAATACAATCTCTGAGGTGAAAACGGGCGACACATGCCCTAACTGAAATGTATGACTTAAGAACTAAATAAAAGGAAAGAAGCATCTAATATCAAGGACCTCCAGCTTCCACAATAGCTACATCTCGTCGAATGATCACGCGTCTAAGTTCGGTGGTTACCTTGTGGCTGGACACCTGGTATAATATATATATAGCAAAAAAGAAGAGAAATAGCAAGAAACGGGTCAGAGCCCGATTTGTAAAAATATTTGTTTTAGCAAGTATTTAAAACTGTATTATTGCAATTATTATGTACATATTAGTTCTGAACTCTCGCCTGAGATCCTCACCCCTCTACTAATGTGCATACCTAGCGTATGTCTATTCCAACCTAGTCATCTATAATATTCCCAACTAGGTGATTGATAAGAACTCCTAAATATATCTCAAGGAAGTAACATGTATCGCCCATACAATTCTTTATTAAATACCTCGCTGCCATTAACTGTATTGATATTCTCCGTTCAAGTAGTAAATACTTTATCCCCTTAAGTTACTTTGTTTACCAACATTTACATATTTGTTAATTTCACACATTAGGATTATTCACAAATATAATTACATATATATATATATATATATATATATATATATATATATACAAATCCTGCGTTCCTTGGTTAGAACCACTTGGCACAATGCATACTCTGCTATCGTGTCTTGATGCATCGCTCACTGCGTAAAGGAACAATTGGTTCGGTGTCTCTCACGAACCATAAATATCATAACACAAATATTGGAGGCAAGCATACTCACTAGCCAAATGGGTCAAGCACATACCTACGGTCCCATTCAACTGTCGAAACTATCATACATAATAGATAGCACGTATCCAAGTTCATATGATCTGGGTACAAATAAAATATCCCCCCAATGGGTCACACAGTATAAGATTTTCCACTACGCGAAAACCTCCTCTTGATAGCAAGCATCGTAGGTATGTTATACATATAATGAATCAATACATAGGTATACACACAACATATTATAATCTCTAGGTATTCACACAACTAAGTATCATGTCTTGTTCGCGGTATTACTTTCACTTAATACTCTCGACGTGTTAATAATTATGATTATGATCCCCGTCGTAATTTTTCTAAGGGTCATCAATCCCACTTATGCCCAAGTCTTAAATCACACTTGTCTTAATATATCATCACTTCAAATCTCAGTGTACTTCATTAAAGTTCTTGCATTTTAAGTACCAAAGGATGTCCTAGAAGTCCACAATTAAATTTTCAAAAATACAGTTGACCGGTTCGGACCCATTAATTAAAACGATCCAGACCCTTTTAATGAAAATGATCCGGACCTTTTAATGAAAAATGATCTGGAACTTTTAATTAAAAACGGTCCGGACCTATTAAAGAGAAAAACGATTCGGACCTATTAAAAAGCGTTCTGGACCTACACCTGTAAAAATACTGCCCTACCTAGTTGCGTTCTCTTCACCATTTCAACACCTACAACCTCTACGGATCATTCCCAATCAGCAATCAACCATTCTAAATCAACTTCCTAACATGTATGTATGATTCCCACTAATATAACATCTTTAGATCATCATCCATCATCAATATAATTCAAAATCCCCAAATTTCGATAATAAGAACCCTAGTTTCCCAATTTTAAATTAAAGAATCTAACCAACCCAGATTTGTTAATCAATATAATTTTCCAATTTCGTGATTAATCCTCAAAATACATGAAGGAATTAAACTGCTAATCAAATTAGTCCATAATCATAAATTGAACCTCCAATTTTTACCCAATTTCTTATGTAAGTCATGAACAAATCCACCTACACTAACATGAGCATGATTATTGCTAAAGGAAAGCAAGTAATAAACACTTGCTTTAATTTCGACGGTTTGATCCGCTCTTGATATGGGTATTAGTGTGTTCCTTGTCTCGCGATCTCACTTTGGTATAGTTTTTGGTGTGTGTTCTTGAGTTAGGCACCAAGAACACCACTATCTTCTTCTTCCTTCCTCTGTGCCTTTCTCTTTTCTCTCACGTAGGTTTAGAGTTGACAACTCCCCACTAACCCATGTATATCCTTATTTAATTTCTTAATTTTCGTCCATATTATTACTCCAAAATTCCAAAGGACAAAAATACCCCTACGGGGTACCGATTAGGCCTAAAATTATCCCGGAGTCCAAATAAAATATCTGGGTAGAGTTTTCTAACTATCTCGATCCTTACGGATTCAATGGCGCACTCAAAATTACCATGTGAGTTATACAAAAAAATAATTTATCTTTTTAATCTATATCATTAGTCCCAACACGACTTACGCGCGTGTCCTGACATAAAATACCAAATTATCATATTTCGTTCTCCTATAATTTCTAAAAATTATATAATTCCATATTACATATACCCACAGTAATAATCAATGATTTCCTTCAGTAAGTATTAAACCTTGGCACGCTAGTTAATATTTATTTTAAATTCTGATTAATTAACAATTAAATTTCCCGACCTTTTTAATTTAATTAATCCAACAATAATAATAAATCCCATAATTATTTAATATCATAAAAATGCGGGATACTACATACTATTCCCCTAATAGCAGAATTTCTCCCCGAAATTCGAAAAGTAAACCATACCTGGTAGGAATAAGTCTGGATATTTCTCGTGCATATCCTCCTCTCTCTCCCACGTAGACTCCTCTACGTTATGATCCTCCCATTGAACCCTCACCAGTCGAACTACCTTTGACCTCAATTTCTTCTCGCTATGATCTAGGATAGCCACAGGCCTCTCCTAATAAAAATTGTGGGGCTGTAAATCAATCTCCTCAATCGCAATGTGGGTATGGGCCAACTCATCCCTAAGAAATCGCCTCAATAATGAGATGTGGAACACATCATGAATACGGTGCAAGTGCTCCAGCAACCCAAGTCTGTATGTCATCGGTCCGATCCTCTCGATAATGGGAAATGGTCCTACGTATCTTAGAGCCAATTTCCCCTTTTTCATGAACCTCATCACTCCTTTCATAGGAGACACTCGTAGCAATACTTGATCCCCCATGTTGAACTCCTTAAAGAAACTCTTTGCATCACCGTAGCTTTTCTGCCTATCCTGAGCTACCCGAATATAGTTCCTGATCATCTCAACTCTCGCTGACATTTCCTGAATTACCTCTGGACCAATTAACTTATTGTTCCGCACCTCTATCCAACAAGTAGGAGAGCGGAAAGCTCTGTCGTACAACGCCTCGAATGGGGCCATGCCGATCGTAAACTGATAGGAGTTATTATAAGCGAACTCCACCAGTGGAAGGTATGGCTCCCAACTCCCTCCAAAGTCAAGGATACACATGTGAAATATTTCCTTCAGCATCTGATTAGTATGCTCAATCTGTCCATTTGTCTGTGGGTGATAAGCCGTACTCAACCGCAACTCAGTACCCATAGCCTCCTGAAAGCTCTCTCAGAAATGTGATACAAAAGTCTTATCTCAGTTAGACACGATGTTCAAGGGCACCCCATGTAATATTAGTATCTCAAAAATAAATATTCGGGCATACTATCCCATAGTGTAGTCCGTTCGTACCGGCAGAAAATGAGCTACCTTGGTCAACTGATCCACCACCACCCATATAAAATTGTGACCCCGCTGTGAAGTAGGCAACCTAGTGATGAAATCCATGGAAATTCTCTCCCATTTCCACGTAGGTGTCTCCAGCGGATGAAGTAACCCTATTGGCCTCTGGTGGTCCACCTTTACCAGCTGACAGGTGACACATTTGGACACAAACTCCGCAATGTCCTTCTTCATCCCACTCCACTAGTATTGTCGTCTCATATACTGGTACATTTTATCCCCTCCAGGATGTACCAAAAATATGGATCCATGAGACTGTGTCATTACTTCATGATGTAAATCCTCTCCTTCCGGGACCAATAAACTCCCATTAAATTATAATCCCCCATCTGATCTCACTGAGTAGGACTCTGCCCCATCCGCTAGAAGCTGTACAATCTGATCCTCACAAAATGAATCGGTGACCTGGGCATGAATCACTCTCGTAACGATCTCTGGAGTGGCCGTCATAATGGACATAAAGGATCAGACCACTGCTTCCTGATGTCCCAATTCTTTCCATTTCGCCTTCCACACTTCTTCCACCTCACTTACTGGTCTATGGCTCAACGCTTCATCAACTACGTTAGCCTTCCCCGGATGATACTGTATCCCGAATTAGTAATCTTTCACAAACTCTAGCCACCTGCGCTAACGTATGTTCAACTCCCGCTGAGTGAACAAGTACTGCAGTGACTTGTGGTCTGTGAATAGGAAAAATTTCTCCCCAATCAAGTAGTGTCTCCAAATCCTTAGGGAAAACATGACTACTGCTAACTCTAAGTCATGGGTGGGACAATTCCTCTCGTGAGGCTTAAGCTTGCGGGAGGCATAAGCTATGGCCTTCTCCTCCTGCTGAAGTACTCCACCAAGTCCCTGTCGAGAAGCGTCAGTATACACCAAGTACTCCACTCCTGGTCTGGGTAAGGCAATAACGGGCACCGAAGTCAACTTATCCTTTAGCTTATTGAAGGCTAACTGACAAGCATCATCCCAAATAAACTTCACCCCTTTGCGAGTCAAATTTGTCAATGGGCCCGCAATCTTTGAGAACCCTATGATGAATCACCTATAATACCCGACTAAACCGAAGAAGCTATGCACTTCCATCGATGTCGTGGGCTGTCCCCATTCCCTCACTATTGACACTTTGCTCGGGTCCACTGATATCCCCAATTCTGACACAATGTGCCCCAGAAACTGAACTTCTCATAACCACAATCTTCACTTTTCATACTTGGCTTACAGTTGATGCTCTCACAGAGTCTGAAGAACTCGTCTCAAATGCTTGGCATGATCCTCCTTAGTCAGGGAATGAATCAGGATGTCATCAATGAAGACAATGACAAACTAATCCAAGAACCCTTTGAACACCCAGTTCATTAAGTCCATGAATATGGCTGGAGCATTTGTCATCCCAAATAGCATACTCGAAACTCGCAGGACCCATATCTAGTCAAGAAAATATTCTTCGACACATCTCCCTAATCCGTAGCTGATGGTATCCCGATTTCAAATCTATCTTTGAGAATAAGGCAGCTCCTCTCAATTGGTTAAACAAATCATCGATTCGGGGCAACAAATACTTATTCCGTATCGTGAATTTATTCAAATCTCGATAGTCTACACACAACCTTAACGAACTATCCCTCTTCTTCACAAACATAACGGGAGCACCCCAAGGTGAGGTACTCTTACGGATAAAGCCCTATCCCAACAGCTGCTCAATCTGATCCCATAACTCCCTCATCTCTGTTGGAGCCATACGGTATGGTGTGTGGGTTATCGACCGAGTGCCCGACATCAAATCTATAATGAACTCTATCTCTCGATTAGGTTGTAGTCCTAGTATATCCTCAAACACGTCAAAACACTCATGAACTACAGGAATATAATCAATAGGAATCACAATCTTTTTAGAGGTCTACTCCTCTATATAATATAAATGGGTGGATGATCCTCCCTCAGGACGAGGCATCGCCACCAGAAACATCTCATGGCCCGTTATCATAAAGATAATAGTCCTCCTGTAACAGTGTATTATGGCTCTATAATATGCAAGACAATCCATGCCAATGATGGCATCATGCCCGTGCATATCTAGGACTAGCATATCGGCAGGCAAAATTAAACTCCAAATGTCTATCCATACCCCTCGATATATAAAGAAAATCAAAGACCCACTACCCAGGGGTGAGTCTACACACTAGTCACTGTACTCTCTGCTATGGCTAACAACCCCCGTGTCCCGTGAAAAGCTAGTAGCTAAAAACAGTGTGATGCCCCAATATCAAATAAAACATTCCCCATAGTGCCATGGATAGGACACATACCCTCAATCACAAGGGGTGCCCACTATGGTGCTGCCTGATGGAAATTATAAACACGTCCATACTGTAACTGTCCATGCTAAATCGGAGGTGCTGGAAAAGTTAGGACCTGCGCTGGTGCTGGTAGGGCGGCGAGAAAGATGGGTTTGTGGGGCTCCTTTTGGGATCCCTATTGCTGGAGAAACCTGCCCTTTTCGGGGCAATCATGCTTCCTATGGCCAGCCTTGCCATAAGAAAATCACCTATCGCTAAAGTTACCTCCCCTCTCCCCTGTTGGCCTCGGCCCTACTGTCCATTTCTGCCCCTCCACTGGCCCTGCTCACCTTGTTGATGCCTCTGTTGGCCCTGATGGTCCTGTTGTTGGCCCTGCTGCTGGACCTGATGGCCCTGCTGATTATGAGGTTAGCCCTGATGACTGGACTAGCCCTACTTATAACCCCATATCCCTGCCTAGAATCTCCAGATCGAAAATGCTTAGCAGGGTCCCCCTGGTTGGAACTCTACTCGCCCTGACGGACCACCCCTGAGTTGATGGTGCCCCACTGGCACTACTACCTTCTGTCCAGCCCTGCTGGTTGGACTCCCCTACTTGTTTGCTCCCCTTGTAATGGAAGTGATTGTCCTGGCAATGCAATAGGGCGATGTTGAGTACATCAGTGAAAGTCCCGAATGACAGATTACCTATGAGGTGCTGATGAATCCTCCACGCCAATCCATATATGAACATCATAATTTTCTTCTCTTCAGTAGGTGCGTCATTTGTCACCATAGTAAGTATCCTCGTGAATTCCTCCTCATATTCTGCCACTGTCATTCCCTCCTGCTTTAGATTCAATAGTCTCTGTCTCATCTCTGTCTGCATGGTAGAGGGAAAGTATTTGTCATAAAACCGCACCCAGAAGCTCTGAATAGTCATATTATCCCTCTCCTCTCAGGTGGTAGTGGATTTCCACCACTACAAAGAGGCCCCCACAAGTTGTAGGAAGCCAGCAACTGCCTCTGAATATCGATACACTCATACATGCGAAGATGCCTTTGGATATCTTTCTTCCATTAGCTCGTTATGATGATGTCAGAACCACCCAAGAACTATGGGGGATGTGCCCTCTGGAAAACTTCCTTGACCTTCTCCCATGCAGTGGTAAACTGAACCAGAGCTGGCGCCACAGCCTGTACCTAAGGTGTGGCCTACTGCTCCACTGCTAAAGCTGTATTTACCGCCTGAGCAATAATGGCGACAATGTCAGACGCCTTAATCATTCCCTGGGCCTATGCTGCTCGCTATTCTGGCTGGGCATTTCTGTTTCTCGAGGCTCATCTCGGAGGCATCTGAAATGAGAAAGGATTCTTATTAGTCCATAATTATTATTAAATATGAAATAGCTAAAGGCGTAACCACGTTAATAAGAGTACAATAGTCCTAAAGATAGGTCTCTACATCAAAGAACACTAAGCGAAAAACATGTTAAGCCGTACAGATCCTAAAGGACACTAGAACCTGATGCTCTGATACCACCTGTGATTATCCACCTAATTAAATATCGGGTGATCAGTCCTTTATAAAATTCAAATCAAAGTGTCCGATTTGTTCATTCTTAGCATCACTGTCGAAAAACCATTGTCATTATTAATCACCTAATAATTAATTCAGCTAAGTGTCAAAACATATTCCCAATTAATTATAACCAATTAATCTATTAATAAATTTCATGATTAAAGATATAAGCCATTACCATTCCACAAGAATAAATATTGAACATAAATCAAATACTAAAATGAAAGAGGCTGGATAAAACCTTTCGGTTCAAAGTCTAAAACCAACAAAATTATAATACTTGATCCAACAGGAAAAGAAAAACTAATAAGAAATACAATCTCTGAAATAACTGAGCTGGAAATGGACGACACTTTCCCTAACTGAAATGTCTGACTTAAGAACTGGATAAAAGGAAAAAAGCGTCTAATATCAAGGACCTACAGCTTCCACAATAGTTGCAGCTTGTCGAATGATCATGTGTCTAAGTCTGGTGGTAACCCTGTGGCTGGACACCTGGTATAATATATATATATATATATATATATATAGTAAAAGAGAACAGAAATAGCAAGAAACGGGTTAGAGCCTGATTTGTAAAAATATTTGTTTTAGCGAGTATTTAAAACTGCGTTATTGCAATTATTATGTCCATATTAGTTTCGAACTCTCGCCTGAGATCCTCACCCCTCTACTATTGTCCACACCTAGCGTATGTCTATTCCAACCTAGTCATCTATAATATTCCCAAATAGGTCATTGACATGAAATCCTACATATATCTCAAGGGAGTAACCCGTATTGCCCATACAATACGTTATTTAATACCTCACTCCCATTAACTATATTGATATTCTCCGTTCTAGTAGTAAATACTTTATCCCCTTAAGTTACTCTGTTTACATATTTGCTAATTTCACACACTAGGATTATTCACAAATATAACTATATATATATATATATATATATATATATATATATATATATATATATATATATATATATATATATATATATATATATATATATAAAATAAAGTTGGAAACTTATGTATGTCATAAGATTGATCGATGATGTCATCGGTTAAATTTTTTCATGCATTTTCTCTTTTACCCCTTAAATTTTGAACTCCCCCTCTTTTAACACACTCTACTTTGTTTCCCCCCTTTTGTTCAAAATTCAAGCATAAGGGTACAATAGTATTTGTCCCGATCTCTCCCTTACCCTCATTTTTCCATACCTAGCCGTATCATTTCTTTCCCTCCCTTTCTCTCTCTTTCGGCTTTACTATGCTATAGTAAGATTTTCTGATTTCCTTTCTTCAAACTGAAATTTGTTTTTTTAGATTAGCTAACAAAGTCACTAGTTAATTCGTCTTCGGATTCGAGATTCATGTATGAAAATAATAATTTGGAGAATTTATTATATAGTTATAATGATGTATGGTTTCAGATGTTGTATAATGATGTATGGCTTCACATTTGTGCCTTTTCGATGTTGTGTATGGTTTCACAATAGATACACGATTATAATGCATTTGATGTTGTTTGTATGTTTTTTGTTGTAATATTAGGTATTTATGGATCTACACAATCTCTCTCCCTCTCGCTCTCTTTATCTCAAATCCTCAACAATGGTGGTTTATCTCCCCTGTCTCTCTCAAATCCAGGACTATCTGGGTTAGTATTTAATGTTTTTTTCATTATTCGGATCTCTTCCATATTTGTGAAAAAATTTATGTCCTTCTTTGTCTATAGGTACATATTTGGGTTTTTAATGTTAGATTCAAAGGCATTTTCACACTTCTCTCAAAAATTGTATAGCAGCTTTCAATTAATGGGAATGTATAGTAGCTTTCAGGTAAAATCTTTGTTGGGGCATTACAAATCTATGTTCGGATATATTTATTGGAGTCCCTATTTTAGAATTTATCAGATGTTGGACTTTGTTTGATTATGTAGAAAATTAAAAATTCAGGAGACGTGTTGTCCGAGTTAAAAATGCTTTGCATTGATATGCAGGTGACGTGTTGTAGCGGCATGATTCGTTTTATTTTCTTCCTATCTTGCGAAGTTCACGTGCCTCTATCAGTCTGTTATGTTCTCTCACTCTCTGTTTGGATCTCATTTTTTACCGGTGGTCGTTGATCGTTAGAGGTTATTTATATTCATTCACTGTTCTATCACTCATTGTTGAGGTAGTTTTCTTGGTTCGTTGGTTGATACAACCAAATTTAGATAATCAATCAAAATTTAATTTAAAACAACCAAAAGATGGGCATGACCGAAGGTATGTCACTCACTATTGAGTATGTGTAATATATGTTTTACGCCTGTATAATTTAGTGGAAAACTGAGATAACAAGATCTAAGGTATGTCAATTGGTTGTTCCGGATGTGCATTTGGCATTTTCTTTTCCACAATGTAGCATCTTGACAAAATGCTACATCCGCAGAATCTTAGAATCCAATATGTCTGGACTCTCAAGCACTTTTATTTTATATAAATGTGTTATCAACTCCCCCTTTCGGTAGGAATATGCTACCACTTATATATTGGTTAAAAAAGTATGACTTCTCCTAAAATTTATTTTTTCAGTAATGCGAGGAAGATATCTATCATTGGGGATGAAGTGAGTATAAATGACAATGAAATTGAGGACTATAGAGGTCTTGGAGAAGGCGTCGCCTGTGCTTCAAAGCACCCATCCTTGGGGATGAAGTGAGTATAAATGATGATGTAATGGAGGACTATATGCTATTTGTTTATATTTTTTATTTGTCTTTTTAGGTTGGTTGGCAATGCTCTCACCTTATATCCAAGTATTGATTTATCAAGTGAGTTTGTAAATTTCACTTTTTGCTTATTACTGACTTTAATTTCTCTCGATGATTTATCTATTTTGTGTTAGGTTGATATAGTTATTTAACTTAATTTGTGCAGAGCTCTAAAAGTCACCTTGCTATATCTGTCATGAGTGAGTTTTTTTTTTATTTCGATGGAGTTATAAAATGATTTTGATTCTTTATACCTTTTTTACTTATTGTGGATTTCTTATGACATTTTTTGTCTTCAATTCATATGTGATGCCTTTATCTCTCATACTTATTTTCTTTATCTACTTCAGGTTGCAAGTTACACACTTACTTATAGGAAATTGGATATTATCTATGGATGTGAAGATAAATATCTAACTCTCAACTCGTTCATGTTGAAGACAACTATGTTAAGGTTGATGAGGTTGGAGACAATAATGAAGATGAGATTCACGAGTTTGGTGATGACCTTCTGTATTGAAAACATAAGTAACACTAGACACAAATCTAACATCAGTGGAAGAAGATGATGCTTTCGTTCAAATTCAAAACAACCCATGAGATCGTGGAAAATTGTCTAACTATCATTGCCTCATATGCTCCAAATTAATAATCCCGTCACTATCATTTCCTTATATGCTCCAAATCAATAATCCCGTCACTATCGCTGCCTCTTATGCTCCATTATAAATGCAACACTATAGCAGATTATACATTTTCCACCTCTATATTATAAATGCAACACTGTAGAGGTTATACATTTCAATTTTTGGTTTGGTTGGTTTTTTGTCACGCTCTTACCTTTACTGGAATTTTCTCATACTTGGAAACAACAAGTGCTATCTGTTTCCAAGTAGATTGATCCCTCTACTGGAATTATCTCATACTTGAAAACAGCAGGTGCTATCAGTTTCCATGTAAATTGATCTCACTTTTGAAGTGATCCATCTATTTTGGATAAATTTCTTCCTAGGAACAAAAGATAAAGAACTCTAATTCGTCTAGGTTCACCCTATACCATTTTGGTGGAATTATGAATCCTTGGGTATCATAAACCATTGTTATCGCATGAGAAAAAAACCAATGAATTAAACAACAAGGAATCGTGGAGATGCCGATTATTGATAAAATAAATACCTGCTTTGCTTCATATTTAGACACTCGTGAAAGAAGTTGATATCTAATTGAAATGTTAAATTAAATCTTGGTGTAGGTATATGAGGTCGTTGAGATGATGTTATCAAATCTAGATGAAGTTGTAAAGATCATGAAGCATCAGCCTAAAGTTATAAAGATCATGCAATAACAGCAATCTTATGTTATTAAATCTAGATGGAGGTGTCCCCATTAAGTTTTTTAGATTCAATGCACTTAGCGAATGCTACGTAGTACAGTTAATGCTAGAGGATACACTAAATTGGTGAATGCTGCAGAGTCCAACGGGGCAATAATATTTTGTTTGTGGTTGCTAATTCGCATACAACCGAGAATGGGTTTCTCCTTCGAGATCTTGAACCGAGACATTGATTTATCAAAGAATAGCCAAAGTTTTTTTATCATTCTCAAAACAACAACGCATATACAGTCGTGGTGGTTTGAAGAGGTGGTCCTTTTGCATTATTATTTGTGTCAATTTGTATGAAAATGGATACATGTTCGTGACTAATAATATCTTATTTTCCACTGTTAAATGGGTGTAGTCAATGACATGTTATTGAAATTATAAAGACATGCTAGTTTACTCCACTATTTTAATTAAAATGATTGACATGTTATTTTATTTCTTACTACTATTTAATGTACTTAATATTTGTTGCATTAACTTTTCCTTAAATGATATGTCTATGATTTCAATGACGGTTGTTTTGTTCATAGTTTTCTTATTTATACTATTTTAATAAGTCTGATACCTAACAATAGACATGACAACACTTCTTTGGTACCTATGACGGAAGATTTCCAATCAAAAGATCAGTGCTATTTTGGTATTACTCAATATTCTTAAAAGCCACTGTTCATGGGTGGAAAGGGTTGGCCTTCTTCACTCCTCTGGTGGTCGAAGATGACTTTCTGGTGGAAAATATGGTCCATGATCTTGAGTCGTTTGCAAATTGAGTATGAAATATTTTGTAGGCTGAAGGTATTTTTTGTAAGAACCCCGAGAATACCAAAGAAGAGCATGTGAGGGACTAGCTCAACAGGGGAATTGTGCCTGAAGACATAAATGTGCACATGGGCTTTCACGCGAAGAAGTTTTACAGTGCAACAATGAGGAGTCGGTTGAGCTCATCAAACAGATTCAACAAACCAAGACGGCTTTGCTCAATTGGGCAGTCGATCTTATGGTGGATGACATTGAGCAAGAGGAATCTAACAAAATGATTGACAAAAATATTGCCATGGATTTTGCACCCAACATGACTCAGGTTAGTAACTCAAGCTTCAAACTTCTTCTAAGAGAATCTGCAATGATATAAGAAAAAGTTAAATGTTGATTAAGGTTAATAATATTGATACACATAAAACACGCGTTTACTAATTTCTTCTAACAATAGATTTTTGAACTCGAAAATGATACACATAATGTAAAACTGGTGCTACTGCTGAAGATGATACTACTTCCCTCAGAAAGGAAAGTGAGATGAAAAATCCTCTTGCTGCATTTCTTACTGGAGTCATTGGACTACCTTGCTGGAGAATGGGACATACTGGAGCCATTGTATTGGGTGGAAAGGGTACTACAAAAGACAAAATCAAGACGCACAGGGAAGCTAGCGCGACAGTGGTCAAGTCTCCAACAAACAATGGACCTGCAATGCATGAGGTCTTCAAAAGGAGGTCCTTTATAATAAGTATTCTCATTTACTATTCAGTTGGCAATCATAATCTATATTAGTCTTATCTAGAACAGATCTTTATGGACTTGATGACATATATTTATGTGTGTATTCATTGTTAATGAGAAAATGAATTAAACATGACGTAATGCTTTCATTATATAATGGGTTTTTTAATATGATGTTATTTCTACTAATAAAAGAAACTCATTTAATGTCAGTACATATATCCATTTGCTTGGTGCTCGGTTGAGAAGATAAGAATTTTAATTGTTTGAGATTTTATTTAATAACTATGGAGTAATTTAGGATCGGTCATACTTTAGGTACATAATTTGTTGTGATCAAGTATAATTAGGGCCAAGTAATCTGACATGAGTTGAAGAGATCTTTGGAAAGTTTGGCATGAGACACATTTCGATATGAATTTGACAGGAGACACATATCGATCTTTGGAAACTTTCCACCGTGCCTTAAGGTGAAATAATGAAATTTGTTAAAATAATTATATATATAACTAAATGGTGCGTGTTTTATAAAACTAATTAAATTTGTTCAGATTATAAGTAACTACTAATAATTTGCAGAAGTTGATTAAGTTCTATACATAAGCATGTGGTGGTTGAATTTTTTTGAAAAATAATACATTTTCATTAAAAAAAAATGGGGTAGGAATCACATCATTTGTTCCCATCCACAACTTTTAGTATTAAATTTATTTTGATAACACTATTTAGACCCGCTAATGTTTTAATTCTTCACTAATTGGCCTAATCGTGTCATGTTGGGTCGGTTCTAATCATGTCATATTGAACAGTATTTACTTATCATGTAAACATTTCATGTTGTGTTAAGAAAAACAAACTTGTTATTGAGTCATTTCAGGTCATGTGAAAAATGACCCGTTGATTCGTTTTGCCAACCCTAATATAAATACATGAAAATTTGCCCAATGTTTTAAAATTGTTTACAACTTTATATTAAAAAACAATTTGAAAATTATTTATTTGTTGCGAACTAGATACGACGTGTGGTATTATCAACGACATACACTTTCAAAACTTTGCGGCGTGCCTTCAGGCACGGGCATACCCTAGTATATGTATATATATATATATATATACATATATATATGTATATATATATATATATATATATATACATATATATATGTATATATATATATATATATATATATATATATATATATATATATACAAATCATGCGCCCCTTGGTTAGGACCACTTGGCGCAATGCAAACTCTGTTATTGTGTCCCAATGCATCGCTCACCGATCACTGCGTAAATGAACAATCGGTTCGGTGTCTCTCACGAACCATAAATCTCATAACACAAATATTGGAGGCAAGCATATTCACCAACCAAATGGGTCACGTACATACCTACGCTCCCATTCAACCATCAAGACTATCCTACATAACAGATAGCACGTATCCAAGTTCATATGCTCTGGGTACAAATCAAATATCCCCCCAATGGGTCACACGGGATAAGATTGTCCACTACGTGAAAACCTCCTCTTGATAGCAAGCAGCATATGTATGTTATACACATAATGAATCAATACATAGGTATACACACAACCTATTATAATCTCTAGGTATTCACACAACTAAGTATCATGTCTTACTCGCAGTATTACTTTAACTTAATACTCTCGACGTGTTAATAATTATGATTATGACCCCCTAGTAATTTTTCTAAGGGTCATTCATCCCACTTATGCCCAAGTCTTAAATCACACTTGTCTTAATATATCATCACTTCAAATATCTGTGTACTTCATTAAAGTTCTTGCATTTCAAGTACCGAAGGATGTCCTAGAGGTCCATAATTAAATTCTGGAAAATACAGCAGGTTGGTTCGAACCCTTTTAATGAAAAATGATCTGGACCATTTAATGAAAAACGATTCGGACCTTTTAATGAAAAATGGTCCAGACCTTTCAATGAAAAATACTCCAGACCTATTAAAGAGAAAAACGATTCGGACCTATTAAAAAGCGGTTCGGACCTACACCTGTAAAAAGACTGCCCTACCTAGCTACGTTCTCTTCACCATTCCAACACCTACAACCTCTACGAATAATTCCCAATCACCAATCAAGCATTCTAAATCAACTTTTAACATGTATATATGATTTCCACTAATATAACATCATTAGATCATCACCCATCTTCAATATAATTCAAAATCCCCAAATTTAGGTTATAAGAACCCTAATTTCCCAATTTTCAATTAAAGAACCTAACCAACCCACATTTGTTCATCAATATAATTTTCCAATTTCGTGACTAATCCTCTACATACGTGATGGAATTAAACTACTAATCAAATCAGTCCATAATCATAAATTAAACCTCCATTTTTTACCCAATTTCATAGGTAATTCATGAACAAATCCACCTACACTAACATGAGCATGATTATTGCTAAAGGAAAGCACGTAATAAACACTTGCCTTAATTTCAATGATTTTATCCTCTATTGATATGGGTATGAGTGTGTTCCTCATCTCACGATATACACTTTGGTATAATTTTTGGTGTGTTCTTGAGTTAGGCACCAAGAACACCACTAGCTTCTTCTTCCTTCCTCTGTGCCTTTCCCATTTCTCTCACGTAGGTTTAGAGCTAATAACTCCCTCTAACCCATGTATCTCCTTATTTAATTTCTTAATTTTCGTCCATATTATTACTCCAAAATTCCAAAGGATAAAAATACCCCTACGAGGTGCCAGTTAGGCCTAAAATTATACCGGAGTCCAAATTAAATGCCCAGGTAGAGTTTTCTGACTATTCGACCCTTTCGGACTCAATGGCACACTCGAAATTACCATACGAGTTATACAAAAAAATAATTTATCTTTTTACTCTATACAATTAGTCCCGACATGACTCACACGCGCGTCCTGACTTAAAATACCAAATTGTCATATTTCGCACTTCGACAATTTATAAAAATGATATAATTCCATATTACATATACCCGCACTAATAATTAATGATTTCCATCAATAAGTATTAACCCTTGCCATGCTAGTTAATAATTATTTTAAATTCGAATTAATTAACTATTAAATTTCCTAACCTTTTTAATTTAATTAATCCAATAATAATAATAAGTCCCATAATTATTTAATATCTAATAAATCCCATAATTATTTAATATCTTAAAAATACGGGGTATTACGCTTTGGGGACTAGGGAACTTGTCATAAACTATAAGGGTAGGAGGTTTTCCTTGAGTTAGACTGTTTCTTCTTCAGATATTACAGCATGATCTTTTATTGGGCCAATCACGGGGTCAGTGTAGGGAAATTCCTTAGAGGGGGCTTACAAAAAGATTTTGTGGCTTTTTTTGTTCCAATAGTAGCCCCATAAGGGCTGGTAGGTCAAATTTTATGGCTCAATTGAAGTCGGTGTATGGAATTGTGGGGGGTTTTGAGTCTAATAATCGAAGGTAGAGATTAAGTTTAGGGACGATAAATAATCATCCCTTTTCTACAGTGATGCCTTGGGTGGCTGAGGTAGTATACAAGTCATGGAAGGATTCTGAAGGGATTAGATCTGAGGATCCCAATGTGACTACTAGGAAAAATTCATCAGGAAATAGTATGGGTAATGCCCATTCAGTTTCTAGTTCGGTGATGATTTTATCTCCCTCAATGACCCATGATACATTAAGCTCATTCTGGATGACCTTATGGTGGACCTTCTTGTAGTCTACTTATAATCCTTCCTCATAGAGAATCTATATACCTAATTGCAAGGATTTCTTTACTTCGTCCCACCATAGTTTGGGGAGTCCGTCGTGCAAAAATTCTTCTCCTTAGAGATGAAAATGACCATTCAACCCCTGATGGGGACTTTAAGGCCGGGGGATGGACTTTTACTATTAAGGGTATACCTAAGACCATACTTTTCCTTGTGTTATATGGCAGTGATGACTTAGAGGGATCCTTATTGATTACTTCTAAGGTCAAATTCTAGCATGTATATCATTTGTGGATGATTAGAGCGATAACGTTATGAATAATCGGCTCTTCTTCTATCATATGATCTAGTGGGATGACTCACAATCCACTGAGGTAGATGTCGTTACTACCATGGTAGATATCCAGGATGGGAGTAGTACTAGTATTAGCAACTTTGGCCCAATTATCATCCCCATGGACTGTAATGACCTCCATATAGATCAGGAACCTGACTTTCATATGCAATAATGAGGATAATTCCCTGATGGGGGTGTATCCATGATCTCCTGAGTAAGAGGTTAAATCTAGATGGAATGTTGAGTACTTAAAACTCTACTTGACACTTTGTAAGATATGGGTTCTTGAGATTATATGAATGTGAAGGGAGGTGTAAGACCTTATCAAGATGGTAATTATGGCCTTAGAACAATCAATGAAAATAATAAATGTAAGTCTCAAGTCGGAACATTCAATATACAAAACTCCTGTATGAAATGTGTTCTTTCAACATAAATATTATAACAAAACAATCAATGAGGAAGATCCCACAGTTGACTTGGTTGGAGGTAGTGGGAACAAGCACCTTTAGGGCACTTAATGCAAGGCAATAACCTTAAACACAAATGGAGTAAATGGGATTTGTCTCTCAATAAATATTCTCATGATAAACTCTCTTGTATGGGAGTTTTTTAGCAGTAGTTCTAGGCTAAAGAAGTGCGACCCCCAAATAGTATAACTTTGGAGGTATTTTATAGGGGAGCCAGATCATTCGAGTGACCTTCATGTCATAAATTTGTTTGACCCCTCTTGATGTTAATAATCTTGTGCATTTAATGCCAAATATATTGCATTAAATGAGCCAGACATGATATTTTGGTGGAATAATAATTATACTCTTTAGAGTTATGAACGCATTAAATAAAACATGATGTGATAGCTATGGACCTACCATCCTAGGAATATCTTCACCTGGGTGGTATTTTATCGAGTTCTTAAACGTCAGATATGATGACGTCAAAGATTTAGTAAACGTAACCGGTGAGGGATGTGTTGTCACGTCACTCAAAAAGTCAGTTCGTCAAATTAAAGGTTGTTCGACTAATGACTTGTTCGAACAACTTATGGTGTGTCTAGACTTTAGAACTTAATCTTTTGGGTGACTATTTAGGACTGAGGTCCCTCGAATGGGTTTCCAAAGATGGTATCTCGAATGGAAGGTTTCTCGAACTACAAGTCGTTCAAGCAACTTATAATCGGTATGCGAGTACCACAAGCTAACACTTGGTCAACTGTTTAGGACTGGTGACCCTCAAGTGAGTTCCTAGAGATGGTATCTTGAGGTACTACTGAGCCGTGTTGTGTATAAACCAAGGTTTTTCTTAAGTAGCCTAAAGGGGTTGGTATCTTCCAACATTGCCTTGCACTTAATCCTCCAAACCAAATCCCTGCGAGATACCTAGGATAAGGTTGTTCGATATACCATTTAAGTTCTCCCATGTACTTCCAACCATGGTCCCTCGAAGATACCGAACAACCTCAAAGCTTTACAAAGTAACTATTTTCTATACAAAGAGTGGTAAATATAAGTACATCAATATTCCTTTTACAATTTGTGTTTTCCAAGTTTATCTCTTGGTCTTGGTATTTATGGAGGTCCTTCGAACAAATTGTCTTTGTTAGAGCAACCTTCTTTTCATGATCGCTTGAGAAACTTGCTTTCTTGGGAGCCACCTTTTTTACATGATCGTTCGAGCAACTTCAGCTTTATCCGAGAAACCATCCCTAATCTTTCTTGTAAAGTGTTAGCATTATTTTAATCAACTTTAAGCCAGGACATCCTCTACATTTGCCCCTTCATAGCGATATTTGTTTATTTGAATAAATATATGTACGAAAAAAATGATTTCCCGTCCTAGCTCAATTGATCTACAGTTGTGTTTGTTAGTAGTAAAAAAGAACTCACAAATTTGTATATTTATACTGCATAAAAAAATAAAACAGTGGGTAATTTTAGCCTATGTTCAAGTTGCTTGAAAACTCTTCCTTCTCGCGTGGTATTACACATCCAGCTATTTTTGTTTCTCAGTATTTTATCTTGGGGAACTACAATGGTTTTTAATAAAATTTCCCGTAAAACTATTTATTTTCCCAAGTGTGAAAAGGCATAGAGTTTCTCCCCCAAATGTCTCTTGAATTCCCACCAAAAGATAATCATTACTGTGTCTCTTCATTTTAAATGCAGCTGACAGCCTTTTCCCTGGCCATAAACGCGTCGATTGATTAACTGCGTGTGTAATCCACACAATCCACTTGAGTCGATGAAAAATCTAAATTTAATGATTACATTTCCCACGCGTGTCTTTTCGTATTAGCCACGTATTCTTTTTTAAATAACACGACCCTTATAAAAGGGTTTCCTTTCATACACAAATCTTTTTTACCTTTGGGTAATTTGAGCAAAGTTTTTCCTTAATTTGTGAGAGCAAACAGTATTCTTTGATTCCCTAGCTTCTTCTTGTCCTTATCTACTTTCTTTTATGGCTCCCATTGTGAAAAAAAACTCCCTTTGTTATAGCTACTTTATGTACTTCTCAAAATGCCTTTTCGCATTATCTCTATGCTCTTTCAATGCTTCCAGTTGCACATGATGACTGTGAGGGACCATTGCACTTTGAAGGTTGTAGCGTGCAAAAGGTACCTCAAGTTCTACTGAAAGAATTGCTTTAGCTTCAAACACTAATGAGAAGGGGGTGTACCCTATAGGTTTCCTCTTTTTGGTTCAATATGACCATAGGACCTCTGGCACTTTATCATCCCATGTTCCAGGAAAATCTTCTAACATCTTCGAGAGGATATTTACCAGAGTCTTGTTCGTGGCTTCATCTTATCCATTGCATTTAAGGGAGGCCACTATTGACTTGTGGTGAGTAATGGACTATTTTTTAGTTAACATTCACACATCACTATTAACAAACGGGGTCCCATTATCTGATAGTAATACTTTCAGGATACCAAATCTGTAAATAATGTACTCCTTCATAAAGTGTGATACTACCCCCACCGTATCTTTCTTCAATGGTATGGCCTTTTCCCATTTGGTCACCTCTCGAGGAGGGGTTGATTGCCCCTACTAGAGTTTGATTGCCCCTACTAGATGGAATTCCCGTGTATGGAATGGAAAAGTGTAAGAAAGGGAATGTAGGTACACCGAGGGAGAATGAATCATATATCCATGGAGATGGAATTCCTTATTGAATCATTCTTCATTGTTGGCTAAAAATACCCTAGCGTCTTTAGTTGGTCATAGAGTTTTTCTCCCCCAATGTGCCCTGACTCATGTACTTAATTTAGTACCTCATCTGCTTCATCCAGTCTAAGTCTTCTTAGGGGCCTATCGTGGCAAGATTTTTGGTAAAGTTTCCCCTCCTAGACATAATACCTGGACACTCATTAATAATACAAATATGGCACCCTGCTGCGGACCAAATCGACATAGGGCGTGGCACCTGTGGCACTAGCCTCATATAGGGTGCGACACTTTGTGCTTGCCTTATAGGATGCATCCCTTTATACTACAGCAACTCCGGACTTGATATATGTCCCATGCCCAGGATACGTGACAACTCACATACCTCTTATAAATAGATGACCATACCTCGAAATAAGGGACCGATTCCACACAACCGGAGAAGTCTCTACAGTACCGATTATCTCTACACTTCCCCTACATACATCTTGAGGATAGCTCATTCATATCGCAACTACCTCTCTGGCACATCGGGATCATCAGTCATCATGTACTCTCCTTTTATTCTCATACATGTACGCCTCTTTAGGCACGATTATATTGTACAATGTAACGCATATAATGAGAATGGAGAAACACAATGGATGTAGGCCTATTTTTAAGGATGAACCACTTTATATCTTATCTTCTCTATGTTTATTTACTTTATTTACTAGCTACACACTCTATTGTTGATTTGCTGGTATGAGTACGTCCCATGGCCGATTTCTCTTATCATCAATCTGGCGTCCTCGTCCAGAGAACGCGGAAGACGAATCGTCGCTTTAAAAAATACCGCCGCACGTAAAGTAACTAAGCCGCAACCCCAATCAAATTCTCTTGGCACTACGGCTTGGGGGCTTATTGATAATAAAAATATGGCACCCTGTCGCGGACCAAATCGACATAGGGCGCGGCACCTGCGGCACTAGCCTCATATAGGGTGCGGCACTTTGTGCTTGCCTTATAGGTTGCATCCCTTTCTACTATGGCAACTCCAGACCTGATATATGTCTCGTTCTTAGGACATGTGAAAACTCACATACCTCTTATAAAAAGAGGACCATACATCAAACTAAGGGATCGATTCCACACAATCGGAGCAGTTTCTACAGTATCGATTCTCTCTACATTTCCCCTATATACAGCTCGGGGATAGCTCATCCATATCAAAGCTACCTCTCCGGCACACTGGGATCATCAGTCATCATGTACTCTCCTTTTATTCTCATACTTGTACGCCTCTTTAGGCACGATTATATTGTACAATGTAGCGCATATAATGAGAATGGAGAAACACAATGGATGTAGGCCTATTTTAAAGGCTGAACCACTCTATATCTTGTCTTCTCTGTGTTTATTTAATTTATTTACTAGCTACACACTCTATCGTTGATTTGCTGGTATGAGTACGTCCCAAGGATGATTTCTCGTATCATCAATTTGGCGTCGTCTGTGAGAAATAAGATATTTTAATCTTGTTACTCTATATTTCGAGTTCTTCAATACCTTATTTCATTCGTGGGGATCTTTTGGATCATTGTCTCACGAGTAGATTCAGGTTATTTTGTATTCACGCCCTAAATGGGTAATTTGTATATTCAGAACTGTTATGGTCTCTCTTTTATGACCTTGGATCTATCTTACATACCCCTATGATATCATTTCATCTAGACAATGCTGTAAATCATGATGGTCTTTACCCCCGAAAAGATGAATGGTTAGGGAAGAATTATGTTTACGCCATTTTTCGTTGTTCTTTGCCTATGATCCAGGGTTTATTATTAGAATTGTGCCATTATGTGCATCGAGAGGTTATTCTCTCATGGATAGACCCTGGTAGGAATGATCTCCCTGTGTTTTGGGAGAAAAACTCGGTGTCTGGGTTTCGATTTTGGGATTACTTTCCCCCCCCCCTTCCTAGCAAGGGATGCGGCAAGTAGTTTGAATACCTTCATGCCGCAGCCTATGCTAGCCTTCAAAACATCAAGGAATCGACTCGGGAGGTATCCATCTTAACCTTGGTGAATGTCATGCGAAGTCCACGGCAGTGCACCTGTGTGCTATACTGGTCGTGGCACCTTTCAATAAGTGCAGCAGTACAATGCTACATCCCCGTTTTCTACTTGGTTACTCCAATGTTTATGTGATTACTCACTTCTACTAGTTTTGTCCCAGATCATACATATACTTTGTAAAGACTAACAAAAGCAGAAAATGGAAGGAGAGTCCAGCCAGAGCACAGAAATCAAAGATGAAATTGTGCAGTTGTACAATCACCTCAACCACCTCTACGACAGTCATGCTTCACTCCAAACCTAGGTCAACTATTTGACTCAAAGGGTACTAATGCTAGAGGTCACGGCCTCACCCAACGTAGGCTTGGTGCCCAAGATGATGGCTTTAACTACCTTTGCTGCCGCGGCAGTTCAAGAGGGTCTAGTCGCAGAAGCAGGCATCAGGTGCCAGAAAAGGAGAATGGAGAAGGCAGAGAAGAAATCTGGGACCTACACTCCATTGGCCTGCCCGATTGAAGAAATCTTTGAGTTCATCAAAGAAGACAAGCTGTTGAGGTGGCCAAAAAAATGATAGCTCCACCCCACAAGAGGAACAAAGCTACGTGGTGCAAATTCCATCGAGACCATGGCCATAACACTGAGCAATGCTATGCTCTGAAGGATGAAGTTGAAAGGCTAATTGGTCGCGGGATGCTACAGAGTTTCCTCAAAGATTCTTAGGGGATGCAGCCTTATCTCACATGCCACATGCTAATTTTTCATGCTTATCCCTTATATGCCATCTGTCTACTTTATAGTGACAACTCCTCTTATGCTGTTTTAAACTAAAACTTTGTGTTATCCTTACAAAGTCATATATATATGAATAGTTATAAATTAGAAAAATTTACCATATCTTATTTTGAATATTGTTTTCAGAATCTGTTATCTTACAAAAAGACCTTTTGTCTTAAACAGATTCCGAGGAAAGAATGACCAATCATCTCGGAAGATTCTTATTATTTTGGGATACACCTACAGAGGGATTGTGATCTTAATTATCTCACAAGTTCACCTCACAATGCGCGACTATATCTTATCATGTGATAATCATATTCACAAAAGCAGTTGAGGATTCAAGGAGATTTTATTAGTCACAGGTGCTTATAATGCCCATTCCTAGCTTTCGGGAAGCGTCATTAGCCAAGATGGCTTACAATGCCCGTTCTTAGCTTTCGGGATGCGTCATCAAGCTGGGAGGTTTATAATATCCAGTCAGGGATGGCTTTATATATATCAGCAGCTGTGGGTGGCTCAATAACATAACCCAGCCTGGGGAGGCTTGATAGTATCCCGTATATTAGTTATGGGTGGCTTAATAACGTAACCCAGTCCGAGAAGGCTTGAAAGTATCCCGTATATCTACAAAGGCTCATATTCAGATGAAGGGGCCTAAAATCAACAATAGTCTTGTTAATACAACTACAATCGTTAAAAGCGACCTTTAAAAAGCTTCAGACAGTTAAAACGACTAAAGCGGAAGCCATGAAAAAAAATAGCCTACACTATATGATCCATATCGGTTATGAGATGAAAATAAACAAAGCTACAGAAGATGGGTTTCAAACACTAGAAGGTGCCGTGGCCCATGAGTGAAAACCTAAGTATGTAGCTACCACCTTCAAATATGAAGGCAGCCTTTATCAGACGGTCGCGGCCCTATTCAAGCTGCATCACTTCCAACCGTTGGTGCAAGGGGCAAAGGGCCACATTCCCTGTACAGGTACCATTACGATATGGAGCCACGGATATTTTAAATATAAAGTATTAGTATTCAAATGGTCATCGAAGCATTGAAGCAATCAGTGACCCAATTAGTGACCCAATAATCCACAGTGCTTTCCAGAGGACAAATGCACTGCAGACCATTGAGTATGGTTGTAGATAAAAGAGTGATGCTTTCGCTAAAGCGTTGCTCCCTTCTACAAGAAAGACGAAAGGAATGGAAAAATCGAAGAAGAGTGGTCGCGGCCACATGTCTACACCATTTACTAACTGGTGCCGCTGAAGGCTCATTCAATCAATCAAGCAAACCTCAAAGATTAAGATATATATTCGGTCTGCAAAAGAAAAAGCATACAAGTATTTAAACATCTACTCAAGTATATAGCATGTAAAAGTGGTCGCAGCCTCGATATTATCGGTTAAGATTACAAGCAAATGGACTGCAGCCACTACAGTTTAAAATTTGAAAAAAAAGGGGACGCAGCCCTATATCAATGATAAAAAAGTAAACGAACTCAGGAAGTAGCATCATCCTGCTTATTAGCCTCCTCACCCTCCACGGCTGTTTCAGTCTCTTCCTTCGCGATCGCTGCTTCTGCTTCTTCTCTCAGACTTGCTTTCTCTTCAGCCGCGGCTTTGATCTCGGCTATGCATTATTGATTCTCGACGTCACCGAGCCCCCAGGCTAGAACCTTCTTCGTCGTCTCAGGAAAATTCTTTATAATCCTATGCCTCAGCTCATGGTAACCGCGGATGTAGGCTCTATTATTGATAAGGAAGAAATCCCTAGAGCCTTTGAATGACTCCACTGTATGGTCAATGGACAACTAAAGAGATTCGTTATGATCTGCCTCCATCTTCTTTATTGTCGCGGCATGGTCTGTGGCATCTTAGACGGACTTGGCCTTCAGCTCTTCATACTTCTTTTGTAAAAGTACGAGCTTATTATTTAAAATCTCCGAAGCACGTGAAGCTTCTGCGATCTGAGCCTGAGAAGCTTTGAGGGATTCTACGGCTTGTAAAACTTTCCTCCACTTCCTCCCTTGCATTATTTGTAGCAGCCAAGTCCATTTGGGCTGCTTGGAGGGCCGCGACAGCAGACTTCTTCCCGGCTTCAAATGACGAAGTTCAGGCAGCCTCTAGGTCAGCAGCATGCACCCTATCCGTGGCCTGTTTCAGCTGAAAGAGAGCCTTATACTTCCTCTTCTGGGCCACTATAACATCCGCGGCCTGAAATTAAAAAAGTAAGTTACAATATGGAGAATGCCAAAGAAAATTAAAGCAGCACTAAGTACTTACCCTCAGAAGACTATGGAGGCCACAGTCCTCCAGATCATCATGGTCTTGTCCCACCAGCCTATCCAGATCCACGGTGTCTAGGGCCCTTTTCATTCTTCGTGCGGATTTCGCGGTGGTGTCCCATGACGACTCAGGGTCGGGTTGCCTCAATTGAGGCCGCGGATGACCATCGGGACAAACTTCACCGCGACACTGTAGGGGTGCTAAGTTTGCATTTACTGCAATAATAGGCGACGACGAAGATGAAGCTGTATTGAGCAGAGCTTTATTTAACATCAAACCTATCGCGGCCAGGTTGGCTCCTATATCGTCATCAAATTTAGATTATGGTTGGGTTGCAACGTCGGTATTCTCCGCGACAGGAGTTGAGTTCACGACAGGAGTGTGCAAAACATTTTATGGAGCTGTGGCAGGTGCCTTAGCTTTGGACCTCTTCCTCTTCTTGCTCCGTGCAGTATTATTGAGACTGACTGCGTCCTCGTCCATTTCAACCAACTGCGCGACCAATAATTCCCTGTCGACCTCCTCACCTGAAAAGGGAAAAGAAATAATAAATATTCAACGTCAAAACAAAATGCAACGAACTAATATGGAATCAAGTTATTACCTCCCATGGACATGTCTTTTGGAATACTCCTGCTGGGAAAGAAAACTGCCTCGAATACGGTGGCAGAGGTCACAAGGACACTAAATCTCTTTTCTTCAGCAGGAATTTCCGCGGCCTCAACAACTCTCTTTTCCTGACGCTTGTTCAAATGCAAGTTGTCAAGAACTATATAAAAGATAATTCAAAGGTTAGTGCGGGTTAATATGCAACTAGGAAGACGAGATGTGGCTATAATCAATATACCTAGCTTAGAGGGAGAACCCCATTGCCGCTGCATTCTATATGAACTCTCCCTCTCATTCTCTTTGGGGTGGATCTCCCAGCCTTCCCCAGAGATGTAGAAATACTTACCCTTACATTTCTTTACACTAGTCGGCCTCCCAGTGTAAAGGGTCTCGTCCCTGTCGTGGATCGGGAAGTAATAGTACCCGGTGAACTTCACGGAATCTTCCTTTGGGTGGTAGAAATGAAAGAACTCTGCTGGAGTAATGTCCTTTTTGAATTGGTTCTCCCAAAGAACAACCGCGGAAAGTATGACCATCCATCCATTGGGATCTATCTGAGACGGTGTCAGTTTCATTGTCTGAAAGATGCGACGGATGGGAACAGAAACAGGCAGTCGTAGTCCGTAAATAAATGCATGAAGTGGGAAGTAAACTCCATCATCTGCCAGAGCTGTGCAAGGTCTTTGCTTCGTGGTGGGTGCGGAGCACATCAAATTGTTTGGAAATTCGAAGGCCTCATCCACCTGGTCAAGCTCGGATAGGGGTCTTGTAACCCTTCTAGATGTACCTATCGGGTTATCCTTAACTTCGGCGGCATCATCTCCTGCACCCACTGGATGATTTCTTGAATTGACTTCTTCTTCCATTAGTGTGGACTGGAAATCCTTCCTAGACATAGAATCCACGGAGTCTGAGTCTAATATTACGCAGTTAGGGCAATCCCTCAGTTGGCAAGGCCCTATTGATCTCAGGGGGGGCACGAAAGAGAGTTCGGGAGGAGAGGTTCCAAAATTCTTTACCAAAAAGCCTCTCAGAAACTCGTCTGGGTCAAAGATTATATGGCTGCAGCAGTACCTAAAAAGCAGAGTTCGCAGTTAGGCGCCGCAGCCAGTATGGTTTGGAAAAGGCTTTAAGAAGTCGCGGGAAGATTATATATATGAATAGTTAACATTTGCTTGATTGGAATTATTTCCCTAGCGTAGTTATTAATGGGCCAAAAACACTGCCAACCCTATTCATAGAACCTAAGGGATTACCTTTTGGCCCTACTGGCCGCAGCCACCTCCTATATCAGCAAGGGAACATACACTGTCGCGGCCACTTCTAAAATTATTAAAGGTCTATTCAAGGAGTTTTAGTAGCAACCACAATAATTATTATGGATGTGTATATTTGGTTGGTGAAAGTTCAAAGATTTGTTCAAATTATAAGAGTGGTGATTCAGAGCCCTAAAAGACCAAACCGCTGTGGCAGGTTAAATGGATATGCATCAAAGTGTCGCGGAGGGAAAATCTCAGAACCTAAGGGGGCCACGAATAGGGTCTTCAACAATTCAAATGACTAATAGATTACTGATAGTTTATCGTGTCGCGGTCTCTATCCTAAATAGTTTCATACCTGACGTTTAATCGTTTTAAGATCAAATTCACAGAATACGAAGAGTTTAATTATGAACAGCAAAGAACAACTATATGATTTTCATGGCGTTTGGAAGATCAGGGGTCGAGTACATCATGTGTAGATCGATCCTAACAATTATTGATGTGTTCAGCGTTCTTGTGTGTTCAATTATTCAATTGAAATCCTAGTTTTCTATTAAGCAATGCAGAAGCTGAAAAACTACGAAAACAATTTACAAAGATTGGTTGAAAATTACCTAGAAATGAAGAAACCATCAATGCTCAGCCTCACACCGCCCTGGAACCACCACGCACAGCCTCGAAGGATTGACGAAAAATGAAAGAAGGTGAACACACAGAAGTTCTCTCTCGATCTGCTCTCAAAGTTTTAAAAATGTAATGAAGTCCACGATCTAAAACAATTTATATAAGAGAGCGCAGAAGACAAATCGTCACTTTAAAAAATACCGCGGCACGTAAAGTAACTAAGCCGCAGCCCCAATCAAATTCTCTTGGCACTACGGCTTGGCGGTTTATTGATAATACAAATATGGCACCCTATCGAGGACCAAATCGACATAGGGTGCGACACCTGCGGCACTAGCCTTATATAGGGTGTGGCTCTTTGTGCTTGCCTTATAGGTTGCATCCCTTTATACTACGTCAACTCTTGACTTGATATACGTCCCGTGCTCAGGACACGTTACAACTCACATACCTCTTATAAATAGAGGACCATACCTCGAAATAAGGGATCGATTCTACACAACCGGAGCAGTTTCTATAGTACCGATTCTCTCAACACTTCCCCTACATACAGCTCGAGGATAGTTCATCCATATCGTAGCTACCTCTCCGGCACACCGGGATAATAAGTCATCATGTACTCTCCTTTTATTCTCATACTTATACGCCTTTTTAGGCACAATTATATTGTACAATGTAACGCATATAATGAGAATGGAGAAACACAGTGGATGTAGGCCTATTTTAATGGCTGAACCATTATATATCTTGTCTTATATATGTTTATTTACTTAATTTACTAGCTACACACTTTATTGTTGATTTGCTGGTATGAGTACGTCCCATGGCCGATTTCGCGTATCATCACTCATCATCGTAGTCTTATGGCATCATCTTTATCCATGGTAACAATCTCGTCAACCAGCATCTCTAGATATGGTTGTTTCTAATCTAATAGTTGATATATGAAGTTGCACTCTGCCATTTGGTAATACAAAAGGCATTTCCCACATCCTCTCTGTAGTTACGCGGCATTTTGTTTCACCGTCTGAATTATTCTGTATAAAGAGATTTTCATTGTCTCACAGCCTTTATCATGTATCTCTATCAACCTTTGCTTTGCTTCTTTGGGTCCTACGCACCTAGATAGACATCCCCCTTTATTTTTATAGTATAGATTGCCCGAGGTGGTAAAGTATTGTGCTATCTCTACAAAAGTCAATGGCCCTTTCCCCATCTTTAGTTATTTCTGGGTTTCCCCCCTCCATTCGTTCATATCATTAGAAGGTGACATTTTTAATATAGTTGAGGGTGTTGTTCTCTTTAGGATTCGAACAACCTTGGATTCTCCATCAAAGGAAGATTTGTGGGCTATCGTGGCGTAAGCGTCTACATGTTTGTTCACCGTTCTTGGATGTCTCTTGATCTTTACTTTATGGAATTATCGGAGCAACCTCTATACAATTGTTTGATGAGGTACTAAGGTCATGTGCTTGAGCGCATACTCACCATTCACCTGTTGTACTACCAGATTTGAATCCCCTTTTATTGTCAGTACCTATATACCCCTTCTTAACTAAAGCCTCGTACTTAGCTTTATTGTTTGAACATTTGAAACCTAGCTTGAAGGACAATTGGAATTTTCTTCCCCTTGATGTAGACTCACTCCTACCCTTATTGTGTTTTTAGTTAAAGAGCTTTAACTACATGCTCCATTATTCTATATTTGCTTCGAGATAGTTAGCTTGGAGATCATCTCCATGAAACTCTTTAATAGGTGGATCGAACATTTTCGAAGGGAATATGGCCAGTAGATTTGCATAAGCTTGACTTTTGATCGCTCTAGGAACCATGCACTTGAGATCATATGCCAAAAGAATCAGATAAATGTGAAATCTAACATTTAACGCCTAAGCTTTAAAGCAACAAATACCAGAGCTAAACATTTCTTCTCAATACTTCTATATTTAGCCTCAGGCCCATATATAATTCGGCTTAAATAATACATAGTTTTTTCCATGCCCTCCACTTCTTGAGCCAACAATGCCCCTATTGATCTTTTAGTGGATGTGAGGTGGAGATGTAAAAGGAATACCTGCTCGAGGGGGAACCATCATTTTGGGAGATGTCAATAACTTCTTCAACTGGTCCAAAGTTTCCTCGTGTGAGTGCTCCCATATGAACTTTGCCTTTGCTAGCAGAAGCTCCATCAGTGGGTGAGTGACTTTGACCAGCCCAGACACGAATCTCCTCAAGTAAGAAACTTTCCTTAGAAAAATCTTCAACTCTGTCTCAATCTTTGGTATTATCGTGTTGAGGATACCTTCTCGTTTGTCTAGATCCATCTACACCCCTTGTATGTTCATTACAAATTCTAGGAACTTGACACTAGTTACCCTGAACGCACATTTTAAGGGATTAATCTTTAACTTGTATTTTCTGAATCTCCTCGAATTTTCTAAGTGTGTGGCCTCTACCTTAGACTTTATCACCAAATCATCCACATAAAATTCTACAACCTCATGAAAAAGATCATGGAATATGTCCATCAGGGTTCTTTGGTAGGTATATCTTGTGTTCTTTAGACCAAAAGGCATACCAGTGTACATGAAGTTACCTAACAATGTGCAAAAATCCGTCTTCTCAGCATCTTCTGGGCCTATTTTAATTTTGTTATATCCCATGTATCCGTCCATAAATCTATACATATCACGCCTTGTTGTTGCGTCTATGAGTCTATCAATGGAAGGTAAGGAGAAATAATCTTTCGGACATACTCGATTCAAATCCCTAAAGTCCACATAAATCCTTATTTGGTTCTTGTCCTACTTACCCACACGCACAATGTTGGATAACTAAATGGGGTGTTGGACGGGGCTAATAAAACTATCGTGAGTAACCTCTTGAATTCTTCCTTTATCTTCAAGTCTAGATTTGGTTTATACATTTGAGCGGTGTGCTTTATCGGTATTGCTAATGGTATAACATTCAACCTGTGGCAACTCACATCTTGGTCTACTCCAGACATCTCAATATATTTCCATGCGAACACGTACTTGAATTACCTCAGCAACCCCATCAGTGCTCCTTTTGCAGCAGCAGTAAGGTATTTCGAGATAAATATAAGTCTCGGTCCATCCCCTTCATCAGCTAAGTCTATTTTCTTTATCTCTTGGACTTGGGATCTTTGTCTATCCTTCATAAACTCTGGTTCCTCCTCAATTTTCTCCATAAATTCCTGGATGTTGGAGTTGTCAATTACCAAACATTGCTTTAAATTTTCCACTAAAAATCATTCGTAGATGGGTCAGCCTCATTGTTCAGGCCTTCAAATGGCCGATCACACCTTCAAAGTTTGTAAATGATCTTGCCACTGGCCAAAACCACTCTTTTACATTAGTATGGTTTCTCCTCCTCGCAAGGTCTTTTGTGTGCATTCTCTTCTAACTCCCTCGATGTAACTCTACTGAGCATAATTTCCTGCTAGATTTTATGTTCAATTGGATCAATTTGTGGTGTCATCCGATCAAGAACCTATCTTGAAAGGCTTGGAGGCCTAACTGTTTCGTACGCCTTTTTTCCTCCTCATGAGCCTCTACCGAGCGAGGAGGTTCATGTACCTTTTCCCTAGTACTTGGGATCTTAATCCCCCCTTTGTACCGAATGAGCACGGTAAATTCTATACCCAACTCTGTATTAAAGGTTGCATCCACCAATTGAGCTTCCTCCCTCGCGAAAGGCCTCTTAGATGCTCAAATGACTACTTCCTTTCCTTTGATATTGGCCTTTTCACACCTGTTATATGTGGAAGGCACCAAACCATGGTTATGCATCCACACCATCCCCACAAGCAACTGGTAGGATGACTCATAATCCATGACCTTGAATTTAATATGGGAAGTGATGTTCCCATTGTGATCCCCACATTCACATAACCTATTGACTTACTCGAGGGGTTATCGTATCCTGCTATGGCCAATGGGCTTTGTATAATCCTTGTCTCTGAGCTATTGCGTACATAGAATGACACCATAGGCATAATGTTGATACATGTTCCCCCATCCGTCAAGACACGATTAAAGATACACCCGTTCACACTTGACGTCACATAAACTGGCCTATTATGAGGATACCTAATGAACCGATCTGCCTTCAAAAAAGTAACCTCTTAACTAAATTATCCATTGGCCCTTTCCATCGCAAGTTTGGGGCTATGTTTTTCTTGGTAATTTCTAAGATTTCTAGGTGACCTCTAATCGAGAATCTTTCGGCAGTCCAACTTGCTCAAAAAACTAACTGAACTTTTACGATCTTGCTACTGTAGCACATTCCACCCAAGGTTCATCCTGCTCTTATTCTAACTCATAGACCTCCTCTATGCCTCTATATGATGATTCATCATATGCTGTCACCACATTCACTCCCCCTAAGGATCAACCTCCAATTGTCTTCTCAAATCATCGATTGGACTCCACTCGTATTCTATTTCTTCATCTATTATCAAACAGAACATTTGGGATTAACACTCTTCCAGATAATCTGTAAAATCTTCCTCCTGGAGTCTATTCTCTATCATCATCCATTTTGCCTCCTCATCAAAAGCACTGGTCATGTTTGCTACGTGTGCTGGCAAAGGATTATTGTAGACATGGGCTTATGGTAGCTCGATATCTCCTCTCTTGACATGTCTGTCTATTATCTTCCTAAGAGCAAAACACTTGCTCATTAGATGTCCCACCCTATTATGTATCATGAAAAACTTTGGGCCCTATCAATCTCCTCGAGTGATGGATTTTATATCATCCACTATGGGCTAACACATGTTATCTCAAATCATGATATCATTGGTTTCAATAGCCTGCTCCACTGAGAAAGGAAACTCTGGGCGGTCATTTTTTTTAGCTTCCTCTTGCTTCCCCGTCCTCTTTGTCCATGATTTCCTCCCTCGTGCTTTCCACCTTCATTGTTGGCATAGTTCACATGAGGAGGTAGCCCTATACTTGAGATACTTCATGGATTAAGTAACAGACTCGATAAGGCTAGTGAGGGTGTTGGCATTGGCTTCACCACCAAGGCAATGTTCCTCATAGATTTAAGTAATGAAGAAAACGTACATTCACGAGTTTCATTTATCAGATGGCATATATACTCCAGCAACAAGCCTTCTGCATAAACCTGTAAGATCTTAGACTCTCGTGTCTCTTCTCTCATGTCCATAGAGGGCTCGTGAAATCTCCTGATGTACGTCACTACATCCTCACTCTGTTTCTCTCAATCCAGTTGTGTAAGAGTAAATTCATCTTCAGCTAAGAAGAGTTTTTGTACGAACTGAACATGAAGATCCTCCCATGAGGCCACACTGCCTAGAGCCAGATATGAGTACCACGTGTAAGCTTTCTCAGTTAGAGAGTTATAAAATTCTCTCAGCCTTAGATTCTTATTACTGCAATGGGACCCAAGGTTCTCCACAAACCTTTTAATATTCTCCTTGGGATAATATACCCCACCAAGTAGGGTTCGTTATTATACTCCTCTGGATATGGAGTACGAAAATCATAGTACACTGAAGAAGCTTCTGCTCCCACTTTAGAGGCACCATCATTTTTAAAAGTTCCTTTTGTTATCTCTTCCATCGTAGGTGAAGTTGCGCTGATCATTGTCTTTGGGCATACTATTGCTGGCGCAATAGGTGTGCCATTTCTTGGACACCTAGCCAGGGGGGAAATTGGCACGGTAGTACTATGTGTTCCTCTTCCTACAATAGATGGAGCGTTCAAAGGAGGTGTTGGTGGGGTCGTACTATTGGTAGTTTCCTGAGCTACTCCCCTTGAGATAAAGGGACCTTGTAAAGTCACCAGTGGGATCATGAATGAACTGACCCCGTTGTAGCCCCTAGCACCGCCTGAGTTTTCGGAGTCTTAATAAACTCAGAGAAAAGGATCATTAGTCCTACCATCTGTGAAGGTCCTACATCGTTGTCCCACTATCAGTGGTCACAGTAGTCTCCCTTCTCCCAACTCGCTCTCTGTCTGATAAGTTGGTGATGTTCTCTCCCTCCTCACACTGTATAGCATCAACGTCAATATTTCGTACCACATCTTGATTAGTCATCTCTCAAAAGAGAGTACCTCCCCAGCAGAATCACCAAATGTAAGATGTGGGATTTTGAGATGATATTAATGTGAAGGGAGGCATAACCCCTTATCAAGATGGTAATTATGGCCTTAGAACAATCAATGACAACAATAAATGCAAGTCTCAAGTCGATACATTCAATATACAAAACTCATGTATTAATTGTGTTCTTTCAACATAAAGATCATAATAAAACAATTAATGAGGAAGATCCCATAATTGACTTGGTTGGAGGGAGTGGGAACAAGCACCTTTGGGGCACTGAAGGCAAGGCAATAACCTTAAATACAAATGGAGTAAATAGGATTGGTCTCTCAATAAATGTTCCCACGATAAACTCTCTTATATGGGATTATTTTGGCAACAATTCTAGGCTAGAGAAGTGCGATGCCCCAAATAGTATAACTTTGGAGTTATTTTATAGGGGAGCTAAATCATTCGAGTGACCTGTTTGTCATAAATGTGTTTAACCCCTCTTGATGTAAATAATCTTGTGCATTTAATGCAAAATATATTACATTAAATGTGCCAGACATGATATTTTGGCGAGAACACTGTTTAGACTCTTTAGAGTTGTGAAAGCACTAAATAAGACGTGATGTGCCAGCTATGAACCTACCATCCTAGGAATATTTTCACTTGAGTGTTATTTTATCGAGTTCCTGAATGTTAGACATGATGATGTCACAGAGTTGGTATACAGTAACCTGCGAGGGATGTTTTGTCACATCACTCAAAAAGTTGGTTCATGAAATTAAAGGTTGTTCGACTAATAACTTGTTCGAATAACTTATGGTGTGTGTAGACTTTATAAGTTAATCTTTTGGGCGACTTCTTAGAACCGAGGACCCTCGAATGGGTTCCCATAGATGGTATATCGAATGGAAGGTTTCTCGAACTAAAAGTCATTAGAGAAACTTATAATTTGTATGCGAATACCACAAGTTAACATATGGACAACTATTTAGGACTGGAGATCCTCAAGTGGGTTCCCAAAGATGGTATCTTAAGGTATTACTAAGCCATGTTGTGTATAAACCAAGGTTTTTCCCAAGTACCCTAAAAGGGATGGTCTCTTCCAATCTTGAATTGCACCTAATCCTCCAAACCAAATCCCTGTGAGATACCCAGCATGAGGTTGCTTGATTGAGCATGTAAGCTCTCCCATGTACTGCCAGCCATGGTCCCTTAAAGATACTGAACAACCTCAAAGCTTTACGAAGTAATTTTTATCTGTACAAAGAGGGCTAAATATAAGTACATCAATATTCCTATTAAAATTTGTGTTTTCCAAGTTTATCTCTTAGTCGTGGTATTTGTGGGAGGTCTGTAGAACAGATTCTCTTTGTGCGAGCAATCTTCTTTTCATGACCGCTCGAGCAATTTGCCTTCTTGTGAGCCACCTTTTTTACATGATCGTTCGAGAAACTTCATCTTTGCGTGAGCAACCATTCCTAATCTTTCTTGTGAAGTGTTAGTGCTGTTTTAATCAACTTTAAGCCTGGACCTCCCACCATAGTTCGTCCTGGTTGCTAGGATTTCTGCGAGAATCTCTATACCTGGTTGCAAGGATTTCTTTACTTCCTCCCACCATAGTTTAAGGAGTCTATAATACGAAAATTCTTCTCCTTAGAGATGAAAATGACCATTCCACACCTGATGATGACCTTAAGGTCGGGGGATTGACTTTAACTATTAGGGGTATACCCAAGACCAGACTTTTCCTTATGTTCTAAGCAAGTGATGACTTTGAGGGATCCTTATTCATTACTTCTAAGGTCAAATTCTAGAATGTATATCACATATAAATGATTCGAGTGACAACATTGTGAATAATAAGCTCTTCTTCTACCATATGAGATCGTGGGATTACTCTGAATCCATTGAGGTAGATGTCGCTACTGTCGTGTTGGGCATCTAAGAGGGGAGTAGTACTAGTACTGGAAACTTTTGCCCAGTTGTTGTCCCCATGAACTGTGATGACCTCCATATCGATCAGGAACCTACCTTTCATATGAAATGATAAGGATAATGCCTCAATGGGGTGTATCCTATGTCACACCCCACCTAATTCTGACGTCGATCGCCACCAAAACTAAGCCTGGCGTGAATAAATAAATATCATTCTTATCATGAGACAGATATGAGACATAAATAAATCAATCCTCGAGATAAATAATTGAACCAAACTCAACTAATAACAAAAATTGAACGATAAAAGCTCCATCACATGCTAAACTTTCGAATAAATCCAATCTCCAATAATGATTAAATAAAATAAGAATAGTCAACTGATTGCAGAAGTATGAGCTTTTCTTGAAGGGATAGAAACTTGTCTAAAGTACAAACTTCTTCAGTAATTTTTCAGAACGAGATCGAGTATCTATAGTGCTCGGGATTGAGAAAGTTAGAAAATAGAATCAACATTGGGATTTGGGGTGATTTTAAAGATTAATGGAACCCCTATTTATAGGGTCAGATTCGTGGCCTTTAACCGAACAATCAAGGTCCTAGAAGGTCGATCTGAGGTGCTTGACACGTGGACGGATAGGAGGAGATTCGATTGGATTTTATAATCATTACCAGAGAGAGGGATGAAGAATGGTAGAAGGTTCCTTTAACCAAGTGGTTAAAGGATCTTGGCGCTTTTAACCGAACAGTTAAAGGTGTCAGGAACAGTTTTGGGGGCCTTTTAGTAATTTTCTATTTTTACAATTGTATCCTTATAGATTTTTATTTATAGGGGGGTTGTCCCTTCCATATTTCCTTTAGGGTAGCTTACCCTTAGGATCTTAGTGATCTCTGTTTTATTATATTTTATCGGATATGAAAAAATGATACACACCCTGATTAATAATGGGATGTTAGAGAAGTAGACTAAAACCGTGATTTATGTAATAATTTTAGTTATGGATTTATTGTTACAATAAAGTCAGTTATTGCTATTTTCATATATGGACATAATGTTTTGCAATATTTTATATTTTGTTGATGTCTTTTATTCTGCCCCGTAGGTGTTCTAGTGTGTAGAGTAAGACTTACATACAGAGGATCAAATCACTAGTTCTTGTGGAATATAAGTTTTATCATTCACATTCTTAGATAAAACTGGACACACCATCAGTAGAATGATAGCACAATATTTTAGTAGGTCTATCTTGTTTATAGGAAATTGTATAGTTTTAACTTATTGTTCTAGTACACTTTGTGTGTATTAAACGGGACCAATTTAAGGTCATTATTTATATACCAATTTTATAAAACAGTGCAAACCTCATGATTATTGATAGTACAGATATTGCACCACCTGTCGCGAACCAATAATACCACTAATCATCTATCGGCCGCTGCCCTAATTCCTGTTGAATTATAAAATGCCTCGCATACATGCTGCAGTCTTTAACATATAGGTTGTAGCCATCTATTCACTACCCGTCGTTGCCCAGAACATACAGACTGCGGCCCTACAATTATAATATATATGACGCGGCCCCTAAGACCATTAATCTACTGGCCGCAACATCTCCCATTACAGTAGCAATACAACATCTATACCTATAAATAGAGGTCCACATCTTGAGAGGAGGAGTAGATATATTATTCCTAATCCGGGAATCGGATTCATCTCTTACATTGAGACTTAGCTCAGAACTTATCTCTCTCTCCCTACGCCACTAATAATAGCTAGGGGCTATTGGCCGGAGCATCATAGAAGCCATCCCGGAGCCACCGGAGTTCTCATAAACATGTATTCTCTTCTATTCTCATGCTTGCACGCCTCTTTAGGCCAAATTACTATGTACCAAATAGCATATATAATGAAAGTGTGGCACCAAAGTTGATATAGGCTCATTATTATAGCCGAACCACTCTATATCTCATCTTTTATCTCTCTTACTTGCTCTATCTTACTTATTATGCACTTTATAATTGATTACCTGGTACGAGAACGACAAGTGGATAATTTCTCGTATCATTAATTTGGCATCGTCTCTGGGAATCGAGATATTTCAATCTTGTTTCTCTATATTTCGAGTTCGTAAACACCTTATTTTATTCATGGGGATCCTTTGGATAATCGTCTTATGAGTAAATTTTGGTTATTGAGCTCTATTTTATATTTACACCCTTAATTGGGTATTTCATATGTTCAGATGTACTCTTGGGTCTCCATTTTATGACCTTAGATCTATTTTACATACCCCTGTGATATCATTTCATCTAGATAATGTTGAAAATAATGATGGGATTTAGCCCCGCAAAGATGAATGATTAGGGAAGGAGTGTATTTACTCCCTTTTTGTTGTTCTTTGACTATGATCTAGGGTGTATCATTAAAATTGTGTTGTATTGTGCACCATGATGATATTATCTCATAAACATACCCTAGTAGGTATGCTCTCAACATGTTTCGGGAGAAAAACTTAGTTCTTGGGTTTCACTTTTGGGATTATTCCCTTCGCTACCTAGTTAGGGATGCGGCCTGGCACTTCAAATGCCTTTCTGTCTGCGGCCTCTACTAGTGAGGTTGCATTACCACGGCTACAAATCATAGGGGAATGGACTCAGGTGGTCTTCATTTTAACCTTGGTGAATATCATTCAAAGGCCACGGCAGTACACTTGTGTGCCTAACTGGCCACGGCCTAGACAGTAGTATCATGCGTCAGTGTAAACGCTGCATCCCAACTTCCTACTTTGTTAATCCAATATTTCTGTGATTACTCACTTCTGCCAGTTTTCTCTCAGACTATATATTTGTAAAGACTAACAAAGCAGAAAATGAAATGAGAATCCAGCCAAAGCGCAGAAGTCAAAGATGAGATTGTACAATTGTATAATCACCTCAACCATCTATACGATAGCCATACCTCACTCCAAACCTAAGTCAACTATTTTACTCAGAGGGTCCTCATGCTAGAGGCCAGAGACTCATCCAATGTGGGTATGGCACCCAGGATTATTGCTACATCAACCTTCACTATCTCGGTCATACTAGAAGTTCCATCCGCGAAAGCAGCCAGTAAGAGCCAGAAAAGGAAAACAGAGAAGACAGAAAAGAGAAAGAGCTTTAGGGCTTACACCCCATTGGCCTTCCCAATTGAATACATCTTTGAGTCCATTAAGGAGGACAGGCTGCTCAGATGGACAGATAAGCTTAGGTCTCCACCCCCACAAAAGGGATAAAGTCAGGTGGTGAAAATTCCACCAGGATCACGGCCACGACACTGAACAATGCTATGCTCTGAAACATGAAATTGAGAGGCTCGTAAGGCAGGGGATGCTGTAGCGCTACCTCAAGGATGCCCAGGGGATGCATCCTGGTCTCACTGGCCACATTCCTCTTCTTAGCTAATATTTATGTTTCATCTATTTATGTGCTTAGTGAACTCTTTTGAATAATTCCATGTTAACTTTGTATTATCCTAACAAAGTCATGAATATATGAGTAGATATATGAAATCAAGCTCACTCTTATAATGCCATATTTTGATTCTCATTTCCATGAAATGTTATCTTATAAAAGACCATTTTGTCTTAAACAGATCTCGATTCGATACAATATGTTATATCGAGAATGATAATATCTAAATGGGTGCACAACACCAGTCAAGATGCCTAATTGTCTGAAAGCAAACGATAACTGAAAATGGCAAAAACAACTATGGAGAGAAACTATCTGAATTGGTCTGAGACATCACTTATAGAGACTATATTCCTACGTATTATGGCTATATTATTGAAAGCATTTATCAGAAAGTGTTATCAGCTGCAAGGGCTTCCAATGCCCGCTCTTAACTTTCGGGATGCGTCATTAGTAGGGGGATCATAATACCTAGCCAGGGATGGCTTTATATATATATCAGCAATTATGGGTAGATTAATAACATAACCCAGTCTGGGGAGGCTTAAAAGTGTCCCACAAATTAGCTTAGGGAAGCTTCATAATACCTATCCCGAGAAGGCCTGAAAATAACCCACATGAGCTAGAGACTTAATTGTCTATGGATAATCGTACATTTGAAGGGGCTAGAGACTTAACTGTCTGCGAATAATCCTACTATAGCCTGGTAAGGCTTTATATATATCCATGTAAGCTTGGGAAAGCTTTATAATACCTAGACCAGGGGGGCTAATAATAACCCAATCGAAGCGACTAAAGGAAAGCTAAGAATGCAATCAAAGCAACTGAAAGAAGTTGTGACGCTGACATCATGAAGGATGACCTCAGCCCAGCATGTTGTCATTAAATTTGTCAAAGGCCTAAAAGGGTACATAGCCTTATCAATATGGTTGTAGATCAATAGCATGCTGAGTAATAATCAAAATTTTGGTCCTTTTAAGATTGAAGGGAAAGAGATAAGTCACGGACCCAAATCCATATTCTATCTACCCCGCGGCTTGGGGGATCATTTCCCTACAAAGTGAAGTTTAGAAGCCCGTAAGGCCAATTATAAGAATACAAGTGAAAAGTGCAAAGGTTCACCTTTAGAAGACCAAGCATAAAATAAGCCATAGCCTTATACTCTTGGCTGCAGATATTTCAAAATTCTCAAGATATTAGAGTGCCATGGAAGTATCACATGAGCTGCATCATTTAAGTCGCATTTTTGGGTCTATTATCGTTGATCACTCAAGAGTATTGAATGTAAAGAAAAGACGTCCAAGACAAAAGCACGGTGGGATGCAGCCAACTTTCAATACAGGTCGCAACCCATATGAACAAAACATTCGTATATTGGTTGCAATTAATATAATAACCTGGCAAGATCATTCAATCAAACAATCATTCATTCATACAAGTATTGAGGTGTGCAAATGAAGTTCAAAAAATTATTATACTAGAAAGAGTCTGACCGCATCCTTGAGAGTACAGTTAGCATAAATATATAAGGATATACCAGTGTTTGAAAGCTAAAGCCTAAGCAAAAAATGCAAGAATTCAAGATTATACAAACAAAGGACGCAGCCATTCCAAAATGCACAATAAAAGATAAAGAGGGACACAACCCTAAGATGAAACATCATCAACTTCCTCTCCCCCTTCTCCCTCCGCATCCGTCGTGGTTTCTTCCTCAGCTGCCGCTGCTTCAACCTGTGCCCTTAACCTAGCTCTTTCTTCTGTCGCAACCTTAATCTCAGCCATGCACTACTGATGCTCAGCATCACCAAGGCCCAAGGCAAGAGCTGTCTCTTTAGAGTCGGGAAATTTTTTTATGACTTTAGGCCTGAGCTCTTGGTAGCCATGGAGGCAGGCTCTATTGTTGGTGAGGTGTAAGTCTTTGGAGCCCTTAAATAACTCCACAGTGCTATCAAATGCCAATTGAAGGGGGGCACAGCTTGATCTTCTCCCATCTTCTTGACCAACACGGCATGGTCCTTGGCATCATTGGCAGCTTTGGCCTCTAATTCCTTGTACTTATTGTGCAGAAGTTCAAACTTTCTGTTGGTAAACTCTGCAGCCTTGGCAGCTTCCACAGCCTGAGCTTGGATAACCTTGAGGGACTCCGCGACCTGCCTAAAATTCTCCTCAGCATCTTGCTTGGCCTATTTCACAGCCTTAATGGTGGCATCCTCGTTCATCTTGCATAACTCAAAGGCCACAGTAAAAGACTTATTTATAACTTTAAAGGAAGCTGCCCTGGCATTCTCTAAGTCAGTGGAGTGAACTCTATCTGCGACCTCTTTAAGCTTGTACAGGGCCTCATACTTCCTCTTCTGTGAAATCATGATGTACGCTTCGTGCAAAGAGATTTAAAGTTATAAGTGGAATGAAATATGAAAATGAACTGAGAAGGTACTTGAAATTACCCTCAATAGACTGTGGAGACCATAATCCTCCAAGTCATCGTGGTCTTCATCCACGAGTCGATCAAGGTTCGCGGCATCTGGAACTCTCTTTATCCCGTGGATAACCCACGCAGTTGTGTCCCAATAGGATTCAGGGTTGGGCTGCCTAAGCTATGGCCACGGATGGCCATCAAGTCCAACACTGGCACGGCACTGAGGCAGCACTATGTTAGAATTAATAGCAATAATCGGTGATGGTGGTGAATTGGAATGAATTGGGCCCTTAGACGTTGACATTATCCCTACCGAAGATATATTAGCCCCAATGTCATCATCAAAAGTACCCTTAGGCTTCTCATGAGGGGCTAACTCCTCAACTTGGAGTTGGGGTGTGATAGGGATAGTTTATCGCATAGCCTGATTCTAGGGCGCGATAGGAAGATTTTGGTCACTTGAAGTGACCACGACAGTAGCCTTGGTCTTTTTCCTCTTCCTCTTCCTTTGCCTAGCAGTGTTGTTGAGGAGAGTTGTGTCGTCATCCATTTCTACTAGTTGGGCAGCCAAGATCTCCCTATTAACTTCCTCGTCTGAAAGAATAAGTGCAACAGTAAAAAATCTGAAAGTTTAAAAATAATTTATGCGGTATTAATAAGTGAAGGATTATTACCTTCTGCGAACATCTCTTTGGGAATAGATTTGTTTAGGAAATATCCTGCTTTAAAAATAGAAGCTGAGTTGACAAGTGTGCTTAACTCCTTCTCCTTAGCAGGAACTGTCACGGCCTTGCCAACTCTCTTCTCTTGCTGCTTCCTCAGCTGAAAATTATCAAGACCTACAAAAAAATACAAAGGTTAGTAAAAAAGTAAAGTGTGGAGAATAATATACAACTATAAAGAGGGGATGCGGGGCTATAATTGAAAAAGTACCAAGTTTAAAGTGACACCCCCATTGCCACCGCATCCTAAAGGTTCTTTCCCTCTAAGTCTTTTCAGGGTGGATCTCCCACCCTTATCCAGAAATGTAAAAATATTTGCCTTTCCAGTTCTTTGCACTAGTAGGCCTCCTAGAGTAAAGGGTCTCGTCTCTGTCGCGGACTGAAAAGTAATAATACCCCATAAATTTTATGGAGTTTTCCTTTGGGCGGTAGATGTGGAAAAACTCCGCAGGAGTAATGTCTCTCTTGAATTTATTCTCCTATAGCACAATAGCTGCAAGAATGGCCCTCTAGCCATTGGGATCTAATTGGGCTGGGGATAACCTCATTGTTTGGAAAATTCTTCTAATGGGAACGGGGGCAGGTAGCCGCATCCCATAAATGAAAGCGTGCAAGGGGAAGCAGACCCCATCACCAGTAAGTGACGTGCATAGCCTTTATTCCGTGGCAGGTGCTGAGCACATCAAATCCTCAAGAAACTCGAAGGCCTCAGCTAACTAATCAACCCATTCTTGGGTCATACTGTTACTGATACCAAGTGCAGTAGGAGGTCTCTCAGCCCTCCCAGATGTGTCAGCAGGTTCGTCCCTAACATTAAATGCACCCCCTGTCACGGCATTGTCATCTATGTCCATTGGTTGGTTGCTAAAATTGGCCTCTTCTTCCATGTCCATGGAATATGAGTTTGAATCTGAAGTTAGTACCACACAGTAGGGTCAATCCTTCAGTTGGTAAGGCCCCACTGACTTCAAAGGAGGCACTAAAGGAAGTTTAGGAGGATACGCTCCAAAATGTTTTTCCCAAAAGCCTCGCAGAAATTCGTCTAGGTCAAAGTTCATATGGCTACAGCAGTACCTGAAAAGCAGAGAGTCCGCGGTTAGGTGCCTCAACCAATATGGTATTAAGGCCTCTCAGAGTCCGCAATAGGATAAAATGAGCTAATAGAAATGCTAGCAGTATTGGCTAAGTACACCAAGTGTTGGGTCCTAAAAGGCCAAGAAGTTAATCGGTGTCGCGACATATTATTTTGGGGGAAGGTGTTATTTTCTTACATGCCATAGTCACTAAACTATGAGCTAAATTCCACGGACTCTAATCTGAGAACTTAATGAAAAAGGAATATTTAATCAAACAAGAGTTGCTACAGGAGGCAGCCTTTATTTGATACATGCCGCATCTAATATTTGATTGCTGCATTGACTCGGGATAGATTTAATTTACTAAAGGGACTACTTATCATTCCGCGGCTACTCACTCAAAGAGGGTAGTATTTAATCTGGGTAAATTCAAAGATCAAGAGCCCTAAAATATGAAGAGTCCCTCTCAAGAACTTCAAGAACATAATGGGAATTCAAAAACCCTAAAGTCTAACCCAAACCAACAAAATTCATTTATTGGGTCAACATTGAAGATTGATTCAGTACAAGATCAGTTACCTAGTTCAAATCCAAGCAACTATGTGAATTAGAATGGGCTCAATTAGTTAGGAAATTGGCAAAAACAAATATAAACGAGGAATCATTCAGTTACAATATGAACTTCCCAGAAATACAAGTTCAGAAAGCAGCAAACATGATTGCAATTTCAACTAAGAACATTCAATTAGTGATGAGTTTAGCATGTATAATTCAAGATTAGGTGATTCACAAAGGCAAAGATTCAGAAGTTCAGTTGATAAATTATGAATTGTGGATTGAAAAAGCTATTAAAGAGTTTTTTTTGAAAAAATTACCTGGAAACGAAGAAACCACCTTCAACCGCCTTAGAACTACCATTTATAGCTGCAAGAAATTGCCAGAAAATGCAAGGAGACAAATGGAAAGAAATTCACTCCCGATATGCTCTCAAGGATTTGGGAAACAAAATGAAGTCCACGATCGGTACAATTTATATAAGAGGGCACGGGAAGATGAAGCATCGCCTTGGAAGTACCGCGGCATCTTGAGAAGACTTGACTACTCAGTCGTAGCCCCAATTGCGATCTCTTGGCACTACGACTCGGGGGCTTATTGATAGTACAAATATTGCACCACCTGTCGTGGACCAATAATACCACTAATCATCTATTGACTGCGGCCCTAATTCCTATTGAATACATAAAATTCCTCGCATACATGATGCAGTCTTTAACATATAGGCTATAGCCACCTATTATCTACCTTCCGCTGCCCAGAACATACAGACTGCGGCCTTCTAATTATAATATATATGTCTCATCCCCTAAGCCCATTAATCTACTGACCGCAGCATCTCCCATCACAGCAGCAATACAACATCTATACCTATAAATAGAGGTCAACATCTTGACAGGGGGAGGAGATTCATTATTCCTAATCCGGGAACCGAATTCATCTCTTACACTGAGACTTAGCTCATAACTGATCTCTCTCTCTCCCTACGCCACTAAGCATAGCTTGGGGGCGATTGTCCGGAGCATCACAGCCTCCATCCCGTCCACCGAAATTCTCATAAACATGTATTCTCTTCTATTCTTATTCTTGTACGCCTCTTTAGGCCAACTTATTATGTACCAAATAGCATATATAATGAGAGTGGCACCAAAGTGGACGTAGTCTCATTATTATAGCCGAACCACTCTATATCGCATCTTTTATCTATCTTACTTGCTCTATTTTACTTATTATGAACTTTATACTTGATTTGCTGGTACGAGAATGACAAGTGGACGATTTCTTGTATCATCAATAATTAGGTTTACTTAAGGCTCTTAATCCGGATATGATTGATGGACACCAGCACTAGTTATTTATTACTTTGACTTATCAAGTGAGATTCATTATTGGATCAATAATCTTAATAAATTTAGTAATGGTGATTAATGTACGGTGAAAGTATTTTATGGATGGAATTCACGTCTCGGTATAGAGACTAGCGATACCCCCTTGAGATACTTATAAGTTTTCTATGTGTCAAACCCTACATGTGGATTATGTTAATCCTACACTACAAATAAGTTAAATTGGACTCCTCAAAGACTTAAAGAAGTTAATCAAATAAATTATCAGTACTTTCTTTTATTAACGAGCATCTGTAAACTTAACATGGGGAGAATTAAGTAATTAATAATGAGGAGCACGAAATATAATTATGAGTTAAGGAGTGGAGTTGCAATTAAAATTATTTAATGGTATTAATTATAATTAAGGGACTGAGATTTAGATCCGGGGAGGATTAGGTTTTCTCAGGTCTATTAGGATCCACATACTTATCTCTCCTTAGGGTCCCTATTGTATCCTATATATATACACCTAAGTCTCATTCTTTTAAAACCTAGTCTTAACTCTTGGATACTCAAAATACCCGAGTTCATACTTTTGAGAAAGAGATATAGCGAAAAAGAAAAAGGAGATAAGAAGGTGATCATAAAGTAGGAGCCCACCCTCTACTCACGGTTGTCCATATAGGGAATACAGTAGAAGATTGTGAGGTGAATAGAGCCATCACATATTCTGTTCATGATAAAACGAGATCAAATCAAAGAGATCTCGTGGGTAAATCCTAAATCTGCCTTGTAGGATTTGACATATGTGTAGTTTTTTTAGTTCGATCTATATACGTTTTCAAGAGACCCTTGGACTTTGGCTCCAACAATTTTTATCAAATCCTTATTGATACCGCGTATAGGTTGAATTCATCCAGGTTTTCCATTTAAGAAAATCGTATATGTGCATGGATATTGGGTAGAATATAGATATGTGCCAACTTTTTTTGCAGCGATCTAATCCCACTATTATGGTGACATATTTAAGTTTTTATTTAATGTGATTGGATCCCACGATGGTTTATTGTTGGTTATTTTTTATGCTAGATTAATGTAATATTGATGTAGAATGTGAACTCCTTCATAGAGGCATAGGACATCTATAATTTGTTACTAATTTTTATCATAATTGTCAATGGAGGAGTGTGACGAAAGATCGGTGATTGGAGGATTTTTTTTGTGCTAAAATCAGTTTCGACAGTGTTAAACAGTGCTTGGAGGGGGAGCGCTTCCCCCTAAACCCCCACGAGGGCGGCCTACCTCGACCCCGCCACCTAACCGGGCAGGTGGAACCCGGTGTTGTCCCAGCGTAGTGGAAACATGAAGTGTTTGGGTTCAAGGATGATTGTTGGGTTCAAGGATGACTGTTGAGAGCTCTAATCTACGAAAGAGCTATATCTTGACCATAATAGTCGGGAATCCTTATTTATCTTAATTTTTTTATTTACGTTGATTTATGTCTCTATTATTCATATTTTAATTGTTGGGTTGTTAATATGTGTTAACGGTTCCGTTAGAATTATGGACAATATGGAATACCGACCCAACTTAAGTCATGTAGATGCTAAATGTGAATAATGCATAGTTATTTTGAATTGTGGAAATTAATATGTGTGGTTAGAGAATAAAAAAAATGAGTATTTTTTTAACGATCAAGGGTATTTGAATTTTATTATTTATCCCACATTTGATTGATACATAAAAATAGGGATATCTCCATATTTTTGGAAATATATCAAATGTCCTAGATTTTTCAAATTAATTAAGACTGAACACATTTTTTTAACCCTAACAAAAGTTATTGAAATTACTAAGTGGGAGAGGGAATTTTCCAAGAGAAAATCCCATGGTCTCCATTAGGGGTGGCAATTTTAGAAACGACACAAAAAAACGACACAAAATGATAAGAAATTGACCCGAAATTGACACGATATATCGTGTTCGTGTCGTGTTTTTTTACACGAAGTTGTGTTGTGTCGAGTTTGTGTCTGAATATAAGTTGTGTCATGTCGTGTCGTGTTATCGTGTTATCGTGTTTTTTAGGCGTGAAATTTAAGAAATTCTGGTATTCGTGTCGTGTCGTGCCATGTTATTTTTTATTCGGGTCGTGTTTGTGTCAACTAAAAAACATGAATTCGTGTCGTGTTCGTGTCCGAAAATACCTTATCGTGTCGGTCCGAAACATGACCCGTTGACCCGAATTGCCACCCCTAATCAGTGATTTGTATATTTTCAATAATAAGTAGGTCCTCTAACAAGGAATGCAAATTATTATGACAGTCGGTATAATTTCCTTAATGGTAATTTTGAATTCATTATTCACATAGACGGCCCCCAAAGGAGGAGTCTATGTTATATGAGATAACCTAAAATTAGTTGGTGGTATACACTTAAACATAAAATAATGGTAGGTTCTCCAAAGAGGAATGCTATAATTTTGTGGGACCAAAGTCTCGGATATTTAATTTTATTTGACATAGGTTTTGTCTAGATAATAAAATTAAAAGGAATAAGCCTGCCTAATTTTTTTTTGGAAAGTAGGTTCTCTAAAGAGGAATACTATTCAAATGGTAATCAAGATGCTGACGAATTCTTTTAAAATTGATAAATGGTACATTATTTTATTTTAGAATTCAAAACGTTTTATGCCCTGTAATGATTCCTTTGATTATTTAATTCTCAGTATTAAGATGGGAAGCTCTTTCAATCCCCTTGTTGTCATTATCAAGGAAAATAAATTAACTGGGCCTAATTACATTGACTAAAAAAGGAATTTGGATTGACTATTGAAGGGTACAAGTTTGTGCTCTATGAAATCTTTCCTTAGAAACCTTGTGAGGGGGAAACCTAAAAGGAAACCAAGGATTACCAAAAATGAATCAAGGCTGATGAGATGGCGCGGTGTTATATTTTATCATTTATGTCATCAGCACCAGTCGTTGGACATTACCTATGGCATGATGCTGAACCTCAAAGATAAGTTTGGGGATCAGAATCGTGTTGCAAGGCATCTTGACATAAAAGAACTCATGAATAAAAACATGACTTAAGGGAACCTAGTGAGGGAACATGTTTTAAGGATGATGTTTCTTCTCAATGAGTTTGAAATCCTTGGAGCGTAAATCGATGGGGACCTAGGTCGATATTGTTCTCCAGTCGCTACCTGAGTCCTTTAAGAAGTTTCGTCTAAATTACTATGTGAACAAACTTTCTTACTCTTTGGCAGAACTACTTAAAGAACTACAAGCAGCTGAGGGTCTCATCAAGAAGTCAGTAAGTTCTTTTGTTGCTGAGAAATATTCTACTTCTAAGCCTAGGGGCAAGAATAAAAAAAAGGCTCAGAAATAAGTTGTGGTCCATCAAGCAGCTCGTAGGCCTCAGGGAGGTGTGAAAAATCCCAAGGGCAAGTGTTTCCACTGTAAGCAGTCAGGACGCTAGAAGAAAAATTGTTCGGTTTTTTCCAATAAACATAACAACGCATGTAAATTCCACTTATTTGTCATTGAATCATTTTTGTGGTTCGTACTACCGATACTTGGTGTGTAGATACAGGAGCCACTAATCATGTATACCATTCTTTGCAGAGGTTCCAGGAAACCAGGTGACTAAGTGACGGAGAGATTTATCTAACTCTGGGAGATGCTACGAGAGTAGCGGTAGTTGTCGTGGGAGACGATCATTTACTTTAGTAATGATAGGATTTTATTTTTAAAAGATTGTCTTTATGCACCTTCCATTAGAAGGAATTTGTTTTCAGTTTCTTGTTTAGACTTTTATTGATATTCATTTTCTTTCAATAAAATCTTGGTTATTAAGAAAAATAAATCTTTTATTTATCATTGTACATTAGTTGATAATCTTTACATTGTTAATCTTATCTATCCCACACGACAATTAATATTTTTCATAATTCAATTGGACAAAATTTAAAGAGAAAAAAACCCTCCTCAGTAAACCAAACATATCTTTGGCACTTAAGCTTAGGTCATATTAATATACAAAGGATTCCTAGACTGGTAGCAAGTGGTCAATTGAGCTCATTAGAAATGGAGGCACTTCTAGTTTCTGAATCATGTTTAGAAGGTAAAATGACCAAGAGGCCTTTCTTAGCCAAGGGCTATAGAGCCAAAGAACTATTAGAATTGGTTCATTCTGATCTATGTGGTCTGATGACAAATTGGGAAAAGGGGGGCTTTGAGCAGTTTATGGCTTTCATAGATGATTACTCAAGGTATGGGTACGTTTACCTAATGCACCATAAGTCTGAATCCTTTGAGAAATTCAAAGTGCATAGGATAGAAGTGGAGAAGAATCAAAGTAAAACTATAAAGACACTGTGATCTAATCGTGGTAGCGAGTACCTCTTAGGGGATTTTAGGCAGTATCTATAAGATCAAGGGATCATATCCTAATTATCTACACCTGGTATGCCTTAGCAAAATAGTGTAGCAGAAAGGAGGAACATGACTCTTTTGGATAAGATTAGGTATGTGTTGACTTATACAGATCTCCTAGATTCCTTTTGGGGACATGCTTTAGAAATGGACACTTATTTACTGAATTTGGTACCTTCAAAGGTGGTCTATACTACACCAAAGGAACTATGGATTAGGTGCAAGCCCAGTATGAAACAAATTTGGATCTGGGGTGGCTCAACACATGTGCTAAAGAGAGATCCTAGTAAGTTAGAATCAAGATGAGAAGTTTAATCATTTTTAGGATATCCTAAGGAAACTAAGGGTTATTTATTCTATGATCTTAAGGATCAAAAGGTCATTGTTAGCACCAATGCCCAATCCTATGAAGAGAATTATATGATGGATCATAAACCCAAAAGTAAAGTTGTTCTTAATGAGTTGCGAAGGAACCAATAAGATTTATCAGCACCAATAATATATGATGAAATCGTACAACGTGTTGACTAGTACACCAGCACAGGAACTACCTCATCGTAGTGGGAGGGTTATACGTCAACCTGAATGGTTTATGTTCTTGCGAGAGTCTTATGACAAGGTCCTTAGTGAACTCGAAGTCAATCTAGGTAAGTATAATGAGGCTATCCAAAATAAAGATGCATAGCTTTGGCTTAAAGCTATGATTTTTGAGATGGAGTCTATGTATTCTAATTAGGTCTAGAATCTTGTAGATCCACTCGAATGGATAAAACTCGTAGGGTGAAATTGGGTATATAAGAGGAAAAAAGGGGGTGGACGGGAAGGCTTAGACCTTTAAGGCATAGCTTGTTGCAAAAGGGTATACTCAGAAAGAGGGCATCGATTATAAGGAAACCTTCTCGCTAGTAGCTATGATAAAGTCCATCCAAATTCTCTTATCCATTAGGGCTCATTTCGATTATGAAATTTGGCAAATGGATGTAAAGACTGAATTTCTTAATGGTAATCTTGACCAATGTATCTATATGGTGCAGCAAAACAATTTTATTTCCCAAGGACAAGAGAATAAATTATGTAAGCTTAAGAAGTCCATTTATGGACTTAAGCAAGCATCTAGAAGTTGGAACATTTGTTTTGATCAGGCAATCAAATTTTTTGCTTTTTATCAATGTCCAGATGAGTCTTATGTGTACAAGAAATGCAATGAAAACATAGTGGTGTTTTTAGTATTATATGTGGTTGACATTCTAGTCATTAGAAATGATGTTGAGGGGTTGTCTTCGATTAAAGTGTGGTTGTCCAGCCAATTCGATATGAAAAACTTAGGAGAATCTAGTCGCATCCTTAGGACCAAGATTATGCATGATCGCGAGAAAATGATGTTGGGTTTATCACAAGTAACTTATATCGATTCCATTCTTGGCAGATTTAGAATGAAATATTCGAAGAAAGGGTTCCTCCCTTTTAGACATGGAATATCTCTCTCCAAGGATCAGTGTCCTAAGACACCTCATGAGATAGAGAAGATGAAAGGCATCCCTTATGCTTCGGCAGTTGGGAGCCTTATGTATGTTATGCTATGCACTAGACTTGATATATGATTTTCTATTGGCATGGTTAGTAGATATCAGCCTAACCCTGGGCAAGAACACTAGACTGTGATAAAGCATATACTAAAATACCTGAAAAGAACACAAGATTATATGCTAATTTACCATGCAAAAAATATAGTACCCATTGGGTACACTGACTCAGATTTTCAATCTAATAGAGATTCTAGAAAATCTACCTCTGGATATGTATTTACCCTAGTTGGTGGAGCCATTAGTTAGAGGAGTATCAAGCAATCTTGCATTGTTGATTCCACTATGAAAGTTGAATATGTGGCGACCTCCGAGGCATCCAAGGAAGTAGTATGGATTAGAAACTTCCTAATGGATCTAGGAGTGGTAACTTTAGTTAAATCGACTATTACACTTTATAGTGATGATAGCGGTGTGGTTGCTAACTCAAAGGAACCCAGGATCCATAAAAGAGATAAACACAATGAGCATAAGTATCATCTCATTCGAGAATTTATGCAGTGGGGTGATCTCACAGTAATGAAGATTGCATCAGAGAACAACCTGGCATACCCTTTCACAAAGATCTTACCAGCCAAGAATTTTGATAGTTGCGTAGAGGGCATGGGAGTGAGATGCATTACAGCATGGCTTTTAGTCTAAGTGGGAGATTTTTAGAGAAGTAAACTAAAACCATGCTTTATGCAATAATTTTAGTTATGGATTTATTGTTATAATAAAGTCAGTTATTCCTATTTTAATGGGAATCATGTATGGACATAATGTTTTGCAGTCTTTTATATATTGCTAATGTATTTTATTCTGCCCAGTAGGTGTTCTGGCATGTAGAGTACGATTTACACATAGAAGATTAATTAAAATAGGGATTAATTAAATTAAAATAACAAATAAATCCGATTTGAAATAAATATTGATTAGCGAGATAAGGGTTAATATTTATTTATTTTGTATATTACTTAGTGAAGGAGTAATAATAATGATAATAAGATATTATAAATGTCGTGATTGTGAAATATGACAATTACAGTAATTTAGTCGGGATGCGCGTATTAGTCGTGTCGGGACTTAAATTATGGAATAGAAAAGTAAATTGGAAATAAGTCATCCAAATGGTCATTTTGAGCCAAAGTGTCCAGAAAGCTCAAAATAGTCAAAAAAGTCTACTCGGGGGTTTAGTTTGGGTTCTAGGGTTGTTTTATACCAAGCTGACACCCCGGGAGGGTATTTTAGTCATTTTTATCTTTGGAGAAAAGGACCTACGAAATTCTGAGGTTTATATCATCACCTATAGTGATGGAATTAGGGTTACCAAACACAAAAATAGTGAGAGGCCATAGGAGGGAGAAGGAGAGATGCCCAAGGTGTTCCAAGGCCAAGAACGACTACTTTTGCACCACCGTCACCACCATCGCGTAAATCGGGAGAGGAGGATCAAAACGATACCATCATCCACAACAAGTCAGAGCTATTGTGAAAGGAAATTATTTATATTTCTTAACTTAGAAAAGATATAATATCCATGTTAGAAGTAGGTGATTTATTCATGAATATCACATGTTTTGGCTTAATTTAGAGAATGTAAAACATGATTTTGGATAGGTATTGCATGTATAGTGAAATATTATATGTTTAGAAATCAAAATCAGATTATAAGGAAATAAGAAAACGAGATAAATCTGGACTTGGGGGTATATGAAAATGGATGAACATGAAACTAGGGTTTTATTGATAATCGTTGGTAAATCAGTTCTAAGGTTGAATCTTTGATATTTTAATGATAATTTTACATCGGAAATAACCCATAAGTGTATATTAAATGGTTGGGAATCTGGTTTGTTGAATTGGTGAAGAACAATGAGAGTTGGGTTAAGAATTTTGGATAAAATGTAACTGCGTATGGAAGAAGATCAAACCTGTATCATTACGAATTGATTCGACCCAAGGGAGAATCGATTCGGCTGGCGAATCGAATTGATGAAAAGGGGGAATCAATTTGGTTCCCCAAATTTTGAAAGTTCTTCCCTTTTTTATTTATACCTTATGGGAAACGACCGAATTAACCTTCTAATTGATTTCTAAATTATAATTGGAGATATTCTAAACACTAGTAGACAAGTGTTAGATGTTGAGACTTAATACTTTGAGATTAATATAGGGTCAAGGCTATGTGTACTTAGTTAAAGAATGGAATTTAAATTTGGGAGAAATACGATGATGTCACGGTTATCTTAGGGAACCTACGACTTAGACCAGTAGGAAAGAGTGGGTTACCTATCGAATTAACTTAAGGCACACTTAGGAATCGTATTGAGTAATAGGGAACAATCGGGTTGTTGTGAGAAGAAATATTGTGCTAAATAAATTATACGTAGGGAATTCGAGGGTTATACACTAAGTATGGAATATTTTGTTATAGGTTTTGAATATACCTAACTTAACGAGAAAAATGTACATGTGGTATGAATACCAATTATTTGACTTGTGTATATGACATACCTAGGATGCTTGCTATCACGGGATGTTTTAGAAAGGGGATAATCTCATCCTGATGAGACCATTAGGGGAATTTTAGATTGGTGCCTCAGAACATAGAACCTAGCTTCGGGCTATTTGTGAAAATGGTGGTGTTGACGGTTATATGGGTGCATAGGTATGTGTGTATCCCATAGGCTTGGAACTATGTTTGCCTCCAACTGTGAGTGAATTTTATTTATATGTTTTGAGAGTGATTCTGAACCGGTAGTCCTTTATTTAGTACGTGATGTAATGGGTGTTGATAGCAAAGTAGGCATGCACTACAACTCAGCCTAGCGGTGCCGTATTGTATATATATTACAAGGGAAATAAATATGTATTTATGTGAAGTATTCTACTATGTGACTCGTAGATGATAAATATAATAATATCCCAATTAATTTAAGTGGGTGGAAACTTAAATAAAAAATAAGAACCCCATAATTGGCTAATCAATATTGAGAATTTCGATAAAGTATTATATGGGTAAAAAGAGTGAGTGCAACGGGTTAGTTCATATAATAAGGGAGTTGGATTAACTGGTTAGGCGGGGTAGCATAACTAGGGCGGGTTAGAAATCTACGTTAGGAGTGCACAATAGTTGAGAGGTGAGAATCTCAAGTAAGAGTAGGAGGATCTAACATGCATACAATATCTGGTATTTATGTATTTTAATACTTGCTAAGCTTTTTAAACTTTTTTCACTCGAGCCCTGACCCATTTCTTCCACATCTATTTCTTTTGTAAATATATTTTAGGTTCCTAGCCACGGGGATGTCAAACCTAGGAGTTCCTATCCTTTGGCATGTTGTAGCTGTTGTGGATGTTGCAGGACCTTGCTATTAGACACCTCAACATTTATCATTTTTTTCCCATGAGTTACTTTTTCTAGTCGGCATGTTATCCATCATTATTCAGATGTCATTAAGATAGAGTGGATTTATATTTTTATTCCTTTTCAGTGATGGGATTTGTTTTCATGTCGGATTATTGTATTTAGGATTTAGGTTGGATGTACTTACTCTAATCACATTTATTTTATTATGTCTCTCTATTCCTTATGAGATTTATTATTGAATGGTGCATGTTTAATAAATTAATTATTTGATTTTATGTTAAACAACAAGATAAAATTTGACACCAGCTTTTCAAATACTAGGTGGTTAGTAAATATTAAAAAGTTTTCGACATTGATGCTAAGAAGAGACCAACTGGTGTTCTATTTTAATTTAATAAAGGACTGATCACTCAGTATTTAATTAGGCGGGGTATCATAGATGGTATCAAACCATCAGGTTCTAGAGTATTTAGGATCTGTGTGGCTTATTATGTTTCCAGCATGACGTTCTTTGATGTAGATCCCTATTATTATGACTGTTGTATTCTTAATTGGATATTTACGCCTTCAGCAAATTTGAGATATATTAAATTGAGGACTTATGGAAACTCTTTCTTCTTTCAGATGCCTCGCAGACGTGCTCAGCGACCTCCTATTAATGCGCAGCCAGTTCCTCAGTCAACTCTGGCCTAGGGTACCATGAATGCTAGGAAGGTTGCCGCTATAGTTTCCCAGGTGGTTAATACAACTTTGGAAGTAGTAAAGAAGGGCCCACCCCAGGCATAAGTGGTGGCACTAGCTCGAGCACATACGTTCCCTTCTATTTGGGACCGAGTTAGGGATGCCTTTCAGAAGTCACATCCTCCAGAGTTTTCGAGGAGTTTCGATATTGTTGTGGCTAGCCAATGGAAGAAAGATATCCAGTGATACCTTAGGATGTATGAGTGCACAGATGTTCAGAGGCATATCCTAGCTACATTTAAGCTAGTCGGAGCAACACTACAATGGTGGGAATCTACTACCACCGCTGAGGAGCGAGACACTATGTCGATACAAGAGTTTTGGGAGCAGTTTGACCGCAAGTACTTCCCATTCACCGTTCAGACTTAAATAAGGGAAAAATTGATATATCTCACCCAAGAGAATAAAACTGTTGTTGAGTATGAGGAGGAATTTATGAGGTTGACAAATCTCGTGCCAGGGGAGGTACCTACTGAAGAAACGAGGATACAGCTATTCACGAATGGTCTGATGTGGAGGATCTGGCAGCATCTTTTGGAAAATATTTCTTTGAGGACATACACAGATGTACTAAAAGCTGCTTTGTTACACTACCACGATCATCGCTTCCATGTAAAGGGAAGCAAATGAGCAGGAGAGTTTAGTCAGCAGGGTAGGACAGGGGGTAGCGGTGCTAATGGGGCACAATCAGCTCAAAGTCAGTCCAAGAAGGGTGAGCAGAGTTCCCATCAGGGGGATACTTTTAAGAGATTCAGGTTTGGTGATTACAGACAGGGATAAGGAGATGTTAGGCATGGATAATAGAGTAGTAGGTCTAACAGTGTGCACAGCAGGCCGATGGAGGGGTGGTAATGACCAGCAACACCAAGGACAGCAGGGTCAGAGGGTAGGAAACTTTACTAGTAAGTGTTTTATTTATGGAAATACTAGCCACAAATGTCAGGACTGCCCGCAGAAGGGTAGGGCCCTGCAGCAGCAGTAGGGTGCTTGTCAGGAGCCCCATTAGATGTCGTTCGAACGAGACCCACTGTCGTTCGAACGACGTGGCATCTCGCTCGAACGATATTTTCACCGACTTAAAAAATCTATTTAAGTCAGGTCCCAGACCTTTTCTCAGTGTGCATGCAGAATGAATTCACTTCTCAAATAGTACATTTTTCTGCATATGTTTTCTAAGGTTTCAAAGACTTAAACACATCCTTAGAATTTACAAGATCCGAGCTTTCATTAGTATATGTTTATGTGATATTCTATGCACCAAGTTTCGTTTGTTCAAACTCATTGGATAACCTACTTAGCTGGATTTTGTGATGAAGAAAAGGTGGACACCTGTTTCAACATTGTAGACGACATCAAAGCCATATCAAAGGACACTGAGGCACTCATGGAGTCGCGTGCTGTGGACAAGTAGCGTGGAAGACGAAGTTTCTGCGTGGGCACTGTGAGAGGAGTGGTAAAAGATCATAGGAGCATCAAGTCTCGTGGGTGGATCGAGTCGTTGAGTAAGACTACCGTCTGTCTTTGTAAAACCATATTCATAGTGATTATTTGGCTTGGTCCGTCCGAGGTATTTTCCCGTTTTGGGTTTTTCCTCGTACATCCGGTGTTGTGAGTATCCTTACTTAAATTTACTTGCTTTAATCACTAGATTCATGTTTGGGATTAATCAAGATAAAATCTGGTTAAGTTAATTTGTGTCACAACTTGGTTTGATAAAATTGAAAAAGAGTTTTCAAAAAGAGAAAGTTGATTTGCAATCATCATTAACATAATTCCGCCAAAGCAAAAATTATTTATTCTGTGATGTAGGGGGAGTTTTGTGAGTTTATGATATCCCGATTTAATTGCTTACTTCCAAATTGGTATCATGTGTATATCATGTTCACATATTGGTATCATGTTTACTCACATAACAAATGATTCAGATGTAAAATGACTTTTCACTTCCTTAAAAATCTTTAAAAAAGCATGAAATCGTTTTGGACGTTATTGGTGTGAAAATTAGGTTCGACTTTGATTTGTTGATTTTGACTTAAGACGATGTTATCTAAATTAAACATTTTAACACCTAAGGACGATTTTGATGTTCATTCGTTAGGAGTACATTTATGCCTCTTGCACATATGATATGATTCAGTTGATTTTTCTATCAAATTTGTTCACACCCTTTCATTCCGTTTCCACAATTTGGTTATCTTAGTAAAAATTCATGGTGTGATTTTGTAACATTATTTTTGTATGAAAAATTTTAAAAACTCAAAAATAGTTTTTGATTGTTTCCTATGACACCTCGATTTGCTTTATGTGATTTATTCTTTTCCTTGTCAATTTCAAACAAATAAAAAGGGGGAGAACGAATTATGGGGAATATTTTGTATGAGGGGGATTTGATTATTGCCTTAATTTGATATATGTTTCTTAATCATTTCAAACTCGATACGTCACGTGGTTTTTGCTTTGTCTTATGTGCGTAGGTACAATTGAAGATTATTTGGTTTCACACCCTGATGAGAAAAGCTTGGAGATTTGAAAACTTGATTGTTGAAGCCAAGTTTGATTGAAGACTTGATTAGTTTATCTTTCCACATTTAAGTTTATGGAAGGGTAGATTTGTATAGGTTATTTTTGAGTTTGATAATTCAGATAGTTTTTATTGTTTACCGGCATAGTCATAGGAGGACATTTGTAAGGGCATTGTCCGTCATATTTAGTATGTTGTATACTGCAACAAGTTTATCGAAGCATTGGAAATCGCACATCTACAATCTATAATCCGAATTTCAAAGCGACTTTAACAATCATGCCCAACAAGGACTAATTTGGTAAAATGTATTTTAGTTCCCTTTACATTTTACATTAAAAGTGTTGGGTTATTTTTATGAAAAGAAAAATTATTTTTAAATGATTTTAATCATAAAAAGATTTTGGATAAATACTTCTGATCCTGTAAACAGTTTTGGTTTTTGAGGATTCCAAGTTATTTAATTTTCAAAATTTTTTAAAGAGGATCTGTGACGTTCGTTCGAACAACGTCACGTCTCGTTCAAACGAGATGATGTTATCGCTCGAACAACGTCGTATTTCGTTCGAAGGACAGAGTTTATTTCTGACACGTCACCGCCTTAAATTTTCTTATATAAAGGGTGTCAGGCTTCTGTATTTCGTGTGGAGAAAACACTGGTTTTAACATAATACGATTTTAAGTGGTTTTATTTATTCTCCATCACTCTGAGTGTTCAAAATTTATTTTCACAACTCACAAATCCCAGACTTTTGTGTGAGTTGTTTTATGGAACCCAAAGCATAATTTTGCTGGGAATTTTGTTGTGATTAAACCTCGATGGAGAAGGCTTATAATCTGTGGATACCGAGCCTAGGGGTCTGCGTGTGGACGAGCCGAAGATGACGAATTGAAGTTTGGAGGGTATTTTTGTTGTCTTTCGTATCTTTGAAGGTTTGTCGAAGGCACCGTGCATCACACACTTGTGGCCAATTATCAAGTTGTATGTAAGTCAAGGGTCTTTTAAATTCTTCAAAGTGTTATAAAAGGATTTACCCGAAAGGGTTTTTTTCCTGAATCGGTCGTCTTTATTTTCATGCATGGTTTGAATGATTTATATTACTTAGATGCATGTTTAGGGGTTGAACTAAATTTTATTTTGGTTTGTTCAAATTTAGTCACCTAATTAAATAAGTTTAAGTTGGAAATTGCGAATATGTTAGAATCAATACTATACACGGTCTTTCACTTTGACAAATTTAACTCACAAATGGGTGTAGTTGATCTAGGATGATGCTTATCAGTTGGATTTCGATGAACTAAAGGACAAGCTGACTTCATCACCAGTTCTAGCACTGCCTAGGCCGGGGTGAAGTGCCTAATTTATACTAATGCAAATATATAGGGACTTGGGGTAGTACTTCAGTAGGAGGATCAAGATATAACTTATGCTTCCTGCAAGCTTAAGCCTCACGAGAGGAATTACCCCACACATGACTTGGAGTTGGCGGTAGTTATGTTTGCATTATGAATTTGGAGACATTAACTTTTGGCCGAGAAGTTTTGCCTGTTCACAGATCATAAGTCCCTTCAGTACTTGTTCACTTAACAAGAGTTGAATATGCGTCAGCGGAGGTGGCTCGAATTTGTGAAAGATTATCAGTTTGATATCCAGTATCACCCGAGAAAGGCTAATGTGGTGGCTGACGTATTGAGCCATAGGCCCCAGGGTGAGGTGGACAAGGTGTGGAAAGAAAAATGGAAGGAGCTGGGACATCAAAATGCAGTGACTAGATCTTATATATTTGTTATGACTGTTGCACCCCGAATTATCACAAGGGTGGTATAGGCCCAGGTGGAGTATCCCTTTTATCAGGAGAGCATTCGATAGCTTTTGGCCGGGGGAGCAGAGTCTTACAAGTGAGTTTAGAGGGAGGTTTATGCTTTGTCAATAGACTGATTGTTCCAGAGCTAGAGGAGTTACGACACGCAGTGATAACAGATTCACATGGATCTTGATTTACGGTATATCCTGGTGGGGATAAGATGTACCAGGATATGAGGCGATAATATTGGTGCAGTGGGATCAAGAAAGACATTGTCAAGTTTGTCTCGAAATGTACCACCTGTCATCTAGTAAAGGTGGATCATCAGAGACCAAAATGGTTTCTACAGCCATTGGAGATCCCTATGTGGAAATGGGAGAGCATTTCCATGGATTTTATCACTGGGTTGCCTACTTCTCAAAGGGGTCATGATTCTAAATGGGTGATAGTGGATTGCTTGACCAAGGTAGCCCACTTTTTTCCAATCTTGATGTATTATACTACAGTACAGTATGCCTAGATTTTCATTACAGAGATAGTGAGATTACACAGGGTGCCCCTAAATATTATGTCATACAGGGACAAGATTTTAATGTCTCGCTATTGGGAGAGCTTCCATGAGGCCATGGGCACAAAGTTGCAACTGAGTACGGCTTACCGCCTACAGATGGATGGGAAGACTGAGCAAACTAGTTAGATATTGAAAGATATGCTAACGATGTGCATTTTGGATTTTCGGGGAGGTTGGGAGTAGTATCTTCCACTAGTAGATTTTGAGTAAATAACTCTTATCAGTTCACTATTGGCATGGCTCCATTCGAGGCATTGTACAGCAGACCTTGTTGTTCTCCTTCTTATTGGCTAGAGGTGGGGAACAACAAGCTTCTTGGGCCAGAGTTGATTTAGGATACTTCGTCCAGGATTGAGATGATTCAAAGTCGTATACGGGTACCTCGGGATAGACATAAGAGTTATACCGATGCCAAATTTTCTTTCGAGAGTTTAATGTGGGGGACTAGGTATTTCTACGTGTGTCTCCTATAAAGAGGATAATGAGATTCAGGAAGAAAGGAAAATTGGCACCAACGTACGTAGGGCCATTTCCTTATCATCGAGCGAATTGGGCCAGTGGCTTATAGACTTGGGTTACCAGAGTACTCGCATAGGATTCATGATGTGTTCCATATTTCTTCTCTGAGGAGGTATCTCTGGGATGAGTTAGCTCACACCCACATTACTTTAGAGGAGATTGACTTACAGCCCGATATTTCATATGAGGAGAGTCCAATCGTTATCTTAGACCATAGTGAGAGGAGATTAAGGTCGAAGGTACTTCCACTTGTACGTGTTCAGTGGGGGCATCATAGGGCCAATGAGTCGACCTAAGAGCGCGAGGAAGAGATGCACGACAAATATCCAGAGTTATTCTTACCAGGTAAACTTTTATTTTACGAATTTCAGGATGAAATTCCATTATTAGGGGGAAAGTATGTAATACCCCATATTTTTAATGATTTTTAAAATAGGAATTAATTAAACTAAAACAAGAAATTAATCCAGTTTGAAATAAATATTGATTATCGAGATAAGGGTTAATATTTATTATGTTTTATATTACTTAGTGAATGAGTAATAGTAATGATAATAAGATATTATAAATATCGTGAGTGCGAAATACGGCAATTACAGTAATTTAATCAGGACGGGTGTATTAGTCGTGTCGGGACTTAAATTATGGAATAGAAAAGTAAATTGGAAATAAGTCATCCAAATGGTCATTTGGAGTGCTCCAAAGTGTTCGTAAAGGTCAAGATAGTCAGAAAAGTCTACTCGGGGTTTTAATTTGAGTTTCGGGGCAGTTTTAGACCAAACCGACACCCCGGGATGGTATTTTTGTCACTTTTACTTTTGGAGAAAAGGACCTACGAAATTTTGAGGTTTATATCATTATCTACAGTGAAGGAATTAGGATACCAAATGCAAAAATAGAGAGAGGCCATTGGAGGGAGAATGAAAGATGCCCAAGGTGTTCAAGGGCCAAGAACCTCCACTTTTTCATCACCGTCACCACCATCGCATAGATCGGGAGAGGAGGATCGAAACCATACCATCATCTACAACGGGTCAGACCTACTGTTAAATTCAATTACTTATTAACTTAGAAAAGATACAATGTCCATGTTATAAGTACATGATTTATTCATGAATATCACATGTTTTGGCTTAATTTGGAGAATGTAAAACATGATCTTGGATAGGTATTGCATGTAGACTGAAATATTATATTTTTAGAAATTGAAATCAGATTATAAGGAAGTAAGAAAATGAGATAAATCTGGACTTGGGGGTATATAAACATGGATGAACATGAAACTAGGGTTTTGTTGATAATCGTGGGTAAATCGGTTCTAAGGTTGAATCTTTGATGTTTTAATGATAATTTTATGTTAGAAATAATCCATAAGTGTATATTAAATGGTTGTGAGTCTAGGTTGTTGAATTGGTGAGGAACAATGAGAGTTGGGTTAAGAAATTTGGAGAAAAACATAACTGCCTATGGAAGAATATGAGACCTGTAGCATGTCGAATCAATTCGGCCCAAGGGCGAATCGATTCAGTTCCCCAGATTTTTAAAGTTCTTCCCTTTTTTTTATTTAGACCTTATGGGAAATGACCGAATTAACCTTCTAATAGATTTCTAAATTATAATTGGAGATATACTACACACCAGTAGATAAATGTTATATGTTAAGACTTGATACTGTGAGATGAATGTAGGGTCGAGGCTAAGTGTACTTAGTTAAATAATGGAATTTAAATTTTGGAGAAATACGATGATGTCATGAGTATCTTAGGGAACCTAGGACTTAGACCAGTATGAGAGAGTGGATTACCTACTGAATTAACTTAAGGGACACTTAGGAATCGTATTGAGTAATAGAAAACACTCGAGTTTTTGTGAGAAGATATATTATGCTAAACAAATGATGCGTACGGAATTTGAGGGTTATACACTACGTGTGGAATATTGTGTTATAGGTTGTGAATATACCTAACTTAGCAAGAAAAATGTACATGTGGTATGAATACCAATTATGTGACTTATGTGTATGACAGACCTATGTTGATTTCTATCATGGGAGGACTTAGAAAGAGAACAGTATCATCCTGATGAGACCATTTGAGGGATTTTAGTTTGGTGCCTCAGCACATAGAACCTAGGTATGGGATATTTGTGAAAACGGTAATGTTGAATATTATATGGGTGCGTATATCACGACCTCATCCCAAATACTAATAGTAGGGGACGACTGTCTTAACATGCCACTAAGGCAACAAATATTCCGACTTAAATTGTTTCCTTAAATAAATGCAGCGAAAATACATTCAGATGGTCATGAATCATACACTACTGAAAATAAAGGAATTGCGTATCAAAACTTTCTAAAAAAAACTTTATTTGTATTAAAAGTAATAATGAGTTACAACTTAAGATAGAATTTGAAACTTATTACAAGAGAGCCAAACATGCTCTATATGATAAAACAAATATTTTAATTAAGATAACAAAAAGAGCTCTAAAAGATGAATCTTCAACATAGTCCTTTTACGTTCCCTCCGTGAACCTACTTAATTCCTGAAAAATCATTATTTACACAACATTAGCTAAAATCCGAGTGAGATTCAATCTCTAGACATTCTAGGGTTTTCCAAAAATTGATACCTATCTAATTTAGAACAAAAGGCATATATAGAGAGAAATAGGATTTCGCAATACTATATAAAATAATTAACAATACATATTTTCAAAAACAGTTCAGAACATAACAGATAAGCAAATGAGAAATATGTCAATAATTCAATTTTTCAATTTTAATGGCCATGTACACTCTAATACTCAGATAAACATATAGTGTCACCAAATGTTTCCACCCGTTACCAACACAGATAGAAAATCATGATTTCTGGAACAACGCCTTGTTTAGGGCACACCAGCGATAAATTAGCTGGGAAGGTACCACCCAAATATTTCAACCCGATAGTCAAGGCCAACATAGTAGGAGATTTTCCATAGGCCGAATCAATAATTTCATAATTCAAATTAGATGTATATATCGAGAGAGATACACATATAACAAATGACAGAATCATCGGTATCGGATTTATTTTGAAGATAAAATATTTCACAAAATAGATATAGTTTTCATAGTATCATATAATCAAAATACGCAAGGAATGCCACAGATTACTCACCTAAAACAGAAGTACAAAGTTACAAATATTGAGTCTTGGATCACTAAGACGAAACTTCTTCTTAAATTTTCCTGAAGTTTCTCTCACTATTTCTTTGTAAGAATTTGGAGTAATTTCGTGTAACAACTGATCCTATGGGCTATATTTATAGTTTTTCAATGGTATTTGGGTGCTGACACGTGTTTGGGTGATTAAGCTTTTATTTTGGTAAGTCAGCGTTGACGTGTCACGTAACAGAGTTGTATTGCAGTATTTATTCACCAAACGGTGACACGTGTTTTAGCCTTTTAGAAATGCATGACACATGTTCTGGATTTTCCTTTAAATACGACACGTGTATGGTGGAGTCCAAAACCAGGCACGAGGTGTCAAGCACGAGGTGTAAAGTTATTAAGGGTATAAGGGTCATTTTACACATGAAGGGTATTTTGGTAATTTTACACCATACATTTTCAATAGTTCTTAGAAATCCTTAAAAATATTTTATTTACAAAATGGTCATTTTTTATATTTTCATTTTAGTCCCTAAAACTTTATTTAAAATCAAGTCCCTAAAGTTTCATAAAATTACATTTTCCACCCCGAAACTTATCATTTAGCTTAGGATATGCTATAACATTTTTATTTAATCCATTTTGATGAAGAACGAGGTTATTTCAAAGTATTTAAGTCCTCCAAACCAGCCTCCCCTTCCAATCGATTCAGAATATAACACATGGTGTGGTAATAAGACAAAATACGACTTAAAGGATGGACAGATTTGGCCTTATTTCGTAACTTCAGTATAACTTCTTTGTCGGACCTCCGTCTAACACACTATTTATCGTGTTAAAAACATAATTCATATATCTACATCTTTTTAGTTTTTACCTCAAGTCAATTGTTATATTATAATAGTTAAAACTAGTCTCCAACATGAATATTCTTACTGAAAACTTCAAAATTTTATGTTTGTAACTAATTTGATATTTCATTATTTATGAAGGTAGGATGTAGACTAAAAATAATAAATTAAAATTATGTAAAATAATAACACATTATCCATATCAACATTTAAAACAAACTATATATGAACATATAAAAGTGGGGAATCACATCCTACCCTCCTTATAAAAAGTTTGGTCCCCAAACTTGACTTACATTAATTTTTAAACAGGTATGGATATCGCTCCTATGTTGCTTCTTTAACAGTATGATTTCACCACAATACTTTAACTAATGGAATTACCTTGGTTCGTAATATTTGATCTTTATGGTCCAAAATTTCTACCAGATGCTCAATGTATGACAAATCTTCTCTAACTTGAAGAGGTTCGTGAATTTAGATATGTGTTGGATTTTGGATGCATTTTTTCATCATTGATACGAGAAATAAATTATGCACATTATAGAGTTCAGGGGATAAGGTTATTCTATATCCAACAGCTCCTATCATTTCAAGGATTTCAAACGGTCCTATGTATCTTGGACTTAACTTCCCTTTCTTCCCAAATCGGATCACTCCCTTTGCTAGAGATGCTCGCAAGAACACATAATCTCCTCTTTGGAATTCCAACTGTCAGTGGTGATTGTCAACATAACTCTTTTGACGGCTTTGAGAGATTCGAAGTCGGTCTTGTATCAATTTCACTTTCTCTGTTGTGATCTGGATCAATTCTGGTCCCAACAGTTTTTTTTCTCCAAATTTTACCCAACATGTAGGGGAACGACATCTTCTACCATAGAGTTCCTCATATGGAGACATTTGAATACTTGCTTGATAACTATTATTATATGCGAATTCTACTAATGGTAAGTGATCATCCCAACTCCCTTTCAGATAAAGTACACATGCCCTAAGCATATCCTCGAAGGTTTGAATGGTTCTCTCAGATTGTCCATCTGTTTGAGGATGAAAAGCAGTGCTGAAATTCCATTCTGCTCCCATGGCTGCTTGTAGTTTTTCCAAAATTGAGACACAAATCTAGGGTCACGATCAGTAATAATTGAAATTGGGGTTCCATAAAGCCTAATAATTTCTCGTACATATAAGTTAGCTAACCTTTCTAATAAATGGGTAATCATAATGGAAAGAAAATGATCAAATTTAGTTAACCTATTAATAATTTCCCAAATAGAATCATTACCATTTGAACTCCTTGGAAAACCTGTCACAAAATCCATAGTAATATGTTCCCATTTCCACTCGGATATAAATAGGGGTTATAGAAATCCTGATGGTTTCTGATGTTCATCTTTTACTTGTTAACAACCCAAACATTGAGATACAAATTCAGATATCTCCCTTTTCATGTTATTCCACCAAAATACTTCTCGAAGATCCTTATACATCTTTGTACATCCAAGATGAAGTGTGAATCTTGAGTAATGAGTTTCCTCTCAAATTTGCCTCCTTAGTTGGGAATCACATGGCACACACACTCTATTTCCTAACCTCAATATATCATCTCGTATCCCAAATTCAATTCTCCTCCCTTCGATAACTTATTCTATAATCGTCTTCAGTTGTGGGTCATTTACTTGTGCAATTTTGATCCTTTCCATTAACACGGGTTTTACTTGTAAGTTTGCGATTATTCCTCCTTTACTATAAATACCTACATCTATTTCCATACTTCTCAAATCCTTTAACAGGGCTTCCTAGCTGGTAATAAAATATGCTAAATTTGGTGTAGACTTCCTACTTAAAGCATCAGCTACTATATATGGTTTCCCTGGGTGATAATGAATATTTAAATCATAATCCTTCATCAATTCTAACCACCTCCTTTGTCGCATGTTCAACTCTTTCTGAGTAAAGATATATTTCAAACTCTTATGATCGGTATAAATCTCACAAGTCTCACTATACAAATAATGTCTCCAAATCTTAAGATAAAAAATTACAGTTGCTTATTCTAGGTCATGGGTTGTATAATTTTACTCATGTGGTTTTAACTGTCTCAAGGCATATGCTACTACTTTTCCATTTCACATTAGCACACATCCCATACCATTTTTAGAAGCATCGCTGTAAATCACAAATCCCCTTGTCTCGAAAGGAATAGTCAAAATTGGGGAAGTTACTAATCGATTCTTAATTTCTTGGAAACTATTCTCAACTTCCTCGGGCCATTCATATTTCACCTTCTTTTGGGTTAACCTAGATAGAGGTTTGGCAATACTAGAAAATCTTTCAAAAAATCTTCGATAATAACCTGCTAATCCAAGAAAACTATGAATCTCGTCATATTAGTTAGTTTAGTCCAATCTAGTATAGCCTTGATCTTTTGAGGGTCAACCGACACTCCCTCCTTAGAAATGACATGTCCTAGAGAAGAGACTCTAGGCAACCAAAACTCACACTTCTTTAATTTCTCATATAATTTCTCCTTCCTAAGGATTTGTAACACCATCTCTAAATGCTTTTCGTGTTCTTCAATACTTTTGGAATAAATAAGGATGTCATCAATGAAAACAACCACACACTACCCAAATATTTCCTAAACACCCTATTCATCATATCCATAAAAGCGACTGGTGCATTAGTTAGTCCAAATGGCATCACAAGGAATTCATAGTGGCCATATCTAGTACGAAAAGTTGATTTAGATATATCATCTTCCTTACTCTTTAATTGGTGATAGCCTAACCTAAGTTCAATCTTTGAAAATACTTGTGCACCTTGAAGTTGGTCAAACAAATCATTTATATTAGGTAAGGGGTATTTATTCTTAATGGTCACCTTATTTAGTTTATGATAATCTATACATAACCTCATCGTCTCATCCTTCTTTTTAACAGATAACACTGGATCACACCAAGGGGATACACTTGGTCTAATAAAACCCTTGTCTAACAGATCTTATAATTGAGATTTTAATTCCTTTAATTCTAAAGGTGCCATGCAATAAGGTGATTTCGAGATTTGAATAGTTCCAGGAATAAGGTCAATCGTAGAATCTATTTCTCTACTAGGAGGAAGACTTGGTAAATCATCCGGAAAAACATCTGAAAAATGTTTAGATATAGGAATATCTTCTAAACTAGGTTATTTTTTTTGCAAATCAATAACACTTGAAAGGAATCCTTGACATCCCTTCTCAAGAAAACTACAAGCTTGTATTGCAGAGATAATACGTATGGGAGATAGGATGCCAGTTCCTTCAAAACTGAATCCTGGTTGGTTAGGGATTTGGAAAGTAACTCTCTTCTCAAAACAATCTACCTTATCATGATACGACGCTAGCCAATCCATCCGCAAAATGACTTCAAAGTCTTTTATGTCTGAAACTATCAAATCGGCGAATAGTTTATGACTACTAACATCTATAGGGAAAGACTTATACACTAATGTTACCGTCAATAACTCACCTGAAGGAGTAAAAACATGCATGCTATGATTCAAGGGTTCAGGCATATTAGGAAAGCAATTCATAAAATGCACAGACATAAATGAATGGGTAGAACTAGGATCTATTAAAACTTGAAAAGGTTGTGCATATATAGAAAGTGTACCTGACACTACTGCATTAGAAGCTTGGTATCAGAAAGTGAAAAAACTCTACCCTATTTTCCTTGGTCCTTCTTTTCACGTAAAGGTTGTATCGGGATCCTTGATGGGGTTGGGCAGTCTTTTATCTGATGTCCTTTTTGTCCACATCTAAAATAAGCTCCCGTATCCTTGTAACAAGGTCGTACTCCATGCATTTTCCCACATCGCTGACATATCTTGTTATTAAGCTATTTGTTATCAATAGCTCCCCTAACATTGGATGTACTCCTAAAATCATTTCTATTATTTTGGCTCTTCCCTCTTTGTTCCCCAAACTTCCTCTTACCATCTCTAATTCGATTTTACTCCTTGTCATCCCTTTTGGCTATCGTAGCCCTAGCCACAACGTCACTATACGATGTTAACTTTAGGTTAGAAATTCGACAACGAATACTAAACCTTAACCCACGTTCAAACTTTTTGGCCATTAAAATATCAATTATCACAACATAAGGTGAAAAACGGTATAACTCATTAAACTTTGCCTCGTATTGACTAAGCGTCATATTCCCTTGCACTAGACTCATGAACTCAACTGCCATTTCATCTTTCACCTTTTTAGGAAAATATTTCTCATAAAAGATCACTAAGAAGTCATTCCAACCTATGTAAGTATTCCTCTCCTCGTGTTTTCTCTTAGTCATTCTCCACTAATGTTCAGCTTCACCTTCTAACATAAATGTTGCAAATTAAATGCTTTGTTCATCGATACACTTAAGAACATCCAGCATCTTTTCCATCTGCATCACCCAACTTTCTGCTTCAGTGGGGTTAGGATTACTTTTAAAGGATGGAGGATTCAGCTTCTTGAAATGTTCAATGGTACAGCTAGTTAGTTTAAGACTCGTTGGTGCTCCATTATTCACATGATGCTCCACAATCCTTGCTAGACTCTCAATCTCCTTGTATGCACCTCCCACAGTTGATCTTGGCTAGGTCATTTTCTACAGTCGTGGCCAATCGTAAGATGTATTATTATATCAAGATTCCAAATTAAGAGATCAATAATGTAACACATATGGAGGGTTATCATATCAGTCGAATATTTAATCGTATCTCCTAGTAGTCTACGAGTTCACAGCATATGCTTTGATACCACCTCTGTCACGACCCCGTCCCGAATATTATTAGTAGGGGATGAAGCACCTTATACTCTTGACTCACTTGAGTCTATATTGTATAAGTGTTCATCTAGTTTGGAAATTGTGATAAAATTATGTCTAACCTAGAATCCAAAGAACCTCAGAGCTTGCACTACTATTTCATCATTTATTGAAGTAATCTAGACCTCATTACCAACACTCACACACAGTAGAATGGATTATATACATGTCATATTGCATATTAATGTGTGTACATATGTTGAGTGTGTTTAAATCCCTAATATTGCTTTTTAAATATTTTTTGGGATTTTATAAACATTTTAGAATAAGGTTTTAATTAATTAAAACTTGGTTTTAAAAGTTTGTGGGGTCAATCTGCTATTTCATATTGTTGGTTTTATTGGCCTAAAGTTACCTTGGGTAGAATCCGAAAGCGGCAGAGACTTCAGGGTGTACATTGTAATTACTTTCAGACGCGCGTTTTATCTCTATTCATTGTCAAACATTTGTTGCTTTCTGATTGGTGGAAAGTGTGTTTCTTTATAGAGTGTAAACCAGGGCACGTTTTCAACCCTTAGATCATTTTTATCGACGATCTGCATGCGCCCCTTCATAATCCCTGTAATCCCCTTTTGGACCAATCAGGAGAGTCTTTATCACTTCTTATCATGTACCATTGGATCCAAGTCAATTGATCTTGACTAAATCCGATCCCTTGATTTCAATACTCATTCTCGAACCTTCTCAGCCTCCTACAAAAAGGCTCCTACTCTCAGCCTTCAGAGACTTTTGGCCATTTCGTCCTTTGAGAGAAAAAAAGAGAGAAGAAGAGAGAGAAAGAGAGAAACCAGAAGAGAGAGAAAGAGTTAGTAAACCTAACCCTAACCCTAAATCGTCCAAACAGTTCAAACCAAATATAAACCTTCAAACCCCTGTATTTTCCCAAACACAACCTTGAGTGTTTGAGTATTTAAGAGGTGATTTGAGAGTTGGTTTGTTGTTGTAACCTCTTCGTTCTTTAGATCTTGTTTCCTACTTAATCATTTTCTTAGATCTATTTTTTTGGTATATAGAAATTTCAGATCTGAGTCCTTCATGATATATTACACTTAGTTTGCATTTTTATTTCTCAGCTTGAGAAATATATTATTGATTTGCTTTCTGTAAATGTTTTTAAGTTTGAAAACAACAATAATGTTTTCTGTTTCTAGTTCTCTTGAAACAAGACCTTTGACCTAGTTTGGAATCGCACTTGGTGGTTTTCAATCTCAAAAATCTTTTCAAAAACATAGATTGATTAAGATCTTGATACGTCTTCTGAGAAAGATAACCATGGATTCTGGGATTTCTTTAAAGGTCAAAAAGGTTAAGTTTTGTGAGAAGAGAGAAAAATAAAAGTCACTGCATATAGACTTATATGTAATTTGTTAGGACTGATTGTACATAATAAGTCTGTGTGTGCATGCATGTGTTAGAGATCACCTCCACAAACACTTTCACCCTACCACACGAAAAGTGTTGGTAATAAGATCTTGTGAACAAGAGTCGACGTAAAAAGCTTGAACAAATTGGAAGTTAACAAATTGGGAGAACAACATCAACAATCAGAACTGCAGAGAAGTTATAAGGACACCAGAGGGTACATTCCTAAACTTATATAGGTCTGAGTTGTATGCATGTTTGTTATATAATTTGTAACTGTTAAAATTTATTTATAGTGGAATTTTTGTTTTTACTCCGTAGAGGGAGTCGTGGATGTTTCCTCAGTTGGGTGAGGTTTTACCACGTAAAAAATCTTGTTCTTAATCTTCCTACATCTTCTCATCTCATTCTTGGTTGTGCTGAGTTTAAAGTTTGTTTAAACTGTTTTATAAACCTGTTAATCAAATCTTGAATAGATCTCATACATACTTTTATAAAACACATCTTGTGTTCAAAATAGTTTTGGTTTTTAAGAAAAGAGTTTCTTCAAAAAACTGTTCGGAGTTACTTAAATAGTTTAATTTTATTCAACGGCTTTAGTAACAGATTTTCAGGGGACGAGTGTCTTGACATTCCACATAGATTATGAACCCGTAGGCTACTGAACATAAGTTTCGAACGTTATAGATCCTAAGTTTCCATACATAGGAGATAAGATTAAATATCCATACCTGTTTGAAAATTAATGTAAGTCAAGTTTGGGGACCAAACTTTTTATAAGGAGGGTAGGATGTACTGACCCCACTTTTATATATTCACATATAGTTTTAAATGTTGTATTATATTATATGTGATATGGATAATGATAATTTATTATTTTTAGTCTAATCCTCCCTTCATAAATCATGAAATTAGTTACAAACGTAAAATTTTAAAGTTTTAGTAGGAATGTTCATATCAGAGACTAGTTTTGACCCTTATAATATAACAATTGACTTGAGGTAAAAACTAAAAAGTTTTAGATATATGAATTAGATTTGTATCACAACAAACGGTGTGTTAAACGGAGGTCTGAACAAGAATTTATTCCGAAATTACGAATTAAGGGTAAATATGTCCATCCTTTAAGTCGTATTTTGTCTTATTAGCACACCATGTGTTATGTTTTGATTGGTTGGAAGGGGGAGCTAGTTAGGCCGACTTAAACACCTTGAAATGAATTTTTTCTTTCGTAAAATGGATCAAATCAAAGTCTTATAGAATATCCTAAGCTAAATGAATAAGTTTTGGGGTAGAAAATGTAATTTTATGAAACTTTAGGGACTTAATTTTAAATAAAGATAGTTTCAAGGACTAAAGTGAAAATATATAAAGGACCTTTTTGTAAATAAAATATTTTCAAGGACCTCAAAGAAATATTGAAAACAAATCGTGTGAAATTACCAAAATGCCCTTAAGGTGTAAAATGACCATTATACCCCTAACTCCTTTCCACCTCATTCTTGACACCTCGTGCTTACACATGTCATCCAAATAGATAAAGATAAAACATGTGTCATCGTTAGAGGAAAAGCTAAAACACATGTCGCTACTCGGTGAAATAAGACTACAAGACCCCTCCGTTGCGCGACACCTCAACGCTGACTCGTCGTTGTAAAGGCTTGGTCATCTAGATACGTGTCAACACCATGAAATCCCTGGAAAACTATAAATATGGCCTTTAGGAACATTTAAACTCATACCATTTCCTCTATAGTTATAGTAAGGAAGAGTGATATCGTAATAAGGAGTTCTGTAAGTTTAAGAAGAAGTTTCGTCTTAGCAAAGTAATCCAAGACTCGATATCTGTAACTTCGGACTTTTGTTCTAGGTGAGTACTCTGACATTCCATGTGCATTTTAATTATATGATATTATGCAAACCATATATATTTTTTGAAATGATTTTATTCTCAAAATTCATCTGATACCGATGATTGATTCCTTGTGATATGTTTATATTTGTTCATATAGACATACTGATTAAAACATGTTTTGAAAATGATATTGAATATTGGAAATAAGATTCGGCCTAAGGGACCTCTTTTACTGACTGACCTTCCCAGCTAGGTTATCGCTGGTGTGCCCTAAATAAGGCGTTGTGACGAACAAGTTCGATTGACCCTCAACTACCACGGAATAATACGGTAGAAGAATACGATATTAGAGTGTACTTGGCCATTAAAATGATATGATTGAAAGAAAAAGATATTGAAATTGATTTGTCGTATCTGTTCTATTATGTGTTATTCATTTCTATATACTTTCATCTCAAATTTTATACATCAAATTCCTATCCATATATGTATATGTCTACTCTTTGGATTTGAATAGGTATCAGTTTTCTGAACAAAACCTTGGAATGTCTGGAGATTGAACCTCACTCGGCTTTTACCTGATGTTGTATAACTCACCATTTTTCAGGAAATAACTAGCCTCGCGGATGGAACGTAAAAGGACTATATTGAAGATTTGGCTTTTAGATCTCTTTGTGTTACTTTATCTAAAATGTTTGGTTATGAGATAGAGCATGTAATAGGTTTTAAATTTTGTCTAAAGTTGTAAAGTCTTTGTCACTTATATAAAGTTTCCTTTTAGAAATCTCTGATGACATAATTCCTTCATTTTCAGTAATTTACGATTCATGACCATGTGGATGTATTTTCGTTGCATTTATTTAAGGAAACAAATTAAATCCAGAATATTGAAAGCCTTGGTGGCATGTCAAGATGCTCGTTCCCTACAAACTTTGGGACGGGATCGTGACAAAGGAAAGGCAACAAATATTCCATCTTAAACTATTTCCTTAAATAAATGAAGCGAAAATACATTTAGATGGTAATGAATCATACACTACTGAAAATAAAGGAATCACGTCATCAGAGCATTCTAAAGGAAACTTTATTTATATTAAAAGTAATAACGAGTTATAACTTAAGACAAAATTTAAAACTTATTACAAGAGAGCCAAACATACTCTCTATGATAAAACAAATATTTTAATTAAGATAACAAAGGGACCTCTAAAAGCTGAATCTTCAACATAGTCCTTTTACGTTCCCTCTGCGAGCCTATATAATTCTTCAAAAATTATTATTTATATAACATCAGCTAAAAGCCGGGTGAGATTCAATCTCCTGACATTCCAAGGGTTTCCAAAAATTGATACATATCCAATTTAGAACAAAAGGCATAGAGAGAGAGAAATAGGAATTTGCAGACTATATAAAATAACTGACACTACATATTTTCAGAATAAACAGTTCAGAACATAACGGATAAGAAAATGAGCAATGTCAATAATTCAATTTTTCAATTTGAATGGACAAGTACACTCTAATACCCAGATAAAAAGATAGTGTCACCAAATGTTTCCACCCGGTAATAACTCAAACGGAAAATCATGATTTCTGGAACAACACCTTATTTAGGGCACACCAGCGATAAACCAGCTGGGAAGGTACCACCCAAATATTTCCACCCATTAGTCAAGGCCAACATAGTAAGAGAGTTTCCATAGGCCGAATCAATAATTATAGAATTCAAATCAGATGTATATATCGAGAGATATACACATATAAAAAATGACAGAATCATCGGTATCGGATGTATTTTGAGGATAAAACATTTCACAAAATAGATATAGTTTGCATACTATCATATAATCAAAATACGCAACGAATGCCACAGAGTAGTCACCTAAAACAGAATTATGAAGTTACAGATATTGAGTCTTGGATCACTAAGAAGAAACTTCTTCTTAAATTTTCCTGAACTATCTCTCACTATTTCTTTGTAAGAATTTGGAGCAATTTCGTGTAACAACTGATCCTATGGGCTATATTTATAGTTTTTCAAAGGTATTTGGGTGTTGACACGTGTCTGGGTGATTAAGCTTTCATTTTGGTGAGTCGTCTTTGATGTGTAGCGTAATGGAGCTGTATTGCAGTCTTCATTAACCAAACGGCGACACGTGTTTTAGCCTTTTCTAAATGCATGAAACGTGTTTTGAATTTTCCTTTAAATACGACATGTGTACGGTTGAGGTGTCAAAATCCAAGCACGAGGTGTAAAGTTATTAAGGATATAAGGGTTATTTTACACATGAAGGGTATTTTAGTAATCTTACACCATACATTTTCAATATTTCTTAGAGGTCCTTGAAAATATTTTATTTATAAAATGGTCCTTTTTTATATTTTTATTTTAGTCCCTGATACTTTATTTAAAATCAAGTTCCTAAAGTTTCATAAAATTATATTTTCTATCCCAAAACTTATCATTTAGCTTTGGATATACTATAAGACTTTAATTTAATCCATTTTGATGAAGAAGGAGGTTATTTCAAAGTGTTTAAGTCATCCAAACTAGTCTCCCCTTTCAACTAATCAAAATATAACACATGGTGTGGTAATAAGACAAAATACGACTTAAAGGATGGACAAATTTTCCCTTATTTCGTAATTTTGGTATAACTTTAATACCCCGTATTTTTATGGCTTTTAAAATTGGTGGTTTATTAAATTTAATTGAGTTATTAATTTAATATTAATCCAGAATTTTATTTTAAATATTTACTAGCGTGAGGAGAGTTAGTAATTTTATTTTAAATATTTACTAGCGTGAAAAAAGTTAGTACTTATTGGGAATTTGTTGAATATTACTAGATGAGTAAAGTAATATATGAGATTGAATTTATTAAAATGTTACGAGTGAATAACATGACAATTATGGAAATTAAGTCGGGACGCACCTGTGTCGTGTTGGGACTAAATTATTATTATAAAAGTGAATAAATTATAAGTCATCCATATGGTCATTTTGAGTGCGTCAACGTGTCTGGAAGGGTCGAGATAGTTAGAAAAGTGTACCCGGGGGTTTAGTTAGGGTCTTGGGACATTTTTAGGTCTACCCCATAACCTGGGAGGGCATTTTAGTAATTTCCCTTTTTAAGGCTTAATTATGGACGAAAATTAAAAGAATATATCTAATGGGAGTTAGAGTCTTAGAGGATTAGAATTGGTAGAGTTACACAGAGGCTACGGAAGGGAGAAGGGAGAAGACTCTAAAGGGGAGAACCACCCTACCTACACCACCGTTGCCATCTTTCACCACCAACGCGTAGATCGGGAAACGAGGGATGCATCCATACCCGTCAACACCTGAGAATCAGACCTTTGAATTCCAGGCAAGTACCTATCTTGCTATTTTTCTAGTTAATATTTCACCCATTTTAGAATAGGATTTATAAATATATATTCTATGGAAGAATTTGATGATTTAGGGAATTTAAATCACATGCTTTAGAGGAAATAAGTATATTCTGGAAATCTCAACATATGTAGAGGATTACCGACGAGATTGTAATGGCTTAGAAGTGAGAAATCTGGAAAAAGAATTAGAAGATTTGAAATTTTTAATGAAACTAGGGTTATTGATAATTATGATGAAATAGCCCTTTAATCTGATATCTTTGATGAATTCGTACATGCTTCACGTAGGAAATCATGTATATACGTGTATTTAATCAGTAGTAAACTTGTTTGGGAGTTTGGGATCATTAATGGTGTTTTGGAGAGTTTTCTTGGATGAAACCCGTAGGTCAGATTAACTGTTTCCTGGGCAAGAATTGCTTGATCGATCGATCAACCCAAGAAGGTCGATCGATCGACTGATCGATCGACCCCTTTCATCGATCAATCAACCCCTCCTGGAAACTACATATGTTTTACTTTTTTTGTTTAATTCGAATAAAATATGTGGGAGCCATTAAATACCATTTAAAGAGAATTATGGGCCATGAATAGGACCAGTAGGGTCTAGGTAGATTCCGTTGAAGGAGATGTTATATGGGGTGTAATAGTGGGTTAACGGGGGTTGACACATATCGTAAATCGTGCGTACGTCAACTACAAAATTTAGAGATTCATGAATGACTTAGACCAGTATGTTAGAGAAGGTGTACCTACTGAAATAATCTTTAGGAAGAGAGAATACTTCGAGGGACGAGAAGTAATTACGAAATGATTATAATTAAGAATATATGAGATGAGATCTTTATACATAAAGATTGGGGTAAAACTTGTATTAAGTACGGTTTAAATATTAATATGGGTCGTGGGAGAATCTAATTGGAGAATGAGTATATTTATATATATGACCGAGTGCATGTGTATATAATTATATTATTTTTGTGTATAATCATACCAGCGCTACTTGCTATCACGGAGGTTGCCGTATCGGGACAGTCTTATCTCGATGGGACCTTTATGGGGGATATTGACTTGTACCCTAGAACATAGGATTCCTTGGTACATGCTATCTGAAAATGATAGTCAGACGGTCCTAAGAGACCTGAGGGGTATGTGCTGACCTCTTAGTGACTTGAAACTATGTTTCGCCTCCATTTTGTGTGTATTTTGTTAATACAGTTCGAGAGTGATTCCGAACTAGTATTTCCCTTAGTACAAGTGATACAGGGACTTGATAGCAGAGTATGCCAGCACCATAGATTCTATGTGGGGTGCTGATATTATATATATTATATGAGTGATTAATATATATACGTATATGTGAAATTCTTCTAATGTGCGTACAAGTAGTTAAAAATTCTAATAAATGCTCCTAATTACAAGTAAGTGTTCGGGAACTTTATTATAGTATGGAAAAATAAATAATTGGCGTAAATAACCATTAAGAGACTGATCTCTAAACTAAAGTATTAATCTTGTGACTTTTCGAGATAGAATTTATGGGAGACGAGTTAGAAAGACTTCGGAGGCATTTAGTAGTACGGTAGGCATGCACACTAGATGAGAGGTCAGAATTCTCAAGAAAGTGTTGCATACTAACATGGTTGTCATATTAGCCAGTAAGCATTTTAAATACTTGTTAAACTATTTTAAAAATTGTTTCACACTAGGGCTCTGGCTCGTTTCCTGTCATTCTCATTTTCTCTTGTATATATATATATATATATATTATAGGTGCTCAGCCACAGGGGCGTCAGGTTTAGATTCATTTGACGGGACTTGCTGCAGCTTGTGTGGGAGTTGCAGGTCATTGCAGTAGACGCTTCCTACTTTGGTTCCTCAGACCTATATTTAGTTCTTTTAGTTAAGGCATGTGTCTCCCATTTCTAGAATCTTGTTTAGACTTGATAGGGATGGCATATACTTCTATGATTTCAGTATTTGGTTTTCGTTTGGGATTGTTTTATCTATCACATTGTAAGTGGTTGTAGTTATTTATTTGGATTTGAATATTATAGTTAGCATAATCCGTTGGATGATTGGTATCTTTATCTTTTGTATCATTCATATTTTTGCTCAGGTTTAAAAAGTTTTTACAACGGATTTTAATAAATAAATTCAATATAATTGTTTTGTCACTTTGCTTAATTATTTAGGGTGATTAAAATGAAAATTATTGTCGACAGTGATACTAAGAATGAACCACACCGTTCACCTTGATTTTTAATTTAATAAAGGACTGATCACCCGGTATTTAATTAGGCGGGGTGTCACAATAACTTGTTAGACGGACCCCTGTGTAACACTCTGTTAGTTGTGTTACAAACCTAATTCATAACCATTACATCCTTAATTACATTATCAATGATGAGTTTAGGTGGGACAAAAGTAGTTTGATTACCTGCAATAATGATAGGGAGGATTTTTTTAAGCCGAATTGCGATAGTTTATCAAGAATTTTGAAAATAATATTACATAAGACGTCGTGTCATGATGCTCTCTTTTCGCGTTGACCCAAAATTCTCCATATTCTCCAATACGAGAAGATATTTCTTTGTTTCCACATAACAAGGAGGTCTTGCATCGATTCTTCTTATCCACGCTTCCTCCACAATTATACTACACCCCTGTTCTGAGGCCCACCACAGCTCATATTTGAATCTTATCTCTTTCCACCTCCTTTCGAGTTGTGAGGATTGTGGAGCTTAATCTGGGTATGATATGATCCGTGATGGAAAACATTCTGACATTTGAATCAGGGTAGATATTCAGTGACTCATCAATTACAACCCCTCTAATTAATTCATCTTCGAGCAGACAAGTCATGGATCTTCGATTGGATAATGAAAATATGTACTACTTAAATCCATATTAATCTAGCATGAAAAGAGAGATACCCAGATACCAATTCATTCACAACGTTTTTCCCTACTTCTCATCTTTGAAAATCAATTCATTAAAATCTCCAAAACACACCGAGGTAAATGCAACCTTTTACTCAAAACTTGTAAAAGGTTCCACGACGCTCTCCTTCTAAACCCATTTTTAAGAACACCATAATATTAATCAATAATACATTAATTTGATTAAATTTTTACATACAAATATTCTTAATAAAAGGATCTTGGATATTAATGATTATCACATATAAGCATTATGCAGAACATAAATGGTGTTAAAATAGCATACCTTCATAATTGTCACAACTAAAAAAGAGTAGTCAACCTTAACAATGTCTAATCGGGCTGAATTTTAAAACATGGTGATATGATAGATATAGTACCTTGTCGCGAAATGTATACAATGGGCAAGTGCCGAAGACTTGATGTCGCAACCTATACCTTATAGGTTGCGGCCTTACCATATCTGCCTCACTAGCAACTGCCACATCATCTCATGTACAGGGTGCATTACATTCATGCTACAAGGTGCGGTCCAACTTACTATAGGGTGCGGCCCCACTCTTATCATACTAACTAGGTTCACCCCCTTTCATCCACCAGCAATACAATATCACCTATAAATAGAGGTCAACACCTCGGGATAGGGGATCGGGATTCATTTTCCTACATAAGTGTCAAGATTAGTGTTGATTACTCTTTCTATGCCACTGAGCATAGCTTGGGGGCTACTCTCCGGCATCGCATCCATCTCTCCGGTACACCGGAATCCTCATTACTATCATGTATTCTCATTTATTCTCATACGTGTACGCCACTTTAGGCTTGATTATATTATATTATGAAACACATATAATAAGAATGGAGCACACAGTGGACGTAGGCCTATTTTAGAGGCTGAACCACTCTATATCTTGTCTCCTATCTCTCTTTACTTGCTCTATTTGCTTATTATGCACATTATACTTGATTTGCTGGTACGAGAATGACAAATGGACGATTTCTCGTATCATCAATTTGGCACCGTCTGTGGGAACCGAGATATTTCAATCTTGTTTCTCTATATTTAGGGTTATTAAACACCTTATTCTATTCATGGGGATCCTTTGGATCATCGTCTCATGAGTATATTTTGGTTATTGAGCTCTATTTTATATTTACACCCTTAACTGTAGAGCTGGAAATTTTTGACCCGATAACCCGTTTACGGTAATAACCCGAACATGGCCCGAACATGACCCGATTAGCTTGTATAGATTTAGGAGTGCCCAAAACATATACTAAAATAAAAATTAACGCGGCCCAAAAATGACACGACTAACCCGAATTGCCACCTCTACTTAACTGGGTATTTCTTATGTTCAGATCTACTCCTAGGTCTCCATTTTATGACCTTAGATCTATTTTACATGCCTATGTGATATAATTTCATCTAGATAATGCTGAAAAGCATGATGGGTTTAGCCCCGAAAAGATGAGTGATTAGGGAAGGATTGTATTTGCTCCTTTTTTGTTGTTCTTTGCATATGATCTAGGGTTTATCATTAGAATCGTGCTATTTTGTGCACCCTGATGATATTCTCTCATGGATAGACCCTAGTAGTTATGCTCTCCACATGTTACGGGAGAAAAACTCAGTTTTTGGGTTTCAATTTTGGGATTGCTCTCTTTACTGCCTAGACAGGGATATGGCCTGGTAGTTCAACTGCCTTTTTCTTGCAGCGGCCCCTACTAGTGCGGTCATACTATAGCATCTTCAAATCACTGGGGAATGGACTCAGGTGGTCTCGAGCTCAACCTTGGTGAATATCATTCAAAGGCCACGACAGTACACATATGTACTTCACTGGACGCGGCCTCAGTAGTAATATCATGCAGCAGTGCAAGCGCTGCGTCCCAACCTCCTACTTGGTTAATCCAATATTTATGTGATTATTCACTTCTGCTAGTTATGTCTTAGATTATATATTTTGTAAAGACTAACAAAGGAGAAAATGGAGGGATAATCCATCCAGAGCACAGAAGTTAAAGATGAGGTTGTGCAATTGTACAATCACCTCAACCATCTCTACGACAGTCATGCTTCACTCCAAACTCAGGTCAACTATTTGACCTAGAGGGTCCTCATGCTAGAGGCTGCAGCCTCATCCAATGTGGGTGCGACACCCAGGATCATTGCCTCATCAACCTTTGCTGCCGTGGCAGTACCAGAAGTTCCATCCGCAGAAGCATCATACAAGAACTGGAAAAGGAAAGTGGAGAAGGCAGAAAGGGTCTTTGAGTCCTACACCCCATTCTCCTTCCTAAGTAAAGATATCTTCAAGTTCATAAAAGAGGACAGGCTGCTGAAGTGGCCAGAGAAGCTTAAAGCTCCACCCCACAAGAGGAACAAAGCCAAGTAGTGAAAATTCCATCTGGACCACGGCCATGACATTGAGCAGTGTTATTCCCTAAAAGATGAAATTGAGAGGCTCATGAGGCAGGGGATGCTCCAATGGTTCCTAAAGGATTCCTGATGGGTACAGCCTAGCTGGGCATGCCACATGCCCACTTTTCATGCTTATGTTTTATATTTTATTTGTTTCTATTTTACAGTGAAACTCTTATTATGTTGTTTTAAATTATACTTTGTATTGTCCTTACAAAGTCATATATATATATATATATATATATATATATATATACGAATAGATATATGGAATCGAGTTCACTCTTAGAGTGCCATATTTTGATTCTCATTTCCATGAAATATTATCTTATAAAAGATCATTTTGTCTTAAATAGATCTCGATTTGAGACAATATGTTATATCGGGAATGATGATATCTAAATGGGCCCACAATGCCCGTCAAGATGCCTGATTGTCCGAAAGCAATTGATAATTAAAAATGCTGAAAGAAACTATTGAGAGCAGCTATCTAAATTGGTATGCAACATCACTCATAAGGTCTTATAGTGCCCATTCTTAGCTTTTGAGATGTGTCATTAGATGCAAGGGATTACAATGCCCGTTGTTAGCTTTCGGGATGCGTCATTAGCTGCAAGGGCTTACAATGCCCGTTGTTAGCTTCTGGGATGCGTCATTAGCCCAGGGAGGTTACTCCCCCGGCAAACATCATTAATTTGGTGAATTATGAGACTAAACATCATTCATTTGGTGATCTCAGCCCTAAATCATCATTGACTTGGTGGATATGAGACTAAACATCATTCATTTGGTGATCTCAGCCCTAAAACATCATTAACTTGGTGGATATGAGACTAAACATCATTCATTTGGTGATCTCAGCCCTAAAACATCATTAACTTGGTGGATAGAGACAAAACATCATTAACTTGGTGATCTCACATTAGCTTGGGGAAGTTTCATAATACCTAGCCCGGGGGGGCTGATAATAACCCAATAGAAGAGACTAAAGGAAAGCTACAAAATGCAATCAAAGCGACCGAAAAAAGTTGTGACGCTGACATCATGAAGCGTTCCAAAGCTATAAAAAAAGGATGGCCTCAGCCCAACATGCTGTCATCAAATTTATCAGGGGTCTGAAAAGGTACCGCAGCCCTATCAATGTGGCCACAGCCATTAAAGAATCCATTCATTCATTTAGAAGATGCAGCAGATAGAAAGAGAGAACATGTGTATTGCTAAAATTCCATGGCTAGGTTGCAAACCATTCGCAGCCTCAGTATTACGGCATCGAGACTTTAAAAGGTGCTGGAAAATTTAAAGAAGTCAAAGGCAAAATGCAACAAGCCGCAACCTATTCTGAGGAACCCTTTTTAAGGGGAAGTGGTCCAAAGACTTAATTGTCCGCGACAAGGGACTTGTTCCCTAATATCCACTACAAATAAGAATATAAACACATCCTACTGCTAAAAGGTGCAAGAGATCATCATTTTATAAAATTTAATGAAGGTGTTGTGGCCCCGTTCAAAAATACAAGTGAAGATAGCATACCGCAGCCTATGTGAAGACACCATTTATACTATGATGCCGCGACCTTAATTATTAGTCCTATAAGTTAACTCACTCGAGCAATCAAAAATCCATATAAATAGGAAGGAGTATAAAAAAGTATTACAAGTATTGAAGCATAGGAAGAGAGTAAAAAAGAAGTTAAGACAAATAAAAAGATCAAAGGTTAATCATTGGCAAAAGATTAAAATGTCAAGTTATACAGACCCGAGGCCGCAGCCTTGATAATGAAATTCACAATGTTTAAAGGGCCGCAACCCATTGTATATGTCAACAAAAATGAGTGAAATTAAGGGACATAACCCATGTTCAGAGTGAATTTTAAGAGGTAGCATCATCTTCTTCACCTTCCTCTCCTTCTGCGACAGTCATTGTCCCCTCATCAGCTACCGCAACCTCTGCCTCCACCCTTAACCTGGATTTTTTTTCCATGGCAGCCCTGATCTCAGCCACACATTGGTCATGCTCAGCATCACCCAACTTTCAAGACATGATTTGCTCTTTAGACTCCGAGAAATTTTTTATGACCCTATGCCTCAGCTCTTGGTAGCCGCAGAGGTATGCTCTATTGTTGATCAGTAAGAAGTCTTTGGAGCCCTTATATGACTCCATAGTGCTATCAATGTATAATTGGAGGATCACGGCATGATCTTTATCCTTTATCTTATTGGGTGCAGCATGGTCCTCCTCTATTTTCTTAATAGTTGCGGCATGAGCTTCCTCTATCTTCTTTATCTCCGCAGTATGAGCCTTTTCATCATTAAAAACCTTGATATCCAATGCCTCATACTTCTTTTATAGTAGTCCAAGATTGCTATTAGAAATTTCTATAAATTGAGCAGCAGCCGCAGTCTAAGCTTGGGAAGCCCTGAGAGTCTTCGTGGCCTGGTTGAAGTTCTGCTCAGCATCATCTTTTGCCTTTTCTGTAGCCTCAGCCTTAGCATCGGCATCCATCTTATATGCTTCTAGGGATGCAGCAGATAATTTCTTTCCAGCTTCAAAGGAATCATCCCTTGCCTTCACCAAATCAGTATTATGAATGATGTTCGTGGCCTCCTTCAGTCTATAGGAGGCTTCGTACTTCCTCTTCTGTGAAATCATCATGTTCATAACCTGTAAAAATATTAAAAGTTAGAAGTAAAATATGAAATATGAAAAAAGTTGAGAAGGTACTCGCACTTGCCCTCAACAGACTGTGGAGACCATAATCCTCCAAGTCTTAGTGGTCTTCATCCATGAGTCGATCAAGGTTCGTAGCATCTGGTACTCTCTTCATCCTGCGAATAGCCCTCGCAGTAATGTCCCAAGAAGATTCAGGGTTGAGCTGCCTAAGATGGGGTCGAGTACCACCATCAAGACCAACATTATCACGGCACTGAGGAGGTGCCAAGTTGGCATTAATAGCAACAATTGTTAGAGGAGGTGATTTATAATGGATTAGAGAACTGTCGCGACATTCAATCTGCTCAGACATTGACATTAACCTTGTCGCGGCCAAATTAGCCCCAATATCATCATCAAAAGTACCCTCAGGCCACTCTTGAGGGGACCACTCCTCAACTTGGAGTAAGGGAGAGATAGGAGTAGTTTGCTTCGCATTCTGATTTGGGGCGCGACAGGCTCAACTTGGCCACTAGGGACGACTATGGTAGGAGATTTGGACTTTATCCTCTTCCTCTTCCTTTGCCTCACTGTGTTATTGACGAAAGTTGTGTACTCATCCATTTCTTCCAGTTGGGCAGCCAAAAGCTCCCTATTAACTTTCTCACCTGAAAGAATAAATGCAGCAATAAAAATAACAGTTTATAAATAGATGCCGCAGTATTAATTAGAGATTGGATTATTACCTTCTGTGGCCATCTCTTTGGGAATAGATTTATTTGTGAAATAGCATGCTTCAAAAATAGAAGTTGGGTTGACAAGTGTGATGAACTTCTTCTGCTCAGCGGGAACTACTACGGCCCTACCAACTCTCTTTTCTTATCGCTCACTCAAGTGCAAAGGTTAGTACAAAAGCAAAATGTGATGAATAATATGCAACTATAAATTAGGGACGCGACAATAATTCAAAAATTACCAAGTTTGGAGGGACATCCACACTACCGCGATATCCTAAAAGTTCTATCTCTCTCTCAGTCTCTTGGGGGTGGATCTCCCACCCTTCTCCAGAAATGTAAAAATATTTTCCCTTCCAGTTCTTTACACTGGTAGGCCTTCTAGAATAAAGGGTTTCATCTCTACCGTGGACTGAAAAGTAATAATACCCAGTAAATTTTACGAAGTTTTCCTTTTGGCGGTAGAAGTAGAAAAACTCTGCGGGAGTAATGTCTCTCCCAATTTTTTTTCCACGGCACAATAGATGCAAGAATGGCCCTCTAGCCATTGGGATCTAATTGGGTTGGGGCTAACTTCATTTTCTGGAAGATCCTTCTAACTGGAACAGGGACAGGTAGTCGCAGCCCATAAATGAAAGCGTGGAGGGGGAAGCAGACCCCATTATCGGTAAGCGTCGTGCATGGCCTCTATTCTGCGACAGGTGCTGAGCACATTAAATCCTTAGGAAACTCAAAGGCCTTGAATACCTTATCAACCCATTCTTGGGTCATAGTGCTGCGAACACCAAGTGCAGCAGAAGGTCTCTCAACTCTCCCAGATGTGCTAGTAGGTATATTCCTACCTTGAGGGGGACCCCCTACCGTGGAATTCTCATCTATGTTCCTTGGTTGGATGCTAGAATTGGCCCCTTCCACCATGGCCGCAGAGTCTGGGTTTGAAACTAAATCTAGTACCACATAGTTAGGGAAATCGTTTAGTTGGAAAGATCCAATTTTTGAGAGGCTTTTGGAACAAACATTTTGGAAGGAAGTTCGGGAGGAGAGGCTCCAGAATATTTGTTCCAAAAGCCTCTCAAAAATTCATCTGGGTCAAAGTCCATATGGCTGCAGCAGTACCTGAAAAGCAGAGAGTTCGCAGTTAGGTGCCGTATCCATTATGGTCCTAAGGCATCTCATAGGCTGCAGCAGGTGTAATGATATATCAAGATTGATGATGAACAAGAAATGTTAGTCCAAATTGTCTAAGTATACCAAGTGTTGGGTTCTAAAGCCCTAGAAGTTAATTGTCGTCGTGGCATATTATTTTTGGGGAAAGATGTGTTATCTTCTTACATGCCGTAGTCATTAAACTATGGGATAAATGTCTTGGACTCTAATCAGAAAACCTAATGAAAAAAGAATACTCTATCAAACAAGAGTTGTTGCAGGCCGCAGTCAAATATTTACGTGCCGCACACTTTATTTGATACATGTCGTAGCCTTTACTTACTACTGGTCGTTGATGTTTATTAAACCAATTGAAGGTTATATTGACTCAGGACAACCCTAATTTTCTAAGGGATCTTATCACGTCGTGGCCACATACTCAAATAGGTTAGTACTCAATTTGGGTTAATTCAAAGATTAAAAGCCCTAGAATGTGAAAGGTCCCTTTTAAGAACATCAAGAACAGAAAAACATTTCATTGGTTTGTTTATATTCTGTCTCTAATTCCACTATCCTAAAGATCAAAGCCTAGCCAACAACATGTTCCCATAGGTCAACAATGGAAGATTAAGAGACTTCATTCATTGGCTTAACAATTATAGATTTATTTTAGCAATTCAAGATTGATTCAATTTTAAATCATTCATCGACTACAACCCAAGCAGTCACATAAATTTTTAATGAGTTCATTTCTTCATGAAGTTAGCTGATACAGATTCAGATGAGGGATAAATGTGATTGCACTAGTTATTTTGCGAGATATGAGTTCAAATATACCATCTAATAAGTAGAAAATCGAAGCATAGACATAAAAAGTGTGAAAAATGTTGGGTAAAGTACCTGGAAATGAAGAAACCACCAATGCTCAGCCTCGAACCACCTTCAACCGCCTTAGAACCACCACTCGTAGCTGCTAGAAATTGCCAAAAAATGTAAGGAGATAAACGGGCAGGAATTCGCTCTCGTACGCTCTCAAAGATTTGGGAAACGTAATGAAGTCCACGGCCGATTCTATTTATATAAGAGGGTGCGGGAAGATGAAGCGTAACCTTTGAAATACCGCATCATCTTTAAAAGACTTGATCACTCAGCCGCAACCCCAATCGCAATCTCTTGGCACTACAACTTGGGGGCTTATTGATATGACAGATATAGTACCTTTTCGCGAGACGTATACAATGGGCAAGTGATGAAGACTTAATGCCGCAGCCTATGACTTATAGTCTACGGCCTTATCCATATCTGCCTCACTTGCAACTGCCTCAACGTCTCTCATGCACAGGGTGAGGAACCTTCATGCTACAGGGCGCGGCCCTACTGATATAGGGCGTGACCCAACTTACTATAGGGTGCGGCCCTAGTCTTATCATACTAACTGGTCGCACCCCCTTCACCCACCAGCAATAAAACATCACCTATATATAGAGGTCAACACCTCGGGATAGGGGATCGGGATTCATTTTCCTACATCAGTGTCAAGCTTAGTGTTGATTACTCTCTCTACGCCACTGAGCACAACTTGGGGGCTACTTTTCGACATTGTATCCTTCTCTATGGTACACCAAAATCCTCATTACTATCATGTATTCTCCTATATTCTCATACGTGTATGCCACTTTAGGCTTGATTATATTGTACTATGAAACGTATATAATGAGAATGGAGGAACACAGTGGACGTAGGCCTATTTTAGAGGCTGAACCATTCTATATCTTATCTTCTATCTCTCTTTACTTCCTCTATTTTCTCATTATGCACATTATGCTTGATTTGTTGGTACGAGAACGATAAGTGGATGATTTTTCATTTCATCACACAGCTTCATCTTGTATGTAGCAAGAGCATATTCCAATTTCACTCTAATGGTTAGATCTCCCAGTATAGCTAAAACACTATTTCGAAATTTACTCTTCTTGGGAATTTAGATTTCTCTCCCTTTCCTATAATTTCATTATGTTATCTTTCAGTGTCTGAATGATGAAAATCAGTCACTTATTTATAAGCAGAGACAGGACCTAAATTTTCAACTGTCACTTAATATCAATCGTCCATCAAGGTAGATTCCCAAGAGTCCTTTTGACTCTTGGTATTTGGAGTACTCTTTCATTAACCAAAGTGACTCTTAGTATTAATATAATTATGGAGCTCATAATGGATAATTATTTAAAATAATTCTAATAATCTCCCACTTGATCCACAATTATCATAAAGTGTGCAATAACCTTTAAGTCATCCTTGAATGGTTTTTCATAAACACCTTAATCAAACAAATCATTAATGCGAGTTATGGTGCTCACATACTTAACTTAAATGTAATTCAATGAGATCTCGTAGTCCAGTAAGTTTACTTCTTATGATTTGTGAAAACAAAACCAAATATTTATTTATCCTTATACCAAATTTATATTCATGTAGATACACCACATAATCATTTAGAATAGTAGACTCCATTTAGGATCTTCTTAACACTATTATTTATGATTTTATTTACATTTATCTCACAGTGACAATACCATAATTTAGTGCTTGATCATTTATTTGTTCTTTATTGTTTAAACAATCCAATAACTAAAAGAACAAGTATTGAAGAAAGTTATCGATAATGGGATAAGTACCCTACCTTCCTTTAAAATCATGAAGATTTTCAACTCCCGCTAATTTCACCATTCATAATGAATTTGACATTCGATTTTATTTAATGCAATAAGTACATGTCAATGACGATTATATGATCTATGTAGGTCCACTTTAAGGGAATTTTCTCATAATCTCCCACTTGGGCTACATAGGTCATACGTATGTTAGATATTGTAATACCTTAAAGGCATAACTCAACTATCAATATTTATAAGAGATATAACAAAATCTTGTCCATAAAAAATTATCATAAGGACTCTAGATTTAATTTGGTACAAGGTTAAAGAGTTTCATCAATAACACTATGATTATGATGAAGGATCAAAACAATCTTTAAAAGACATATATCCAAACTTTATTCTATACAAAAAATCAAAGGAATACCATAACCTTTGAGAATGACTGAAAGATGCTTTAAAAAATATCCCTCACAATCAAGTCTAAACAAATATTTTTCAAGAAAATTGGAAGCATTGAGAGTTTATGAAAAACAAATGTCTTGATTCCTTCGGATTAAAAGAGAATGAATTTTATTTGAATTTCTAGTTTATTTTGTAAACAATCCATGCATAAAAAGTAAATACTTTCTGTAATACAGTGATTTTAACTTGCAAACTCTACTAAGATGAAAACTCGTTTCAAACCATAAAAGATACATATTATCTCTATCATTATCAGTTCGAGTGTCTCCACACAATATTGATCATCAATAGTAGGCCAAAAAAAATCCAACATGGTAATTGAGAGACACAAAATCATATCATAACATGTTAAAGATATGAGATAAATTGTGCACTACATTAATGTTTTGATTTGACAACACATACATTAGTATCCCTTTGATACCTAATGTGTATTTTTTTTCCTCATTTGTAACCATTGATTAAAGATTATATGATGCTTGTAGATACTTGAGTATTAAATATACATGATATATACTGGAATAATATATATGATATATAGAGTACATTCAATCAGTCAAAATCAACTCAAGGAACAATCTTGTTTGATGATTAAACTCAATATACTCCACAATTATAAGCATCACATGCTACTATTGCTATCATCTTTACATTTAATATTCACGCTCATTATAGTTGGGTCACTGTGGTGACTACCAAAATATTTCATAATATGAATATTACATTAAGTAAAGATTTAAATACACAAGTCAATAAATTTTCCACTTATGTTCATTAAATATCACATGAGCAATTGTAAGGACATATTTTTAGTCCGTTATCAATTTAGTATGTCATATACCGCTACACCGTCGAAGATCTTTCAAGAACATTCAAGCATCAAAGACGGATCCGAATATCAAGGTTCTTCATCAAAAAGACTCCGCGAAGTTTATTTTGGTAAGGTTTTGTTTTAAATACCTTAACTTTCCACTTAGAGCTTTTGGGATATTTTTACAAAATATTTTCTAAGTGTTGGAGCGGACTTTTTTGTCAAAATTTTAGAATGAGTGTTTTTTCTAAGTATTCGGGCGGACATTAAAATATTAATTTTTTGATGCAACAGTTGTTCAAACGACATATGTACATCATTCGAACGACATGAAAGTGTCGTGCGATGTCGTTCAAACGACATATGTCCTTCGTTCGCGAGAGATCCTTATCTCGTTCGAACGAGCTCGTTTTTCAAGTCAGTGCGATTTTGTATAAATACTCATTAAATGGTTTCGTTTTCATTAAGAAGTCTCAGCGTTTTACAGAACAAAAAAACTGCGAAAGCAGAATTATTTTGGCTTCTTCCTTTTAGGGTTGAATCCCTTTTTTGTTTTCAATTCACAAAACTCCCATATGCTTTAGTGAATTATTTTGGTATTCGATAACAATACTTTGCTTTTGTTCAACCTCTGTGGAGAAGGAATCTTCATATTTGATCGGTGGATACCGAGCATAGTCACTCTGCGTGTGGACGAGCCGAAGATGACGAATCGACACCTGGAGGGTATTTCGCTGTCTCTCGTATTTTTAAAGGTTTGCTGAAGGCACCGTGCATTACACACTTGTGGGCGATTATCAGGTTGTATGTAAGTCAAAGGTCTTGTGAATTCTTCAAAGTGTTATAAAAGGTTTTACCCGAAAGGGTTTTTTTCGTGAATCGGTCATCTTTATTTTTCATGCATGGTTTGAATTATTTATGACATTTAGATGCATGTTTAGGGGATGAATTAAGTTTGTTTCTAAATAGACTCTAATTAAATAAGGTTTAATTGGAAACTTGCGAATTAATTCAAATCAATATCACACACCGCATTTATTTTAGTTTTACAAATTGGTATCAAAGTGCTAATTTATCGCGTATTCCTATTTTTCGCAAAATTTGTGTGATGTTGATTTTTTTTAAATCAATTTTGTGAAAAATCGCATTTTTTCCTATGGATCACTTATATAATCAGATGCCTATTTTTTACGGGTCTTATTATGCCTATTGGAAAGCTAGCATGAAATCTAGTTTAAAATCCATTGACGAGCGCGTTTGGTTTCTTTGCAAAAATGGGTGGACTCCTCCCACGATCATCGTTGAAAATATCACTTCTTTAAAACCCGTGTCGGCCTGGACTGAAGATGATTTTAAAATGTCTAAATTTAATTCACGTGGTTTGAGTGCTATTTCTGGAGCCATCACTCCCGATGAGTTCTGCCAAATTATGACGTGCACCACGTCTAAAGAGGCATGGGAAATTTTGAAATTGACACATGAGGGTACGAACGCGGTTAAAGAATCAAAATTACAAAATTTGGCCACCCAATTTGAGACTATCACCATGTCTGAGTCTAAATGCTTCGATGGTTTTTATGCACATTTGTCGGACATTATTAACACCAGTTTTAATTTGGGTGAGGTTATTGATAACACGCGTGTTGTTAAAAAGATTTTGAGATCTCTCCCAAAATGCTTTATTCCTAAAGTCATTGTTTTGAACTCTTTGGGAAATTTGAAATCCCTTAAGTTGGAAGAACTTCTAGGAGACCTTCAAACTTATGATATAGACATGTTTCCCCAAACCATTAAGGCTAAGTATAAAGATGTTACTTTAAAGACTCATTTTAAGAAAAAGAAAGAAAAATTTTGTGAGTCTGATTCTGTGGGTGAGTTTGATTTTGATGATGTGACCATGCTTGTGAAAATTGTTAAAAAGTTTCTCAAAAATAAAAAGGAAAATTCTTCCAATAAAAAGAGATCCTTTGAGTCAAACAAAAAGAAAGTAGAGGCCAAAGATAGTGATAAGGAGGATGAGATCAGGTGCTTTGAGTGTGAGGGAAAAGGGCACATAGCTAAAGAGTGTCATACTAGAATAAGGAGAAAGGGCAAAGAGACAGCTATGTCCACCACACTTAATGATAGTAAGGGTGATGAGGTATATGAGTCCGATAAAGGTTTAGTACATGGGATGTGTGTAGCGTTTTCGAGTCGCGTGAGCACACCCACTTTGTCTCACGGTGATAGAGGTTATGAGAGCACCAGTGATGACTCGAGTGGAAATGAGAGTGAATTTGATAGTGGAGATGAAAGTGAGCTCCAAAAATCCTTTAGAGATTTTTACACCGAGATCTTGAAAATAAAGAAGTATAATAGAGATTTAGCTCGTCGGGTTTTAGATTTGGAGAGAGGGAAGGAGGTTTTAAGAAATGAGAAGTCTGTTTTGACCAACACGTTGTCTAGTCTAACGACACGTGTATCCCAACTTGAGAGTGATCTTGAACATGCCAGGGAGGTCAAAGTCAATTTTAAGAACGCACCTAAGAAGGTTGAAACGGTGGTTCTTAAGGGTAAAGGTGAGAAGTTAGGAATAAGTCATGACAGTGCTTCTACTTCCCAATTAGCACCCGATCCAGTTCCCACTTTAGTGTTAGATTCATGTGAGTCTCACCTTAACCCACCTAGGCGTCCCATTCCTATTAGGAGAGCGCATCCTAGAGTTTTTGAGAAAGGTGTTCCTAGGCCAATATATATTTGTTCCCATTGCAAAAGGAGAGGACACCTTAGGGAATTTTGTTTTAAGTTGGGTTATGTGTCACGTTTTGCTACTACACGTGTTTCTACCACATATACACCCACACATGATACTTTACATGCTCTTGGATACTACATGAGAGAGTTTTCACATCTAGGTGAGCAAGTTAAGTTTTTAGTCAAAACTTCACAAAATTTGATGGAGGTTCTTCATAAGTTGGCACCACCTTTGGAAAACCCCTCTGCACCTAACGATTGAGGTTTGACTTGTTTACTATCATAGGATGTTTTTCATATTGACATTATTTGCCTATTGCTAGTATGTATCATGTTTGTATAAATTTTTGCTTTTGAAAAATACAAAAAGATTTTATTTTAATAAAAAAAATTTAAAAATCTAAAAAGATTTTTGTATTTTGTTTGCCTATTTTATGGATGGACACTTAGGATGACCGAGTCACAACATCATTCCATTTTTCATATGACTATTCGATAGTGTTTTGAGACAATAGGTCAATTCATCCATGTGCTTTATAATGTTTGGAGTCATTAAGATGTAATTAAGTGTTTCTTCCCACATGTTTGACTCGTGATTTCCTTTACTGCACACATCCACGGATTTGTTTGATTATTGTGCTTATATTATCACATGTTGGTTGGGTGTTTTCACTTCAATCTTGTCCTTAAAACGAACCAAGCGCGATAAAACTTGATAAGAAATTTGTGCATGTAAGAGCCGTTTGTGAGTTTGTGTGCTTTGTTTGAAAACGGTGAAGGGCTACGAAAGATTTTCATTTATCCTTTACGATTAAGCCGCCGTTTAAATTGGACCTAAAAAATTAAGGAATTTTATTATTCGGGGTCCAAAGAGGTTTAAAAGAGCCCAAAAAATATAAAGGCAATAAAAAGAAATTCATGCCAAGAAGGGGCCAATTAGGTTTTTGCACCAATTCTCCAAAGTTTGAGAATTTAGTTTATACACCTCTAAAAGAAAATATATATGAGGGAGTTTGGATGGAAAATTAAAACGGTTTGAACATCCTTGAAAATCTTGAAAAGCGTTAAATAGTTTTGGACGTTATTGGTGTGGAAATCACTTTGACTTTGATTTGTTGATTTGCATAAGACGATGTCATCTGAATTCAAAAAAATTTACACCTAAGGATACTTTTAATGTTCATTCGTTAGGAGTACACATATGCATCATGCACATATGATTGATTGAGTTGATTTACCTATCGAATGTGTTCACACCCATACATTCCATTTCCATGACTTGGTTGTTTGAGTTTAAAATCCATGGTGTGATTTTTGGTATCTTATTTTTGTACGAAAAATTTGAAAAATAAAAAATATTTTGTGAATGCTTTTGAGATACTCCTTTGCATGCGCATTGATTGATTCATATTTGCTATGCAATTTTATCGTGACACTCCATGTTTTGATTGTTTCTTCTTATCTGTCTATTTTGGGACATCATAAAAAGGGGAGAAAGAATTATCATGTTATGGGGGAGTTTTTGCATTATGAAGAGATTTGATTATATTGATTGATTTACTCTTATATCATTTCAAACTCCATGCGTCATGAAAGTATTTTTCTTTATCTCATGTTTGTAGGTACAAAGATTCAAGATCATTATGTTGCACACCCTGATGAGAGAAGCTTTGAGAATTGACAAAGATGTTTGAAGAACATTTTGAGATCTTGCAAATTTATTCAATGGGAGGGTATATTTGTATAGGCATTTTGGTTTTTGATAATTCGGATATTTTTATGTATGTACCGGCATAGACATAGTGGGAGATTTGTAAGGACATATTTTTATAAGTCCGTTATCAATTTAGTATGTCATATATCGCTACACCGTCGAACAGCTTTCAAGAACATTCAAGCATCAAAGACGGATCCGAATATCAAGGTTCTTCATCAAAAAGACTCTGCGAAGTTTACTTTAGTAAGGTTTTGTTTTAAATACCTTAACTTTCCACTCAGAGCTTTTGGGATATTTTTACAAAATATTTTCTAAGTGTTGGAGCGGACTTTTTCGTCAAAATTTTAGAATGAGTATTTTTTCTAAGTATTCGAGCAAACATTAAAATATTAATTTTTTGACGTAGCAGTCATTCAAACGACATCTATACGTCGTTCGAACGACATGGCAATGTCGCACGATGTCGTTCAAATGACATATGTCCTTCGTTCGTGTGAGATCCTTATCTCGTTCGAATGAGCTTGTTTTTCGAGGCTACCTGATTTTGTATAAATACTCATTAAATGGTTTCATTTTCATTATGAAGTGTCAGCTTTTTATAGAACAGAAAAACTGCAAAAACATAATTCTTTTGGCTTCTTTCTTTTTGGGTTTAATCCTTTTTTTGTTTTCAATTCACAAAACTCCCATATGCTTTAGTGAATTGTTTTGGTGTTCAATAACAATACTTTGCTTTTGTTCAACCTCTGTGGAGAAGGGATCTCCATATTTGATCGGTGGATACCGAGCGTAGTCACTCTACATGTGGTCAAGCCGAAGACGACAAACCGACACCTGGAGGGTATTTCACTGTCTCTCATATCTTTGAAGGTTTGGTTAAGGCACCGTGCATTACACACTTGTGGGAGATTATCGGGTTATATGTAAGTAAAAGGTCTTGTGAATTCTTTAAAGTGTTATAAAAGGTTTTACCCGAAAGGGTTTTTTCCTGAATCGATCGTCTTTATTTTTCATGCATGGTTTGAATGATTTATGACATTTAGATGCATGTTTAGGGGCTGAATTAAGTTCGTTCCTAAATAGACTCTAATTAAATAAGTTTTAATTGGAAACTGGCGAAATAATTCAAATCGATATCACACACCGCGTTTATTTTGGTTTTACAGTAATGAATGAAATTATTCATGTTTAGGTTTCATAAACTTAATTGGTGATATCATGATGAAAGACATAATGACATTTGCATTTGATGACTATTATTGCCTTCCCAAAATATATATCACCACTTAGTTTTTGCTCAATAATTGTAATTGGACTTGTAGGCTACCGAATCCTAATAATTGAATAAATAATAATTTGTGTGCAATATCATAAATCTTAGCATTCAATATTATACATGGATCGGTAGGCAATCCAAAATATACATGATATGAATGCATCAGTCCAATATTTATCTGTTATGAAATGGAGTACTTTAACAAACACCAATCCTTATATTATATAAAATATTAGAGATAAGCATACATGTGTGAAATACCCATAATACATGAATAAATTATATAATTTTCAATTTCTTAATTTGAAATTCACGAAAAACTTGACATAATGTGAAGATCAAATTGACAAGGAGTTCGCATGAGATATTACACGAATAATAGTAAATGGAAAACATGAATCATTTACTTTCACTTTATCACTTATGTATGAGTAACAAATCATAAATATTGACCCAAATCATTCATGGTCATATTAATGCACAATACGGTTATAATCACAACTACCAAACTAGTGGCATCTGTAAATATGACTATATAACTTTGATGTCAATTATTTAATATTCACAAAAATTTCAATGTTTATTTTATTCAAATTTCAGCATGTGTTGCACTTCAATTTAACCTTATATCAAACATTAGGATAATCTAAAATGACAATAAGTATAATATCTTCACATGTAATCTCGGCCTGTATTTGGCCTTTGATTAAACTAAATGAATACCTACTTGTGAGTCTCAAAATTGCAAGTCATGGATTCAAATATGCATGCATGCAACGAAATAATAAATCTAGTATCCGCGCATATGAATTGTAGATTGTGTTTGGCATTGAATTCAACTTAATGGGAGTACTAGTATTAGAATCAACAATAATTATGATATTCTACTATGTGAATCATTGGCCTGTGTTTGGCACAAGACTCATTGAAACACAAATATCATAATATTCAACAATATGAATCATTGGTCCGTGATTGGCATGAGACTCATGAAAATATGAATATTAATAATAACATAATATTCAATAATATGAATCGTTGGCCTGTGTTTGGCACGGGACTTATTAAAACACGAATATCATAATATTCAACAATATGAATCATTAGCCTGTGTTTGACACGAGACTCATCAAAACATGAATATTAACAATAACATAATATTCAATAATATGAATCATTAGTATGTGTTTAGCACGAATATTCAACTAAAATAGGATCCTTAGACAAGGTTTTATAATAGTTCTAGATAAAACAAACATGAAACGTGGGAAAACTTATTATTTATTTTTTATTTTTTTTAAAACAAAAAAAATGAGTTAACATCATGGAACTGTAGAAAATTACTCCAAAATCTCAAAACATTCGACGGAATTCAAAAATAATTTTTCTGGAAGTCGTAAACATTATTTATGTAAAATAAATGCCCCCAAAAATATTATGCTCAAAACTTAATGTATAATTAAGGATCCAAATATAGATGCATACACGATAATCTAATATTTATAATTATAGATTAAGATACTTTAATATCTTTCCCATTTAACATCATATAAATATTAGTGTCGAAACATCAATTTATAATTACATTAGGACCTATGGACTACCAAATATAGATTATGCATAATAATCTAATTTACACAAATGTTATGGGCAAAAACACAATCATAATATGAATATTAGAACAACTATGAACAAATAAAACATCCCCCGTGGTGAAAAAATACATAATATTTGGAAAATTTGTAGTTTTTGCCAAAAACATAAATTTTGAGTTAGCACCACAAGGATGTAGAGAATTACTCCAGGATCACTCTACAATTCACGGAATTTCAAAATCAATTTTTAGGCCAGAGTTATTAGCGCTGACATTATTACCAAAAATGGCAAAACGCATTTTTAGGGGTTGAAACAAGGTCAAAACGCAAACCTCAGGTGGGGCCCATTGTATGCAATGAGTTTTTTGTATTTCGACGTTTCCAGCAGACCATGTGAGTTTCATAAAGTTTCGATCAAGTTTGACCTTTCACATTCTGACTAGTGAGTATAGGGGACAGAAGAAAAATGTCAGAAAATAAAATCCCACACAAAAAAAAAATAATTCATGTCGACTCCATTATATGCAAACAACAATAAAGGAAAATCATGAGATCTTAAACTTTAGCGATGATACCACATGTAAAACCATTTTTAATAACACCATAATATTAATCAATAATACATTAATTTGATTAAATTTTCACATACAAATGTTCTTAATAAAAGGATCTTGGATCTTCATGATTATCACATATAAGCATTATTCGGAACATAAATGGTGTTAAAATAACATATCTCCATAATTCTCACAACTAGAAATGTTGATAGAGCAGTTAATTTTAACGATGTTTGATCGGGTTGAATTTTGGAACACGACTTCATCTTCTATGTAGCAAGAACATACTCCAATTTCAACGCACTCCAATGGTTAGATCTCCCAGTATAGCCAAAATACTATTTCAAAATTTACTATTTTTTAGAATTTATATTTCTCTACCCTTCCTATAATTTCATTATGTTGTCTTTCAGTGTCTGAATGATGGAAATCAGTCACTTATTTATAGGCATGGACATGACCTAAATCTCCAAAAGTCACTAATAACAACCGTCCATCAAGGTAGATGCCCAAGAGTCCTTTTGACCCTTGATATTTGGAGTACCCTCTCATTAACCAAAGTGACTCTTAGTATTAATATAATTATGGAGAACATAATGGAGAATTATTTAAAATAATTCAAACACTCCTCATAGAAGCGTCTGGATGTCCATAACAATGACTTTTATCTCTCAACTCCAAATCCTTTTCAGGATCATTCATAGTTGAATCAATGTGGTGTCGCGAATGAGAGTTTACAATAAGCAATAAATCATTCTTCCACGGCATCATTAAATCACCAATTCTATGGTGGTTGCATTTAACAATCAAGACATATGAGAATCCCAAGCATAATTTAATACACTCCCTCTCTACTGTCAAAAGTTTTATATTGACAATGATTATTATTTGGCGATTCTCTCTACATATGAAGTCGCGGAGTGCTCAAACTATACCTTGACCCTCGGACAATTCCATCTTATGCAACTTATAGTGATCGGTGAGACTCAGTGTTGAGTCAAGGTTATGAATCTTTATAGTCTTCCTTTTTTACCAATAATCTAACTTTAATTAGTAATCTCCACACATGTTAGTGTTATCCAAAATGATTTTATAATTATGTTACAAAAATTATGAAATTAGTAATTACAAAATAATTACAGAATTAATATGCAACAAAAGAATAGTTACAGAATTAATATGCAACAAAAGAATAGTTACAGAATTAATATGCAACAACACAAAAATGATTTTATATCTTTTTAATTCCAAAATGATTTTTTGTGATTTGTTTGTTAAGAAATTATTTTCAATATTACAAAATATTGTTTTCACATTCTTGTAAGTTTTTTTTGTTGATAAGTGACTTTGTGTATGGGCGTTGTCTTCAAAAGTCAATCTCAAAATTTCCTTGAATTACTTACAAAATTTGCTAAAACAACTCGTATTGTGGTAAGTACGGGTATCAATCCAACTTTCAAGGTGAAACAATTGACGTGAACAATTGCAATTCAATTTTTTTATTAAAATATTTTTATTTTTTTTATTTTTATATATATTTAAAACAATTTCAAAGGAGAATTAACTAATTAATGCTAAAATTATGAAATGACTAATTAATGAAAAAGAATGTGTAACCGAGTGTGATAAATGTGAGAAAGTCAAGAGATGGGATTACACTGCATTATCAATTATCATAATTTCTCAATTTATTATTTTGAAATATTTTGAGATAATATTAAATCATAATCTAACTCTCATTACAATTATAAATTTAATAATATCTTTTTCAGAAAACTAATTTAAAAATATCACAGGATGAAAAATTAAGAATTATACTATTATCAAGAAAATTACTCGTTAAGATCAATTTAATAAAAATTGAATCAATTCTCTTATTTCAACACCGAATTAATATTTAATTTTAGAAAAAACCTATATCTAGTTTGATTCCCAAAATCAAACATTAATTTTTAACATTTATTTACTAACTATTCTTACATTAATTAATTTGTGATAGTTCTAAATTAATTAACCTAGAAATATAGCATTAATGAAATCAATCAATTAATTTAATATTTTACGCACTGCATCCCACGCCTTGAACAGGTTGATTAGCCAAACATATTTAAACAATCAAGTACAGTCACAATTATAGAACAATAAATTAAATAGTAGAGCAAGATATTCAATACTTAAAAGTCTCCTTTTGAATTGGTTTCTTCAATCGCATTCACGGACATGTGTCTCAATGTCTTCACAAATCCAGCACTTGATGACACCGATAAAAAGAAAAACTAAACCTAAAAATCTATTCTAACACTAAACTAATTTTTCTTTTATTTTTTTGAATTTTTTATGTTCCTACTCTGTACATAATATACAATGACTTTCTCTCTTTTCATTTCTCCTACATGAGAATTCCCTCCTTAACCCTTTTTCTTTTATAACCCACGAAGGTGTTTTTTTTAGAGATATTAGTAGGATTTGTAAAATCACCAAGTCGAAGACTGAAAAGGTTAGGCACGTTGGATTTATTAGCAGGTGACTTGGGATAAAGGTTGTTCCTATTTTTATTGGATTTTGGGTATGGAAGTTGGATAGGTTTGGGTTTTAGGGTCCGGATATGGTGGACTTCGGTTTAAAGGTCGTAAGTTCATTGTCGGAATGGGTCGGGGGAACTTGGGTTAAGGTATTTTTTGGAAGCTGGTTGGAACAGGGGCTGCCATGGGTTTGTATTACTCCGAGTTCGAACGCTTTTGGGTCATCGGGATTTGGATTGGACCATCGTCGGGGATGTTGGCTATGCACAGGCTGGTTGTTAAAACCGAGTATGGTATAAATGGGTATCCGATTTTGGTGTTACTGGAGGAAAGAGGAGAGAGAATGAGGTGGATGGTGGTTTTGATGTTAATGGAGGAAAGATAGAAAAATTTGTAGTGAGAGGTTGAAGATGGAGGGGGGTGTTTGTGTGTGTGAGTGTGTATGGTAGGAAGAATAAGGGTGAGTGAGAGTGTTGTATTATGGTGTGGTTGAGTGTAGGATATGTGTGTGTGTTTGTACCTAAACAAACACTAATAAAAATATTTACATCTAAAAGTAAAATTTATTAAAATTAAAAACAAAAAATTAAATTCCTAATTCATTAATCAAAGACTCAAATAAAATAAAAAGAGAGAAACAAAATAAAATTAAAAATCTATTAAAACTAAAACGAAAATCCTAACTAAAATAAAATAAAATAAAGACTAAAGACTAAAGACTAAAAACTAAAAATCAAAATAAAATAAAATAAAACTACCCTAAATAAAAAGATTTATAAAAATCACAAATAAATCCTACAAATTTTAAATAAATCTAAAATAAATCCCTAAAAAATAAAACGACTCAAATAAAAATCTAAAAAAATAATAAAAATACAAACTCAACACACACAGGGTTCGATGTGGTCTTAGGTTTGGTCTAGGGTAGGCTAGGTTTATGGGATTGGGTTTGGGTTTGGGGCATCGAAACTGATCGGGCAAGCTCAAATAGACTTCTGACTTCGCGATCTCATTTGATTTCTTCGATGCATGCTTTTAACCGTTATTTTATCGCAATTCACTTTATTTAGCATTATTTGAGTCTGCGATTGACAATTGACCTAAGAAATAATAACAATACAAACTTAAGGCCATTTTTAATTCAAACGAGTGACTAAAATACTTCTATTCAGGGTATAAAATCAACACTTTTGGGTGCTTATCACACCACCCCCAAACATAGGTCCTACAGCAAAAAATAGAGAGAAAACAGAGATAAGTAACCAAAAGTGTGCCACTTTCGCAGGCACTGGCGATTGCACTTATCATGTGTAACAAGTCGTTAAACCTATAGGTTGCCCTACAGGACGAGTGGTGTCTCATGAGGGTTTGTAGTGAATGTACCCACAAAATTCTAAATTTTTATTGAAAGGCAGTTTCTTATTTTGAAGATGAAAATCTATACAATCCAACTTAAAAGGGAATCAAGGAACATCGTATTCATCTCTCAAAGTTTGAAATAAAATTACTTAATACCAAAAGCATAATCCTTCCTAAAACTCAGCATGTGTTAATGTGAAACAATCTTATGTGTCACGAAAGTAATTCTTAGATCGCCTTTATAGAATAAAAGTTTTGACTTCAATTCTCACTAGATATATCTCTTTGAATCGAACTCTCTGAGAATTGGGTAAGTGTATCTCTCTAGTGTGTGAGGATGTGAGTAAATGTAAACAAGTTCAAACGTCTCACACGTTTATAAAAAATGATGGATAAATGAAAGAAATTTGATCTCGTGAATGAATGCTAACCACTCTGTCGAGAATATCGAGTTATTCACCATATAAACTTCTCGTTTTCCCGAACGTCACCAACGGTGAAAATGGGGTTTATGTAAGGCATAAGGGGAAAATGAAAAAGATAATGTAGGGTTTTTGAGAAGAGTGAAACACATTTTGACTGACTAATGTCTTCATCTTTTGCATTTATGATCACAAGCTTTCTTTTTCTTCTTTTCTATTTTTTTTTCTCTACTCATTTTTCTATTTTTTTCTTTTTCTATTTTTTTTCTTTTTTATTGCGATACATTTTTATTTTCATAACACAAATGAAGACAATTTACATTGAAAATTTTAAACACTCTTTTTTCTCAAAATCGATGGTAATGATGGGAAATGATATATGGATGGTGTCTAGAACATATATGGATAAGGAAAACATGGGATGATAATGGGAGAAATGAATGGTAATATGAGAAAATCACTACAAGAAAAATGGTCATTTATGTCAGTCAAAAACTGACATAAATGACCATTTATGTCAGTTTTAAAAATTTTCAAAACTGACATATAAAGCCCTGACATAAATGTTCATAAAACTGACATAAATAAGTTCACATTTATCTCAATTTTTAAGAACACACATAAAAACTACTACATTCAACATGTTTTTAATCACTTTTTCATAAAAAACTGACATAAATAAAATCACATTTATGTCAGTTTTAAAAATTTTATGAGAGTTTTTTCAAAACTGACATAAATGTTAATATAAAAAATTAAAAAAAAATCATTAATCCATCAATAGACAACTATTATTTGATGTTAAATCAACCATTGCAAATAGATAATAACCAAGGTCATAAATATCACTAACTTATATACATCAAGATATTTAGAATCAAATTGATGTTAAGCTACATCATATCCAAAAACTAACTAACGTCTACTTATCTATTGATAATATCCTAAAAATAGTGATGATACATCACAATATCCAAAAACTAGCATTTCGAATTACATCATAAGAATCACAATCCAAAATAGGACGTTGTCGAACGTAATACTCGATCAAATTTGTTCTCGACGCTATCCAACCCAGAATGAGTAACCCTGCAATCAAATATAATCAACATAGTTTTTATCAAAACACAGTCATCTCAACACATTGTCATTACAACGTAACAAAATACAATTACTCGGAAATACCTAATATATATAATCCGTAATGAACTCAATGAACTCCATTTGAACTTCATTTAGCTCATTCAACGTGTAGGTCACTTTACTGGACAATCTTCTCATCTAAAAAATTGAAGATAGAATTAAATTTATTATTACGGTATATAATAGTTAATAACTAAACAATATTTTATATAATAGGACAAAAAGAGAACATTGGTAGCATACCTTTATTTCAAAAGGTATGGAAGGATCCTCCATGAAGTACTTCATGAACTTCAACACAAAATATCCGCAATAAAGAGTACCATTTCCTTGTGTAGAAGGGTGTTATAAACAGAAAAAAAAGCAAAATAAAATAAATATGCTTTTTTATTAAATAACATCCGAGAGGTACCCGCGAGGTCACCCAGAAGTCCAAAAGCCACCGCAAGTGTCAGCACCGCGGCGAGTTCCTACGCCACCGCAAGGGTCAGCGCTACCTCAGGCGTCAACGCCACTTCGGGCGTCGGCGCCACTTCAAGCGTCGGCGCCACGCAACAAGGGTCGGCGCCGCCTCACATGTCAGCGCCGGTTCAAGCATCAGCGTTACCTCAGGCGTCAACGCCACTTCGAGCGTCGGAGCCACTTCAGGCGTCAGCGCCACTTCGAGCGTCGGCGCCACTTCGAGCGTCGGCGCCACAACAAGGGTCGGCGCCACTTCGAGCGTCGGCGCCGCAACAAGGGTCGGCGCCGCCTCACCTGTCAGCGCGGATTAAAGCCTCAGCGCTACCTCAGGCGTCAGCGCCACTTCGAGCGTCGGCGCCGCAACAAGGGTCAGCGCCGCCTCACCTGTCAGCGCGGATTCAAGCCTCAGCGCTACCTCAGGCGTCAGTGCCACTTCGAGCGTCGGCGCCACTTCGAGCGTCGGCGCCATAACAAGGGTCGGCGCCACGTCGAGCGTCGGCGCCGCAACAAGGGTCGGCGCCGCCTCACCTGTCAGCGCGGATTCAAGCCTCAGCGCTACCTCAGGCGTCAGCGCCACTTCGAGCGTCGGTGCCATTTCGAGCATCGGCGCCGGGATAAGGGTCGGCGCCGCCTCACGCGTCAGCGCCACTTCGAGCATCGGCGCCGCAACAAGGGTCGGCGCCAACTCACATGTCAGCGACGATTCAAGCATCAGCGCTACCTCGGACGTCAGCACCACTTCAAGCGTCAACGCCACTTCGAGCGTCGGCGCCGCCTCACAGCATCAGCGCCACTCCGAGCAACGGCGCCAGGATAAGGGTCGGCCCCGCTTCAAGCGTCAGCGCCACTGCAGGTGTCACTGCAGAAATGTTATTCGAGAAGTGCTGCTACAGGAGTTTTCATCATGAAACAGCAAGCTCTAAATGAACAACAGCACTAACACTTTACTTTCTTGCACAGGTTGCCTAGTCGAGCAAGCAGGGCTCGAACAGGCGCGTCGGGACCTCCTGGGAGTTTTGACTTGGCGGCTGAGGGATAAGGTATGTTGAGCAAGCTCAACCACTTAGCACTATAGGATTGAGAGAATACTAGTAGGAAGACCCAGAAGCCACTCGAGGCTACGCACACTACACACTTAGTCATAAATGAAGTGAGTGGCCAAAGAGTTGGATACTCACAAGAAATAAACTCTTTACAAGAAAAATGACTTTTCCAGAAGAGGGGGTCCTCGAGGTCTCTCTCAAGAAAAATAACACTTTTAGAGGGAGTGAGGCCTTAAGGTCCCCTCTCTCAAAGATTTGTAAAATTGCACCACAAGTTACCGTTTCAAAAGATAACTACCAAATCTGCTATTTTGTCTCCATTAGGGGACATATGTGCTTTTTGAGTTTTGGTCGGCGCCAGGCGGCGCCTGCAAAGGGGACAGGCAGCTGCCTGCAGGTAGGAACAAATGGTACACTTCAGACATTGTTCCCCACCAACTCTCTCAATTTTGGCGCCCAAAATCGCCAGCTCACCTCTTACGTCCATGTATAAATAGACCCCTGGGCAAGGTCAAAAGATAGACAAGAAAAATTGCACTGTTACTCTGCTAAAATATCACCAGACCTACCTAGTATTCTCTCCCTGCTCATTCTCTTAGTGTTGAGTGCCTTGTTCCTTCACTCCCCACTGACAGCCATCACTCTCAGGTGTTTCCCTTGAGAAAATTGCTATTTTTGCTGTGAAAGTTCACCTTCTTGCAGGGAGTGAGTTGAAGCTTGAGTTCCATTGTTACCAGAAGGAGAAGCTTTCTTCAGAAGTTGCACCAGGAGACCTTGAAGACTTGCAGACAGTGTCCATTGGAGTGGGTCACGCCTCACCCTTTCCAGTTATTCATAGACCCCAGTCTCACTACCCTCCTACATTTGGCGACTCTGCTGGGGAGGTATTCTCATTTCCATGGACAAAGAAGGTTTCAATGTCTCCAAGCAGTTGGTTTTTGAGGACATTCCATCTGGTAATGGAGCTCACAGTGACCAGACTACTCAGGAAGAAGTGGTGGTGATCGGAGCCAAGGCGCCAGCGCCTCAGGGAGGCCAGACCAGTTCGCCGGCAGTGGCTCCAATGGCAGGTATGAACCTTATGGCAATGTTTTTTGACTTTTTAAAGCAAAACAACGTGGATCTATCAAACTTGGGTCAAGGTTGTGTGACACCTGCTGCTGCCCCTTCTGGAGGGGTAGCCACTCCTATTACGATTCCGACAGAGACGGTTCCGTCTCGGAAGGCGGCGCCGGAGCAGGTCCTGGCGCCAATAGGTTCTCCAGTTCCTAAAACCACATGTTTGGAGGAATCACCCTCCAAGGCTGTTACTATGGAAGAAGTGAGGAAGCTCCTCTCCTCCTCTCAAAGAGAGGGTTCCTACCTATACGAGGAATTACAAGACCCCTATCCACAAGAAGTAAGTGAGAAGCCATACCCTGAGGGGTATATTCCACCAAAATTTATCAAGTTTGGCGGTAGGGGGGAGAACCCTCGAGAACACGTGAAGAGGTTCGTCGAGTACCTGGGAGTACACGCTGGCGATAAGAGCCTGAGATTGAGAGAGTTCTCTAAAACTCTCACTGGGAAAGCCTATACATGGTATTCCCACTTGGCGCCTAACAGCGTCCCTAGTTGGGAAGAGATGCACAGGCAGTTTCTCCAGAAGTTTTTTGTAGCGGAGGATGAATTTACACTGAGGCACCTGGCGCAAGAGGTCCAGAAGCCAGGAGAGGAATTGATGCACTACATCAAGCGATTTCGCGAGAGGGCCTTAGATGTTCACGAGGACGTGGCGGAGGCCAGGTTGCTACAAATATGTGTGGAAGGACTCTCGGAAGAGTACAAGCTGCATTTGATCAACGAAACTAGAGATGGGACTTTCAGAGAATTCACCAGGGCTGCCAGCAACATCGCTATGATAATCAAACCGAGAACCCCGGGTTGGAGGACACAAGTTCCACCGACTCCCGGGAGGTTTCAAGTTACGAGGAGGCAGGCGGTTAACTATGTGGACGGGAGTAACAAAGGGAAGAAGGGAGGTCCCGGGGCCAGGACTGACAGTCCCGGCAACAAGAGAAAGTTCGGGGAGGATGTCCCGCCGCCACTACCGTGCAGCGTAGCGGAGGCCATGGATTGTTACCGCACCCTGGTGTGAGAAGGCGTAACAGTACCCCCCAACCTAAAAGTAGAGACCCCCACTGCAGCTGACAAGGCCAACCCGAAGTACTGCGAATTGCACCAACGAGTGCAGCACTCTACCAAAGATTGTTACTACTTGAGAAGGATCATTGGTGAGCAGATGGCCAGAGGTACCTTGCAGATACCCCCCATGGACGTTAACGAGAACCCCCTCCCTACGCATCATTTTGGAACTGCCAACATGGTAGTTGCCTATGACAAAGAAGCTACGAGAAGTCTTGCGAAACGGGAGGACGGCGAGCAGTTATGCGAGGAGTTAGAAAATCTGTCACTAAGCAGACTTCAGCTGGAAAGAAAGCAAGAGGAGTGGTTCTTCACTCTGGAGTATGAAAGTGGGAGCGGGGAAGCTGAGGAAGTCGGTCTCTCAGAAGGCGAGGTAGACGTCATCCTCGCTCTAGACGAGGGAGGGACCTCTGAAGCGGAGTATGTTTGTAGTGCCCAGACGTACGAGGTAGACTTAGATTCTGAATGTGAGGCCATAGCAAGGAGCCCCAAGTTCAAGTGGTTTTTCGACCAGATAGGGGTGAAGTACGACACGAGGGTGTCCATCACGAGGAAAGTCTTGGAGGCGGTGCAGCAGCATGGAGACCCTTCGCTAAATTGGCAGGGGCCAATGGGAAGGATGATTAAGAAGTATACCTCTGAAGTGGTGTTTTCAGAAGCGGATAGGGCAGTGCCTTACTTCCACAATCGCCCGTTATACGTCATAGCCATAATTAATGGAGTCTCGTTTCCTAGGGCGTTAATGGATGGAGGAGCATCCATTAACATTATGCCCATCAGTACGTTATATGAAACGGGAATTGACCAGGAGAAGGTGGTCCCGGTACCGCTAGTAATTTCCGGATTCGACAACGCCGGAATGCAGTCAATCGGATATGTGAATGTGGGAATTAAATTGGGAAATTTCACCTCCCACATCAAATTTCATGTTATTAACGCTGACACCAGCTACCAATTACTCATTGGAAGGGTGTGGATGCACACTCATGGCGTAGTGCCTTCCACCTACCATCAGTGCGCGAAGGCAAATATTAGAGGTGCAGAGATAGTGATCAAGGCCACGCAGAGACCCTTCGCAGTTGAGGAGGCCCACCTGGTAGATGCCGCCTTTTACACCGAGTTGGACGAGGAAAGAAAGGTCTCTACGAGAAAACTAGCAGGAAGCGAGATAGCTGAGGGAAGGGTCCCGCAGAAAAAATCCGTTCATGATCGTCTAGGGGAAAGAATAATTCCCCACATAGAAAAAGGCAAGAGGAAGGTAGAGGAGGTAGCTAGGCCTCCTCGAACTTGCAAGAAAGTGGTTTTGCCCAATGGAAAAGTCATTTACAGTTTATAACGGTCTGTGCGGGCGATGTTCTGGGACGAGAGCATCGACCCGGCGCCCGAGTGTTTTATTGTTGATGAATCCCATATTGTTGAGCATGTGGAAGAACCAGAAGAGGCGCCGGAGTGCATGCAAGACGGACCCAGAGAGCAGCTGCAGGAGTTAGAGGAAATCAAGTTGGGGTCAGAAGAGGGCGAGAATAGACCCATCCTAATTTCCAAGTGCCTGGAACCGAAGCAGAAGGAAGAGCTCATTGAGCTACTTAAGGAGTTCACTGATGTATTTGCTTGGAAGTACACAGAGATGCCAGGAATAGACGCAGAAGTGAGCTCTCATAGATTGAACATCCTTCCCAACGCCCTTCCGGTAAGGCAAGCCACACGCACATATAAAGCAGACCTTGATTTAAAAATAAAGGCTGAGGTGGAGAAATTGTTAGCGGCAGGGTTCATCAAGCCTATTCAGCACCCCATATGGCTGTCCAGCATAGTGCCAGTGGCAAAGAAAGACAAGACCCAAATCAGAATCTGTGTAGACTTTCGCGACTTGAATAGGGCGTGTCCTAAGGATGAATTCCCACTACCCAGCATAGACAACTTAGTGGATTCCACCGCGGGACATGAGATGTATAGCTTCATGGACGGGTATGTTGGATATAACCAGATTAAGATGGACCCCGCCGACGCAGAGAAGACTGCCTTCCGCACGCCGTTAGGGAACTTTCACTATACGGTCATGCCCTTCGGATTGAAGAACGCTGGGGCCACATACCAGCGGACCATGATGGCAATCTTTCACGACTTATTTCATGACATACTAGAATTCTATGTGGATGATTTAGTGGTGAAGTCTAGGAAAGAAAGCAAGCACATTCAAGATCTCAGGAGAGTATTCGAGAGGTGTCGTCGGTATAAGATGAGAATGAACCCCTCAAAGTGTGCCTTTGAGGTTACTGCAGGGAAATTTTTAGGTTTTGTGGTAAATAGACAAGGAGTGCAAGTGGATGCAGAGAAGATGAAAGCCATTGTGATGATGCCACCGCCCAAGAGTCAGAGACAACTTAAGAGCTTCCTGGGAAAGGTATCCTACCTGAGGAGGTTTATACCTGCGTTGGCAGAAGTAACTCATCCGTTCGCGCCTCTACTAAAAGACAAAGCCAAGTGGGTTTGGGGAGAGAGGCAAGAGAGTGCGTTCAAAAAGATTAAAGAAATCCTAGCCTCTCCGTCCACGATGATTCCCCCCGAAGCCGGAGCGCCACTGCTGCTCTACCTCACTTCTACAGAGAGGTCGATAGGGGCCCTCTTGGCGCAAGAGAAGGAAGGAATGGAAAAGACGGTTTACTACCTATCAAGAGTAATATCCGGGACAGAATCGAGATACACCAGCGTTGAGAGGCACTGCCTGGCGCTGGTATTTGTAGCCCAGAAGTTGAGACACTACCTTTTAGCCTTCACCATTCACATAATCACTAAGTGTGATCCCATCAAGTACCTCCTCGCGCGGACTATACTCGTGGGACGAGCAGCAAGGTGGTTTTTGATCTTGTCAGAGTATGATCTAAAGTGCGTAGTGCCTAAAGCCATCAAGAGCCAGGCGGTAGCAGATCTGCTGGCCCACTTCCCGAGTGGGGTTTTCGAACCACCTAGTGAAGAGCTACCCGGAGAAAGTTTCCAAGCATGCATGGCGGAGGAGGTGAAGAAGTGGTTTATGGAATTTGATGGTTCTAGTGCACAAGGAACAGGTGGGGCTGGCGTCATACTGTCAAATGGGAAGGAGAAGATTACCCTCTCTTTCAAGTTAGATTTTAAATGCTCAAATAATGAAGCTGAGTACGAAGACCTCATTCTAGGGATGTTGGAAGCGCTCAGAAGAGGGATCAGGGTATTGTGTATACGAGGAGACTCCAATCTGGTAGTAAGGCAGGTCAATGGAGAGTTTTCCCTTAAACATGCCAACTTAGCGCCATACAGACACATCATCCAACGACTGCTGAGACAATTCTTGGAAGTAACTATGGAGAGGCAGGCGCGAACGATGAACAGGCACCCTGACGCGCTCGCCACCATAGCACAAAAGTTGGACATGGAGGAGTCAGAAGCAACCATCACCGTTAGGCGGAGAACAGTGCCTACTACCGTAAAGTCCCTATTCCCAAGTGACGAGCCGGAAGACTGGAGGCGTCTGGTGGAGAGGCAACTGGAAACCAGAGAAGGGGCAATGAAAATTTTGGAGTTAGCCAACTATCATGTGCTGCAGGGAACTCTCTATTTCAAGAGCCCCGGAGGGTTTCTGGCACGGTGCGTAGGGGAGCAGGAAGCCAAAGAGAGGTTAATAGAAATGCACCAGAGGCACTGTGGAGATACAGATATCCCCTTTACAGAAGACTGCAGCGAAGCGGGTATTTTTGGCCCTCCATGAGCGTAGAAGCGGCCCGCTTGCAACAAAGTTGTCTAAAGTGCCAAGCTAATTTTGATCAGCCGACGGAAGCTAACTTCGTGGAAGCCTTCGAAGATTGGAGACAGCCGTACCTAGCGTATCTGAAGAATGGGGAGCTGCCCGCCGAGAGAGCGGATGAAATCTACCTTAGAAAAAGGGTAGCACATTTCTACTTGGTCAAAGGAGAGCTGTATAGGAAAGGGTATAATGAGAAGGCGTTAAGGTGCGTAGCCAAAGAGGAAGTGGAAAAGGTGCTGAAAGAAGCTCATGAGCCCTCCCACATGGGAGGCGCCAAGCTGTATGATCAGCTGATGACGTTGGGATACTACTGGCCGACCATGGAGGCTGACTCCATTGGATACGTGAAAAAGTGTAGAGCATGCCAGGTGCACGAAAACATGGTGCACGCTCCCTCCGTCAGCCTACAAAGCTTGGCAACCCCCTATCCCTTCCACACATGGGCGTTCGACCTGGTGGGTAAGATCGCCCCAGCATCTCATGGCAAGACCTTTATCATTGTGGCTACAGAATTGTATACCAAATGGGCGGAGGCCATCCCTTTAAGGAGGGTCACTGTCCAAGTGGTAACCCAGTTTATAAAAGAGTATATCATATGTAGGTTTGGTATACCCAAAGTGATCCTAACGGATAATGGGAAGCAATTTGTATGCAAAGAGATGGCCCTCCTCACGGACAAGTATAAGATTGTGCATAGTAGCTCAACCATATCCTACCCCAAGGGCAATGGCCAAGCGGAAGCTACTAATAAGACCCTGATAAATATTCTGAAAAAGATGCTAGAAGACATGCCGGGGGCATGGGATGAGAAGCTGCCTATGGTGTTATGGGCCTATCGTACTTCGAAGAGAAAGCCAACAGGTTTCACTCCCTTCTCTCTAGTGTATGGGACCGAAGCTGTCCTACCAGTGGAACTGGCGGTACCTTCGGCCAGAATTTCTCTTAGCAATGGGCTCATTCCAGATCCTAGGCATGTGCAGCTGGAGGCACTAGATGAGCACAGGGACAAGGCGAGAGAGAATTTCAAAGTCTACACTCAGCAACTGTCCAGAGCCTATGAAAATTTGGTTAAGCCTAGGGAATTCCAGGTGGGAGATCTAGTCCTACGAGCATCAACCCACCATCTCCGTAGCATGTCGGCGTCCAAATTCAAACCTAACTGGGAAGGCCCTTTTGTTGTCAGAGGAGTGGGGAAGTCGGGCTACTGCCAGATATCAGAACCTGAGAGTGATTGCCTCCAGTCCATCAACTGCAAGTGGCTGAAGAGGTACTATGCTTAGTAGCAACTAACAAGTTTTGTTTGTATTTTGCATGTCGGCAACGGATGTCAAGGATTGCTCCTACACCAGAAAAGTTTTTTTGTTTTTTTGAAGCAATACTACACTGTAAACGATAGACAAAAGTAAAAGAAATGAAATAGCAACGTTGCTGGTCATTTTGACGTTTATTTCGCTTACTTATTTATACATACATATACGCTCCCTATTAAGCTAGAAGAGAGTAAAAAAAAAAGAGAGATCGGGAACTTTGCTCACTACACTTGGGAGGTAAGTCCATCCTAAGAGAAAATATACTGAGCAAAGTCCCCTAGACATAAATTAATATAGTTTTATGATAAAATCAGGCTTCCGGAAAGGGGAGGGGGTCACCCTCCTCCCCAACCCAGCCTCTATGACTATAAGCAGTAATATGTAGGAATACCCCCACAGACAGAGGGGCAACCCAAGAAAGTCACATGCCAACACCTCACAGTTACAAGAGGTGCATTCAAAAAAAATGTGTACAAAATGATAATACATAACTTTTCATATTAATGCAAATACCCCGCAGTATATGGGGTAGCCACCAGTAGACTAAAGGCTCACAGAAATTAGAGCAAGTCATGTAAAACAAACACCCACAGCATAAAGGGAGAACAAAAGAAAAAGAAAGTGCAGAAGAAACAAAGTGTCTCATACATGAATGATAAGTGATGTACATATAGAATTCTGAGCACTACAAAGCAAGAAGTAGCCTATCGGCTAGAAACCACAAAAAATAAATCATCGCGCGCGATGGCGCCAGCATATGACGGACCAGCCTCCCGTAGAAACTCTTCCTCCAACCGGACGGATTTAGCATCATCCTCCTCATCGCCAGACTCAAGTCTGGCAAGCTTCACCTGCAGTAGGGCGATCTGATTCCGGATCCTCGTAGCCTCAGCGTGTCGTTGCTCAACCCTGGACTGCCGGGACGTGTGAAACCTCACTATCTTCCGGAAAGGAACACTCAGGAAGGGGCGAACCCCTGCGTCAAGCCAATCCAAATGAAAATGATAGAACTGCTGTAAGTCGCGGAGAGCATCCAACAATAGCAAGATAGAAGAGCTAGTCAGCTTAGCAGGGGAGGTAGCCAAGAACTCATGAACATGGCTGGCAAGAGCCCTCAGGTTGAAGGCCGTAAGACTGTCAACCTGGAGTATACCCTGAGAAGTGAACGTCTCGGGATGGTGCTCCAAGATGAGATCCAAGAGCTGACGCTCATGTACCCTGAAGCGGCCTGGTAACTCCTCATGCCATAGCCTACTAGAAATAGTCGCAGCGTCCTCTGTTTCATCATCGCCCTCGGAGTGGCGAGATCCCGCCTCAGAGGGAAGAAAAGAAGACTCCCCACCAGAATCAGCATCACCGACTAAAGGAGTGAACTCAGAATTGTGATCTCCCTCCGCGGTTGCCCCACTACCAGTCTCCACAGTTACCGGAGTATCCTCATACACCTGGAAACAATGAGACAAGGGTGTTATAGGAATGCTTGCACAGTATACGCAAGAAGAAAAGAAAAGGGGAATAGTAAAAAGAGGGGGTATGCCAGTCTAATACCTCTCTCACAGCTGCCCCGCTGCCAGACTCCACAGTCACCGGAGTATCCTCACACACCTGGAAACAATGAGACAAGGGTGTTATAGGAATGCTTGCACAGTATACGCAAGAAGAAAAGAAAAGGGGAATAGTAAAAAGAGGGGGTATGCCAGTCTAATACCTCTCTCACAGTTGCCCCGCTGCCAGACTCCACAGTCACCGGAGTATCCTCACACACCTGGAAACAATGAGACAAGGGTGTTATAGGAATGCTTGCACAGTATACGCAAGAAGAAAAGAAAAGGGGAATAGTAAAAAGAGGGGGTATGCCAGTCTAATACCTCTCTCATAGCTGCCCCGCTGCCAGACTCCACAGTCACCGGAGTATCCTCACACACCTGGAAACAATGAGACAAGGGTGTTATAGGAATGCTTGCACAGTATACGCAAGAAGAAAAGAAAAGGGGAATAGTAAAAAGAGGGGGTATGCCAGTCTAATACCTCTCTCACAGCTGCCCCGCTGCCAGACTCCACAGTCACCGGAGTATCCTCACACACCTGGAAACAATGAGACAAGGGTGCTATAGGAATGCTTGCACAGTATACGCAAGAAGAAAAGAAAAGGGGAATAGTAAAAAGAGGGGGTATGCCAGTCTAATACCTCTCTCATAGCTGCCCCGCTGCTAGACTCCACAGTCACCAGAGTATCCTCATACACCTGGAAACAATGAGACAAGGGTGTTATGGGAATGCTTGCACAGTACACGCAAGAAGAAAGTAGGGGAAAAGTAAAAAGTGGGGGGGTATGCCAGTCTAATACCTCTCTCACAGCGGCCCCACTGCCAGCCTCCATAGTCATCAGAGTACTCTCGTGCACCTGGAAATAATGAGACAAGGGTGAAATGAGAATGCTTGCACAGTATGTGCAAGAAGGAGGAAAGTAGATACTCTTATACACGGTACCTGAACAATGCCCTCCGCAACGGTCATAGAAGGAGGAGCAGGGGCCCCCGTAGGGGCAACAACACTGATTGATGCTCCAGAAGAGGTTGCCTCAGTGACCAATACTTCCGAAGAAGCTACCTCAACCTCAGGCACCGTAGGGATAGCTACCTGAAGAGGCGCAACGACAGGACAAACCAGCCCTTGTATAGGGGCTGCTGAAACGGCAGTGGCAGGAGCCGCACTCGAAACAGCGCCAAGGGATAACTGCAACAAAGTAAAAGAGGGCTACGATAAGCACAGGCTGGACAGATAAGAAAATAGAACTAAGAAAATAAAAGAATACCTGAACCCCATCTAAGGGGGAAGCGCGAAAAAAGACGGTCGGCGCAGTAGGGGCTGTACTGATGGCCTACAAAGAATGAAAATGCGTTGTTTACTGCATGTTCGAGGAAAAGGAGATCCCATTGCTTCAACAGAAAGGACTGACCTGAAGTGTGGGCTCACTGGTGGAGGCCACGGTAAATATTGGGCCACGAGAAATCGCCTGAACCAGAGATCTACCATCCATAGATACGCGGACCCTAGGGATAGAAATTCTCCCCGAAGAGGATAAACCTGGGGCGATAACGCCGGCTAAGGGAGGAGCCCCTTCCTGAGAAGAAAATCCAAGAGCCATTAAGACTCCTGCTGAGAGGAGACAAATATTCAAAAAAATATAAGTACTACCTCAGATGAAGAGGCCTCCAGGGGCTCAGCTGCAGAAGTACCCACCGCCGAGACAAGAGAGGACGATGTGGCAACGCCCGAAGACACAGCTCTCTACGCATGATAAATGGGTAAATAAAAAGAAGGAATACAAAAGGAAATGACGCAATGAAAGTTTTGAAAATAACGAGGCATACCTGAGGAGAAGGGGAAGCCACAGGAGTGGTCCGAGTGACGGTAAAATGCACGGACGAAAGCTGCGAGGAAATGACAGTATACGCAACCAAAAGGCAGTTAGAAGATGAATAAATTACAACAGATGTTAAATGAACTAAGGAAACAGCAAACCTCTCTAAATAGGCCCCGGGAGGAAATGAGCATGAAGTTCCTCTCCCGCTGAAAGGGCGTCGGTCGTAGTGGGGGAAGAGGAGAACCACCTGCCTCGATGGAAGTGGCCTGCACAAATATAACAGAATGCTTTAAATGAAAATACATACATATATATGATGAAGGGAAGAAAGAAAATCATATGCAAAAAATATATATAGACAAGTGAAGGGAGAACGCTTACAGTAACGGGGCGCGTAGTCTGGCTATAAGGGAGATGGGTGGGGCTGACCCCCCAGGAGAACGGGAGGCCTCATCATCGCTAGAAGACTCTCTGGAGACTGATAACAAAGCATAAGTGTCAGTAGTGCTTTCTCTATGGAAACCCAGGCCGCCCATATCACCTGAAGAAGAACTATGGTCGTCATAGGAAGGGGTGCTTCCATAATCAACTAGTTCCTCTTCCAATGAAGGGGAGGGAGATGAAAGAACTCCGCGAGAACTGGTTCCACTAAGTAAAGGAGGCTGTGATATAGTACCTTCTGCAATAGGAATGGACGCGACTCGCGTCTCCTGAGAAGTAAGGCTCGGTGAGGAGTAACCTTGGTCCATCGTAGAGGAAGCAGCTATGCCAGCGCCACTTCCTTTCTTTTTCTTCGCAGCCCGGGTCCTCACAGGGGAGGAAGGAGGAGAAGCAGTGGTAGCAGGAACAAAATTGGAAACATCGGTGTCAGGATGCTTCCTTTTGCTAGTAGTAGAGGTGCCCGCCTTCCCTTTGCTTTTTGGTTGGCTTTTAGACTTCACAGGGGGAAGCTCAGTCGACGGAGGCGGAAGTGACTCGTCAAAGAGAGGTTTCACTAAAATAGGGATGGCCTGCTCCAAGGGTGGCGTAGAGGTGGTACTGAGAAACCAAGGCTCTTTCTGCGTCCGCCTGACCAAAAACTGAGCTCTGGTATATTTAATGGGGTTAGTCTCATGAGGAGGGCCAACTACACATTCTTGAATAAGACGAACCTGCTGCTGCCAAAGAAGGAACCAGGATGAAGTGAATGAAGGCTGATAATCACTGGTAGGCACATAGAGACCACCCAAACCACTGACCCTGCGGAATAACCCCTGAAGAGTAAAGCTCGCGCACGCCTCGGAGAATGCCTCAGAATGACTGCCGTAGGTAGGAAGAGGAGGAGTGTGGACACCCTGATCATAACCAAACTGTCATCTTGCCCTCTCTGAATGGTAAAATTCAGCACGGGGACCTAACTCGGTCCAAGAAGGAAGGTGACATGGTAAGAGCATCGTCATCACATTAATATGGGGACATGTGGAAACTGACCCCACTGCGGAAGGACAATAGAAGGTTCCGCCATCACCAGGGAAAGAAAGCCAGCTGAAAGTACCCCCAGGGCGCTTGGTATAAGGCCGAAACTGAAACTCCTCGATATCATCAATCAACATTCCCAAAGACTGCTTGGGAGTTTTCTTATGCCACCGAAGAAGCCTCACAGCGTCGCTATGACAAGCGTGAGCCCCTGAAGTAAAGTGGGGGAAATGCTCAAACAAAAAGGCCATCAAGAAAGGGGCGTTGACATGGTTAGCAACATCATATCAGCCGCAGGACCTCTCTACATCTATGTGTGCTCGGTCTATCCAGGTGTAAAGAGAACCCAAAGTCAGGGCAGCTATAGGTACTGGTCTACCTCGAGACAATCGCACAGCCAACCTAAAAAGAAGTTCGCGGGGACAGTCTTCAGGCTTACCTGGAAGAAGGAACCGAGTCAGGAACGTAACAAGGAAAGCGGCTAAATGTGCAGGAGAGTGAAGCTTAGGACCATCTTGGGATCTGGGCGCTGCACGAGAAGTCTCCCCCTTTGGCAATTGCTCAAAGTCTCTGAACCAATATCTTTGCCATTTGGCAAAGGAATGCTTGGAATGACCCGTTACATTTATGGCCACATATCTCGAACACTCCCCGAGAGATGACCGTAACTCCGCCACCAACTCCTGCTCTAGGGAGTCCTCGCAGTCATCAGTAAAGACCTGTTGCCCAAAGAAAGGAAGGGCGTACAACTCACATATATCTTCGAGAGTAACAGTAAATTCTCCCCAGCCCGTAACAAAGGTGTGAGACTCCATACTCCACCGGGACAATAAGAGATTGAGCGAAGAACCGTGTTTAAAGAGGGTGCAGGACTTCAGACTGCTGACGGCGGTGAAGAACCCCACCTCCCTGAGAATAACCACGTAATCAGGAACGCTCAGAACATAGTCAACCCAACTGGCCCACTCCTCTGTGGGTCCTCCGGGGGTTTTAACCTCAACGTTGGAATAGGGAAAGTCGCCTCGGTCAACTCGGATTCGGAGAATTGAATCCGGAGAAATAGTAGGAAGATCAGCAGACTCAGGTAACCCCACATGAGACCGATCGAGAACAGCACCCGAAAATTTTTCCCCAAAGTCGGAAAGTGAAGTCATGAAACTGTCAGCAGGACCAAAAAAGGGAGCACGGCGATAAATACCAAAGTCCCGGCCCTTGACGAATGTGCATATAATCCTTCCATGCCTGAGAGGAAGTTGGTGTAGCTGATGAACCACCCAGAGCCAGCGGCTCAAGAAAAGAACTCACACCAGTGGAGACTCCGAGCGAGAGACCCCCGGGGTCCCCTCTCGTAAAAAAAGAGGTGGAGGCAGAAACCCCATCATAATCATAAGAAGAGCCCCTAGGCAATGGCATGCCCCCCGTAACACCAATAGTCGTCGAGACGCCCTGGGTCACGGAATCCCTGAGGTGACAAAAGGTAGAAACACCCCCTTCCACAAATGAGAGACCCGTGGACGCGAGACCAATTCTTGAGTGGCCACAAGCTGAAATACCCATTTCAGAATCAAGCAAAGGCATCGAGGCACCCGAAGGAGAAATGCGAGCGTCAGCACTAAAACTCGTCGAGACCCCCCTTCTTCCGAACTCATCTCCAACAGACAAAGGACTCCCCGCGCCTAGCTCAACGCGCGAGGAACCACTGACGACGCCAGAAAAATCCGAGATACCCTTATCCACACCAATTGGATAAATTTCAGAAAAACTCACGGGCGCCGAGACGCTCAAGGTCGAGACACCCCCAGACACCAACGACCGAACGCGCGAGATACCCATAGAAGATACAGTATCACGCGAGGAACTCCCACAAAAATTCATCGCGGGCGAGAGACCCTCGCACGTAAAACCGGCAGACAAGGAACCTCCACGACAAGGGCGCGCGGACCCCGAGTGCGAGAGGTCCAGAACGGGGCGGGACATGTCTCGTCCGAAATCGTCAAAGTCGCGAGGACTTGAAATTGGCGAGAGACCCGTAGAGGGAATATCCGGGGGCAAAGAACTCTGAAATGAGGACCCCGAGCACGAGAGGTCTCGGCTCGAGGACATGTTGTGCTTGAACGGCGTGTTGTCGCGAAGCTTGGAAAGAAACGAGACACCCTGAGACCTAGGGTCTGTTGGCGAGAGGAGATGAGACCCTCGAAAAAATGCCTCCTCGACACATAAATCCTCTCCCCTGCCCAGATGAGGCGAGACACCCGGGGATCCAAGACCTGGGGGCGAGAGGAGACGAGACCCTCGGAGAACTGCCTCGTCGTTCGCGAGAACCCTCGCCGGCAGCAGAGTAGCGTCCAAGACACCCTTTATTATGGGGGAACTCAAACGAAATGGCGAAGGTGCCAAGGGAGGGGGCGAGGGATCCACGAGAGGCCTCGCCTCAAAATTTCCCAACTCAGAAACGATGGACGGCACATTGACGCCGAGAGGTACCCGCGGCCAAGGGTCACCGGCGATATCACCATCATCCATAGAAATGGTTGAAATAGACATTGGAGAAGACATGGAGTTTAGAGCTTTGGGTACTTTAGGGTTGTTTGCATTTGGAGAAACCTTCGTGGGTTTAGGATCCATGGATGAGAGGGTATGATAGTTGGGAAGTTTAGAGCAAAAAAAGGAGATGGATGGCTATGGGGTTTTAAAAACAAAATATCCCTCTCTCACTTTCTCTCACTACAAACCCAAAGATGCTTAAGTTTTGGTTGAAGAAGATGAAGGATCCCAAGATAAGGGGCTTATGCTTTTTGCACCAAAATGGGAAAACGTGCAGGAAGGCAAAAAAGCTGATGATCTTTTTTTCCAAATGATGGGATGACAGTTCCCACACTGACGCGTGGGTTCTCAAAAAAATTAAATACTTCGGATAAAGGGCCACAGAATTTAATGATCCTAGGATCCCTCAGAAAATATATATATATATAAATATATATACAATTGTTGAAACCAGATTTATAGCGTACAAAGTTTTTTTGGTCTACCCAACCAAAAAATCTTTGCACGAGGGGCTAATGTAGAAGGGTGTTATAAACAGAAAAAAAAGAAAAATAAAATAAATATGCTTTTTTATTAAATAACATCCGAGAGGTACCCGCGAGGTAACCCAGAAGTCCAAAAGCCACCGCAAGTGTCAGCACCGCGGCGAGTTCCTACGCCACCGCAAGGGTCAGCGCTACCTCAGGCGTCAACGCCACTTCGGGCGTCAGCGCCACTTCAAGCGTCGGCGCCATGCAACAAGGGTCAGCGCCGCCTCACATGTCAGCGCCGGTTCAAGCATCAGCGTTACCTCAGGCGTCAACGCCACTTCGAGCGTCGGCGCCACTTCAGGCGTCAGCGCCACTTCGAGCCTCGGCGCCACTTCGAGCGTCGGCGCCACAACAAGGGTCGGTGCCACTTCGAGCGTCGGCGCCGCAACAAGGGTCGGCGCCGCCTCACCTGTCAGCGCGGATTCAAGACTCAGCGCTACCTCAGGCGTCAGTGCCACTTCGAGCGTCGGCGCCGCAACAAGGGTCGGCGCCGCCTCACCTGTCAGCGCGGATTCAAGCCTCAGCGCTACCTCAGGCGTCAGCGCCACTTCGAGCGTCGGTGCCATTTCGAGCATCGGCGCCGGGATAAGGGTCGGTGCCGCCTCACGCGTCAGCGCCACTTCGAGCATCGGCGCCGACTCACATGTCAGCGACGATTCAAGCATCAGCGCTACCTCGGACGTCAGCACCACTTCAAGCGTCAACGCCACTTCGAGCGTCAGCGCCGCAACAAGGGTCGGCGTCGCCTCACAGCATCAGCGCCACTCCGAGCAACGGCGCCAGGAGAAGGGTCGGCGCCGCTTCAAGCGTCAGCGCCACTGCAGGTGTCACTGCAGAAATGTTATTCGAGAAGTGCTGCTACAGGAGTTTTCATCATGAAACAGCAGGCTCTAAATGAACAACAGCACTAACACTTTACTTTCTTGCACAGGTTGCCTAGTCGAGCAAGCAGGGCTCGAACAGGCGCGTCGGGACCTCCTGGGAGTTTTGGCTTGGCGGCTGAGGGACAAGGTATGTTGAGCAAGCTCAACCACTTAGCACTATAGGATTAAGAGAATACTAGTAGGAAGACCCAGAAGCCACTCGAGGCTACGCACACTGCACACTTAGTCATAAATGAAGTGAGTGGCCAAAGAGTTGGCTACTCACAAGAAATAAACTCTTTACAAGAAAAATGACTTTTCCAGAAGAGGGGGTCCTCGAGGTCTCTCTCAAGAAAAATAACACTTTTAGAGGGAGTGAGGCCTTAAGGTCCCCTCTCTCAAAGATTTGTAAAATTGCACCACAAGTTACCGTTTCAAAAGATAACTACCAAATCTGCTATTTTGTCTCCATTAGGGGACATATGTGCTTTTTGAGTTTTGGTCGGCGCCAGGTGGCGCCTGCAAAGGGGACAGGCAGCTGCCTGCAGGTAGGGACAAATGGTACACTTCAGATATTGTTCCCCACCAACTCTCTCAATTTTGGCGCCCAAAATCGCCAGCTCACCTCTTACGTCCATGTATAAATAGACCCCTGGGCAAGGTCAAAAGATAGACAAGAAAAATTGCACTGTTACTCTGCTAAAATATCACCAGACCTACCTAGTATTCTCTCCCTGCTCATTCTCTTAGTGTTGAGTGCCTTGTTCCTTCACTCCCCACTGACAGCCATCACTCTCAGGTGTTTCCCTTGAGAAAATTGTTATTTTTGCTGTGAAAGTTCACCTTCTTGCAGGGAGTGAGTTGAAGCTTGAGTTCCATTGTTACCAGAAGGAGAAGCTTTCTTCAGAAGTTGCACCAGGAGACCTTGAAGACTTGCAGACAGTGTCCATTGGAGTGGGTCACGCCTCACCCTTTCCAGTTATTCATAGACCCCAGTCTCGCTACCCTCCTACACCTTGCATTGGGCACTAGTCAACACAAAACATTACTAGTGAACAAATAATAAAGAGTACAAGTCTAAAATATTTTTTATACAACACAAACAAGTGTAAAAACTATAATAATTTTGGGCAGAATTTCCTCTCTTTATAGGACTATCCACCCTATTCAAAAAATATAAAATACTCCAACAACAAAACTAATAGTTCATAACAACTCATGGGCTCAATGAGAGTTATTTCATTTAAAATATGTCAGGCCAATGTGAAGAGAAAAGCTGAAATTGAATCTCCTTGTATCAATCCTATTAGAGATCCAATTTCTTATCTAGGCCTGCATTCACAAAAAATAAGATATTTGGCCAACTAAAAACTGTCAAGTGCACCTCATCCATCTAGCTGAAAATCATTGTACTCAAAAACTAAATTTCAAAATTTCAAATTCACATGGCCATGCCAACTACCTCATTCTCTATGATAGCAAAATTGAACATTCGTCTATTCCTTACAAAAAAAACTCTTGGATCTTTGATATTGTGTCATTAAAGACTAATCGATGGGCCTTTTGACAAAACCTTTAATTGAAAAGAGTCGTGGTTGCGGACCAGGGATGTTTATCAAATATATATATATATATATATATACTGTATATAGCAGTATATATATATATATAGCATATATATATATATAGCCTCATACCTGGTGTTTAGACACTGGCTCACCTGTGCATATCACAAATTCTATGCAGAGATTCATAAGCAAGAGGCAACTAAAGACCAATGAAGGAAACATCAGTGTTAGAAATGGCATGAGAGTAGCTGTCTAGGCAGTTAGAATTGTTAGGCTAGAGCTTAGACCAGGATTTCATTTTGATTTAAAAAATGTTTATTACATTCCTTCTATGAAAAGGAATTTAGTTTCAGTTGCTTGCTTAGTTAAGAAATATTTTATTTTTTCAATTGATTGTGAAGGAATAAAGATCTCTCATGGTTCCAATTATATTGGATCAGCCTCTTTTATGAATGATTATTGGTTATTAACATCTTATTACCCTAAGGAAGTTCTTTTAATTGAAAATTCAGAGACCACAGTTTGTTTGACTGGAAATAAGAGAAAGTTTAATGAGAATTTTGCCTACTTATGGCACATGAGACTTGGACATGTGTCCAAAGAGAGAATGCAATTTCTAGTTAAACAAAATGTATTGCCTACACTAGATTTCTCTAATCTCACATATTGCATAGAATGCATTAAGGGTAAATTTGTGAAAAAAAAGAAGAAAACAACAGTTAGGAGCACTGGTTTACTAAACCTAATTCACACAGATATTTGTGGACCTTTTAAAGAAACTATATCTGGCTGCAGGTATTTCGTTACCTTTATAGATGATCACTCAAGGTAATGCTCTGTGTATCTTATGACCGACAAATCCCAATCTTTAGATAAGTTCAAAATTTACATAGCAGAAGTAGAAGAAGAATTAAACGTTGAGATACAAATAGTGAGATCAGATAGGGGGAGAGTATTATGGCAAGTACACTGAGTCTGGGAAACACAAAGGGACTTTTGCTTTGTTTTTAACAAGAAAATGGTATCCAAGTCCAATATACAACCCGAGGGACACCAGAACAAAATGGTGTTGTAAAGAGGAAGAATATGACATTGCTTAATATGGTCAGAAGTATGATGTGTACATCTAGCCTACACTTGTTCTTATGGGGAGAAGCATTAGAGAATTGAAATTACTTATCAAATAGGATTCCTAGCAAAGAAGTACCTATAATTCCTTTTTGAGAATTGGAAAAATAGGAAACCAAGCTTCAATCATGCTCATGTATGGGGTTGCAAGGCAGAAGCAAGGGCTTACAATCCTAAAGAGAATAAGCTTGAGTCAAGGATTGTTTTAGGTTTCTTTATTGGGTATCCAGACCGTTCAAGAGGTTACAAATTCTATTGTCCATCCCACTCTACTAGAATCATAGAAACCAATAAGGCAGTTTTTTTCTAAATGAGATTAATTATTCTAACGAGTTTGTGAAATTGGATTCAGATTTAAAAGAAGTGCAAGAATATAATTCTTCTTCTTTTGAAAATACCATTATCAGTTATCCTCCAATACTACCAACACAAATGGATACGGTTGTAGTCCCTAAAATTAATGGTCACATTGATCATCATGAACCTCAAAATGTAGGAAATGAGGTTGTTATTGCAGATATTGCCCCTGAACGCGATAATGTAGAATAAGTGCAAGCTCAAGTGAATGCTCCTGAACCAGTTGTTGGAAGGTTACAAAGAGCTAGAAGATCCACACTAGATATAATGGAAGCTGATTTTGTCATATATCCACAGGAAGCTGATTTTGACATTGGATATATCACATACCCTATAACCTATAAGCAAGCTATGGAAGGTGAGTTCAGTGAGCATTGGGAAAAGGCTATGATTGCAGAGTTAGAGTCAATGAAGATTAATAAAGTATGGACATTGGTGTAGCCTTCTCAAACACAAAGAATTAGTAGCCAAAGGATTAAATTAGAAATAAGGGATAGACTTTAATGAGACTTTTGCTCCAGTCTATACAAAAGAATCTTTTAGAATCATCATGGCTCTTATGGCTCATTTTGATATGGAGATGCACTAAATGGAGGTCAAGATAGCTTTCCTAAATGGAGAACTTGAGGAGGAGATTTTCATGAAGCAACCCGAGGGCTTCATAGAACCAGGAAAGAGCCATCTAATATGTAAGCTCAACAGGTTAATCTATTAACTAAAACAAGCATCAAGGCAGTGGTACTTGAAGTTTGATTTAGTGGTCACTGATTTTGGTTTTGTTAAAAACCAAGTAGATGAATGTGTTTATATGAAACCAGAAGGCGGGAATTTCATTTTTCTAGTTTTATATGTGCATGATATCTTACTTGCTAGCACTGATTTAAATCCATATGCTCAGTTGATAGGGAGCTTGATGTATGCCCAAGTGTGCACCATACCTGATTTAGCCTATGTAGTAGGCGTTCTTTCCAGGTTTCAATCAAATCGAAGCCATGACCACTGGGTTGGGGGGAAGAAAGTATTGAGATATCTTCAGCGAACCAAACATCACATGTTGGTTTATAGAAGAGTGGAAGAGTTAGAAGTGTTAGGATACACTGATTCATATTTTGCTTCAAGTTATCCTCATTCTAATAAATCTACTTCTGGTATGTGTTTGTTCTAGTTGAGGGAGATATAGCATGGAGAAGTGTGAAATAATCCCATACTGCGACTTACATATCTGCATATATGCAGTATGCAATATGCATATATGTAGATGCATATATGCTTCATGGAGACCACTACTAGGAGCACATCGATATAGAGATACAGGTGTTGCGATGTCGAAATATATGTGGAGAATAATTCATTAAGTACCAATTCATTATTGGACATGTTTTGTCTACAGGGTGTTAGGATGTGTTGACTTTGTAGAACCATAAGCATGGTGTAACTTAGGTACAATGAAGGGTTGTGTAAAGGAGGAGATAAGTTTATATTTTCTGATTTTCCTAAGTGAACTCTTTCTTAGAAGGAACTTAGGAGAAGAGAAATTATAAGTTTTTTTCTTTCGATTACTTAATGTTAAATATACAAACTTTTATTGTTAGTTTTCTAATAAAAACTCTTTAAATGTTTATGACATCCACACAAAGTAATATGTCACACGCAAGTCTACCTGCTACTGTTCGAGAGACCAGAGGTCTGAGGGTCTGATCCGAAACTCTGTGGGGATTGAATATGTAAATTCTTTGATTTCTGATCTAGACCAAGCACTTAGAACTAGCCCTATGTAAGTGCAACCAATTGAAACATGGTTGTTAATCTGAAACTCTAAATGGTTGTTGATTCGAAACTCTAAACTCTAACTGCCCCCATGTAAACTGTGAGAATGCAAGAACTTTTGTGATGTGTTCTTGGTGTTTTACGCTATTTTGAGAATGCATTAATGATGAAGATCAGTCACTGCAAAGCTGCACTAATGAAGTTGTAATCGTAGCAATCTCTACCTTCTTGATATTGCACCGGCAATGACCTTACTCACATTTGATGTGCAGCAGCTCCAAGTGCAGCAGCAGCTCTAGGATATTAACTCCTTTTCCTCGAAATATTTTCTTCGGTACATCTAAAACTATTTGGGAAATAAGAATCAATATATTCGGATTATACGTGCTACAGGTTGGTCAAGTTGTTTAATTTCATATTTTTACTAATATGCTTAGCATGGGCTACACGAGCTAGGTTCACGCTTTCAAGCCAGAGCTAGTCTAACAACTACCGATTCTTCTCAAGCTCAGCTCAACTCTAGAATGCTCTACAAAGCGCAATGTACGCACATTTAACGCAACGCGCTTCAACTTTTCTATAAGTAAGGGGAGGGTCCTTATAAGTAGATGCACAGGAAAAACATTGCTCCTACCTATCATTATAGGTTAAGAGCCGAAGATTCCTGGTGCAACAAAGGGAGATATATATGATATATATCATATATATCAGGTATAATCATATAATCGGTATTGATATATATATATAAGAAGACTTTTAGAGGGCGACTCCCACTGGAGGAGGGGCAGATGCTACTATATCCAATGCAAAAATATATAAAAAAGGAGTGCCCCCTTGAGCACCCTTATCATTAGACCCGCAGAGCCTTTTGAAGGTATATATATATAACGTTGATACATGTTATATAACACCTACTCTATGATAAATTTACCTTAATACAACTCCACGATGCGTTATGCCTTTTCCCATCGATGTTCAATGTGTTAATCCCACTACATGTAAAGAGAATTCAAAGATGTGTATTAGGTAATGTTCAATAATAATGCACTCATCATGCATGTCAAACAAAATTAAAAATTATATTATACTCACGTAGTGATATACATCTTATCTTTGTCACTGGGTACCGTATTCAATGAATCCAACCAATAAATAGTTCTTGTGGACAAATCAATGACGATCAATACCCAATGGAACCTGTAAAACGAATTTTGTCATAATTATATAGTCCAGAATATAATAAAGATTTGTTTATTCGTGTGGAAAAAATTAATTTAACTACTTACATATCTTCGAGATTGTAAGGAATGAAACAAATCTGACTTTTTTTTGCATTCCCCAACCTTTTTCCAATAAGTCGAGTTAAACCAATTTTTTTTGTACCATTGAAAGACTCGGGATTGAATAATTGAAACACTTCTCGGGAGCACTGAAACTTATCATACAAGACCCTGTAAAAGTAAGTAACTAAATTAGTCACTACGCATTTTAAATAACACGATTAAATCAAGTTATACCTCATGTATGCAACAATGCACGTTACATCTAAAGGCTTCAATGCACAAAAGTCTAACAAATCGTTCTTAAAAACATAGCATTGACCCTTATCTTCTCCAAACATCTCTTTCTCCAGTGGAATCGTTATTTGATTCGTCTTCATTATAATTAAATTATGGGTGAAGGCAGTTATCAAATCGCAATCAACATTCTTGTTTACTATATCACATCTACTTTCACCGAAGATATCCTTCTCTTTCTTATGGCCTGCTTTTTTCTTAACTTCCATTTCATTCTGCATTGAATCATGTGAAATGTCAGAAAGCAATGTCATTCATAGCACAAACACAAACTTATTGATAAACATAAGAACCAATGGTTTACCTCAAATCCCAACACTAACTCTTTGGGCCAAGCAACATATGGCCCAATAGCCTCTTTCACAAAATACATTTCACTTGGAACAGGTATCGGGAGGATGGCACTAGAAGAAATAACTTTAGAAATGGAAACCCGAACATTGTTTTCTCCCAATGCTATAATATGAATTTTCTCGTTCGGTCCATTCCTATCGAATACGATCCCCTCGGCAACGATGTTAGTTTTATTGCCAATAGCCAACCTACATTCTCTAACCTAAATTACGAAAAATAATCACATAAAAATTTAGCAATGTGTTAAAATTGAGCAATTTATTGGCCTCAACCAAGTAAAACTACATAAAATCCAATACCCTACTAATCCAACCAAGTAAAACTACAAAGTTATCACCATCGAGAAATGTGATCCCATTACCTTTGAAGAAGACACTTGTTTCGTACTTTTATCACTAGTTATCGAAGAAGGTTTCTTACTTTTCACAGCAGCTACTGATTGAGGTAGTAACGTTTCACTATGTGTTACACCACTATCTGTGAACTATGCCAAAGAAACACAAAAACAAATTGCAATTACAACAAAAATCACAAAACCTTAATGGTATGCGTTTGTATAATTATCTGTCTCATTATACCTTTGAAGAAAGTGATTGTGTTGCAATTTTTCCACCCGAACTTGAACGATTTATATTTTCACTTTCACGCATATATGAAGCAACTTTCTCTGCTCGGGGTGCGGCTGTTGGGGATGCGGCAACCGGCACATTTCTTAACTTCAACTGGGCTTCCATATCTTTTAATCTTTTCTTCGCTTCTCTTAATTCAGATTCTAACTCGGTAATATGTCTCGTGGAACCACGCTTTGGAAGATTGAAGTACCTTGTGGGAACAACTCCGAATCCCAACCCCTGAACACGGCCCGAGTGTTCGGGAGTACCCAATGTCATAGTAAGAACATCATTACTTCCTTCAGTGATTAAACTACCATCTTTAACTTGTCTTTTCAATTCAGCCTACAATGAAGTAGATTCAATCATTCAGAATGTCATCTATATATTATCAAAATTACAAATCATACACTAAAAAACACCAAATAAAGGAACTCGTATCGTAATTTATAAAAACTAACCATTTTATCCGCCACCTATTTTAATGAATCATCTCCATATTCACCATTTTTCTTTTCACGGCCTTTCAACCATAAGAAAGCCCTGTCATCTTCATATTCCGAACCCATCTTCTTTTTCTGGTACCAATTGTAAAACAAAAAATCATATTATTAAAGAATAATTCAATGTTCAAGTTCAAACCATCACAAATCTAATGAAAATATTCAAACTAAAACATACCAAATCTTCAGCAAGACCGACGTAACCCTTCTTGCTCATACGATGATTGTATGTGACCTTGAATCGCTTTTCCCTTTGTGCCTCACTTGCAATCTTATAAATCAAAGCAAAAAATTAGAAAAGAATAACAAAAAGTACCACACAAATCTTCTACTATTTTTTCAATTATACCTCAAATCCTTTGGTTAGCCTGCTGCAAACAAATTCAGTCCACACATCTGGACTAATTAATTTCTCGTATTTTGGAGGAGGATGTTTGAGAAGCTCGCGTTGGTGTCTCAATGGTCTAATCTAAACTCTCGTGAGGTTTGTTTTGAACGCTCTCCAACTGCAACCCATAGAGGATAACACCATCCTCTTGCTGTTCGGATCAATATCAAATTTGATCTGAAAAAGAAAGATGTTGAATACATGTCTTAAAATCAGTGTAAAGATGTCTTAAAATCAGTGTAAATATGTTAGGTTTTGGATTTCGACACACTCGGATTGCTTGACAAAAAGTACCACACAAATCTTCTACTGTTAATTTAGATGTAATAGTTTGGAAGTCTGCTATGAGTTGATTACTTAGCTTTGATTGGCCAGCTGGCTAGGTAATTTAGTCTGTTAGCAAACTAGTGTTGCATAAAAGGAGATTAAATTAAACCCAATTGTAATCGAAAAGAATTGGTATCAGAGCAGTAAGTTAAGATTGCACAAACGACGGAAACTTGATGGCAAGAGATAGAGTCAGGGTTTGCATAAATACACCAAACATAAGATGTAATGGATCACAAATTGGAACAAATATGAACAGAATTTAAGAGTGATCTGAATTCAGCCATGGATACAACAAAAATGCATCAAACAATATTTTCTATATATAACAGCTATATATATATATATATATATATATATATATATATATATATATATATATATATACACCTGTATTGCCTCCCACAAATCATTCTTCAATTTGATTGGCACTTTAGGCCAACTTGGATAAGTTATCGGCACAAAGCACTTCACCATCAAACCCCCATAACTTGATAATTCTTTTTTGCTAGTACTTATTGGTTGACCAAGATCATTATATAAAATTCTTATCCGTTCCTCACTGCTCTTTATTTTAGTCAATCGCTTTAGCTTCGCCGCACCTCTGCCTTTACTACTATATTGTGAAGGTTTCTCCATGAGTTCGAGATCAATGTCTTCCATTTCAAGTTAAAGCAATCGAACTGTTGAAACACAAAAAAGATCAATAATATAGATTTCAGCAATACAAGTTGTAACTACTCAAACAATACAATTATTGAAATGTACCACAAATTAAAATTCACCATTTTATTCTATGTTAATTAAAATGTACAAGAGCACAATTGCCAAAATATTAAGCCGAAAATAATAATCCATAGTCTTAAGCAAATGTCACATAGCCCATATTCCATACATTCAATTTCCAACAATCAACTGTAGTAGGTTCCACACAAAAAACTAAAAAGTTGGACAACTTCACCAAACAAACTTACATTTTAAGAACCTATAACTAATAATAAAGAACAATTCAAACATTAAGCATCATAACATCGTCTAACACAATTATGTTGGCGTATTGTCTATCCATGTCCCCTCACAATCTTCACGCATATAAGTTTCAGAAGATTCCTCAACCACGTCGAAGGATTCAATAGTTGGCAAAACTGTAGTGCAAATATCATCCCCGAGACATCCTTCATTGAGATCATCTTCATCATCTTTATCATAGTAATCCCTTTGAGGAGTTGACAATACAATTGAATATTTAGGATTCATTTGGTCCGGAACATAGAAAACTTGTTTCGCTTGAGAAGCTAAGATGAAAGAATCGGATTTATGACCAACTCTATCAAGATCGACGGATGTAAAACCAAGCTCGTCTATGTTAATTCCGTTTTTGTTATCAACCCAATCACACTTGAATAAAGGAATCTGAATTGAAAAATAGTCAAGTATCCATATCTCCCTTATGACACCGTAGAAAATCATATCGGTACGAACAGGATTGTTGTCCTTTGCACTAGCTATCTGCAACGTCTTAGCAACTAGGCTCACTCCACTGTTTTGGGTTACTCGTGCATCATCGCGATCCTTTGTTAGGTAACGAACACCGTTAATGACATATTCGTGAACTTTGATGACGTCTCGATGAGGTCCACGAGCAATCCATTTTAAGTCATCTGAGATATTGTTGTTTGGGAGTTCTTCTTCAAGAGCAACCTATTAATATAAGAATTTTAGTTACTTACAAAACAAAATTCAAACATATTAAAGTAAGGGGATATTTCGTCTTTATTCCCACTTTAGTTTTTAATATTAGACCTCACCAACTATTTAGTTTTACTTTACACTCTACCACTATTTTCCAGTGGTTGGTATTAGACGTCGAAATTGTTTTTCACTAAGATTTGTAACTAGTAAATAAAAAACAGTGGCATTGTTTAAAAGAAAACTAAAAAATGGGTAAAGTCTTATGAAAATTAAAGTGGTGGTTAAGTCAACATGTCCCTAAATCATACCCTTTTACTTAACCAATGGATAAACGTGCGGTTGTGCTCTTCTTCAAGCCACTTCTTATTTTTCCCTTTTCGAGGATGAGTTTCTTTCAAGCACTGTTCATGCTCCCTAACAAGGTATTAATGAGTAATGCAACATTAGTTATTAATATATGAGATAAGTATGTGAGGAACTAAGTTAAATATTAATGGGAAGTTAGGAAATTCATACTCTATATAAGGTTGAACATCATTCGTGTTATGTAACACATGAAGATGTGCCTGCTCCAAGGACATGCGATCAACTTCAACGACATCTGAACCTCTTATCGGTTTATCATCATCCTTCCTCGCCGTAATTCCAATTGAATCTAATTCCGATAAGAACTCGGAACAAAACTCAATAGCTTCTTCTGCTATGTAACATTGAGCAATACAACCTTCTGGGCGATTACGATTTCTCACATAACCCTTTAATACTTTCATGTACCTAACACATTAAAAAGAAAACTAAATCGATACACTTATTTACTTATATTAATACATGATAGTAAAGTAAATTGACCTAACCTTTCAATTGGGTACATCCATCGAAAGAAAACAGGACCGCAAAGTTCGAACTCCCTCACAAGATGCACCATTAAATGCACCATAATGTCAAAGAAGGATGGTGGAAAGTATTTTTCCAGCAAACACAATGTGATCACAATTTCATTCTGAATTTCTTTTAGTTTTTGTAAGTCCACTACTTTGGCACAAAGGGCATTGAAGAAAAAACATACTCTCATGATCGCATATCTCACATGTTTTGGCAATACCGATCGAATTGCAATTGGAAGAAGTTGTTGCATTAGAATATGGCAATCATGAGACTTCAAGCCATACAATTTCAAATCTTTCATAGAGACATGGCTTCTAAAATTAGAAGAGTACCCATTCGGGACCTTAAGGTCGTGCAAAGTTTGGCAGAACATTTTTTTTCCTCTCTCGATAACGTATAACATGCTGGCAGTAGGTATGTCCTTTTTTCATTAACCTGCGGTGCTAACTCACTTCTTAAGCCCATTTTTTCAAGGTCGAGTCGACACTTCACCCCGTCTTTCATTTTTCCTGGAATATTAAGCAAGGTTCCAATGATACTATCACAGACATTCTTTTCAATGTGCATGACATCTAAGTTATGTCGAATAGGCAAATCCTTCCAATAAGGAAGTTCAAAAAATATCGATTTCTTCTTCCAAAAATTTTCAACCCTATTGTTACAAGGACCGCCTTTTTCAACCCCATTACCTACCCTCCTCGGTCTCTTACGCTTTAATAATTTCTTCAAATTAACCGCCCTCACCTTTTTTTCCTTCTTTTCCCATGCAACCTTAAGTCTCCCAACTTTTATCAATATTTGTTCACCGCTTAAAGGTTCAGGGGAGGCTTGGAACTCTTGCTCACCGTTAAAAGCCTTTTTCTGGCTTCGAAATGGATGGTTTTGTGGAAGGTATCTCCTATGTCCCATATAAACACACTTGCCACAGTGTTGTAATCTGATGGAATACGTTTTTTTACTACATATTGGACAAGCATTATAGCCTTGAACAACACTTCCAGATAAATATCCATACGCAGTAAAATCATTAATTGTCCACAACAGTATTGTCCTTAAAGTAAAATATTCTTGTCGAAAGGCGTCGTAGGCTTTAACTCCTTCATGCCATAATGTATTCAGATCTTCTATTAACGGAGCCAAATAAACATCTATATTATTCCCCGGTTGTTTTGGACCCGATATCAACATAGTCAACATTGTAAACTTTCTTTTCATACACAATTCCGGTTCAAAGTTATATGTGTTCAACATGACCGGCCAAAAACTGTACCTACTACTAAGGGAACTATGAGGATTAATTCCGTCCGTTGATAGTGCTAATCGAAGATTTCTTGGTTCTGCTGCAAAATCGGGCTACTTTTCATCAACTAATTTCCAAGTTGGTGAGTCTGCTGGGTGAAGCAACAAACCATCAACAATTCTATCATCTGCATGCCATGTTAGAGACTTAGCGGTCTCTTTAGATTGAAACCACCTTTTGAATCTCGGAATGGGTGAAAAGTACCATAACACTTTCGCAGGAACACCTTGTTTCCCCTCATCCCTTTTTTGTTCTTTCAAATTCTTCTTTTGTTTGAACCTGGATGTTCCACAAGTGGGGCATTCAACAGCTTCTTTATACTCTTTTCTATAGAGTATACAGTCATTAGGGCATGCATGTATCTTTTGAAAGTCCATTCCGAATACCGATAAGCAACGTTTTGCCTCATTACTGGATGAAGGCAATACATTGTTATCCGGAAGCATGTCGGCAATGATTGACAGCATATTTAAAAAGCATTTATCGGACATCCCACTCTTCGCTTTAAGATTGAATAGCTTGACGATAGCGGATAACTTTGTATACTTTTTACATCTTTCATACAATGGCTTCTCCGCATCTAAAAGCAACTTCTGAAAAATTTCTGCATTTCCTGTGAAGTCTTCTTTTATAGCCTCCACCATGTCAATCAACTCTTCAACATCCTCCATGGTATCCATATTAAGATCGTCACAAATAGGATCACCCATATTAACATCCGGCAGTGTTTCACGATAATCCTCCTCTCCGTGCCATTTCCATACAGTATAATTCGGATCGATACCCGAACTATACAAATGTTGTCTGATTTCTTTAACACCCATTTTTAATCTATTTTCACATTGATTACAAGGGCATCGTATGAAGTTCTCATCCAAGGAGGCGTTTTGAGCAACCCTAAGAAAATTATCAACACCTTTTATGTATTCTTTTGATAATCTATCCTTGCTCATCCAAGACCTGTCCATTCTGGCCTGAGTATGTAAACCACCACGAGTGAGATATAAGCAATAAAAGATATGTAATTGTTAAAAATAATGCAATATTATACAACATAATATATCACACCATTAGAAAATATCGTAGAAAGTATAATATCCCTCTAAAACTATCACAAAAAATACCAAAGACACCAACACCTAATAGTAATAAGACTCAATCAACCATAACTAACCAACTCAAGAACACTAACACACCACCCAAACACTATACAACCAAAACCAATTTTAAACATTGAAGAACTTCAATTCACAAAATTATTATACATATTATACTATAATGTTATATATAATATGTATAACAATTGTTATACATATTATACATGACAGCAACAACCATTAGCGATTATATACCTATAATATAATGAAGTAATTAATGAAAGCACATAGTATAAGCATGGGACAGTATTTATTGCAACACAGAACACATGAAAAAGAACAATGACTTTAAAAACACACTTGTCACTTTTGGGCTATAAAAATTGACAATTTTCAAAAGGAGAAAGAAAGATATGTCTGTAGAAATTCATTACATCTCGTGTGAAGGAGCTGAGATTTTTTTAACTAAGGTCTTGTTAGGTTCTGTATTCAGTTACTAGCTTTCAGAATTTGGAAGTGCTGGAAAACAAAACAATACACTCCTTCCTTTTCAATTTAGGAATATCACATTGCTTCTTAGTACGTCTCATATTTAGAGAAGTATGTTCAAAATCAATGTACCAAATTCCAAATTAGTTAGATAGTTTAAATTTTGACCAATGATTACATTAATAATATTATTCATTAAAAATATTAACTTTCAAATTACCACTCTCGGTTTGAGACAGTGTATTTCGTATCTCGGTTCCTTCTAATTCATGAGAATTTGGACGTTCAAATTCAAACATAAGTTGTGAATTGGTAACTTAGAATTCAATGAACAAAGATAAAGATAATTTATCATAAAAAAATTGGGGGGCTCATGTGTTCAAGTAACAAATGGCTCAACTAGAAGAAGGTTCACGATAGCCTTAATTGGAAACTGAGCTACAATTCCATGCTTGAACGTGTGAATGTAATCTTTTTGAGTTTTATTGACCTACCATTCTACCTTATTCGTAATCAAAGGCTTCAAACTTGTGATGCGTAAGGTAAACATATATAAATCTATAGTGACCATCAATGAATATGGTAAAAATCTTAACCAAAATTCAACTACTAAGCACTAAATGAATTGACCCTACATTTCTAAACATCTAAAAATTATACATTAAGCATAACATTTTGCATTACGTCAAAAACTAGATATTTACATTTAACTTAAATATTTTAAGTCAACCGGGACAATTAATGTTTAACCGCTAGGAGCTAAGTATATTTTACATTTAGTCCACCTTATTTTTTTAATTTTGCGAAAACTCCCCTGTTTACTTTTTTTGATAATTATTTCATAAAGTTTAGGATAAGATAAAAAAAAGTTTGTAACTGTTTTATGCAGCGAAGGATCTTTTGGAACAAAATAAAAAAGTTTGGACTATATATTAATTATAAAATTGTCGAGGGACTATTCTTCGAATGACCCTACTTTTTTTTGCAACAAGTCATTAACCAAAATTATTAAACATTGAACATATAAACTGAAAAGCAAATAAAATTACGCTTGAAACTAATGTCACTCAACTATTTCTTAAATGTGTATTTTTTTTAAAAATGACAATATATAAACTGAATTTATAATAGACACAATTCTTTAAAGAGTATTAGTGCTAATAGTTGTAATAAATCTAAACAAATAAAGTCCTGAACAATGCTTGGCACAAACATAACTATTTACTAATGTAAAAATAGTTGGTAAAGCAACGTACCCAAATTCTCTATGTGCAGACTGGGCCGGGGTAGAAAACAGGAGAAGAGGGAAGGCGTCCCAACTGCGAGTCTGATAAAAGAGGCAAAATAAAAAGGAATAGAAATCGATTAGGTTTTCAAACAAAAATTACAAACTCATATACAAAAATCAAGAACAAATGGCATATACAAAAATCACACACATACATATCAAGAACAAATCGCATATACACAACACATATACACCAATCGAATCCATATATATACACAAACCCTTGAAAATCCATATTAGGGATTTTTGTACCTGATTGATGCCGGCGCCGGAGGTGATGAGTTGTGAGAGGGTCGGAGGTGAAGTGAGAGGGTTGTACTTGCGAGCCAGAGAGAGAGAGGGATGCAGCGAGCCAGAGAGAGAGAGAGGGTCGTGCGAGATGGACGCAGCGAGCCAGAGAGAGAGAGGGTCGTGCGAGCAGAGAGAGAGAGGGACGCAACAAGCGAGAGAGAGAGAGGGACGCAGCGAGCAGAGAGAGAGGGAGGGTTTGAGGAGGTTTGATGCACGGAGCAGAAGGGGGTCGTGCGAGCGAGAGTGGGAGAGGGAGGGTTTGAGGAGGTTTGACGCACGGAGCAGAAGGGAGTCGTGGGTTTGAGGAAGCAAACTTTTGAAGCAGGAATGAAAAAAAATATCCCCGCCTCTTTTTTTTCATTTATCTCAGTTTTTACTCAGAAGGTTGAAATAATTAAAGTATATTTATGTCATCTATATATAAATATGAGATAAATAATTTGTTTTTTATATCAATTTTACTTAAATTGAAATAAAAATTTACTTTAAAAGTCAAATTGACATAAATAAATATTATTTATGTCAATTTACATTTATCTAACATAACGTTTATTTTTAAACTGACATAAATGATGTTTTTTCTTGTAGTGAATGGTAAGTTTATGGTCAGAAATGGTTTAGTGCCCGGGACAAACTAAAAGACCCATATTTTTTACAACTCGAAGGTAATGCCATTCTCAGTGATTAAGCCAAATTTAAAAAATAATGAGACCATACAACGACAAAATGTAGTAGCCAAAGAAAGTTGGGTCAACTTGTGACTCGGAGATACATAAAAACCCTCAAAAAGGTGAAAAGGTCAAATCTCATGGGTTTAAGTCGCCACTAGTGATCTTTTAAGGCTCTCTTGCGAATATAATTACTCTTCAACGTTTGATTGTAAAAGTGATAGTGTAAAATTGCTGAGTTCAGGAATTCATAGTGCAAGTACGCTTTAAGAGGTATTATTTAATTTTATGATAAAAAGTGTAATTTTAGGGTCGAACACGGGTATTCCGAGATTTCTAAAAGAGGGATGATAGACAGTTCAAGTAATAAAAAATTATTTTTAACTGCAAAAAAAGTTTAAAATGATTTGTTTCTAAAAATTTTCGGAAGAAGTACGATTTTGATAAATTTCCCACCCCCAAACAAAAGAGAACATCGTCCTCAAATTTTAAAACTATATATAGAAAATGAAAAGCTCAAGGTAGGAAAGAGATTACCATAATGAACCACTTATGAAATTGTATCGCATGGTGGAGCAGAGATGGGATCTAAAGAACAGATACAACACAAAAATATGTACAAGTTAAAAAAGCATGTGAAAATTAGTGGGTGATGTGAAACACCACCCCCAAACAGGATAAAACTCATAATCAGAAACAACAAATGATCGGTTGCCTCCCAATAGCGCTAAGTTTAACATCTTAAGCCAGACCAAACCAATCTCACCCTAAAGATAAGATCTATGAAAGTGCGAGGCGGCGGAAAAATTGGGTGATGAAAATCACCCCCAAACAAGACTGAAGCGTCAGTCTTGTTGGATAAAGGCTAGAAGAAGTCAATGCACTTGTATGGAAAAGTGCATCCCATGATGCAAAGCATCGGTGGACTATGGGCGGGTGGGTAGAAGAGTAAAAGTGAGGGTGAATAAGCACTTATCACGGGCCTCATTGAACGTAAATGTGAAGGAGAAAAGGGCCCTATAAGTATGGTTCTCAAGTTGGTGGAGGAGGAAAAATGGTTTAGCAATAGTGATGGGGTGGGACTCGGAGAAATTGCATGATCGTTCTATAAATGGACGATGATAATGGCCGTATCGTGACACATCAATGAGATGTCGATGGAAAAAATCAACACCACAAGAAAGTGGTGTGCATAGAGTAACAAGCACGGTGTCACAAAAGTGCAGAGTGGCATGAATACTCACATCGATGGTGGTGTCGATGAAAAATGCACAAATTGGATCCTGGAGCACTAAGGTGGAGTATGGTTGCAGGTGAGGACCTAAATGCATAGATGTGAACAGGTGAGGTGCATTAACAAGGTTCAAACCAAGTGATGGGAGAGGGGTGACAAATGGTGGGTTAGGTGGGACAAATGGTGGAGGAAGATGATCCAACTCAAGTGTAGGGGACACACACTCGTCAGGAGGAGGAAAGGAATATTCATAAGGGAGTGTGGTATATAAATATGGAGTGGTCAATTTCTCTACCAATGTGTCACCATTCGTGGTGGTGGGAAAATCAAACGAGGTATCCAAAACCGAGATAGAAGAATCAACATGAATATATGACACACAGGAAGCCAAGCATAGTGGGACAGGATCTATATTCTTAAAGGTAGGAACCAACTCAGATTCATTCTCAGGATAATAGCAAGCACTCGCAGCTGGAGCTAACCTATAATGAATTTGTGCCTTGAGAACACACAAGATTGGCTCGATAGGTGTAAACTCGGGCATAATGAAGGATTTTGTGGAAGGGGAAATGAGAATCTCAATGGTGGGTTCAAGAGGATAGGGAAGTGTGGGATCAGTCTCACAGTCAGTAGGGAAGTCAACATACTTGTCAACTTGAAGCCTAGACCACGGGGTGGTTTAAATTCGTAATTCTTAGGATGATAGGGTTGGTCACACTCAAAATCAGTGGCACGAGACGACGCATCATCACTCCACATGGGGGAAACAATAGGTTAATGTGGGGTGAAATCCGACTCGTTCGCACACTCAAATTCATTTAACCTTTGTCCAAGCCGTCTAAGGGATTCATTTTGAGATCTAAGAGTGGGCTTGTGTTCGAGGAAGAAATTGTGCACGAAGATCTCGAGAGCGGATGTGCAAGGTGGTGGTGAAATATTGGCAGGTGGCAGTGGTGGTTGAGGTGGACACAACTCACTATAGACACTAGGATGAGGAGAATACACATATGAAGTGTGAGGAATGGTGTCAAGTGAGGCATACATGAGAGGAGTGTCTTCATGAGAGACAAAAGGTTGATCAGCATGAGGAGCATAGTAAGGGGACTGATAGGGATAAGGTGCACGAGGTTGCGATGAAGACTCTTGGAAACCGTAAGGATCCACAACATGGCGTTGAGATTCATATTGATCAAGCCTCTATGAATAGTGTGGGTTCTCATACTCCTCGACATTGGATAAGTCATGACAGTACGCCGAGGGTGGTTCCAAAACAGGGTCATATGGAAACACTTAGGCCATGGTGGGTTCAGATAGAGAGAAAATAAATGGACACTCATGGGACAAGAGATCAAGCAGAAAGTAGTGTGTGCACGACGAATCATGCGATGGGTTGACACCCATCACCGGAGGCGGTGGAAAATGAGATGTGTTCATGGATGACACATGAGTATCAACGGTGGGTGTTGAGAGTTGAAGCTACGAAGTAAAGTATGAAGGTTCGATTCGGGCTCATCATCAAACCAGCTTCGAGAGAATGGAAGATGACCAAAGTATTCTCGTAAAGGACGTTCTTCGGCCATGACGAGAGGAATATTTTTGGATTTTTAATTTTTTTTAAAGGAGAGGAAAATCTTTTTGTGACTTTGAAAATAAGAAAAGGATCATCTTTTTGGCATTTGGAATATTGAAAAAGAAGGAAAATATTTTTGGGATTTATATATATATATGTGTGTGTGTGTGTGTGTGTGTATTTAAAAGGAAAATATTTTTGGGATTTTTTGAAAAAAGGGAGAAAATGGACTCTTGATTTGGAAGAACTAACAAAAAGAGACTACCTAAAGAATTGTGTGTGTGTGTGTGTGTGTGTGTGTTTGTGTGTGTGTATATTTAAAAGGAAAATATTTTTGGGATGTTTTGAAAAAAGGGAGAAAATGGACTCTTGATTTGGAAGAACTAACTAAAAGTGACTACCTAAAGAATTGAATTGGACACATATGAGTCAAGAAAAAATCCTAACGAGTATGTAGCCAATTATTATCTTCAAAATTAGTGAAAGGGGTAGTCAAATTTTAATCAAGTCCGCGGGTGGCAAAAATCACAGATTTTATCTCTGTGATCGGCTGTTGCAAAAATGTGATCTACTGGGCTAGGTAGTTGATTGATTTTAAATTTAATGATAGCTAGGGTAGCACACAATGGATAAGCTAGTGAGTAGGGTGATGAAATTCCTTCTCATTTCAATTATCGGGTCTAGGTCTTTGGTAGATTAATTCATCAAACCATTTAATTTAAGTGCGATGCAAAAATGAAAAGCACACAGGAGCAATTTATCACACAAAATATACTCGCTTGCAGGAGATTTGCAAAGGCATAAAGAAATGTACCTCCCACTGTTTTTACACACGTGGGGTGAAGATCGAGTTGAGTCGATCGGGGGGAAGCTCTCCTAACTTCAGTCGTCCCCATGAGTCCTACCAACCCAAAGTAGAGAGGCTTCTAAATCCTCGCCTTTGGACACCCTCTCTCTACCGTGTTCGGTTTCCCTATTCACTTTTTGATTTTATGGAATAATTATTACAAAAATAATATGGTGTTGAAATGCACTACAAATAATGACAATGCCTCAATAATCCTATACAATCAATCTAAGGAGGGACAAGAAGGAAGAACTACACTTAAAAAGATAAATAAAAATTACAAGTCGTCAACCATGTCTCCACGTCAAGAAAGCGGCACCGACGCCATTTGATAAGTGAAAGAATTTTTTTCTATATAACAGAAAATATAATAATAGATGCATGTTTATATAATTTATTTATTGCATGTATTTATGTTACTCAGAAAATTAGTATGCCATTATTTATTTTATAGTGAATTGCCAACAAGTTAGTTTTCGTTAAATTCGTAACATTATCTTAATATAATTATTCACCCACATATCATGTTATAAACATATATTTATTTATATTTAAAACAGAAATGGCATTTACTTCTGCTTTACCCGTTGTGGTAGTACCAACTAATATTGGACATGGTGAAAAATCCGAAAAGTTCAAAGGGACTGATTTCAAATAATGGCAACAACAAATGTTATTTTATTTAACAACTTTGAACTTGAAAAAATTTCTTAATGAAGAGGAACCAACTTTAAAAGAAGGTGAAATTAACAGGAAAATAATTGTCGATGTGGATGCATGGAAACATGTTTCTTTTCAATGTATAAATTATATCCTCAATAATTTGAAAAATATATTATATAATGTGTATAGACCTCTTAAAACTTCTAAAGAGGTGTGGGAGTCTTTGAATAAAAAATACAAAACAGAAGATGCCAGAATGAAGAATGTATCTTCTGCTTATTTGTTTGAGTCTTCTAATGTTTGGCATGGTAGATTAGGTCATGTTAATTATGATACTATTCGTAGATTAATTAATTTAGACTTAATACTAAAATTTAGTATTGACTCAAGTCACAAGTGTGAAACGTGTGTGGAATCAAAGTTAACTAAAGCTCCTTTTAAAAATGTTAAAAGAAGTACAAATCCTCTTGAGTTAATTCAGAGTGATATATGTGATTTAAAATTTGTACAAACAAAAGGTGAAAAAAAATATTTTATTACTTTTATTGATGATTACACAAGATATTGTTATGTGTATTTGCTCAGAATCAAGGATGAGGTAATAAATGTTTTCGAACGTTATAAAAATGAAGTTGAGAATCAACTTAGCAAAAAGATTAAAGTAGTTAGAAGTGATAGAGGAGGTGAATATGATTCCCCTTTTGAACAATTTTGTTTAAAACACGAAATTATTCATTAAATTACCGCTCCTTACTCACCTCAATCTAACGGTATTGCGGAACGCAAAAACCAATATCTAAAGGTGATGATGAACGCTATGTTGATAAGTTCAGGTTTACCTCAGAACTTGTGGGGGAAAGCTTTGCTTTCTGCAAACTACCTTCTTAACAAAATGCCTCACAAGAAATCATAAAAGACACCATATGAATTGTGGAAAGGTCTAACACCTTCCTACAAATATCTCAAAGTGTGGGGGTGTCTAGCAAAGGTAGTGGTTCCTGATCCTAAAAGGATTAAGATAGGACCAAAACTATTGATTGCGTATTTATTGATTATGCTATTAATAGTAGTGCATATCGATTTCTTGCACATAAATCTGAGATTCCTGATAAACACGTAAGTACTATAATTAAGTCTAGGAATGCATATTTCTTTGAAGATATATTTCCTAATAAAAATAAAGTGATTGATTCAAGTTCTTGTAAAAGAACTTATGACATTGCATCTAATAGTTATCAAAATAATATAGAATATGAATATTTTGAGAAAGATGATGACCTCGAACCTAGACGCAGCAAAAGGACAACAACTTCAAAGTCTTTTGGTCCACATTTTCTAACATATATGTTAGAAAGTGAGCCTAGTAACTTCATTGAAGCGATGTCAAAAGAGGCTGTCAATAGTGAAATTAAATCTATCATGCAAAATCATACATGGGAACTGGTTGACTTTCCACTGGGATGTAAACCTCTTGGATTCAAGTGGATATTCAAGAAAAAATTTATAAGCACCCAAAAGTGTTCAAATAATACCCCGAATAGACCGTTTTTAATTGCTATTTCCCGACAAAGTGGGTCTTATGTGCTTTATTATTTATTTTGTAGGTCAATTGTGTCTTGCAGATGTAAAAGGGATAAATCAAGTCAGATATGCAATTAATGGAGCTAATTACCAATCCCATAACTCTAGCCTAGACTAAACCTACCCCGAACCACGTGTGCGTGTTGAGTTTGCACTTTTATTATTTTTATTTTGTGTCATTTTATTTTTAGGATTTATTTAGAATTTTCTAGGTTTTATTTTCCATTTTTCTAATTTATTTTTAATTAGTGTTTTTTATTTTTATTTTTATTAGTTTTTAGTTTTTAGTTATCTTTATTTTTTTAGGATTAGTTTTTTGGGGGGATTTCATTTATTTTTAGTTTTACATTTTTTTTTGAGGATTTTAGTTTTAGTTTTAATAGATTTTTATTTTTATTTTCATTTCTTTTTAGTTTCATTTTTAATTGTGCCTTTATTTTATTTTTAGAGTAGGATCTTATTTTTAGATTTTTAGTTTTATTAGTTTTATTTTTTTAGTGTTATTTATTTTTTTTAGGTACAATTAAGCACACACAAAAACATCCTACACCTGCCATACACCTCTCCACACTAAAATCCACCCAACTCACCCTCACCCTTATTCTATGTGCTTCACCTACACCCAACCACTAACCCCTCCATCTTCAACCTCCCACTCTCTCTCTCTCCTCAAATGCTCCATTAATAACCACCTACACCCACCAATCAAACCTCCATCGTCACCTCAGCTTACAGCACCCAACATCCACAACCCTAAATCGAGAACCCATTTCTAGTGATACCCACCTGCAAAACCATCAACTCGAGACCACCTCCTGCCCCGTTACTCGACCCCTAACATGCAACCCATCGCCAACCCGTGTCCTTGCTCGGAGCCATAACCCCACTCCGTCCAGGCCATATTCGACCTGGCCCATTTCCGACCATTCCCGAGTTCAAACCAGACCCACACCTCCAATCCAGCGAGTCCAAACCCGTAACCACGAGACCTGACCAACCCGAATCCGGACTTGTCAAACCCGCCTAGCCCATTTCTCTTTTTCAATCAAGACCCACTTCTCCACAAGCCAAAATCAATTTCTTACCTGCCAAATATCAAAAAACATAAAACCCATTTAGACCCAATACCCATATTACCCCCAACTAACCCCTTATCCCTTTTTCCAAAAATAACCTCATGAGCAATCTGATTTTTATTCCTTCTCACATGACACACCCAAACCACATGCACACCCAAGCTAATTCCCAAAATTTCCCTAGCTCCATCTGCCTCACTATAAATGAAGAACTCGAGGCCATTTAAAGACCCGTCGTATTATTTAAGAGAGACTTGGAGAAGAAGAGAGATAGTTTAGAGTAGAAAATAAATTAGGTAGAAATATTTTGTAAATAGTTTTATTTTTATTTATTTTTTTAGATTTGTGAGGATAAATTGTGAGTAATTCAATTGAGTATTATATTGAATTGATTATTGTTGGATGCTCATATTGGATGGATGGTGCTTGATTTCAAAGAAATTATAGTTCAATTTCACTTCAAGAGATTGGGTTTGATTGTTCTCTTCTCTTCTATTTTATTTTATTAGCATTTGATTATTTGTTCATCATATTTAATATCATGTTAGGCTAAATCCCCTTTCAAGGGGTGGGGTGAACCCTTATTTGATAGTATTTTGATTTAATTAGTTTGTTTAATTGAAAATTCCCTTTGAATGTTAATTTTGATCCCTCACCCTTAAATATAAACCTCGAGAGGGGGTAAATAATTTTCGAGAGAAAATCGAAATTCTAAGTATAATACCCATTCTAGATTCGAACTAGAGATAGGGGTTTCTTAACTGTCGTACTATTCCTTGATTTTCAACTTTATTTTCATTATCTAAAATTTACTTAAATTTTGATGAATCGATCCTAGCGGGTGATTAATTAAAAGGAGTGTAGATCTATTTTCTAGAGTTGGGGGGGTAACTTAATTTTCTAGAAGATTACTATTAAAATTACATTTGCAACGAGAGTTGATTTGTAATTTTGATATTAATTTGGTAGAATTCAAATAATAAAATTAATTAATTAGAATAGCTAGAATTTGTGGTGCAGTCTCACTCCTTGATTGTTCTCAAATTTATTTACCTCACTTTATCTCTTATTTTAGTGTTAGACTTAGTTCATTATTTTTAGTCACTTTTTAGTTAGTTCTTTACATATTTGATTTTAGTTTTGTTTAATTTCACAATTTCTCACAAAACTTGTTTTAATATTTGAAAATACATAAAAAAAAATAGAAAAAGCAAAAATCCCAAAAAGAAAATAAAAGTGAATTACAATTGTTTTTCCCCTCGCTTTACCTCCTTGATGTGTATTCCCCTTACTTACCTCTACACTTTAGTTTGTTATATTTTGTAGGTATTTGAGGATTTTGATTAACTTGGCTTCAAACAACGACTACACACAAAATTCAAGTTATCAAAAATTAAAAGTTGATAGATCAATTGATAACTACAAAGCTAGACTTGTAGCTAAAGGCATTAGACAAAAGGAAGGATTGGATTACTTTGACACTTACTCACCTGTTACGAGAATAACATCCATTAGAATGTTAATAGCCATTACAACATTACATAATCTTGAGATATATCAAATGAACATAAACTTCCTTCTTAAATGGAGAATTAAATGAAGAGATATACGTGGAATAACCATAAGGGTTTAAAGTTCCGGGAAAATAAAAGAAGGTGTGTAAACTTAATAAATCCCTTTACGGATTAAAACAACCTAAACAATAGCATGAGAAATTTGACAATGTAATGATGTCAAATGGATTTTAAATAAATTAGTGTGATAAATGTGTATATACTAAAAATAATACAAGTGGTTATGTAGTTGATATGCTTATTATTGGAAATAATAAGGATGTCATTAAATTTACTAAGAAAACCTTGTCCATTAAATTTGATATGAAAGATATGGGTATTGCCGATGTTGTATTAGGAATTAAAACTTTTAAAACATTAGAAGGACTTTTCTAGTCTCAATCTCATTATATTGAGAAGATACTCGATAAGTTCGATAAGGGTAGTGATAGTATTGCTAAAACACCTATTGACCCAAATCTTCATTTATATAAAAATATTGGAAATGGTATATCTCAATTGGAATATTCTCGTATCATAGGCAGTTTAATGTATCTCATGAACTGCATCATCTAGAATTTGCTTACTCAATTAGTAAATTGATTCGATATACAAGTAATCCAGGTGAAAACTGTTGGAACGCCAAAATAAGAGTTCTTGGATATCTAAGACATACTCTTAATAATGGATTGCACTACACTTGATATCCTGTTGTACTTGAAGTATATAGTGATGACAATTGGATACCTGATTCAAAGGATTATAAATCCACAAGTGGTTATATGTTTACACTTGGTAGTGCAGCGGTGTCTTGGAAATCCTTGAAACAGACTTGCATTACTAGGTCAACTATGGAGTCTTAATTTATAGCTTTAGATAAAGCTGGAGAAAAATCATAATGGCTTCAAAACTTTTTAGATGATATTAGAATATGGCCAAAATCTGTGCCTACAATTTGCATACATTGTGATAGTCAATCGGCTATTAGCAAAGCACAAAGTCATATGTATAATGGTAAGTCTCAATACATATGTCGAAGACATAATACCGTTAAATAACTTATCTCTAATGGAATAATTTCCATTAATTATATTAAGTCTAAGGACAATATAGTGGATCCGTTAACCAAAGGGTTAAATAAATAGCAAGTGTATAATTTATCGTGGGGAATAGGACTAAAACCTACAAAATAAGGAGTTATCTTGATGGAAACCCTACCTAGTTGACTGGATATCCCAAGATCTAGGTTCAAAGGGACAACTGAATCTTGACTGACTCTTTGAAAAGAGCACTGTTCGGTTTCAAACTCATACCTATTCTTATGACAAAACAGTGTTGCCTACAAAGGAAGTAATGATAAGCTTAGCTTTTAATGACTCCTATACTTTGAAAATTCAAGTGGGATAAAGTAGGATACTCTTAATGGGAAGTCACCTATGTGAGTGTGAAGGGGCCGCTTCTATGAGAAATTCGAAAGGCTAAATTCTCTAAAGCACTCATGAAACCAGGTATTGTTCAGGGCCAAAATGAACATAACCTAAAGAACGAACTTTGTGCAGAAAATTACTATGTGAAGACTATTGACTTGATTTACATAAAATGTTGAACAATACAAGATATCGCGTTCACTGATTAGTAAGTAAATGTGATAGTCTCTCACTAGGGAAGATTCAAGTCCAAAAGCTATCTCTCCTGATACAGGAATTTTCTAAAGATCTCTCTTAGTGTCTGCATAGTCTATTATGTTGATCCAAGAAATTTCATTCATGTGGGGGATTGTTAGAATTTATGGATTATTAAGTTGTCAAAAAATTAGATTTTGGACAAATTTGGGGTCAATTTAAGATAGTACTAACACGTCTTTAGAGATAACTCAAAGTGGTAACTCGTTCTCCTCCGCAAGGAGTATAATGTGGTATACTCACATGCGAAAAACCATAAACTATTGAATGAAAATTGTATCTCAAAGTACTCACTTGGAACATGAAAAATGGTTGAAGTGTTTAAGTTAAAGCTTGTTCCACATAGGAAGAATGTGTCAAGTAGGTGTTGTATAATATAACCCATTTTGGCTTAAAGTATTAGTGCCCTTGTGGTAGCCCAATGTTTTGAAGGAGGGAGGACCTACATGGGCTTGGTGTAACACCCCGAATTTCTGAGTATTTAAAAATTAAATTAATTCGATTAATCTTAAATTACTCGCGTGACATAATGTAATGGAATTAAATATTATGTTTTCATTAAAATATTAATCGGAGAGAGAATTATTAATGTTTATTGGATATAATTACTAAGTAAATAATAATTGCATACTTGACGTCATAACGAGTGACACGGACATGACAGTATTGTATCTCAACCGGGTGTCGTGTGTGGACTAAATGAGGTCTAGATAGGAAAGTAATTATGAGTAACTCGAATGATGATTTTGAGGTCATGATTGGGTCCGGAAGGGTCGAAATAGTTAAAATAGTATACTCAAGTGTATAGTTTGGGTCCCAGGACAGTTTCAGACCAAATTGACACCCCGAGAGAGGATTTTAGTAATTTTGTAGCCTATGGTTAAGGGAGCTACGAGTTTGAAAAGGTTATATAAACTTGTAGTTGTGTGAGTCTAGGGTAAATGAAATAAAAGATACTTGGAGTCCATCAGAGAGGAGAGGAAGAGCTTTCTTGGAGCTTAAAAAGGATTCGGAGAAGCTACCCTTATTCTTGCATCACAACTATTTTTGGAGTGTGAATTAGAAGAAAAGAGTCATCAAGAACACGAAATCATATTTCTTCCATACATGGTAAGTATTTATCTTGCAAATTTTTATGACTTATAATACCCATGTAGAGTAGGGCCATTGAATTAAGGATAATTAATTATATTCTTGTGATTTGAGGAATATAACTTATAATTTGGATTAGGATTACATGTAGAATGAATCCAATTGTATAAATAAAATGAAATAAACAAAATTATGGGATTTAGATCTGGGGATAAATCTAGGTTTTTATGAACTTATTTGAACAACACAAAAATGGAGGGTTTAATGATTATTGGAGTTTTAATCGAATATTGGATGAAATTTTATGGATTTTATACATGATTTACGTTAAAAATTATCCATACATGTATATTTTATGTTTAGTTATGTTAATTGGGAGTTTAATATTGTTGTATCAAAGTTCAAGGTTTAAAATGGTGAAAAAATTCGTAACAGCGAAGGGAAGAAGAAGACCCCTGACACTTTTCGAATCGAGTCGGCCACTGGGCAAATCGATTCGATTTGTCCCAGAATTGAAAATTTGTCCTTTTTAAGCCCAGAAATTATGGAGAATTCGTGAGGGGACTTTTGGGATAATTTTAAACTATAGAGAGAAATATAAAAATGACAGTTGGTCTAAAGTGGAGATTAGGTTTACATAAATTGAGACGAGTTAATTATTGGGATAATTGAGAAACTATCAGTAATTGATAAATGAATGAAATTAGAGAAGGGTTACGTAGTGATGAGTGAACCTTTGTTTATGATCAACAGTGACGATGGGAATAACTACTTATTAATTTAGGGTTAAGTAGCACCCTTAGAATAGTGAGTGACACTAAAAATTAACTAAATTAGAATTTTAATTAAAATTCATGATACATCTAATATGCGAGTGATATATACTACACTACACCAAAACAAGCTTTTAGTAACAGACTAATTTTATGATTACTAACACAATTATACCATTAATATTTCTTACCCTATAATACTGTTAGTAATAAACTATATGTGTTACTAATTCTAATTCATTATTTTAAAAATGAACATAAAAAAACAAAAGAAAAACTCCTCCCCAAACTAGAGAAACTCTCCCCGACTTCCACACATCCAAATGAAAAACCTTCTCTACCACTTTGTGCATCTAGGGTTTCTCAAACTCACGTCTCCTCCAAAACTCACGTCTCCTCCATCTTAGGTACCCCAAACTCCATCACACCAATCCAAAATTCTCTCTCTTTTTCTATCTTGTAATCGATCAGGTAAAACTCCATTATTCGATTGTAATTTGGATTTGTCGATTTATAGATCTCGTGGAAAACTAGGGTTTTCAAGTTATAACTATGGTTTCCTATCTTGAAAACTAAGGTTTTCAAGCTATAACTTATAAGAATGTGAAAGTTGATCGGTTACCAGGTACCCTGAAGCATGAAGTTGTTATAGATGATTCATTGCTTTCATTTGACCCCTATAGTTGACTTTATAAACTTGAGGTTAGTGTTTGTTTTGTATGATCAATTATAGTAAAAGAATAAGTTTATTATGTTGTATAAATGCGTTAAATTTCTGTTAAACAGGGCTATAGATCGAGTTTATTCTTGATTTGGCTGTGAAGCATGTCTTGGTTCACGAGGTAGGTCATGCAGTTTCTTAAGTTGATTTGAAGTATTTCTGAGGTGTTCATTAATTTTTATTTGGAGCAAAAGTGTGCTTCGTTGGCTCTGTTTCTTTTCATGGTCATCACAGGTTGAATAGCAAGTTTTAGGGCCTTTCATAATTAGAATCTGTGGGAGACAATAATTGCAAAAAGTCTAGATACTTCTATCAGTATACAGTTGGTGTAGGGATCGCATCCAAAAGTTCCATTTTACCGCAAGGACTATTTTGTGAAATAAAAACCATGTGGACCTCACTTAATTATTTACAAGGGACCTCTTAATCCAATTTGACTGGATGTTTACACTGGCATCAGTCAATTGTTATTATATTTCTTTATCCTTTGCTAATTCAGGTGTATTTTAAATTTTTCATATTAGTCCTGGTATAGTGTCAAGAATTTGAAAAAGTATTACAATCAGAAAACAAAAAGAAGGAAGCATGAAGATTTCACATGAACTGTCATATGCACCACATTTGACAAAAGGATGGGATCTGTAAACTATGAACATGTAGTCTAATTCTAGAAAATCATTTGTGTCAGAACATGAGAGGCAATTGAGAGTTTTGCAAATCTTTTAATATTAACCAGGGGTTTTCCCTTCTTCAAAATCAAATCCACCAACAATTTAGAATCAGACTTAATAATCACATTTAAGAGATTCAATTGACTGCACAAATTGATTCCTTCTCTTAAAGCAACAACTTATCTTGGAATCAATTTTTCCTACCAACTGTAATGTTATATGATGCCACAAAATTACCTGAGTCATTCCTAATAATACCACATATGCCACTAGGTCCAGGATTCCCTTTAGAGGCCCCATTTATGTTTAGCTTCATGTAACCAACTGGAGTCTTAGCCCAAATACAATTGAAGATGTGAAGCACTTTAGGCTTAATTTTTAAGTTGAACCATTGAATAGCATATGCATCATCCTTTTTAATTCTATTTTTAATCACATTTAGAGAAGCAAGCTTTAAGATCAATGAGGTCACATTATAAATAATGTGCTCATAATTCACAACCATGCCCTCAAAGTTCTTGATATTCTTGGCTTTCCATAACTACCACATAATGATCTTAGGCATATTAGTATGAAGAAACTGTTGATGATCTCTGATTGGCATTTCATCCAATAAGAAATAAGCATGCTTTTATAATTTTGAAAATTCATCCTTACACCCATCTTCAAGATAAAGAAATTCCACACTTCATTTGCAACTGAACATTTAATAAGCAGATGATTAATGGATTCTAAATCTTTCTCATAACTTCTTGATCTAGAAGCTTGATACCTATCTCTTGATCAACAGTATCTATAGGTAGAGCTTTATGAAAAACTTTCCATATGAAAATACTGATTTTGGGAGGACAGCTATAACTCCAGACACATCTCCAACTTAATGAAGCAGGGCTAGAGGGCCTTACTGCTTCATAGGCCATTTTAAGGTTATATTCCCAGTGGGAGAAGGAAGCTAAATATCCTTGTTCTCATCTATTAGGTCAACAACCTTTTCTTGGACTTTTACAATTCTATTTAAGGCTTTAATGCTTTTGTTAGAGCTAGAAATAGTTTAAAATTTATTCCTCATGAAGGAACCCCATAGCCCTGAATCAAATCTCCATTTCTATTATAACTTTAAGCTAGCTGCCTCAATGATTATTTCCAATGATCTAATGTTAACACACACACACACCCCTTCAGCAGGAGGGAAGCAAGCTTGATCCCATTTGATCCACTAATATGTATTTTCCTTGGAGCAGTCCCCCCAAAAGAACTTACTGAAGATATCTTAGATCATTTTAATAATAGCTTAGGGAGGACTAATAACATATAGGATATGTAGGGGAATGGATGAAAGCACATTATTTATGAGAGTAATCCTACCCCCTTGAGTGATGAGCTTTGAAGACAAGGAGAAAACTTTGTTCCTTATATTATTTATCATTTATGTAAAAGTTAAGATATTCTTTCTACCAATATATGAAGGATAACCTAAATATTTAATTGGTAAGTAATTATTAGAGAGACCAGTTTATTGAGAAATAGACTTAAACTTGCATTTCTTTGTATTCTTGCCCATGTAAAATGCACTCTTGCCTCTATTTATTAATTTCCCTGAGCATGATTCAAAGTCAGTCACCACATGAAATAAATTTTTAATGGATCTTTTGCCTGCATTACTGAAGATAATGAGATCATCTGTAAATCCCAAATGAGAAACTAGGACTATTCTAAGAGGGTGGGAGAATGGACTAGCTAGGTTTGATATAAACAATTCATCAATCTTCCTGCTAAGAATTTCTATCACTAAAATGAAAAGAGTAGGAGACAGAGGGTCTCCTTGTCTTAAACCCCTAGTGGAGTTAAAAAAAACCTACACTTTCATCATTGATGATTATAAAAAAACTAATTGCAAGCTACTAACCTCCATATCATATCAATAAAAATTTCCCCAAGTTCAAAACTCCCGAGCACTAAACATAAAAAAGGCCAGTAAAACCTATCATATGCTTTTTCCATGTCAATTTTGAAGATGGCATTACCTCCATGAGTTTTCCTACTAAGATATTGAATCATTTGATCTAACAGAATATTTTCTTGGATACACCTACATGTCACAAAACCACTCTAGTTAGGAGAGAAAATAAGATGAATGTATACATATAATCTATCACAAAGGATTTTGTACATTAACTTATTTAAAAAATTTCATAAGCTAATATGTCTAAAATTAGCACAAGAAGAGTGGTGAGGGATCTTGGGGATTGGAATGATATTAATGTTACACCAACTTTTACGCATTTCAACCCTATTGAATAAGGATTGAATGGCTTGAGTTATGACCTTCTTTATAATCTCCCAATAGTGGATGTATAATCCCCCCCCCCCCCCCCCCCCAAACCATCAAGATCTGGGGCACTTTCCTCATTTAGGTTTTGAATAACTTCAATGAATTTCATCTTCCATAAGAATAACATACAACACATCATTTTGCTCATTTGTGATAATTTTGGGGATAGAGGATAAGTACTCCCCATCTAAATTCAAATATTCAGCTTGCCACATGCCTTTCAAGTGGTTAATGAAAATTATATGAATACCTTATTTGGAGGTCTTCATATTGCCTTCACGTTCTTTAATCTGATTAAGGAATAGGATCTTTCTTCTAGTTTTCACTAAAGAGTGAAATATCTTTCTATTACTTTCCCAATCTTTAAGCCATTTAAGATTGCTTTTTTTTTCCTACCAGAATAATTCTTCCATCTTCATGGAAAGGTTCAACTTAGATCTGTGTTCTTGAATTTCCATCCTAGTACTGATGCTAAGGTCTGTTTCAAAAGCATGCTTTTTTAATAAGCAGTTGATTTTCAAGGTTTAGAACATTTTGAAAAATATTATTTACATGACTACCATTCCATTCCTTTATTTTTTATTTGAGTCTTCTAAGCTTGATGGCAAATTTAATCATGGGAGGGGCTTCAAAATCAGTATTCCAAGATTCTTCCATAACTTGTAACAAAGTTTTATCAAGGCACCACATGTTGAGGAATTTGAATGGTTTCTAGAAAAAGATTTGCAAAATTCATCCCACCTTCATAAGAACTCTTCAGACAATAGACCTCTACATGGTTGTGGAAGTGTTATCTACATTCCAGGCCTACAGTTCATTATGATTTAGGATGATGATCACAGTTACCTTTCTCAAAAACATCATCACAAAATATAAGGTGAAATTTTCTTTGTTAAATTAAGAAGACATTGATGAATATATTTTGTTCAAATATTTTTGATTATTTGATCTAAATCCCTCCTTTCTTTTCCTTGATTATCCTATTAGACTTACTATAAATATAAACCATTAGTTGTTATTTCGGGATTGCTCGAGGGGGAACTGGCAAGTGTTGTGAGATTTTTAAGCTAATTATTGCATTTGACTTATTTTCCTTCTCATAGCATGTTGATGCACAAACTTCATTTCTATAGAAATGCATAAACAGAAGTGAGTCATAATAATAATCATCAATACGATCTGAGGTCCATCTTATTCTTTGCGATTTCCCTCCTTTTCGTTGAGATCAAGTGTGTCAGTACCAATTGACATAAACACTGCTTTTTCACTTTTTTGTTATTATATTATTAGATAATTGGCCTTTCTATTCTACCCATGGTTGGATTTAAACAACACACAGACAAACACATATCCATATATCTTACTGATGCGGAATCTTTATTATCATTTCTTTAGATCACAAATAATAATGATGAAGGCTGTCGCGGTTCTCAGCAGCAGTGCAAATGTCAGTGGCTGCATAAAACGAAGTATCAGGTACAAGAAATTTACATTACAAATTTTGAGTTTTAAATGGCATCATATTAGTAAGATAATTATACGTAATTGAAGTTTGTTTTCATTCACAATTATGGGGATACGAGCGTCTATCCCATTTGGGGCTAGAGCGACAGATACTTGAGCACGTTAAGCCTGCACTTTCTGAGGGCGTCGAGCCACTACCATCGGGGACTTTGGGATGACGGTAAACTATAATACCATTGTTTATTCATTTGTCACTTGTTATTCATTTTTTTCATTGATACTTATTTTATTTTCATATTGTCCACCCTGTTATCTAAGTAGGAAACCCCCGTGCATGTTCTCACTTATTTTTGGAACTAGCCCGATCTAATGCGGTCATCTCAGGTGTATAAATATTTTTTTCTTAATATTAATAGTGTACATTTTATTAAACCTTAATATACTTCTAATTATTATACATTTGTTAATAATTTGCAGATGATTTGGCTCCCTTATATAGACGTTATCATGGCGCAGCTCCCAGATTATTGCGTAGTAGGTGCAGATATATGGAGGGATAGGGTACCCCTCATAAATTTCAAGGTTTTGCGATGAAAGCGTTCATAGTGTCATATCGATGCACGAGCGCGTATGGATGTGTGAGGTCTGTGAGATGGCACCCGCTAGCATCACGTGCAAGGCGGACGCCGCAGCTTTATGTGTCACGTGCGACCACGACATCCACTATGTTAACCCTCTTGCCCATCGCCACGAACGGATCCCTGTAGTCCCATTTTATTCCACCCCCAATCACTCTAAAATCACACCTCAAGTGGTTCCTGAACATATACAAGGTAAGCATCATAACACTGTTATACCTTTTTTTAAAGTAAGATCGCACACCTCCCCTCTCCGTAGATCCGCCTATGTATAAATATACAATTTAAGTACGAGAGACATAAGAGGATCCGAAGAGAGGTGATTTTACCTCCAAACTTTTAAATTTTAGTCGTATACTATTTAAATTTTGTGACAAACAAGTCATATTTTTATAATTTTGACTGCCAACAAAAATAGATATGTATTTTTTACCCTATTAATGGCATTTCTGAATCCGTACATGTCAACTCACACTAATTGTTGTAAGTTCTTATAATACTACCATTATATATTTCAAGTATGTCAGAAGAGTCCTCATGGGTTCAATCAAATCCTAAACTCACAGCTGAAAATCTAGACACGAAATTAATTGAATTCCTACTATCAGACCCCGAACAACTCCTAGATTTCGACATCCTAGACGGGGTTATGCTAGTTCAAATCGGGAAGCCACCTCTTTCGATTTTAAATCACTCACGAGAAAATGTTTTGGAGATAGACTTCAAAAGATTCAATTAGAATTCATTCACAAGTATCTACACAACTCAATCATTCAGCCAAAGCGTAAACATCACAACCACAAGTTCATTTTTTGTGAATAAACTCAATCTACACGTGTATATATTTTTAGTGGTTAAATTTCAGGTGTCATCATCATCATTGGACGTGGGATTCGTACTTGATGTGAGATCAAATATGTCATACCCTTTTGCACTACAAATGAACACCATTAAAAAAAAGTGTACCGAGAGGGAAGCTAAGGTTATGAGGTATAGGGAAAAAAGAAAGAACAGGAAGTTCCAAAAGACTATAAGATATGATTCAAGAAAGGCTTATGCTGAAATAAGGATAGGGATTAAAGGACGGTTTGCCAAATGAAATGAGGTTGAGGAAGATAATTGTTTAACTGCTTTTATGATGGATCATGGATACAGCGTCGTTCCTTCGTTTTGTTTCCAGTAAATATTAATTCTAGGTATTTTGACTTATTTTTTTTATAATACCTTGACTTGTACTTATGTGCATTAGTTCATGTTTTATTTGAATAATACTTAGTTCATTTAGACACGAATCAGTGCAGATAAAACAGGTTAATGTGTGGAAACTGACCTAATTATTCGTTAGTTTTGTATCTACCTCATAAATTTCAAGGTTTTTGGAGTGGCATCTAGCGGATCACGTGCCAGACGGTCACCGTCATATGGATTCAAAGGAGTCTCGCAATTTTATAGACTCTTTATGGGTCACTCCATAGCAGCTGACTCAGAATTTTTATGAATCACAGGTGCCTGCCATTCCACGGCAACTTATGGAGACTAGTAGGATAGATACACTGGCTAACTATGCACTGGATAGATCATCTCTTGTCAAGATTGAATTTAGGCTACAGTTGATGGTACAGTGTTTGGGCCAACGGGTAATTGGTGCTTTGATCATATAGATGGGCCTAAAGTCAATGACATGATCAATTGTGTTTTTCAAACAGGTTTAAGCAGAAGAACTCAAGCGACCGTGATTTCTTCTCCGACCCGGGCAGCCTCCCCTGCTTCATTAAGACCACGGCTCTGACACTATTATTCAGGTCAGTATTCTGACTATTCTTTTTGAATCTTCTGTCCCTAACCGTCATATTGCAAGTGTTTCTTAATATTCTTATTTTTTTTAATTTCCAATTATTTTCGAATTACAATTCATGTAGAAAAAATACTCATTTTGAAAAAATGTAATTAAAATATGCATAATACAATTCAAAATAAATGCCAAAATATTGAAATGGCAGTTTTTGATTCGGTCCGACTGAAAACCTTTTTAGATACTCCCAAAGTGAATTCATCTAGGTGACCGAGCAGTGAGGAATTTGGTTAGGAGGTCATGAGTTCACATTTTTTTTTGTTAAGTTGTTTATCACATTATTAGTTATTGCACTTGAGATGCATTTTATTGTTGTTGTCACTTTGTTGTTATTATATATAAAATGAATTTTCATCTAGAAGGATTTGATATGATGACACACGTCTAAAACTTTGTTTGGCTTGGGAAGAAATGTTTTTCACTTGGGTGAAAAGTAAAATAGTGAAATTATTTGTTTCACTTGGGTGAAAATTAAAGTGGTAAAATTATTTTTACTTGTTCGGAGATAAATTTTGTTCGTCACTGTCCAAAATTACATAATTATACCCTGTACAGTTATTTACAATTTTAGAGGAACAAAAAGTTTAACTGCGAACAGCTAAAAAATGTTTCACAATTAACTCACCCGGGACCAAACAGAACCTACTGTAATGTTGATTGTAACCAGTGAAGTTACAATGATTTTGTAAGGCTATTTTTTTCCTAGATAGGTCTTTTAAGTGCAGACCATTAAAATATTTCTAAATCGTATTCTTCTCCATGTGTTTGTCCTGTTCTGTGTGTGTGTGGACCTTTTGGGTGGGTGGGGTGAGGAGTAGGAGTATTATTAGTGCCTTTCTAATTACATTTCATAACATCTGAGGTGCTTACTTAAACAATTCATATTGCTTATAGACTGCCCACAACCTTTTTATCATTCTCACACTCTAATTTCTTTTTTATATGCAGAGATTGTTGGCTAAATATGGCTCCTTAGTTTCTGTGATCTCCATTGTGGTTTTGTTCGTGTACCTGGGGGACCTCCATTGTGGATTTTTAGTTTTGGATCTGAAGATATTGTGGAATGGGTGGGATGAAGACTTGACCTGCTGAAGATATTGATCATTGTTGTACTGTAGCATGACTTACCTATACATAAAATTGAGTCTGGGTTAATCCAGTGAACTTTTAATGCATGACTTTCTCTCTTCAGAAAACTCATTCTCATATGGTTTAGTGACAAAATAGCCATGCTTCACTTCTAGCACACTGTTAGGAGGGTGTTTTTATTTATTTTTCCTACTATTTCTAGACTGCTTGAGATGCAGAAACTTCAGTCTAGTTGGTGTATCATTGAACAGTTTTATCATATGACAGAAAGTTTTCAGCTTGTGTTGTTTCTTAAAGCACTAACTTTAGTTTTCTTTGGTCAGTACATTTCTTGATTACAACATGATCCCAATTTTGAACTGTATGAGTTTCTTTTTGTTATTGACTCTGAGCCATAAATAACATGTATCAAGAAAGAAAATGATTTAGGTCAATAAATGATGGTTTCTTCTTTGCCATTAATCTGGGGTAATTGGTAAGGAATTGGCCAAAGGTTCTGGATTTGGGGAGCGCCCATGAAAAATATTTTTTTAAATACGTACTAAGATTAGTAACACAATTTTACCGTTACTAATTATGAATTTTACTGTTACCATTAGTAACATAACTTTACCGTTACTAATTATGAATTTTACTGTTACCATTAGTAACATAACTTTACCGTTACTAATTTTGATCTTTCTGTTACTATCAGTAATCGAATTTTACCGTTACTAATTCGGAATTATTCGTTGCTATTAGTAACACAACTATAGCGTTATTAATTCTGAATTTTATCGTTACTATTAGTAACATAATTTAACCATTACGAATTTTGCTTTTTACCGTTACCATTAGTAATAGAATTTTACTGTTACTAATTCTATTTTTTCCGTTACTATTAGTAACATAATTTAACGTTACTAATTCTAATTTTTTCCGTTACTATTAGTAACATAATTTTACCATTACTAGCTTCGTGCCCCACACCTTTTTTCTAACAGAAAAATTGTGTTACTAATATATTTAGTAATGGTACAATTGTGTTACTAATGGCGTGTTTTGGTGTAGTGCTACGTACGAGTTGATGAAATTGGGTTGTGTGTATACGTAATGGAAAAAAATATATATATTTATATATATATATATATATATATATATATATATATAGGTTGTGTGAATACTAATAAATATGATTTGATTATGTGTGTGAACATACATACGTTGCCTGCTATCAGGAGGTTTTCGCACAGAGGGCGATCCCACCCTGACGATTCCAGTGAGGTTTGAATTTATGCCTCAGAGCATGGAACTTAGGGCGACTCACTATGTGACGTGTATTAGTGGGACCGGCGTGTCGTTTGGATATATTAGGTGTGTGTGTATCCAAATGGTTTAGAACCATGTTCGCCTCCACCATTGTGTTGATTTATTTTGGGTTCGAGGAGACATGCCCAATGAATAGTCCTTGATTTAGTACGAGAGGTACATGGACTTGATAGCAGAGTACGCCAGCGTCACGAGGGGCCATTCTGGGGATGCTATAGTTGTGTGTATATTATATGTGTGATGAATATCTACCGGTATGATATATCTACTTATGTGAGACAGTAAAATTGATAGATGATGTATATCTAAAATACTTTAAGTAGTGAAAATTGAATAATTGACTCAATAATAAAATGGGAATAAATAATTTACCATTAAGGCTATAGTAACGTGTCATATGGGGATATACGAGAGAACTGTACTTATCAAGAGTAGTCAGATACCTGATCTAGTTGGGCAGGGAATACTAGTTAGGTAGAAAACATTAGGCATGCACAATAGTTGAGAGGTGAAGGTCTGAAGTGAGTGTACGTGGATATTACATGTGTAATAAATAACTTATTTAAATTATAATTTAAATACCTACAAAATATTGTCAAAATGTTTTACTTGGGCCCTGACCCATGTCAAAAATATTTTCAAAACCTTTTAGGTGTCCAGCCATAGTGACACCAAGCTTAGAGATCCTATCCAGAGACGCGTAGCTGCAGCAATGTGGAAGCTTGTAGGAGATTTCTATTAGACGCTTCATGTCTTTCATTCTAGATAGGAGGTTCTTAGCAGTTCATTTGGGTATGTTGCCTTCATATTATTTCTTTTATTCAATTATGCATCAGATTGTATTCCGATTTTAGTTTTTCTTATTTCAAATTGTGGTTGGATTATGTACTTGGAGAACCGATAGTTTATTCAGTCTCATTGATTTATATATTTGTCGTGTGATTGTACAGACTGTATTTATGTGTGAATGGTTTAGTTCATTTAATTTATTTCGGCATGTGTTCATAACAAAAGATAAAATTTGACACCAGCTTAATTTAACATAGGTGATTAGTGATTAAAAATTTTTTGACAATGATGCTAAGAATGAAACCATTAATGATTCCTATTTAATTTAATAATAGACTGATCACCCAGGATTAAAATAGGCAGAGTGTCACAGATGGTATCAGAGCATCAGGTTCTAGTGTTTATATGATTTGTACGGCTTACTACGATTTTAGCATAGCATGTTTTTATATAGAGCCTTATATTATAGGATTGTTTACGTTCTCCTACTATTAAGTATAGTTGATTCGAATTATATGTGAGTTCGGTTGAGTTTTGTACATTGAACAATATAGGGTGACCAGCGAGGGCCGTTAGAAGGACTGTAGGAGGAGAGGCTCAGCATAAGCCATAGAGTATTCTGAGAATGGTGACCGCGATGGGAGTCACCATGATTATTGTTCAGGTAGATGAAGATAGGATAATCACTAAGGTGCATTAATTTCCCTAAGCACCGTCGTAAAGAACGGTGGTGAAAATTTAGACTCACCCAGCGTAGTCGGTAAAGGAGAAAGTCGGAAGGACCCTTTCGAAGAGCCATCTATAATGGTTCAGGGAAAGAGAGGAAGTGTGATGGGTCAATGGAATGAGACAATCCAAAGGTAATTGCATATGGTGGAGTGCAGTGGCACCCAGGATTTAAATTTTGGTTTAAAATGTTTTGCTCATAGGAGCAGTGTTTCCATGGTGGGAGACAGTCACCACATATAAGGAAGTAGATAAGGAATTAATTGAGAAATTTTAGGCGTGGTTTAATCGCAAGTTCTTTCATATGCTGTTCAAATAGATATGCGAAGGAAGTTTCTGGGCGAACAAAGGTCGGTTGTGATGAAGAATTCATTTGTTTAAGTGAACTTCGTACTCCGGGAGGTAGATAGTGAGGATTAAGGTTCTAAGTGTGAAGATGGAATCACGAGTAGGAGTCGTTAATACTTATGGGAAATCAGTCTTAGACTACTTATGCACATAGCATCAATTATGTACTTTTACAACGTTTATATCAACGCTTCCATGAGAAGGGTGCTAAGAGAGTTGGAGACCCAAGCCACAAGGGCAAGATTGGACGTAAATGGTGATAGTGTGGCACCACAGGGGGATACCCAGCAGAGGACCCATTTAAATGATCTAAATTAATGAAATTCTTACCAAGTGATGGTGGATTCAGTTAGGGTTGTCAGGACCATAGGTGTGTTCCACGGGGCCAGTAGAAGTAAAGGAATAATGAGGGTAACTATCGGGGTTAAGACTACCAGATTCGAGAGAAGGACAACCACGATATGGCCAGTAGGGCCAGATATTAGGGATGAAACAGAAAGGTATCCTAGCTATGGATAGTAAGACCACATGTATCGAACCTGTCCGCGGCGAGTTAGGAGACAGGAGCAGGACGCCCAATATGGGCAATTATTGTAAAAGTTTTTGGATCGGTTTGGATGAGAGTGTCATGTCCAAAAAGCAATTGGACTGCCAGTGATATTGAAAATTGAAAGTGTGAGACTTATCCTAGGGTGAATGCGATATGTTTTGTGTAACATGAGAAAGACACAATATTTCATTAGCACTAGGTTCGCGCGTGAGACGGGTTTAGTGCGTGTATTGTTAGTGTTATTATTGTGTGTATATATTTACCGTTGAATGGCGGGGCTCTTTTTGGTTTCATCTGTAGGGGAGCGGGTGGGGACACTAAGAGGATATATTTTAGTGGGTTAACTCGTTTTGAGAGATGATGTTCGAGTATTATGTTATCCTAGGTATGGGTTTGTTAGCGATGGTGGGTGTTACAGTAATGCTATTGTGTTCGTTGTTCCAGGTCAGGAAGTGTTGGTTAGCGATGTGTCACCTGAAAGAAGGCTGAGCTCGCATTTATATTATATCTTGGATAAGACTTCAGAGGTTATAGTCGTCTCATTATATTTGATCCCAGTGTATAGGGACTATACTGATGTGATTCAGGGTATATTAAGTTTACACTCGAGCGGAGAAATTTAGCTCGTTATCGACTTAGAGCAAGAGAACTAGTGATAGTGAGAGTGTCGTGTTGTATAACTCCTTTAGTGATATGGGAGTGTATGGTTAGACTTTTACGTCTAGGGATAGGATTTTGGATATTCTGGATTGGTACGTAGGGCGTACAGATGTCGATGATCAACAATGCGGTAGTAGTGTATCAGGGGGTTCCTTGTTTGGATTTCGCGTGTGAGACATCCCACACATAATCTCAGCAAATGTCGAGAGTTGAGGGATGTGTTAGTCACTAGGGCATCGGTTTATAACTTTAGTTATTACACGTGTATGTGGATAAAAGCATGAGCTGAGAGTTATTCTATGATATAAAATATGTAGAGTCGAGTAGTACTGTGTGGAAAGCACCTGGGAAATTTGTCTGCACCACTAGTTGATGGGTGGGTTAGTCTCGAGCGGAATTAAAATTATTTTAGTTGGGTAACTGAGATTAGCCATACAGTATAGCCAACTAAGAATGCGAGGTCAGACTTGAGATAAGTGTGTTAAGTGTGGGACATTAGAGATGATTGCGCAGTTGTGCACGGGATATAGAGTGGATGGGAGCCCTGGTTAATTTGACTTTCAGTATCGTTCGTGATAAGGAGACCTATAAATATGTTGTAAATATGTCTGTGGGACAGTCAGAAAAATAAGCGGAAAAGTATGAGGGACTGAACTTCGTTCGAGGAAAGGAGATAGTCTGATTGTGTGTATGTCACGAGAAAACTCCCACAACCGAGGTGAGTTGAAAGGTGAGTCAAAAATGTTAGAAGAAAATAGAGTATCACCTAGTCGAATGCATATATTGGTTTGCACATAGATAGGTTGTTAATTCTAACAAAAGGAAAAGAGCCTAGGAAGTGCACAGTTTTAGAGCAAACGCACGGGCCATGATTTTTGTATATCTCAGAAAAAGAGGAGTAAGATATTCCACGTGACGTGAGATGTTGAGTGTGTGGATTTTGGGCTGAGTGAGACATATTGAAGTTATCTCCAAGTGCACCACTTGTAAAGGGAAAAGGTTGGCTCGATATCACTAACCCGAATGTTGTGATAGATTAATGATTCCAGGGACGGAATGGATACGCATACTGATAAAGTTCATTATTGGATTATTAAAATTGTGGAGGGGTCAGGATTTTCTTTGGGTTGTGAAATGAATTGACCAGGAACGAAATAATCATTATTAGTTTGGGGCGTGTTATACTACCAGGTAGTATGTCCAGCATGTTATTAAATAGAAGAAATGAACCGGCATAAGGTGTCGCCCAATATTATTGTAAACCATGATAAGACCCTTGAGTCCCACCTTAGATAGGGAGTGTCACGAGGCGATGGGGACGGAGTTGCATCTTGAGCTAAGTGTGACAACTGTAGGCCGATGGATAGTTGGGAGAGGGGATGTAGAATGTGGCAGAATGCGAGAATACATGTTTTGGATTTTTGGAGTAGTTGTAAATATTAACTGCAACTGGTAGAGTTTCATGTGATGACTCGTAGTTGGAAATTAATTGCGAAGTCACTTCTGAGACTTCATAGGAAAAAAAAATTACCCACCCTTTGGATGGTTAAGAAAGGGGAAATAACAAGTTTCTCGGACCCGGAGTGATTCATGGTTCGTTGACAGGGGTTGAGTTAATCCACATCATTTTTGTATAGATGAGGAATGTAGTGAGAGTACGTTGACATGAACCAAAGTTTTGAGGCCTGATATAAGTAGTCAAGGGTTTCTGAGAGTGTCTCCCATGAGGAGAGATGACTTGGTATGGCAATAAGGAAATGGGCAACTATAGAAGTGGGGCTTTTTTAATATAGGGATGATAGAGCCAGTGGAGTATAGGCTCATCTTTTAGGATATTGTTATCAGATTTACGATAGTTTTGCGTGTCATTATATAAGTGAAACCTTAAGCATAAGGAAATATATAGATATGTTAGGGTTTGAATGGACTTGTCGCTAATTGTGGGTTGTATTGAGTAGACCTTTGGTAAAAACGGTACCATTGGTGTGTGTATAATGGAAATACCAAAACATTATTGCGAATAAATTTTTGGATACGTTCATATATAATTGTGTGTAAGAATCCGAGGTGGTAATACCAGGCATATCCGAATTTCGAGGATAAAATTTTGTTGTAAGGGGGGAAGTATGTAACACCCCGTATTTCTTGATGAATCTTTTCTTCTAATCCACACTCCAAAAATGGTTATGATACAAGAACAAAGGTAGCTTCTCCAAGAATCCCCCCCCCCCCCCAAGCTCCAAGAAAGCTCTTCATCTCATCTTTAATGGCCTCCAAGTGTTTTCTATTTCATTTACCCTAGCCTCACATAACTAAAAGTTTATATAACCTTTGCAAACTCGTAGATCCCTTAACCCTAGACTACAAAATGACTAAAATGCCCTCTCGAGGTGTTGGTTTAGTCTAAAACTAACCCGGGATCCAAACTATACATCCGGGTATACTATTTTCACTATTTCATCCCTTCTAGACCCAATCGTAACCTCAAAATCATCATCTGAGTAACTCATAATTAATTTCCTATCTTGACCTCATTTAGTCCACACACACGATGCCAGTTGAGATAAAATAATGTTACATCACTGTCACTCGTTATGACATCAAATATGTAATTACTATTTACTTAGTAATTATATCTAATAAACATTAATAATTCTCTCTGCGATTAATATTCTAATCAACACAGGATATTTAATTCCATTAAATTATGTCATGCGTGTAATTTAAGATTAACCGAATTAATTTAATCTTTAAATACTCAGAAATACAGGACACTCCGAGAGGGTTTAGTCATTTTGTAGCCTAGGGTTAAGGGAGCTACGAGTTTGCAAAGGTTATATAAACTTTTAGTTGTGTGAGGCTAGGGTAAATGAAATAGAAAATACTTGGAGGCCATTAGAGAGGAGAGGAAGAGATTTCTTGGTGCTCAGGAGAGGATTCTTTGAGAAGCTACCCTTGTTCTTGCATCACAACCATTTTTGGAGTGTGGATTAAATGAAAAGAGTCATCAAGAACACGAAATCATATTTCTTCCATACAAGGCAAGTATTTATCTTGCAAATTTTTATGGGTTATAATACACATGCAGAGTAGGGCCATTGAATTAAGGATAATTAATGATATTCTTGTGATTTGATGAATAGAACTTATAATTAGGATTAGAATTGCATGTAGAATGAATCCAATTCTATAAATAAAATGAAATAAAAAAAATTATGGGATTTATATCATGGGTTTTGATGAACTTACGTGAAGAACATAATGGTTTAATGATTATTGGAGTTTTAGTCAGATATTGGATGAAATTTTATGGATTTTATACATGATTTACGTTAGAAATTATCCATACATGTATATTTTATGTTTAGATATGTTAAGTGGGAGTTTAAGATTATTGTATCAAAGTTTGAGGATTGAAATGTTGAAAAAATTCGTAATAGCGAAAGGAAGAAGAAGACCCCGATTCCGGAAAATCGATTCGGAAAAGCGAATCGATTCGGCCATTGGGGGAATCAATTCGATTTGTCCCAGAATTGAAAATTTGTCCTTTTTAAGCCCAGAAATCATGGAGAATTCGTGAAGGGACTTTTGGGATAATTTTAAACTATATAGGAAAATATAAATGACAATAGGCCTAAAGTGGAGATTAGGTTTACATAAATTGAGACGAGTTAAGTATTGGGATAATTGAGAAAATATGAGTAGTTAATAAACGAATGAAATTCGAGAAGGGTTGCGTAGTGATGAGTGAACCTATGTTTATGAGCAGTAGTGATGATGGAAATAAATACTTATTAATTTGGGGTTAAGTAGGACCCTTAGAGTAGTGAGTGACACTCGAAATTATCTAAATTAGAATTTTAATTAAAATTAATGGTATGTCGAATATGCGAGTGATATATACTACATACGAGTTGATGAAATTGTGTTGTGTGTACACCTACTGAAATATATATATATATATATATATATATATATATATATATATATATATATATATATATATATATATATATATATATATATATGTGTGTGTGTGTGTGTGTGTGTGTGTGTGTGTGTGTGTGTGTGTGTGGTGTGAATACCTATAAATATGAATTGATTATGTGTGTGAACATACCTACGCTGCCTTCTATCAGGAGGATTATGCACAGAGGGCGATCACACCTTGACGAATTCATTGAGGTTTGGATTTGTGCCCCAGGGCATGGAACTTAGGCTGCTCACTATGTGACGTGTATTAGTGGAATCCGCGTGTCGTTTGAGTACGTTAGGTATGTGCGTATCCCAAAGACTTAGAACCATGTTCGCCTTCACCGTTGTGTTGATTTATTTTGGGTTCGAGGAGACATGCCGAACCAATAGTCCTTGATTTAGTACGAAAGGTACATGGACTTGATATCAAATTATGCCAGCAACACAAAGGGCCATTCTGGGGCTGCTATAGTTGTGTATGTATTATATATGTGATGAATATATACATGAATGATATATCTACTTATGTGAGAGTGTAGAATTTATGGATGATGTATATCTAAAATACTTTAAGTAATGAAAGTTAAATAATTAACTCAATAATAAAATGGGAATAAATAATATATTATTGAGACCGCGGTAACGTGTCATATGGGGATATATGAGAGAACTATACTTATTAAGAGTAGTCAAATAACTGACTTAGTTGGCCAGGAAATACTAGTTAGGTAAAATACGTTAGGCGTGCACATTATTTGAGAGGTGAGGATCTCAAGTGAGTGTACATGTATATTACATGTGTATTTAAATTGTGATTTAAATACTTGAAAAATATTTTCAAAATATTTTACTTGGGCTCTGACCCGTGTCAAAAATATTTTCAAAACCTTTTGGGTGTCCAGCCACAGGGATGCCAAGCTTAGAGATCCTATCCAGAGATGCGTAGCTGTAATAGTGTGGAAGCTTGCAATAGATTTTTATTAGACACTTCAGCCCTTTCATTCTAGATAGGAGGTTCCTTAGAAGTTCATTTAGATGTGTTGCCTTCAGATTATTCCTTTTATTCAATTATGCATCAAACTGTATTCCGATTTCAGTTTTACTTATTTCAGATTGTGGTTGGATTATATACTTGGAGAACCGATGATTTATTCGTTCTCATTGATTTATATATCTTTCATATGATTGTTCAAACAATATTTATGTGTGAATGGTTTATTTCATTTAATTTATTTCCGCATGTGTTCATAATAAAAGATAAAATTTGACACCAGCTTAATTTAACATAGGTGATTAGTAATAAAAAGAAAATTTGACATGATGCTAAGAATGAAACCATTAATGATTCCTGATTAATTTAATAATGGACTGATCACCCAGGATTAAAATAGGTTGGGTGTCACACTTTGGTTGACTTCCAAGCCCACACGCGTGGTCGACTTGGGCTCGGGGGTTGTGTGGCTTGGGGCTCTAGCTTGGCTAAAGTATAAACTTTTGGGGCCAACTTTTATTAGGCTTTTCATTATTTTTTATGGGTTATTCTTATTGAATTCCGACGAACTCCAGTTTTATTTCGTTATTTTTTTCTTTTTGCTAATTGACAATTAATTTCGGTTATTCCCAACGATTGACTGTTGGGATTTCCAGTCGTTTTTAACTGCCACTTATTTTTGTATAAATAAGTGGCATGGGGTATCATTTCAAAAGGTTACAAAATTACAAAGTCAGTCCACATATTTTCTGTGAGTTCATATAAGAGTTCTCAACAGTTGGTTCAAACAAACTTGCATATTGGAGTGCTACATTTGCAAGTAAGATTGTTGTATCCTGGGAGACAATTTTCGCTGCGTCCGAAAAGCAATAATTCTGAGCAAAATTTGTCTTAAGGTCAGACTGTTTAATACTTTCCTCAATCAAAATTATGTGTTGTTGCATATTAATTCTATAATTATTAATTTCATATTTTTTGTAATATAGTTACAAAATCATTTTGGATATCAGTTAGTCTTTCCTTTTACCACCCCCTCTGCGAGCCTTGAGCATTTAACATGTTTCTTTGTTTAATATCTTGCCACCCTCTTCCATTTTTTCATTGCCTACCTCAAAGCCCATTTCTGGCATATTAGTTTCCTTCGAGATCATCCCCACAAAAATGGCATCCCTATTGTCATGGTCGTATAATCCAAAAAAGACAGCTTGATAATCCCAATGGATATATTTTGAGCAGAATTCACATGTAGACTAAGTAAATGCATGGGAATGATGGGAAACTAAGGTTAAGGATGAGTTTTGTGTGTGCCATTCTATTATTTGAATCAAGACACCAATTGGGTCTGAATTTTGACTTTGGGACAGGTGCGGGGAATTTGGGTGGGCAATTAAGTTCGAATAAATTATGGGTTGGGTAGTTGAACCGGATGGGAAAGAGAAATATTTATGAATGAGTGCTCTATCTGACCAATTGGGGGAGAACTGAAATAAGGACGGTATTATCTAGCTTTTAGGTTAAGAGGGTTGCACACATTTTATTAAGTTTACCATATGTATTAAGAACAAATGTTTTCCTAGTTAGGTTTTGAGTTGTGGGTTTTGGAGGGGTTATTTTAGTCAAAATTGGATGAGCCATTTAAGACTTCTACATCAAATAGCATATTAAATATGTTTTCCAACTATTCAACCTTCTTATCACTTTTCAAAACCTCCCCATCCTTGTGACAAAATGGACCGCAAAAAATAAATCAATCCATATTAGTCCATACATTTAAATATGGAGTCCTTATTTAAAAGCCATGAGTCAAATATAGCGCCCATATTTAAAATATGAGTCAAATATAGTGCCCATTAATAAAAAAATATAGAATACATCTTTAAAAGTTATGAGTAAAATATATTTTTTTTATATTTACTTGAAATTGTAATCCTTCAAATAGCTAGAAAAAAATGGGTTGATCCAACCCATATCTAGACAAACTCATATTTCCAACCCATAGTTTTTCCACTACTAGCTCCAAATTTGTGTCCACATCTAATTCATCATCTAGTAAATCACCATAATTCTCCTATTTATGGCCATTTTTGAGATCTAAGCGTAGTTGTCTTCTCTATCTCAGTTGGTGTTCCCCCTATCATTGGAACGAAATTAAGTGGAACTTATCTAGGTTAACTCTCGCTTTTGTAAAGGTTATTATAATGATTGGTCATTTTCTGCCAAATATATGGTGTATATTTCTCATAATTCATTTTATGGGTAGTCGAAAAGTCTGTTTTATCGAATTTTTGACCGTTTTAGCAATGTTTGGTGTTGAGAAGTCTTTGTTTATTATGATGTGTAGCTTTATTTGTACCTCTTTTGGGGGGCTTTTGTGTTTTATCTTGTTTTGATTGTTGTGTCATGTGTTTTGTATTTCTTATTATTTAATTAATAAGAAATGTATTTTTTCTAAAAAAAAAGGGAAAATGTAAACAATGGGGTTTTTAAAACTGTCATGTTACCCCTATCTAGTGGAACTTTCCTGCTCCTTTTCTCCCGTCAGTAGGATCTACGTGAACTTTGGACCATCGTTTTTTTCCGTTTGCTTATAAGTTTTATATTTTTTCTCCAATCAGGCTCTAAGCTAATCATTTAACTTAAATTTTCCTCAATTAGGAGTCCGTATATGAATTTGTATTTCACATTTTTTTCTCCATGATCCGATAACCCACAAAAATTAAAATAGTTGAGAAGTTTCTCAAACCTTGTGAAGACTCTAATAACTTTCCGAGTTTGGAAATTAACCTGTAAACCTTGTGCAATGGTTCAACACGCCCAGTGTCACTCTTATTCGCAAATATTTGCCCCAGCTACATCTTTCTAGGTCTTAGTCATCTTACATAAAATTACTAATTTTATTTCCAATGTTTTTTCCAGTTTTGATGTTCGTTTTATTAAATAATAGTTATAATTAGACCCCGCAAAATGGTTTATAATGGAAAAAATCGTCCACTACCTGCCTATATATTTAGTCTGGGGCCCATGTGATTTGAGTGGGTTTAAATGGTTTAAGATAATAATTAAGTCAGGTCTGAGCGGGTAATTTAGATTCTGTTATAAGTTCTATGTCTCACGAAATGAAAATGAAATTTGATAAATATTGGGAGTGTTATAGCATGGTTTTATCATTTGCAATAATCTTGGATCCACGATATAAAATTCAATATGTGGAGTTTTGTTTCAACAAGCTATGTCCTGAGGCAAGGGAAGAAAAAGTGAGAGAAGTTCGTGACAAGTTGAATATACTCTCTGAATAGTACACGGTCTTCTCTCCTTGGGCTTCCTTATACAACCCGTCATTAAGTTCACATGCGACTAGTGGATGTATAAGTGACGAGATGGATGTAAGAACCGATGCAATTTATTCCTTATTTAACTTATTCTATACTTGATTTATTTTATTCAAATGTAAATAATATAGAATTCATGTAGGAGTTTGATGTTTCTGAGAGCCAGCATTATAGTGCAAGAAACAAATCCCAACTAGATACGTATTTGGAGGAAACCAGAGTTCATCCAAGGCAGAATCCTCATTTAGATTTTCTCAAGTACTAAAAAAATTACAAAGTTCTTTATCCAGAACTTTCTTTAATGGAGCATGATATTCTTAGTATTCCTATAATGACAGTAGCCTCTGAGTCTGCATTTAGTATTGGAGGGCCTATAATTACTAAATATTGGAGCTCCATCTTACTTGACAATGTTGAAGCACTATTATGCATTAAGGATCACTACACCAAATCTGCCCATTTGTCAAGGTCATTGACCTTGACAAATTCACCTTGTCAAGGTCAATGACCGTGACATTTCGAGGCGAGACAACTTTTTTTGTCACGGTCGTGTCACGGTCATTGACCTTGACACAAAACTCGCGTTTTGTGTCACGGTCGTGTCAAGGTCAATGACCGTGACACGTTTGTCACGGTTATAAAACGTGACAAAGCCGTGACCCTTTTTAAAAAAAATTGTCACGGTCAATGACCATGACAAGCCCGTGACAAGATTTGTCAAGGACTTGTCACGGTCAATGACCGTGACAATTCTGGGCAGAATTTAAAAAAAATCTGCTGGGCAGTATGGCCACCGCCACTGCCCAGCAGTATATTTGTACCTGTTATAACAACGTTGTACCTGTTCCAAACATCATATATCCAACACAAACTAAAGATAATGCAAATATATATTCATGACAGTATAATCCAAATTTTCAAAGTAAAAATAATATACATGACGATATAATCCAAATATAATTAAAATGGACAAACTTAAAAATAATGTTACTACATGTCTTGGGTAAATGTGAGGAGGTGAGTAGGCCAAACGACATACGAATTGACGCACCCACTAATATATGTTGTGCCGCATTGTTCGCGCAACCACAGTAGGGAGTTCTCCTTCCCGGGTATGACATGCGTGACGAGCACCCTGGACTCCATCCCTTGAAGCACACGTCCATGGACTATTCCACCCTCGATGATATCCGGGTCCCTCAACCCCCGCCCTATCCGCTGGCCATCAAATATGTCCAATATGAACACGCTCGGCCAACCAATCGTCGATAATGGTCTGTTGGAGGGCGTCAAATAGGGAAGTGGATCGTCGAAGTACGAACGTGTCGGTGATGAAGCAGCGAGGTCCACATCCTCGTCATCCCGCACCTCCTCCTCCACCGCCTTCTCCTTCCCTTTCCCTTTACCTTTCTCTTTACGGTCTCCACCCAACGTACGCTTCATGAATGCGTACATATCTTGGACCGTCGCCTCCAAACGGGACAGCTTCGCGTCGTGTGAATCCACCGTTCGAGCCAACCCGGTGTCGCTCGTCTCCAATCCGATGATCCTAGATTTGGCCACCCGCGAGCTCACTCCCCTTGTCCTCCCCTTGCGATCAGAGCCAAGCACTTGGCTGAGTGCGTCTGTGGACAAAGATGCCTTGTCGGCATCAGACTGCGACTCATGCAGTTCCTTAAGCTTTGCCTGAAACGACAAAAAGCACATGATTAGTAAAATAAGTAAACTAAAAAATTATAACGTAATTAACAATAATTAAACTGTCGGATTACTTACAATCGTGGCCGCGACGCTCGGGGACACATCCTTGTCCTTCCCCTTCTTCGTCCGAAGAGCCACATAAGTATCGAGCCTATGTGGCTTACCCCCTGGCCCACTCCCTACCCCCTGAAATAAAATAAAGTAAAGTAAAATTAGTATCGGCCCCGCAAAGTAAAATAATATCCAATAAGATATTTCTGTAGTTATAGATAAATTAAATATTACCTTCATCCTATGCTCCACCTCAGCGTAAGAGGTCCGGCCGGAGTAGTGCACGTCCGTCTTTTTAGCCCGATTTTCCCTCCCCGATTGGCGAGATGCCAATTGTCGATCCTCGATCTCATTGTCAATGAACTTTTGCCATTGTGCCAATGAGATCGGCTCCTTGGGCGGGACGGATCCGCGCCATTGTAAAATGGTCTCTCGTGTTTTTCCAAAGTACCGTGTCCGCATATTTTTTTTCCACGTCTTGTGTTGCTCCCCCAACTGCTCCAAGACGGAATCGCGTAGCTTTGGATCCAAGTTGAATTGTTCCTGTCCAACAAATACAATGTTAGTTGCGAATAAATATAAATATAAATATAAATATAAATATAAATATAAATATAAATATAAATATAAATTGAAATTGAAATTGAAATATTCATATAAATATTACCTGTAGTGCCGCCCAAACAGCTAACTTGAGCTCATACGGCACCTCCTTCCAACTCATAAACCCCGGGCCGATGACCGTCTTTAGCAGCTCGAGGGATCTCGCTAAAAGCTCCGACTTGTTTTCGACGGTAATCCCAAATTTTCCATATTTGGGGAGCCTAGGGGCGGAGGAGCCCTCGTCGCCTCCACTACCACCGAACCCAGACGACGACATCATCATAAACAGCATCATCATCTTCGCCCTAACATCTGAAGGAGACATTTTTGCTGTAAAAAAAATGTTATTAGTACAGATAAAAAAAATGTTATTAGTACAGATAAAAAAATGTTTCGTCTATATTATAACGTATGTGTAAGTTCCGTCAATACCACCCCCGCCACACGCACACACACACACACACACACACACACCACCCCTACCCACCCCACCCCACCCCCACCCCCGCCACACGCACACACACATATTTTGAATGAAAATATCAATTATTTATAAAATTGATGTCTACTTTTAGTGTTGTGTATATATGTTAGTCTACTTCTGCTTTTTTTTTTAAATAATCAATTAACCAAATTTCATAATAGTGAATAAGGGTTAATCCTAGCCATTGATTAAGTGTATTATTAGTAAGTACAAAAATTAAATATGGACTCTTAATCTAGGATATAAGGAGTATTTGTTAGTGAAATAATAATTTAGTGATAAAAACACACTCGAACACTACCAAGTTTTGACGACTCGGGTCTCTAGAAAGAAAAACAAGCATTTCCAAATTTATATGTCCTCTTTCTTGTTTAGTGTCTCGTGAATTGATAGTATGATTTTAAAAATAGTATACAAAACTAGGTGAGATTTTAGAATTACACGTCGAAATAATACATGTTGTATAATAATAATACAAGTGCATGCTTTGCAATCAAAGGTATTTATCTTTAGGGGTTTGTAAATTTAGGATTTATTGTAATATGTATTTTGAAAATAGGACAACAAACATTTTATTTATGATTTTAGTCCCTATTTTTGAATAAAATCGCTGGTGCGGACCCATATTCATAAAACGTTAACCAATCATAACATGCCACGTGTCCCTTTAATTTGAAAATAGGGACTAAAAATGGAAACAAAATGTTTGTTGTCCTATATCCATAATCAATATTATTTTAAGTCCTAAAATTACATAATCTATTATCTTTATAAGGATAAAATTATCTTAAAATGATTGGTAGGGAATGTCTATGAGGTGGATGATAATTTATTTGATATTTTATTTTATTTCTTTTGGTTAGGTTATTAAGACTTTATTTGAATTGATATCTTAGTAATTATTATTTAATATTTATTTTGAGCAATTATCTTATAGTAGGATTATTATCCTAGAAACAATTCTATCAATTCAAATAAATTGATATCAATTCAAATACATGTCTTGGATATCAATTCCCACCCCACCCCACCCCTCCACCACCCCCTCCCCCACCACACACCACCACACACACACACACCCCACCCCACCCCACCCCCTGCCCCCCTCCACCACCACCACCACACACACACACACACACCCCACCCCACCCCACCCCACCCCCTCCCCCACCACACACCACCACACACACACACACACCCCACCCCTAACCACCCCCTGCCCCACCACACACCACCACACACACACACACACACCCCACCCCACCCCACCCCACCCCCTCCCCCACCACACACCACCACACACACCCCACCCCACCCTCCACCACCCCCTCCCCCACCCTGCCCCACCCCCTGCCCCCCTCCACCACCCCCTCCCCCACCCTGCCCCACCCCGCCCCACCCCCCACCCCCTGCCCCCCTCCACGCACACACATACACACACATATATATATATATACACATACACACAAATATACACACAAATATATATATAAATGAAAGAGAGAGAGAGAGAGAGAGAAAATGGACCTGAAAGTAGAGAGAGAGAGAGAGAGCAGCGTCGAGAGAGAGAGAGAGAGAGAGAGAGAGAGAAATGGAGGGAACGGCGCGAGAGGGAAAAAAGAAGGGGGATAGGGTTTTTGCTGGAAAAGTTGTCACGGTCGTGTCAAGGTCATTGACCGTGACAAGACCGTGACAATTAAATTTATCACGGACTTGTCACGGTCAATGACCGTGACAATTCGTTGTCACGGTCGTGTCAAGGTCAATGACCGTGACATAAAACGCGTGTTTTTTTGTCACGGTCAATGACCTTGACAAGGCTGGCCGGCTGAAAGGTGACAATTTGCCCATTTTGGTGTAGTGGATGGGGTATTTGGTGTACCAAGTAAATTCTACATTAAATGTATAACATTACTAGGGAATCTGTAAATATATAATTACTAGTTAATGTGTAGCTATATAATATTATCTTTTGCTTTATTGATATTCTATATTGAATGTAACGTCGGAAGACACCTAATGAGGTGGAAGGATTATTTAAGGATTTTGCTCCAATAGTTGTTATTTCCGTGTTAATTGCGATCAAGTAAGTGCATGTCAACTTCTTTTTAAAATATATTATATTGTTATTTGTTTATATATACTTACAATACAATTTTATTGCAGGTTAATCACTCGTACTCGCACGCGTTTGAAAACCATTGGTTTATATTGTGGGAGTTTCTGATGTTGGACTTTATTATATTATTGGAGTTTTTGATGTTGGACTTCATTATTTTATTGGAGTTTTTGATGTTGGACTTTATTATTTTGTCAGAATGTATTGGATTTTATTATTTATTAGTTTAATTTGAACTCTATTGTAGTAGAGACTTTAATTAGAGTGTAACGACAATAATGATTTTTAGTTTGTTTTTTTTTTTTACTTTTGAATTTTTTTATTTACAGGCATGCAAATCATTATTATTTGTTAGTTTAATTTTGAAATTTGAACTCTATTTTGGATTTGTTTAAAAAACTCGAAGGTAAAACAAAAAAAGGGCCAACCCGACTCGACCCGAGTTTGACCTGACACGTCCAAATTATTCTGCCCTTGACCCGCCCAGATTTATCCGTATCCATTTTTTACCCGCCCATAAACGCACATTTGCCACCATTAGTTATAATACCTAATCCAAATGAGTGACCATCGCAAATCCACTTTAAATGGTTGTCTATCACTCTCAAAGGTGTCTGCGACAATTAAATTCTTGTCATAAAAGAGATTTTTTGCAACCTTAATAAACTCCACCATTTTTAGGGCCTCCAAATTAGTAATATTTTATTTGCGATCATGATGAGAGCACTCTCCCAATTAAGTAAAATCTACTCTTTTCGAAATATTTGTATTGACATGTTTCAAAATTTTCACACCATAATCTTATTCAATTGTAAGTTTGAGACGTTGCCATAGGTTCCCTAAATCTTTCTCCATTATGTACACAACGGTGAGAATTCCCAAACGATGTAATTCTAAATTTGGGAAATTCTAGATTCCAAAAATCCTAAATTTTCTTCCCAAAACTCTAACCAAACAGACCCTAAAGGTAACTGTGAGATTTGATAAATCATACCAACTATAAAGTTGCCACATCACGACTAACAGCTAAATATTAATTATGGAAATGTGAAAGCGACAAAATTTAGGGTACGTTTTTTTTTTCCCCAAATTCTTGGTTTAAAATTATTTTTGAGAATAGTTTTATAAACTAGTTCTTTCTATTTTAAATTTTTTTCAGCGTTTGATAAACTTGAATTAAAAACAATTTTAAAAAAAACGCACATACAAAAATGTGACATGTATAATATATGAATTATACAAATATTTGTATGTATCTACATGTACATATAACATGTATTGACTTACATATAAACATATAATATATGTATCTATATAATATGGGACAATGGTGTTATGAATAGTAACTTATGCATGATAAATATCCATGGCATTTTATGTGTTGCATGCATACACATGCATGTATGCATGGATATATATATACATTATTATCTTATTATTTTTTTAAGAATATATATTTTTTTAAATAATTTTTTTAAAATATTTTTTTTTATAAAAAATATTTTTTTTTTTAAAGTTTTTTTTTAAAAAAATGGCTGGTTATTATAGGCTGGGTTTTATCACGGGGGCAAATTTATCGCCGTGCCCTCGGGCCCGGGCATCCGCTAGTATTTTATATTATACACATATACATGTATGTATAAGCATATACAAATGCATACAATATGAATTCAAATATATATATATATATATATATATATATATATATATATATATATATATATATATATACACACACACACACTAATGCCCTTGTGCAAATCAATCCGCATTTCAAGAGTGCGGACCGGACATGTGTCACCTGATGGTGAGCTTAAAAATTATCGGTTAAATTATATGCACACTATCTCTCTTTTCTGAGCTCACCACCAGGTAACACATCTCCGCACTCTTAAAATGTGGACTGATCCGCACAAGAGCAATACTGTATATATATATATAATATTACATAGTTTTCATAGAATTTAAATTTTTAAAAATAAGTTTGTCAATTTGTAACCAAATTTTATTGAAACGCATAAAACATTCTTTCAAACACAACCAAACGGCCCTTAAATTCCACAACCAATGAACTACTTAAATTCGAATAAATCCCAACTCCTCAAAACAAATATGGAACCTAAAATATCCTCCCATGGATACTTTAAGGCGTGTCAAAAATCATTCCCCTAATAATTTCCTTCGAAAAGGGAGGGAAACATGGTAATAGCTCCCAAGACTCTATAAAATTAACAATTGGGACAAGCTAAAAACTGTTGTCGACATGTCCCCATGAAAATGTACCTACATTCTTTCTTCTAAAGTTTGTACCTCTACAATCGAAGTGCATGTATATTCTTTTACAAAATCATCACTAAATCAAAATTAAGAAAAGAAAAAAGCAACTTTTAGTGAATAAACGTCATTATATTACAACTGAGAAGCTTTTTTCCCAAGTGTATCTGTTTATACCATGAAATTCTATCTACATAGTTTTACAACCCAAAAATTAAGGGGGGGAAAACATAATACGTATTGTTTATATTATGGTGTTATAAATTTACCTTGAATCTACTTATGGAACATTGTAACTACATATGAGATGGGCTTAATGTTCATTAATAAAAAATATGATAATGGAATGAAGATTTTCGTGTCCTCGGCGTAGAATAATGAAGTGTCAAGGGGTCCATTGACAAATGTTCCTCAAGATGTCTATGTAACCTAGAAATTGAAACATCACCTCTCAATGGGGATGAAAACAGAATCTCCAAAATTGATGATTAATCCTCAAGCCACCATTTGTTTCAGGGTGCAAGATTTTTCACCAGGGTGCAATGTATTTTCACATATTCCAATGTATTTTCACATATTCCAAGACAAACTTTTGTTCATATAAAATTGTACATGAGTGTGCACCCTAAGAGAGATTCTATTCAAACCACACTTACAAACCAAATTGAAACCACATCAAGACATGGCTGAAAATCTCTCGTTTCATTCTATTCATCTCAAACATTTTATGGAAGAAGTATCCTACACTCGGGACACATGTTGATGCGGTCAGTGTTTGGTCTAGGTAGGCGGTTCAATTAGATTAATTCGCACACTAATTATGCAATTTTGGACAAAAAAAGGAGAAATTTAACTCCAAATAGCATAAAATACACTTAAGAAAAACTATTACAATAAAGTTGTCCAAATATTGAGGATGAAAAACCCCCCTCACTGAAAACATCCCTTGGGGAAGTTCAGTATACAGACAGTTTTATAGACAAATAAAGCATCTAAACACTACTTCCACAAAATAACTATCAATACCTCCATCCCTTAGTCTTCGCTACCTTCCCCCTTTCGCCAAATATGGATCGAGGGGAAGTTTTAAACACCTTATGTTGCTGCAGCTACTGTAACATACTCAGCGTCCTATTTTGTACTATGTCAAAATTTTAGATGTCCATCTGCTGCTTCTGATAATTTGTCAAAATAACTGTTCAGGAGTGATTAAAAAAAATCACTGTTTAAATTTTCATTACACCTATTTATACTAACCAGATTTATCAACCTTCTGACTCCTGATCCACATCCAGTTCATGCACACCTGAAATTGATCATAGTATTGTCAGACAAGAAAGCTACTAATAAATCATTTAACAAAACACAAACAAGCGCACGCACGCACAGAAATTTATATAAAAAGATATGCGAAGGGTTCCACATGTGTGTGTGGTGCGCACATATATGGATATTCCTGTTTTAGGAAAACATTGGAAAAATCAAATAGACAACATAGAGACAAGCCCGCTAAATACCCTTGTTGCATAAAGGACCAAGAGGACTCTGAGCCTTGGTAATCTTCTTGTTAATGAGGTCTCTCTGCTCTCGGGTGCCCATGTTATTTTGAGCACAACCGTTGCTTACATTTGCAACTATAGACATATCTTGACCCATAGTATGAGGCAATGATGAAGCTTCCTTTCCCTTAAAAACTCCCCACAAATAGTATTTGCCTTGTATTCCTGTAAAAACAATTTCTTTTTCAGGCAGTTGAACGCAATAATATCAAACACTAATGTTATAAAATTATTTGGGGTAGCATGGGCCAGCTGCGGACCAATTTTCTTTGTAATATTTGGGGATTTAGGCAGTCCCAAAAAAAACCTCAATCAAACTCTACTTCATCAAAATCCAGCCATCAACCAAACAAAGGTTATTTGACAAAACAGTACAGACCAGAAATAATGGAAAAGCAATGGATCCCATGGACCAAGTAATTTCTCACGAAGTGATTGCCCATGCTCCAATTTTCTCCCACAAAAATGAATTGAATTAACTGAACCCAAAAGCCAAAATGCTGCTACCAACATAAAACAAGAGGTAATGAGCGGAGATTTAGACTCACTCCAGTGAAATAGGGGCAGCTCTATAGAAGTGAATATCAGAAGTTCAGCATTTCCTAATGAGGCCCTCATGCCAAGTTCATGGCACATCAAATCCTCCACCATATGGTCAAAAACCCTTTCGTATCTGTTTTTTAGTAAAAACAAAAAACCATGATAATGAATCAAATTGTAAACAGTAGACTGGAACACGACATAAGCTACTGAAATCAACACCTTTTGTCTGCAGGAAAGAAAAATAGAGCAATATGGAAATCGGTAGGCTCCATTTTCTGAAATGTCTTTGGCCAAACATGAGACTTTGGATGCATTTCCAGGCAAAGCAATGATGGAAGCGAACTTGCAGCCTCACAAACTTGTGCATTTTGGCATGATTGGGTTGATAAATGGGCTACAAATCCATCAACAGTATCATATTTTTCATTGCGAATACTAAAACTTCCCCTGTCAATAGAAAATAGAACCTATGAAATCAATAGGCACCGTAAGAAGTCCATTGGCTAACGAGTTCATATATTTTTACACGGGTGATTTCTCTTTAACCGCACTCAGCAACGACTTCCACACCCCCAACACTCCACCCCCATCCAACACATTTTAATAATTTGAGATGCACACCGAAAAGAGTGGCTAAAGTTCATAAAGTGTCATAAAAGACGCTCTTAAAGGTAACATTTCGTAAGTTTTAGCAGCGTATTAGGGGTTTACCTCAAATTTAGAAGAAAAAGAAGGGAGGCCATGACAAAGAAGTTGGAAGAAAAGTCAGGATGAAAGTTAAAATGACCCTAAAAACAAATATAAATTAAATAAATTTCATACCTCCAAATTGGATCAATGACAGGTTGTGCTCCATGATAGTCATATTTATTATTTGGAGCGGTAGCTGACCGAGGGACATTTTCATCTGAGTAAGTCCCACTGTCAAGCTCCACAACCTCTTCTTGATTTGTAGTACACAAGGGGATACTCTTTGTCTCCTCACTCACGGGAACCACTAAAACATCCTTAGTCAAGATGTGTTGTCTATTCACCACACAAGGTTGCTGGGTGGACCCATCGTCACATTTGTGCTCCGCTTTCCCAGTTTCCAAACAAGTAGTGTCCCTCTTTTTCATTTTTGTTCCCTTATGCATTGCTTTACCCTTTCTTGGACTATTTTGTTCACTTTCCCATGATGGGATATAGCTAGGTCTGTGGAGAGTCGATTGATTTGGCACCTTCTCTTCGCAGTCATCGCAAACCCACCGGACAAATTCATTGAGGGTTGGTGGTAATTTATCTAAACAGTATCTAGAATAAAAAAATAATAATGAACAAAACAATATTACCCAAAGTCGATAACAATCTACAGTATACAAGACAGGTCCAGTTTGTCAAGACACGCAGATGGAAACAATTCCACTTTGCTCATATAATCATAATTTGTTTTGGGATCATTTGGTTTTGGCCCCTAAAAGTTTTGCCCGTTTGGATCGACTCCCAAAAAAAAACTTATTAGGGATCGACCTCAATTTCTCACATAAGCGTTAGTTGACTTATTTTCACAGTTTGCTCATTTCAATTTCCTATTTCCCAACATCTCATTTCCACAGATGTAGATCTAGATACATATATTAACAATTTTTTTTTAGGAAAGGAGAGTAAGACAATATCTAGATACATATATTATCAATTTTTTTTTTTTTTTCTAGGAAAGGAGACTAAGACGATAGAGGGGAGTTGCAGAAAGTCCTTCTCAAGAACATGGTCGGCTCCATCAGTTATCAGATTCTGCTGGAGAATCGGAACATATTTTATTTAGTATGATTTGCATCGAAGGAAATCGAACACAATCAAAAATTTCATTCGATTTAATTTGACATTTGTGAGTTTGTGATATGTGCAGGGCTTCTTATTTAAAATGCTTATGAAGATGGTAAATTTTGTTTGTTTGTTTTTTCAATGATGAACATCTTTTACAATTTAAGAGATGAGATAAGAAAATTTGCATATATTCTTAATATATTATGATGTAAATCTTCAAATGCGGAAGCGTTTTTGTTACACTACACAACTATTAGCTACACAACACTACACAACACAACAACAACAACAACAACAACTAAACTACAGAAATGAAATGGGTTTCTTTCTCTCTCTATTCTCAATTCTCAATACTCAAGGGTTGATTACAAATGAGGGCCAAGGGGTCTATTTATAGGAGAGAATAGCTTGCTAATCAACCAATTACCCAAAATGACCAAAAAAAGACAACTAATAATGAAAAATGATATATTAATCCCATACTTGGAAACTAATTAGACACTAAAAATAAAGGAAAATTACAATTAAACCCTAAATTAAAAATGCAAAATAAAAAATAGTAGTCTCCGTAGACACAACCATGTGCCACGTGTCGCTTAATATCCCATATACATCATTCTCCTCGTCTTCGAAAAAGCTCGTCCTCGAGCTTGGAAGGTGAGTCATCAATGCCACATGAACACGGTACAAGTGTTATCTTCCAAAGTAAAGCAAAACCCCACATCAAAGCAACACGCAAATGAACCAACTGAACTTCGATTAGACCCATATGGACCTTCAACAAATGGGCTAATATACCCAAATCTCAACGATGCCTCCCTACAGAATCCGAGCAACCAAAAACTGACAACCACTCCGCCTTATCAACACCATAAGCACATGGTTGCAACTTGGCTTGATGGACCCTTGAATCTGACAGGACGGTAACTCCGGCGACTGCACATTTGCGAGTACGATGGCGAAACAAGAGAAATGAAAACGGCGACCTCCCGGAAAGTCGGGCCCAAAATGGCAAATAGTCAAAAAATGTATCCCAAGTGGGTACGTTTCTCATGGAAGTTATATGTTGTGTCAAAAATTGACCGGAATGGAGGTCAATAGGGTGGGTGAGATCGGGTTGAAGTAGGACAGGCCCATTTTGGGTTGAATTGACTTGTGGTTGGGCATTAATGAGTGAGAAAAGGGAAAATTAGGGTTAGGAGGGGTGGGGCTGGTTTCTTGGGTTTTCTTGAAGGTGGTGGGAATTGGATTGTTATTTGTGGGCAAGAAAAGGGTGGGAGGACAAATCCTAGAAGTGTGCTGCCCTAGGGGTAAGAGGAAGGGGGTCCGATTCTAAAAAAAATGGATTTGGACGGTGTTGGGGATGATCGGGTAGGGGGCTGTTTTGGGTTAAAAAAATAGGGGCTAGGGTTTGTTTTTGTAGGCAAAATATGGGTTCTCAGTGTAGCAGGGCAGCGGAGTAGGGAGGGGTTGGATTTGGAGGTCGGTTGAGGTTGGCAATGGTGGGCGGTAGTCATAATGGCTGGCCGACCCCCTGTTGAGGAGTTCTGATCAGATCGGGGTAGGGGGAGGGCCGGATTTAGACTGCTGGGGGTCAGCGCAGTAGGAAAAAAGGGTGGGGGATGTCTGGGTGGGGTAAAGATGGCTGGCCGGCGATGGTAAAAGGTCAAGAAGAGGCTGGCCGGCCTCTGTTCCAACAGGGGGCTGTCCCGGGGATATATTGGGGGTAGCATGGGCCAGTCAGATCTAGGTTTTTCCGGCCTGTGGGGTTGATCGAAATAGGGTAGGGCAGGGTTTTGGGTAGGATTTGTTAGGTTCTTGGTTAGGGTTTGTAGATTCTTGATTTTCTTGGGGATTAAGGTTAGGGTTTGAATTTTTTTGGGGGGGGTTTGGTGGGTTTTCTTGGGTAAGGGTTTAGGTAAAAAATTGAAGACGAAAATTCATTAGACAGGGTGGTGGTTGTGTGGCGGTAGGAGGTGGAGATGGAGGATGGTGATGGTGGGGATGGAGGGTGGAGGAGCTAAAAGAGGTGGTATCTCCTCTTCTAGTGGTGATGGAATTTAGGGTTTTCATTCATCCGATTCTCTTTTCGACATTTATCAATCTTTCGATTGAAGGGTTGCCGGAGTTGGAATTTCCACTCGTGACCCGCTTCACGCACCCCGACGAACACCGAGAACAAACCGAGCTCTGATACCAATTTGATATAAATCTTCAAAGGCGGAAGCGATATTGTGACACTACACAACTATTAGCTGCACAACAACAACAACAACTAAACTAAATAAATGAAATGGGTTTCTTTCTCTCTCTATTCTCAATTCTCAATATTCAAGGGTTGATTACAAATGAGGGCCAAGGGACCTATTTATAGGAGAGAATAGCTTGCTAATCAAGCAATTACCCAAAATGATCAAAAAAATGCAACTAATAATAAAAAAATGAAATATTAGTCCCAAACATACTTGGAAACTAATTAGACACTAAAAATAAAGGAAAATTACAATTAAACCCTAAACTAAAAATGCAAAATAAAAAATAGTAGTCTCCCGTAGGCACAACCATGCGCCACGTGTCGTTCATATCCCGATATACATCATGTTAAGTTATTGTTTTCCAAATATTATTTATTGAATGAGCACTAGGTTATGTTTATTTGTTTCCTTTCTTTATTTTCTTTACTTATTCATTACATCATGCAACAATGCAGAATGCCAATGTGCTCTTAGATTATCAATAACGTTTTGCATAACAAATAACTGGAGCAATTCTGCACATTTGAAGCACTTCTCGCGACAAACCGATTGTGCTTATTAGGAACAGTAGTTAGGAGGTTTGGCAATACGGGGAAGACTTCCCTAGTGTGTTGTTTTTTAAATTTTTTTTCTCGATATCATTTTATTCTATTATCTATCAAACTCATACTAATTTATATTTAAAATATCTATTATTTTTTGTTGTATGATTTCATGAACATTGCAATCTTGTTTGTTATTATTTTCAATTAAAAAATGATGTTGCACATATATCCCACTTGAGTTGTTTATTCGGCCATTGCCTTTATTATTTCTCATTATATCGCCTGAACCAACTAATATGGAATTGAAAATTAAAGGTAATTTTTTTTCTTCATGTTTTATGAAGGATTTCGAATGAGGGAAGGACAACGATCATACATCATCAACAATTGTGAATCCAAGTACATGTTAGTAATTGTACATATATTTAGACATTGATGAAGTGTTGGGTTATGTACCATGTCATGCTAGATTTCTTTGTAAAAAATAAATAGATTGGAGAGAGAAGTTCATTGAGAAAGACGTCAGAAGTCCTAAAGGGATTTTAGTGGTGAGGTGGGAGGGGTAAAGGAGAGAAGAATACTTCAATAATTTTAATGATCAAACTCCAGGGTAAACTACTGAAATGAAAATGGGTTATGGGCTATGGCGTACTTAAATTGCTTAGCTTCACTATATATATTCCTACTTTGAGACATCCTCATTTTTGTACGTAAGTGATATACGGATACAAGTGGGTAGTAAAGAGAACACCCAATTATGCTCAATTTGGTTTCTTCAAATTGTTTTTTTAAATATTTTTTAATTTAAAAAAAATAGTTTAGAATAAATTAATATATATATATATATATATATATATATATATATATATATATTATGTATAATTGACTTTTGAATGAATTCTATCAAAATCCCAAGGATGGTATATATGTGAGTAATGTATATTTTGATTGGCGCTGTACGAAAACCTATATATATATATATATATATGTATGCACTCGATGTGTGGGGTGACATATGCATTTAAACGGGTGTATAGAAATAAAGCCCATGTCATTAAAATATCGTTCTATTACTAATCTTTGTATAGCAATTTTGTTTCACCCACCTTGATTTACTTTAATGAGCAAAGCCAATTATAATATCTTACCACGTATAATTGATGAAATTAAAGGAAACATACACTTATAATATTATTTACTTATAGTTTGTTCTAAATTTTGTTTGATTAATTACTTAATTTGAATTATTTTATGATTTGATGTAATTATATTAATTGTTTGTCTTTAGAATTGAAGTTGGTAACAGTAAAGCATAACAAGTTTGCTAAGGATGAATCATGTTAAAATTAATTGAACTTGCCATATATATGGCTCATATATACCACACATGTGACAATCACACAACATGTGTGGTAAGATAAAAAAAATAGTAGTGGACATGTTTAACATTTAGGCGATTATTTGAGTGGTGGAGGTCCGGGTGCGAAGCACGAGCATGTCAAAAAGGCGACGGTTGTGCCGCAGACAAACATAACACCAACCTTGCCATTGGTCCAGGTCACATCTAGTATGTATATAAAGATCGAGAGGGATGGGAAAAAGAATGTATATTGCAGATCTGACATGTTCTTGAAAGGTTTTGTTGTGTAAATTTTAGATTTGTAACAGATTTGGAGGTTGCTTTGATTGGGGTTTTCAACATTTTCTGATTATTTTGATGGACATTGGTATTTGCTGTATATTTTTTTCCTGGATTGTGTAACATTTCTGGGGTACAGGGGGAAGAGAGAGAGAGAGAGAGAGAGAGAGAGAGAGAGAGAGAGAGATGGATGGATGGATGGGGGAAGCAGCCATGGGGTGGGGAGTGGGTACAAGAGAAGAGATACAGAGGTGGGGGCGGAAGCATTTGGAGGGAGGGAGAGAGAGCGCTGAGGAGCGGCTGTAGTGAGTACAGGAGAAGGGGGGGGGGGGGGGGGGGGGGGGGTTACTTTGTTTCTTTTTTTTACCTGTAAAAAGCAAAAAGTGTAATTTTGTGATGTATCACAAATTTGCAAAGGTACGACGGTAACTTAAACAAAATAACGGTCAAAATATGGTCAGACACGTCAAAAATGGGGGCCGAGTACAAATAAGTTTGTTTGGGTGGGGATTGGGGAGAGGCAATACCCAAACGGGCAGAACTTTTAGGGCCCAATAAAAATGTATTGTGAACTAACAAAAAAAGATGGGGGAAATGTATTGTGGACTAATAAAAAAATAACTTCTTTTTTTTTGTGGGGGGGGGGGGGGGAGAGTAAGAAAAATATAAAATAAGAGTTACCGGTGTACAGCAGTATTGAGACACTTAACGCAGTAAACGAAAGCATTGGAGAATCCTTCATCACCACAGTTCAGACATATAGTTCCCTGCAACAACATACAACACGGTAATTGCAACTTGATGGGCTATCCTGTACGGATATTAGGACCACATGCAAAAACAAAAAACAAAAAACAAAAAATGATTTTTTTTTTTAAATCAGGAGATCCCGATTAAGTGTGTAAATTGTAGAACAACTCATAATCAAGACATTCAATTGCATCATAGCTAAGGGACTGAACTCAAAGTTAGCAAAAGAAATAAGCCAAATACGCAAGGTTTCAATCAGACAGATTCTGCTTTGAGCTCTTTTAATATAATTTAAGGTCAATATTGTTTACAACATAATTAGCATTATGGAAGTAACAGGATTCTGAGTCATATACACAGTAGTTCAACAAGTAATGTTCACCCAAGGGAAGTTTAGGCCATCAGAGGTACACTGGGGTAAGGGAAAAAAACTGTCAGAGTTGCGGTAAAGGAGTGGAATTAAGCTTAAAGGTTTATCTCCGCCTCGCGAAAGTTTGCTTGGAAGGCATCGTCGAGAAATTTGACCGTTAATTGGTTAAAATGTCATGCTTGGGAAATAGGCAAGTAAGTCCCTACTCATGATTTGCTCTAGGGTGATGCACTAAAGCTCTAATACTTGGATAGGATGGGAAACCAACTGGCTACATTGCCCATGAGGATAGTACAATTGTACAAGCCATAAGAAATTAAACGGGGTCAAAGTATTATAAATCACTAAAAGCGTATGCCTTGAGGGTCGCCATTACTCCGGGCGGACCAAAATAACCTTGAGACTTGAGCCTAAAGGGTTCTATACATAGGCTTAAGCCTCACTAAATTGGGGCAGGAAGACGCGTACGCTAAAAGAAAAGAAAAGGAAAAAAGGGCAAGTGATGGAAATGGGTTTCTATCTTAGGGATTTTAAGTCATTTTACTTTCTTTTGTTATTTTCTTTTATTTTGTTGTTGTGTTTTTCTTTATTTTGCTTTTGTATTTAGAGGTAAAGAGTAGTAATGGCATTTTTGTAATTTGGGCCTTAGCTTAGAGCCTAAGCTACTCCTTCCATTTAAATAACCCCATGTAAGCCTCATTTGAGGTAGGCTTGAATTTTGAAATAGAAAAGAGTATTTCCCTCTCTAAAGTGTGTGTTTCGATATTTTTAGGAGCCTTTTGACATGTAGTTTACGTCAAATTGGTATAAGAGCAGGTATCGCTCCACATTGATGTTTAGTGTATCGGTGTATTTTTATCAAATAGTACACTACTCTTCGATGGCTCCAAGAATATCCAAGCGACAACAAGAGATTAATCAAGACTACGGGGAATTGGCAAGAAAACACACGAAGAAATGGCGGAAATGTCAAGAAGACAACAAGAAAATTTTGAAACCCTAATTTGCAACAATTTTCTAAGTTGCAAAACCCTAGCCAACCCATTGAAAACCTTAACCCTAACCCTAACCCTCACCCCACCGTTATCCCGCCCCTAAAACTAACCCTATCTGCCCCAAACCCTAGCCCCATATTCAACCCACCCTTAGCCAGCCAAACCCTAGCCCCGCCCCGCCCCAAAAACCTAAACCTGTTGCCGCTGCAATCCTCTCCTGCGCAGCAGCCGCCCTTTCTATCCCCTCGGATATCACAGCCTACTGACATCACACCCGATCACAGACAGCCCCAAACCCCAACCCTCCCGGACCGAAACCCTTCCCAAGTAAAAAAAAAACTGTTGAACCCCAACACACACCAAAACAACTAAGGTTTTGCCCTATTTTGGCTCGAAAAACACCTGGACTACCAAATTCCAACCCACCACCTTCAAGACGCTCCAAAACCATGGTTTTTTACCCGGATGGAATTTTTTAGGGTTTACTTGGGTGAAGAAAGTGGAGAAGAAGAGCGAAGATGAATAAATGAAGACCAAAATATGTGGAATGTGAACCCCTCAATTTTCATAAATTAATTTTGATCCCCACAAGTTTTGGCATACTTTTTGGAATTTCCTCACAAGTCCCCAATTTTTTTTAACGCTCGAGAACAAGCTTGGTCTTAAGAGGGGGAGAGTGATAGAAATGGGTTTTTATTTTAGGAATTTTTAGTCATTTTATTTTCTTTTGTTATTTTCTTTTATTTTGTTATTGTATTTTGCTTTTGTATTTAGAGGTAAGGAGTAGTAACGGCATTTTTGTGATTAGGGTCTTAGCTTAGAGTCTAAGCTACTCCTTCCCTTTAAATACCCCCATGTAAGCCTCATTTGAGGTAGACTTGAATTTTGAAATAAAAAAGAGTATTATCTCTCTAAAGTGTGTGTTTAGATATTTTTAAGAGTCTTTTGATGTGTAGCTTACGTCAAAAAAAGAACTTGTACTTTGGACTTTGACACCCTCATTCTATCCTTTTGGAACTCTCTCCCCCACCTCGATTTACAAGCTCGATTCCTTTCATGATACTCTGCCGTCACAATTATCTATCAATTCACAACTAGAGAAGCGTCTAGGGGTGGAGTGGTGAGGATTATGACTTTTTGGTCCCTATTCATTGACAATAGGACGAAACCATTTTATAGCTATGCATCAAAATCCTCCATGAGTAGTTGATAGGAGGTTTTTGCTTCGATAACATCGAACTTAATGTGGGATCTGAGCTAGCCCAAATCCATATATGTCAAAGGACTCCGTGACAAGTCTACGCTCCAAGATTCCCATGTCACTAAAAGAGTTATTAGGCGTGATAGGAATTGGAAAATTCACGTAAGTTAACTATGGTTGTGACATAAAGTAGTCAATTGTGAAAAATGCAAGACTCGTCTGTCCAAAAATGTGAGTGGAAGTAGTTCCTCTGGTAAAGGAGGAAATGGTGCCGCCCTAACTCATAGGTAGCTCAGCTCTGGCTCAAATTATGTCCAGTATTACCCAAGTGACTTCTTTGCAAGTCTTCACAAAGAGGCAGATGATCATTGAACCACTCTTGAACTTCTCACACATTGGGAGCTTACAATTGCTTGGTTAGGGTAGAGGTCTTCATAATGCTCTACCACTGAAATCTCATGGGAACTTCACTTGGTTGTTAATTAATCTCCCCTCAAGGTGTAGCAAGATAATGTGGGACGGCCAACATAAGTGAGTTGTTGACAACAATCGGGGTCATTAGTGTCCTGTTCAATAAGAAATGACCATTTCAACGTCAGATGATCTATCACCCAATTCATGTAAACACCCTAGCTTCCTCAGCACCACAAGGCAAGGCAAGACAAGGCAGCTCGTGAGGGAGCTCCTAGTTGTCATGTCTCATCTTTTCATTCATCCCAAGGTTTTTCATGTCACTGTGACTTCATGCTTTAGAATGCAGCCTCAACCCCATCGGTTCACCTGGACTTGCAACTGAAAAACCCAAAAGATCCATATTGAGGGACATGACGGAACTAAACCCAGCAATGAACTGGTCAATGGAAGCTAACCCATTAAAACTCCAGACCTGAACACAGTAGTAATGGTGAAGGCCATCATTTCTAATTGACGCCGCAGCCACCGGAGTACCACTCGGTCCCTTAATTCTAGTTGAGCCCATTACCATAGCTCCTTACCTCATTGCAAGTAACAAACCTGCCCCAGGCTAGCGGTCAATGCAAGCATGAAAAATGAAAGTGAAGAGTGGCGTCGAGCTTGCCTCAGCAAGGCAGAAAGGAAACAGAAAGTTTCAGACAAGACATCGCCTCCTGGGATCAACCCGTCGGCTACTTTCAGCCCTCAACCAATGTTGTAAATAAGCATTGAGGGGATAGCCTCGAGCCCATTCCATAAGTTGTATAGTAAGGCTATAGTAACTCACAGTAATGTTAGAACCTACGTGTTAGATATTTGTGTATACTGGATTTTATTATGATGGTTGAAGATACAATCTCTTTTGTTGCGACTTATGATATGATGATAATATGTTCCTTTTCTCATAATGTGGAATTAGGAGGTGATAAACTATTTGTATCTTGTTGACTTTAATTATGAATATTTTATGATAATTGATTACATTTAATATTTATTAGTGTTTTTCATTCTTTTTTGCGGATTTCTTATCCAAATCGAAGCTTATGCCTTGCTCCACCTCTAAGGAAAACGCCTCGAGACTACTTTTATCTTTTTAAAACAATGCCCTCAACAACTCCAAGACCTTTCCCAACACACCACAGCAGTGGGTCATCAACCCAGTCATTGGTGATACAGGTTGAAGGGCTGCCGCCTCAGGAGGTTCACTATGCCTAATTTGACAACCGCTCAGTTATTTCAGCGTCTTCAGGTTTCCACAACAAGGGCTGCAGCAGCGACAATGCGTATATGATCAAATACAACACACCTCACTTCAGTCGTTATAGGCAACTAATCCGGCATGGAGTATGGTGAATATGTGAACACATTAGCAACCGAGCCACATGAAGCACCAATCACCTGACGCTGAGTCCGTGATGATATCGCCAAGCCAATAAAGGAAGTGACGCGATGAGCCTCACATGATTCAAGATATGAGACTCACACTCATTTCTTTCCGGTCAAGAATACGGTATGCTTTATATGCATCAGTCGTAGTCATGTAATGAAAGATTGTCAAAAAAATAAAAAAAGTTTCGCGCCTCCTTTAGACTGGGAGAAGAGATGAGCAATATAATATGGCTCAGGTCTTACATCTTCTGTTTGGGCTGATGTTCCAGCGTTTTATCGGCGTATAGACACAAGATGATTTTGTTGACTGACTAGACTCCACTTAAAAAAATTAGAGTATAAGGGCATTAGCGAGGTGAAGTGCTCCACTAGCAACCAAGTTCTAAGGGTATGCTCAGATTCAGTGAATGATTCGATCAAGAGGCAGGAGCTTGAGGGTAAACAACTGATCAAAATATGAGGGTAGATGAAGAAGTTGAAGGAAGTGGCCATTCCTCATTATAAAGTACTCACACTAATTTTCCCGAGTCTCAATATTGATGTCAATTACAAAGTACACCGAGCAATGCACTTGTGCCGCGATACATGAATTAGAAGATCGAAGCGTTAGCAAATTCATACCTTTTAATAAGATCTTGACCACTCTTGATGTTTACGTGAGTAAGACATTTTTAAACACTCCTCTCATACTCCCAAAATGTGTGAACTGATCTAAACCATGAGTTTAAAAATGGAAAGATTGTAACCACTCCTGGTGTTTATGAGAAACACATTTTCAAAGACAATTTGTGTGTAATCTACATGTGGACATATGCGCATCCCCAACAACTATTAAGAATTATGCCGAAAAAAATTCATTACACGTTTTTCCAATTTCAACTTATTTTTAGAAAAGCATTATTCTTCATGACTATTTTACGTGCAACCAAACCTGGAAAATGTGGAAAACAATTTCTCAAAAATAGTTTATTCAAACTTAACAATTTATATATGTTGAAACAACTTGTTAGCAAATATATATTTTTAGACATAAATTTGTATATTTACAATTATGTGGCTGCTATTTGAAATTATGCATCCCTAATCTCTATAGTGACACACCAAAAAAAATCATAAATCTTCGTCCAGATCTGTAAGTTATCTGATGGACATTACTTTTTGTCAAAAAATTTACCACGCAACCAATAGTGAAAAATGGGATGTTTTAAACCAAAACAAAAGGTAAGTGTATGTTGAAATCAAACCCTCCCTAGCCTATTTGGCCTAGAATTTTTAAGTAAGCTTATTCAAAAATGAGAATCTAACACCACCACCACAACCCCTTTTTACAGTCATTAACCTCGAGGGGTAGCCCCTAGCTTAACCAAGGTTAGTGACCTCCCCCTGTATAAGGTCAAAGAAGTCAAAACTACAAAATGTAGATCCTCAATTGAAACATATTTTTATATACATGTGTTCCTGAAATATGACATCAATTGAAACATATATTTCGGAAAAGATATATATTAAAAAACACTTTGTATATATATTTCATAAATAACTTAGAGATACATATCATATACATTAATTATAAAATAAACTGGAAAGGGAGAAATGGCTTTTAATTGAAATTCGGTTTTTTTACAAGAGGCGTGATATGAGAATCATAAGACTATTTAAGTGCGTTAGCCAATTAAGTTACTAAAATAAGTTTCTAACCCTAGGCATCTCAGTATATATGTCGTTCTCACTATATATGCCGCTCTAATTATATACACTGCTCTATAACCCTAGTAGAATCTCATTATATACGCCTCTCTCTCTCTCTCTCTCTCTCGATCTCAGTATATATGTCGTTCGCACTATAGTTGCCGTTCTAATTATATACGCCACTCTCATTATATACGTCGCTCTCCTAACCCTAGTAGAATCTCATTATATACGCCCATCTCTCTCTCTCTCCCTCTCTCTTTTGCATCCTCTCCTCAATCTACATCCTGATTCTCCTCCCTCTCTTGCCAATCCTTCTTGTAGGCTCTAATTGTCGATGAACTTGATTCAAAAGGCTCCAATTGTCGATTAACTTGATTCACTTATTTATTCATGGCTTTTCAAGGTTCAATCTCCTCTCTCTTCCGTCTCAACCAATCTTTGAATCGAAGAGTCCAAAAGGCATCAAATACCAAGGTGATGAAAGATCTAGATTTTAATTTTGATTTTGATTAATGTATGATAAAATAAGTAGACCCTAATGTCTCTCACTCTTGTATCATCTTTGCAATTGATTCGGTCATGACTTGTTGTGACTCATTCATGACTTGGTTCGACTGGACCATAACCCGGGATGACTCAGCAAGTTAACTCGTCAAACCAAAACTTCTTAAATGATTTCTCGTTAGGCAAAAAGATGCCCCCTTCAAGCTCCTAGGTGGTCGATAGGCCAATTTTTAGATCACCGACTCTTTTAGAATATGTAAAACATGTATGTTTCGATAGGCAGAGTGTAGAATATTGGTGTTCTGAATATCAAATAGAAACTCAACCAATCAATCGAAAGTTTCAGTATTTCATTCTTTGAAAACTGCAATGTCTTTTAATTAGAACTTATATGTAGAATTCCATTGAATGAAGGATCATAATGAACCTAGTTATTGTTCCGATATGAGAGAATTTGTATAAAGCTAGTTAAGGTAAATTGTATTATATGATATAAAACATAGCATATATACTTTTCATATAAGAATGCTTTATAGGAAATGATAAATAACTATCCATATAATATCACGATGGTGGCAGTTTTCTGGAGGATATCTTGTGACGGTGGATCGCGAATTCAAAGATCCTAATAAGAGGAATTCTTTTCGAATTCTTAATTTTAGGAATTATTATGTTTGATTTCCTTAATTAATTAGACTTACGAATTTTAATCCTAGTAATTTTCCATAGGATTTCTTAATGCAACTTCCAAGAATCCTATTTCCATTTCCAGTAGATATAGAATCGTAGAGGCTTATAAATAATAGAAATGTCATTAATGGTAGCAAATTTGATACTATTGATAGTTTATTAAGAAGAATTTTAGCAACCATATTGTGCTTGTTCTTTATCTCGTATTTTCTAATTAAATATTGTGAGGTTTTATGTTTGTGTGCATTCCCAGTTTGGGAAAATCATCACAAAAAAAAAGTAATAAAACACTAATAAATAATAATCAAAAAGATCCATAACCAAAGTTAACAAGACAAACAACTTATCACCTCTCAAAATGTCACGAAAGAAACCGAGTATTGTCATGGCATAAGTCACACTATAAGAGTGTATCATCCACCATCACAATAGATTAGTATGTGGCCTTTTTTATATATACATAATATATAGTAAGATTCTATGTAGTGCAAGTGTAAAGGTGTGCACTGAGGCAAAGCCTCGGAGCACTATAGCCTTGATGCCTTGGACTGGAAATTCGAGGCCATGGCAACCCTTGGTGTAGCATTGAGGGGCTCAGAGGCTATCGCTTGATTCGCCTCAAACATTATTATGAACATTGCTTTATTGATTTACGTCGGAGCGGTGCATCGCTATCTTGTTACACGCATTATTCTTATCAGGTGGTATTACCTTACAATGCTATCACGTACAATACTTTGTCCATTTAATAAAGGGACAGGTTTATTAAACTAGATACAGTTTACAAGGCTAAACAACAAACAAGTCAAAAGATCTAAACATAAATAAAAATATAAATAAAAAAAGTAAAAGCTTGCAAGAAGCTACTGCACCAATTAAGGACCTAGGATAACCTTTTGGTTTTAACGGCCTTTTTTCCGATCCCCAAAAATTTCAAGATATGAGAGGCCTCTCTTTTTACTAGTCTAGTAACTTGATGTGTAGGGTTTGTAAAAGTAGTTTTTTATTAATAAAACAATTTACTTATTTTACGACTTTCTTAATTTTGTAGGGCTACATGTTTTTACCAAAAAAAAATCCACCTCCAAAAGATGTACCAAATCGATCCAAAATCCAGGATCAATTTGGAAATCATTCAAATTCTCCTTCAATTTCCTCTAGCGAGGACCACTTGCAGGAGATTCAAATCAATCCCAATTTTTCGAATGATTTCGAAGATCTTTTAATTTTGTGGCTCAATTAGAAACTCTTTTTGGACATCAATTTTTTTGTTAAAAAAAAAAAAAGTTACAGAACATAATCATTTTTTTTTTTCCATAGCTTTTATGTCTTTATCAGAGGACCCCAATCAAGGGTTCACTTGGACCAGACTGTCCCTGCCCAAAAAAAAACAGTCTTTCCACAAACAAAATACAAAGACAAACAAAACCCAAAACAAAGAAACAAAAGTAAACCCAAAAACCGTAAACCCAAAACTCCAAATCAACTCAACCCAGTTCCAATCCAGAATCAAACTCAAAACAAACTAAATAAAAATAGAAAGAAACCCCAGCATCCAACCCATTCCTAAACACATATGCCTAGTCATCAAAACAGCTTTTTATATGACAATGACATAATATTATGATGAAACTATCATACAAAAAGAAGAAAGAATAAACATACCCGCATGTATATATTCACAAAGTGTGAAAAAGACGAGAACTTACCATGGTTGTGAGATTAGAGTAAATTTCAGTGAGATTTTAGTAGTAGGGAGGGAGGGGTATGTGAGGGATGAAAAACCCTAAGTGGGTTGTTACTTATATATCAACTCCATAGAGAGTGACTGAGGGTGGGAGAAAAAGACGAGTTCAAGAGCAGTGTATCTTTGAGGGGGGAAAACAAGAGAAGAGACGGTATCAACGATGATGTTGACAGTTTTTTGACAACTCGGATTATGTTCATACTAAAATTACAAATACGGATAATTCAAGGGCTCTTTCTATTAAGTTCTCTTTGAAAGGAATATTTTTTAGGGCACGATTAAGGGCGCTCTACATCTCTACTACTTAAAAAGAGGGAACTTCCTCTTCAATGATTAAAAGACTAAATTACCCTCATTAAATTTAAAATTTCTATTATACCCTTAATAATAGTCAACATATTTTTTCCCAATTTATTGGCTCCTACCAAATAACTAGATTCATTTCATCCCATCTTTATCATATTCATTCACACATACCAAGCATCCAAATACATTCATGTTCCAACCCTAGAAATCCAAATTCAATTGCCTCAAATTTCATTATCCAATTCACTCACATTCATGCATCATATTTTTCTCATATTCATTCACACATATCAACCATCAAAATACATTCATCTTTCAACTCTAGAAATTCATCTTTACAAATGGAAGCTCAAACAACTATTTAATTGAAAGTCCATCATTTCTTTGCTTTTCTTTGCTTCGTTGCTATCATTTCTTTTGCCAAAATTAAGGTTGATACTCTTAATTCCATCTATAATTTTTTATTATGTCCGCAAAGTATGCATTTGTTAATTTGAAGATGAAGACAATTACATAAATTTTATAATTATATATATCTCATTGAAGAATTTTGTCTCTCATTTGTGATCAGAGTTTGTATTTTCCATTTTCATTTTTTTCATATTTTTAGATATGTGTACTTATTACATATTTTAAATTAAATGTTAATTTTAAAACAATTATATATACATTCACATATGCCTACTGTTTTAAATGTTAATAATTTGAAAATTATGCATACTGATATAAACTTTTTTAGTACTAAAGATTGTGCTTATTTTTTGTGATTTTCTTCTACTTATGAAAATTTCACTCATGATAAAAAAAATTATTACTTTCGTAAGGTGAAAGTTCACTACTACAATAGTTGATGACACTATGACAAGTACTTAATTTATGGTTTATTGTCATTCTTATATAATTTCTAATTACAGAAATTTCACTCATAGTAATAAATTTTTTTATTATTTTTCCAAGGTGGAAGTTCAATATTTTGATACTACAGATAAGACAAGTACTTAAATTGATGGTATATTGTCATTCTTATAATACGATGTTCTTACTCTTTACAAGTATGTTAATAGTAGTAGGAATGTAATTTGATAGTTCATAAGAAATTGTTATCATTTCACTTTTTCGTAAGTAATTGTTAATTAAAATCTTGTAGGATATTGTCAACATTTGTGGTACAAGCTCGAATTGTGAATCTGAGAGTGAAGGAATTTTCCTTTTGTTTACGTGGTATGTGAAGTACTTAATACCATATTGAAATTGTTTCGTATAATTTATATTCGAGATGGTAATATATTTCGTTTGAATTTTTTTAGGATATTGTCAATATTTCTTATAGAAGCTTGGACTTTCAATCTCATAGTGAAGGAATCTCGATTTTTTTACGAGGTAATTGCAATTGATTAATGTATGATTGCGAATTTACTTATCATTTTTTATTTAATTTACTGGCCATTATGAAACCAATTGAAGAAATATGTAGATGAGCTAAAAAAATTCGTACGCTTTACAAATTTTAATTTGTAGCTTTTTTTTCTTTGTTATGGAAAAGAAAAAAAAATTAAAGAGTTAGGAAACAAATTACATCATATCAATTGAATTATATGAAACACAAACTACGCATGTATAACAAATTATAAAGTAAAACCAAGTAGATACCCAAATCTTTATAAACTAATGAATAACATAATTGTTTGGATAAACAAAATTTAGTCATTGCAATATACATATTTAATGTTTTGATATCATGATGAATGAAACAACCTTTGAACCAAAAGAATCAAAGACTGTGATGATTCATTATTTGGTGGGCTTTTTTGGAGCAATTAGGTACTCAGCGAGTGAAATTTTGGGACCACTAAGTTTAAAATGACTTTGATGCAAGATCTTACATATTCACACGTAATTTTTTTTTTATATTAGCCAAATATATATTTTTTAACCTAATTTTTTCAAAATATTTCATTATATTTTTTAACCTAAACTTACGTATTCATGTCTTTAATGCCAATCATTTGACATGTCATCAAGTTGTAATTAGGTTTTATTGTTGTTGTTGTATTGATTTTGAAATGTGTACAAGGTGATAGGAAAAAGAATAAACATACTAATCTACTTGAAAATTTTAGAATAAAATTATAGACCTTCCCTAAATTAAATTCATTCTTCTTGGAGTCCTAATTTAAGATGGATCTCAGTCCTATAGGTGAACTATCAATATAGAAGTGGACTCCAAGGATATGTTACTGGTATTAGGGGAATGAAACGAAGTACAAATTTCTTGCATTCCCTATCCAATAGTATTAAGGGCCAATTGGAAACCAGTTGACGAAAAACTGATCTATATAAGATTGTCTTATGTTCCCAAAAACGAAAAAGAAACGTCTGTCAATGTTGTTTTATGGGCTAGAATAGTCATTCACCTCCTTGTCCTAAGTCAAATAATTGAGATAGTTTTTCTTATATAGGATTCGGTAAAATTATGTGTCATTGACTAGATGATAGTAGACAAAATCCATCATAGGTCATAAACAATTATTGTAATGTAAATGTGACAAATCACATTCATTAAAATTTTGTACTTTATTCGAAATGTATAATGAGGTGAGCCTAAGCCTTGCTTCAGCCTACCGCCTACGCCCGCAAGGCAAATGAAAGCTTGATCTTCTTAACCTTAGTTTTAAAAAATCCTTAAATGAAGAAATAAATCACAACCAAAATTCCATGAAGTCTAGCTTGATTAGTATGAATTCAGTTTATAATTTCTGGTTGCAATTAATAATAACGGTACTAAATTAACTTATGAACTATGTTGTTATAGTTTTATATAAATCAATGTAACATGTAGTTTCTCATTGGTCATATCTGTACTTATTTTGTTGGAATACTCAACTGGTTTATGAGTGTTCAAAGTTGAGTTTATAGGGTCAATGTGGACTGCTTCATTTCCATTGGTTTCTTTTTTTTTATGTATTCGATCAGACTTCGGTTCTATAACATTAGCCTCTAACTGTTTGAGGATGACAATGCTCAACATAGGCAAACAATTTCCTTCTATTAAAATTAAGATAACATCCACTGAATTTGGATATGTAGTGGCTCGATTATGTCAATTAGTAGCTGTAGATATTACTGCTTGGTTCGTGGATGTCACTGCTACATTTAGTAACAAATATAGTAACAAATATTCTCCACCTATCATATAACACACATTTGAGACTACGTTCACTGCCCATGCCTTTATTCTTTTACATTTGTATCCGCTCTTAAGCTAATATTTAGAACTTGAAACAATTAAATCAGCATACTTTGCATAGTAGGGTATGCTAATAGTAGTAAACAAGAAAACAAAACAATTAAGAATATTGAAGAAACATAAGTTGTCCTCTAGAGTTCACTTGCCCACTTCATTGGGGACTCAATTTCATTATTAAGATATGGTGAAATAGTCTCTGCTGAAGTGTTTGGGGGGAACTTCCAAACACATCTGATAAATATACATACTGCTAAGCATGATGAGATTCTTGGTAGAGATCTGCCTAATCAATCTGCCTACAATAAAGATTTTAAGTCCTATATTTATAGAGTAACTACATTTATTTACTTTAATATGTATAATGAATATTAAATTGTAATTTCAGTTCAACATATTTTGGTTAATGACAGCATATGTACATACAACATAATCATAATTTTATTTATGATCTTTCTTGCAACACACCTTATTAATAAATAAAATAGTCTTTAAATATCACAAATGAACTAAATTAAACGAAATAATAAAGTGATAAACAATTATATGATCAAGATTAGTCACAATATACTTCAAACTATGAGGATCAAACAATGAAATTCCAATAATCACCACAACCAACTCTTCATAAAATATATTTATAGATAAAACTCCATTATTGATTTGCAAACATTATAATAAGTCTTTCCTCCAACCATTCCCCATTTTTCAGCCCTCTGTACCATGTAAATTCATAGCCTTAAAATCGAAATCAATTAGTTTACATATGTCAATCACTTCTCTAAAATTGCGAACCGGTCAAATCAAATATTTGGAATCATCCACACGTGCAACGCACGTGGGCACAACTAGTATTTTTTAAACACACTAAAAAAATTTCAATTGACAATATTACCCTTTTATCCTTTGCCCTACCACCACCATTCAAGCCCCATTTTACTTCTTTCTTTTCATACGCAGTTCACCACCATATTTAACCTCTTCCTTCTAATATTTTGGTTTTTTTTTTAACTTAAATGATTGACCTTTGTTTAGAGTTAGTTATAAATGCATTAATTATCATTTAAAGAAAAAAACTATTTTCCCAAAATAGAATGAGTGAAAAATATTTTTTTTTCAAGATTTTTTTTATTTGACACCAATACGATTCAAATAAAAATGATACGACATAATTTTTTTTATTAAATACAAACACGTCCCAATAAAAAATGGATACAATACAAAATATTTTTTTAACCTAACACGAACACAATCTAAATAAAAAAGACACGACATGTTTGAAAACACCTTTGAAAATGTTTTTTAGATGGTTTTAATCTAACGGGTTTTTATATTGGAATGTTTATTGGATGGGTTCAATCTTATGGGTTTAGATTGGGTTTGTAGATCTAACTAATATATGGAGATTTTTGAGATGTGTTTTTAAATGGGTTTTAAAATGGTTTTTCCTTTGAAATATTTTTTTTCTTCAAATTAAATTTTTTTAACTAAAATCATATTTTATTGATTTTTTTTTCTAGAAATCATTTTCTTGTTATTGGAAATCATTTTTTTTTTGGAAATCATTTATTTTTTGGAAATCATTTTTTTAAATCAATTTTTACAATTTTTCTTTGTCGAAAATTATTTTTGTTGTTGGACATTATTTTTTTTAACTAAATTTTTTTTTCTTAAATCTATATTTTTGCTAGAAATCATATTTTTAAAATACCTATTAGTATTTGTCCAATTTTTTTCTTCATATTTTCCAGTTTCTTAAAATTCTTTTTATGTAATTTTTAGAAATTTTAAATAAGGTGTTTTAATTTCCAAATATTTTATATATTTTTTTGTCATTTTCAGATTTTACAAAATATTTTTTTATAATTTTACATATTTTTGAATTGCTTTTAGCAGTTTATGTAGTAAAGTAAATTTCAAATGCACCTTTATTTTTTAACAGACTAAAATACCTTAATTTGATTTCATAAGCAATACACTTTTTCATTCAAAAATTAAAGGTCTTAATGACAAGGGTTACTTGAAGTAGTTTGAAAAATTTAAGAGTTAAGTATAAAAAACAAAAGTTCATGCCAAAGTACAAAATAAACTTAAATATTTATAAAATAATTAAATTTAAATAATAAAATATTTCAATTGTTTAAAAAAATTGTTATCTGTTTTATTCGTTAAATTTTATTTTGATCCCCTTGTATCTTGTATTTTTCACGATTAAACTTTACATCGGATCGTGTTTGTTAAAAAAAATTAAAGTCGTCCGCAAGTTATTTTTCTATTTTTAAAAATTATGAAAAAATTCGTCCGCAAGTTAAATCCGCAAGTTATGTCCAAATTAGAGCCGGCTTGTATATATATTTATATATATATATATTAATGACAATTTACTCATTAATTGATTTACACTTAAGCATTCACTCATTTTTTTTATCGAACATAAACGCAATCTAATTAAAAAATTACACGATAAGAGATGATATGAAATTTAATTTTTTACCTAACACAATTAAAATGTGAGATGATATGAAATTCGTATACAATCCAATTAAAATGTGACACGACACATCACGATACGTAATCTTTTTTTTAACAAGACACGACCTAAATAAGAGCGACACGATACACCTCGACACAAAATTTTATTTTTTTAACTAATACGATACGACATAGAATCTTATTTTACTTTTTTTATATAGCACGATCTAATTAAAACACAACACGATACGAATGAAATAAAGTTTTTTAAACTAATGTAGAAATCAATTCTTGGGAAGTTTTGCGTGTCGTGTTACTTTTTTTTTTACGTCGTGTTTATGTTACGTAAAAAATGAGATTCTGTATCGTGTCGTGTTACTTTTATTTGAGTCGTGTGCGTCTTAGGTAAAAGTGAGATTTCATGTCGTGTCGTGTTACGTTTTAATTAGATCATATTAGTTAAAAAAAAAATTATGTCGCGTTGTGTCACTTTTGGAATGTGTTTGTTAAAAAAATAAAATTTTGTGTTGGAGTGTATCGTGTCGCTTTTTATTTGACCGTGTCTTGATAAATAAAAAAATAAGATTGGAGCTTTGTGATATTTGTTTTGTTTTTAAATAATGATGTGTTTAAAAAATAACATAAAATTAATGTGGAATAAAGTTTGCATTTTATTACAAGGATAGATTTGTCATTTTATTATGACTTCGGAGTGCCAGGAGAATGTGATGGAGCGGCAATAACCGCTCCCTATTTTCTAATAGATCCTATTACAACATTTTTTTCTCAATAGGTCTTATTTATACATACTTATGTTTATAAATATTACCTATTAGAACAAAAATCTTATTTCATGGGACCTAATGGAGCAAAAAAAAGATGTTAGGACCTATTGAACTACATACTTAGTAAACGGGACTATTCAAAGCTAGTTTTATTTATTGGGTCAAAGATGCACCAAATTTCATTGATTTTTTTTTAATGCACCAAATCTTTTTTCATTATAGACTACATATATTTAGACAAATATACCCTCACATGTACTCATTTTAAACCACTTACTCTCTCTATAAAAATAAACACATAATCTTACACTCTCTCTCTAATAGCCGCACTTCCACCTCCACCCCCACCCCCACTCCCACTGGAGACTCACTGAAAACAGCCCACCGAAAAATCTCGCCGGAGGCCATCGAAATTCTTGTCGGAGTGTTTCTCTCTCTCTCTTTTCGTCTATTTCTTTTTTTTTTGTCCGCGCTAACGGCACCATCACCTGTGCCGGAGAAGAAGAGTTTTCGTAGGAAAAAATGGAGATTTTGCCGGAAAAAATTGAGGTTTTACAGAAACAGATAAAATTATTTGTTTCAATTTTTTCGTCAAAAAATATCGAATATGGGTGTTGTCTGATAGATATCGACGAGTAGATTCCAAATATATAAATTTTATGAGTTTTGGATTTGTAGATTTGAAGTTATGGACTTTTAAAGATTTTGTGGTTTTTTTTTAAAAGAACGACGTTAAGAGCTGTAAAGAGCTGTGAGGGTGATTTTGAGGGTATATTTGTCATTTTAATGTGCTGAGTTGGCAAAATAGGTCATTTAACACCATTGACTCGATCAAATGATCTCTTGCATCAGTGACCAAGTGAATGGGACTCCAAAATAATTACCCCTTATAAATACTACTTCCCCCTAAGGGTAAGTTTTATAAATAAATAAAAAATACTTTCGTATATAGGTTCTATTAGATATTTTTTTACTTAGGGGTGGCAATTCGGATTAGTCATATCGTTTTTGAGTCCCATTGATTTTGATTTGAGTATAAGTTTGGGGTACTTTTAAATCTATACAAGCTAATAGAGTCACGTTCAGGTCATTTCGGGTTATTACCATAAACGGGTTATTGTGTCAAAAATTGTCAGCCTTACTTTTACTCATTCTAGTTTCACGATGTTTTCCCCTACATATAGGTCCTACTCCTAATTTTTTGGAATTTTTCTTCACAATTATATCATTTTAAAATCAATCATCCGTAACTTCCTTGAGGAAGTTACATAGGTTGTTAAACTTTTTTTCATTTTATTTTTAATTTTCAAATGATCATAACATTTTATTGATAAATCTGTTTTTCAAAAAATTATTATTTTTGAAATCTCCTCGTCGAGATTTATCAAACAAGATTCATGAAGCGTATAAAATTTCAAAGAAAAAATTACACACACAGTAAACCTTACTGTATGCACTAAAAAATAAAATAATTTTATATCTATGACATTTTCACAAACAGTGACATATTTTGCGTTAATATTACACATACATCAAATTTTATTAGTTAAATAAATAGGTCAAATAATCTATAAACTCATATATATATATATATATATATATATATATATATATATATATATATATATATATGTGTGTGTGTGTGTGTATTGAAAAAAAAAACCTATTTTTAGTTTTACCCATTTAGTCGCTTAAACATCCATTTATCCAATATTCTCTTATTTTTAAAGGTCCGCGCCAGCGACACCCAATTTCACCCTTACTCGCCCCAAATCGAAGATCCGGTGGATCCAAACCCTATTTATCCAATATTCTCTTATTTTTATAGGTACGCGCCAGCGGCAACGCATGTTAGCTCTACCCACCCCAAATCGAAAAATGAAATAGTTTTATATTTGTGACATTTTCACAAATTCTTATGAAAATGTCACATTTTCTTGTGAACACAGTAAACTTTACTATATGCACTAGAAAATGAAATTATTTTATATATGTGATATTTTCACAAACAGTAACATTTATTATGTTGATATTACACGGGCAATAAAATTTACTGTATTGGTCAATTAATATATATATATATATATATATATATATATATATATTGTAAAAAAGACACATATTTCTAGTTTAACTCATTTAGTCGCTCAAACACTCATTTATCAAATATTTTCTTATTTTTCAAGGTCTGCACCAACGGCACCCCATGCCACCCCTACCCACCCAAACAGGAGCTCCATGTCACACCCCGTAAAATCCGACAGACGGGGTGGCCAGCCACCGCTACCGAACTATGCCAGGCATGAACTTAATAAATATCATTCTTAGCATGAGACAGATATGAGACATAAATAAATCAGTCCATAAGATAAATAATTGAATCAATCCCAAATGATCATAAACAACTAAGCGATAAAAGATCGATCACATGCGAACTCCAAAAATTCATTTTCCAATAATGATTAAATAAAATCTGAAATAATCCCAAAAGAAATCCTCTAAACAACTTTAGAACCGAATGGCCCAATAAAACTCAAACGAAGTCTCATAATTAAATACGACTAAAAAGAAAGTCTAAACTAAAACAAAGCGATAAAGTAAATTAGCTCCAGCTGCACCTCCAAATGATAACTCCGATAAACTTATGAAGCTTCTCCAATTCTAATCCTGAAAAAGATTAGTCAACGCATGGGTCAGAGCCAAAGCCCTGAGAAAGAATACACACTACTCCACTCAAATAGGAACCTTGAATCCAGACAGTAGCATTATACGCAATAAATATCACAATAGAATATTTGAAATTAAACGGAATAATTAAACGAGATAAATATAAATTACTAACTACCCGTAGGAATCCCCATTTAAAAGGCACGCCAATATGATTTTAAAATTCTCAAGCCCACGATGTTAATTTATTAAATTAACCAATTTTTATTATTGTTCTCACTTTTTATTAAAGTGTCACACCTCCCCTTGTCAATCGCCCTCTGACCCGTTTAAACGGTCGGCCCCGGCACATGACAAGGTTCCACACACGACATGACATAAATCGCCCTCTGACCCATTTAAATTGTCGGCCCCGACACATTATGTCGCCACAAATTTTAATACCCGTTTTTATCTTAGGCATTAATTCTCAATTTCTCAATTTATAATCACCCCCACCCTTTTAATCAATGTGAGATCCTCAAAATATCCCTTAGTCCCATAACTAAGGGTCCCAAAGTTATTATTACGTCATACCCTATGTATAGGAAGAATTTCTATCCTAAACTTCAACCTAGTCTCATGCCTAGGCTAGCGTAACGATGAAAAAGTATCAAAAATCAGCCCACCCCCAAGATGACAAAAACACGATAATCTACCCTCACTAGTCCCATACCTAGAAGGCGTAAATCATTAAAAGGCCTACCCACTAGTCCCATAACTAAGGGTCCCAAAGTTATTATTACGTCCTACCCTATGTATAGGAAGAATTTCTATCCTAAACTTCAACCTAGTCTCATGCCTAGGCTAGCGTAGCGATGAAAAAGTATCAAAAATCAGCCCACCCCCAAGATGACAAAAACACGATAATCTACCCTCACTAGTCCCATACCTAGAAGGCGTAAATCATTAAAAGGCCTACCCACTAGTCCCATACCTAGAAGGCATCCTAAAGTATAGGGAGAGAAAAATTACTCAATAACCCATCATCACAAAGGCAATATAATAATACCAACAAGTCACACAAACAAACATACTTAATCAACGTATAAAACTACGCATGATAGTCCAATTCAATTAAATCTTAATTTAATTATTACCTCGTCATAAACCTCCAGTAAGTCTCATTTAATTATTTAAATTAAATATACTGCTATTTCATCATTTAAAACATCAAACTTATAATTTCATTGTTTCAACACAAATCACATGAGTTATACGCCCCCAAATCCATTTATTTTAAAACTATGATTTTTCTACAAGCAATCTATACCAAATAAACCCAAAATCACTTACGAATCCTACATACCCAAAGGGTTATGAATATTATTCAGATTAAAAGAATATATAAAAATAACCCCATAATTAGTGTCCACTTTAACTAATTAAGTTACTAATTATTTTTAAGAAAACATGTAATTAAGTGTTTAGGCGACACTTAAAACGCATACTACTAAAGAAAAAGAATAGAGTATTCATGCCTGTAAAAATCGTGTTGAAAATCTGATTAGAAATATGGATTACTCTCGAAAAATTAGCAAAGAAGTGCTTTTGAACAAACTTGATTAAGCCCATTTAAGCCTCCCAAAACTTGTGATAAAAACTTGATTATGAAGAAGGTTGATGATTATGAGTGAGAGGAAAAATATTTGGAAAGTGTTCTCTGGCGAAAAACTGGAGAAAAAGTGATTATGAGAAGTCCCCCTACGGATTAACAAGGTTATATAGTCATTAGGAGTCCTAATCCTACACAAACTCTAATTAAAAAACAACTTTAGCGCACATTTTCTGAAGGCATCGATCGATCGATGTCCAGGCGTAGATCGATCGATCGCCCAGAAAAACTCACAGTTTTGCTTAAAAAAATATAAGGGACAAATATTTAAAAATTCATATAAAATTCGTTTTAACTCCGATTTCAATTCCGCTTGAAGTTTTATTCTTCTAAAATCATAACAAACGTATTTAGCCAATAAAATTATTAAATTCAAAATTTTATTTTTCTCGAATATTCCAATTAATTATATTAATTAATAAAAACACGGAGTGTTACACTCCGGTGGATCCAAACCACTTTTTTTCGATATTCTCTTATTTTTAAATGTCCGCGCTAGCGGCACCCAATCCCCACCACCACCCACCCCATTATCGGAGCTCCAATGACCTTAATCAGAGCTCCGGTTTGGAGTGGGTAGGGGTGACATGGGTGCCTCTCGCGCGGACCTTCAAAAATAAGAGAATATTGGATAAATGAGTGTTTGAACAACTAAATGGGTTAAACTAAAAATAGGTGTCTTTTTTACAATATATATATATATATATATATACACGCATTAATTGACCATGAAAATAAATTTTATTATCCGTGTAATATCAACACAATAAATATTACTATTTGTGAAAATGGCGCACGTATAAAACTATTTCAACACAGTAAATGTTACTGTTTGTGAGAATGTCATGGATATAAAATTATTTGATTTTTTTGTGCATACAGTAAAGTTTACTGTGTTCCCAAGAAAAAGTGATATTTTCACAAGAAATTGTGAAACTGTCACAGATATAAAACTATTTTTTTTTTCGATTTGTGGTCGATAAAGCTGGCATGGATTGCTGGCACGGATCTTTAAAAATAAGAGAATATTTGTAAATGGGGTTTGGATCCATCGGAGCTCTGGTTTGGGGTGAGTAGGGGTGCTATGGGGTGCCGCTGGCCCAGACCTACAAAAATAAGAGAATAATGAATAAATGAGTGTTTGGGGAACAAAATGGGTTAAGCTAAAAATAGGTGTCTGTGTAATATCAACACAATAAATGTTACATTAATTGACTGGCAAAGTAAATTTTATTGTCTGTGTAATATCAACACAATAAATGTTACTGTTTGTGAAAATGGCACAGATATACAACTATTTCAACACAGTAAATGTTACTGTTTGTGAAAATGTCACAAATATAAAACTATTTCATTTTCTGGATCATATAGTAAAGTTTAATGTGTTCACAAGAAAATGTGACATTTTCACAAGAATTTGTGAAAATGTCACATATATAAACTATTTCATTTTTCGATTTGTGGTGGGTAGAGTTGACATGGGTTGCCGCTAGCGCGAACCTTTAAAAATAAGAGAATATTGGATGAATGGGGTTTGGATCCACCGGATCTCCGGTTTGGGGTGATTAGGGGTGGCATTGGGTGTCGTTGGCGCGAACTTTTAAAAATAAGAGAATATTGGATAAATGGGTGTTTGAGCGACTAAATGGGTAAAACTAAAAATAGGTGTCTTTTTTTCAATATATATTTATATACAAATGGGTTTATAAATTATTTGACTCATTTATTTAACCAGTAAATTTTACTGTCTGTGTAATATTAATACAAAAAATGTCATTATTTGTGAAAATGTCATTGGTATAAAACTATTTCATTTTCTAGTGCATACTATAAAGTTTACTGTCTGTATAATTTTTTTCTTCGAAATTTTATATGTTTCATGGATCTTGTTTGAAAGATCTCCGGGATGAGATTTCAAAAATAGCAATTTTGTGAAAAACGAATTTGTCAATTAAAAGTTATGATCATTTGAAAATTAAAAATAAAATGAAAAAAAAGTTCAACCACTTATGTAACTTCCCCAAGGAAGTTAGGGATGGTTGATTTAAAAAAGGTATAATTGTGAAAAAAAAGTTTCAAAAAATTAGGAGTAAGACCGATATGTAGGGAAAAAACATCATGGGACTAGAATGAGTAAAGAACTGTGTAATAGGACCTATTAGACATTGGTATTCTAGTTGAGCCTATATTAGTTTATGTGTATTTTAAGAGAGATCTGATCTTTGACTATCAGGCACGATGCATAATCATTAGAACCTCTATGAACACTGGGAGGTAATGTACGACGAAGCATAACAAGCTACGGGGTATATCAGAGGACCAATAGACCGTGAAATCATTTTGTCTAGTTAGGATGAAGAATTCAAAACCAAGGAGAACCAAGATTCATGGCCACGGTCATCTCTAGACAACTCAGTTATCGAGTTATCTGTCGAAGAAAACCTATTCTTTCACTTCGATGATCTTATTATTTCTCCCCCATGGGAAGATATGGACTGTATCTGAACCTTCAACTTTGTTGAAATAATAGCCAAGTTACTAATTCCAGAATGGGATTCCATGAAAGTTAACCACGTAACCTGCTCTGGGAGATTCTACAAAGACCCTATCCCGAACCCCGTTTATACAAGGGGAAGGAAAAACACAAAAGAAAGGAGATACACAAAGAAGACACCGTAGAAGCGGCCAAGAATAATCGAGTCCTGGAGCATCTAAAGAAAACATAAGCCAACGTTTCCATATGGGGACTTCTCATATCCTCCTAAGCCCATCGAGACTTCATCCTCAAAGAGTTTCCCTAAAAAATTGTACCCATCTTTGCCAGCCTAAAAGAGATCATGGAGACTGTCAGCAACCTAACTTCATAAAAAGTATTTCATTTTGCAACACTAAGCTACCCAAAATAGTACCGTGCCATAACATGGCTTTGAACATCACCGTGAATATCTAAGGAAAACGAATTCCCATGGTACTTGTGGATAGTGGCTCATCTCTGAATATATGTCCATTAAAGATGGCTAAAAGCTTGGGAGTCAAACATGAATATCTCACGCTTACCACACATGTTGTAAGAGAATACAAAAATACCCACCGGGAAGTAATGGGATCCAAAAGACTCATCCTTGGAATCGGCCTGCTCGATAGCGAAACTGAGTTTCAAGGGGTCGACATACCTACCTCATTCAACCTCCTTATAGGAAAGTTGCGTATCTATGGTAACGACAGAGTTTCTTCTTCATTGCATCAGAAATTGAAATTTTTTGATGGAGAGAACCAAATCATAGTGTCTGTAGACTTCATTCTACTTAAAGGGTAAGGACCCAATACTCATGTCCTCAAAATACAGTATGAAAGTGGGGACATATATGTCAACAATTTCCAGCTAGACCCACCAGTACAAACTATCTCAGTAGATGCGAAGGGAGATATCCCATTGTCATACTCTAAATATAGGTGCTTCAATGTCTCCCACATAAAGAAAAGAATGAATTTCTTACCAGGATTGGGGCTTGGGATAAAATAGTAAGATATCAGTGAACCCATCGTGGTACCACACTCTAATACACAGGGGTTATAATAAAAACAAAAAAGTAAGGATCTTGTCTTCAAATCAGTAAAAGTCAAGAAACCAGAGTACAAAAATCTAGGGGATGCCCCCTCAAATAACCGCTACAGCCACAACGAGCACTTTATTAAGAAAGGGTACAATTTTCTTTTATATGGATTTCCAGAGTTGTGGGTGTCGGGATGGGAGATGTTATTGAAGGACCATCCCTCATAGTTACAAGAAGAAGTACACGAGATTATAGATCTGATCGAAAATTTAGGCAAATCCACTACTAACTGGGACCCTCTCAAAGATCTGAGGAACACTAAAATATTCAAATAAATGATGGAAGAGAGAAAGTGGACCTTTTGCCACCTGGCATAAATTAAAAACACCTTCAAGGATGAAGTCTCCTATATGCTTCAAGAAGAGCCCCAAATACCATATGTAACATACTTTTAAGGAGAATACTGTCACGAAAAACTACTTTGATGTACTTGATCATGTCAACCCAATTGCTCGTGAAATAAACTTTAACTTTGAGTATCATTGTCTATAAAATATCGATGATGATAAATGTGAACATCAAAGTAATGGATTAAATTTACGTAACAAAGAACTAGAATACCACCTAAAAAAGCTTAATAATAAACAAATCGATCGTACGCAACAAGTCGACCAAATGGAAACGGTTAACTTAGGGTCTTCTGTCAAGATAAAAGAAGTCAAAATAGGAATCTATCTAAACAATCTAGAAAGTTTTTCACTCATATAAATACTCAACTAATATATCGATGTCTTTGTTTGGTCTTATGTTGATATGCCCGGGATTGATCCTGAGATTGTTGTTCACCACACACCTACTGTGGGGATCAAATTTACCATAGCACGTGACCTTTATGTGTTCGGAATAAGACTCTAAGCTTCTTGCACATCAAGTCAATGAATAGCCCAAGTCATGGAAGACTCCCACACATTTATCACTTGGATCGGTTCAAACTGATAAGGGATAGGTTCGAACTTCTATGAATAACTTTTAACAAACATCAGAATTCTCCTAAACTTCTCTATAAATGTAACCCGCCCCTCATTGAGAGGGGCATGTGATATTATATCGTCGAGCAGTACTATAACTCCGTCGACCAGTTCTTTAAGTTAATAAACAAGCGAACCCTAAACTCCATGGATGTAAGCACGTTGCCGAACCACGTATATTCTTGTGTTGTGTGTTTTTTATTCTCATCCTTGAATATTTCTCTTAATTTAGCTTGTGTGCATTGGAAAAAAACACTATAGGAAATTATCACCTATAATTGGCTCCGTCTGTAGGAACTAATTTGAGTTCTTTGACACTAGCTAAATTATTGGTATGTCTCACTCAACCACTAGCTAAATTCTTGGGATGTTATCAATAACACAGTTATGGAAACCCAAAGGGTTATCCCCTTGACCACGAAGATTAAGACGATATTAGTGAATATAAGCAATCATCAAATGCTCGTTACCTTCTTATAGATAGAGGATAGAAGGGTGAAAAGTGATGAGCTTGAACGATCCAACTAGATATCATGGCTCATTGACAATTACGAGAAGTGCCTCCAAGATGAAAGGGCTACCAATAGGCTCCAACAGGAGCAGGACGTCGCATTTCAGTGACTCCTGGAGAAGCTAGAGAATGGAGCCCATAAAGAAAGCACAAGTGAGACTACAACTCATGAACTCCTATCCCTCAGGTGAGCAGAGCTCGCAGCCGAGGAAGGAGTACTTATCGGAGCGAAAGTTCAAGGGTCTATTAAAAGCGCGTATAGATTGAACTACAAAAAAAAATTACACATACATAAAATCCTACAAGGCAAAATTAGGATTGACCTTTAGAGATCTATTTGATTTGGTCTCATCTTTGCACAAATAGAATATGAGATGGCTTGATTCACCTCACAGTCTTCTACTGTATTGCACGAATAGAATATGAGATGGATTGATTCACCTCACAGTCTTCTACTGTATTCCTGATATTGACAGTTACGAGTAGAGGGTGGGCTCCTATTTTGTGACCACCTTTTTGTATCCTCTTTCTTCTTTGTTGCATCTTTTTTTCACAAGTATGAACTTGGGTCTTTTGAGTATCCAAGAGTGACGACTAGGTTAAGAAAGGATGAGACTTAACTGCATATATATAGGCTACAGTAGGAACCCTAGGGAGAGATAAGGATGTTGCTCCTAATGGGCCAGAGAAAACCTAATTCTTTTCGGATCCTAATCTCAGTCCCTAATCATAATTAATACCACTAAATAATTATAATTGCAACTCCACTCCTTAACTCAAAATTATATTTCGAGCTCCTCATTATTAATTACTTAATTCTACCCACATTAAGATTACAGATACCCGTTAATTAAATAAATTACTGATAATTTATTTGATTAATTTCTTTAAGCCCTTGAGCGATCCAACTCAATTTTTATAGTGTCGGATTAACATAATCCACCTGCAGGGTTTGACACATAGAAAATTTATAAGCATCTCAAGGGGGTATCACCAGTCTCTATACCGAGACATGGATTCCATCCATAAAAATACTTTCACCGTACATTAATCACCATTACCCAATTTATCAAGATTATTTATTCAATAATGAATCTCACTAGATAAGTCAAAGTAATAAAAACTTGTGCATGTGTCCATAAATTATATCCGGATTAAGAGCCTTAAGTAAACCTAATAATCACGAGGTGTACATTGTCTTATAAAATCAGTATAAAAATAATGACCTCAAATTCGTCCCGTTCAATACACACAAAGTGTATTAGCACAATAAGTTGAAACTATACAGTTTCCTATAATCAAGATAGACCTACTATAATATTGTGCTACAGCCCAAATGATGGTGTGCCCAGTTCCATTCTAAGACTGTGAATGATAAAACTTATATTCTACAAAAAGTGGTGATTTGATCCTTTGTGTGTAAGTCGTATTCTACACACCTAAACACCTACTGAGCAGAATAAAAGACATCGGCAATATATTTAATAATGAAAAACATTATGTCCATATGTATACGGGTATAGACTTGATAGCTCAAGAGCTTGGGCGAGGAGGGCCCCACGAAGGGCCCCTCGCCCCAAGTTCCCCAAAACTCACAGAAATAGAGCTTGGGCGAGGAGGGCCCCAGAAAGAGCTCCTAGCCCCAAATGTTCTAAAGCTCACATAAATAGACCTCGGGCGAGGAAGGACATAGAGAGGGATCCCCGCCCCAAATGTCCTAAATCTCATAGAAATGGAGCTTGGGCGAGGAGGGCCCCAGAAATGGCTCCACGCCCCAAATGTCCTAAAGCTCACAAAAATAGAGCTTGGTCGAGGAGGTCCCCAGAAAGGCCTCCTTGCTTCAAATGTCCTAAAGCTCACATAATTAGAGCTTGGGCAAGGAGGGCCTAGGAAGGGCTCATCGCCCCAAGTTCCTTAAGAACCATAGAAATGAACAATGGGAGAGGAGGGCCCCAGAAAGGGCTCCTCGTCCCGAATGTCCCAAAGCTCATAGAATTGAAAGATAGGCGATGAGGGGAAGGGCTCCTCGCCTTAATGTGTCCAAAAATCCACAAAGACAAATGTTGGGCGAGGAGGGCTACCAAGAAGGGCTCCATGTCCCTAACTTATACAAAGTTCACAAGTTAAGCTTGGGCGAGTAAGCCCACCTGAAATGGCTCCTCACCCCAAAGTTCCCATAATTCAAATTTTGGAATTTGGGCGAGGAAGCTGATTAGAAAAGGTTCCTCATCCCAAATGACTTAGAAAACACAAAAAATAAAGTTTGTTGAGGAAGCCCACTACAAGGAGCTCCTCGTCCCCAGAAATTAGAATTCCCTACAGAATAGAACCAGTGGGTGAGGATGTTCACTTAGAGTGACCTTTTCCTTAAGATTTGTTGCTCACATGAATAGTAAAGTACTAACATGTTATTTTCTATTACAGGTAGCCTAGTTGAGCAGGCAGGGCTCAACTAGGAAAGATGGGATCTCCTAGGATTTTTGGCTTGGTGGCTGAGGAACAAGATTTGCTTAGCAAGCTCAACCACTTAACACTTCAAGATTGAGAGAACACTAGTAAACATACCCTAGTAGTCACCCAATCCTCACACAGTCCACACTTAATCACAATTATTGTGAGGAACCAAGGGTTGATCACAAGAAATTAACAGTTTGAAAAATGATTTTAGATGAGAGGGTCCTTGAGACGTCTACTAAAGTTTATAAAGAATTTAGAGGAGGTGGTCCTCGAGACCTCCCTCCTCTAGATTATAAAGATTTTAGAGGAGGTGGTCCTTGAGACCTCCCTCCTCAAGTTAACAAAAATTTTAGAGGAGGTGGTCCTAGAGGCCCCTCCTCAAGTTTACAAAGTTTGTACAAAAAGTTACCGTTTCAAATGATATTCACCAAATCAGATATTTTGTCCTCAAGGGCAGACACATTTGCTTTTTGACTTTGGTTTGCACCAGGTCGCACCTGTCAGAGGAGGCAGGTGGCTATATACAGGTAGGGAAAAAAGGTACATTGCAGACCTTGTCCCACACCAACCCCCTCAGTTTTGGCGCCCAAAAAGTTCCAACTGAGCCCTAGTTCCCAAGTATAAATAGGACCCCTGGGCAAGGTCAAGTCAGAATCATAACTCAAGTCATACCGTTACTCTATCAAAATCACCCCAAACCACTAAGTGTTCTCTCCTTGCTCTTTGTCTTAAAGTGTTAAGTGCTTTGTTCCTTCACTCCACCCTGATAGCCATCACTCTCAGGAGTTTCTCTTAGGAAAAGTTACTATTATTGTGGTGAAGGCCATCTCCTTGTACGGAGTGGGCTATAGTTTGAGTTCCATTGTTACTAGATACGGAAGGTTTTACTAGAGGCTATTCTAGAAGTGCCTGAGAACCTTGAAGGCAGCATCCATTGGAGTGGGTCATGCATTGCCCTTTCCAGTTCTTTATAGACCCCAGTCTTACTACCCTCTTACATTTAGAGACTCTGCTGGGGAGGTATTCTCGCTTCCATGGACAAAGTAGGTTTGAAGATTTTTAAACAACTAGTTTCCACTCATAAAGATGTGGTGGTTATCGGAGCAAGGACATCTGCTCCTCAGGCAGGGCAAACCAGTTTATAGATGGTAGCTCCGATGACATGTATGAGCCTTATGAGCATGTTTTTTTTATTTTTTGAAACAAAATAATGTAGACCTATCAAGTTTGGGTCAAGGGTGCATAACACTAGCAGCATCCCTCTCTTGAGGGGCGGTCACTCTCGTGACCTCTCCAGCAGAAACAACCCCACCTCGAAAAATGGTGTCAGAGCAAGTCCCGACACTGTCCAGCTCACCAACAACAAAGTATGTGGGTCTAGAGGAATCCCCCTCCAAGGCTATTACTATGGAGGAGGTGAGGAAGCTTCTATTATCCTCTCAGAAGGAGGCCTCTCACTTGTACGAGGAGTTGCAAGACCCCTACACATAGGAAGTTAATGAAAAACCATACCCAAAAGGGTATGGCCCACCAAAATTTATAAAGTTTAGTGGCAAAGAAGAGAACCCAATAAAGCATGTGAAAAGGTTTGTTGAATACTTGGGAGTGCAGGGCAACGACAAAAATCTGAGGTTGGGGGAGTTATTTAAGACCCTCATAGGGAAGGCCTACACGTGGTACTCCCATTTAGCACCCAACAACATCCCTACCTGGGAAGAGATGCACAGAAAATTTCTCCAAAAGTTCTTTGTGACGAAAGATGAGTTCACGTTGAGACACTTGGCACAAGAGGTGCAAAAGGATGGGGAGGAGTTTATGCAATATATTAAGCGCTTTAGTGAGAGAGCACTTAATGTCCACGAGGAGGTGGCAGAGGCAAGACTGCTTCAAATTTGTGTTGAAGGGCTCCTGGAGGAATACAAACTCCATCTGGTCAATGAGACTAGAGATGGAATATTTCGAGAATTCACCAAGGCTACGAGCAACATAACCATGATAATCAAACCAAGGGCCTCAGTTTGGAAGATGCATATACCATTTACTTTCGAAAGATTTCATGTCTCGAGGAGACAGGCAATTAACTACGTGGATGAAAATCCCAAAGGCAAGAAGGGAGGTTTCGAATCCAAGAACAACAGCCCTGGCAATAAGAGAAAAGTTTAAAGAAGATGCTCCACCACCGTTACCTTGAAGTGTAGCGAAGGCTATGGATTATTATCGTACAATGGTACGGGAGGGGGTTAGCAGGTCCCCCTCACCTGAATGGAGAAACTCCAATAGCAGTGGACAAAGCCAACCCTAAATATTGCGAGTTACACCGGCGGGTGCAACACTCTACTCAGGACTGTTATTACTTGAGAAGGATCATTGGCAATTAGGTGGCCAATGGTACCTTGCAGATACCCCCAGTGGATGTTAATGAAAAGACACTTCCAGTACATCACTTTAGCACTACCAACATGGTAGTGGCATATGATAAAGATGTAGTTGAAGAGATGATGGAGTGGGAAAATGGTGATGAGATATCTGAAAAGTTGGAGAAGCTAACGTTGAGCAGCAAGCACCAGATTGAGCTAGAAAAAAAGTGTGAGGAATGGTTCTTCACCCTAGATTAAGAAGACGAGGAAGGCAAGTAATTCGAGCAGGTCGACCTCTTAGAGCGACAGTAGATGTCCTTCTTTCCCTAGATGAGGGGGGACACCTGAGGCAGAATATGTTTGTAATTCCCAGACATACGAAGTAGACTTAAACTTTGAGTGCAAAGCCATAGAGAGGAGCCCCAATTTCAAGTGGTTCTTCGATCAAATAGGAGTGAAATATGACACAAGGGTGCTCATAACAAGAAATTTTTTAGAGGTGGTACAACAGCGAGGAAACCCCTTATTAAATTGGCAAGGGCCAATTAGAAGGCCGATTAAGAGATATACTTCTGAAGTAGTATTTTCAGAGGCAGATAGGCAGGTGCCTTATTTTCATAACCCCCCTTGTATGTTATAGCTCTGATCAATGGGATCTCATTTCTCAGGGTATTAATGGATGGAGGAGCGTCTATTAACATTATGTCGATCAATACATTGTATGAGATAGTAATTGACCAGGAGAAGGTAATGCCAGTGCCACTAGTGATCTTCGGATTTGATAGTGCTGGAATGCAATCCATTGGATACGTGAATGTGGGAATTAAGTTGGGGAATTTCACTTCCCACATCAAATTCCATGTTATCAATGCCACTACCAGTTACAGCTGCTCATCGGGAGGGTATGGATGCATACCCATGGCATAGTGACTTCTACCTACCACCAGTGTGCAAAGGCTAACATTAGAGGCACAAAGATAGTCATCAAAGTGACTCAGAAGCCTTTTTCCTTCGAGGAGGCCCATCTAGTAGATGTAACTTTTTATACCGAACTAGATGAGGAAATAAGAAATTTTATAAGAAAGCTAGAAGGAAAGCAAGTGGTAGGGGGAGTTGATCAACCAAAGAAATATGTTCATGATCTCTTGGGGGAAAGGGTAATTCCCCATGTGTCAAAAGGGAAGAGGAAGGTGGAGGAAGTAGCTAAACCTCCCCGAACTTGTAAAAAAGTGGTTTTGCCCAATAGAAAGGTTATCTACCGCTTATAACGGTCTGTACGGGCGGTGCTCTGGGATGAGAACACCGACCCGGCACCAGAATATTTTGTTATTAATGAGTCACATATTGTTGAACACATTGAGGAGCCAGAAAAAACTCCAGAATGCATGCAAGATGGACCCAGAGAGCAACTACAGGAGTTAGAGGAGATCAATCCAGGGAAAGAAATAGGTGAAAGTAGACACATCCCGATATCCAAGAGTCTGGGACCAAAGCAGAAATAAGAGCTCATTGGCTTGCTCAAGCAGTTCACCGATGTCTTTATTTGGAAGTATATAGAGATGCCTAGAATAGACCCAGAGGCGAGCACCCATAGATTGAACATTTTTCCCAATGCCATTCTAGTGAGACAAGCCACTTGCACTTACATGGCAGACCTCAACTTGAAGATAAAAGTTGAGGTGGAAAAGTTTGCAAGATTCATTAAGCCCATTTAGTATCCCGTAAGGCTTTCTAGCATAGTGCCAGTGGCAAAAAAACATGAGCCAAATCAGGATTTGCATAGATTTTTGCGACTTGAACAGGGCATGCCCCAAAGATGAATTTCCTCTACCGAGCATAGATATATTAGTCGACGCTACTGCAGGACATGAGATGTATAGTTTCATGGATGGGTACGTTGGCTATAATCAGATTAAGATGGATCCGATAGATGCAAAGAAGACTACCTTTTTGCACACCCCTAGGAACCTTCCACTATACGATCATGCCATTTGGACTGAAGAATGTCGGGGCCACATACCAGAGAACCATGATGGCAATTTTTCATGACCTATTTCATGGCATATTATTTTATGTGGATAACCTAGTGGTGAAATCCAAAAAAGAAAAAAACACATACAAGACCTCGGGAGTGTATTCGAGAGGTGCCGTAGGTATAAGATGCCAATGAACCCTTCCAAGTGTGCGTTTGGGGTCACCGCAGTAAAGATTCTAGGGTTTACGGTGAACATGAAGGGGGTGCAAGTAGATGTAGAAAAAATAAAAGCCATAATGATGCTACCCCCAAGAGTCAGAGACAGCTTAAGAGCTTCTTGGGAAAGGTATCCTACATGAGGAGGTTCATACCCGCACTCGCAAAGGTGACTCACCATTTCACACCCCTTCTGAAAGACAAATCCAAATGGATTTGGGGAGACGAGAAGAAGAAGGCCTTTGAGAAAATCAAGGAGATTCTATCCTCCCCATCCACAATGATTCCACCAGAAGCGAGGGCACCATTGCTGCTCTACCTTACTTTAGTAGAGAGGTCCATAGGAGCATTACTGGCCTAAAAAAAGGAAGGAGTAAAAAACCGGTGTACTACCTCTCAAGGGTGATCTCAAGTACAGAGTCTAGATACACCTATATAGAGAGGCATTGCCTGCCCTTAGTTTTTGCTGCCCAGAGGTTGAGACACTATTTGTTAGCTTTCACATTTCACATAATCACTAAGTATGACCCCATTAAGTACCTCCTCGCACGGATAGTACTTGTGAGATGAGAAGTAAGGTGGTTTTTGATCTTATCAGAATACGATTTGAAATGAATAGTGCCTAAGGCCATTAAAATCCAAGCAGTAGCAGATCTTCTTTCCCATTTTCCAAGTGGGAATTTTGAGCCACCTAGTGAGGAGCTACCTGGAGGGAACTTTCAAGCATGCATGGTGGAAGAAATGGAAAAATGGTCGATGGAGTTTTATAGCTCTAGCATTCAAGGAACAGGGGGTGCTGGTATTATATTGTCAAATAGGAAGGAGAAGATCACTCTCTCTTTCAAGTTGAACTTTAAATGCTCAAACGACGAGGCTGAGTATGAGGCCCTCATTTTGGGGATGTTCGAGGCACTCGAAAGAGATATTAGGGTGTTGTGCATACGAGGGGACTCCATCCTGGTAGTAAAACAGGTCAATGGGGAGTTTGCCCTCAAGCATGCCAATTTATCACCCTATAGGTACATCATCTAGAGGTTGCTAGGATAGTTCTTGAAAGTAACCGTGGAGAGACATGCAAGAACAATGAACAGGCATCCTAACGCACTAGCCATGCTAGAACAAAAGATAGACATGGATGAGTCAGAAGCAACAACCATAGTACGATGATAACAGTGCCCACTACAGTAAAATCCTTGTTCCCAAGCAATAAGCTAGAAGATTGGAGGCACCTATTGGTGAAGCAACTCGAAACCAGGGAAGGGACAATAAAGATGTTGGAGTTAGCTATCACATGCTGCAGGGAACATTATATTTCAAGATTCCCAGAGGATTTTTGGCAAGATGTGTCAGAGAGCAAGAAGCTAAGGAAAGGTTGGCAGAAATGCACCAAAAGCATTATTAAGACACTGATATTCCTCTCTATCGACGGTTGCAGTGGAGTGGGTACTATTGGCCCACCATGAGTGCGGAAGCTACCCGCCTGGAATAAAGCTGCCTAAAATGTCAAGCCAATTTTGACCAGCCAGCGGAAGCCAACTTTGTGGAAGCCTTCGAAGATTGGAGACAACCATATATAGAATATTTAAGAGATGGATAACTGCCTCCAGAGAGGGAGAATAAATTTTATCTGATAAAAAGGATAACCCACTTTTACTTGGTAAAAGTATATCTTTATAGAAAAGGGTACAACGAGAAGTCCTTGATATGCATAGCTAAAGAAGACATAGAGAGGGTGCTGAAAGAAGCTCATAAGCCCTCCTATATAGGGGTGCCAAACTGTATGATCAGCTGATAACGCTGGGGGTACTATTGACCGACTATGGAGCCTGACTCCTTTAGATATGTGAAGAAGTGCAAAGCCTGTCAAGTACATGGCAACAATATACATGCTCCTTTCGTCAGCTTGCAAAGCCTCGTCGCTCCTTATCCCTTCCATACATGGGCATTTGACTTAGTTGGAAAGATCAACCCAATTTCTCATGGCAAAATATTTTATCATTGTGGCTACAGAATTGTACACCAAATGGGTAGAAGCCATCCCTCTAAGAAGGGTGATTGTCTAAGTGGTAACCCAGTTTATAAAAGAGTATATCATATGCATGTTTGGTATACCTAAGGTTATTCTAACAGATAATGGGAAGCAGTTCGTATGCAAGGAGATGGCCCTCCTCACAAACAAGTACAAAATTGTACACAACAGCTCAACCATCTCCTACCCTAAGGGTAATGGCCAAGAGGAAGCTACCAATAGAACCCTGATAAATATCTTGAAAAAATACTGAAGGACATGCCAGGGGTATGGGATGAGAAGTTACCCATGGTGATATGGGATTATTTTACTTCAAAAAGAAAACTGACAGGGTTCACCCGGTTCTCCCTAATATACGGGACTGAAGCTGTCCTACCAATGGAGTTTATGGTACCCTCAGCCAGAGTTTCTCTCAGCAATGAACTCATCCCTGACCCACGGCATGTGCAGTTGGAGGTGTTGAACGAGTATAGAGACAAAGTGAAGGAGAACTTCAAATTCTACACCCAACAGCTGTCCAGAGCTTACGAAAACTTGGCCAAGCCCAAGGATTTTCAGGTGGGAGACTTAGTCTTGCGAGCATCGACTCACTATCTCTACAACATGTCGTCATCAAAATTCATACCCAACTGGGAAGGTCCCTTTGTCGTCAACGGGGTAGGCAAGTCGGGTTATTACCAGATTTCAGATCCAGAGACTGATTGCCTCCAGTCCATCAACTACAAGTGGCTGAAGAGGTATTATGCTTAATATTATTAAAGGAGAATCTTTCGTTTCTGTTGAAAGGTTTGAACAGCTTGCTCTAGTGCTAGATAGTTCTTTTTTGTAAAATGATAAGAGCAATATAGTCTGGTAAATGATTCAGACAATGAATAGAGATGAATAGCAACTCTCTTTGAGCATTGGATGATGATTCTTATTTTTTTACTGATGGCATAAGATAGATAAACCATAATATATGTGTGTATATATATATATATACATTTTTTTTCTTTTAACTCTCTTTACTAGACTAGAAGAGAGTCCCAGATAAAGAGAATTTTGCTTACTACACTTTGGGGGGGGGGGGGGGGGGTATATCCATCCTGATAGAAAAGTATAATGAGCAAAGTCTCTCCAAGTATGTTAGACAAATGATTTTAATTTTGTCACCAGACCAGCAGGAGGATGTCCTCCAAGTCATAATAATAATAATAATAAAATACATAGCAATTTTTTTTAGAGCTAATCTTAGCTTCTGTTCTCAAAGAGAAAGCCTTTTTCAGCAGGTCCTATAAAGAATAAAGAAAAGGGGACTTACATTCCCCTGCTCTAATTTCTAAAAAAAAAGGGGAATTTAAGGGAAGGAGAAGAGCTAACCCTTTATCTCCCACCCTATTCCCTAAGAAATGATTGATTGCCGAGATAAAATGCAAGTACCCCATAGTTAGAGGGGATAGTTCTAAAAAAATGTAACTTGCCCAGATAAAATGCAATTAGCCCACATTTAGAGGGGACAGTTCTAAAAATATTACTTGCCCAGATAAAATGCAAGTACCCCACAGTTAGAGGGGACAGTTCTAATTTTTTTTTTACTTGTCCAGATAAAATGCAAGTACCCCACAATTAGAGGGGACAGTTCTAAAAAAGTTACTTGCCCAGATAAAATGCAAGTACCCCACAGTTATAGGGGACAGTTCTAAAAATGTTTACTTGCCCAGATAAAATGCAAGTACCCCACAGTTAGATGGAATAGTTCTAACAATGCTACTCGCCCAGATAAAAAAATGTAAGTACCCCACAGTTAGAGGGGATAGTTCTAAAAAGGTTACTTGCCCAAATAAAAATGCAAGTATCCCACAATTAGAGGGGACAATTCTAAAAATGTTTACTTGCACAACTGTAATGCAAGTATCCTACACTCAGAGGGGACAGTTCTAAAAATATTACTTTCCCAGATAAAGTTCAAGTACCCCACAGTTAAAGGAGATAGTTCTAAAAATGTTACTTGCTCATTTAAAAAAAAGTAAATACCACACAGCTAGAGGAGATATTAGTACAAGCCATAGTAAGAAGATACCAAGGTTGAGATAGAAGCAAATGAGCAAAGTGATAGAAATCAACAAAAATGCTTTTTCATTAATAATGACGAAGTCCTTTACATGTGAAAAAGTATACAAAAAAAGTCTAAACAACCAAACTATTTATCCACTAGATAACATGAAAAATAGATTCTGGCGGGAGAGAAAGTCTGCGTAAGAGGGACCAGTCTCGTCAACGAACTTCTCCTCTAACCTAGTTATCCGAGCCTCATCCTCAGCATTCCAGCTTGGTCAGCTTAGCCTATAGAAACTGAATCTGAGTCTGAATCCGAGCGGCTTCAGCCTGACGCTGCTGCTCCCTAGTCTATCGGGAAGTATGAAGCTTCATCATCTTCCTAAAGGTGGTGCTGAGAAAATGACGAATTAAAAGTTCAAGCCAATCCAGTTGGAAATGATAGAAACGCTGAAGATCATGAAGAGATTGGAGAAACAGGGAGATCCCTCGAGCAGTCACATCAGTGGGAGGGGTAGACAGTAACTCATGAAGATTGCTAGCTAAGGCTTTAAAATTGAAGACTATAAGGCTATCAATATTGAGGACACTCTGGGAGGTGAAAGTCTCAGGATGGTGCTCCAGAAGCAGCTCCAACTCCTCCCGTTCCTGAACACGAAATCGAGAGGGCAACTCCGAACGCCACAGTGCACTCATAAAAGCACCAGGAGCCTCCACCTCCATAATATCGTAACCAGTGTTGTGAGACTCGAGCTCTGAGAGAGGCACAGAGGAATCCTCGTTGGATCCCGCATCACTAGTCGCCTTGGAACTCTGGTCAGCCTCCCTAGTGGCCTTAGCAGACTCATCAACTAGATCATGTAGAATGGAAAGTAACAAGGGATAAGTCGTAGAAAAGAAAAGAAACAGTAGGTGGTCATTCACATTCGAATCGAAACAAAGGTCATTAAAGGCATACCCCAAAGCCTAGGGGGTCAATATGTTATCGCCAAAGTGAGGGAGCACTACGTAGCCTTGAGTACCAGCCTAGCAGAGAAAAGGAAAATGTTAGTATATTTTTTTCTTAAAAACAAAAAGAAGAGAAATGTGCTAACTTAAGCAGACAGAAAGAACTCAGGTACGACAGTTTAATACCGGGGGAGGGCGCAGTATAATACTCATAGTAGGTCCCACAGGACTGGGGACGGCCGCCTCGTTGACCTGAAAACAAGGAAATAGGAATGTGAAGGTGAGCCCACTTGCACAGTAAAAGCGAGAAGAAAAGGGGGAATAAAGACATATTAAGGTATGACGGTATAATACCAGACTCACAGTAGCTCCCCTTGATTGTTCCATAGCCAAAGGAACAACTACTACGCTAATCGGAAAACAGGGTAACAGGTAAATACCAACAAGTAATTACATAGTGAACGTAAGCTCAAAGATCCAACTAGATTAAGTATTTGCCTGGGAGATCTCCATTGAGATCCATGACAGAGACTCCTCAGCAGTCGGAGCAAGAGTGATACTAACCGGAGGGGTGACCAAAGTCTCCTCAAGCACTGAAACTAGCGGACTACTAACCTGGAAGTTCAAATGTAAATCTTGAAAGTAAAGGGACCGCATCTACAAATATGTTAAAAAAAGGGTGTAGCATGTACAGATGTGTAATCAAGATAGCAAGTAGAGTTTGCAAAGATTGAGCATACCGCTGGGACTGGTCCTGTGGAACTAGGGACAAGCCCCTCAGACAAGGGGGATCCAACCAAGTTGGTTGAAGTAGGTGCAACCTCAGGGGCTTCCCTAGAAGTAGCAGGGACTACTAAAGGGGGGACCGAAGAAATAGGTGGGGGGGTGACGAACCAACTGGCATATAAAATAGGGAAGATGACCAGTGGGACAATAGCGCCAGATACAATGACCTGGTTATAGAAAAAAAAACTAGGAAACTAAACATCAATAAAGGAAAAAATGGATTCTTACATAAATAAGCAATACTTGAGAGGTGGAGGTAACCTGTATGACAGGTCCGCTAGACGCAATGGTGAAAATGGTCCCGGGTGATATAGGTAGGACGAGAAGCCTAGGGTCCGTGGGTGGGCATAAAAACTCGGGAGATAGGGATCCTCCCTGAAGGGAATATACCTGGAGCAGTGCCTCCTAAGGATGGTGCTACTCCCTCAGCAGAAGAAAGGACGCTCATAGAAGGTCCCTATATAAATAAGCAAGCAAAGATAATATAGCCATGGGTATAGAGAATGTGATGAAACAGATAGAGTCAATGAAGAAGATAAGTTAAGAGTACCTCAGGCAGCTGGGCAGAGAAGCCTCTCACTATAGAGGAAGGGGGGGGGTGAGGAAAGGCGACTAAGAGAAACAGTCACCTGTATACACAAGATAAGTTGACTTCAAAAGATATATTTCAAAATATGACAAGTAAAAGATAAAAGACTCAGGGGAGCTAATTCTTACCTGAACTAAATAAGAAGACATAGAAGAAGTCCTCGCTGACGTCGGGAACACAATTGAGAGCTGTTAGAGTTAAAAAAAGCAAAGAAAATATTAGTAAAAAAATAATAATATAGGAAGTAATGAATGGGTAGAGGGAAGTTACAAGCCTCCTTTGATAGGCCCAAAGATGATGCCAGGATGGAATTCTTGGCCTTAGCAAAAGGCCCTTGGGCAGGAGGTGAAGGCGCTGGATCGCTCACTGCGATAGAGACGCCCTGTAAATATCGCAAAGACAGAGATAAGTCATATATGAATTATGTATATGAAAATAGATAGTAAAACAGTAATATTTAAGTTAAGAAAGATACTTACAACGATAGTGTGAGCGGTCTGCCTGTACAGCAGCTGTCCTATAGTAGGACTGGAGGCAGAAGGGGACCTTATCAAGGTGCCCTCACCAGAAGACTCCTCCGAAACTGGTAACAAAGAAGAAGCATCAAAATACTGATCATCATAAGGGTCAGTGACTCTCATTTTATTGAAAGAAGAACCGTCATCATCATAGGAGGGAGTGCTTCTATAATCGATTGGTTCCTCTTCAAATGATAGAGAAGGGGAACCAACAAGTGAGACCCCACAAAAGTCAGCTTCGAAAAGTAAAAAGGAATGAGTTGTAGTACCTTCACCTATGGTAATGGAAGTAATAACATCTCCCTCAATAGACAGCCCAAGGGCCTCATAGCCTTGCTCTCGTACAGTCCTATACGTCTCCACTCCAAGGTCATCAGTGTCAGACTCTTGGTCTGCTGTGGGAGAAGGAGCAGAGGTCTCAGTACTAGTCTTCTTCTTCTTCTTCCTACTTGCTCTTGTTCTTACTGGTGTGGGGGAAGGGGGGGGGGGGGGGGGAGAGTAGGAGTAGCAGCGGTAATAGTGGAAATAACAGTGGTACCAGGGGTAATGGTATTCGGTATGAAACTAGAAACATCCACGTCAGGATACTTCCTCTTTGATGTAGCGTCTCTTGACTTACCCCTCGACTTGGGCCTATTAGGTTGAGGCTTAGGTTGTTTGGAATAAATAGACTCATCGAGCAGAGGCCTCACCAAGATTAGAGTGAGCTACTCGAGAGGAGTCTTACGGATGGTACTTCGGTGCCACACTGACATTTGGGTCCTCTTACCCAAATACCTATCATTATTAGGAATCTTCATATAAATAGTCTCATTAGGGACATCCTTCACATAATTCTGGATCAACAGATCTGCTTCTGCCAGAGAGCGAACCATGAGCGAGTGAAGGAGGGCAGGTAATCTCGCAAAGGTATAAATAAATTACCCAAATGACTAACCATATCAACCACCCCCTCAAATGTAAAACTGGATAAAGCCTCAAGGTATAGCTCATAAGGGGAGGTGCTCGAAGGATAAAAAGTGGTATGAACCCCCTGGTCATAACCAAACGGCCTTCTCACTCTCTCAGAGTGGTAGAACTCCACACCTGGACCTAAGTCAGTGAGGGAAGGGAAAGTTCAAGGAAGAAGTATAATGACTACAGAAATATAGGGGAGGGTAGGAATAGACTCTGCATTAACAAGGCAATAGAAAGCTCCCAGTAGCCGGGAAGGAATGCCAAGAAAAAATATCTCTAACAATCTTGCAGTATGACCTGAAAGAAAATTCATCAATGTTATCTATCAAGGACCCCAGAGAAGTCCTAGGAGTCTTCTTATGCCATCTTGCAGAACGAGCAACTCCACTGTGGCAAGACCTAGACTCAGAGGCAAAGTTGGGAAATCCCTCAAACAAGAATGAAATGATGATAAAAGTGTTAGCAAAATTGATAGCATCGTAACGACCATAAGAGCGCTCAACATCCATATGAGCCCTATCTAACCAAGTGTAAAAAGACCCCAGAGTTAAATCTGTGAGGGGACTACCCCCCCTCGATCAAGCCTTATAGAAATCTTGAACAAAAACTCAGGGGAGACTCATCTGGCCTCCCAGGGAGAAGGAATCTACTTAGAAAAGTGATAAAAAAATGCTGTCGAGTGTGAGGGGGAGTTAATTTTTGGGCCTTCCTGACTCTTCAAGGCCCCAATCGAGCTCTCCCCCTTAGGCAACTATTTGAAATCCTTATACTAATATCGCTGCCATTTAGTGAAAGAGTGTTTGGTGGTCCTAGTCAAATTGATAGCTACATACTTCAAGCACTCACCCAAAGCGGAGTGGAGCTCGCCCACCATCTGCTCCTCAACCTCATCCTCAAAGCCATCAGTAAGGATATGACTGCCAAAGTAGGGCAGAGCGAGTAGCTCGCAAATATCTTCCAAAGTAATAGTAAACTCACCCCAACCAGCAATAAATGTGTGAGAATCCTTGCTCCAACGAGATGTCAACAAAGTAAAAGCTCGCTCTTGTTTGGAAGTTGAGCAAGCTTTAAGACTGTTTATAGTGGTCAGAAGACCAAGGCTCTCAATAACATCTCTGTGTACGGGGGTGGACAAGATATGATTCACCCAGAGACCTCATTCTTCTGTGGCACCCCCACATGCCTTGACCTCAATATTGGAATAGGGAAAATCACCCATGTCTACTCGCACCCTAAGTGTTGAAATGGGAAGAACAACGGGTAGGTCAGAGGACTTACCTAGACCCACTTGGGGTTGCTCGTTGATCTTGGCCACAAACTTCTGCTCAAAATTTGCAAGAGAAGTCATAAAAGTGTCCTCCTCGCCAAAATAGGGCGCCAGGCGATAAAGCCTAAAATCTCTCTTTCAACGAGAAGCAAAATATTCCCTTTGAGACTTGGATAAAACAACAGGCGAGGAGGAGGAAGTAGTCCTGGTGGCGAGGAAGCCCATGGATGAGGAGGCCCCAGTGGTTGCAGGCACCCCATCAGGCGAGGAGGTTTCAGTGGCGAGGGTTCCACTGGACGAGGAGGCCCCTGTGACCTTGACAGACGAGGAATCCCTTCTTGCAGAAATCCTCATGGGCGAGGAGGCCCCAATGTTTGCAGACACCCCAGTAGGCAAGGAGGTACCAGTGATGAAAGTTTCCCCGGACGAGGAACCCTTCCTCGAAGAAATCCCCATAGGCGAGGAAGCCCTGTCGCCAACACAGCAGCAGACAAGGAGACCCCCAAAGGGGGGAACCTCAACAGACGAAGGTTGAAAAATATTAGGCATAAGGCATTAAACCTCTGACGTCACGATGGTGGCTTCGATGGCCAAGATGGTGGAAATGGTTATAGAAATGGGCACTGAGCCCACCAATACCTCACTAGTAGTAGTGGCGACAGTGGAGGTGGGGCTTTGGGAAGATGAGGAAGCCATTTACGTGAGTAAAGGTAAGAAGAACACGAAAATGGCTATGGAGGATTTTAACCTTTTTTTTATCTCTCCCTCTCTAAAGAACTTGAGTTTGAAAACAAAAGACAATGTAAAAAAAGAAGGAGAGTTTAAAAGCCCCTTTTTATACCTATTATGATACGTGTAGACTGCCAATAAAAAAGGGGACTGAATATTTACAATGATGAGATGTGTGTTCCTCAAGTGACACGTGCCACCTCGAGACCCTAAAAGTAGGCTAAAGTGATAGGCCTAATTAATGCAATATTGATGTTTTGAATTCCAATACATAAATGAATCATTGCATACAAAAACCTTTGGTATGCCCAACACGCAGATTTTTGTACGAGGGGACTAATGTAGAAGGGTGGACACTTGATAGATCAAGAGCTTGGGCGAGGAGGTCACCAGGAAGGGCCCCCGCCCTAAGTTCCCCAATGCTCATAGAAATAGATCTTGGGCGAGGAGGGCCCCAGAAAGAGCTCCTCTCCCCAAACGTTTTAAAGCTCACAGAAATAGAGCTTGGGCGAGGAGGGCCACAGAAAGGGATCCTCGCCCCAAATGTCCTAAATCTCACAAAAATAGGGTTTGAGCGAGGAGGGCCCTAAAAAGGTCTCCTCGCCCCAAATGTCCTAAAGCTCACAGAAATAGAGCTTGGGTGAGGAGGGCCCCAGAAAGGGATCGTCACCCTAAATGTCCTAAAGCTCACAAAACTAGAGCTTGGGCGAGGGGGGCCCTAGGAAGGTCTCCTTGCCCCAAGTTCCTCAAGAACCACATAAATGAACAATGGGAGAGGAGAGCCCCATAAAGGGCTCCTCGTCCTAAATGTCCCAAAGCTCAGAGAATTGAAATATAGGCAAGAAGGGCCCTAGGAAGGGCTCCTCACCTCACTGTGTCCAAAAATCCCTAAAGACAAATGTTTGGCGAGGAAGGCTAACGAGAAGGGCTCCTCACCCCCAACTTATACAAAGTTCACAAGTTAAGCTTGGGTGAGGAAGCCCACCAGAAAGGGACCCTTGCCCCAAATTTCCCAGAATTCACAATTTGGAATTTGTCCGAGGAAGCTCATTAAAAAAGGTTCCTCGTCCCAAATAGCTCAGAAAACATAAAAAATAAAGTTTCCTGTGGAAGCCCACTACAAGGAGCTCCTCGTCCCCAGAAATTAGAATTCCCAACATAATAGAACTAGTGGGTGAGGAGGTTAACTTAGAGTGACCTCATTCCTAAGATTTGTTGCTCATATGAATAGTAAAGTACTAACATGTTATTTTCTATTACAGGTAGCCTAATTGAGCAGGCAGGGCTCAATTAGGGAAGATGGGATCTCCTAGGAGTTTTGGTTTGGTGGCTGAGGAACAATATTTATTGACCAAGCTCAACCACTTAACACTTTAAGATTGAGAGAACACTAGTAAATAGACCCTAGTAGTCACCCAGTCCTCAAACAATCCACACCTAATCACAATTGTTGTGAGCAACCAAGGGTTGCTCACAAGAAATGAACAGTTTGAAAAATGATTTTAGATGAGATGGTCTTTGAGACCTCTACTCAAGTTTACAAAGATTTTAGAGGAGGTGGTCCTTGAGACCTCCCTACTTAAGTTTACAAAGATTTTAGAGGAGGTGGTCCTAGAGGCCCCTCCTCAAGTTTAAAAAGTTTGTACAACAAGTTACCGTTTTAATATGATATTCACCAAATCAGATGTTATGTCCTCAAGCGCAGACACATTTACCTTTTAACTTTGGTTTGCACTAGGTGGCACCTTTCAGATGCCGACAAGGCATCTTTGTCCACAGGCGCACTCAACCAAGTGCTTGACGCTAATCGCAAGGGGAGGACTAGGGGGTGAGCTCGCGAGTGGGAAAATATAGCATCATTGGAATGAAGATGAGCAACATCGGGTTGGCTCATCAGTTGGACACACATGATGCAAAGCTATAAAGGTTGGAGGCGATGATCCTAGATATGTACGCATTCATGAAGCGTCAATTGGGCGAAAAGGGCAAGGGGAATGGGAAGGGGAAGGAGAAGGTAGTGGAGGGGGAGGGGGAGGAGGACGAGGACGAGGACGAGGATGTGGACATCGCTTCTTCATCGTCGATACACGCGGACTCATCGCTTGATGATCCAGTCCCCTACTTGGTTCCCCTCCAGCGTCCTATGTCAACAATCGGTTGGCCGAGCGTATTTTTACGCGACATATATGATGGCCAGCGGATAGAGAGGGGGTTGAGGGACCCGAATACTGTCCCGGGTATGCCGATTTATGGACGTACCCTTTAAAATAGAAAGGCTAAGGGGCTCGTCATGCATGTAATACCCCAAAACGAGAACTTTGCATTGTGGTTGCACGAGCAATGCGGAGTGACGCATATTGATGGTTGTCTTAATACGTATATCGTGTCTCATTCCTTCCTCCTCGAACCTACCCCAGACTTTATGGCATGACATTATTTGTATCTATTTTTATTTAAACACTTGGATCATATTTGAATTGTTTTGATTTGTTACATTTTGGTTTGGATATGGATTGTATTTTTATTTTATTTTGATATGGAATTATATATTCAATGATTTGGTGCGTTCTTTCTATTTTATGTGGATATATGTTGTTTGAACATGTACAATTTTACTATAACAGGTACAAATATACTGCTGGCTGTGGTAGTGGCCAAACTGCCTTGCAATTTTTTTTAAATTCTGTCCAGATTTGTACATTTTTTTAAAGTTTGTCATGGGTTTGTCACGGTCTTTACCCGTGATAAACCTTGTCAAGGTCAAAGATCGCGACAAGACCGTGACAAGTCTAATGAACTTGTCACGATCAATGACCGTGACAAATCCGTAACAACAAAAGTTGTCACCCCCATACTTATTACGGTCATTGACCTTGACAAGTTGGACTTATCACGGTCAATGACCGTGACAATGCAGCTGCACACAGGTAGGGACAAAAGGTACATTACAGACCTTGTCCCTCACCAACTCCTTCAGTTTTGGCACCCAAAAAGTTCCAACTGAGCCCTAGTGCCCAAGTATAAATAGGACCCCTGGGTAAGGTCAAGTCAGAATCATAACTCAAGTCATACCGTCTGTCAAAATCACCCCAGACCACTAAGTGTTCTCTCCCTGCTCTTTCTCTATAAGTTTTAAGTTCTTTGTTCCTTCACTCCACCCTAACAACCATCACTCTCAGGATTTTCTCTTGGGAAAATTTACTATTATTGTGGTGAAGGTCATCTCCTTGTAGGGAGTGGGCTATAGTTTGAGTTCCATTATTACCAGATAAGGAAGGTTTTACCAGAGGTTATTCTATAAGTGCCTGAGAACCTTGAAGGCACCGTCCATTGGAGTTGGTCACATCTCACCCTTTCCAGTTCTTCATAGACCCCTGTCTCACTACCCTCTTACACCATATATGATTCTCATTAAAATAGGAATAACTGATTTATTATAACAATAGATCCATAACTAAAATTAATACATAAAGCATGGTTTTAGTCCACTTATTTAACAATCTTCCACTTAGATTCAAAGCCATGCTGCAATGCATATCACTCCCATCCCCTCTACATGACTATCACAAGTCTTGGCTGGTAAGCTCTTTGTAAAAGGGTCTACCAGGTTGTTATCTGATGCAATCTTCATAATTGTGACATCACCCCGCAAATTCTCGAATGAGATAATACTTGTGCTCAATGTGTTTACCTATCTTATGGATCCTGACTTCCTTTGAGTTAGCAATCGCATCGCTATTATCATAATAAAGTGTAATAGTCAATTGAACTAAAGGTACCACTCCTAGAACAATTAGGAAGTTTCCAAGCCATATTACTTCCGTGGCTGCCTCGAAACTCGCCACATATTCAGCTTCCATAGTGGAATCAGCAATGCAAGATTGCTTGATACTCCTCCAACTAGTGGCTCCACCTCCTAGGGTAAACACATATCCAAAGGTAGACTTTCTAGAATCTTTATCAGACTGAAACTCTGGATTGGTGTACCCAATAGGTACTAGACTCTTTGCCTGATAAACTATCATATAATCTCGTGTCACTACACCAAAATTATCGACTTATTATAGTCATTGACCGTGACAAGTCTGGGGGTGATAATTGCCTTTGTCACGAACTTGTCACCGTCCTATCATGGTCTTTGACTTTGATAAGTTTTTGTCACGATCATGACCGTGACAAGTTCATTAGACTTGTCATGGTCCTGTCACGATCTTTGACCTTGACAAGTTTTTATCATGGTCAAAGATCATGACTAGCCTGTGATAATCCAAAAAAAATTATCACGGTCAAAGATCGTGACAACTTAACTTGTCACGAACTTGTCACGGTCTTTGACCGTAATAATTATGGGCAGAACTAAAAAAAACTGCTGGGCAGTATGGCCAATGCCACTGCCCAGTAGTATATTTGTACCTGTTATAGCAAAATTGTGCCTGTCCAAACAACATATATACAAATAAAATACAAATAATATACAAAATCAAGGCATATATAATCCATATCCAAATAAAATAGAAATGAAAACATCCATATCCAAACCAACATGTACCAAAATAAGAAAATAAAAATACAATCCAATATCCAAATAAAAAAGATAGAAATAATGTCAATCTTCAGCAGGTCAGAGGAGGAAGGAAGGCCACACGATATATGAATTGAGACACCCCGCAATATGCTGAGCACTGCATTATTCGTGCAACCATAAAGGTGAGTTCTCGTTTTCCTCCACCACATGCGTGACGCGCACTCTTGCCTCAATGTCTTGGAGCGTACGTCCATGAATCGGCATACCTGGGAGGAAGCTCGGATCCCTCAATCCCCTCGCTATTGGCAACCCATAATATATGTCGAGTAGATTCACGCTCGACCAATCGAGTGTTGACATAAGCCGATCAACGGGGGTCACAATGGGAAATGAATCATTATATGGTGTCGAGTCCGTGCGTATTGGCGGTAAAGCAGTGGCATCGGCGTCCTCTTCCTCATCTTCGTCTACCTCTACCACCTTCTGCTTCCCCTTACCCTTGCCCTTATCCTTGCCCAACTGACTCCTCATAAAGGCGTATATATCTAGGACCATCGCCTCCAACCTTGATAGCCTATTGTCATGGGAGTCCACCTTATGTGCCAACCCGCTGTTGCTCATCTCCATGCTGATTATCCTAGACTTACCCACCCGCGAGCTCACCCCCTAGTCCTCCCTTCACGATCCTCCCCGAGTACTAGGTTGAGTGCATCTGTAGCCAAAAATGCTTTGTCGGCATCAAACTGTGACTCATGCACTTACTTAAGCTTTGCCTGAAAAAAAAGGTACACGATTAGTTAATTAAGTAAATAAAAAATTATAACATAATTAAATAAATTAAACATTTATAACTTATAATGGTGGCTGCGATGCTCGGGGACACCTCCTTGTCCTTGCCCTTTTTCGTCTGAATTGCCACATAGGCATCGAACCTATATGGACTAACCCCAAGGCCATTCCCCGTTTCCTGAAATAAAATAATACAAAATTATTAAGTAACACAAAGTAATGCTAAATTAGAATAACTAAAATTAAATAAAAATAAAAACGTACCATTCTGTGATTGAACTCGGCGTAAGACGTTCGCTCGGAGTAGTGCATATCCAACTTTTTTGCTCGCTTGTCCCTCCCCGATTGGCGAGGTGACAATTGCCGTTAATTGGTCTCATTATCGATAAACTTTTGCCAATGAGATCGGCTCCTTGGGGAGGACGGTTTCACGAAGTCTCAGAATGGACTTCCGGGTCTTCCCAAAGTACAGTGCTCGCAAATTCTTTTTTTACGTCTTATATTAATCCCTCAATTGCTCCAATGTGGAGTCGCGGAGATAAGCGGACAGACAAAATTGTTCCTATCAAACAAATACAAACCAAAAAGAAAGTAAGTGTGACAGTTATAAATATAAATATAAATATAAATATAAATATAAATATAAATATAAATATAAATATAAATATAAATATAAATATAAATATAAATATAAATATAAATATAAATACAATTATAAATATTAAATACACAACCCGTAGTGCCCCCCAGATGTTCATCTTGAGGTCAATAGGCACAGTCCTCCAATCAGTGTACCCCTGTCCAAAAATCACCTTCAACAACTCTAGCACTCTGGCTAGTAATGCCGTCTTATTCTCGACGACGGACCCTAATTTTCCCCATTTTGGGGGCCTGTTGATGTAAAAAATTAGATTATCTCTAATTTATTTAATCACAGATAAAAAATAAATAAGACAAGAGATTTTTAAAGTGATTCAGCCTTGAAAAAATGGCCTACATCCACTATTTCTATTATTGCTAACTATTTGCAGAATTCTCGATAATGGGTTTACCAAGAAATTCCGAGTCTCCTGCTAATGAGGAGGTTACAATGTATTTATAGCCTTGAGGCTGTACATATGAGAGAATATTACATAGCTGTCCAATAGGCGTGTACATATGTATGTGCATTCAATCCTCTTAATTATTCGGTTATAAACGCTCTGTACGAGGTACAGCTCGGACCGCCTAAGTAGCTCGGTACAATAAAGTTCCTCGGAGAACACTTGCTTCTCGGAGCGCCTGAGTTGGTCGGGGAGGTTGAGTTCCTCGGAGTCAAGGTGTTATAAAAAATGTTCTCGGGTGCCATGTAGATTGACATGTGTCTCCACATAATTGGTCCATGTCAGCAGGTTAAATTTGGTATCAACAGAAGCCCCCAATGTTTCATGGTTTGATGTTGAAGAAAAGTATGGAACATTTATGCCACCTAAACTTTATGAACTTTAGACAATCGTTCGTTGTACATAACTCCTTTTCTGATTACATAGTATCAGGCTTTTAAAGTGTTTCGAATTTCAATAACCGCTTCGTGTTTCGTGCCTTTTTCTTCTTTTTAGCCGCCGGATACGCAATCGTCCATCTTGGTAATCATTTCTTTTCTCCATTCTCGAGGTAAAGTATTTAAACGCTTCAGAAAACTCGATCGTCTTTTACTTTTTCAAATCTGCATCTTTAGAATTTCTTCACTTCTTCTCTGTCTTGTGCGTTCATTTCTTCCATTGTTCATTGTCACCTGATTCATCTTTTTCCTGTAAGATCTTCTTCCTTCTCTTTTATTTCTTTTATTCATCATGGTTTACGTCGTTGAATCTCTTGACAAATTTCGCACTGATTTTTCTATTCCATCCTGGGTTATATTGGAAGAGCTTTCTGAGCCTTCTGACTATTTTCGTTTGGGTGAGGGACATTGGTTCCCCAGTCTCTTTGTAGCTGAATGTGGCTTTTCTTTTCCTCCAAACCCCTTGTGTTTGGAATTCTGTCAATATTTTGACGTGGTACCTGCAAAAATAGCTCACAATACCTGGATAATAGTTAATGGAGTCCATAGGTTAAATCAGATTCATGGAACCCGTTTAGGAATTCCAGAAATTATGTTTTGCTATAGATGGGTTGTTAGTGATAGCACTTTTTATTTAAAAACTAGGTTTTTAAATAGGGCTTTAGTTGTCAATCTCCCCGATGCCAACATGGATTACTTCGAGCATGGGGTTGTTATGAAAAATTGGCAACATGCTCCATTAAATGAAGATGATGTGTATCAGGGTCATAGATGCCCTCCCAATGGCAATGTGATAGGTTATTTTTATTTTATTTTATTTTTGAAATTATATTTTCTTTGTGTTTGATAAAATGCGTCATTGACATTTTAATTTTTGTTAATTTACAGTTGATAGCAAAAAGAAATCCCCTAAAGAAATTGATGTCAATTTGAGGCATTTGAAACTTATCTGGAGTTTGCATCAAACTGTTGTTGATGAACATATCAGATCAGCCTCGTACTTGTTACAGTATAAGAATTACACTTCATCTTTTACTGCTCGTCCAATAATAAGTGACATAGAACCAGCACCAGTTTCTAAAGGTTCCTCTCCTGAATCAAATATTCCTCTCAGTGACAGAATGAAGAGAAGAAGAGCTCCCTCATACTTTGACAAATCAGACTCTGCCAATATAAAGGCAAAGAGAAATAAGCAGGATGTCCCGGAGGAAGGGACAAGAAAAGTTGATGCACCCCCTCCTGCTGCTGCTAAAAAGGTTGCCGAGAAGCCCCCTGTGGCTCCGGGCAAGGTGGTTGTTGTCTCTCCTCCAAGCGAGGTTATAGTTATATCACCGACCAAGACCACATCCTTGGTCGAAAATGTTCCTGCTCCCACGAGGAAGTTGATGAAAAGCTCCTCGGATAAAGTGGCTGAATCCATCTCTCAGCCTCTAACTGCTGGAAGTGGTGTTCCCACTTTTGTTGCTCCAAGCTCTGCCATGAGCTCTGTGAAGTCTTGGTTTATCCCTGAAATCCAAGGTCTTAAATACACTCTTTCTCGGGATAGGGTTACCACCTTGGTAACTCAATATATTGCCTTAGTAAGTATTACTAATCTAAACTTTCACTTTTCAATATTATATACTTTCACTGACTTACAATTATTTTCTTTTTCCAGTTGGTAACTTGTTTCAACACCATTTTGAAAAAGGATGAAGCTATTAAAGCTTCGAGCTCCTCGTCAGGTGTGGAGGAAGCTCTTGTAGGTCTGACACAGTCATTAAAGGATTCTCGTCAGAAGTATGACGAAGATAAAATTGCTTGGGAAAAACAATTAAAAGCCATTGAGCAAGAGAAAGAGAAAGTTGAGGAGGCCTCTCAGGAGTTGGAGAGGAAAATGAAAGAATGTGAGAATAATAATACTGAGCTTGAGGAAAAGCTCAAAAATGCTGGAGAGCTTGAGACCAAGCGTAAAACTGCTGAAGAAGAACTAGGCAAACTCCGTGAAGCTGATCGTCAGAGGGAAGAGGCAGAAAGGAAATTGAAAGCTGCCGAGGAATCTTATCTGAGAAGATTTCCTAGGAGAAGGTGAAGAGGAAACTGGCTGTTAAAAAGTCCTTCAGTGCTGGCTGGGACAAAGGTTAGAACAAACGCCTAGCTGCCATGTCCTCTCAATTGGATTTGCTAGCCTCAAATTCTTCAGGGACGGATGGATTGCTGCTCTGCAGGAGTTAAAGGTCTCAGAGAGTTCTGAGCCGTTTCAAAATCATGTTCACGGTCCTCCTCCTTCCCCTAGCGAAGAAGGAGAGGACGAAGTTGCCTCTGAAGAATCTTCAATGATGGTTGGGGATCAAGTCCCTATAGTTGAACTTCGCTACGAGCAGCCCCAACCAACTATTACTCCTATCGAGCAGCTTCAATCTACCAGTACTTTATCGATCAACTTTCAATATCCTCCTAGCAACCAGCCTCCTCATCTCATCCTTTCGAGGAAGTCACAAAACACAAGGAGAAGGTGTAAAGTTACTCGGGCTTTAATTTTATTATTTCTTTTGAATGTAACCCTGAACCTTGTACCTGTCTTTTGATGAATAAAAATTCGAGTTTTTATTGTTCATGTTGACTTTCTTTGTCTTGCTCTTCCTTTATTGTTTATTAATCCTATTTATGGCTTTTCTTTGCTAGTTTATGGCCAGGATGGAACTCTTGTCAGCTCACGATACTGAGCTGATGAAAAAATGTAATGAATATTTCAAAGCTGGCCATACAGATTTGGATGAATCACAAATTTTTGATATCCTCGGTTCAGATGCCTCTGAGCGAGCAGTGGAAGCTTATCAATATCTGAAATGCTTACTCGACCGAGCTGTTGCCAATAACGTGGCTTATTACGAGATGATTGAAGATCTCAATGGTATCATCGAGGAACTTCAGCAACAATAAAAGGAATCTTTTGCCCTTTTGCATCAGGGGTATGAGAAAAAGTATCAGCAACTAAATGCTGACAAAGGATATGATAAGTTAGTCGCTTCTTATGATTTTAAGGAGAGGACTTTGAAGACCGAGGTCGAAGAGCATAGACAGATCACGAAGTTGCTGGAACAGAAAAATAATAACTTGCGAGGAGAGATATCTCAGCTGAAATCTGCAGCATCTACCTCGAGCGCTTTGGTCCCTGTCAACGACGAGGGTTTCTCTTTCTTGGAGGTCGAAAATGCTAACTTGAGAGATGAATTGGAAACCTTAAAAAGGATTGGACCTTCTACCTCTGCTCGCGGGCGAGCAAGAGCTTCTCGAGGACGAGCAAGGGCTGCTCGTATTTTAATTGAGGAACAAAGAACTCAATCAGCTTTGAAGAATCAGGCCTTCCAGTTGATGACGAAGAATCAAGCATTAGCTGAGATGTCTAAGAAGATTCAGACCTTCGACGAGCAACTTGCTGCCCAAAATTCTGCCTTGGAGAACAAAACAAATTTGGTGAAGAATCTTCACGAGCAGTTAGAGAGGTTGACCTACCAATTCCATAAGCAACCCAAATAATTTTGGATGGCTGGTTATAATAAAGCCCTCTATCAGCTTGATGACCGGATCCAGCAGTCGAACAATGAGGGGTACAAGCAAGGATAGCTGAATGCCTTGGGTGTGCTGTAGTTGGAACAGGGTCACTATTTGTGGGATTACTATGACCCTGGATTGCTCGAGTTGCCAGTGCCACCTTTCAAACTTGATATGAATTGGATTCCTGCTCGGGCCATTCCTCAATGCCTGATTTCAAAGTATCTTGGTGACTAAAATCTTCATTCGAATTTTGAGATATCTCGGCCAGAGCACCTGCTTGCTCGTCCTTCTGTAATGAATATTCGAATGTTGAAAGACATAAACTTCATAAACTCCCCCTATGCCTTAGACGATCCTCCTGCCGTAATGGAACCTTCTTCAAAGGCAGAGGGAAAGAAACCCATAGAATAGGATTTTATGTAATGACTTGTACTTTTCGCTACTTATGTAATTCTATTTAATTTGAATGAAAAATTTTGGTAATACATTTGTAATTTTATTTAGTATGAATGAAAATTTATCTTTCGTCATTTTCTTCTAAATAATTTATAGAATGTTTTTGCTTGCTGGTTGTTTATTTCATTGCAGTGATTTATCAATCTTTGATCTTTATGTGATAAAATATCCTTTATCTCATGATCCTGTTCAATTTAGACAACTGGAGATGATTGTAATTGGCTTACCGACCAACTAGAGTTTATTAAGATATTTATTTCTGACCATCCGGAGTTGGTGAACTTTTATTCCCCGACCAACCGTAGTTAGGGGATTTTTATTTGTCAACCATAGTTGGTAAACTGAACAACCGTAGTTGGTAGGGTTTTATATTTATCGACCAACCGTAGTTGGTAGACCGACCAACCGTAATTGGTAGGGTTTTATTTATCGACCAACCGTAGTTGGTAGACTGACCAACCGTAGTTGGTAGGGTTTTATTTATCGACCAATCGTAGTTGGTAGACCGACCAACTGTAGTTGGTGGGATTTTTATTTATCGACCAACCGTAGTTGGTGGGATTTTTATTTATCGACCAATCGTAGTTGGTAGACCGACCAACCGTAGTTGGTGGGATTTTTATTTATCGACCAACCGTAGTTGGTAGACCGACCAACCGTAGTTGGTAGGGTTTTATATTTATCAACCAACCGTAGTTGGTAGACCGACCAACCGTAGTTGGTAGGGTTTTATTTATCGACCAACCATAGTTGGTAGACCGACCAACCGTAATTGGTAGGGTTTTATTTATCGACCAACCGTAGTTGGTAGACCGACCAATCGTAGTTGGTGGGATTTTTATTTATCGACCAACCATAGTTAGTAGACCGACCAACCGTAGTTGGTGGGATTTTTATTTATCGACCAACTGTAGTTGGTAGACCGACCAACCATAGTTGGTAGGGTTTTATATTTATCGACCAACCGTAGTTGGTAGACCAACCAACCGTAGTTAGTAGGGTTTTATTTATCGACCAACTTTAGTTGGTAGACCGACCAACCGTAGTTGGTAGGGTTTTATTTATCGACCAACCGTAGTTGGTAGACCGACCAATCGTAGTTGGTGGGATTTTTATTTTGAACTTGATGCATAGCGTGTAGCACTAATACTCCGAAAAAAATTCATCAAAATGAAAGAATTGGATAAAAACTTCAACACTTTATTCATACTGAAGAAAACTTCATTTATTCATTTACATAGGAATCCCTACTACCGATAATACTTGCGTAGATGCTCTGCATTCCATGCATTCTTAAATTCTTCCCCTCCAAGGTTTCAATCCTGTAAGTTCCTGGGCGAACAACTTCCGTTACTCTGTAGGGTCCATGCCAGTTAGCTTACAATTTATTGTGTTTTTGAATCACTTTATTTAGCACATAGTCTCCTTCTTTCAAATCACATTTCTTTACTCTCTTGTTGTAGAACATAGTTGTTCGTTGCTGGTAAGTAGTATTCCTGATTGTTGCTTCTTCTTTAACTTCCTCGAGCATATCCAAATATAATCTTCTCATCAAATAGCTGACAGGAGAATTGAAATTCAGCACTCTGTGTGTTGGGAGGCCCAGCTCGGCAGGTATAACAGCTTCACTTCCAAATGCCAGCATGTACGGAGATTCTCCTGTTGCTGCTCGTGGTGTAATACGATAAGCCCATAGTACATAATGTAGCTCATTGATCCAATTTGCCTTCGCATCATCCAGTCTTTTCTTCAAACCATTCAACAGCCTTCTGTTCGTCACCTCAGTTTGTCCATTGCTCTGGGGATGACCTGGTGCCAAGTGGATTTTTAATATATTTGACTGATGATAATATGCAGCGAACTCCTCGTTATCAAATTGAGTTCCATGGTCTGTGATGAATGAATGAGGAAGACCATATCTATAAATGATGTTCTTCCATAAAAATAGATACACCTTCTCATAAGTTATATCAATAAGAGGTTCAGCTTCCACCCATTTAGTAAAATAATCCACAGCAACGACGAGGTATTTGAACCTTCCTCTTGTCGTTGGGAGTGGCCCGACCAAGTCCATTCCCCACATGGCAAATGGCCAAGGGGATGTTATGGGTGTTAGCAATGCCTAATGATTTCTTCGAAGGGACGAGAAGCGCTAACATTTGTCACATTTCTTGGCATACGCTATGCAATCAACCCTCATCGTCGTCCAATAATATCCCTGCGTCATTATTCTTTACAAAAGCGTCTGATCTGATGCATGAGCTCCACAAGACCCTTCATGGACCTATTCAACCAAATCTTTCACCTCGGAAGGGTGCACACATCTTTGTAGACCTGCTATAATTCCTCGTCTATATAGAATACCATTAGTCAACACATAGCGAGCAACTTTAAACTTTAGTTTCTTGGCTGCGAGTTTGTCGGCCCTGATGGGATCCATCCAAGATGGTCCTAACTCAAGGGTAATAAATTTCATCATTAGATCTTTGTCTATGCTTCGACTAGCCAAGACTTCTATTAGGATTGTTCTTCGTAGCTCGGTGCGTGTGGCTAAAGCTAATCGAGCTAAGGCATCCGCTATTGCATTCTCCAATCTTGGTATTCTAATTATCTTTACTACGATCAGGCTTGATAAAACTTCCATTGCTTTTGCATGATACTTGAGCATTTGATTTACGATTAATTGCGAGTCACTGAATACAATAACCTGCTCCTCCCCCATGGTTTTTGCCAAGCCAAGTCCTGCAATCATAGCTTCATATTCAGCCTCATTATTAAAAGCCTTGAATTGAAAACGCAAAGCATACTCCATATCGACCTCATTCGGGCTGTTCAAAATAATCCCTGCTCCACAGCCTGTAATGCAAGATGAACCATCCACATATAGATTCCATATAGGTACCTCATCCTCAAATTTTATATCGGATAAAGTTCCTTGGTGGAATATTTGTTACTCCCTTTTATCCTCCTCTAGTACTTCTTGCTACTCGTCGACCATCTCCCCCTGATCGTGAACTGACTTAAGTTGATCGGGGTTTAAATTTGATGATCCTGTAACATCCACAGGTTGGTCGGTATTCAGCTTTTGCTCCTCGGAGGTGTCAGAATAAGTGAATTCTGTGATAAAATCGGCTACTGCTTGCCCTCTAAGTGACGACCTAGGCTCATAAATTATATCATATTCACCAAGTTCTACTGCCCAGTATATCAATTTCCCAGATTTTTCTGGTTTATGAAGAGCTTGTCTTAGTGGCATATCGGTATACACTACTATGGTATGAGCTTGGAAGTACGACCTCATTCTTCTACTTGCTTCGATCAACGCCAGTGCTAACTTTTCTAGTCTTGGATATCTGATCTCTGCTCCTCGAAAGGCCTTGCTAGTGTAATAAATTGGTTTTTGCACTCCATCCTCCATTCTTATCAATGCCGAGCTAAATACATTCTCCGAAACTGCCAGATACAAGTACAATCTTTCTCCCATCACTGGCTTGGACAACAGTGGGGGTGCTCCCAAGTATTTCTTTAACTCTTTAAAGGCCTTCTCGCATTCATCATTCCATTCAAACATTTTTCGGAGTGTTTTGAAAAATGGGAGGCATCTATCAGTTGCTCGTGATAGAAATCTATTAAGTGCTGCAACTCGCCCTGTGAGACTTTGCACTTCCTTCTTCGTCGTTGGAGATCGTAGTTCCAATAGAGCCTTGATCTTTTCTGGATTTGCTTCAATACCTCTTTGGTTGACAATATACCCGAGGAACATGGCTTCTCGTACTCCGAATATGCACTTGGTAGGGTTCAACTTCATTTGATATTTATGTAATTGATCCAAGGTTTGACCTAGATCAATTATACGGTCAACAGCTCTCTTGCTCTTCGTTAGCATATCATCAACAGAAACCTCCATATTGTGACTAATTTGCTCTGCAAACACCTTGTTAATCAGCCGCTGATATGTTGCACCTGCATTTTTTAAACCAAAAGGCATAACATTATAACAGTAAGTTCCCCTAGGGGTAGTAAAAGAGGTACTCTCCCTGTCTTCAGGTTTCATTTTAATCTGGTTGTAACCAGAATAAGCATCCATGAAGCTCAATAGCTCATGTCCCAAGGTAGCGTCCAGTAATTGATCAATTCGGGGTAAAGGAAAATGATCCTTTGGGCATGCCTTGTTAAGATCGGTGAAGTCTACACACATCCTCCACTTGTTGTTCTTCTTCTTTACCATCACCACATTAGCTAACCAATTTGGATATTTGACATCTTCAATAAAGCAAGATTTTTGGAGCTTCTCAACCTCCTCTTGTATAGCTTGGTTCTTCTCGGGGCTGAACACTCTTCTTCGCTGCTTCACAGGTTTGATTTTCTTGTTCACATTAAGTTCATGACACAAGAAATTTGGGTCTATTCCTGGCATATCTTCGTGGCTACATGCGAAAGTTTGTTTTCTGCTTTTTAGGAAGGCTATCAATTCCTGTTTTAGTGGGGTGTCCAACGATGAACCGATTTGAGTTGTTCGTTCTGGGTGTTCGTCGTCCAGAATGACGTTTTCAGTAGCTTCCACCACCTGACCTTTTACGAGCTGCGACTTGTCTCTAGGATCCAACACTTCAATTTTTGCACCTTCATCCACTTGATAGGTGGTAGTCTTTTTCCTAGATTCTTCCAGTTCTTCTTGCTCGATCGATGAATAGTAGCATTACTGAGCTACTTTTTGGTCACCCTTCACAATTCTTACTCCAAAGTTGGTTGGAAATTTTAGGCATTAATGTACAGTAGATGGTACTACTTCAAACTTCTTCAATCCTACCCTTCCCATGATGATATTGTAAGCTGATTGAACATTCTTGTCCATCACAAAAAAGGTCATTCTTTCTGTTTGACAAGCAGGCCATGTACCGATGAACATATCCAACTTGATCGTCCCAAGTGGAAAAACTTTCTCGCCAGTAAAACCGAGGAGTGGTCGATGATATGGCTCCAACTGGGATAGCTTTAGGTTCAAACTATCAAAACATGGGTAGAACATAATATCTACCGAGCTACCATTATCCACCAAGACTCATGAAATCACAACTTCCTTCATCCTCATTTTGATCACCAATGGGTCATCATGAGGGTATAGCACACCTGCGAGGTCATTCTTAGAGAAACCTATGACCAGTTTATCTTTGTTAACCTTCCTCGGGCGATCTTCTTCAGCTAGATTTATCCGTGGAATATACAAACAGGCTTGAGCCTCATTGAGGTAAGCTTTCCTTTCTGCAGTAAGGTCTCCACCTCCAGCATCTCCACCAGTAATAACATTGCAATCAAATGACCCAAAACGGATAGAAAATACCTCACGTTCTGGCTGTCTTGGTCTTTTAGGGAGATCGGGGTCGTCTTCTAGATCATCTTCATGATCTCTTTTCTTGTTTTCTTCTGTTCGACGAGGAGATCTAGATCTCTGTCTTGCTCGATCGTTATTTTTTCCTTCATTTCTACGATCAACATACTTGGTCAGCTTTCTTCGTCTGATGAGCGCTTCAATTTCATTCTGAAGAGCTATGCAATTTTTGGTCGTGTGACCATGGTCTTTATGGAACTCGTAATATTTGGCCTTATTCCTTTTGTCAGGATCTGTCTTCATTTTCTCAGGCCAGTTTAACTCCTCGTTGTTCTTGATCTCTTCCAGGACATAGTTTATATCTACCTTCAAAGGAGTATAGTTTCCAAATTTCTTCAATTGTTCCAACGCTTGCCTTTCTTTTTATTGCTTGTTACCACCATTATTCTTCTGATCCTTCTTCTCAATCTTCTCGGCCTCAACTTTGGTTTCCTTAGAATCCATGCTCTTCTTTGCAGCCATAGCTTCCTCGGCATTCATGATTTTGGCTGCTTTTGCCATTAATTCTGACATGGTCCTAGGTGGATCTTTGGCCAAAGTATAGTACAATTTATTTGGCAACAATCCACTCATCAGAGTAGTGATTGCTTTCTTTTCCTCGTAGTCAATAACTTCGAGCTTCTCGTTATTGAAATGAGTAATATAATCCCTGGTGCTCTCACCTGATTTTTGTCTACCGCTTAGCAAGTGTGCTACTCGCTTAACTGGTTTTATCCCAAAATAGAAGTTTCCAATAAAGAGCTCGGCCAGTTGAAAGAAAGTTGCAATCTTCCCCCGAGGAAGATTATTTTACCATATTTGAGCAGATCCAGTGAGAGTTCCTGAAAATGCCCTGCATCGCATCTCGTCTGGAACAACATAGATATCAGCAGCTGCCTGATATTGTTCTATATGTAGAACATGATCAGTTTTTCCATCATATTTTGGTGTTACCACTGGGGCTTTTAACTTTGATGGTGTGGGAAAATCCACAATTGCTTGGATAAAAGGTGTCCCTAGGACAAAAGTTCTTTGTAGAGGATTTTTGGCTTTAGCCATTTCCCTTAATCTATCCTCCAACCTCTGAATAGAGCCTTTCCATGCGTCATTTGTCTCCTCGGGCCTGTTGGTCCGAGCAACTGACCATGTTGAACTTGCCTCTTGGGATCTTTCACGATGAGCAACTGGTTGGGATTGGGCAGAACCTTCCTTTAAATCAGAAAATCGTTGAAAGTTCCTCGACACCATCCTAGGGGGACTTTTATTCCTCCTAGGACCCAAATGATCAAAGGGAGAAGCTCTACTCAATCTTTCAAGAGCACTGGTAAAGTGACATTTTGTTCAGTATCTATGGCTCGTACTGATGAAGTTCAGCCAGGTTGATAAGAAAAATCATTAGATTTATCAGTGAGATATGAATCGACATATCTAGATCGAGATTCCTCTAGGAGTAATGTTCGTCTAGTTCGTGAGGAAGGAAATTGGGTATTCCTCTGAATGCTTCGTTGTCCTGACTGGGCAGGTGCTCCACCTTGGATAGTTTGCATGAGTTGTCGCATGGTTTCTTGCATGGCGGTCTGGCCTTGAGCTAAATTAGCCATTATTCCAGCCAGATCTTAGACACTTGGAGGAATGGATGGATTTGGGGGGTTTCCAGCATTTCGATTACTGGATTCAGGATTATCAGCCATTGAGGATGAATTGTTTTGGTGAAAAACGATAGTTTCAGTCGATTCCCACAGACGGCGCCAATCTGTTGATGTAAAAAATTAGATTATCTCTAATTTATTTAATCACAGATAAAAAATAAATAAGACAAGAGATTTTTAAAGTGGTTCAGCCTTGAAAGAATGGCCTACGTCCCCTATTTGTATTATTGCTAACTGTTTGCAGAATTCTCGATAATGGGTTTACCAAGAAATTCCGAGTTCCCTGCTAATGAGGAGGTTACAATGTATTTATAGCCTTGAGGCTGTACATATGAGAGAATATTACATAGCTATTCAATAGGCGCGTACATCTGTATGTGCATTCAATCCTCTTAATTATTCAGTTATAAATGCTCTGTACGAGGTGCAGCTCGGACCGCCTAAGCTGCTCGGACCACCTAAGTAGCTTGGTACAATAAAGTTCCTCGAAGAACACTTGCTGCTCGGAGTGCCTGAGTTGGTCGGGGAGGTTGAGTTCCTCGGAGTCAAGGTGTTGTAAAAAATGTTCTCGGGTGCCATGTAGATTGACACGTGTCTCCACATAATTGGTCCACGTCAGCAGGTTAAATTTGGTATCAACAGGGCCTACTGGCTGAGGAGCCCTCATCGCCTCCGCTACCACGCCCTTGTGAAGTCATTTTCTTCAAAAATTGTTATTATTAGTACGAATATGTATATGAACTTTGAATTAATGCTCAAATCTGATAATAATAATACATACCAATACCAATACCAATTTCAATTTATACCAATACTAATACCAATTTATACCAATACCAAATTCAATTTACATGCACGCACATTGCCCCCACCCCACACGTACACACTCCCAGGTCACGAACTTTGAATTAAATCATTAAATTGATTAAAATTCTAATTAACAAATAATTATTTCAAATTCGAGTTATCATAAAAAATGGTCAAGTACAAATGAATAAAAAGCATTAAAATGATTAAGTACAAATGAATAAAAAGAATTAAATTGTCGTTCGATAATAATAAAGCACTAGAATAATACAACCAATGGTCATTACGAATAATTTGAATACTTATTACAAATAAAAAATTATTTCAAATTCGGGTTATCATAAAAAATAGATTGATATTCGGTAGGTGCGATCAAGTCATCCACACTATTGTTTAGATGCTTTGGGGCCTGTAGGACGATTGACAAAGACTCATTGTTGATATACTCTGAGTAAAACACTTTCTTGTCCTTTTGAAATGCACAAACAAATGGCTCATTGCTCATGTGTTCGTTGCTCTTCAACTTGGACAAGTCAACCATGATCAAATTGATGCCAGGATCAACTTTACAAGCATTTTTATTCTCAAATATTACCCAATTACATTAAAATACAACATCTTTGAAGTTTAGATAGACCAATTTAGATATATTTCGAATTACACCATAGTAAGTCATTTTAGCTTCAACGAGGTTTTTATCTTTCGCGCTCTCTCGAAAGAAAGTAAGAGCCTTGTATGAAATGCCCGATTTCTGTACATTTGTATTTTCCTCATGTACCCTTGCACTGATTACGTAACCGTTCAATCAATAGTTTTTGTACTCTTATGCCATGAACTAGGGTCGAGTGGCTAGACGAGCAAGCCTTGATGTCGCATCACCCTCCTTTAAGAGCTGAGAATATAGATAAATTAATTGGGTTAGTTGTAAAGCTTTCTTGTAATGTGACATTTAATAACAACCATTTTCATTTTAATTACCTCGTGTGACAACCACAACCTAATTTCACTGTTTGATTTTGCCATTAATTTTCTTCTTTTATTATTCTCACAGGCTTCATATTTTTTGCATAGATCATGACGAGCGTATTATAAAATTAATCATGTAAAAATTATAATAATTTAAAAGTTCAGATAATTTAAACTTACTTTTTCCATTCTTCGACATCTTTATGTGTGTCAAATAGATAACGAGCTACTTGTTCAGGTTGCAAACTCATTAATTTCACTCTCTTACCCATCTCATGACCACCCTCATCGATGAACTCATTATCGTCATCCACGCTAGTCGAGTCAGGCACATATTCCCGAGTGTGTATTGATGACTCCATGTGATGTATTCCTCTACAATTTATCCTTCAATGTATCGTGTATTCTTGACGTAATCTTTGAAAACTTTTATCAATCTTTCAAATGGATACATCCACCGATATCTAACTAGGCCGTAAATAAGTGCCTCATCACATAGGTGTACCAACGAGTGAACACTTATGTCAAAGAAAGATAGGGGAAAGTAGTTCTCCAAGACACTAATCGCTTCGTTCACCGCCAATTCCGCTGCCACTATGTGATCTCGATTGACTATCTTCTCACACAAAAGTGAGAAGTAGATACTAATTTTCATAATATCCCTCTGTAAATTCTTATGCTTGGATAAACAATGCTTAAACAATAGAGGAACCAATTGCATGATCACTTGTCGATCGTGGGACTTACACTTATGTAAATCATGGGTAGCATAATTCAAAATCCTTTGCAAGTTGGACGAAAAATTAGATGAAACTTTCAAATTATATATTGTGTCTAAAAGAACCTTCCTTTCCTCACCCGTCAAAGTTAATGCACCAGGGGGAATTATATCCTTCCTCGACTATCTTCTTTCAACCATAGTTGTGGCTTAAGTTTCAACGCTTTAAGGTCTTTTTGTACATTTTCTCCATCATTCGAATGACTCCCCCCCAAGGCATGTGCCCACAATATGTTCATCAATGTTCTTATCTATGTGCATCACATCCAATACATGGCGCACCGGGTTATTCTTCCAATAGGGCAAGTCAAATAAAATTGACCTCCTAGACCATGCCTTTTTTGTCTCAGTTTCATTCCTAGTTGGGGTCTTCTTATGCTTGACATTCTTAAATTTAGGATTCTTACCTGGCATATTAGGGCCACAATCATAAGATTTACTTTAAATTTCTAAGCTTGAAAGTATTCTCGGTCGTAGCCTACATTCAACCCCGCTCGGTAAAAAATTATAACCTTTCTCGAATCTAAAACTATGAGAGGGGGATAAAAACCTCCAATGGCAATGGTATACATTTTTTTGAGCTAGCGGGGAGATGAAGAGATTCAATCTGATCTCTACAAATAAGACATCCTAAATAACCATGTACTACACAACCGGATAATGTACCATAAGCTGAAAAATCATGAATTGCCTACATCAATATAGCTTTTAGCGTAAACTCTTCTTTTCTAAAAGAGTTAAATGCTTGCACAAACTCTTCCCATAACTCATTTAACTCTTCTATCAAAGGATCCAGGTAGACATCAATGTCCTCACTTGGTGCCTTTGGCCCAAGGATCAACAAAGACATAATAAAAAATTTAGGTCTCATACACTATGAATGAGGGAGGTTGAGTGGGGCTAGGATCACTGGCCATACAGTATGATTGGTTCTTAGATTTCCAAATGGATTGAAACCATCTATTTATATTACCAAATGAATGTTACGTTGTTCTCGAGTAAAATTGGGATACTCAAAATTCATCATCTTCCAAACTATAGAATCAATAGGATGGCGCATGAGATTTTCCCTGATTCTTCCCTAACATACCAAGTCATTGCCTCCTCTATCCATGGTACTGTGAAAAAACGCTTTAATCTAGGCCCAACGGGAAAATATTTAACACTTTTTGAGGCACTTCTAAGCTTTTTCCTTCCTTGCCAGTAGATTGGACATATCTAGGTTCGTCTCATACCGGACACCGATCGATATTTTCATACTCCTTTCGGTATAGTATGCAGTCAGACACACAAGCATGAATTGATTTATACTTCATTCTTAAATCTTTCAAACTATTTTTCATAGTAGGATAACTGTTTTGAAGCACATTCTTCTTCGATAGCAAGCCCTTCACCCAATTTAAAATTCCTGTCAAGCTGGTGCTAGACAAACCATATTAAGTCTTCAAACTATGCAAATCAACCATGGCATGTAAATTTATTTGATTTTTCTCACAGCCAGAGTATAACGACTGGCTCGCCTTAAATTTTAAACTTTGGTAGTCATCCTTAAGGTTATCCCGATATCTTCATGAGCACCTAAACCTTGTACATCGTCGGTGATCTCATTGTCTTCCACTTTATGAACTCTATAGGCATCATTAACTAAATCCTCTAGCATATTATTATCTACATTATCGTTCTCCCCTTGTACATATATCCTACTTGTTAAAGGTTGTTGTGAAGGTTTCTCCGGGATAAAAGGAACTTTAGGTTCCCCATAAAAAACCCAACTTCGACAACTATCTGGCGTACCCTATCTTAACATATGTAGTTCAACTGTTTTCCACTCATACACCTTACCATTCTTACAACTCGCACACGAACATAAAAACTCTTCATCATTATGACATCTCTTTACGTATTTCACAAATTCATTTGTACCTATGCGAAACACATCCCCTAATCTATTTGTCTTACCCATCCACTCTTTGTACTTAGGATATCCCATCACAACTATAATAAACAATCACCTATTATGGGTAAGAAGCGTATATACGAATATTAATATAAACAAAACTGCGAATATTTAGTTCCCATTAGAATAAACAAAAGTGCGAAATTAAAATTCAATTTATAATATTAATTCCTATTTCCTCCATCGCCTCTAAAGGGTGAGTGCTCCTATCCCATTCGAGACTGCATATTTTTATAATATACTTAACAGCTCATACATATTGTTCCAATTTGAGAAAAATTCCGCAGCATATCCCCATAGTTCTCCAAGTACACGACATAGATTCGCAAGTGTGAGTGTTATTTCAATTTATCAATTGAAATAACACTTAACATCGCATCATCTAGTATGTACTCAGAGAACATTAAGATACGACAACAAAACTTCCCCCAAAAGTAACAAGTTTAATTCACTAAGAATATTATTATACAGAAACTATGCAGTCCCAAACTGTCCAAACGGGACAATTTGAGAGATCTCATTACAAGGGAAATGACTCTCGAATGGGTCTAAGGGCTATTGAATGCGTACGCATAAGAACTAGAAGTTTAGTATCTATGCGCACTATATGTAATTTAAATTATGTTTCATTTAATTATGTCTTATCACAATTCAAGAGATTTCATTTAATTATGTAATTTAAAGTATGTTTTATTTAATTTTAAGTTCACTTAAGAACTAAAACTTGTACCAATTTAAATTCATACTATATCAATTTCAATTTATACCAATACCAATTTATATCAATTTTAATATATTTCTTATTTATAAGAACTACACACACATTAATTTCACAAACACACAAAGACCCAATTTCTATTTTAATTTCACAATAATATGTCCAACCAATTTCAATTTCATATTTACACAACAAAGGGATCCAATATTTACACAATCAAGGTGTCCAATATTTACACAACAAAGCGGTCTAGTATTTACATAACAAAGGGGTCCAATACTTACACAACAAAATGATCCAATATTTACACAATAAAGGGGTCCAATATTTATACAACAAAGCGGTCCAATATTTACATAACAAAGGGATCTAATTTGATATTTACACAACAAAGAGGTCCAATTCAGATTTATGCCCAATTAATCACACACACATACATACCCTGCCCCCTACCCCCACCCCACCCCCACACATCTACACACACACACACACCTACCCCCACACTCAACACACACACACACGCCCCCCCACACACGCAACACACACAGATATGCATTACCCCCCCCCCCCCCCCACACATACACACGTATTCATATACACAAAGGAAAGAGAGAGAGAGAGAAAAAAAGACCTGAAAGTAGAGAGAGAGAGAGAGAGATATCACTGCCGCTTAGAGAGAAGAGAGAGAAATTGAGGGGAAACAAAACAGTGGGAAAAAATTAGACTCTAGAGCATTTTGTTAAAAGAATTGTCATTGACCGTGAATAATTCGTGACAAGTATAGTTGTCACATACTTGTCACGGTCAATGACCGTGACAACACCTTGTCAAGGCCTTATCACGATCATTGATCGTGACAAAAAGTGTGTTTTTTGTCAAGGTCAATGACCATGACAAGGATGGCTGACTCAAAGGTGACAATTTAGCCTTTTTGGTGTAGTGTGTTCTTTTCAAGTATTTTAGTATATGCTTTATCGCAGTTTAGTGTTTTTGCCCAGGGTTAGACTGATATCTACAAACCATGCCAATAGCAAGGAAGATATCAGGTGTAGTGCATAGCATATCATAACATACATAAGACTCCCAACTGTTGAAGCATAGGGTATGCGTTTCGTCTTCTCTATCTCATCATGTGTCTTAGGATACCAATCCTTGGACAGAGATATTCCATGCCTAAAATGGAGGAACCCTTTCTTGGAATCTTTCATGCTAAATGTAACAGAATGGAATCGATATAAGTTTCATGTGATAAACCCAACTGCATATTCTTGCGATCACGCAGAAGATTGATCCCAAGGATGTAACTAGCTTCTACTAAGTCTTTTATATCGAATTGGCTGGACAACCACACTTTAATCGAAGACAACACTCCAACATCATTTCTAATGAGAATAATTCCATCCACATATAATACTAAAACTGCCACTACGTTTTCGTTGCATTTCTTGTACACACAAAACTCATCTGGACATTGATCAAAACCAAAAGATTTGATTTCCTGATAAAAAAAAATGTTCCAAGTTCTAGATGCTTGCTTTAGTCCATAAATGGACTTCTTAAGCTTACATAATTTATGCTCATGGCTTTGGGCAATAAAAGCATCTGTCTGCACCATATAGATACACTCGTTAGGATTCCCATTAAGAAATGCAATTTTGACGTCCATTTGCTAAATTTCATAATCGAAATGAGCCTTAATGGATAAGAGAATTCGGATGGACTTTATCATAGCTATCGACGAGAAGGTTTTCTCATAATCGATGCCTTCTTTCTGAGTTAACCCTTTCGCAACAAGCCATGCATTAAAGGTCTCAACCTTCCCATCTAACCCTCTTTTCGTCTTATTGACCCACTTGCATCCTATGTGTTTTATCCTTTCGGCTGGATCTATAAGACTCCATACCTGATTAGAATATACAGATTCCATCTCAGAATTCATAGCTTTAAGCCAAAGTTCTACATCTTTATCTTGGATAGCCTCATTGTAGTTATAGGGGTCGACTTCGAGTTTATTAGGGATCTTATCATAAGACTCTCCCAAGAACATAAACCGTTCGAATAAACCTCCCATTATGAGGAGGTAGTCCTTGTGCTGGTGTACTAGTGTCAACACATTGTATTATTTCATCCTCTATTGGTGGTGTTGAAGAATCTTGTTGGTTCCCTCGAAACTCTTCAAGAATAACTGTAAATCTGGGTTTATGATCCATCATATAATTCTCTTCCAAGAATCGATCGAGCATCGGTGCTAACAATGACCTTCTGATCCTTAGGATCATAGAATAAATAATCCTTAGTTTCCTTAGGATATCCTATAAAGAAACAAACTTCTGATCTTGATTCTAACTTATTGGGATCTCTCTTTAGAACATGTGATGGACTACCCCAAATCTGAATATATTTTATACTGCACTTGTGCCCAATCTATAATTCCTTGGGTGTAGTAAAGACTGCCTTTGAAGGTACCAAGTTTAGTAAATAAGTGGTCATTTCTAAAGCATGTCCCCAAAGGAATCTTGTAGATCTGTATAACTCAACATGGACCTAATCATATCTAAAAGAATCATTTTCCTACTTTTTGCTACATCATTTTACTGAGGCATACCAGGTGCAGACAATTGGGATATGATACCTTGATCTTCTAGATATTGCCTAAACTCCCCTAAGAGGTACTCGTCATGACAATCAGATTGTAGTGTCTCAATACTTTTACACCGATGCTTCTCCACTTCTGCCCTATAAACTTTGAATTTCTCAAAGGCTTCGGACTTATGCATTAGGTGAACGTACCCATACGTTGAGTAATCATCTTTGAAAGTCATAAAATATTCAAAGCCCCCTCTTGCTTGGGTTATCATCGGTCCACATAGATTAGAATGAACAAATTCTAACAGTTCTTTGGCTCTATAACCCTTAGCCGAGAAAGGCCTCTTTATCATTTTAGCTTCTAAACAGGATTTAAAAACTGAAAGTACCTCCACTTTTAGTGAGCTCAATTGCCCACGTATTACCAGTCTACGAATCCTTTTTAGATTAATATGACCTAGTTGTAAGTGCCAAAAATATGTTTGGTTCACTAAGGAAGGTTCATTATCTTTAAATTTGTTTCATTTGAATTATGCAAAAAATTAATTTGTTGTGTGGGAGATATATTATTTACATTATAAAGATTATCAACCAATGTACCAGAACAAATAAATGATTTATTTTTCTTAATAACTACGAGTTTATTGAAAGAAACTGAATATCCATAAAATGCTAAACAAGAAATTGAAATCGAATTCCTCCTAATAGAAGGTGCATAAAGACAAAATTTTAAAAGTAAACTCCTATCATTATTATCAAAGCTTAAATGAACGTCTCCGAGAACAACTATCGCTAGTCTCGTAGCATCTCCCATAGTCATATAAATCTCTCCATCACTTAGTCACCTGGACCCCCTGTAAAGAATTCATACATGATTAGTGGCTCCCGTATCTACACATCAGGTACCGGTAGTATGAACCACAAAACACGATTCAACGACAAATGGATGGAATTTACCTGCGTTGTTCTGTTTATTGCGGAAAATCGGGCAATTGTTCTTCTAGTGTCCTGACTGCTTGCAGTGAAAACACTTGCCCTTGGGCTTTTTCACACCTCCCTGAGGCCCGCGAGCTACCTGAGGGACCACAACCTATTTATGAGCCTTCTTTTTCTTTTTATTCTTACCCATAGGCTTAGAAGTTGAAACTTTCTCAACAATAAAATCACTTATTGACTTCTTGATGAGACCCTCAGTTGCTTGTAGTTCTGTATGTAGTTCTGCCAAACAGTAAGAAAGTTTGTTCATGTTTAAATTTAGGCACAATTGCTTAAAGGAATCAGGCAGCGACTTGAGAGCAATATCGACTTGGGTTTCCCCATCTATTTCGCTCAAAGGATTGAAAGCTCATTGAGAAGAGACATCATCCTTAAAACATGTTCCCTCACTGGGCTCTTCAGTCATGTTTGTGTTCATGAGTTCTTTCATGGAAACTTGCCTTGCAGCACGATTCTGATCCTCAAATATATCTTTGAGGTTCAACATCATTTCATAGGCAGTGTCCATCGACTGATGCTGATGTTGCATAACATTTCACATAGATGCCAAAATATAACACCGTGCCATCTCATCAGCCTTAATCCATATTTGGTAATCCTGGATTTCCTTTTCGATTGCCCCCTTCTAGGTTTCTCAGGATAGATCTTATAGGGCACAAAGTTGTACCCTTCAACTATTTATACAATATCTAAATTCCTTTTCCAGCCAATGTAATTAGGTCTAGTTAATTTGTTTTCCTTGAGAATGACAACAAGTGGATTGAAAGAGATTATTATTGAGAATCAAATAATAAAATGAATTATTTTATGGCATAAACCTTTTTGAATTCTAAATTAAAATTAATGTTCCCTCTATCAATTTTAAATGAATTCGTCGGCATCTCGATTACCATTTGAATAGTATTCATCTTTAAAGAACCTACTGTCCAAAAAAATTAGGCAGGCTTATTCCTTTTAGTTTTATTATCAGGACAAAACCTATGTCAAATAAAATTAAATCGTTGACACTTTTGTTCCACAAAATCATAGCATTCCTCTTTGGAGAACCTACAATTATTTTATGTCTAAGTGTATACCACCAACTAATTTTAGATTATCTCATATCACATAGACTCCCCCTTTGGGGGCCGCCTATATGAATAATGAATCTAAAATTACCCTACCGACTACCACAATAATCAACATTCCTCGTTGGAGGGCCTACTTATTATTGAAAGTCTACAAATCGTTGATGGAGACTATGGGATTTTCTCTTGGAAAATTCTCTCTCCCACTTAGTCATTTAAAAACTTTTGTGTGGGTTAAAAAATGTGTCAAATTCTTAATTAATTTGAAAAATCTAGGACATTTGATATATTTTCAAAAATACCGAGATATCCCTATTTTAATATATCAAGTAAATGTATAATACATAAATAAATTCCAAATACCCTTGATCGTTAAAAAAAAATGAATACTCAATTTTTTTATTCTCTAACCACACATATTAATGTCCACAATTCAAAGTAATTATGAATTATTCACATTTAGCATCTACATGATTTAAGTCGGTCAATATTTCATGTTGTCCATAATTCTAAGGGAACCGTTAACACATATTAACAACCCAACAATTAAAACATGAATAATAGAGATATAAGTCAAAATCAATAAAAAAATCGAAATAAATAAGGATTCCCAACTATTATGGTCAAGATACAACTCTGTCGTAAATTTGACTTCTCTCCCAAATGACTCTAGATGGGTCGAAATAGTCTGAATAGTGTACTCAAAAATATAGTTTGGGTCTCGAATCAATTTTGAACCAAATCGGCACCTATTAAGGGCGTTTCGGTCATTTTTCAAAAAGAGATTAAGGGTCCTACGAAATTTAGATCAATATATCTGATATTTAGATATTGGGGTTAGGGCTCCTAATATAAAATATTGGAGAGTCCATTAGATAGAAGAGATAACCTTTTTCCAAAGCCTAAGAAGAGAATTATGAAGGTGGTGAAGGGTTTCTTGTACCTCAAGGCAATTGGAAAGGAAAATTTGAGAAGAATCAATCAATCATCAACCAAGAACCACAAAATTAGATCAATAAATTAAAGCAAGTGTTTATTGTAAATCAAATTGATGTTATAATACCCATATGAAGGGATTTCATGAATAGATTGATTTGATTTAAAATCTTTGAGGAAAAGTACCAGTTGATTACATGTTTGAGTCAAATTACATGTAGTTAGTGTTTATATCTGTAGAGAATTATAAATCAAAAGAGTTTTGATTATTACTCCGGATTTAAATCTGGGTTTTGAATTGAATGAAATGGATTAACACAAAACTAGATTTATGAAAGTGTTTTGAGAGTTTGATTCATTCTTGATTGATTTCGGTGAAGTTTTAATGTGTTTGAAACATTAGAGATAATCCTAGCTCATGTTGAACTCAATGGTCATCCTTGAACTCAACGGTCATCCTTGAACCTAACAGTCGTTCATGAACTCGACCGTCATCCTGAACCCAACAGTCAAACTTGAACCCAAGAACTTCATGTTGCCACTACGTTGGGACGATATGGGGTTCCACTTGCCTCCGATCACCGATCTGGTTTCACACTCCTCCATTGACAATTATGATAAAAAATAGTAACAATTTACACACGTCCTATGACTCCATGAAGGAGTTTACATTCTATATCAATATTACATTAATCCAGTGGAAAAAGTAACCACGAATAAACCGTCATGGGATCCAATAACAGAAAAAATAAACATAATTACGTGACCGTAATAGCGGGATTAGATTGCTGGAAAACAAAAGTTAGCACAAATTTATATTCTACCCAACATATATGCACATATACGATTGTTTTAATTGGACAACATGACTGAATTCAACCTATACGCGGTATCAACAGGGCTGTGATACCAATTGTTGGAGCGAAAGTTCAATGGTGTATTGAAAATGCGTATAGATTGAACTACAAAAAAAATTACACATACATGAAATCCTACAAGGAGGAATTAAGATTTACCTTCCCAGATCTATTTGATTGGATCTCATCTTTGCACAAATAGAATATGTGATGGCTTGATTCACCTCACAGTCTTCTACTGTATTCCTTATATGGACAGTCACAAGTAAAGTGTGGGCTCCTATTTCGTGACCACCTTCTTGTATCTTCTTTCTTCTTTGACGCCTCTCTTTCTCACAAGTCTAAACTTAAGTGCATATATACAGGCTACAGTAGGGACCCTAAGGAGAGATAAGGACGTTGCTCCTAATGGGCCAGAGAAAACCTAATCCTTTCCGGATCCTATTCCCAGTCCCCTAATTATAATTAATACCAGTAAATAATTATAATTGCAACTTCACTCCTTAACTCAAAATTATATTTTGAGCTCCTCATTATTAATTACTTAATTCTACCCACGCTAAGATTACAGATACCCGTTAATAAAATAAATTATTCATAATTTATTTGATTAACTTCTTTAAGCCCTTGAGCGATCTAACCCAACTTATTTGTAGTGTCTAATTGACATTATCCACCTGCAGGGTTTGACACATACAAAACTTATAAGCATCTCAAGGTTTATCACCAGTCTCTATATCGAGACGTGGATTCCATCCAAAAAAGACTTTCACCGTCCATTAATCACCATTACCTAATTTATCAAGATTATTGATCTAATAATGAATCTCACCTGATAAGTAAAAGTAATAAATAACTAGTGCATGTGTCCATCAATCATATCCAAATTAAGAGCCTTAAGTAAACCTAATAATCATGAGGTTTACATTGTCTTATAAAATCATTATAAAAATAATGACCTCAAATTGGTCTCGTTCAATACACACAAAACATACTAGCACAATAAGTTAATACGATACAATTTCTCGTAATCAAGATAGACCTACTAAAATAATGTGCTACAACCCTACTAATGGTGTGTCTAGTTCCATCTATGACTGTGAACGATAAAAATTATATTCTACAAGAACTGGTGATCTGATCCTCTGTGTGTAAGTCATATTCACACACCTGAACACCTACTGAGCTGAATAAAAGACATTGATAATATATAAAATAGTGCAAAACATTATGTCCATATATGATTATCACTAAAATAGGAATAACTGATTTTATTATAATAATAAATCCATGGCTAAAATGATTACATAAAGCATGGTTTTAATCAACTTCTCTAATAGTACTCAGTGACAAAGGAGTTTTCTCCTCACTAAAGCCCCCCTACAGGGAGAGCATGCCTCGATGATCGGCGAAAGATATAGATCTATGTGGCTTTATCAAAAGGGGGTAGAGAGATACCTCGTACTATAAAGGATCTCTCTATAAGAGGACTCATCTTCCAGAGAAAGTCACCTTTTAGCTAACTTGTAAAAGATATTTGAGCCTCCTAAAAAGTTTTCTCCCTCAAGATTCAAGATCTACGATGGGAAGACTGATCCCACTGATCATGTCAGGAAATATCGCCAGACGATGACATTGTGGAGCACTAACGAAGGATTAATGTGTCAGATATTCCCCTCCAATCTTGGAGACACTATCCATAAGTGGTTTAAAAACTTGCCACACTGATCGATAACCTCCTTCAAGTAACTGGTTTAATCCTTCAAAACCAGATTCATTATTAGCAACATCTATTCCAAGTGTATGGATTCACTTATAACGATGAAGAAAAATCCCCATGAAACACATCGCAAGTACATTAGAAGGTACTAAGAGGTGTATAATGAGGTAGAGAACTACACTAAGTAAGTTGTTGTGGCATCCTTCAATATTGGTATGTTAAGCGGTTCCATGCTCTACTAATCCCTAATCAAGAGAGAGGACATCACGATCGACAACCTCAAGTATAGGATAGAAAAATACACTAAGGTCGATGATACGCTGACCAGAGTTGACCAGGACGGAGCGATAAAAGGCAAACCAAGAATGGGGGTAAAGAGGGGTCGAACAAAAAATTAGGGAGAAAGAAAAGTGGGAAGAAGAAAAGGTTAGATAAAAAGGACCCTGAAAAGTCGTTCAAGGCAGTTAACACGGTGCTTTTAAAAATAATCTACAAGATCTTTTACAAGATCAAAGGTTGAAAAATTTTCAAACAGGCCAAAAAAATGTTTAGCGATCAGAAGAAAAGGAACAAGGCACTAAAATGTGCATACCATAAGGATCATAATCTAAAGACCAAAAACTACAAGGTACTCAAGGCCTACCTCAAGGAGTTAGTTCAGGATGGGAACCTAAATAACTTCTTAGAAAAAAAGGAAGTTTCAGCACAGTTTGTGTGAGATCAGAGACCAAATGTAATATCCCGCCCCAATAAAGTGATTGAATTATACATTAATTATATTGAGGAGGAGTTAATTGAAATTAAGGAAGAATTATGGATGGGAATTGGAGAAAAAATAGAAAGAAAAAGAATCAGGGTCATTTAAATGACATGAAGTTATCATTCAAACGACAGAGTATAGATCGCAAGAAGGGTCGTGAGTTTAAGAACATCTAACGACGTGCTAATGGTTTACAGTAGCGGGTCGTGCGAAGGGTCACGCGATCCATAGATCGAACGACACGATAATTCGTTCTAATGAGATATGTGGTGTCGTTGACATAGGGTAAGTCGTTCGAACGACCTTAGTCGAGTTTTTAGATCTAATTAACCTTGTACGTTGTCACAATTTGAAGCATTGGATCATTGAGTTATTGATCCCAGATCATCCCAGGAAGGGTAAAGCGGGGATTTAGGCTTTGGCAAGGGTTTTATAAGGGTGTGTTTGGGTGTGTATGGGTTTATTATTGTGGGAAGAAGGAGAGAGAGAGAGAGAGAGAGAGAGAGAGAGAGAGAGAGAGAGAGAGAGAGAGACGTGAGTGGTCTTCCACCACCACCCACCACCATTCCACCACCAAACCACCACTCTTCCACCAATTTTATGGTGTGTTCAACCCAAAAATACCCATTTCCACCATTGACAAAGGAGAGCTACGAATTTTAGGGTTGTTGTTGAAAGTTTTTAGAGATGGAGTTGGAATGTTCATGGAGTATGAAGAGGGATTTAATGGAGCTTTCTTGGAAGCAAACATAGTGGTGCTAGACAACCACTCTTAAGGCCACCTTAGGAGGTGAGGGGTTATCATCTTCCCTAATCTTCCATGCTATCCATTGTTAGAGGTTTAATTGAGGTGCAAAAAACCTTACTCTTAGTGTAAATTATTATTTTTACATTTGTAGTCTTGTAGTTAGACTATTGAGTTGGGTGCATTTTGTTAAATGATAAAAATAGACGTGTAAAAATAATAAACATTTTTATGAAAAAAAATGTTGGCAAATGATATTTTATTGAAATGAGTGGATGGATAATTATTTCAAGGTTTTGAAATGATGAAAGTTTGATATTTTTATGAAAATTGGATAATTATTTCAAGGTTTTGAAATAATAAAAGTTGATGTTCTTTTTATAAAACTGGTGTAATTTCTAGAAATATCGATGAACAATATTTTATGAAATAAAATGTTTGCAAATGATGTGATTTGTTGGAAAATCTGGTGAAATGATAATATTTGAAAGCTCTTGTAAAAATGATGGTTTTATGAAAAATAGACATTTGTTGAAGTAGAATAAATAAAAATGTCTTTTGTACTTAAAAAAATATATTTTTGTAAGTATAATGATTTCTTATAATGAAATGTATGAATAAACCATGCAGTAGGATTTTTTTGGGTTTAAAATCCTTCTTCTCGTGCATAAAAACTTGTAGTATTTTGATAATAAATGTATAAACAAATTTAGAGAAGTTTTGTTGGGTTTAAACATAAAATAAGAATAATTAAAAATTTAGTCTACAATGTATGTGAACTTGAGACTAAAGGGTATAATGAACATGAAATTAAAAGACTATACATGTTGATGAAAAGAAATGGTAATTTCTTACAAGAGTAGTCTTAGTGTAAAATGGATTTCTTAAATAAATAAGATAAGGAATGTGGGATTTAGGAAATTGCTAGTTAAGTTGTTGAATAAGGTGTTAATGGACAAATATTGTAAAGTTAGTAGCAAAGGACTAACACTTATGGAAATTGGAAGGGATTAAAGGTGTAAAAGTTTTTCCAATTAAGAAGAATATTATTCCAAGTGTAGATTGGTGTTAAAAGTGTTAAAACACTTAAGAAATTGGTACGAATAACTTAATAGTGTTTTTGGAGAAATTGACACTTATGAAATGGAGTAAAGGGTGATTTTGGAATCGAGTGAGTAAAATTGTAATTTTACTTAAATTGGAACATTTTTATGAAATAAAAATATTGTAAAAGGTGTTACATGAAAATGATCCCAAATGAATATGATTTTTGGAATAAAAATTAAGGTAAAAGTAAAAAGGACATGAAATGGTAAATTTCAAAATCTAACACAAATGGGGCGGGTTTTGGCTTCGGTCGGGTAAAAAGGATAAGTGGAATAATGTGGACATTTGTAGAATGTTAAAACACATTAAAAGGAACTCCTATGACAATGGGATAAAGCAAGAAGGGCCCGGAGCCCTTGGGTGAAAAGTCCTACACACTGGCCAGAGCATATAGTGCGCATAACAAGCGGTGTGGAGCCCGTGGAAGTATGCAGTATAGCAAGATTCCAAGAAAATAAAAGAGAAAGGAAATATGGAACATGTTAAGAAATAGGTTGTATGGTAAAGTCTGTTAATACAGCTTAACTTAAATGAATAAAAATTAATGTTCCGACAAAGGTGAAATGGACAAGTTAATGCGTAAATCTAGTATTGTCCATAAGATAGATAAAAAGGTAAAATGAGTGGGTGAAATGGTGGTTAAGAAACCTAATGGTTTAACCAATATTTCACACAAGATTGTGTTGTAAAAGAAATTTCAAGATTTAAATAAATATTTTCCCCACGGTGCTTGTGTGTGTTGAAAGTGTAAGTTTCAGCAAAAATGCTAAGTATATTGAAATAAATAAAAAGGGTAATTCCAGTAAAGTAATGGATTCGGATAAATCAAACGGAATGATTTTGGCACACCCCGCGCAATCCGATAGACGGGGTGGCCAACCACCGCTGCCGAACTAAGCCGGGCGTGAACTAAATAAATACCATTCTTAGCATGAGACAGATATGAGACATAAATAAATCAGTCCATAAGATATATAATTGAATCAATCTCAAATGATCATAAACAACTAAGAGATAAAAGATCCATCACATGCTAACTCCGAATAAATCCAATCTCCAAAAATGATAAATAAAATCTGAATAATAAAGACTTGAATAATCCAACAAAAATCCTCTAAATAACTTTGGAACCGAATGGCCCAATAAAACTCCAATGAAGTCTCATAATTAAATACGACTGGAAAGGAAAGTTGTTAGGACATTTTTGTCCATTATCAATTTGTATGTCGTACGCCGTTACACCGTTGAAGAAATTCAAGATTGCATCTACATCAACGGATCCGAATATCAAAGTGTCTTCAACATCACAACCTCTGCGAGAATGAACTTGGTAAAGTTTTGTTTTTAGTCCCTTAACGTTCATACTTAGTATTGGGAAATTTTTATCAAATATTTTTGTATAAAAATAAGAAGTAAGTTTTTTCAAGCAAAATGAGGCTTTTAAAAGTTTTTTATTTTTCTGGGAAACCGGACCAGTCCGCCCATATTTTAAACGAACCGATCCGCCCCCGGACCGATCCGCCTACCTACCGAACCGATCCGCTTTGCACCAGTATACCACGGACCGATTGCAAACCAAAGAAGCCTATTTTGAAAATGAACCGATCCGAGGTCGGACCGATCCGCCTCCATACCGGACCGGTCCGCCTGGGATAAATTCGAACATTTTCGTGTGATATTTTTCCACCAACTCAAAATTCCTATATATATACCTATTTCGGTGGTGTATTTTTTCAAGTCATTGAGAAAACGTTTCTAAGAGTTCAAACACAACAAGACTTCAATTTTTGATGTGCCAAACATCTTTTTGATTCACACACAAAAATCCCAATTACTTTTGTGAATCTTTTGGAACCCTAGAACACAAGCTTTGCTATTGTTCAACCTTTGTGGGGAGATCTTTGCAACCGAGGGCTGCGTGTCATTGCTGAGGGAGTATCTACAAAGTTTTATGACTGCGTGTCATTAAGGAGAGCTGCGGTTCTTTCTTTGTTGTTTGGGATGCGAGTCCTCGGAGGGTGCTTCGTGTATTCTCTTGCTAAGTTCAAGACTGCGTGTCTTTGTGGGTTGGCTACGCGTTGATCCATTACAAATTTCTCTATGTAATTGTAAGTTGCGATTTATATATTCATAGTGAAATAAAGGTTTTACCCGAAAGGGATTTTTCCTAAAATCTGTGTCTCAGCATATTTTTGTGTCACATGCTTTATTTATCTATGGGTTGACACACGCACATTAGATGCATGTTTAGGGACTCTAATTAAATAAGGGGTACTTGGAAACTTGCGAATTTAATTTAAATCAATTATCACATAGCCGCACTCTTCAAATTGGTATCAGAGCAGGTTACGCTAAGTTACTACGTATTCCTTTTTCCCCAAAATTATGTGATATTGATTTTTTTTTGAAAAATCAGTTTTGTGAAAAATCGCAATTTTTCAATGGAACGCCCATTTAATGAGGAGCCTATTTTTGAAAAAGTTCACGACCATGCTGAAAATTTAAAAAGTTTGAATTTGAAACTTTGCAAAAGAATTAAAGTTTTGGAAAAAGAAAATTCTCTCTTTAAAAGTAAGATTGAATATTTGCAAGCATTTCAAACTCAAAGTGATATTTGTCTTGAGCACTTTGGTAATTTGTGTACTGATTTTGATTCTTTGAAAATTGCCAAAACGAAGAGTGATGAGAGAGTCCTAGTTTTAGATAAGGAATTGGAGGACTTAAAAAATTCTAGGGTTCCCGTTTGTGCTGTTGAGGATAAAAAATTAATCGATGATTTTACGGCACGTGAAAAGACTCTTAGGGATAAGTTTGTTTTAATTGAGGGGGAGCGCGATAAACTGTTAAGTTTAATTGAATATTTGAAAATGAAATCCCTGTCTTTGGAAGAGTCTAATTCTTTGCTTGAGTCAAAAATTTTGAAGTTAAAAAATGATTTGACAAACTCGAGTTGGTTTGATAGTGATGGTAATGGCTCATCTTGTTCTCATGCATCTAGTGCTAAATCCAAAACCATTATTTGTTTTAGAGGGTAAACCAATTTCAAGGATGTTAGAAAAGGTCAACCCATAGGTGTCATTCCACCCATTTACACATGTTCATATTGTGGTAGGAAAGGTCACCTTAGGCGATTTTGTTTTGATCTTGAAAAATATCCTAGGAAGTTTATGTCTAGTGTTCCCGTGGTTCCCAAAGCCCCTGCACGACGTTTCACATCTATATGGGTTAGTAAATCACTTTTAGAGGCACTAGATGTTAGACAGGTTGATTCTCGTTTGCTTGCACATGATTCTTCTCTTGCCATATCATATAGATGATTGTGTTTGCATGTTTGTCATATGCTAGTTTTTGTTTCATGATTTTTATATTTGCTAGTGTTGTGATATGTACTTTTTGTACAAATTTTTGTTTTGTGAAATTTTTTGAAAAATACAAAAAGATTTTATTTTGATAAATTTTTTAAAAAAATCCAAAAAGATTTTTGTATTTTGTTTGCACCATTTATGGATGGACATTTAGGATGACCGAGTCACAACATCATTCCATTATTTTCACGTGACTATTTTATAGTGTTTTGAGACAATAGGTCAATTCATCCATGTGCTTTATAATGTTTAGAGTCATTAAGATGTAATTAAGTGTTACTTACTACATGTTTGACTCATGTTTCCTTTATTGCATACATGCACGAATTTGTTTGATTATTATGCTTGTCTTATCACATGTTGGTTGGGTGTTTTCACTTCAATCCTGTCTTTAAAACGAATCAAGCGCGATAAATTTTTATAAGGACATTATGCATATAAAAAACCATTTTGTGAGTTTGTGTATTTTGTTTGAAAAAGGGGAAGGGCTGCGAAAGGTTCATGTTGCCTTTGCGAATACTAAGCCACCGTTAAATTGGACCTAAAAAATGGAGGAATTTTATTATTCGGGGTCCAAAGAGGTTAAAAGAGCTCAAAAAATTGAAAGGCAATAAAAAGATATTCATGCCAAATTATGGGCCATTTAGGTTTTTGCACCAATTCTCCAAAGTTTGAGAATTTAGTTTATACACCTCTAAAAGAAAATATGCATGAGGGAGTTTGGTTGGAGAATTTAAAACGGGTTTGCACGTCCTTGAAATGCTTGAAAATGCGCTACATAGTTTTGGACGTTATTGGGGTGGAAATTATTTTGACTTTGATTTGTTGATTTGCAGAAGTCGATGTCATCTAAATTCAACAATCTTTTCGCCTAAGGATACTTTTGATGTTCATTCGTTAAGGGTACACATATGCATCGTGCACATATGATTGATTGAGTTGATTTACCTATCGAATGTGTTCACACCCATTCATTCCATTTCCATGACTTGGTTGTTTGAGTCTAAATCCATGGTGTGATTTTTGTAGCATATTTTTTTCAAATGTATCTTTTTTTGTATGAAAAATTGAAAAATTAAAAATAGTTTGTGCAATTGTTTTTTAGCATTTCTTTGCAAGATCACGTTTGCCATATTGTTTGATGCCTTGGTTTGTATACCGTGACACCCCGATTTTGCATATTTGATTCATTCTTCTCATTTGTCTATTTGGGGACATCATAAAAAGGGGGAGAAAGAATTATCATTTTATGGGGGAGTTTGAATTTTGGGGGAGTTTTTGAGATTTAGCTTATGTTTTTATCATAAATTGGTATCTATGTTTATCTCATTTCAAACTCGATATGTCACGTGGTATTTATTTTGTCTCATGTGTGTAGGTACAAAGATTGAAGATCAATATGTTGCACACCCTGATGAGGAAAGCTTTGAGCTTTGATGATTGTTGAAGATTGAAGAACAAACAATGAAGATTTAAACATTTGTATCTTTCCATCTTTAGGGTTAATGGGAGGGTAGATTTGTATAGGTCACTAGTTGATAATTCAGATATTTTTTATGTATGTACCGGCATAGACATAGGGGGAGATTTGTTAGGACATTTTTGTCCATTATCAATTTGTATGTCGTACGTCGTTACACCGTTGAAGAAATTCAAGATTGCATCTACATCAATGGATCCGAATATCAAAGTGTCTTCAACATCACAACCTCTACGAGAATGAACTTGGTAAAGTTTTGTTTTTAAGTCCTTTAAAAGTTCATACTTAGTATTGAGAAATTTTTATAAAATATTTTTGTATAAAAATAAGAAGTAAGTTTTTCAAGCAAAATGAGGCTTTTAAAAGTTTTTTATTTTTCTGGGAAACCGGACCGGTCCGCCCATATTTTAAACGAACCGATCCGCACCTGGACCGGTCCGCCTACCTACCGGACCGATCCGTCTTTGCACCAGTATACCACGGACCGATTGCAAACCGAAGAAGTCTATTTTGAAAACGAACCGATCCGAGGTCGGTCCGATCCACCTGGGATAAATTCGAACAGTTTTGTGTAATATATTTCCACCAACTCAAAATTCCTATATATATACCTATTTCGGTGGTGTATTTTTTCAAATCTTTGAGAAAACTTTTCTAAGAGTTCAAACACAACAAGACTTCAATTTTTGATGTGCCAAACATTTTTTTGATTCACACACAAAAATCCCAATTACTTTTGTGAATCTTTTGGAACCCTAGAACACAAGCTTTGCTATTGTTCAACCTTTGTGGGGAGATCTTTGCAACTGAGAGTTGGGTGTCATTACTGAGGGAGTCTCTACAAAGTTTTATGGCTGCGTGTCATTAAGGAGAGTTGCGGTTCTTTCTTTGTTGTTTGGGCTGCGAGTCCTTGGAGGGTGCCGCGTGTATTCTCTTGCTGAGTTCAAAACTGCGTGTCTTTGTGGGTTGGCTGCGCGTTGATCCATTGCAGATTTCTCTATGTAATTGTAAGTTGCGATTTATATATTCATAGTGAAATAAAGATTTTACTCGAAAGGGTTTTTTTTCCTGAAATCTGTGTCTCAGCATATTTTTATGTCACATGCTTTATTTATCTATGGGTTGACACAAGCACCTTAGATGCATGTTTAGGGACTCTAATTAAATAAGGGGTACTTGGAAACTTGCGAATTTAATTTAAATCAATTATCACACAGTCGCACTCTTCAAAAGTCTAACTAAACTATGCCATAAAAATAAATAACTCCAGATGCACCTCCAAATGATAACTTCGATAATCCTATGCAGCTTCTTCAAATCTTATCCTGAAAAAGGGTTAATCAGCGTATGGATCCAAAGCCCCGAGCAAGAATACACACTACTCCCCTCAAATAGGATCCTTGAACCCAGACCGTAGAATTATATGCAATAAATATCACAATAGAATATTTTAAATTAAACGAAATAATCAAACGCGATAAATATAAATTACTAACTACCCATAGAGATCCCCATTTAAAAGGCACACCAATATAATTTTTAAAATTCCCAAGCCCCACGATGTTAATTTATTAAATTAACCAATTTTTTTTATTATTGTTCTCACTTTTTATTAAAGTGTCACACTTTCCCTTGTCAATCGCCCTCTGGCCCGTTTAAACTGTCGGCCTGACACATGACAAGGTTCCACACACGACACGATATAAATCTCTCTCTGACCCGTTTAAACTGTCGGTCGCGATACATTATGTCGCCACAAATTTTAATACCCATTTTTATCTTAGGCATTAATTCTCAATTTCTCAATTTATAATCACTCCACTCTTTTAATCGATGTGAGATCCTCAAAATATCCCTTAGTCCCATAACTAAGAGTCCCAAGTTATTATTACATCCTACCCTATGTATAGGAAGAATTTCTAACCTAAACTTCGACCTAGTCTCATGCTTAGGCTAGCATAACGATGAAAAAGTACCAAAAATCAAATCACCCCCAAGTTGATAAAAATGCGATAATCTACCATCACTAGTCCCATACCTAGAAGGCGTAAATAATCAATAGGCCTACCCACTAGTCCCATACCTAGAAGGTATCCTAAAATATAGGTTGAGCAAAATTACTCAACAACCCGTCGTCACAAAGGTAATATAATAATACAACCAAGTCACACCAACAAGAATAATTAATCAATGTATAAAACTACAAATGATAGTTGAATTCAATTAAATCTTTAATTTAATTATCACAACGTCAAAAATACCCAAATAATCTCATTTAATTATTTTAAATTAAATATACCAAGTTTTCATCATATATACATCAAAAACCAAATTTCATTATCTCTACATGTAATACATGAGTTATACGCCCCCAACTTTATTTATTTCAAAACTAGGGTTTTTCTATATGTACCCTACACCAGTAAAATCCCAAATCACTCATGAATCCTACGTACCCAAAGGGTTATGAATATTATTCATATTAAAATATTTTATAAAAACAACCCCGTAGTTAGTGTTCACTTTCTCTAATTAAGTTATTAATTATTTTTAAGAAAACATGTAATTAAGTATTTAGGCGACACTTAAAATGCATAATACTAAAGGAAAAGAATAGAGTATTCATGCCTGAGATTAAGTTAAAGAAAAATTGGTAGCACGGTTGGATTCCTCTCGAAAAATTAGCAAAGAAGTGTTCTTGAACAAACTTGATTAAACCCCAATTAAGCCTTAAAAAACTTATGATAAAAACTTGATTATGTTGGAGGTTGATGATTAGGGTGGAGAGGAATTTTTTTTGAAAGAGTTATGGTGAAAAACTTGGGAAAATGTGATTATGAGAAGTCCCCCTACGGATTAATAGTCTTATATACTAATTAGGAATCCTAATCCCCTCTAACACTACAAATAAAATCACCGAACCGCCTCAAATCTGGTATAGTCGATCGATCGACTCCCTAGGTCGATCGATCGAACAGGTACGCGACCAGTACCATTCCCGTTCGTTTAATACCATACAACTAAAAATCAGTTTTTTTTATTAGTCACGACCTAAATCCGTGACATTTTTTTTAAAAGGCTAAACTTAAAACTGTCATTAAAACTTCATTTTAAATCCGATTTTGATTCCACCTGAAGTTTTATTCTTCTAAAATCATAACCAACATATTTATTTAATAAAAATGATTAAATTCAAAAAATTATTTTTCTTAAATATTCCAAATAATTATTTAAATCAAATAATAAAAACACGAGGTGTTACATACTTCCCCACTAGCAAAGAATTTCATCCTCGAAATTAGACGAAGCATACTCATCAAAGCGTAAATCTCGAAAAAGGAAATGAGGCTCATATATGCCTACCCCGTAAAATAACACAATCAGGCGCCAATACACCTAATCTACCTGAACTCAATCTTTAACAAAATACAATATATATATATATATATATATATATATATATATATATATATTTTGTTGGTGTAGTGACCACCCCCTGCGCACCTGACGCTGTCGGTGCTGCTGGCGCTCCGTGAACGCTAGCGGATGCTAAGACTGGAGGCCTCAGTTCTAGCTGCCCCTGAACTCCTTGCCCTTGTTGTCATTGCGTAACTTGACCTTGTTGGGTTGGTTCTCCTTGGTTTTGTTGGCCCGCTCTCTTTTAACACTTTATCGCTGGATGTCCTACTTTTCCATATACAAAGCATTCACCCCTAAAAGGTCCGAAACGCCTAGTATTGGCTTGCTCCTCTCCTTGACCTTGTTGTTTTTGATTGGTCCTTTGCCTTTTCCATGTTTAATCATTGCGACCTTTATTCTCACGTCCCTGTCCATTAGACTCTTGTCTCTTTCCCAACTTCTTTTGATAACTGGCATTCTCTTGCCATAGCCACATTGCGACATCTACCACCTGAGCATAAGTAGTGTATGCCGGATTCCCCAACACCATTTACCTAATCGACCAAGGCAATCCCTTAATAAAATACTCCATCTTCTTCATCTCAGTGCTAACCTCCTCTTGTACAAACATAGATAAATTGGTGAACTCTTGTTAATACTCGACAATCGACTTTGAACCTTGCTCCAAATCCATAAATTCCCTCTTCTTTGCGTTCCTAATCGCATACTGAAAGTAATTATTATTAAAATTTATCAGAAACTCTGCATAACCCAACTGATCTCTCTCCTCTGATGTGGTAGAACTCTCCCACCATTGCAACGCATCCCCTGTCAGGTTAAATGTTGCTAACATCTGCTTCTGCACATCCGTGCAGTCCACCATCCTCAAATGCCTCTCCATATATCTCTTCCACTGGTGAGCAACCGTAGGGTCAGATCCCCCTCCAAAGGTGGGAGGATTGCCCTTAAGGAAACTGGTTCTCACCCTATCCCAAACTGAGGCGGGTGTACCCTGCTACTGAGCCTCTAAAGTCACCCATCTCTATCTCACCATCTCCAGACCGACCACCGTGGCCTCACGAATGATAGACGCTAACTCCTCAACCTCCAAAGTAATCTTACACCGCCTCTCCTGAGCCACAGAACTAGAAACAGACTCCTCTCTCCTATTTTCAGCTCTCTTTGTGTTCGCCATCTGAAAAGATATGAACAAAACAACATCAGACTCAGAATGACTAAGAGTACAAATCATCAAAATGGATTCAAAGATAAGCAACACGGAAGCTAAAACGGACTCATAACCTACGAGACCTAAGACCATGCTCTGATACCATCTGTAGCACTCCGCGCAATTCGACAGAAGGGGTGGCCAGCCACCACAGCCGAACTAAGCCGGGCGTGAACTAAATAAATATCATTCTTAGCATGAGACAGATATGAGACATAAATAAATCATTCCATAAGATAAATAATTGAATCAATCTCAAATGATCATAAACAACTAAGCGATAAAAGATCCATCACATGCTAACTCCGAATAAATCCAATCTCCAAAAATGATTAAATAAAATCTGAATAATAAAGATCTGAATATTCCAACAGAAATCCTCTAAACAACTTCGGAACCGAATGGCCCAATAAAGCTCCAATGAAGTCCCATAATTAAATACGACTGGAAAGGAAAGTCTAACTAAACTATGCCATAAAAATAAATAACTCTAGCTGCACCTCCAAATGATAACTTCGATAATCCTATGCAACTTCTCCAAATCTTATCCTGAAAAGGGGTTAATCAACGCATAGGTCAGAGCCAAAGCCCCGAGCAAGAATACACACTACTCCCCTCAAATAGGATCCTTGAACCCAGACAGTAACATTATACGCAATAAATATCACAATAGAATATTTTAAATTAAACGAAATAATTAAACGCGATAATTATAAATTACTAACTACCCATAGAGATCCCCATTTAAAACGCACACCAATATAATTTTTCAAATTCCCAAGTCCCACGTTGTTAATTTATTAAATTAACCAATTTTTTTTATTATTGTTCTCACTTTTTATTAAAGTGTCACACTTCCTCTTGTCAATCGCCCTCTGATCCGTTTAAACTGTCGGCCCCGACACATGATAAGGTTCCACACATGACACGTCATAAATCGCCCTCTGACCCGTTTAAACTGTCGTTCGCGACACATTATGTCACCACAAATTTTAATACCCGTTTTTATCTTAGGTGATAATTCTCAATTTCTCAATTTATAATCTCCCCAACCTTTTAATCGATGTGAGATCCTCAAAATACCCCATTAGTTCCATAACTAAGGGTCCCCAAGTTATTATTACATCCTACCCTATGTATAGGAAGAATTTCTAACCTAAACTTCGATCGAGTCTCATGCCTAGGCTAGCGTAACGACGAAAAAGTATAAAAAATCAGCCCACCCCCAAGATGATAAAAATGCGATAATCTACCCTCACTAGTCCCATACCTAGAAGGCGTAAATCATCAAGAGGCCTACCCACTAGTCCCATAACTAGAAGGCATCCTAAAATATAGGGAGATCAAAATTACCCAACAACCCGTCGTCACAAAGGCAATATAATAATACCAACAAGTCACACCAACAAGAATAATTAATCAACGTATAAAACTACGCATGATAGTCCAATTCAATTAAATTTTTAATTTAATTATCACAACGTCAAAAATACCCAAATAATCTCATTTAATTATTTTAAATTAAATATATCAAGTTTTCATCATATATACATCAAAAACCGAATTTCATTATCTCTACATGTATTACATGAGTTATACGTCCCCAACTTTATTTATTTCAAAACTAGGGTTTTTCTATATATGTCCTATACCAATAAAATCCCAAATCACTCATGAATCCTACGTACCCAAAGGGTTATGAATATTATTCATATTAAATTTTTTATAAAAACAGCCCCATAGTTAGTATCCACTTTCTCTAATTAAGTTATTAATTATTTTTAAGAAAATATGTAATTAAGTATTTAGGCGACACTTAAAAACGCATAATACTAACACTACACCAAAATGGTCAAATTGGCACCCTTCAATTAGCCAGTGTTGTCATGGTCATTGACCATGACAAAAATACATGCATTTTTTTGTCACGGTCAATGACCGTGACAAGGCAGTGACAATACATTGTCACGGTCAATGACCGTGAAAATCATATAAAGTTGTCACTGTCAATGTCCGTGATAATTCTGTCACTAAAAAAACCCTCCCTTTTCTTTTTTCCCACCGATTCTCATTCCCTCCATTTCTCTCTCTCTCTCTCTAGCGACTGCACACACTCTCTCTCTTTACAACTTTGGTATATTTTCTCCCTCTATTTCTCCTCCATTTATATATATGTGTGTGTAAATATGCGTGTGTGTGTGTGTAGTGTATATATGCGTGTGTGTGTGTGGGTGGGGGGAGGGGGCAGGGCTGGGGGGAGGGGAGGGGGGTGTTTATGCGTGTATATATGTGTGTGTGTGTTTGTGTGTGTATATATGCATGTGTGTATATGTGCATGTGTGTGTATGTGCATGTGTATATGTGTGTGTGTGTGTGCATGTGGTGGGCAGCGACAGTGGGGGGGAGGGGGCAGGGCTAGGGTGGGGGGCAGAGGGTGTGGGGTTGTGTGTGTATGTATTTTTTTTAATTAAATTTTCATTGGTTTATTAGATATTGCCCCTCATATTGTAGTCCCCCTTGCAAAAGAATTGATTGATTTAATATTGATTGGTTGTAATTTTTTTTTTGTAAATTAATAATTAGTGCCTCTTTCATATGCAAGTAGGATTGCCCCCCATTGTAAATTAGTAAATTAATAATTGTATACTTTAATTGATGAAAAGAATTAATTGAGTAGATGAATTAGAAGGAGTACGGGATACACATTTGTTGTTGCCATTGCGGGTGGATTATAGTGGATCGATGTTGGGTTGGTTAATTTTAAAAATGGCATGACCACTAGATTATTATCCATATGGGGGTGGGATTTTTCAACTTTTTTTGAAAATTACTTTGTATAACGAACAATATATATGTAGTATGATGATAGTAGTGTGGATGACTTGGCTGCTCCTATCGAATATCAATCCATTTTTTATGATAACCCGAATTTGAAATAATTTTTCAATTTGTAATAAATATTCCAATTTGTACTTTATCAATCCATTTTAAAGCTTTTAATTGATTTTCACTTTATTATTTTCACTCTTGTGTAGTGTACGTGTGTGTGGGCTGTAGGGGTGGGGGTGGGGGTGGGGATGTTTCGAATTTTTAGTAATTGTGCATATTATGATTTGTACTAATAACAATTCATTTGGACTTGTAGTAATTATACATATTTGCATGTCTTCTTCTAATTCATTTTGATTTGTACTAATAACAACATTTTTTTTTATAGAAAATGCCTCCTTTAGGTATTAAGGCGAGGATGATCATGCTGATTATGATGATGTCGTCTGGGCTCGGTGATAACGAAGGCGACGAGGGTTCCCCAGCCCCTAGGCTCTGCAAATATGGAAAATTGGGGATGGCCATCGAGAACAAAATGGGGCTATTAGCGAGATCCCTCGAGCTGGTAAAAATGATCATTTGCCCGGGGTACACTAGTTGGAGGGAGGTGCCAAATGAGCTCAAGTTAACTATTTGGGTGGCACTACAGGTAATGTGTTTATATTTATATTCATATGAATATTTTAATTTTAATTTTGATTTTGATTTCATTTTATATTTATATTTATATTTATTCGCAACTAACATTGTATTTGTTGGACATGAATAATTCAGCCTGTATCCAAAGCTACGCGATTCCGTTTTGGAGCAGTTGAGGGAGCAACACAAGACGTGGAAGAAAAATATGCAGACCCGGTACTTTGGAAAGACCTGATAGTCCGTTATCCGAATGCGTGAATCCATCCCGCCGAAGGAGCCGATTTAATTGGCACAATGGCAAAAGTTCATTGACAATGAGATCGGGGAGAGACAATTGGCACCTCGCCAATCAGGGAGGGAAAATCGGGCAAAAAAGACGAACGTGCACTACTCCGGTAGAACGTCTTATGCCGAGGTGGATCATAGGATGATGGTAAGATTTAATTTTTCTATAACTACAGAAATATATTATTTTGCATTACTTTACTTTTCGGGGTCGATACTAATTTTCCTTTATTTTATTTCAGGGGACATGGAGTGGCCCTGGGGGTAGGACACATAGGCTCGATACTTATGTGGCTATTTGAACGAAGAAGGGGGAGGATAAGGAGGTGTCCCCGACCGTCGCGACCACGATCGTAAGTAATCCGACATTTTACTTTTTATTAATTATGTTATAATTTTTTTATTTACTTATTTAACTAATCATGGTCTTTTTGTCATTTCAGGCAAAGCTTAAGGAAGTGCATGAGTCGCAGTCTATTGCCGACAAGGTATCTTTGTCCACAGATGCACTCAGCCAAGTGCTTGGCGCTGATCGCAAGGGGAGGATAAGGGGGTGAGCTCGCGGGTGGCCAAATCTAGGATCATCGAATTGGAGATGAGCGACACTAGTTTGGCTCGAATGGTGGACTCGCATGACACGAAGTTGTCCCGTTTGGAGGTGACGGTCCAAGATATGTTCTCATTCATGAAGCGTTCGTTGGGCGGAAATCGTAAGGGGAAAGGGAAGGAGAAGGTGGTGGAGGAGGAGGTGCAGGAGGAGGAGGTACAGGATGACGAGGATGTGGACCTCACTACTTCATCACCGATATGTGCGGACTTTGATGATCCACTCCCCTATTTAGCTCCCTTCGACCGACCGATATCGACACTTGGTTGGCCGAGCGTGTTTTTACTGGGTATATTTGATGGCCAGTGGATAGGGGGGTTGAGGGAACCGAATACCGTCCAGGGTATGTCAGTTCATGGACGCTTGCTTCAAGACATCGAGTCCAAGGTGCTTCTTACGCATGTGATACCCGGGAAGGAGAACTCCCCCTTGTGGTTGCGCAAACAATGCGGCACGATGTATATTGCTGGGTTTGCAATTCGTATATCGTGTGGCCTACTCACCTCCTCAGAGCTAACCTTACCTCAGACATGTAGTGACATTATTTGAATTATATTGTATTAAGTTGTTACATTTGAATTATATCGTGATGCATATTGTTTTGAATGTACATTTGCATTATCTCTATTTTATTTGGATATATGATGTTTGAACAGGTATAACGTTGCTATAATAGGTACAAATATACTGCTCAGCAGTGGTAGTGGCCATACTGCCCAACAGATTTTTTCCAATTCTACCCAGAATTGTCACGATCAATGACCGTGACAATTTTTATTTATTAAAAGTCACGGGTTTGTCACGGTTTATAACCGTGACAATTTTTATTTATTAAAAGTCACGGGTTTGCCACGGTTTATGACCGTGACAAAACTTGTCAAGGTCATAGACCGTGACATGACCATGACAATTCTAATGAACTTGTCACAGTCAATGATCGTGACAAGTCCGTGACAACAAAAGTTGTCACCCTCAGAATTGTCACGGTCATTGACCTTGACAAGTCCAACTTGTCAAGGTCAATGACCGTGACAATTCCGCAGATTTGGTGTAGTATAAAGAAAAAGAATAGAGTATTCATGCCTGAGATTAAGTTGAAGAAAAACTGGTAGCACAGTTAGATTCCTCTCGAAAAATTAGCAAAGAAGTGTTCTTAAACAAACTTGATTAAACCCCAATTAAGCCTCCCAAAACTGTGATAAAAACTTGATTATGTTGAAGGTTGATGATTATGGTGGAGAGGAAAAACTTTTGGAAGAGTTATTTAGTGAAAAACTTGGGAAAAAATGATTATGAGAAGTCCCCCTACGGATTAATAGTCTTATATACTAATTAGGAATCCTAATCCCACTCTAACACTATAAATAAAATCACCGAACCGCCTAAAATCTGGCATAGTCAATCGATCGATCAAACAGGTACGCGACCAGTGCCATTCCCCTTCGTTTAATACCATATAACTAAAAATCAGTTTTTTTATTAGTCACGGACTAAATCCGTGACAAAAGTTTTTTGTTTTTTTTTTAAATTTTTAGAAGGCTAAATTTAAAACTGTCATAAAAACTTCATTTTAAATCCGATTTCGATTCCTCTTGAAGTTTTATTGTTCTAAAATCATAGCCAACATATTTATTTAATAAAAATAATTAAATTCAAAGATTTATTTTTCTTGAATTTTTCTAATTAATTAATTAAATTAAATAATAAAAACACGTGGTGTTACAGGTTTCGAGTGTTGAACCGGATGTGTTAAATAAAGTGCAAATGAAGTTGTTACAAGATTAAGGTAAATTAATTTGGATCAGTAAAGTTTTCGAAAGTAAAACAGTTAATGCATTGGAACATGTATTTTCAAAGGTATAGACATATGTAGATATATACAAATTTTCCCATGCATATGGTTATAGTGTGCAAGTATTCTTTCTATCATTCATTTTTTACTGCTTATATATTCCCACTGGGTATAGGCTCACATCCTCGCTTTGTTACGACAGGTTGGGAGCGATTTCGTATTTTGAGGGCGTTACACAAGTAAGTATATTTTATTTGTGTTTACATTAGTATCTCTGTTTACTTAGACTTAGAGGTGATCCCCATGGGTCCCTCACATAGTTTATCTTAAAACTGGAATCGCATGCTAACAAGTAAAATGTTAACTAAGATAAAACTGGACTAGCAACATTATATAGGTTGTTCCATTGCACTTCACACCTAACGCTCGGGTCGGATCGGGTTGACTCACGGGTAACCCATAAATCCAGGTCGGGGCGTTACAAATGGTATCGGAGCTCTAGGTTCATGGTTCCTTTTGGGTGTGACGTGGTGAGGTCAATATTGGATCTTTAGACATCGGTGTGGTTTGCTTTGGTCATGCTAGTTTGATGACGGTTTGGTTCGTGTCCTCGATGATAGTGTCAAATGGGTTAGCACAACAAGCAAGTTAGTGCCAAGTGTTACTCGATCAAGTTGATAGTTATAAATCGCTTCCATGCTTCTGATTAGAAATGTAGTAATTTACAGGTGTCCACGCAAGCCATTAGTGGTAACATCTTAGTTATTAGTGTGAGGTGCTTACGTTGAATTTTAATGGCATAGAATCATGTGAGGTGTCGATAGAGTGAAATGACGCCAATTGGGAAAGTGGCACGAGTCGCATATAGTCAACGGTAGAAGTTGATGATTTGGGGTGTCTCAACAAGGCACCAATGATTGGTGAATAAAGGATATATATTTATTTCTTAAGCATGGCGCTTGAGGGTAGTTAACGTCAGTGATGTAATTAGGCAAATTCAATCCTCGGGGTGATATCGCAATTGGGGATAGTTCGGTGAACACATACGGTCGTGTAGGCTGATAGTGGTAATATCGTAAACACTTGTGTACGATGTATCGTGAAATGACTTTGGTGATGAGGGTAGCCTTGTTAGTGGTAATAGTGAGTGATGTTCAATGCAAATCAATTGTAAAGGTTGTATATATCATGAATGGAGACTAAATAGTTGGATAGCATTCATAAGAATTGATTTTGTGGTGAGAACATATTAGTTGTTCTGGTTGACAACTTAGGTTGGGTGTATCTTCATTATAATGCAGTATCGAGGATGAGTATCTCGTGTGGCATCCATGGTGTGGGCCTTGGTATTTGTAGGTAATACCTGATGTCCATATCTTACCAAGATTTATACAGTACTGTTAACGTGTAGATTAGCACACAACATAAGGTCTGCTTAAATAGAAATTCAGTTAACATGATTGAACATTCATTTGAGGATTGGGTGAGACAGAACCGGAGGTTTATAGGCTACATGCGATGTCCTGTATCCTGCCATAAACCATAGTAGCATTAATTATCGCTTTTGTGTGACTTATAGTCACTACCGTGTGAAGAAAGGTAAGATTAGTATCTAAGTGTCGAGACTCATTTTAGCATCCAATCTATTGACTAGATGCGAGGTAATTCGAGTGTGTGAGTGGTTCATAGGCACATTGAGGTGCCCATAGGACAAAATTGTGTGTGACATCATTAAGGATAAGTATCAAATGATGTGATGTCTTGAGATGTTTGAGGATTAAGGTGAACTATGGCTAGAAGTTCGTAGACTAGTGTCTTTGTGAGCACCAAGTAATATCGATGTGGGTATTGTAAAATTTGTAGAGTGCACCTATGATGATAAAAGCATAGACAATGAAACCTTGTCGAGTTTTGGGACTTTTCATGAAATGTGTTTGGTGTTCTTGGAGACCAATTAAGGATGGTAAGAAGAGGCAGTAGTACCCTAGTAATGATTAAGTTGAGGGTCAAATAATGATCCCAGATTATTAGTGGTGTAGTATACGTTCCGGGTATGGCACTCAAATTGGCACAGGGAGGGGGTACAATCCCTAAGGTAGGACGATAGTAGTGTCGTTATAGGAGTGATGCTCGAATGTCGTGGAATGACTAGTGTGGTTATGGTGATACTTATTTTCGAAATGTACTAGGAAATGTGTTCGAGACTTAGAGTGATGACAACATGTGGAAATAGTAATCCTGCCCGTTGGCAATAACAAATCATGGATCATAAGAACCAAGTAATTTTGCTCATTGGCAATAGTAATTCTTCCCATTGGAAATAATAAGTCTACCCATTGAAAATAATATGTCTGTCCATTGGCGATAATAAATCTTCCCATTGGCAATAATAAGTCTGCCCATTGGTAATAATATGTTTTCCCATTGGTAATAATATGTCTGCCCATTGGCAATAATAAGTCTTCCCATTGGCAATAATATTTCTGCCCATTGGCAATAATATGTTTGCCCATTGGCAACAATAAGTCTGCCCATTGGCAATAATATGTCTGCCCATTGGAAATAATAAGTATGCCCATTGGAAATAATATGTCTACCCATTGGCAATAATAAGTCTGCCCATTATCAATAATATGTCTGCCTAATGGCAATAATATGTCTTACCATTGGCAATATTCATATCATCATATCATTCATATATCTGTATATATGAAACAATCATAAGTACACTCACCTTGGTAATTTAACAACCCTTCCCTTTTCCTTTGTTTAGAACTTGTTCAACCAGTTATTCTTCCCTTCCTATCATTCTTACAATATTAGTAACCTCATAAGAATATCAACAATCCAAAAAGTAACTTAAACGTAACTGAATTCATAAGCATTATATGATTCCATTCACATAACTTATCATAGATGAAGTTCCATCTAAATTCATGTCAAGATAGTTAACATATCCAAATCACATACTAAACATACTTTTGTAATACCCCGTATTTTTATGCTATATTAATTTGGGGATTTATTAAATTTAATGTGATGGTTTATTTAATAAAAATCCGGAAATTAATTATGTAATAATTATTAACGTGACGAGAGTTAGTAATTATGGGAAACTTGTTGAATATTACTAATGAGCATAGTAATATATTATATTGGTTATATTGAATGTCATAAGTGAATTAAATGACTATTTCGGAAATTTAAGTCGGGACGTGCCCGTGTCACGTCGGGACTAATTTTGTTAAATAAAAAGTAAATATTTTATAAGTTGTTCGTATGGTCGTTTTGAGTGCGCCAACGCGTCCGGAAGGGTCGAGATAGTCAGAAAAGTATACCCGGGGGTTTAGTTTGGGTCTCGGGGCGTTTTTAGGCCTAATTAGTACCACGGGAGGGCACTTTAGTCATTTTACATAATTGGGTAATTAAACCCACGAATTTCAGCCAACCTATATCAGCCATTAGGTTAGCCTCTTAGGGTTAGAACCTTCACAAATCAAGTGACGGCCATTCGAGAAGAGGGGAAAGAGCTCCAAGGCAAATCAAGGCCAAAAAGCCACCGGATTTCACCGCCACCACCACCACCGCGTAGATCACGAGACAAGGAACGCAGCCATACCAAAATCATCCGGGAATATGCATACCAAAAATCCCAGGCAAGTGTTTAACTTGCGTATTTTCGTTAATGCAATCTTCATATTAGTTTAGGATTGAATTGTGATGAAAATTATGGAAGAAAACCCAATCTTTGATAGGAAAAACCCATGTAGTATTGATGTACATGTTGATTCTGGAAACCCTTGCCATGTAGAGGTAATAAACCACGAAATTTGGTGATCATAATAAAGAAATATTGGAGAAAGATTCATTAGAAATCTGTTTAAGAAAATTTTAGGGTTCTTGATAATTGGACATGATTTTAGGTTGAAAATCCATGTTTAATGATAGTCACACGCATGCTTTACGTTATAAACACCTGGTATAATGTTATAATGATGATAGTAGGATTTTTGGGGCGATTAGAATGGAAAAACATCGTTTTAGATGAAGAAGTTGGATGAAACCCGTAACTGCATTCTGCAGAATTTTGCCCAGACCTGCTTGATCGATCGATCGAGCCTAGAGCTTCGATCGATCGAAGGTTCGATCGATCGAGCCCCAAGCTTCGATCGATCGACCCCTCCTGGCAGACTCCTAATTCCCTCTTTAAATGCGTTAAATTCAAATTGTCGTGATATAATTCTTGGGCACTCTTGATAAATTGATTTGGGAGACATTGAGGACCAGTAGGGTATATGAATAAATGTTGGAACCTTTAGTCTTTAACGGAAATGGTATTTATGGGATATTTACTTTAGGTTAGTGGATTTATGAATTTAAAGGGTGAGGTGCGTAAGAGAGTTACGTTGGAACCTAATAAAAACACTTACAGAAATTCAGATTTGTGAGGATGTAGCCCATGAGTGTTAGGTAATAAGTGAGGAAACCCTTCGAGTTAAGGTTAGGAATGAAACCTTATGCGTAATTCTATAAATGTGAAATTAAGGATAAATGGTATAATTATGGGTGATGAGAAGAACCTATATTAATTTGATGAAGTGGTATATTTATATAATTGTGTGTACATATATTATATGCATGTGAAAAATCATACCCACGCTACTTGCTATCCCTGAGGTTTCCGCGCTGGGACAAGTCTTATCTCGATGGGACCTTTATGGGGGATATTGACTTGTACCCTAGAAGATAGATGTCCTTGGTACAGGCTATCGATGTGATAGTTCAGACGGTCCTAAAATACGCCGGTATGTGCCATCCTCTTAGAGACTTGGAATCTATGCTTCGCCTCAATATTGTTTGTGTATTTATGTTAATACAATTCGAGAGTGATTCCGAATGTATTCCCCTTAATATGAGTGATATGGGACTTTGGATAGTAGAGTATGCACGCACCGTTGTGTTATGTGGGGTGCTGTTATTTTATATATATTATACGAGTAGTTAATATATATATGAGATTCGGAAATTTGAAACTACCTACTGTGATTTGATAAGTAGGACATGGTTTATGATTCAGATAATAAAGACTTGTTTTGAAATAGTATAATATGTTACTGAGAAACTTTTTATATTAATAAAATCTAACACGAGAGTTGTGCTGTTAATCTGGAAACATTCTTCTTAAACAAAATATTGTTCGGTTTTGAAGTCTTATGAGTAAGTTAAGATACGCTAAATTATTGAGAAGATTAGTATGTTAATATTGATAAGAACAAACCAATGGGAAGGTTAGTGCGATAGGTGTGCACATTAGAAGAGAGGTGAGTATTTCTCAAGAGAGCGACGCATTAATATGTTATTGCATTGGCCTGTATCAATTTAAATACTTGCTAAACGTATTTTAAAATCAAACACACTTTCGGGCTCTGACCCGTTTCTTTTTCTCTCTATCTCTCTTGTATATATATGTATATTTTCAGGTGCCCAGCCATAGGGGCGTCTTGCTTAGGATCCCTTGAGAGGAACGTGCTGCAGCTTAGGTGGGAGTTGCAAGTCACTTAAGTAGACGACTTCTTTTATTGACTCCACTTCTAGCACTCTCATTTATTGGGCACGTGTCGCCCTTTCCATTATTTATTTGTTATCGGGACTTTTATATTTCAGTCATTTCCAGTATTGTTCTTTGGGATTTATTCAGTATGGACTTGTGATTTTACTTTTCATATGTTGGCATTCGATTGACGAATGTATTATATTATTTGGTTTATCGTGGTGTGATTCTTAATTGTAGAAATGTTGTTTTATATAAATAAATCTTTTTCTTAAATTAAAATTTGGAAGTTTGTATGAAAAATGTTTTTTGACACTTAGCTTAATTATTTAGGGTGTTAAATTGGAAAATTTATTTTTATCGATAGTGATGCTGAGAATGAACCAACTGTTAACCTTGATTTAATTTAATAAAGGAGTGATCGCCCGGTATTTAATTAGGCGGGGTGTCACAGCTTTCATTTCTTATTGGTAATCAAATTATTATAATATTCGATTTCCAATACAACTGACAAAACATCATTGCAGGTTCCTAGAGCAAGTTATGCCCATTTCTTCAATACATATCAAATCTGCCCTATAGGCTCATCAATCGTTCATTCAACTTTTAGGAATTTTCATAATTTCTATACATCATAACTTTTAGTGATATTCCACCCAATATCAATAAACATATTGAATAATACGAAATTAAAGTTTCATAATTTTTAGAGTTCATTTTCTATGTCAAGCAAAATATCGAACACATGGTATGCGTACTTACACTTTTGGAGCAAATTTTATACCCAAACTTCCAACTATCACCCAAGATTCATTTCTTTGTAGTTTTACATAATATTCTGATATGTTATACATTTTTGAGTCTATTTTCATGTCCAATTAGAATTACTCAATTCCAATAAGTATACAAAAAGATATAGAAGTTTGACTACACAAGGTTCCTAACCGAAGCAACTTTAAGGCTTTACACATTCAATTTTTGCATAAACTTGCATCTATTCATACATATAAACCAAGACATGAAAGTTCTATAAAAAACATATGATTTATACCATTTTAATCAGTAATATAAGAAAAATAACCAGTTTTTTTGGTTAGAATTACCTCAGGGACTTTTATGTAATTTCCTATGAATTTTCCTCCAACTTTTCCTCGCCTTTCTCTTCCTAAACTTCATGGTTCTCTCTCCTTAGGATAAAACTCTCCCATGGATGAAATATGCTGAAGGAGGAGCTTATTTCAATCCTTCAAAATCGGCCAAAACCCACCTCATTCTTTAATCAATCAAAATCCACCATTTATTATACTAATAAGACGAAATATCATTTAACGAATGGACAAATTTGCCCTTGCTTCGTAATTCCAGTATAACTTCTTGATCGGACATCCGTTTAACACACCGTTTGTTGTGTAACAAACCCAACTCATATATCTACAACTATTAAGTTTTTACCTTAAGTCAATTGTTATTTTATAAGGGTCAAAACTAGTCTCCAACCTGAATATTCCTACCGAAACTTTATAATTTTGTATTTGTAACTAATTCTATATTTCATGCTTTTTGAAGGTAGAATTAGACTAAGCATAATAAATTAACATCATATACATTAATAACACATTACTCGTTTCACATAAGCTAATCATGATTTAAACATAATTAATCATAATTATATTCAGATTGTCACAATTCCCCCCCGGTTAGGAAATTTCATCCCCAAAATTGACATACCTTGGTTGTTCAAATAAAAAACAAATACGGATAATGCATCTTCATGCTATACTCGCTCTACCATGTATCTTCTTCCATGGAATGCCTTCTCCACACAACTTTCACAAGTGGGATCACTTTGGATCTTAATATTTGTTCATCCTATCCACGATGGGAAGTGGTTCTTCCACATAACTCAAGTCTTCCTTCAGCTCAATAGGTTGTTCCACCAACACATGTGAAGGATCCTCTACATACTTTCTTAACATAGAAACATGGAAAACATCATGTAATCGGGATAACTCTGGGGGTAATGCTAACTTATAGGCAACCACCCGACTTTTTTAAGAATCTTATAGGGCCCAATTTAGCGTGGACTTAATTTCCCTTCTTTCCAAATCTCATGACTCCTTTTCATTGTGATATCCTAAGAAATAAAAAATCCCCTTTCTGAAATTCCAATTGCTTTATCCGTTTATCCGCAAACTTTCTGTCTGCTTTGAGTTATTCTCATTCCATCTTGATTAATCTTTACCTTTTCAGTGGTGACTTCAATTAACTCTGGACCCTCTATCTTACTTTCACCAACTTCAGCCCAACATATTGGTGTTCGACACCGTCTACTGTATAATGCTTCATATGGAGCCATACCAATAGTAGAGTGGAAACTATTATTATATGCGAATTCTATCAAAGATAAATATTCATCCCAATCACCTTTGAAGTCAAGCACACAAGATCTAAGAATATCTTCCAAAACTGTGTTGTCCTCTTAGATCACCCATCTGTCTGAGGATGAAAAGCCATATTAAAATTTAAGTTAGTACCCATAGCATACTGCAAACTATCCCAAAATCTGGATGTGAAGGTAGGGTCCCTATCTGAAACAATAGACACAGGCGCTCCATGTGATCGGATAATCTCATTAACAGACAATCTAGCATACCTATCAATTATATATGTAGTCTTGACTGCTAGAAAATGAGCTGACTTAGTCAACCTGTCTACCACTACCCAAATCGAATTTGACGCCTTCTGAAATTGAGGAACCCCAATTACGAAATCCATCGTTCCATGATCCCATTTCCATTTCGGTATTGGCAATGGTTAAAGAAGACCAACAGGTTTCTGATGCTCCACTTTCACTTGCTGACATATAAGGCATCTAGCAAAAAAATTAGCTATTTCCTTCTTCATATTATTCCACTAATAATGCTCCTTTAAATCCATGTACATTTTAGTACTACAAGGATGCATAGTATAAATAGAATTATGAGCCATATCTAAAATTTTTACTTTCAATCCATCTATATTAGGAACATATAATCGCTGCTTATACAATAAAGTGCCACCATTAGCAATACAAAAATCATCAGACTTACCTCCTATGACATCTTGTCTTTTCTTCTCAAGAAAAGGATCCCGTGGCCATCCCCCGATCCTCGCGATGGGAGGGATGAAGAAGAGGGGTGTCTTCAACGTCGAGAGGATCTTGGTCCCGCGCATCCCTCTCGGGAGTGCTTCGGTCGGCGTTGGTGATAAGGTGAAAAATGTAGAGAGATGGAGTCGCCAGTCTATTTTACTCAAAACAGACAAAAGAAAAGGGAGCCGTCCAGAAAGACAACATCCAAAGACATACTGATACATACGAAACCAAAAATGATTCGATAAGGGTCCGGAGGCTAAGTTAAGAAATGGGAAGGTGTTAGGTACCCATTCCGCCCTTACGATCTCTCATGGGTTATTGCTATTTTCCTTTATTTCCCCGTGATATGTGTGCATGTGTATATGTAGTGGAGATAGGAATCATCGACTTGTATCATAGAAGAGATAAAGCGAGTTATTCGTAGGAATGTTCCTAAAAGTAATATTAGAAAATTGGATTTACGTGATTATCCTAGCGTTGATCGTTCTAATGGAACGATAACACATATGGAATAATACGCCAATAAGAACAAATATACCTATATGTAAATATATAGATTTTAAAATAATTAAGTTAAAAAAAACTAAAAAAATAGAAAGTGATAGAAAAGTAGGAATAGGAATCGAGTCTCGGGTTTTACCCCGAGACGCCTACGTAGCCTATGGAGGCATCAAAGTCCACGTAGTTCGTATGCAAAACTAGGGGTGGGATTTATCCCATAAATCCAATCGGGAACTTCTCTTATATGTGTGTGTGTGTGTAAAAAAGTGTTTTAGTTCTGAGGAAAGTGTGAGAATTCCTGTTTGGAATTTATGAGCAAACCCTCTTTTTCTTGTTTTTTGGGTTTTATTTATATGAAAATAAAAGATGTGCAATAATACTAGATAAAAATTATATTAGGATATATGAGATGAGAGAATAAAAGTGCTAAGTAATAAACTAAATTAATGCGAATTTAGGGGAATTTAAAGAGAGAGTTGAAAAAGTTAGACCTTCTTGGAGATCTTGAGCTTGATCTTGGATGTTGGAGATCAGCCATTGCACTTGGGTGATGATGGAGGATACTTAATTCACCAAGTTTGATAAAAAGGATGATGAAATGCAAAGGTTGGAAAGGGATTTGGATGTGGAAATCACGCTGACTTCGAGAGGGGTTTTCTGAGCTCACTGAGAGTTATGGTTTCAGATCTTGTTACCCTTTACAATGAGGTTAGGCCATCCTTTTTATAGGCCCAGGGCATTGCCGATCGGTATAGCCCTGGTCCTGCCAATCGGCAGGTGTGTTTAGGCACACTGCCGATAGGCAGGGTTTGGAACCTGCCGTTTGGCAGTCTCTTTCAGGTTCCTTCGAAAAATCGGTCGTAGAGCGCAAACTATTGGTCCGAATCGTTCACGGGGAAAATAGTTGGAAAGGGGTTTCAGTGACCTTCGAAAGTCTTTTGGACTGCTCCCGGGTCGGAGAGTTGACTTTGGGTCAAATGTGGCTCGAAAGTGCTCGTCGGTCCTTTGGACGGGGGATCATCAGATGCAAATGGATCGTTCATCTGCATGGTAAGTCAGAATCATGCACAAGGCAGACCGTTGAAAAGGTTAGGAGATGTAATTCTACATTCCAAAGAGCTTGACTCGGTTTGGAGAGTTGACTTTGGTCAACCGGGGCTTGGAAGCGTTCGGTGACCTTTCAGAGTAAAACAGATCGTTCGTCCGTACCGTAAGTCAGAATCGCGCATGGGGCAGACCATTGGAAAGGGGTTTTAGTGCCCTTCGAAGATTCATTCAGTCTCGGTCAAGATAAAGAGTTGACTTTGGTCAAACGGAGTCTGGGAGCATCCGTTGGCCTCCTGATCAAGTTTTAGGGGAAAATGAGTCGTTCATCCACGTCGTAAGTCAGAATTATGCATGGGGAAGACCGTTGGAAAGGGGTTTTAGTGCCCTTCAAATATTCATTAGGTCTTGGTCGAGCTAAAGAGTTTGACTTTTGGTCAAATGGAGCCTGGGAGTGCCCGATGGCCTTTAAATCAGTACTCGGGGTATGACTTAGGTTTTTAGCTATAAGGGGAGGTTCCAGGGAACCTATAGAGAGGTTAAGCGGTGTTAGAATGGGGTGTCTATAGAGCCCCTCGACGGGTGAGTTTGGAACAAATGATAGCCGTCGAATAAACACCACATGATGCCTTTGAAAGAGGTCGATTCTGAGGACCTAAGGATGAGGGTGACCGATTCAGAGGGTCAAGGCCGATTCTAAGGGATTGAAGATGAGGGTGACCTATTCTGCGAGTTGAAGTCAATTCAGAGGGCTTGAAGATGAGGGTTACCGATTTTGCATGTCGAAGCCAATTCTGAGGGCTTAAGTTGAGATGAACAATTCTACGAGTCGAAGCCAATTCCGAGGGCTTAAGTTGAGATGATTAATTCTGCGGGTCGAAGCCAATTCTGAGGGCTTAAGTTGAGATGACCAATTCTGCGGGTCGAAGCCAATTCTGAGGGCTTAAGTTGAGATGACCAATTCTGCGAGTCAAAGCCAATTCTAAGGGATTAAGTTGAGATGACCAATTCTGTGGGTCAAAGCCAATTCTGAGGGCTTAAATTGAGATAACCAATTCTGCTGGTCGAAGCCAATTCTGAGGGCTTAAATTGAGATGAACAATTCTGCTGGTCAAGGCCAATTATGAGGGCTTAAATTTAGATGGCCAATTCTGCGAGTCGAAGACAATTCTGAGGGCTTAAGTTATGATGACCAATTTTGCGGGTCGAAGCCAATTCAGAGGGCTTAAGCTGAGATGACCAATTCTGCTGGTCGAAGCCAATTCTGAGGGCTTAAATTGAGATAACCAATTCTGCGGGTCAAAGCCAATTCTGAGGGCTTAATTTGAGATGACCAATTCTATGGGTCGAAGCCAATTCTAAGGGCTTAAGTTGAGATGACTAATTCTACGGGTTGAAGCCAATTCCGAGGGCTTGAGTTGGGATGACCAATTCTGCGGGTCGAAACCAATTCTGAGGGATTCAATTGAGATGACCAATTCTGCGGGTCGAAGACAATTATGAGGGCTTAAGTTGAGATGACCAATTCTGCAGTTCGAAGCCAATTCTGAGGGCTTAAGTTGAGATGACCAATTCTGCGGGTCGATGCCAATTCAGAGGGATTAAATTGAGATGACCAATTCTGAGGGCCTAAGTTGAGATGACCAATTATGCGGGTCGAAACCAATTCAGAGGGCTTAAGTTGAGATGACCAATTCTTCGGGTTGAAGCCAATTCTAAGGGCTTAAATTGAGATGTTCTCAGGGAACTCTGTTGGGGAAATTACCTCGTGATTTTAATTTGAGTTGGGGAGCTAATTACTGGGGAAATCCTCGTATCTTTTGGAGATTTTGCCATGTAATAGCCAGTTTGATGCTGTAAATCCCACTAGGGAAGCGATTAGGTGGTCCATGCTTTGCTTGGGGAGACTTGAGACCTTTGGGGTACTTTAGAGGTCCTCCGGGGACGTTACCGGGAGGATATTTACTTGGCTTTTGAGAGTTTCGCTGGGAAAGTAGGGGTTCTGCTTGAGGGAGTGCGGAATTTTCTTGCTAAAAATGTTCTAAATCCCTGCCGGGATTTTTAGGAATTTTCTAAGGATTTTTCAAGATTTTTTGGTATTTTTTTGGGAGTTTCTGTACGAAAATTTGAGGGGGTGCCTGTCGGCATGGCATAGAGGGTGCCATTCGGCAGTGGCACGGACTTTTGGATTGCCTCGAGAAGGTAAAGGGTCAGTGCTGATCGCTAGGTAGGGGTGCAGTGCCGATCGGCATGACCCTTGGAATCCTATAAAAGGGGGTGGGTTCCCCTCATTTTTCACAGCTTCTTGCATTCTCTCTTTCTGCGATTTTCTTCTGAGAATCGTTCTAGTATTTCGCAATCTAAAAATTGGTCGCTTTTGTGAGCACTGTAGTACACCGGGAGTGGTTGGCTATTGACGACTGGGCGAATGTGGAGTGGAGGGCTAGGGCGCCTCTTGCTTTGGGGAGTGAGAACTCTTTTGATGCATTCGAGCCGGTTACGGATGAGAGGACTTTGCTGCGGGAGCCATCGCGTCATCGCTCTTCCAGGGTGGTGAACCCTGGTGGTTATGTAAGTAAAATGACTTTTGGCATTCCTTTTTTTTGTGGTTTTCCTTTTTTCTTGGATTTTTACAAGGTTTTCTTTTGGCAGTCTGATGTTTCTTTGTCGACTATGCGTGCCCGCGGGACGATGGGGCTTAAGGATGTCTGGGAGCATCTTCCACCTCTGGTGAGTTGGGTGGTATCATCAGCAGGCTTTGGGAGGTTTGCGTCTGCGCTGTATGAGACGCCTCGTTCGACGACGGTTTTATGCGCTCTGGGGGAGACGTGGTGGGACACTACTCACACTTTCCATTTTGGTTTTAGGGAGATAACTGTGACTCCCATAGATGTTCAGCAGTTGCTGGGGCTAGATTGTGATAGAGAGCAGATAGAGGTGGATCGCTCTTTACGGGTGAGGCCGGAGGCGGTGCGGGCGACGCTAGGTGACGTGGGGAGGATAGTGTCTGGGGACTCCATCCGTCTATCCCTGCAAAGGGATATTTTGCTGAGTAGGGTGATTGATGTGGAGGATGGGCTGAAGGTGAGGCCGATGGCCCGGTTGTTTATTTTACTGGTGTTGGGGGGATTTCTGGTGTCATTGAGCGACGACGTTGTCCACTTATGGTTCTTACCATACTTGAGGATGTTTTTGAACATCCCTCTCTATGATTGGGGGAGTCTGACTTTGGTGACCCTTTATTTTTCTCTGGATGCATTCAGCCGGTACTGCCGACAGTCTTTCACTAGAGCCACATATCTTCTTGAGGTATTTTCTAATTTGTGCATTTTCCTTTCATGCATTTGCATTACCCTTATGAGTCTCTTTTTGATTGCGGATTTTTATCTTTGGCAGACATGGTTTTATGAGGTGATTGGGAGTAATACCCAGCTAATTTCTCTGAAGGATGAGACCGTTGGGAACTTTTTTCGGTTGTATCAGTGGCGAAAGGCCAATCGACAGTCAAGGAGGTCTCTCTCTCTGGAGGCAGTGTGTCAGGTCTTGAATGGCCTGACTAATGATAGGGTAAGACTTTTTTCTTCTTCAGTCCTGGTCTTTGTGTGCTCTGAATCTATATTTGACTCATATCTACTGGGGATTTTTCAGGTGACTTTTTACCCTGGGGGATGACCGTTCAGGACATGGGGTTGACTGGAGTTAATACGCATATGAGGCACTTGCTAGCGCATGAGTTTGGCCACTCTTGGTATCTCAGGAAGAGGGTGGTCTGACAGATTGCTGAGGAGGAGGTGGTGGTACCGTCTGCGAGGCCCCCTATGTCTACGAGGCGGGAGCGGCTGTTTCCAGAGGATACGAGGATCGTGGCGATGATTGGCGAGTCCTATCTACTGTACACCGATACGTATGTGTCGTATGATTATATGGACTTCGTGACGAGTTGGATGATGGCGCCCATCATATATGATGCACTCCCCTTCCCTCCTGCGAGTTAGAGTCGGTCAGTGGGGTCCTCCCATAATGGTGGAGGTTCGTCGACATCTACGGCAGCGATGACTTCGGAAGTCCCCTTTGTGTGGTTGCATACTCCTTCATACAACATCCGACGAGCTGATGGAGGGATGGTGCCTATGTTGCATCGTCCTCATGCTATGGACCCGGAGGAGTTGGGCTTGACAGAGGAGGTTCTTCATCCTTTGGTATATTTTTCTGCTCTTTTCTCTTGGTTTCTTTTTTATTTCTTTTGATCTTTTCTGCTTGATAATGATTCTTCCTCTTCTTGCAGTAAGTCCTGGTGTCCACTACTTGGCTGAGGGACATTAGGGACTTGAAAACGTCGTGTAATACTGATTTAAATTAAATTTCGCAAGTTTCCAAGTAACCCTTATTTAACTAGCGTCTACTTTTAAACCAAATAAATTCAACCCTTAAACATGCATCTAAATCAACCCATCAAATATAAAGCATGCGACACAAAGTTAAGGAAAAATCCCCGAAGGGCAAAACCTTTTATTTCTAGAACTTTAAAGAATTTACAAGATCATTGACTTACATACAACCTGATAATCGCCCACAAGTGTAACGCACGGTGTCTTCGGTAAACCTTCAAAGCAACGGCTAGAAACAGTGTGACACAGAAATACCCGCAGGTGTCGGTTCCTATGTCGGTGGCTGGAATTTTCCCTTTCCAGGAGGGCAGCAATGAAGAAGAGAACGGCTTCTCCACAAGGGTTGAACAAACCAAAGTTGTGTTCTTGGGTTACACAACTAGATTCACAAAGGTTTGGCAATTGTGTGAATCAAAACATGAGTCTTGGGACTCAAAAATATGAAGACTAGAGTAATTTGGACTCTCAAAAACGTCTTTAAAGTCTTGCAAAACAACTCCCCCGAAGTTGGTATTTATAGGAAAAAATATGAAGAGTCCCACATTCTTAAAACTCTAAAATTCTATCCAGCGTACAAAAAAAACAGCATTCTTTAAGGAATTTTCTCTATCTTCAAAAGGTCATAACTCCTTCACCGTAGCTCGGACTGAGGTTCCGTTTTTTTCAGTATCTTCATTGCGGCGAGCTCTTCAACTTTCCAGTTGACCAGACCTTCGAACTATGGATGTAAAATTACGAAAATGCCCTTGAACACTCCTATAGTGCATTTTTTTCACTGTTTTGACTTCCCTTGCGTACCACTTGCATTAAGTCCCTAAAATCTTGGACCGTGAAGTCGTTGAGGCAGATGTGGGACATATTAATGGAGATGTTTAATGCTTGATTCCCAGAATTCGAATAGAGGCCGTCATGTGAGATCGTGAGGTGACGTGCCAAATGTAGCGGCGTACGACATACACAAATGTAACATGTTGGACATGAGAAAAATGTCCTTACAAATCTCCCCCTATGTCTATGCCGGTACATACATAAAAAATCTGAATTATCAAATATGAAATTGCCTATACAAATATACCCTCCCATGAACCCAAAACTGGAAAAGGTACAAATGAATAGTCTTCATCGTTTGTTCTTCAAATCTTCAGGAATCTCAAATCTTTTCTCATCAGGGTGTGAAATTCAGAGATCATCAATGTAGTACCTACACACATGAGATAAAGAAAAAAAATACCAAGTGACGTATTGAGTTTGAAATGAGATAAACATAGATACCAATATATGATAAGCATAAGTCAAATCTCAAAACTCCCCCAAAATTCAAACTCCCTCATAAAATGATAATTCTTTCTCCCCCTTTTTATGATGTCCCCAAATAGACAAATAAGAAGAATGAATCAAAAAAAGCAAAATCGGGGTGTCACGGTATACAAAAAAGTACACAAACTATTTTTGATTTTTAAAAAAAAAAAAAAAATCTGATACCATTTGAAAAAAATATGTAAAACATGATACAAAAAAAATCACACCATAGATTTAAACTCAAACAACCAAGTCATGGGAACGGAATGTATGGGTGTGAACACATTCGATAGGTAAATCAACTCAATCAATCATATGTGCACGATGCATATGTGTACCCCTAACGAATGAGCATCAAAAGTATCCTTAGGTGTAAAAAATTTGTTGAATTTAGATGACATCGTCTTATGCAAATCAACAAATCAAAGTCAAAGTGATTTCCACACCAATAACGTCCAAAACTATGTAGCGCATTTTCAAATATCAAGGACGTGCAAACCCGTTTTAATTCTCCAACCAAACACCCTCATATATATTTTCTTTTAGAGGTAATCTAAATTCTCAAACTTTGGAGAATTGGTGCAAAAACCTAAATGGCCCATAATTTGGCATGGATTTCTTTTTATTGCCTTTCAATTTTTTTCGGGCTCTTTTAACCTCTTTGGACCCCGGATAATAAAATTCCTCAATTTTTTAGGTCCAATTTAACGGTGGCTTAGTATTCGAAAAGGTAAAATGAACCTTTCGCAGCCCTTCCCCGTTTCTAAAGAAAGCACACAAACTCACAAAACGGTTTTTATATGCACAATTTCCTTATAAAAATTATCGCGCTTGGTTCGTTTTAAAGACAGGATTGGAGTGAAAACACCCAACCAACATGTGATAAGACAAGCACAATAATCAAACAAATCCGTGCATGTGTGCAATAAAGGAAATATGAGTCAAACATGTAGGAAGTAACACTTAATTACATCTTAATGACTCCAAACATTATAAAGCACATGGATTAATTGACCTATTGTCTCAAAACACTATCAAATAGTCACATGAAAAAATGGAATGATGTTTTGACTCGGTCATCCAAAGTGTTCATCCATAAACGGTGCAACAAAAAAAATCTTTTTGTATTTTTCAAAATTTTTCAAAAAAAAATATATGCAAAAAGTACATGTCACAACGCTAGCAAAATATATCAAAAATCATAACTAGCGTATGACAAACATGCAAACACAATCATCTATATGATATGGCAAGAGAAGAATCATGTGCAAGCAAACGGGAATCAACTTGTCTAAAATCTAGTTCCTCCAAAAGTGATTTCCTAACCCAAATGGATGAAACACGTCGACAAGGGGTTTTGGGAACCAACAAAATACTAGACTTCGAATTCCTAGGACCTCTTCCAAGATCAAAACAAAATCGCCTAAGGTGACCATTCCTACCACAATATGAGCATGTGTAGACGGGTGGGATGACACCGAAAGTGTGATCTTTTCTAGCGTCCTTGGAATTAGTTGACCCTCTAAAACAAATAATGGTTTTGGCTATAGCATTAGAAGCATGAGAACACGATGAGCCATTACCATCACTATCAAACCTACTTGAGTCTGTTAAATCATTTTTTAACTTCAAAATTTTTGACTCAAGCAAAGAATTAGAATCTTCCAAATTAAGGGATGCCTTCTTCAAATTATCAATTAAACTTAACAGTTTATCACGCTCCCCCTCAATTAAAACAAACTTATTCCTAAGAGTCTTTTCGCGTGTCCTAAAATCATCGATTAATTTTTTATCCTCGACGGCACAAACGGGAACCCTAGAATTTTTTAAGTCTTCCAATTCCTTCTGAAAAACTAGGACTCTCTCATCACTCTTCTTTTTGGCAATTTTTAAAGAATCAAAATCAGTACACAAATTACCAAAGTGCTCACGACAAATATCACTTTGAGTTTGAAACTCTTGCAAATATTCAATCTTACTTTTAAAGAGAGAATTTTCTTTTTCCAAAACTTTAATTCTTTTGAAAAGTTTCAAATTCAAACTTTTTAATTTTTCAGCACGGTCGTGAAATTTTTCAAAAATAGGCTCCTCATTAAATGGGCGTTCAATTGAAAAATTGCGATTTTTCATAAAACTGATTTTTAAAAAAATCAATATCACACAATTTTTGCGGAAAATAGGAATACGCGATAAATTTGCGCAACCTGCTCTGATACCATTGAAAACGTCGTGTAATACTGATTTAAATTAAATTTCGCAAGTTTCCAAGTAACCCTTATTTAACTAGCGTCTACTTTTAAACCAAATAAATTCAACCCTTAAACATGCATCTAAATCAACCCATCAAATATAAAGCATGCGACACAAAGTTAAGGAAAAATCCCCGAAGGGCAAAACCTTTTATTTCTAGAACTTTAAAGAATTTACAAGATCATTGACTTACATACAACCTGATAATCGCCCACAAGTGTAACGCACGGTGTCTTCGGTAAACCTTCAAAGCAACGGCTAGAAACAGTGTGACACAGAAATACCCGCAGGTGTCGGTTCCTATGTCGGTGGCTGGAATTTTCCCTTTCCAGGAGGGCAGCAATGAAGAAGAGAACGGCTTCTCCACAAGGGTTGAACAAACCAAAGTTGTGTTCTTGGGTTACACAACTAGATTCACAAAGGTTTGGCAATTGTGTGAATCAAAACATGAGTCTTGGGACTCAAAAATATGAAGACTAGAGTAATTTGGACTCTCAAAAACGTCTTCTAAAGTCTTGCAAAACAACTCCCCCGAAGTTGGTATTTATAGGAAAAAATATGAAGAGTCCCACATTCTTAAAACTCTAAAATTCTATCCAGCGTACAAAAAAAACAGCATTCTTTAAGGAATTTTCTCTATCTTCAAAAGGTCATAACTCCTTCACCGTAGCTCGGATTGAGGTTCCGTTTTTTTCAGTATCTTCGTTGCGGCGAGCTCTTCAACTTTCCAGTTGACCAGACCTTCGAACTATGGATGTAAAATTACGAAAATGCCCTTGAACACTCCTATAGTGCCTTTTTTTCACTGTTTTGACTTCCTTTGCGTACCACTTGCATTAAGTCCCTAAAATCTTGGACCGTGAAGTCGTTGAGGAAGATGTGGGACATATTAATGGAGATGTTTAATGCTTGATTCCCGGAATTCGAATAGAGGCCGTCATGTGAGATCGTGAGGTGACGTGCCAAATGTAGCGGCGTACGACATACACAAATGTAACATGTTGGACATGAGAAAAATGTCCTTACAGGACTGGATATCTTCGGCGATTGCCCTTATTCGGGATGCAGTTCCTGTTCCTTCTTACTTGGTGTCGTCTGCCTCATCTGGATAAGAGTCTAGTTTGGGTAGCGGTGGTGTATCGTCTCGCCGTAGGGGAAAGAGAGCGCATCGCAGGGGAGGGAGTTCTCAGAGAGAGAGGTGAAGGTTAGGTGAGAGAGAGAGATAGAGAATGTGGGTTCGGGCTAAGTCCCGTTGTTTTTCTACTTTCTTTATTTCCTGCAAGATTGATGTAACACATAAAAATATCTATGCAATGCAATGAAGTTTTTTATTATCTTCTGTTAGTAATGAATGAATGCATGCATATGCGCTTTTTACTTTGCTGCTGAAACCGTAAAAAGAAATATTTTTAGGTTTTGAAGGAAAGTTTTATTTAAAATGAGAATTTATATAAAGATGGAAAGGGGATTTTTGAAATTCTGTTGAGAATAACGATGTATTTTTATTGAGTTTTCTGAATTTGACAAATGAGAAAAAAGGAAAATTTCCAACAGTAGGGGGTTGCCGATCGGCAAGTACCTTGTCCTGCCTATCGGCAGGTCAGTCCAGTCCCATAAATTCAAAGCTTTGATTGGTAACCTCTTCAGCCTTTGGTACCTTGTGGGGCAGGATTTCCTCCAATTTCTGCAGGGGTTATGTCTTTTATGAGGGTTTTCAAGTATAAAAGAGGGGTAGGGGTGGAGTGTTTTCATCACACCTTCACATCTTAACTTTCTTATTCTGTGAGATGGATCTCCATGGTAGTGTTGAGTTTGCCAACTACCTTGAGACTTTGGAGGCGATGTGCTCCTATAATGTCGATTATGATGCTTTCAACATGCGTCGAGTCTCTTTATGGCATAATCGGCCCATAGAGTGGAATATGCTGATGGAGGCGGTACAAATTTGTTACCCTGAAGACCATGTATTCCGCTTTGTCCCGAAAGAAGTCTGCCCGACTTATGAGGAGTTTTCTGCCATGTTGGGAGTAAATCCTAATGTGGCGACTGCTATGACTGAGTTTTCCCGATCTCCCCGAGAGCTGTTGGTTGGACTTCCCCGTGTCTCGCCCTTGGCGGGTAGATCCTTAGTTATTAGAGGAATGATTTCTCTTTTGGCGATGTTACGGTCTATGCATTTATAGGAAGTTGGTGATGCTGGATATACCGGAGCCGTCGTTTTGGGCTTAGTTTCAAAATTGCTGCTGGTGACCGGGGAGCTGCTGGTGGACCCATAACTTGCAGCTATTACTTCATGGACGTCCTACCATCGCAATCTTGTAGCGGTGATACTGGCGAAGACTCTGAATGGCCTGGATACCTAGCGAGAAGGTCGTTATGACTTTTTAAGGGGTAGCCCTATGATGCTGTTCATGTGGTTGTCTGAAAGATTCCGCCTGGTGACTCCTCCAGAATACCCTTTATCGACTGTACCCAACTTCTTTTTGCGCCATTTCATCAGTGTTGGTCTGGACATTGAGAATTGGGAGAACGAGTTTGTGAAGCATGGGGCTCTAAATCTATACTAGTCAGTGCCTTGGTGGGGACAGCTGCTGCCTATTCTGGAACTGGGAGAATACCCGTACGTTCGTCTGGTTGGTCTCAAACATACCTCTTTTTATTTCCCTTGGCGGCTTCTGCGTCAATTTGGATGGGGGCAGATTTTGCCACCTCGAACAGTGGATTTCTTTCCGATAGAAGATTTGAAAGAGTGTCTACACATGCGGCTTGACTCTTTGTGGGAGAGTCGACGTCCGTCGACCCGTCCTTCTCAGTCTGTTGGGAGAGTTTGGAACATCCTCGAGGATTATACGACGTGGTTATGGAGAAGAGTAGTTAGCAAGATATTGGTAGTGGAAACTGGACAAAGCTGGCTTATCTTATCTGATACCATGGAAGGAGGTGTTGCAATTTTTCCAAGGCTGGTTCGAGCTTATCCGTCCATGGGGCGTCTGTGGCACTCTATTCAGGCAGGGGAAGCTTGGGGACCCCAGGATATAGATGATGATAATGATGGAGCGGGCTCCTCTGGTAGCTGTGGGTAGGGCTCTTTAAGAGTTTGTTTTATACTGGGGAATAAATTTGGGAATTTTATTTGGCTTTTTAGGAAGGTAGGGGGGAGTCATCCGTTCCTGTAATTGCACTGTAATATCTTATTATTGAAATAAACAAGTTTTTGATCATCCAGTTGAGCCTTTTGATGAATTTTGTATTTTTGAATTATCTATACCGATCGCTAAGGCATGCATAATCCTTTTGTTCAAGTATATGTTAGAATGACATGTCGTTCTCGGAGATGAGAAAAGAATAGTTTTTTATGAAAAAGAAAGGAACGTGCTCATATAAGAAGTATGAGCTGCCTATGTACCTATGGGGGTTTTTGAAAATTTTAAATTTTTCTAAAAAATGGTTCTTGTAGAGGATCAGGCCCACATAGTTCTGGGTAAAGGGAAGAGTCGTAGCGTGCTGAGATTTCGAACTAGGGGTAAAATTTCTTGAGACGGTCCAGGTTGACTGGACGAGCCATCTCTTCTCCATCTAAGTTGGTGAGCATGGCGTCACCACCGGATAAGATTTTCTTCACAATGTATGGGCCGCTCCAATTGGGCTTGAATTTCCCTCTGGGGTCCCAGATGGGTTCTACTATTTATTTGAGGGATAAATCCCCTTCTCGGACACCACGGTCCTTGACTCTCTTATTAAATGAACTCGCTATTCAGTGATGTTACCCTTGTATGTGATATAGAGCTTTTAATATCCTTTTATCTAGGAGGGTCATCTCGTTAACACGTGTTTGGTACCGGTCTTCTTCGCTGACTTTGCTTTCAAGCATGACGTGCAATGAGGGTATTTCTAGCTCCACAGGTAGGACTGCTTCCATGACGTAGGCTAGAGAGTAAGGGGTAGCCCCATTAGAGGTTTAGATTGAGGTCAAGAATCCCTAGAGGGCATAAGGGATTCGATCGTCCCAATCTCGACAGCTTTCGATCATCTTACTGATGATGGATTTGAGGTTCTTATTGGTTGCTTCAACTACACCATTGGTCTGAGATTGGTAGGGAGAGGATTTATGTCTCTAGATACCATACTCGTTGACCAATTCTGTGACTTCTGCCTCGAAATGCAACCCGTTATCTAACACTAGCTCGTAGGAAACCCCGTATCGACAAATGATGTTTTTCTTGATGAATTTGGCCACTTTCTTGGCGTTCAGGACTGCGTATGACTCAGCTTCGACCCATTTGCTGAAGTAATTAATGACAACTATGATGAACTCATGCCCGTTGGAATCCTTGGGTGTAACCTTTCCTATGATGTCGATGCCCCAAGTGGAGAACAACCAGGGAGAAGTCATGTTGTACAATTCTTACGGAGGAATGTGTTGAAGGTTGGAGAACTGTTGGCATTTGAGGCATCTACGGACATAAACGGTGCAATCCTGGATTATGGTGGTCCAGTAGTAGACTTATCGTATGATCTTTTTGTCAAGCATGTGACCGTTCATGTGGGGCCCACATTCCTCGTTATGGATTCTCTACATTACCTCTTCAACGTCTGCCCCCGCGATGCAGTGTAGATGGGTTCCATCAAAGTTTCTCTTGAACAGTGCTTTATGACAGATGATGTACTGGGCGGCCAGTCTTTGGAGGGTTTCTCGGTCTTTCTTGTTGGAACCCTCTGGATACCTACCATGTTTGAGGAGGTGCCAGATATTATATTACCAACAATTGTCTAGCTCGGGATCTTCTTTGGTGATGAGCTCAATGTGGTAGCAATGGGTTGGTTTATATTGCTTTTGAACTAGGAAGGGGGCCATTGTTATTCCTTCAGGCATGTCGACCATAGAGGCTAGGGTAGTAAGGGCGTCGGCTAGGTTATTCTTTGCTCGAGGTAGGTAGTGGAAAGTGATATCTTGGAATTGGGAGGCTAGTTCTTCTGAGTGGGCATGGAAGGGTTGGAGTTTCTCGTTCTTGACTTTTCATTTTCTGATCACTTGACCGATGATGAGGGTGGAATCCCCGTAGACATCTAGGTATTGAATTCCTTTTTTGAGATCAACTTTGAGGCCTACCGTACACGCTTCGTATTCAGTCATGTTGTTGGTGCAGGGGAAATCTAACTTGATGGCGATGGGAGTGTGGGAGTCATCTGGGGTGATCAGAAGTATACTAAAGCCATATCCCTTTTTATTGGCAGAGCCATCAAAGAACATTTGCCATCGTAGGTTGTCTTGAGCGGCGCAAAGGATTTTTCATCTAGGAATTCGAAGATCCAGACTTCAGCTTCTTCCAGTGGTAATCAACTAGGTAGTCAGAGATGGATCTTCCTTTTATGGCTTTCTGTGTGACATACACGATATCAAACTCGGCTAGGAGCATCAACCATCGGGCCATTTGGCTAGATAAGGCGAGTTTCTCAAGCAGGTACTTGATGGGGTCCATTCGGGATACAAGTTTAATAGGGAAGGCGAGCATGTAGTATCGTAACTTTTAGGTGACCCAAACAAGAGCGATGCATGCTTTTTCCAAATAAGTGTAGTTGACTTCGTATCCGGCCAATTTATGACTGGCGTAATAGATGGATCTTTCTTTGCTGGAGTCTTCAAGGTATTGGGCTAGCAAAGCCCTAACTACAGTGTCGGTTATGGTTAAGTATAGAAGTAAGGGGAGACTAGGTTGTGGTGGCATGAGTACCGGAGGTTGGGTTAGATATTGTTTGATTCGGTAAAAAGCTTCTTGATAGGCCTCATTCCAAACCTTGGTTGAATCCTTTTGGAGGAGTTTTAAGATAGGTTCGCAGATGGAGTTTAGCTGGCTGATGAACCGGCTGATGTATTGCAATTTCCCCAAGAAACCTCGAACTTCTTTCTTCGTTCGGGGAGGTGGCATCTTAAGTATGGCTTTTTGCTTGGACGGATCTGTTTCTATCCCCTTTTCACTGACCATGAATCCTAAGAGTTTTCCCTTTGTAACGTCGAAGACACATTTCTATGGATTGAGTCTCATCTAATATCGTCGCAGTCGTTCGAAGAACTTTTGGAGAGTGGGAACATGACCTTCTCTAGTTTTGGATTTAATAATCATATTATCCACACAGACCTCAACTTCCTTGTGAATTAGGTCTTGCAGGATGGTGGTGGCATCCCTCTGGTAGGTAGCCCCAGTATTCTTGAGACCAAATGGCATTACAGTATAGCAAAAGGTTCCCCATGGGGTGATGAATGCGGTCTTTTCTTGATGATCTGGGTGCATTTTGATTTGGTTATACCATACAAACCCGTCGACGAATGACTTGAGAGCATAACTGGCCATGTTGTCCATGATCATGTCGATATTGAGTAATGGGTAATCATCTTTTGGAGAGGCCTTTTTCAAGTCCCAGTAGTCTACACACATCCGAACGTTCTCTCCTGATTTCGGCACAGGCACTATATTGGTTAGACATGTGGGATATTCGATCACACGAATGAAACCCACATTCAGCTGTTTGACCACCTCTTCTTTGACTTTGAGCGACCATTCAGTGCGGAGCTTTCACAGCTTTTGTTTAATCGGCTTGTAATTTGTAAGAGTGGGGATATCATGTTGAGCTATTTCAGGATCAATGCCAGGCATATCGTCATAGGACCACGCGAAGACATCCAAGAATGCCTTTAGTAAATCTTTGAGTTGTGCGTGCTCATGCTCGTCAAGGGTAGCCCCTATCCTAATCTCGCGCAGTTGGCTACTAGAACCAAGGTTAGCAATGACAGTCTTTTCTTCATTAACTTGAACGCGGTTACGTTGTTTGTTATTAACCTTATTTAGATCAATTAAGAATTGTTCATTCGTAAAATCATCATCATCAAAAGTTTGATTAGAATCTAAATAGTTAATGTAAGGCACAACAAGATACCCAAAATCTTCGTTTATTTCATTGATAGGAAAAACAGCGTTGAGAACCTCATCAAAGGAGGTCTCGATTACATTTGAGTAAGGATAGACAACATTGGGGTTAGGTGGGATTTGAACAGGTAGAACCGGCGCATCATGCCAGTTGAGAAGAGGTGTATCAGCAGCTTTAATCAGGTGGGATGGATCCAGTGATGTAGTGCTTGAATGAACCATGCAGAGTGTCAGCCCCAGTGTTTGTAAGTTGAAAGAATTTTCGGAGTCACTTCCCTCGGAATCTTTGGTATCTCTGATGAGTAGTTGTACATGGTGTTGGGAACTTTCGGCCCATGGGTAGCTGTCTTGGAAAAATATCTCCATTCCAGGCTTCATCTTCTTATCTGTATGGTCATACCATGGTTCCAGAAAGCCACAAAAGAGGACGTGCTCGCCTTCTTTAATGAATCATCCATTCAAGGAGTCACCTGGGATAGTCTGGATGCAATCTAGTCTTCTCTTTAGTCGAGACTGGCGGATCATTATGAGCTCTTGTCTTGACGGTTGATACCCCAAACCACAAGGAGGGAAATCTTTTTTCAGTTCAATGGGCTCAATTATCCCTTACTATCTTTATCCTAGCCCCAGTCCGGGCATGAAATGCATGTTTCTGAACATCTGAATCACATTAACATTGCCATGAGGGTAGTATTCTGGACAAACCATTTCTTTGAAATCATCCCCTGCCAGGAGTAGAAGTGGTTCAACTCAGAATCCTGATAGGAGCATATCATTTGACCCATGCTGTATCTCATGGTTGGATTGCTGGTGCTTGCACCCTTGGTATTGTCGTCGTTGCCCAAAATGGTGATGACTCGTCTGTCGGCGAAGAATTTTAACTTCTGATGGAGTGAGGATGACTCACCCTTGATACTGTAGAGCCAAGGTCGTCCGAGTAACAGGTTGAAATAAGCTGGGATGTCAATAACTTGGAATTCAACAACAGGGTTTATATGGCCAACCCCTATTACAAGTTTTATGGATCCCATCACTTCTCGATGAGTAATATCGTAGGCACGTACAACAGCGGAGGTTGGAGCGAGGTCACTTTCCTTCAGTCCCAAGCATTTGAAGGTTCTTAATAGGCAGACATTCAAGGAGGATCTGTTATCAATAAGAGAGAGTGGTACGATCTTCCCCATAACTTCGACGGAGATGTTGAGTGCATGATTATGGTTTGTCCCAATTTTGGGGATTTATTCTTCAGAAAAGGATACTATTCGAGTAGAGGTCAAGGATCCGACTAAATTTATCGCTTCTTCTGGTGTGATAGAAGGAGGAACTGTGGGTCCAGTGAGCAATTTGATCAAAGCATTTATGTGCAGTTGGGAAGACATGAAAAGCCCCTATAGAGTGATGTTAGCTTAAGGTTTCTTCAGTTGATCGAGGATATTTCTTTCCACGAGGCTTATTTCTGGCTTAGGAAGGTTTTCAACTCCCTTCCCTTTGTCATTGGCTGGTAGTGAGCTTGGGATCTGGTAATGCCTCCATGATCTGGTTATGTGATTTACTGAAGAAGGGAAGAACATGAACCTTATTTATTCGTCGATTTCGGGTTGTTCTGCCACCTTATTTATTTCTCTAAGGAGTTCTTCAAATGATATCATCCCACACATGTCGTCGGCCGGGCCATTTTTCCCTATAGCTTACTCTCCATTTGGATCTTCAAATTCTCCCCCCATCTGGTGGCAACAATTCTGTCTTTCCATGTAAAGTCAATGCATTCCACAAATTTGATGGCTTCTTCATTCAGGTCATCCCATTCTACAGGGAGATGTAAGGGTGAAGGTATCAAGTGCCCTTGTAACTTCAGAGTATCAAGTAACTCGGTCATACTATAAATATCGTTAGTTTGCCTGAATAATTATGCCATGATCTGGACAATGTCATCTAGGATAACTTCATCGGTTGGTACCACTCAACTGTCTGACTCTCGGGCCCATTTTTTTGCCTCCAAGAATAGCGTACTGAACTTCTGGAAATCAATGATCATCTGTGAGGGCAATTTCATCCCGAACTCTAGGACTTGGTTTAACACTTCTGATAATTCCATACTTCCATTTTCAGAATGGGTACGGACATAGATGCATGATCTGGTAAGGAGTGATAGTGCCTGATCAGCGAGGCTAACAGGGTGTAAGAGGAAAAATGGGCAAGCTTGGAGAGGTTTGGGAGAGTGTATGGGTGTGATTTGAGTTGAGGGATCTAATTCTGGGTCCATTTCTAGGAAGATACCATTGGTATGATTTGGGAGTGGGTTGTGAGTAGTGTTTGGCTTAGGATTGGCTGGTGGGGCAATGGTACCCCGGTCAATTAGACTTTGAATTATGTTTCGGAGGTGAAATCATTGGTCGGTGGTATGGCCAGCAGTTTGGTGAAAGGCGCAATGGGCATCTGCCTTGATGTTTCTTGGAAGTGGATTTGGCAATGGACGGGGGTCCAAGGGTTTGATAAGGTTTCGGCTTAATAGGGCTTGATAAACTTTGGAGAGGTTAGCATGGATCTTGGTGTATTCCTTTCGGACTGGGACAAGGCAGCTTTCTAGTGCCCACGAAGTGGTTGGTTGAGAGATGTTGTTGATGGTTGAGACTGCAGCACTGGCAGGTTTGTTATATTTTCTGGGGGTGAACTGTGTGGACACTTTCTTTAGTTCAACCTCTATTTTAGCAAGACTTTACTCGATTTCTACTCCTATTTCTCTGAGAGCTCGGAAGTGGGGATAATATTGTCCTCCCATGGTTGCTCGGACATGGGGTAAGAAGTTCTTCTTCACTATGTTAACTTGTTCTTCCTCGGATGGCCGACTGGTCATAGTGGCTGCTTTTTCCCTCCATCGGGTTATGAAGTTACTGACTGATTCCCTAGAGTTCTGTTTGAGCAGCTCTCAATCACGGCGGGTGACCTGAAGCACTTCGTTGTATTCGTACTGCGACATGAATTCTCGGGCTACATCCTCCCAGCTACGGATTTTGGACTCTTTGAGAGACAAAAACTATCGGAGGGTGCTATCCTTCAAAGTTTGATAAAATAATTGGGCCATCACTTCTTCAAAATCCCCTAAGAGGGTCATGGAACGGTGATAACTGCGAAGATGAACAATCAGGGGTCCACTTCCTCCAAATTTCTCGATATTTAGCATCTTGAACTTCTCGGGTAACCTTGCCTTAGGATAAGGAGACATATGGGTGTAGTCCATTTAATTTCCAGAGATTCTGACTTGGTCGAACTTCTTAGTTAGCATCTTGAGATCTTCTTTGACCTTGTTCAACTCCTCCTCTTTTGGATCAAAGATCAGAGGCAAGTTAGCCCCAGGCTGGGAAAGGTTTGGCATAGGAAGCTGGGCAGGCGGCGACCCATTAATAGGAGGGGCACGCGAAGCATGCTGATACTCTTTGGGAACCTAGATAGTCTCGGGTGGACCCATAGCATGAGGGAATAGGGCCTCGAGCTCTTGAGGAACAGGAACCTAGTTTCGTTGCATCTCTCGGACCTCAGTCTGAATGTTGTCAATCTTGGACACGAGCTGAGATAAAACTATCGTTAGATCTGGCTGCGTAACTGGTACTTGATCTTTGTTCTCCATGGAAAGTGGATGGATTCCAGACTCGGAAGAAGTAGCAGGGGAACAAACGGAACTTCGGGGTGATTTGACTGAAGACCGAAGCCAATAAGGAGCCAAGCTAAGGGCGTGCGATCGACCTGAGAAGGCGTAAAATGGGATTTATATTTGAAAAGAACGAAGGAAAATATTTTTAACATTTTTTTCTTTTTGAGATTGAAAGACAAAATATTTTTAGATTTTTGATAAAGAAAAGAGAAATATTTTTGGATTTTTGATAAAGAAGGGAGAAGTATTTTTGGATTTGTTTATAAAGAAAGGAGAAATGTTTTTGGATTTTTGATAAAGAAAGGAGAAATGTTTTTGGATTTTTGATAAAGAAAGGATAAATGTTTTTGGATTTTTGATAAAGGAAGGAGAAATATTTTGGGAGACGGGTCTCAGCATGATTATTATTATTATTATGTTCTCACTTATATTAAATTCTCCTAAATGCAAAATGAAATGCCGGACGGGACCCGACCCTATAAAAGTTGGGTTTGTAACATATGCAAAGCTATGGTTGGACTTGTAACCAGGCTCACGGGCAGGGTCCTGTTTTAAAAATGCGCAAAAATTTAGGTTGCATGCCGACCCAGAATTTCGACAGAGTTTCTGGTCGAAATCGGAAATCTAACATGTGTGTCCTAGGCTTGACACCTATATGCAGGTATGCAGTTGGTTTGGTGAATCGGAAAGGGTTCCCCCCTTTGGCGTGGCTTCCACGATATACTTCTTGCTTTTGAGGGCAATCGGTGTGTGTGGACAAGCCATTTGATATACCTGAGTGTACATGAATTGCCTCACTATATACCTCGTGGGAACGGTACGCGTGAGAGTGGATTCGATATACTCGGCGTATGTGAACGAGTTCACTGTGATATACCTCTCGTCATGACTTAGGTCAAGCGGTACGATGCGGGGGAACCGTTCGATATACATCGAAGGTACTTGGCCAATGGAAGGTGAGAGTCATATCTCTTAGGCTAACTGCGCCCTGCCGGACCAGCACCCATCACGAAGTGACGCTCCAGTTACTGGACAAAATTTAGTTAATCACAATGCTCTTCGGTGATATCGTGTGAATCATGCATGATTCTCTTATTAGTATATTATGATAAGAGTATCTTTCTTGATCATGCTAAACATGGAGAAAAGTACAAGTACCAATGGTATACCAAGTATGGATGGGTTATGCGTGCAACATGTGGACATATGTGATCCTAGGTGCACGTGATGTGAAGTGTACATGGAGAATCTTCTACAAGTGTGTGAATAGAAGCATAAGCATGAGGTATATATGAATAGTAAAAGGGGGCATGAAAAATAGGGAAAGTATAAGCAAATATAACACCCATGTAAATAGAGTCTAGCCCTCAAAATAAGTGTCCCCAACGGAGTGGCCACTATGGCCATCCCCCGATCCTCATGAGGGACCATTGGAAAGGGGTTTCAGTTCCCTTCGAAGATTCATTTAGTCTCAATCGAGTTAAAGAGTTGACTTTGGTCAAACGGATCCTGGGAGCATCCAATGGCCTCCTGATCAAGTTTTGGGGGAAAACAGGTCGTTCGTTCATGCCGTAAGTCAGAATTGCACACGGGGTAGACCGTTGGAAAGGGGTTTCAGTCCCCTTCGAAGATTCATTCAGTCTCGGTCGAGCTGAAGAGTTTGAGTTTTGGTCAAACAGAGCCTGGGAGTGCTCGATGGCCTTTAGGTTAGTACCCGGGGTATGACTTAGGTTTGTAGCGATGAGGGGAGGTGCTCTGGAACCTACGAAGAGGTTGGGGGTGTTCAAATGGGGTGTCTACAGATCCTGACTTTGTAAATCACAAATATGTGTAGTTAACAAAAGCCTCATGCTTACATGAGTAAAGAATCTATCCCCATCTTCTAGCTGTAATTCCACTCCCATCAATCTCAAGTTCATAATGTGAGCAACTCTAGCACATCGAATATAAGATAACATGCCTGAATCCTTTCTTCTCAGAGCATCTGCAACTACATTTTCCTTCCTTCGATGGTAGTGAATTATACAATCATAATCTTTAGTTAACTCCATCCACCGCCTCTACCTCAAATTCAACTCCTTCTGAGTAAATAAATACTTAAGACTCTGATAGTCAGTAAAAATTTAACATACTTCACCATATAAATAATGACGCCATAATTTCGAAGCAAACACAATAGCAACAAGCTCTAAATCGTGTGTAGGATAATTGCGTTCATGTGTATGCAAATTGCCTAGAAGCATAAGCAATAACCTTACCATGTTGTATAAAAACACAACCCAACCCCTGATGTGAAGCATCGATATAAATAACAAAACCACCTCCACCATGTGGCATAGTAAGAACATGTGAAGTTACCAAGCTATTTTTTAATTGTTCAAAACTATTTTAAGAATCAAAATTCCATTCAAACTTAACATCTTTTCGGGTTAATTTAGTCATCGATAAGGCAATCGAAGAAAATTCCTTAATAAACCTCCTATAATATCCAGCCAAACCCAGAAAACTCCTCACCTCAGTTACATTATTGGGTCTCTCCCACTTGACAACAACTTTTACTTTCTTGGGATCAACACATATACCATCTCCAAAAATAACATGGCCTAAAAATATAACCTATGATGGCCAAAATTCACATTTGCTAAACTTAGCGTACAACTTCTTACCTTTCAACACATTCAAAACAGTTTTGAGATGCTTTTCATGTTTAACCATATCACGTGAGTAAATCAAACTATCGCCGATAAAAACTATTACAAATGAATTAATAAAAAGATGTAGTACTTAATTCATAAGATCCATAAATACCGCTGGAGCAGTAGTCACTCCAGAAGGCATCACCAGAAATTCAAAATGACCATACCGAGTACGAAAAGAAGTTTTAGAAATATCACTTTCCTTGACCCTCAACTGATGTTAACTCGATCGCAAGTCTATTTTTAAAACACTTTAGCACCCTGTAACTGATCAAACAAATCATCTATACGAGATAAAGGGTATTTATTCTTAATTGTAGCTTTATTCAGTTGCCTATAATCAATACACAAACGCATGGTACCATCTTTCTTTTTCACAAATAAAACTGGTGCACCCCATGATGATACACTAGGCTGTATGAACCCCCTATTAAGTAAATCATGCAACTGAATCTTGAGTTCTTTCAACTCAGCAGGTTCCATTCTATGCGGTGCCATAGAAATAAGGGTTGTCTCCGGTGATAATTCAATACTAAATTTAACTTCTCTCTCTTGAGGAAACCCAGGTAACTCACTAGGAAACACTTATGGAAGATCCCGTACAATAGGAACGTCAACTAATTGTAAAGCCCCCTTCCTAGTGACAAGAACATATGCAATAAAACCCTCACAACCCTTAGTCAACAATTTTCTCATTTGAATAGCAGAAATGATGCAATTGGGAACAATTTTCCTTTCCCCCACAAATTTAAATTCAGACTCACCAGGCATATTAAAAATAACTTCCATATGGAAATAATCCATAGATGCATGATATTTATATAACCAATCCATTCCCAGAATTATGTCAAAATCAGATATATCCAATGGAAGTAGGTCTATAACTGTATCTCTAAACCCCACAGTCAACACACAATCATGAAAAACATATTCAGCTACAACTATATCCCCCATAGGCATATGAATACCCAAACCCACATCTAAATGAGTACGTGGTCTATTCAGATACATAACAAATGCATAGGACACAAAAGAATGTGTGGAATCAGGATCAATCAAAACATAAGCATTTCTATCAGTAACAGAAAGTGTACCTGTCACCACATCCGAAGTAACATAAGCCTCCTTCATCGTAAAGACTCGTCCATCTAGACTGGAACTACTAGCTTGTCCCATGCCCAAGGTTCCATCTATAATTATCAGTAATATAACAAAGCTCTAACAACCAACATAAACAGTTTATAATACTAAACTATTGGTTAGTACATGAACAATTCAAAAATATCAATTAAAACCAATAACTGTCATCTAATCATCACACACGTCCAAAATTAATAACCTAGACGCTATAATACCACTAATTGTCACACCCCAACCCAATTCCATTATAATCATTTATTTATTAAGAATAATTAAATTACAATCTTCAGTCCATTTGAACTGTAATTCATTTATTAACATTTTCATGTGTGATGTACATAATAAACATAATACTATTATTTTTACCATAACATAATCAACATCAGAGTCATGATTAGGCAGACATACAATACTATGCGTATCTATGATTAAATATTACAATCATCAACTCTACCCATGCTAACTCAATATATACAATGTGAGTGTAGTAAAATCTTCAGTGTGACAATGACAAAATCTCAATACCTAAACCCCAGCTCTTTCTAACAGTGCAGCTCTCAAAATTTCTGATCATATGGTATCCTAGTAGGCAACATACAAACATGAAAATGTTAAATTATAAACTGTAAGCATTAAGCTTAGTGAGGTACTCTTTCCCTGTAACGACATATCAGTTATATATATAAAATATGTGGATATAAAATCCAAGCAATCCTGCCCGTTGGCAATAACAAATCCTGGATCATAAGACGTAAGTAATTCTGTCCATTGGCAATAGTAATTCTTCCCATTGGCAATTACATGTCTTCCCATTTGCGATAATAAGTCTGCCCATTGGCAATAATAAGTCTTCCCATTAGCAATAATATGTCTGCCCATTGGCAATAATAAGTCTGCCCATTAGCAATAATAAGTCTGCCCATTGGCAATAATATGTCTGCCCATTGGAAATAATATGTCTGTCCAGTGGCAATAATAAGTCTGCCTGATATGCCCTAAATGTACCCCCTCGGCTCAGAGACATCAAACTAGGACATGGAGATGGCCGATGTTGGAAGGGCCTTAGATCAACAACCAGCGGTCTCGTCCCAAGTAAGGTCGGACATGGCCGACGTTACTAGCTACCTCGGCAAGTGAGGTCTCCGTAATCCGCAGGGGCGGTTATCCATCTGGTCATCCAAGGCTTGCAACCTCGTCTTGTAAGAGGACGAGGTTGCCACCCCATCATCATAACCAATCTCGGCTGAGGATCATCCGACGTTCCTACTACGCCACTATTACCTCGGCTGAGGCCGACGTCACAACTCAACATGCCTTACCTCGGCTCTCCCACTGAGCCAAGGTCACCACCTCGTCCTCTACCAGGCCGAGGTTAGGAACATTCACAGATGACCGAGCCCTTATCAGCATATGTACTGTTGGGAACACGTGTACACAATCAGTTATAATCGAATCATTCCCCTCACGTGGGGGAATATTGAGGTCATCATTATCTACATGAGATCAGCTAGGTGTCCTTCTCATACTGGTTCGATCCCTATGCACATGTTTATTACATGCTTGGGGGGTACATTACACCCCCCAGGAACTATATATAGAGGTCATCCTCTACCTTGTAAGGGATCCGAAATTAGCAACCCTAGCTGAAACTCTGTCCAAATATACAGTAGAGAGAGAAATCTTGAGAGATTGTTTCCATGGACATTAGTGCCCTCATACAGTGATATTAATCACACACTTGCATAGTGGATGTAGGACTGATTGGCCGAACCACTTATATTCCGGTGTTAATCCTCTTATCCTCACCACAATCTCTTATATATACATAGTATACTCATATACTGCCATTGTTATCACTATTTTAAGCATACAAACACCTTGACTGGTGGTGCTATTTCCAGCATCATCATTTTGGCGCCGTCTGTGGGAACGAGAAGCTGTCTCTTCCGCATTATTCGCTTAACCTCGCCGACTCTGGTGGTGAACCTGGCCTCACCCCTTGCGTGGAGCTGTTTCACCATTGAAAGAGGTCCTATAAGGTATTAAGCTAATTTACTACACCAGCTCTTTTGTGCTAACACATGGCACCGAAATTACCACCACCTCTTTCGCCGCCTGATGCGGGAGGACCTAGCTGCAGCCAGGCACCACCCCAATCCGAAATGGCGGAGGTGGCCGCAGCCTTAAGGTCTTTGGCTGCAACGCAATAAGCAATGCAGGAGCAAGTTGAAAATCTCAGCCAAAATATGATGAGGCCACCTAGAGTCTCACCGGAAATGATCACTTTGGCGACTGTTCAGCCTCATCCTGATACCAGGGGACCACCTCAGGTGCCGCGGAAAGACCACCCTACACCCCAGCGGAGGAGGGACGTTGCTGACCCTAGGCGCTTGCGCCTGGGGAGGCAAGGAAACCCTTGCCCTGAGGATAGGTATGATGATCTAGAGGCGGAAGATGTCCCAGAAGATTGTTGGGAGCCATATGAGGTTTCAAACAATACAGTTCGTCCTATCCAACGGAGCCAAGGTTGTGGGGGAAAAAGAGGTGGAGAAGCCCAATAATGAGGATCAACTTTTGATCGGCTGAGCAGAGGGTCAGCCTTTGAAAGGCTCGGCCCAGTAAATGACCTAAGATAAAGGTTGTCAAGGTCGAGAAGTGCAGCCGGCTCATAAAAGGAAGAGAGACAACGTCGGCCTCAATCGGGACGAGGAAGAGACCAAGAAGAGGTCAGCAGCAGACGCTGTGCTGTGGCTGGGGAACCCTCAGTCCATCCTTTGGAGTGGCTGGGGATAACCTCGGCCAAGCCGATATTGTAAGACCATGGAATGACTCCATCCAGTGCCTCGAGGACAAGATAGGAGACCTCATCAAAAGTAGGGATCCACTGCAAAGAGGTTTCTCAGAAGGCTCTCCGTTCGTGGCTAAGATAGTGAGCTTCCCTACCCCAGCCAAGTTCAAGCCACCCATAGTGACTCCCAAATATGACGGTAGCACCAATCCTATACATCATATTAAGATGTACCAGTCAGCGGTGGACATTTACTCAATACCAGATGAGATGAAATGCCGGGCCTTCTCCGGGACTTTAACGGGAGCTGCGCACATATGGTTTACTTTTTTTCCAAAGAATTCAATTGAGAACTTTAAGGGCTTGGCTGAATGGTTCATTCATAATTTCTGCTTTGGGGTAAGACCTCAAAAGAAGACCACCCATTTGTTGTGTGTCAAGCAAGGCAAGCACGAGAGCCTAAGAGACTACATCGCCAAGTTCAACAAATAAAAACTTGAGGTTGAAGATTACGAAAAGAATATTGCCATGACCGCCCTCATAGGAGGTCTTCATAAAGGGAAGTTATTGTGGAAACTCGCGAAAGACCCACCCAAAGTTTATGGCGGAACTATTGGCAACTGTGGGGAGGGTCATGAACGCTGAAGAGGCCATGACCGCTAAGTATGAAGACGAGAACGGCGGTAGCAGCGAAAATTTCCAAAGAAAGAAAGATGGAAAGAAGAGGTTAGTTGATGACAAGTTTGCACGTTATACCCCTCTTACCGTAAGCTGCGAACACATCCTCAATGAGATCAAGAATGATCGATCCCTAAGATGGCCAGAGAAGCTGAAGGCTCCTCCACATAAGAGGAACCAGAACTTATGGTGTGAATTCCACCAAGACCATGGCCATGTAATAGACAAGTGCTTCGCCTTAAAGGATGAGATCGAGAAGATGTTGAGGTCATGAAAGTTGAGGAAGTATGTTGATGGTAAAGCTCCCAAAAAGGGAAGATATGACCCCAAAAAGAAGAGACACGATAGGTGTCATGACGATACCACAGCAAGAAGAGATGGTGACTCAGATGGTGATGATGAAGATGATCTCGATCTCCCACCAAAGGATGACAACACCCCCGTGAAGAGGGTTGGTATGATCTCCTTTGGTGTTAACACCATATGCGGAGGACTTGCAAGGGTGGTTCTGAGGTGGCTGGCCGGAAAGCTCATGTGGCAGAGGCCAAGTCAGTGACCAAACTTGAAATAGTAAATTTTACGTCTTCTGAGACAATGCAGAAGAGAAAGAAGGTGGACATGGACACTATCACAGTCGGGTTCTCCCGACTCGACTTCAAAGGCATCTTAGCTCAACATGATGACCCTTTGGTAATCACAACAAGAGTTCATGGATGTGAGGTATAAAGAATTCTTGTAGACGGAGGAAGTTCAGCAGATGTGATGTTCTATCCCTGCTTCAAAATCCTAGGCCTTAGCAGAGCAAGGATGGTACCTTATCATCACCCGTTAATGGGGTTTAACGGAGAAAAGGGCCATCCGCTGGGCATGTATGAGATGGACGTAAGAATGGGTGATGAGTGGCCTAAGAGATTAACCCGGAAGATCAATTTTTTCGTTATGGATGAAAATGTCTTCTCGGCCTATAACCTCCTCATAGGAAGAGTAGCCCTTAAGGAGTTTGAGGCGGTGTCGTCGAAGGTCCACCAGATGCTAAAATTCTTGACCCCCTATGGGGTAGGGGAAGTGCAGGGTGACCAGACCACAACACAAGAATGCTACTTCAACTCGACTGAAGAGAGAGAGGCACATAAGAGAGCTAATACCACTTATAACATCGGTACTCTTGACCCTAGAGATGAAACAAAATTAAAGAAAGGAGAGGCCGCGGAAGAGGTAGAATCCATCGTCCTCAATGAGGACAAATCGGAAAAAAACGTCCAGGTCGGCAAAGCCTTAAAAGAGGAGATCAAGGAAGAGCTGATAAACTTCCTGAAGAAGAGGCAGAGTGTCTTCGCTTGGAGTCACGCAGACATGCCTGGCATCAACCCCGAGGTCATGTGCCATAAACTCAACATATATAAGGATGCAAAACCAATCAAGCAAAGACGAAGAGTCTACTCTAGGGAGAAGTACGATGTCATCCGGGAAGAAGTCAGAAAGTTGGAAGATGATGAATTCATCAGGGAAGTGATATATTCGAAGTGGCTATCAAATGCAGTCATTGTGTCCAAAGCCAATGAAAAGTGGAGAACGTGCGTAGATTTTACTGACTTGAACAAGTCTTGCCAAAAAGACAGTTATCCCCTACCTCGGATCGATCAGATGGTAGATGCAACTGCAGGACATAAGCTCATGAGCTTCATGGACGCGTATTCAGGCTACAACCAGATCTTTATGGATGCCTAAGACTCAGAGAAGACAACCTTCATCATCGCAAAGGGACGTATTGCTACAAGGTTATGACCTTTGGATTGAAAAATATGGGGACAACATACCAACATCTTGTGAATAAGATGTTTGAGGCCCAAATAGGCAAGACTATGGAGGTATACGTAGATGATATGTTAACAAAGAGCTTAAAGTCCTGCACCCATGTGACAGACCTAGAAAAGACATACGACACCATGGATTTGTACATAATGAAACTCAACCTTGCGAAGTGTGTCTTTAGGGTAGGAGCTGGGAAATTTCTAGGATTCATTGTCAATCAGAGGGGAATAGAGGTGAACCCTGAGAAAATCAAGGCTTTGCTCGATATAAAGACACCAAGGAGTATCAAGGACGTTCAGAGGCTCACTGGAAGAGTAGCTGCGCTCAACAGATTTGTTTTCAGGGCGACCGACAAGTGTCTTCCGTTCTTTAAGGTGCTTAGAAAGGCCTTCGAATGGGACAAAGAGTGTGATGAGGCTTTTGATCAACTCAAGTCCTACCTTGGATCTCCCTTGCTCCTATCTCAGCCAATAGTGGGAGAGAGGCTGTTTGTTTATCTAGCAGTCTCGGAATCGGCTATAAGTGCAGCCATTGTACGGGAGGACATTGGGTTTCAAAGGCCTGTATACTTCAACAGTAAGGCCCTTCAGGGATTTGAACAAAATTACCCCCGGATGGAAAATTTAGCCTACGCCTTGATACATGCTTCTAGGAAGATGAATCCCTACTTTTAAGCCCATTCTATGGTCGTCCTCACTGACTCCCCACTAAGACAGGTCCTCCATAAACCTGAGAAGTCGGGCAGGTTGATGGCATGGGCCATTGAACTGGGGGAGTATGACCATACTTATCAGCCTAGGGTGGCTATCAAAGGGCATGCACTGACATATTTTATCGCAGAGTTCACATGGGAAGAGGCCGAGGTTGAGAATAGCCTAGAAACTGTGGAAAGGTCAAAAATCAACATCTTTCGAGACCCAAAAGAGGTTATATCCAAGGGAGCCATAGATGGAATAGCCGAGAATGAGGAAGACCGGTACCTCTTCAGGAAAGGAGTCATGATAGAAGAGGGTTTCTCATCAGATAAAGACATCTGGACCCTCTTCGTCGACGGGTCTTCTTACGAAAGTGGAAGCGGTGCGGGGCTGATACTCTCAGACCCGGATGGTACCAACATCGAATATGCCCTAAGTTTTAACTTTAAGGCATCAAACAACGAGGTAGAATACGAGGCCATGATAGCAGGCCTCTCCTTGGCAAGGATCCTTGGGATAAGACGACTCCTCTTTCACAGTGACTCAAGGTTGGTTGTTAATCAAGTATTGGGGGTTTATAAGGCCAAGGATGAAAGGATGGCCAAATACCTGAAGAGGGTGAGAACGATACTCGAAGGCTTCGAAGAGGTAAAGATGAAGAGAATACCTCGGGAAAATAACAGTCATGCAGATGCATTAGCAAGGCTAGCTTCGGCAACGAGGACAGATATTAGAAGGACAATCCCTGTTGAGATCTTGCCCAGAGCAATCATTGAAGAAGAAGAAGAAGAGGTCAGTAGCCCTTGCCTCAATTTGAACATAGGGGAGTCATGGATGGATCCCCTTATCAAATATATCAGAGAGGGGGTACTACCGGAGTTAAAGTTAGAGAGGAGGAAATTGAGGTACAGAGCTGCAAAGTTCTCAATAGTAGGAGATGTCCTGTATAGGAAGGGATTCCTATTACCTCTCCTCAGATGCGTTTATCCCACAGACGTTCCCCACGTCCTACAGAAGATACACGATGGATCTTGCTTCAGTCACATAAGAGGGATACCTTTGGCGAAAAGGATTGTCACACAAGGATATTGGTGGCCGACCTTGGCCAAAGATGTTGCTGCCTACGTAAAGAGGTGCGACAAATGTCAAAGATCCTCCACTATCCCCCATCAACCTCATCAGCCTATGACGTCTATCAGTTCCCCTTGGCCATTTGCAGTATGGGGAATTAACTTAGTGGGTCCCCTGCCAAGGGCTGTAAATAATTACCGATTTCTGATAGTTGCCATTGATTCCTTCTCCAAGTGGGTAGAGGCAGAGCCGATAATCACGATTACAGAGCATAAGACCTTCCAATTTATTTGGAAGAACATCATATGAAGACATGGCCTCACAAACACCCTCATTTCGGACAATGGAACCCAGTTCAAGAATTATTTCTTGGAAAAATACTGCCAAAGAGTTGGGATAAAGAAATTTTTCTCTTCTCCTGGCTGACCTCAGGCAAACGGTCAGACTGAAGTCACTAACAAAATAATCCTCGACGGGATCAAGAAGAGGTTGGAAGAGGCTAAAGGAAGATGGGCTAAAGAGGTTTATACTGTGCTACGGGCCTATAGAACGACGACTAGGACACCAACGGAGGAGACCCCGTTTATGTTGTCACATGGCTCAGAGGCTGTCATACCAACAGAGGTAGGAATACCAACTCATAGGGTTCAGACCTATGACCCTGAGAAGAATAAGGAGGAGAGAAAACTCGACCTAGACTTGATTGAAGAGAAAAGGGAAGACGCATAAGTTAGGCAGGCAGCTTACCAGCAGAGAACGACAAAGTTCTACAATCAAAGGGTAAAATCAATACCTATAGCTGTAGGAGACCTAGTGTTGAAGAAGGCGTTGTAGAAGGTGAACAAGCTTCACCCAAATTAGTATGGTCCTTACAAAGTGATTGAGGAGGTTGTACCCGGGACCTACAGGCTAAAAAACCTCGAAGGGGAACCTTTCTCTAACCCCTGGAATGCTGATCATTTAAAAAAGTATTACATATGATGTTGGGCTTTCATCTAAATATGTCATCTTATGAAGAGATTATTAATGAGAAGATCATTTCCTGTGTCAATACTTGGTTCATTGTGCTCGAACGAAAAAATTTATGGGGATAACATCTTAGTTTATGATCTCAGACCTTATAACATCATGATTTAGTGACAAGGTCTGAGGTCAGACATCATACTTGGATGACCTCAGACCCTAGACATCATTAATTTAGTGAAAATGTTATGGGAATAACATCTTAGTTGATGACCTCAGACCTTATAACATCATAATTTGGTGACAAGGTCCGAGGTAAGACATCATACTTGGATGACCTCAGACCCTAGACATCATTAATTTGGTGAAAATTATTTATGGGGATAACATCTTAGTTGATGACCTCAGACCTTATAACATTATGATTTGGTGACAAGGTTGGAGGTCAGACATCATACTTGGATGACCTCAGACCCTATACATTATTAATTTAGTGAAAATTATTTATGGGGATAACATCTTAGTTGATGACCTCAGACCTTATAATATCATGATTTGGTGACAAGGTCTGAGGTCAGACATCATACTTGGATGACCTCAGACCCTAGACATCATTAATTTGGTGAAAATGTTATGGGGATAACATCTTAGTTGATGACCTCAGACATTATAACATCATAATTTGGTGACAAGGTCTGAGGTAAGACATCATACTTGGATGACCTAAGACCCTAGACATCATTAATTTGGTGAAAATTATTTATGGGGATAACATCTTAGTTGATGACCTTAGACCTTATAACATCATGATTTGGTGACAAGGTCTGAGGTCAAATATCATACTTGGATGGCCTCAGACCATTACCATCATTAATTTGGTAAAAGTTATTTATGGGGATAACATTTTAGTTGATGACCTCAGACCTTATAACATCATAATATGGTAATAAGGTCTGAGGTAAGACATCATACTTGGATGACCTCAGAACCTAGATGTGACACCCCGACTAATTAAATACCGGGTAGCTACTCCTTTATTAAATTAAATCAAAATGCCAAGTTGGCTCAGTTAATAGCATCACTGTCGAAAACATTTTATTATTACTAACCACCTAGTATTTAAAAAGTAAGTTGTCAAATTTTAATTAAAGTCTGATTAACATGCAGTAAAAGATTTAAAGCAAGAATAATATCACCATTCACCATAACGAAATAATAGAATAACCATCACATGAGATAAATAAATCCGGAGGAAAAACTCCTCACAATAAATCCCACAACTGAAATAAGTAACGAAATACTGAATACTGAATTAATACATGCCAAAGTCTGAAAAACTGAAATGGAAATGTTTCTAATAGAATTTGGGCAACATGCCCTACAACTGAAGAATACTGAACATGGAATCCAAATGATAGAAGCGTCTAAAAGCAAATCCCTGTAACTTCCACAAACAGCTACAGCTCGTTATCGGAATGAGAATCCTATGCGTGGTGTCCTTGTGGCTGGGCACCTAAAATGGTTTTACAAGAAAATAGATTTGAAAGCAAACGGGTCAGAGCCCGAATGTGGAGATATTTTATAAACCTGCAAGTGCTTTAAAAACATTTAAAACATTAAATGCAAAGTACATGTTAGGACGTGCACTCACATGAAATTCTCACCTCTCGACTAAATGTGCACTCCTAACGTAAGTACCCATCTACAATGACACTAATCCCTAGCTAAGTGACATCATATCTAGCTAGACTGTCATAGGTTCTACTCTTATTACTCGGTTCCCATTTACATTATAACGATCTCATTTAAATAGGGGCTTAACGTAAATTCATATTTTCGATATGTAATATATTTCACAATTGGTTAGCCCGTTATGTTATCTCAAAACAATACCATAATTTTATTCACAATATTAACATGAAGTTCCCATCAATTAAGTGTATATTATTCACATCATAAATATACAATACAAGCACCCCGAGACTAGCTGCGGTGCACACATACTCTGCTATCCATCCCGGTACATCACGTACATAAGGATCACATATTCCGAATCTCTCAGGAATAGTTCACAGATAACAACATCACAAATAATGGAGGCGAACACAGTCACATCACATGGGTCACGCACATACCTGCGCTCCCACGATCAGCAGACTTATTAACATCCCAATAAGTCCTTCTCTGACCTATGTTCATCGAGGTAACCAGTCTAAATCCGGGCAACACAAGGATTAGAGGGCCCTAAGCGAACGCAAACCTCCCGTGATAGCAAGTATGGTAGGTATGTCATACACATAAAATCAATACATATATACTAAGTATGCACACGTCTTAGTAATCACCATATTATATATTGGTACATATCTCTTCTCGTACGGACATATAATACTACACCATTTATATGTTCCTGGTTAATATAATTAATTAGGCCGTCAATAGCTCACATCGTAATAGACGCTCACGTCCTACTTCACATTTTCCCTTAGGTTCAAACTACACTTCTAGGTTTGACTCCTCATAATATCCCAAACATCCCAAATATATCAATCACTCATTAAGGAAAGGCTATCTCTACCTATACACGAGGTTACTGGGCACTCGGGATCAAAACAGGCTAAAAAGCCTAAACTGTCAACTCGTTCGAAGTCTCGTTCGAACGAGGCTGTTCGAACGAGACTTCGTTCGAACGAACTGAGTCTTCTAACGAGATCTCGTTCGAACGAAGTGGGCTTTCTAACGAGATCTCGTTCGAACGATCTTATCGAACGAACTTCACCCTCGTTAGAAGTCAATGGTCAACTCGTTAGAAGCTCGTTCGAACGAGCTCGTTCGAACGACCTGGGTAGGTCTTCTAACGAGTGGCCAGATTCAAGCCCAGAATTCCTACTTTCGTTTTTCACCAATTTCGACTCCTCAAATCTCCTCTAAAATTCGTTCCAACAATGTTTTAAGGTCTCTAATCAAACCTAAACATACTAAGGTCACATACTAACGTGTTTTAAGGAATCAATTCATCCTAAACATCATTAAATCATCAAGTCTCTTCACTTTTCCCCAATATTTTCAAGAACATAAACCCTAGAATTTTAAGTCTTTAATTTATCCACTTAAATCCGTTTTTGTTTCTTGCAAGATATATCAACATCAGATTAGTCCTCTAAATACGATTTTACATGCAATCCTTTCCTCAAAATATAGTATTCTAATTCCAAACTCATGGGTTTTTCATTAACTTTCAAGAGCAATTGTAAATCTTAGAATTATCTAACATGGAAGAAACATTCTCTGAATTAAACGGAATTAAATCACTTGCCTTGATTCAATCTCAGATTTTGATGACGATTTGCAGAAGTTCTCTCTCTCTTCCTGCAGAATTCCCTTCTATCTCTCTCTCTCCAAGCTTTCTTCTCCAATGGCTATGGTGGCTAGGGTTTGTTTTGGGAACTTAGAAAACCTAATTCTAAAACTCCCCGTAGTCTTATGGGTCAATATGGTTGGTAGTGGGTTTAGTGGTTGGTTTCCTGAATCAGATCTAATTTACTAATTTTCGTCACTTTTAATTCCCAAAAATACAAAATTACCAAAATACCCTTTTATGTTGCCGGTATGGCCTAAAAATACCCCGGGACCCAAACTAAACCCCCGGCTAGTGTTTTCTGACTATCTCGACCCTTCCGGACGCGTTGGCGCACTCAAAACGACCATACGGTTAATAGAATTTAAATTCACTTTTATAATTAAAATAATTATATCCTGACGCGACTGTCTCACGCGTCCCAATAAAATGTCCAAATTGTCGTATATCAATCTCACGATAAATTTTATAATTCAATATTCATATATCATCATATATACTCAATATAGTCAAATACCAACTCACATCTCGCTAGTATTTTATCCGGATTAATTTCCAATTAATTCTCATTTAATTAATTAATCCCAAAAATAAATATCGCCAAAAATACGGGGTATTACACTAGACATCATTAATTTGGTGAAAATGATTTGGGGACAACATCTTAGTTGATGACCTCAGACCTTATAACACCATAATTTATTGACAATATTTGAGGTAAGACATCATACTCGGATGACCTCAGACCCTATACATCATTAATTTGGTGAAAATTATTTATGGGGATAACATCTTAGTTGATGATATCAGACCTTATAACATCATGATTTGGTGACAAGGTCTAGGTCAGACATCATACTTGGATGACCTCAGACCCTAGACATCATTAATTTGGTGAAAATTTAATGGGGATACCATCTTAGTTGATGACCTCAGACCTTATAACATCATAATTTGGTAACAAGGTCTGAGGTAAGACATCATACTTGGATGACCTCAGACCCCAGACATCATTAATTTGGTGAAAATGTTATGGGGATAACATCTTAGTTGATGACCTCAGATCTTATAACATCATAATTTGGTGGCAAGGTCTGAGGTCAGACATCATACTTGGATAACCTCAGACCCTTAACATCATTAATTTGGTGAAAAATTATATTGAAACTTCAGAGCTGAACACACATCGCATGGAAAAGAGAATCATTCAGAGAACATTTAGCAAAAAAAGAAATAAAGCCCTCGTCAGAGGTAGATATTGATTAAAGTTAGAGTTACAAGCTACAAGCTAGTCGAGTTTGTCATCAGAGGTTACAGTATAAATGCATAATGAAAAAGTACAAAAGGGTTCATAAAAAATGCCCTAAGGGTTTGCAGTTACATTGTGAGCATCCTCGGCCTGGCCGATGTTGGTCACCTCGGCCCCATCATCTTGGAGATTGGCACCTTCAGTCTCTGTAACATCCAAAGGCGCAGTCTCTGCATGAGCAGAATCTTCCTCTTCAACCTTTTTAGGGGCCTGGGCAAATTGAGGATTGGCAAAACCCAGACCAATGAAGTCAAAGGCTTTCACACTCCCTGACTCTTTCTCCTTAGCGGCCGCCCATTTGCCAGTTTCCTTAATACCTCTTTTGAGGTATTCAATGCCAAAGCTGATGAATTCATCAGAGACTTTGTAATCAGTCAGGATCCCCTCAGAAGTATCCTCAAGGGATGCCTTCACTGCATCATCAACCTTCCTCTGGAGAGCGTCGTCCTTGGCCTTCAGAGCAGAGGTGTGTTTATTTTTAAGCTTGGAGATATCTTTCTCCAACTAATTAACGTTCTTATCAGAACCTTCAAAGGCACACTTCAGACGATCTACCTCAGTGTTCAGAGTATCCTGTACCTTATCGACCTCTTGGCCTTTCTCGATGAGGGGCAACTTCTTCAGAGACTAGTTAGAAAGATGGTGCATAGCAACGATGCCCTGCAAATCAAGAAATCAAATGTGTAAGTTCAAATTCAAAACAGAGGTTACACTTCAGAATAAACTGAAATCCAAAATTTTACCTGAATGGACCTGTGAAGGCCAAACTCAACCAGCAAAGGAGTATCCATGGAACAATAAAAGCATTTGTCAGCATCGGTCATAGCAGAGCCGATGGCATCTAACGCCTGAAGGCTATGGCCTATAATACTATCATTAATTTTTAGTTTCTCCAGATAAGCAGCCAGTGCATCTTTAGAGGATATGGGAATGGCCTTTTGGGCCTTACTTTTCCTCTGATCCTCAGGGGAAGTGGTTGTAGTTTTCCTCTTTCTTATAGTGTCGGCCTTAGACGTGCCGACACTCTTCTTCGATGGAGAAGGAGGGGGTGCACTCAAGCCTGCCTTCTTCACCAGTTTTATGAGACTTGGGGCAGACATCTCCCAAATATCGTTTGGGATGCCTTCAGGACGTTCTGCAAATGGAAAGGTCTGAGTTAGAAAATCAGAGACATAAAAAGTCAGAGGTTTAACTTGCTGAAATAATAAAATAAGAACTTACGAAGCTCGGTCAGAGGACTCCCCCCAAGGCCAGTCTTAGAGAGATAGTAAGGGGTCATCAGGTGTTCGAACCTGACCAACAGACCATGCTCCCCTTGATCTTGAAAGTCTTTTACTTTTTGAAGATTATTTTAGCTCAGCCCAGGGTCGGCCCTGACAGACATTGACACCTTGCCCCATCTCATGGATATCCTCGGCTCTAAGTTCTAAGAGGGGACACAAGGGACAAATTCCCATGCCCCTGAGGTAAAAAAATACTGCGACTTCCAATTATGGTTACTAGTTTGGGTGACCTGCAACATCTTCTTAGTTGACTTTTGAGATAAGAAATGGTAATAGCTCGGATGATTCGTGGCAGAGTAAGGGATGTAGCATCCGGTGAAGACCTGGACAGGAAGGTCTGAGTGGTTGACTGCCTTTCATAGAACTATAACTCCAATTATTACCCTCTAGGCATTGGGGGATAACTGGGAAGGAGCTAAGTTGATGTAGGAAAGGATGACCCTAATGATGGGATGAATGGGCAGACAAAATCCTAACTTGAACATCTACTCATACAGGCAAATCTCATCACCTCGGCTGCCAAAAGCCCTCTCTTCCCTCAGCGGTTTCGTGAGTTTTATGAAGGGGCTAATGGAATATAGATGCCTGAAGGAAAGAAGGTCGAGCTCGGTGATAGTACTTTCTATCTCGGCTACCTCTGAGGTGTCAACATCACTCCCATCATCCTCATCCTCTCCAACATCGGCCGGAGTAGACAAGGGATTTCCATCAGGAAACCTATGAGCGAACTCATCCCCTGTGATAGCTGACAGGGGACAGCATTAATGGGAGGAGGAAAAGCCACACTCGATTTGACAACTTCAACATCTGAGGAAGTCTGGGATGTGCTAGACCCGTTATGGGATGAGACGCGACTCGAAACCTCGACTTGATCAGGGACCTGATCCTACCGAATGGAAAATTCCATAGCCTCTTGAAAAGAATCCACAGACATAAGGTCTGAGGTAGACGACTCAGACATAGGAATAGGTTCAACTGGGACCTCTACTTGGGTTACTGGTTCGGTTGGCTCAGGGTATATGACCTTCAGAGGGGGTGGAAAGATAGGTCTGAGGGGAACGCCTCTGCCCTACGAGCTTCCTCTTGGGCTCTTTCTATTTGTCTAATTTAGTCTAAGGTCTTCTCCCTAAGAGAGGGGAATTCCTCTAAGAGATGGTAAAGGGGTCTGAGCATATGAGGCAGACCCTACACTTGTGACTCTCCTACACAAACAAGATTGTCAATTGAATTAAGGATCAAACTGGGTTTTTGGATCAAGAACTGCAAGAACCAAGGCCACCAAAAAACACAAGCGATGGCCAAAAAACTCAAAGAACTCGTCGAAAAATGCAAAAAATAGGAACAAAGCAAGAAAAAATGGAGAAGAAGAGACGATGGATGGTACCTGATGGAATGCAATGAGAAGAGAGGACGAAGTGGTAAGGAAAATCCACCTAACGCGCTGCTAAACCAGAGCTCTTGTAGAGAGAGAGAGAGGCAGAAAATTTCAGGCGAAGAAATAAAGAAGTGGGGAAGAAAGAGAAAGGAAATGAGGGTTTAACCCTCAAACAGCCCACACGCATCCCAAGGCCCATCATTGCCTTGTGAGCCCAAAAGACTGCAATCATTACACTTGCCTGGCACGCTAGCCACTTCAGCGGCTGACACTTGTCAAAAAGGTATTAACACCTAAGGAAGTCCAATGTTGGGCAAATATACCCCTTAGGCACCCTGATCACATAGGTAACTAAGGGATAGGGGGTGATTGATACATAGTATACTCATATACTGCCATTGTTATCACTCTTTTAGGCATACAAACACCTTGACTGATGGTGCTATTTCCAGCATCATCACTGTCCATTATCAATAGTATGTCTGCCTATTGAAAATAATAAGTATTCCCACTGAAAATAATATGTCTGCTCATTGACAATAATAAGTCTGGCCATTGACAATAATATGTCTTCCCATTGGCAATAATATGTCTGCCCATTGGCAATATTCATATCATCTTATCATTCATATATCTGTATACATGAAATAATCATAAGTACACTCACCTTGGTAATTTAACATGCTTTCCCTTTCCCTTTGTCTGGCACTTGTTCAACCAGTTATTCTTCCTTTCCTATCATTCTTAAAATATTAGTAACCTCATAATAATATCAACAATCCAAAAAGTAACTTAAACGTAACTCAATTCATAAGCATTACAAGATTCCATTCACATCACTTATCATAGATTAAATTCCATCTAAATTCATGTCAAGATAGTTAACATATCCAAATCATATACTAAACATGCTTTCATTTATTATTAGTAATCCAATGATTATCATATTAGGTTTCCAATTCAACCTATGAAACATTATTTTAGGTTCCTAGAGCAAGTTATGCCCATTTCTTCAATACATATTAAATCTGCCCTATAGGCTCATCAATCGTTCATTCAACTTTCAGGAATTTTCATAATTTTCTACATCATAACTTTCTATGATATTACACCCAATCTCAATACACATATTTAATAATACGAAATTAAAGTTTCATAACTTTTAGAGTTCATTTGCTATGTCAGACAAAACATCGAACACATAGTATGCGTACTTACACTTTTGGGGTAAATTTTATACCCAAACTTCCAACTATCAACCAAGATTCATTTCTTTGTAGTTTTACATAATATTCGGATATGTTATACATATATGAGTCTTTTTTATTATCCAATTGGAATTACTCAATTCCAGTGAGTATTCAAAAAGATATAGAAGTTTGACTACACAAGGTTCCTAACCGAAGCAACTTTAAGGGTTTACACGTTCAATTTTTGCGTAAACTTGCATCTATTCACACATATAAACCAAGGCATGAAAGTTCTATAAAAAATCTATGATTTATACCATTTTAATCAGTAATATAAGAAAAATAACCAAATTTGTGGTTAGAATTACCTCAGGGACTTTTATGTAATTTCCTATGATTTCCTCCAACTTTTCCTCGCCTTTCTCTTCCCAAATTTCACGGTTCTCTCTCCTTAGGCTAAAAATATGCCATGGATGAAATATGCTGAAGGAGGAGATTATTTCAAAACTTTAAAGTCGGCCAAAATCCACCTCCTTCTTTAACAAATCAAAATCAACCATTTGTTATACTAATAAGACGAAATATCATTTAAGGAATAGACAAATTTGCCCCTGCTTCGTAATTCCAATATAACTTCTTGCTCGGACCTCCGTTTAACACACCATTTATTGTGTTACAAACCTAACTCATATATCTACAACTATTTAATTTTTAACTTAAGTCAATTGTTATTTCATAAGGGTCAAAACTAGTCTCTAACCTGACTATTCCTACCGAAACTTCAAAATTTTGTATTTGTAACTAATTCAATATTTCATTCTTTCTGAAGGTAGAATTAGACTAAACATAATAACTTAACATCATATATATTAATAACACATTACTCGTGTCATATAAGCTAATCATGATTTAAGCATAATTAATCATAATTATATTCAGATTGTCACAGGTCGCTATTGGATCTTTCAACGTCCGTGTGGTTTGTGTTGGTCATGCTAGTTTGATGACAATTTGGTTTGTGTCCTTGACCATAGTGTTATATTGGTTAGCACGAAAAGCAAGCTAGTGCCAAGTGGCACGCAATCAATTTGATAGTTATTAATTGCTTCCATACTTCTGATTAAAATTATAGTAATTTACAGGTGTCCACTCAAGCCTATAGTGGTGACACCGTAGTTGTTAGTGTGAGGTGCTTGTGTTGAATTTTAATGGCATAGAATCATGTGAGGTGTCGATAGAGTGAAATAACGCCCATTGGGCAAGTAGCACGAGTCTCATATAGTCAACGGTAGAAGTTGATGATTTGGGGTGTCTTAGCAAGGCACGCTTGTGGGTAGTTAAAGCCGGTGATGTAATTAGGTAAATTTGATCCTTGGGGTGATATCGTAATCGAAGGTATTTAGGTGAACACATACGATCTTGTAGTATGATAGTGGTAATGTCGTAAACACTTGTGTGAGATGTATCGTGAAATGTCTTTTGTGATGAGAGTAGCCCTGTTAGTGGTAATAGTGAATGATGTTCGCTACGACCCAATTATAAAGGTTGTATATCTCATGAATGGAGACTAAATAGTTGGATAACATTATTAATAATTGATTTTATGGTGAGAATATGTTAGCCATTTTGGTTGAGGACTTAGGTTGGGTGTATCTAAATTATAATGCAGTATTGAGGAATAGGATCTCGTGCGGCGTCCATGGTGTGGACCTTGATATTTGTGGGCAATACCCGACGTCCATATCTTACCAAGATTTATACAGCAGTGTTAATGTGTAGATTAGCACATAGTATAATGTCTTATTAAAAAAAATCCAGTTAACTTGGTTGAACATTCATTTGAGGATTGGGTGAGACAGACATCGAGGTTTATAGGCTGCATGCGATGTCCTGTATCCTTCCATAACCTGTAGTAGCATTAATTATCACATGTGCATGACTTATAGTCAAAGCCGTTTGAAGAAAGGTAATATTAGTATCTGAGTATTGAGACTCATTTTAGCAGCCGAGGTAATGGCTAGATGCGAGGTAATCCGAGTGTGTGAGTGGTTTATAAGAACATTGAGATTCCCATAGGACAATATTGTGTGTGGCATCATTAAGGATAAGTATCGAATGTTGTGATGTCTTGAGGTGTTTGAGGATTAAGGTGCATAATGGCTAGAAGTTCATAGACTAGTGTCTTTGCGAGCCCCAAGTAATATCGATGTGGGTATACTAAGATTTGTAGAGTGCACCAATGCTGATAAAAGTATAGACAAGGAAACCTCGTCTAGTTTTGGGTTTTTCATGAAATGTGTATGGTGTTCTTAGGAAACCAATTAAGTATGGTAAGAAGAGGCAGTAGAACCCTAGTAATGATTGAGTTAAGGGGCAGTAATGATCCAAGATTGCTAGTGGTATAGTATACGTGTTGGATATGACCTTGAAATCGGCATGGGAAGAGGGTACAATCCCTAAGGTAGGACGAGAGTAGTGTCATTATAGGAGTGAGGCTCAAATCTCATGGACTGACTAGTGTGGGTATGGTGATACTCGATTTCAGAATGTACTAGGAAATGTGTTCGAAACTTAGAGTGATGACAATGTGTGGAAAATTAAAAAATGGCAATCAAGGTGGAGTGGCATCGAGATATAGTTATTATGTCGAGGTTTCGAAAATACATGTTAGGGTAGCCTTAGGAATGTAAGGATTATTTTATTAGAACATCTTTCCAAGTTAGTACGAATTAGAAGTAGCCTGGTGTGGTACTTACTACCCTAAGAATGCCAAAGGCAGCGAGTGTGGTTGTCACGTAAATTTATGTGTGGGTAGACACCTAAGGTAGGTCAAATGGCAACCACGTGTGGTTAATAAAGAACAAGATTAGGTGATTGCCTCGCTTGAACTAAGTAAAATCTATGGAAATCTGAGACTTCGATCACGATGTGATAAAGTATATAATAACCTAGGTATAATAGGTTAGTGACGTAATCACTAGTCATTAGGCAAGATCAACGACTAAGTCGCTAACCAGATTCTTTTACACTAAGGGTATGAAAGGTAGGGACTTTCTCCCAAGGAGGATATTGGGTATTGACTTCATAAATGACTAACAATTTCTAAATCATGCTCGTTTTGTGAGAATGAATGGTTGGGATTCGACTCGTCACAACTAGTGACCTAGGCCTGGGTACATGGCTAGAAGTGGTACTCGGTGAGAGTTTTGTGAATGAGTGGAAGGACTTCGAGTATGCGGTGTAGGTTCACTTTTATAAGTCAGAATCGGATGCCTATGGCCAAAATTTCTCGAGACACTTATTTGTTCCTTCTAACTCTCATATTTTCCTTTTGGTTTCGATAATCGAGAATCAGTATTCTCACCAATGTGGTGACTCGAATTGGTGCTATGTCATTTTACGACGCGATTAATCTTGGGAGAGCATGATGGATCGATTTTGTTAAATGCAGCACAGTAACTGGGTGTGCCCATCGAAGGTATTCTTTCTATTGCATAAAGTTTTCCATACGGGTGGCGACATTTTTGGCCACTCGATTTGCTCGTAGTATCAGTCTCCCTTTAGACTAATGGACTTTTGACTGACCAGCTTGGCCGTCAATGGATCGAGTTGCGAAGAGCGAGATGATGGTTGGGGTTATAGTACAGTATCGGGAATTGAGGAAAAACTAAGCACGCAATGCTGTGTTGCCACTGTGAGTGGATTGGAGTTAGACTCTAATGAGTAGTTAAGTATGAGAGGCCTAAGGTAGTGTTAGGTTCATCCGGGTGATGTAGTGGAAAGTGTAAGTCGTACGTACAGTAATGATTTGATGGTATTAATTTCTCTTTGGAGTGTGGGAGTAACTTCGCATGATTCTCGACAAGCTCACGCGAGTTATATGGTTAGAATAAAATGACAAGTTGTTAAAAAACATAATGTGCGGTTCTAAGCTAGAATTTCTTTTGGTGATATGTACAACAGTTGGTGGTATTATGACTTGCTTGGGTGAGCGTGGGTCGCTGGAAAAGGTTTGCCCATAATGGTGCTGGTGTACAACATAAGTTGTGTTAGGGATGGTTTGGACCTGATCATAGGGAAAATAGAGACTCGGTGTAGATTACGTAGCGTCATGGTTGACGAAGTGGTCAGTATTGGGGCATGTTGCATGTTAAATATTTAGTGACATTAGTGTTGAGGACTTCAAGGATTTTGCCTTTGATGATTTTATGACTTAAGATAAAAGTTAGTGGACCCCATGAGTTTTAGGATTAATGGATCGAGAATTTTGGGGACAAAATTCCCCCGCCCCCGATAAAGTGATTGAATTATACATTAATTATATTGAGGAGTCAATTGCAATTGAGGAAGAATTATGGATGAGAATTGGATAAAAAATAGAAAGAAAAAGAAACAGGGTTGTTCAAACGACATGAAACTGTCGTTCGAATGATAGTGTAAAGGTCTTGAGAAGGGTCGCGAGTAGCAGGACATCTAACAACGTGCTACTAGTTTACAGCAGCAAGTCACATGAAGGGTCACGCGGTCCATAGATCGAACGACACAAGAAGTCGTTCTAACGACATGCGTGGTGTCATTTGAACGACATAGGGGAAGTCATTCTAACGATCTCAATCGAGTTTTTAGATTTGATTACCCTTGTGCGTTGTCACAATTTCAAGGGCTGGATCGTTAAGTTGTCGAGCCCAGATCATCCCAGGAAGGGTAACATGGGGATTTAGGCTTTGTAAAGGGTTTTATAAGGTGTGTTTAGGTGTGTATGGGTTTATTGCTGTTGGAAGAAGAAGAGAGAGAGTGTGAGAGAAAAGGGGGGAGGTCTGTGGTCATCCACCACCACCCACCACCATTCCACTACTAAACCACCACTCTACCACAATTTTAATGGCGTGTTCAACCCCAAAATACCCGTTTCCACCATTGACAAAGAAGAGCTACGAATTTTAGGGTAGTTGTTGGGAGTTTTTGGATATGGAGTTGGAGTGTTCATGGAGAGTGAAGAGGGATTTAATGGAGCTTTCTTGGAGGCAAACATGGTGGTGCTAGACAGCCCCTCTTGAGACCACCTTGATCTTCCATGCCATCCATTATTAGAGCTTTAATTGAGGTGGATAAAACCTTACTCATATTATAAATTGTTATTTTAACATTTGCAGTCTTGTAGTTAAACTATTGAGTAGGGTGCATTTTGTTAAATGACAAAAATAGATGTGTAGAAATAATAAACATTTTTATGAAATAAAAATGTTGGGAAATGATATTTTGTTGAAAATGGTGAATGGATAAATATTTCAAGGTTTTGAAATAATGAAAGTTGATGTTTTTATGAAAATTGGATAATTATTTCAATTTTTCGAAATAATGAAAGTTGATGTTCTTTGTATGAAAATGGTGTATTTTCTAGAAATATTGATGATAACATTTTATGAAATAAAATGTTTTCAAATGACGTGATTTGTTGGAAAATCTGGTGAAATGATAATAGTTCAAAGATCTTTAAAAAATGAAGGTTGTATGAAAAATAGACATTTGTTGAAGTCGAAGAAATAAAAATGTCTTTTGTATCTAAAGAAATGTATTTTTGCAAGTATAATGATTTCTTATGATGAAATGTATGAATAAAGCATGCAGTAGGATTTTTGGGTTTAAAATGTTCTTCTCATGCATAAAAACTTGTAGTATTTTGATATTAAATGCATAAACAAGTTTAGAGAAGTTTTTCTAGGTTTAAACATAAAATAAGAATAATTGAAAATTTAGTTTTCAAGGTGTATGAAATTGAGACTAAGGGGTATAATGAACATGAAATTATAAGACTACACATGTTGATGAAAGGAAATGGTAATTTCTTACAAGAGTAGTCTTAGTGTATAAGGGATTTCTTAAATAAATAAGATAAGGAATGTGATGTTTTGGAAAGTTCTAATGAAGTTATTGAATAAGGTGTTAATGGACAAATATGGTAAAGTTGGTAGAAAAGGGCTAACACTTATGGAAATTAAAAGGGATTAAAGGTGTAAAAGTGTTTCCAATTAAGAAGAATATTTCTCCAACTGTAGAAAGGTGTTAAAAGTGTTAAAACACTTAAGAAGTTGGTACGAATAACTTAATAGTATTTTTGGAGAAATTGACACTTATGAAAGGAGTAAAGGGTGATTTTGGAAACAAGTGAGTAAAATTGTAATTTTACTTAAAGTGGAACATTTTTATTAAGTAAAAATGTTGGAAAAGGTGTTATAAAGAAACAGTCCCAAATGAATATGATTTTTGAAATAAAAATCAAGTCTAAAGTATAAAGGACATGAGTGTAACACAAATGGGGGGGGGGGGGGGGGGGGAGGGGTAAAGTCCCAGGTTTTCGCTTCGCCGGGTAAAAAAGATAAGTGGAATAATGTGAACATTTGTAAAATATTAAAACAAATTAAAAAGAACTCGGATGACACCGGGATAAAGCAAGAAGTGCCCCGAGCCCTTGAGTGAAAAGCCGTAAATACTAGCCAGAGCATATGGTGCTCATAGTCGGCGGTGTGGATCCCGTGGAAGTATGTGATATAGGAAGATTCCAAGAAAAGAAAATATAATGGAAATATGGAACATGTTAAGAAATAGGTTGTATGGTAAAGTGTGTTAATACAACCTAACTTGAATGAATAAAAATGAATGTTCTGGTAAAGGTGAAATGGACAAGTTAATGCGTAAATCTAGTAGTGTCCATAAGATAGATTGAAGAAATGAGTGGCTCGATATATGTGTGTTTCAAACAAAACCAATTTTTCTCCGAAAAAGATCCAACTTTTAATTATGCACCAAACCAAGTTGTGAAATACTCAATTCTTAATTTAAACTAGTTTTATCTTGATTAATCCTAAACATGCATCTAGTGATTAAACCAAGTAAAGTAAAGTAAAGAATACTCACAACGCCGGATGTACAAGGAAAAAATCCAAAATGGGAAAATAACCTCGGACGGCCCAAGCCAGATAATCACTATGAACAATGGTTTTATTAAAACAGATTAGCCTTACACTAAGACTCGATCCCCACGGGTCTTGGCGCTCCTTCTGATCTTCAACCGTTCTTCAATAGTGGCCACGCATAAATTCCGTCTTCCACGGTACCTGTCCACAACACACGCGTCCACGTATGTCTCGGTGTCCACCGAATGGCTTTGATTCGTCTATGATGTCGAATAAGAAGTCTTTCTCTTTTCTTCACCACAAAACCCTTTGATGTTCAATGTGTAGAACAAACAACTTTAGTGCAATAAGATCACGTAAACATATAAGAATGATAACTCGGATCTTTGCAAACTCTAAGGATGTGTTTAAGACTTTTAAACTGTAGAAAACATGTGCAAACAAGGTTCTGGTTCGTAAAACTGTTTTCTAGAAAGCACCCTCACAAAACTATGATGAAAATACTGTTTAAATAGGATTTAAACGCCGCCTCGAAAAATGTGTCATTCAAACGACTTGAGGAACTCATTCAAACGACATCCCATCTCGTTCAAACGAGATTGGATGTCATTTGAACGACAACGCGAAAGTTTGACTTTTTGACTAAAACGTTTCTTCCAATGAGAGATCCAAAAATGTCAAACTCTTTTACGAGCTTATCATCATAAAATGTAGAGTAAACCTTTAAAACATTTAAAAACATTTTTCTTTATAAAAAATACATCCTTATCTTTTATAAAATAATTCCGAGCACCGTTAATTATACGCATTCATACCTGAGTGATCTCGAAATGAAATTAACTTTGAAGACGATTAAACTTGCACCAATTAAACCTTGGCATGATTTAATTCTTTGAAGCTTTACCGCAACGTCTTCAATTTTTTCAATACGTCATAGACCAAGTGGGATCGTGACAAAATAAAAATCTCCCGATGACATATTACAAACATAGTTTTATTCACAGAATTAAGTCAAAACAATAAAGGGACTCAATTAGAAATTTATGTCCTTACAAATCTCCCCCTTTGACTATTCTGGGACAAAACTAAACCAGTGAAATGCCTAACCGGGCCGTCAAGCCGTATGACGCCTAAATCCCATCCCATAAACCCAAAATCAAACATACAGGACACGGACTAGAATATGTAGCACCGACAAGCATGAACTGTCTGAATGTAATGTAGACTTGAAATCTCGAATCGCTGAAGCATACCTACACACATGAAACAGACAAACAGATACCCAGTGAAGTATGGAGGAACAAATGATACCAATTTATATTTCTAATAAGAACAAATCATTTGAAACATGTGAGCAATTATTTGATACCAATTTGAAACAAATATCAAAAGAAGCGCTCAACGAATCTCCCCCTACATCACATACATCTCTCCCCCTTTTTGTCTCAAATAGACAATCCGGTGAAAAGATAAACCAATATGAAATATCTAGCATAAGAATATGAAACAAATTTGAACCAAGTTTACACCAATTTGAGAATTGAAAAAAAATACTAGATAATCATGAAACAACCAGTTAAATAAGATCATAGCAATGATAAATCAGTAGCTAGTAAACCAAGGAACCACAAAAAGAATATCGCAAAATAATCAGGTTTGATAAACAGACTCATATGCAAAATATCAATTTGGAACATAAAAGAACCTGCATATAACCAAACAGTCCAAAAATGCTTCCCGCAGTACCAAAAATATATCAAAATAAACCAGAGGACTGCAAACCAATGAGAAGCCATTTTTGATTCTGTCGTTCGAACGAGCCAGGGACTTCGCTCAAACGAGATGAGGAAGTCGTTCGAACGAAGTGCAAAAGTCGTTCGCGTGAGATGAGTTGTCGTTTGAACGACTTTGCGCGACCAGCCAAAATTTCCCAGATTCCCAGAAAAATGTTATAATATTGCTCAGTGAAAAATTTCCACAAAAAAATTCCAGGAAGGGCCTGACAGAATCAAAACAGTGTTAAAATAGTAGGCTTTTAACACAAAATGCAAAAACTCATAAGACTTAAAATGCGAGTTACATGCAAACATAGTACCGATGTGCTCAAACATGGATATGGAATGAATGGGCGTTAAACTACAACAAATGAGTCACAATTTCAACACATATAAACGATCAAGAAGCTCTAATTGATAGTTATAAATCATCAAACTTTATCATAGCCATATGACAATTAAAGAGTGAGCTTAATGAACTAAACATACTACATGCACACAAATCCAGAATTTTGACGATTCTGCAAACAATAGCGTCAGATTGCAATGTTTCAACATTAGGATTAGTTGTGCAAACCCGTTTAAATTTTTAATCCATCCAAACTCCCTCAATAATATCATATTTTCTTTGGAATGAACTAAACAGATTTGGCCCTTTTCTTAGCACATTGCATTTCTTTTGGGGCCCTTTTAAATGGTGGCTTTCACGACGAGTGAATTTTGAACTCTCGCAACCCTTTCCCGTGAATCACTCATCATTTTTACCAATTTAAATCATCACGGTAAGCGGTTATTACATGCACACTTCTCCGTAAGTCTACTTACGCATAGATGACAAGATTGAGATAAGAACGCCTCACCAAATTCAATTATGAAAAAGAAGTCAAACATCCATATAAACTCGTGCATGTGTGCGATGTTGGCATATATACAAAGTCGAATCAAAATGCATATCAACTTCGAAACAACCCCATATAAACAATGGTTAAGATCATTCTAAGCATCGATAATAATGATCAAATATCCTAGCCACATGTATATGAAACGATTGGGGGGGGGGGTCCGACCACACCAATATGCCATATCAAACATGTAAAGTCAAAAACAAAAATTGAAAATCTTTTTGGCTTTTCAAACATATTTGACTCAAGGAAAAGCAAAATATTTTTGGATTTTCAAAAGTTTTCTCAAAAACAAAATCTTTTTGTATTTTTCAAATAAGACTCAAACAAGTGAAAAAAATAAAATACAAAGAGATAAACATGTCATAATACTAGCAAAGAATATATCATGAAGCAAACTAGCATATGAAAAAACATGCAAGCTACTATCCATAAGAAATAGCAAGAGATGAATCATGTGCATGCGTGTGAGAATCAACCAACGAAGCATTTAGCATCTCCAAAACGGATTTCCTAACCCAAACAGGTGTATACCTAACAAAACGGGTTTTGGAAACCAATGGGACACTACATTTAATCTTCTTAGGGTCTTTTCTAAGATCAAAACAAAAACTCCTAAGGTGACCTTTCCTACCACAATGTGAACAAATGACAACACGACGAGGAACGGGACCTTTAGGTTGACCTTTTATAATACCCTCAGATGTGGTTGACGCTCTGAAACAAACTATGGTTTTGGCTTTTACAATCGAACCACTAGAACAAGATAAGCCGCTACCATCACTACTCGAGTCATTTAAATTATTTTTTAACTTCAAAACTTTTGACTCAAACAAATGATTAGACTCCTCAAACTTTCGGGACTCCTTCTTTCAATTTTCAATTACCCTTAGAAGGTTATCTCTCTCCCCCTCAATGTGAGCAAACTTATCCTTAAGAGCCTTTTCTCGTGCCTCAAAATCATTAATCGAAATATTTTCCTCAACAACACAAACACTAGAATTTCTCAAATCCTCTAAATCTTTTTCTAAAATGAGGACTCTATCATCACTCTCATTTTTGCCAAATTTTAATATATTAAAATCTTTAAACAAGGAATTAAAGTGATCACGACAAATATCTCTTTGAATTTGAAACATTTGGAAATATTCAAACGATGTAAATCGTCAAAGCTTAGAGAATCCATCGAGAGAAAACAACTACGGGAGAGATAAACAAACACACGGGATCATAAAACAAATAAATATGTTTTCTAGCTCTGATACAAACTTGAAGAAATGAGTGGCCCGATATATGTGTGTTTCAAACAAAACCAATTTTTCTCTGAAAAAGATCCAACTTTTAATTATGCACCAAACCAAGTTGTGAAAAACTCAATTCTTACTTTAAACCAGTTTTACCTTAATTAATCTTAAGCATGCATCTAGTGATTAAAGCAAGTAAAGTAAAGTAAAGCAAAGAATACTCACAACGCCGGATATACGAGGAAAAAACCCAAAACGAGAAAACAACCTCGAACGGCCCAAGCCAGACAATCACTATGAACAATGGTTTTACAAAGACAGATTAGCCTTACACTAAGACTCGATCCCCACGGGTCTTGACGCTCCTTCTGATCTTCAACCGTTCTTCAATAGTGTCCATGAAGAAATTCCTTCTTTCACGATACCTATCCACGACACACACGTCCACGTATGTCTCGGTGTCCACCGAATGGCTTTGATTCGTCTACTATGTCGAATAAGAAGTCCTTCTCTTTTCTTCACCGCAAAACCCTTTGATATTCAATGTGTAGAACAAACAACTTTGGTGAAGCAAGATCAAGTAAACATATAAGAATGATAACTCGGATCTTTGCAAGCTCTAAGGATGTGTTTAAGACTTTTAAACCTTAGAAAATATGTGCAAACAAGGTTCTGGTTCGTAAATCTGTTTTCTAGAAAGCACACTTACGAAGCTATGATGAAAACACTGTTTAAATAGGATTTAAACGCCGCCGCGAAAAGCATGTCGTTCGAACGACTTGAGGAACTCGTTCTAGTGACATCCCATCTCGTTCGAACGAGATTGGATGTCATTTTAACGACAATGCGAAAGTTTGACCTTTTGACTAAAACGTCTCTTCCAATGAGAGATCCAAAAATGTCAAACTCTTTTACGAGCTTATCATCATAAAACGTAGAGTAAACCTTTAAAACATTTATAAACATTTTTCTTTATAAAAAATACATCCTTATCTTTTATAAAATAATTTCGGGCACCATTAATTATACGCATTCATACCTGAGTGATCTTGGAATGAAATTAACTTTGAAGACGATTAAACTTGCACCAATTAAACCTCGGCATGATTTAATTCTTTGAAGCTTTTCCGCAACGTCTTCAATTTCTTCAATACGTCATAGGCCAAGTGGGATCGTGACAAAATAAAAATCTCCCTATGACATATTACAAACATAGTTTTGTTCACGAAATTAAGTGAAAACAATACAGGGACTCAATTGGAAATTTATGTCCTTACATAGATAAAAAGATAGATTGAGTGGATGACTGGGTGGTTAAGCAACCTAATGGTTTAACCCATATTTAACACAATAATGTGTTGTAAAAGAAATTTCAAGATTTAAATAAGTAATTTCTACACAATTCTTGCATGTGTTGAAAGGGTATGTTTTAGAGAAAATGCTAAGTATATTGAAATAAATAAAAAGAGTAATTCCGATAAAGGAATGGGTTAGGATAAATAAAATGGAATGGTTTCGAGTGTTGAACCGAGTGTGTTAAATAAAGTGAGCAATGTTAAGTATGAGTAAAAGAAGTTCTTACAAGATTAAGGTAAATTAATCTGGAAAAGTAATGTTTTCGAAAGTAAAACTGTTATTGCAATGGAGCATGTATTTTCAAAGCTATATTCATATGTAGATATATACATATTTTCTCATGCATGTGGTTGTAGCGCGTGAGTATTCTTTCCGTCGTTCGTTTTTATACTGCTTATATATTCCTACTGGGCATTGGATCACATCCCCGCTTTGTTACTGCATGTTGGGATAGATATCGTATTTTTAGAGCGTTATATTGGTAAGTATATTTTGTTTATGCTTATGTTAGCAGCTCTGTTTACTTGGACTTCGGGTTGATCCCCATGGATCCCTCACGTAGTTTATCTTGAAACTGGAATCTCATGCTAAGAAGTAAAATTTTAACTAAAATAAAACTATACTAACAACATTATATAGGTTGTTCCATTGCACTTCATACCTAATGCTCGGGTCAGAGCGGTTTGACTCACGGATAACCCATAAATACTGGTCGGGATGAATGTTTGGTTCATGAATTTGTGTTGATTCATGGTGCATCAAACCTAAATCTAATTAATGGGAATGCCGTCATGATGGAGTTTAACACACTCACAACAGTCATGGAAGCCTTTAAGATTGACCCAGTTAATCCCATTGTGGTCAAACACTGGAAACTTGAAGATATTGATTACATGAAGAACATAGTTTTCACTGACGATGGTTCGGTCGGAGTGAGCCCCCCCTCCCCACGATTCTCATATCATCACTCTCAAAGTTGCTAACTGGGATGCGAACAAGTTATTGGTAGACCAGGGGAGCTATTCGGAAGTCATGTACATCAAGATGTTCAATTAGTTGAATGAGAGTATAGAAAACCTATAAGATGATCTTATCCCTCAGAAAATAGTGTTCCATGTTCGATATGGAGGGGTCTCTAAGATTATTGAGTTCCTTATGGTGGATATAGACTACCCATATAATTCTATCCTTGGCAGAGGGTGGTTGCACACCATGATGGTTATACTATCCGCCTACTATCAGAAAGTAAAGTGCATCACCGATAAAGGAGTCATAGAGATACGCGGGGACCAATCATTAGCCAAAAAAAATTTCATAGGTCCAATCCGACCTACACAAGAGAAGACGGAAAAATCCATAGAGCCATAGGAAGGATCCATATCCTCCAAATTGTAGAAAAAGTATGGACGACCTGATATTGAGAAAACCAGAGTTATCCCTATCGATCGTGTTATGAAACCTTTGCAAGAGGTAGCATTTGATGACAATCAGCCTAAAAAGAAATTCATGATCGTAAGTTCACTCAAGGAAGAAGAGAAGAAAGATTTTGTTATTTTCCTCATAAGCAACCAAGATATATTTTCTTGGAGTCCATATGACATGTTAGGAATAGAGCTGGGAGTAATGTGTCACAAGCTCCACGTGGAACCACTGCCTCCACAATGACTCAAAAGGCACGACGAACTGCACTCGAGAAAGCCAAGGCTGTCGAGGAGGAAGTGGGGAAACTTTTAGAGATACATTCCATAAAGGAAGTTCAATTACCTACATGATTATCAAACCCAGTAGTCATAAAGAAGAGAAATGGGAAGTGGAGAGTCTGCGTAAACTTCACTGATTTGAACCATCCATGCTTAAAGGATAGTTTTCTTTTGCCAAAGATAGATCATTTAGTCTATGCCACCAATAACTATGAGCATATGAGCTTCCTTGACTCCTACTCTGGATACCATCAAATCCCATTATTCACCCCCGACCAAGAAAAGACTTCCTTCATCACTACTCTGGGGCTATATTACTACAAGGTGTGTCATTCAGATTAAAGAGTGTTAAAGAAACTTACCAGAGAATTGTGATGAAGATGTTCAAGGAGAAATTATGAGGAACGATAGTGGTATATATCGATGACATGCTTGTGAAGAGTGGGAGGAAAGGGGATCGCCTTATAGACCTAGAAAAAATAATTAAAGTCCTTCGTTATTAGAGGATGAAACTAAAAATAACTAATTGTTCCTCTGGTGTATAGTCGGGGAAGTTACTCGGATAGATAGATAGTTAAAGAGGTATCGAGGAAAATCCTAACTAGATTACATCCATCAAGAAGGTGAAGCTCTCCAAGACTGTGCGTAAAGTACAAAAATTGATAGGAATGTTAGCCTCCCTTAACTGCTTCATATTGAGATCCTAAAAAAGTGCCAAACTTTCTTTCAAGTACTTAGAAAAGAAAGGAAAGAAGTATAAAATGGAGAATGCACCCGAGAACTTGAAGAAATAAAGGATTATTTGAGTAAACTATCGTTGCTGACCATTCCAGACGATGGGGGCTTTTTATACCTGTATTTAGAGGTGTCCAATAGCACTTAAACCTGTGTTTGTGAGAAAAATGGGGTTCAGGCTCCAATTTATTATGAAATAAAAGCATTACTTAATGCTGAAAAAAGATACATGCCGTTATAATATCTTGTATATGCACTGTGATAACCTCTAGGAAGTTAAAACGATACTTTGAGGAATGTACTATCATTGTCCTAACCTCATTCCCTTTTAAAGAAATGCTCAAGAAGGCTGACCAATCTGAAATGATGTTCAGGTGGTCGGTAGAACTTAGAAAGTTTGACAACTATTTCCAGCCTTGAACCTCGCTTATAGGGCAAGTCATAGCGGACTTTATTGCCAAATTTTTTAGTGATCAAGAATCGGTAGAGACTGGAAACAAAAGTAAAGAATTTATCCCATAGCCAATCAAAGAAGGTGATAGATAGGTAATGTATGTTAATGGAGCCTAAAATTTCAAGGGGCAGGAGTATGGATAGTAATGATATCCCCAGATAAAAAGGTTATCGAGCAGGTAATTTGCTTAGGATTTGAAACCTCCAATAATAAAGTTGAGCACGAAGCCTTGATAAATAAATTATGGATATCACTCTCCCTGAGAGCCCATCACCTTAATGTCTTTTGTAACTCAAGACTAGTATCAAATTAGATACTAAGGGACTATAGCACCAGGGATGAGCGCATGTCCTCGTACCTTGAAGAAGCCCAGTATTTGGTCGCACAATTAAAGCATGTGCAAGTGTAACAGTTCTAAGAGGGAACAATGGTCACGCTGATGCACTTACCACATTCTCTTAAGCTATTAAGGGGGATATGAAATGGATAATTAGAGTGTAATACATCGACTATCTTAGTATCAACAAAGGCAAATATATTGATTAAGTTATAATCATTGATAGGAACTCGAGATGGATGGATACAATCATTCACTACCAAATGGAAGATGCCCTATCAATTGATAAGAAAGAACATAAGGTACGGGTAAAATCTGATCCTTTCCACTTGGTGATAAATCAAAAACTTTATAGGCCTTCTTTTTCAGGGACCTACCTCCAATGAATGAACCCAGACGATGTCGAGCAGAACTTCTATAAGCTTCATGATATATGGGAGCCACGTAGAGGGCAGGTTATTGGCTTTTAAGGCGATGAAGGAGTGATGCTAGTGGTCATCCACACAAAAGGATGCAGTTGCTTACATTCAAAAATGCAAGAAGTGTCAACTCTTCTCACCACTGGTACACTAACTGGCCAGCGACCTAAAGTCCATTACAAGTTCTTGGCCATTTTCCCTATAGGTACTTGACATCGTCGGCCTGTTACCATGCATGTCTGGCAGTAGGGAGTATCTATTAGTCAACACAGACTACTTGTACAAATGGGTTGGAGGGTAACCCTTGGCAAATATCCTAGATGTCTATATGACCAAGTAAGGAAGAACATCATAACATGATTTGGCACCCCTCGGATTATCATCACAGAAAATAGAACTCAGTTCGAAAGTAGCCTTTTTAAAAGTTTCTATAGTGGACATAGTAGTAGGCACTACAACAGTTCAGTAGCCTATCTTAAAGGAAACGATCAGGAACAAGCTTCCAATAATATATTCCTAGATGAAATCAAAAAGAGATTTAAAAAAGAAAATGATGCTTGGATGGACCAACTCCTCCACGTTACTATGGGTGTTTCGAACAACACCCAAATGATCAACGGGGGAAACACCGTTTGGCCTGGCCAATGGAATGGAGGCGCTCATCCCACTAGAAGAAAGACTGTCAACTATAAATTCCACTTTTTTCGATCAAGATATCAATAATGAAGCAATCAAAATCAGATCTTGACTTAGCCGATGAAAAAGAGGAAGAATTGTCTCTTGTAAAACTTACCTCCTATAAGCACTAATTGTCTAAGAAATACAATAGGGGGTTCAAAGCGAGAGGATTCAAGGTCAGAGACTACCTACTTAGAAAGATAGTGGGCAGTGCCAAAAGGCCCTCAAACAGGAAACTCCGACCAAACTGGGAAGGCCCATTAGAAGTGTTTCATTATGACTTAATGGGAGACTACCATTTGGAAACATTGGAGGGTAAAGATGTTCCCTCAACTTGGAAGGCAGCCAATTTAAAAAAGTTTTACTTTAAAGTTTTTATTTTATGACTAATCTTGTTTTGTTTGTTTCAATTTTAAAGTTTCTTTAAGAAGCTCTTTCGAACTTCTCGCACTTATCTCTATGCTTTATTCCATGTGGCGGGTAGATTAGTATTTAATAAAGAAAATCAATTAGTTTAATGAATTCTCTTTGATATATTACTTATCAGTGTGATGATTGTCTTTTCTAAATTGTCTACTTTCAAGACTGGCTAGTTAAAGGACCATAAACCAACTCTGACTAAGGGTTTGGCCAGTCAACACAAAGAGTTTTGGGAAATAACAAAGCATGAAAAATGGCTTATAGCCGATGAAAGGCCTACTAATGATGATGATGATGATCATCTTAGGGATTCAACCTGGTTTTGATCTTATATAACAATGGTGGAAATAACAAACAAAAGTAAAGTAATCGAAGATATGAGAGTAAGAGAAGAGAACACGGAATATAGGTTGTTCGATCCTATCCTACATCCATCGTGCAAGGTGAAGAGTGATTTCACTATAATAGTGCATAGACTACCATGGGAGGCATACAAGCTTTTTGCTATCTCTCTCTCTCTCTCTAAAATTTGACAGAGTAACAGTTAGGTTTATAAGTTATTGGATCAAGAAGAAGGATACACGAGGCCCCTTTTATAGGCTTGGGGGTGAGTAATATCACCCCCCAAACATTCACTCAATGCCTGACTCAAGGTACGCCAATGAACATATAACAATTGTAGAAATGAGCACAACAACTATAATGAAGAATATTCTCCCCATGTGGTTATTTTATATTTTGTCACGATTTCAGTAGGATATGCCTATAATGCCCCATGTCATGATTTCCATATGTGCACGAGATATCTGAGGTTGAAGGTCTCGATTAGCTAAGATTGCTATAATCTTACAGTATTTTGGTGAGTTGAGATGATACTTGACTGCCATCCCAGTCTAGTGAGATGGTTGATAAGATAACCTGGTGTTGTCTGAGGTCGACTTTAGTGTCATCTGAGCCTGAGATTGATGTGCTTCTGCTTACTGAGATAAATTTTGGCTAGTCGTTTAGAGTGGTCTCTAAGGTGGAGTCCCACTTTGGACGAGGCCAATGATGAGTTCTTCTGAAGGACAGTGAACCTCTTCAAACATGTCTGCAAAGAACACTCTTACTTAGAGGGTGTAATACCCCGTATTTTTATGATATTTATTCTTGGGAATTAATTGAATTAAATGTGAATTAATTGAGAATTAATCCGGATAAAATATTAACGAGATGTGAATTAGTATTTGATTATAATGTGTATATATGGAAATATATGAATATTGAATTATGAAATTTGTCGTGAGATAGAAATACGGCAATTTGGAAATCTTGTTGAGACGCGTGTGACAGTCGCGTCATGGAATATAATTATGATAATTAAAAAGTGAATTTTAGTTCTATTAATCTTATGGTCATTTTGAGGGCGCCAGCGCGTCCGGAAGGGTCGAAATAGTCAGAAAACACTAGCCGGGGGTTTGGTTTGGGTTCCGGGGCATTTTTAGGCCACACCAGCAACGTATAAGGGTAGTTTGGTAATTTTGGATTTTTGGGAATTAAAACCTACGAAAATTGGGAATTAAAAAGCTGACTTGGTAATTGCCCACTAAACCACTAATAACCAAATAGGCTACGGGGGTTATTAGAATTAATCCCAAAAAGTTCCTAAGGCAAACCCTTGCCACCATTAGCACCTTGGAGAAGAAAGGCTTGTAGAGAGAGAGGAGAGGAGAATTCTGCAGAAAGAGAGAGAACCAACCATCAATTCGACATCAAAATCAGAGATTCAAATAAGGCAAGTGGTTTAATTTCGTTATTTTGCAAATAATGTTTCTTCCATGTGTAGGAATTGATAAAATCTTATTGTTCTTGGGAGTTAATGAAAAACCCATTTTAATTGGAAGTAAAAATTACATTTTTGATGAGGAATCGCATGTAGTTTTGTATTTAGATGATTATTCTGAGGATATTCTAATTTGGATGAAATGAAAACGGATTTAAATTAGGCTCTTGGATGATTTATAAATTCTAGGGTTCATACTCTTAAAATTGGGGGAAATATGAAGAGATTTGATAATTGAATGAGGTTAGAATGAATTAACCCCACAAATCACGTTAGTATATGACCTAAATATGTTTAGGGATGATTAGTGGCCTCGAACAATCGTTGGATTAATGTTTGGATGAGATTTGAGGTGTAGAGAAGTTGGAAAAATGAAAATAGGAAATCTAGGCTCGAAACTGGCCACTCGTTAGAAGACCTGCCCAGGTCGTTCGAACGAGCTTCTAACGAGTTGACCTTTGAATTCTAACGAGGGTGAATATCGTTCTATGACTTCGTTCAAATGAGACCTCGTTAGAAAGCCCCTTCGTTCGAACGAACTCTCATTCGAACAGCCTCGTTCGAACGAGACTTCGAACGAGTTGACAGTTTAGGTTTTTCAGCCTGTTTTGATTTCGCTTGTTCCGTAACGTTGTTTATATGGAGAAATAACTTTTCCTTGATGGATAATTGGTATATTTGGGATGTTTGGGATATAATGAGGAGTCAAACCTAGAAGTGTAGTTTGAACCTAAGGGAAAATACGATGTAGGACGTGAGTGTCTATTACGATGCGAGAACTATTGACGACCTAATTTATTATATTAACCGGGAACATATAAATTGTGTAGAATTATATGTCGGTACGAGAATGAGAAGTGTACCACCAATATATTATGGTGATTACTAAGATGTGTGCATACTTAGTATATGTATTAATTTTATGTGTATGACATACCTACCATACTTGCTATCACGGGAGGTTTACGTTCGCTTAGGGCCCTCTAATCCTTGTGTTGTCCGGATTTAGACTGGTACCTCGATGAACATAGGTCAGAGAAGTACTTATTGGGATATTAATAAGTCTGCTGATCGTGGGGGCGCAGGTATGTGCGTGACCCATGTGATGTGACTGTGTTCGCCTCCATTATTTGTGATGTTGTTATCTGAGAACGATTCCTGAGAGATTCGGAATGCGTGATCCTTATGTACGTGATGTACCGGGATGGATAGCAGAGTATGTGTGCACCGCAGCTTAGTATCGGGGTTCTTGTATTGTATATTTATGACGTGAATAATATACACTTAATTAGTGGGAACTTTCATGTTAATATTGTGAATATAATTTTGGAAATGTTTTGAGAAAACATAACGGGTTAATTGATAGTGAATTGTATTACTTATTGAGAATCCGAGTGTATTTAAAGCCCTTTATTTAATTGATAACGCTAGAATGTAATATGGGAATCGAGTAGTAAGGGATAGAATGTATTAAAGTTTGGTTAGATATGTATATTATTTAGATGGGTACGGTACGTTAGGAGTGCACATGTAGTCGAGGGGTGAGAATTTCATGTGAGTGCACGTCCTAACATGTATTTTGCATTTAATGTTTTAATGTTATTAAAACACTTGCTGTTTTTAAAATGATTTCCACTTTCGGGCTCTGACCCATTTTCTTTCAAATCTATTTTTGTAAAAACCATTTTAGGTGCCCAGCCACAAGGACACCATGCTTAGGATCCTCATTCAGGTGACGAGCTGTAGCTGTTTGTGGAAGTTACAGGACTTTGCTTGTAGACGCTTCATCTATATTGACTCGATATTCAGCATTTATCAGTTGTAGGGCATGTCGCCCATTTCTTTAGAGACCTTTCATTTATTTCAGTTATTCAGACTTTGGGCATGTAATTAATTCAGGATTCAGACTTGTCTTATTATTTTCGGTTGTTGGATTGTTGTGAGGAGTTTTCCTCCGGACTCTTAAATTTATTTGTTGGGTATTTCATTACTTCGTTATGGTGAATGGATTATGTTGTTATTCCATTATTCTTTTATTGCATGTTAATCAGACTTAATTAAAATTTGGCAACTTACTTTTTAAATACTAGGTGGTTAGTAACTATTAAAATGTTTTCGACAGTGATGCTATTAACTGAACCAACTTGGCATTTTGTATTGATTTAATAAAGGAGTAGCTACCCGGTATTTAATTAGTCGGGGTGTCACAGGTGGTATCAGAGCATCAGGTTCTAGTGTACATTAGGATCTGTACGGCTTATTATGTTTCCGCTGAGCTTTCTTTGATGTAGATCCCTATATTTTAGGACTGTTGTATTCTCTTGTATATGCTACGTTCTTCAGCTATTTTAAGTTTATAACTGCGAACTTATAAACTTCATTCTTATTTCAGATGCCTCCATGACCTGCACAAAGGATTCCCAGGGATGCAAAGCCAGAACCACAGCCCGCACCAGTTCAGGGCACGATGAATGCCGCCGAGGTTGCAGCCATGGTGGCCCAGGCGGTAAATGCCGCACTTGCCGTAGTTCAGCAGGCACCACCTCAGGCGCTGATAGCCGCACCAGTTCAGGCACATGCATTCCCGTCTGCTTGGGAACGTGTACGTGATGCTTTTCAGAAAGCACACCCTCCGGAGCTCGCAGGTAGCTCCGATGTGGTAGTTTCGAGTCAGTGGAGGAAGGATATTCAGTGGCACTTGAGGATGTACGAGTGCACTAAGGTTCAGAAGCAGATACTATCTACCTTTAAGCTAGTGGGGTCTGCACTGCAGTGGTGGGAGTCTATTACCACCGTGGAGGAGAGAGACACTCTCACTATTCAGGAATTCTGGGTGCGGTTCGACCGCAAGTACTTTCCGTCAGCTGTTCACACGGAAATGAGGAGGAAGTTGATGAGCCTTCGACAGGAGGGTAAGACTGTGGCCGAGTATGAGGCCTAATTCACTGATCTTCTGAACATTGTTCCGGATGAGATACCGATAGAAGAGAAGAAGATACAGAAATTTACTGACGGGTTGACTTGGAGGATTCGTCAGCATTTATTGGGGAACCTATCGTTGGCCACTTATTCTGATGTGGTTAACGCTGCATTGCTCCATTATCAGGATCACCGCTTTCACATGGATGAGGGCAAGCGATCGGGAGAGTCCAGCCATCAGGGCAGGACTGGAGGACATGGTGCCAGTGGGGCACAATCTGTTCAGGGGCAGAGACAGGGCGACCAGGGTTCCCAGCAGGGGGATAACAAGAGGTTCAGGTTAGGAAATTTTAGGCACTGACAGTGAGGTTTTCAGCAGAGCCATCAGAGTTCGAATGACCATCAGAACCAACAGGGTCAGAATGGTCAATAGCAGTTTCAGCAGGGCCAGTGGAGGAACGGTAACGGCCACCAGGGCCCGGGGCAGCAGGGACAGAGAGGGGGGAACTTCCCGGGGAAGTGTTTCGTTTGTGGCAAGACTGGCCATAAACGCCAGGACTGTCCTGATAGGGGCAGGGCCCCCCAGCAGCAGCAGGGTGCTCGACACGAGCCACAAAGGCCACTTTTTCCACCTGCTCTCCCCGCTCCAGCCCAGGTGCCAGCACTATCGGCCATTCTAGCAGTTCCTGTGCAGCAGGGACAGTTACAGTATGGACGTGTCTATAACGTCCACTAGGCAGCAGCTCCACAGGCACCACCCGCGATTGAGGGTATGTTTCCTATCCATGGTACTATGGGTTGGGTTTTGTTTGATACGGGGGCAACGCACTGTTTTATAGCTACACATTTTGCGAAAGCCTTAAGGTTGTTAGCCACAGCAGAGAGCACAGTGATGTGTGTAGACTCACCATTGGGAAGTGGGTCACTTATTTTCTTTATATGCCAAGGAGTGGGGGTAGAGATTGGTAGTTTGGTATTACCTGCAGACATGTTGGTATTAGATATGCATGTGCACGATGTGATTATCGGTATGGATTGGCTCGCTGATTATAGAGCCATGATTGATTGCTTCGGTGGGAGCATTATTTTTGCCATTCCGGGGTAATATATGTTTGTAGTGGCGATGCCTTGCCCAGAGGGAGGTTCGACCGCTCATTTGTACTACATAGAGGAGGATACCTCTAAGGAGGTTGTGATTCCTTTAGATTCGATCCCAGTTGTCAGGGAGTATTCGGATGTGTTTCAAGAGATACCAGGCCTACCCCCCAGTCGAGAGATAGACTTTGTCATAGACTTATTACCAGATACGAGACCTATATCACGCGCACCGTATGGCTCCAGCTGAGATGAGGGAGTTACGGGATCAGATTGAGCAGTTGTTGGGTCAGGGGTTTATACGGAGGAGTACTTCGCCGTGGAGTGCCCCTGTGTTTTTTGTGAAGAAGAGAGATGGTTCACTGAGATTGTGTGTGGACTACCGAGAGTTGAATAAGGTCACGATACGGAATAAGTATCCGTTGCCTCGAATCGATGACTTATTCGACCAGTTGAGAGGAGCTTCATTCTTCTCAAAGATTGATTTGAGATCGGGATACCATCAGTTGCGTATCAGGGAAGAGGATGTCTCGAAGACTGCGTTCCTAACGAGATATGGTTCTTACGAGTTTCGGGTTATGCCATTTGGTTTGACCAATGCTCCAGCCGTGTTTATGGACTTGATGAATAGGGTGTTCAGAGATTTCCTAGATCAGTTTGTCATTGCCTTCATTGATGATATTCTGGTTTACTCCCAGACAGAGGAAGATCACGCCGAGCATTTGAGGCAAGTTTTGCAGACGCTACGTCAGAACGAGCTGTATGAAAAGTATGAGAAGTGCGGGTTTTGGCTGAAGGAGGTCCAGTTTTTGGGAGACATTATTTTCGACCGGGGGAAATCTGTTGATCCAGGGAAGGTATCCGCGGTGAGGGAGTGGGGACAGCCCACGATGCCGACAGAGATCCGTAGTTTCTTGGGTCTAGCAGGATACTACAGGAGGTTCATTCGGGGATTTTTGAAGATAGCAGGTCCTTTGACACATCTGACTCGTAAGGGTGTGCCGTTCATTTGGAGTGATGCCTGTCAGTTGGCATTCGACGAGTTGAAGGACAAGTTGACCTCAGCACCTGTGTTAGCATTGCCGATACCGGGAGTTGAGTATCTAGTTTACACCGATGCGTCCTTATAAGGACTTACAGGTGTATTGCAGCAGGAGAGTCAGGCCATAGCTTATGCTTCCCGTAAGCTTAAGCCTCACGAGAAGAATTACCCCACCCATGACTTGGAATTGGCGGAAGTGGTATTTGCCCTTAGGATTTGGAGACATTATCTTTTGGGGGAAAAGTTTCGATTATTCACAGACCACAAGTCCCTACAGTACCTATTCACGCAGAAAGAGTTGAATATGCGACAGCGAAGGTGGCTTGAGTTTGTGAAGGACTATCAGTTTGATATCCAGTATCACCCGGGGAAGGCTAACGTGGTAGCAGACGCGTTAAGCCGTAGGCCAGTAGAGGAGGTGGCAGGGGTATGGAAGGCCAAATGGAAGGAGTTAGGACACCAGGATGAAGTGGCCCGATCGTTCATGTCTGTGATGACCGTTACACCTCAGATTGTCACGAAGGTAGTAAGGGCACAGGCAAATGACTCGTTCTGTCAGGAGAAGATAGTTCGATTACTAGCAGAGGGAGCCGAGTCCTATACCGTTAGCTCAGATGGGGGATTACGCTTCAATGGGAGATTGGTAGTTCCGGAAGGGGAGGGATTGCGGCACGAGGTGATGGAAGAGTCGCACGGCTCACGGTTCGTGGTACATCCCGGTGGGGACAAAATGTACCAAGACATGAGACGACAGTATTGGTGGAGCGGGATGAAGAGAGATATTGCCATGTTTGTTTCAAAATGCGTCACTTGTCAGCTAGTAAAAGTGGATCATCAGAGACCGGCAGGACTTCTACAGCCGTTGGAGGTCCCGATGTGGATGTGGGAGAGCATCTCCATGGACTTTATCACGGGGTTGCCTACGTCACTGAGAGGTCACGACTCCATTTGGGTAATTGTGGACAGGTTAACCAAAGTCGCTCATTTTCTACCCGTAAGGACAGACTACACTACGGGATAGTATGCCCAGCTCTTTATTGCTGAGATAGTGAGACTTCACGGTGTGTCCCTAAATATCGTGTCTGACCGAGACAAGATATTTGTTTCACGGTTTTGGGAAAGTTTTCAGGAGGCCATGGGCACGGAGTTGCGGTTGAGTACGGCGTATCACCCACAGACCGATGGGTAAACCGAGCGTACGAACCAGATGTTGGAGGACATGCTACGTATGAGCATCATTGATTTTGGGGGTGGATGGGAGCAGTATCTTCCACTGGTGGAGTTTGCTTACAACAACTCCTACCAGTTCACTATTGGCATGGCTCCATTTGAGGCGTTGTACGGTAGACCTTGTCGTTCCCCAGCATGTTGGTTGGAGGTGGGGGACAACAAGCTACTTGGGCCGGAAGTGATTTAGGATACTTCGGCGAGGATAGAATTGATACGGAGTCGCATTCGAGTAGCTCAGGATCGGCAGAAGAGCTATGCTGATGCGAAGAGGTTCTTCAGGGAGTTCCAAGTGGGGGACCAGGTTTTGCTCAGAGTATCTCCTATGAAGGGGATTATGCATTTCGGGAAGAAAGGGAAGTTGGCACCGAGATATGTGGGACCATTTCCTATTATTGAGCGGATTGGACCGGTTGCGTATAGACTTGGGTTACCGGAGCATTTGCATCGGATTCACGATGTATTTCATATTTCCTCGCTAAGGAAATATCTTAGAGACGATTTTGCTCATTCTCATATTTCTTTGGAGGACATCGATCTACAGCCTGATAGCTCCTACGAGGAGGGGCCGATTGCTATTTTGGACCGAAGTGAGAGGAAACTGCAGTCAAAGATAGTCCCGTTAGTGCGTGTTCAGTGGCGACATCATAATGTCGAGGAGTCCACATGGGAGCGCGAGGATGAGATGCGCGAACGTTATCCAGATTTGTTCTTACCAGGTACTTTCTAGTTCCGAATTTCGGGACGAAATTCTGTTATTAGGGGGGAAGTATGTAATACCCCGTATTTTTATGATATTTATTCTTGGGAATTAATTGAATTAAATGTGAATTAATTGAGAATTAATCCGGATAAAATATTAACGAGATGTGAGTTAGTATTTGATTATAATGTGTATATATGGAAATATATGAATATTGAATTATGAAATTTGTCGTGAGATAGAAATACGGCAATTTGGAAATCTTGTTGAGACGCGTGTGACAGTCGCGTCATGGAATATAATTATGATAATTAAAAAGTGAATTTTAGTTCTATTAACCGTATGGTCGTTTTGAGTGCGCCAGCGCGTCCGGAAGGGTCGAAATAGTCATAAAACACTAGCCGGGGGTTTGGTTTGGGTTCCGGGGCATTTTTAGGCCACACCGGCAACGTATAAGGGTAGTTTGGTAATTTTGGATTTTTGGGAATTAAAACCTACGAAAATTGGGAATTAAAAAGATGACTTGGTAATTGCCCACTAAACCACTAATAACCAAATAGGCTACGGGGGTTATTAGAATTAATCCCAAAAAGTTCCTAAGGCAAACCCTAGCCACCATTAGCACCTTGGAGAAGAAAGGCTTGTAGAGAGAGAGGAGAGGAGAATTCTGCAGAAAGAGAGAGAAACAACCATCAATTCAACATCAAAATCAGAGATTCAAATAAGGCAAGTGGTTTAATTTCGTTATTTTACCAAGAATGTTTCTTCCATGTGTAGGAATTGATAAAATCTTATTGTTCTTGGGAGTTAATGAAAAACCCATTTTAATTGGAAGTAAAAATTACATTTTTGATGAGGAATCGCATGTAGATTTGTATTTAGATGATTATTCTGAGGATATTATAATTTGGATGAAATGAAAACGGATTTAAACTAGGCTCTTGGATGATTTATAAATTCTAGGGTTCATACTCTTAAAATTGGGGGAAATATGAAGAGATTTGATAATTGAATGAGGTTAGAATGAATTAACCCCACAAATCACGTTAGTATATGACCTAAATATGTTTAGGGATGATTAGTGGCCTTGAACAATCATTGGATTAATGTTTGGATGAGATTTGAGGTGTAGAGAATTTGGAAAAACGAAAATAGGAAATCTGGGCTCGAAACTGGCCACTCGTTAGAAGACCTGCCCAGGTCGTTCGAACGAGCTCGTTCGAACGAGCTTCTAACGAGTTGACCTTTGACTTCTAACGAGGGTGAAGTTCATTCGATGACTTGGTTCGAACGAGACCTCGTTAGAAAGCCCCTTCGTTCGAACGAACTCTCGTTCGAACAACCTCGTTCCAACGAGACTTCGAACGAGTTGACAGTTTAGGCTTTTCAGCCTGTTTTGATTTCGCGTGTTCCGTAACGTTGTTTATATGGAGAAATAACTTTTCCTTGATGGATAAATGGTATATTTGGGATGTTTGGGATATAATGAGGAGTCAAACCTAGAAGTGTAGTTTGAACCTAAGGGAAAATACGATGTAGGACGTGAGTGTCTATTACGATGCGAGAACTATTGATGACCTAATTTATTATATTAACCGGGAACATATAAATTGTGTAGAATTATATGTCGGTACGAGAATGAGAAGTGTACCACCAATATATTATGGTGATTACTAAGATGTGTGCATACTTAGTATATGTATTAATTTTATGTGTATGACATACCTACCATACTTGCTATCACGGGAGGTTTATGTTCGCTTAGGGCCCTCTAATCCTTGTGTTGCCCGGATTTAGACTGGTACCTCGATGAACATAGGTCAGAGAAGGACTTATTGGGATATTAATAAGTCTGCTGATCGTGGGAGCGCAGGTATGTGCGTGACCCATGTGATGTGACTGTGTTCGCCTCCATTATTTGTGATGTTGTTATCTGAGAACGATTCCTGAGAGATTCGGAATGCGTGATCCTTATGTACGTGATGTACCGGGATGGATAGCAGAGTATGTGTGCACCGCAGCTTAGTATCGGGGTTCTTGTATTGTATATTTATGACGTGAATAATATACACTTAATTAGTGGGAACTTTCATGTTAATATTGTGAATATAATTTTGGAAATGTTTTGAGAAAACATAACGGGTTAATTGATAGTGAATTGTATTACTTATTGAGAATCCGAGTGTATTTAAAGCCCTTTATTTAATTGATAACGCTAGAATGTAATTTGGGAATCGAGTAGTAAGGGATAGAATGTATTACAGTTTGGTTAGATATGTATATTATTTAGATGGGTACGGTACGTTAGGAGTGCACATGTAGTCGAGGGGTGAGAATTTTATGTGAGTGCACGTCCTAACATGTATTTTTCATTTAATGTTTTAATGTTATTAAAACACTTGTTGTTTTTAAAATGATTTGCTTTCAAATCTATTTTTGTAAAAACCATTTTAGGTGCCCATCCATAAGGACACCATGCTTAGGATCCTCATTCAGGTGACGAGCTGTAGCTGTTTGTGGAAGTTACAGGACTTTGCTTGTAGACGCTTCATCTATATTGACTCGATATTCAGCATTTATCAGTTGTAGGGCATGTCGCCCATTTCTTTAGAGACCTTTCATTTATTTCAGTTATTCAGACTTTGGGCATATATTTAATTCAGGATTCAGAGTTGTCTTATTATTTTCGGTTGATGGATTGTTGTTAGGAGTTTTCCTCCGGACTCTTAAATTTATTTGTTGGGTATTTCATTACTTCGTTATGGTGAATGGATTATGTTGTTATTCCATTATTCTTTTATTGCAGGTTAATCAGACTTAATTAAAATTTGGCAACTTACTTTTTAAATACTAGGTGGTTAGTAACTATTAAAATGTTTTCGACAGTGATGCTATTAACTGAACCAACTTGGCATTTTGTATTGATTTAATAAAGGAGTAGCTACCCGGTATTTAATTGGTCGGGGTGTCACAGAGGGTTGTCTATACGGGACCACACTAATGTATATCAATCACCCCTAGACCTTATCCTTCAATGTTAGTGGGAGGTTAAGGTTTAAGCACTTCCTTATTGTCTCGTCTCGTCTTAGAGTAACACACATATTGTATGTTGGTGGGCTTGTGTAATACCCGCATAGCAATGAAACCCTAGATCGATTAAATGATGACAAGCCCCCTTATACCTTAATCAAATTCAAAAAACACCCTAAAGAAATTAAACTACTCATGAAACCCTAAAACTTTGATTAATTACATGAGTACCCCCTAAGGTTATAAAATGACCAAAATACTCATATAAACCTTAAAAGAATTATATCTTGACCTACATCTCACCCTAAGAACCAAACTTTATATTGAATTGAACTTATAGGCCTCAACTAATTTAATTTTACAACCCGAACCCTTGAACTTCCATGAAATTATAAAAATACCCCTTAAATATGGAAACTAACAAAAAAATACAAAATAAATACTAAACACCTTCCTCAAGGACCAAAATTGAAATAAAAATCATTAGAATTTCCCCATGCCAACAATGCATCTAAATCAGCACATAAGGCCAAAAATCACATGGGAACCACCCCACACATATGAATCCCTTGTGCCACTATGCTTATCATCCTGAATAATGGAAGAATCCACTTCCCTTCAACTCCAGTCAACTTTCCCTAGACCACCCTATAAAACCCCACGAATACCAGTAGTAAAACCCACCATTTCAGTGGAAAATATGAACTTGTCTTTTTCTTTCAAATTTGATAACCATTATTTTATGTACCATTTTATATTTTGTTTATCAAAATTTATTTTCGAACCATCACAAACCTCAAATCAATTAAAAAAACTAAATTCCTTACGTGTATCTGAGTCTATATATGCCAAACCCTTCAAAAACTCAATTAAAGCTTGGGATTTAATGGTGAAACTCAATTATTTGCCTTTGAACTTGTTTCAAAGTGAGGGATGAGTTTATTAGGAGCCCAAGAGCTCAAGTGTAGTACCCCTTTAAAATAATAATTGAGTTTTGACCCCTAATTTTCCAAAAGTGTTTTTGGGGTTAAGAATTTTCAAATTCAAAATTCACCCAAACTGGTACACCTCAATCCCTCAACCCAAAGCCAAACTCTTCCTTAGAATAGTAGAAACCTAAAAATAAGTTTAGAATCCATTTTCTTACTCTGAAACTTCATGATTAATTTGGTAAAATTTTCCAAAAAAATTTTCTGAACCTCAACCCATAATATATATATATATATATATATATATGGATTCCTTGTGAAAACATAGGTTAGATTGGCTCAAAAATCATCTCAAATGATATTGGATATTATGAGTAGTTTGAGGTCAAAGTTTAGATCAAAACCCAGTCAACTGTCGAGAGATAGAAGATGTACATTTTCACTAGATTCGTTGACCTAGTGCATAAGAGCACGAGGCCAATAAGATATTTTTGATTTTTTTCCAAATTTTTTATTTAATTTGACTGGTCCAAATAGTATATGGCAAGGCAGTGTTTGGTCAAACCTAGATCAAATTAGAGAAAATTAAAGGTTTGGTTTCAAAGTATTTTTAAAAAATTACGGATTGACCCCTCATACCTTTTCATATTTTGAGTTTTTACCTTAACGTTTTACCACATATTCTTTGATAAAATTTGAGTCAAAAAGTCTTTTTTATGCCCTTTTCAGCTATGACTTTAAGACCTTCATTTTAAACTTTTAAAAATAATTAGAAAAAATAACCCCTAAACTTTAAAAATGACAGTTTTTTAATTTTTTTCTTTCATATCGGATCTTGTCCCGATAATATACGCTTACAAGGATGATGATTGACAAATAATCAAGCACTTAACCCTTTCGATCCCACCTTAAATCTATTTTAAGCACAATTCTCAATAACTGACAAGAAGGTTTTGCCCTTTCGATAATAATTTCAGCGTATCTGATATTATTACTATTGATATAAAAATGTGATAGCCGTAAATTACTCTTAGTATTTACATGCTATGATACTTCCATACTACATATACTTGTTAAAGATCATTGATATCTGAATATGGATCACTTGGATCAAATTTAACCCTTCTCTCTAATAACTGATTTCATGAGGTTACTGTAAATGATTGAATCAGTTAAGCCAAGAATTTATGTGTTAAATGTCTTTATTAAAAGGATACTTATAACTTAGGGAGTAGACTATCGTGTTTTCCTATAGAACTTTTCTACTTTGTCTATAGGTCTCAAGATGTTTTGACAGCCTAGTTAAGCAGCATATATATGAATGTCGTTCTTGTAAAAAGTGCGTAACCTGGCTACTTAAAATCCAATGGTCTTAGAGTATTGTTTGGTTACACTAATATGCTTAATTCTTCTATACCTACTAGTAAACTGATAATTATGGAATTATCCGTTTAAAACTCCTTGATTTTCTTCTCTATCTATAAGAATTGTTATTTATGCTTAGTTCATAATATTCTCCATTAAATAGTTAAATCCATACACTCCTTAAACCTCTCTATAAATATATTCATTATAAAATTGGTTAAATTCTACTTAGCATACTTGTGTTAATTCCTATTTACCTTTAGATTTACCAGGATAAAGAAACACAACCCCCTCCCTTTTTGTGATAAGTGCGGACCACTTTTATGATATTATAACTATATGGAAGGAAGTTAAAGAAGAGGGAAGCGGAGAATGGTGTTGCTATATGTACTTCGTCATTTTTTATTTTGAATAAAAATGTAGTACTTATAATTCACTCTCGTATTTGGTGGTATAAGATATGTAATATGATTATAGTTATTGATATAATGAATAAAGTTATGCTATTTTTGCCTTAACTTTAGTTTCACTGCTATGTTATTACTTGTACATTCATACCAAAAATAAGGTATGACAAGTTGGTATCAGAATGGGAACCTAAAACATGTCGAGTTAGAAACCTATATGGGAATAATGTAGGATATTAATCATTTTACATTTTTCGTAACTTCTTTACTCTCGTTGTATACTAAATCTGTTTTGCAGCATGAACATTTGGGATTCCCAACTATTTAATAGTCAAAGAATAAGCATTCCTCAAGCTTAGCACTATGGTTCGTGAAGTTGATGATGACTAGAGAAGTTCCAATGCTGCTATAAAGCACCTCGTGTTAATAAACCATATATCTAATGAAGAGCAGACTATAGGGACAATGTATGCTGATGATCCAATCATACTCCAAGAAACCATTAATCTTGTCTGGAACAACTTTTACTCCTCATACCCGCTGCGAAATGAAGCCACATCAAAAGGATATATTTTCATCGAAGTTCCATCTGAATTTTCAATAAAATCAACCGACTCCGATCCGTCTAAACCCGATGACTTTGTCCCATAATGAAGAAAATACTGATATTCCCTCCCCCTATTAGTAGTATAATTAAATAAGTAGCCTATAAATATTGTGGTAATGCTACAAGTATAGGTGGAGTTCTAACTACTAGTGTGATAGGATATTGCATAATTACAGGTGGAGTTATAACTACTAGTGTGATAGGATATTGCATAATAGTGGTGTGCCTAGTATGCTAGTGTGCATAATGTGATAGTGTGCTAGAGTGCTAATGTAACATAATTGATAGTTGTAACAACTTATGATATAATATGACCCCGTTAGAAGTTTCTTTCTATATGTTCTCTCTTTAGAAACTTACTCTTATGCATCATATTGATTCAAATATTATAACTCATTATGATTTAAGATGGTTGACATTCACACTCCTTCCAGTGAAGCCCTAACTGAGCAGACTTGAATTGAAGGAAATATGGGATGCTTTCAAGAATTGACATCTCTCGCTAGGAAACATTATGCGTTGACTCAATGCATGACTCAGGAAGAACTAACAAAGGAAACACGCCGAATGAATTCGCTTAAAGAATTTATAAGACAACGACTCCCTTCCTTTATTAGAAAGATGGAGCAAGTGAAGATGAGAAGTGGATATACCAAATTACGAAGATACTCAATGGGGTAGGAGTTTTTGTCGACCTTCGAGTACTTTTAGCGTCACACATGATTGAAGGTGAAGCTGATTTTTGGTGGTAAGCCGTAGCCCGAGACCATAATGTAGCTCCCTAACCTGGGAACAGTTTGAAGAATTTTTCTTCAAAAAGTAAATATTTGAGATTGAAAAGACCAGTTAACCGTGGATTTTTTGAGCTTACAACAATATAACATGTATGCAGCCCAAAATGAAGCTAAGATTATCGAGCTGTCCCATTGTGCATTCCAGTATGTAAGTATCAAAGCAAATAAATGCAAGATTTTTAGGAGAGGACTACACTCAAGGATTAAGACCACCATTATACCTTTGTAAATTTGAGACTTTTCCAAACTTATTGAAGTTGCCTCAATCATTGAATGTAATCCCACATTAGGTGGATATGTACCCATATCCAATAATGTAAATTAGAATAATTATGTTGCTAGAACCTCACCCAAACCTCAAGTCAAACCTTATTTCCTCCCCAATGTACAAATCTATTACCAAATTCACTATAATACTGTTAATCCCATGATTTAATGATATGAGTGTCAAGAGGTAGGACACATATGTCCGAAGTGTCCCAAGTTATACCTACCAATGATAAGAAACAGACCCATTGCTTCCACTAGATCCAAAGAAATAACACCTTCCTACATTAAGCGAATGCCATATAACGTTGGTAGAAAGCCTGAGCCAGTCCCCAATTGTGGGAAGAATAATTTTATATTGCCAGCACGAATTTGGCACAAAGTGGTGGAAGGTACAATACTCATTTATAACTATCCTGCCCATATCTTATTTGATTCTTGATCAACCCAATCATTCATTAGTATTAAACTAGCTAAAATTCTATAATTTTTACCAAAGTAATTAGATATTTCCTTATAATAGAATTACCTATAGGTGAAATTAGAAAACCTACCCAACGTTGTGAAAAATGTGAAATTCAGATAGGTATAGCTACACTCTCCGTAAATTTAATAATCTTAGATATATGCAGATTTGATAGCATTAGCGGAATGGATGTGTTATCAACACATTATGCTTATATCAATTATCATTTGAAAAATAATATACTTTTGAGACCAAGATAAACACTCCTTTATGTTCCAATGAACCGGTCATTCTGAACCTTTGACATACCAAATCCAAAGTATCAATTCCCATTTGATTTATAAGATATTAGAACATTTTGATGATGTCTTTCCAAAAGAATTACCTTGAATACGACCCTCTCGAGAAATTGAGTTTACAATCTATTACCAAATACCTCCCCTATTTCGATAACTTCATATCGAATGGAATCCTAAAAACTTTGTGAACTTCACACCTAAATAGATGATTTAATTGAAAAGGGTTTTATTCGCCGTAGTCCATCCCCTTGGGGAGCACCTGATTTGGTTGTGAAGAAAATTGATGGAAGTTTTAGATTGTGCATAGACTATCGTAGATTGAATTCCGTAACTGTTAAGAATAAGTATCCCTTGCACAAAATTGGAGATTTATTCGATTAACTTAGAGGTGCAAGAATAGCTTCAAAGATAGACTTATGATTTGGTTACCATCAATTACGAGTTAGAGAAGACGATATTCTAAAAATCGCATTTCAAACTCGTTATGGATATTTCGAATGTACCATAATGTCTTTTGTAACAACCAATGCCCTCTTCGCCTTTGTGAAACTAATGCATCAAATATTTCAACCTTTCATAGATCAGTTCATAATCACATTCATCGATGACATATTTATAATTTAAATGGATATAAGTTGTTTGGTTATTAATGAAGTCTAATGTGCTTAGTTTGACCTTAATTGTGGTTTTGAGGGAGATTAAGTGAGAGCGATGAAGATGTTGATATGTAAACGTATTTTGTATGTATTTTATGTGTTTATATTGATTAGAAATAATAATAATAATAATAATAATAATAATAATAATAATAATAATAATAATAATAATAATAATAATAATAATAATAATAATAATAATAAAATTATAAAGAATATTATGTGCTATATAATCAATATGGAAGTTGAGGCTTATTTAGTGGGGAATTTATAAGGAGATTTGAAGGGTTAAATGGGAAAATAAAGTGAGAAAGATTGGGAGGTAACTATCAATATTTTTTTAAATTTATTTAGAATTATTTTAAACCTACTTAATGATATGTAAAAGTGTGTTAAGTTTTAGGGTATTTGGGCACATTTTAGTGAGAGAATTCAAAAAAATTGAGAGAGAAGATGTGAGAAAAGTAGATTAACTTGAGAACTTTATAAAAGTGAAGGAGGAAGTAGGATATATAATATTAAATCAAAAGATGAAACACGAGGTAAAATAAGGAGAATGAAACCTCCATGATTTTATGGGTTGAGGAGAAGAAGATGAAAGAAAGAAAGAAAGAAAGAAAGAAAGAAAGAAATGAGATTTCAGACATAGTTTCATAAAAGACACCATCACAATCATTTATACACTTTATGGCAAGTATACTTCTACGCTTATCCTTAATTATTATACGTGTTAAGTATTGCCTAAAATCTATATGAATTGAGATTAAAAAAATATTGGAAACTTAATTAGGAGAAGAATAACCTAATTATTCGTACTCATATTGTTGAATGAAATTAATGAAGTTGGACATAGGATTAAGAATTGGAATTATTAATTTAGAATCATGATGCTAATATTTTGAGGTTAATAATTGTTCTTGAACACAAATTTGATATGAAAATGGAATGAGAATCGTCTTCAATATGATCTCAACTTGAGCGTTAGTGTTGATTTAATTAGATTGAGTTGGGAGGAAGTATACATGCTATGGAAATTTGTAGTAAACGTTAGAGATTATGAAACATAGTTGGGAAATTTTAATAAGTGGTATTGTTGGATATAAACTTAGTTTTATTCAAATCATGGAATGAAAAGATTTGTAATAATCATGTAGACATACTAAGTCAAAAATAAAGAAATAACGGTTATAGTGTTGATAACTTTTGCATATCATTAAAATGCCCTTAGGGTCATCAGAGTTATATGATTCTATTAAATTTAAAGATGTGGATATTATTAGAGTTATGTGATATTTAGTTGATATGGGGGTAAATTTTACACTAACGTATTATGTGGTTGATAAGAGAATTATAATATAAACTTATATACTAAAATATGATAGGAAAAAGAATAAACATGTTTAATCAAACATGGAAGTATAATTCTCCATAAACACTCGATAGGATATATAACTCATGGAAATTACGATGATTCGTATAAAATGAAAGAAGCATATATGTATATATGGGACTTAAAGATGATCAAAATAGATTGAATAATTTATAGGATTTTGATAGACAAATCACACTCATACTAAATCAAGTTGTTATATAAATAAAGTAATTTATAAATAATCATGTATGTAGTGAAGAAGTGGTAATTCACAAGTATTTTCAATAGGATGGACTAAAGTGATAAGTGAATATTGTATCATAAGAATCACTAAGATATTGAGTGTGCCTATAATTAAGGGAAATTAATATGGAATAATTGAATTATACAAATGTTAGTTAGGATACAAGAATACAATTAGTATAGATAGCCCTACATTACACTAAAATACCTAAAGGGAATAATGTAACACCCTCTATTTTCTACGCTCAGTTGATCAGGTTAAACTTCGAACATAGGGAGCGCTATGCAGTTTATGTCATTCTCAACATTGAAGATAAATAAAAATGACAGTAATTAAAAACCATTCACAACAATAAAAGTAAAACAAAATAAAATGAACTGCTGAACATAACTAAGTAAATGTAAATATCTAAAAACTAAAGGTCTCCAACTGAAATCTAAATGAAATCCCTGAATAAAAAATACTGCCAGAGTATCAACTAAAATGAAATTGAACCCCATACTAAGAATTATGAACTGGATTTCTGATAATCTGCAACTCTGAATTCACAATCCAACTCAAACTCTGAGTCCTGTTGCTCCTGTATAACAACAATAATACCGGAGGAAAATGTTTTATAGATTTAGATTAGATTTTTAAAGTCATGAGAAATATTATGTTGTTTAACAATATTAAAATTTGACAAATTTACACTCCCATGCCATCTACCGCCAGCACTCATACAAAATATACCACACCTCTCATCTAACTTGATAACATTATAAAAAATTGTACCCAGTTCAAGTCAAATGCTATAACACTAAGACTAAAAAATCCTCATAAGCATAGGACAAAATACAGGTAGTCTAGTGCCTAATTAAATCCCAATTCCCAACCTCACTAAGATCCATGTGTGGGACGTCTCGCAAGTAGACTCCAAATAAAGAACCCTCCCCCCTCCCCCCCCGAATACACTTCTTCTTAGCTTAGACGGTCGAGAAGATCCATTTGCCCAAAACTCACAAATAATATCCACATATGTTTGTAACACCTCGTATTTTTTAGAATTTTTAAATTATACGTGTACTCATAATTTAATTAATTTGTGAAATTTAAAGAGAATTAAATAAATATTAATTAGCGAATATTGAAAGAATATTTATGCGCTATTATATTTACTTGTGTGACAAGTAAATCAATTTCTATTATTTTATATTATGTCATATATGGGTAAACGCGACGGGTTGACATGATCTTATTCAGGATGAGCATGTGGGGTCATGTTGGGAATAAGATAGTAAATTGATGATAGGTGACTGGGATGACGATTTCAAGTGAACAGATTATCTGGGATGGATCGAGATAGTAAAAATTAGATACTCGGGGGTAGTAATCGGGTTTCGAAGACTTTTTAGGCTATACAGGACCCGTACAGGGGTATTCGGGTCATTTTAATGTTACAAATTAACCTAATTTCGGGATTAGTGTAATATTAAGGGGGTTTTAGATGAGGGAGGCAGCTCAATTGATCATTCTAATCACCTAGGCTTGAGAGAGAGGCAAAAGAGAAGGGAGAAAACTCAAGAGAGGAATCAAGGAGGCAACCCGGGGAAGAAATTGGCAATTTTCGAGCTAGTATTCTTGGGCAAGGAAGATCTACAAAAAAAAAAAAGAATTCGGACTCTAAGATAATCTAAGGCATGTGTTTAAGTTTCTTAGATATTATATGGGTGTTTTTAGTTCATATTATAGTTGGTGATACAAATATGATTTTTTGGGTGGGATTGATGTGTAAAAATGGGAATTTTGTGAATAAAATTAGAGGAGAATAATTGGTTTATGATCCCATGTAGAATCTGAGATTTATTCATGTAGAAAAGTGTGATCTTGAATGATTAGTACAAGGTTTGATTCAATCTTGAAGTCAAATTAAGGATGTGTATCATTCTTGATTAATGATTTTGAATCCTAGGATTTTATATTGTTATCGGGTGAATTTGAATGTGAAAATAAGTGTAATTATGTTTAGATTTAATAAAAACTATAAATTTTGGGTTAAACGGGTGATATATATGGGATTGTTGATGGGAAGATGATGAATCTCGCCTAAAAAAGAGGGTTACATCGTCAATCTCGCTAGAAGCTCATTCGAACAAGTTGAGATTCTCATTCGAACGATGTTGGTATATCGTTCGAACGACCCATGGGTTTTGGTCATGGAGATAAATATTTTCGTTACGAATGCGTGGTCGTCAATTCTGTATTTTTTTGATTTTTTTAATTAGTTATGAATTTTCTACGAAAGGATGTTCGAGATCAAAATCTTTAGTCAGAAATTAAATCCGGGTATGGATGGAAGGGTGTTTTAGGGTGAAAAATACTCGGGTTATGATGACCCATATAAAAAACAACTCAAAAAAAGTTTTTTTTGCTATTTTGAAAAAAATTGGTCAAACTTTCGCAGCTTTTCAGTGCTTTAAAAACTTTGAAAACAGTGCTTTAAAAATAGTGATTTAAAAATGGTCAAAACAGTGCTTTAAAAATGGAGAGATTTAAAAACAGTGCTTTAAAAAAATTGGTCAAAATAGTGCTTTAAAAATGGAGAGCTTTTCAGTACTTTTTTTGAGCTGATTTTTTTATATGGGTCCATTAAAATGTTTAAATATCATATAAAAAAATCAACTCAATTTTTTTTAAATAATTTAAAAAATAGATGTGTGAACTTGATGTGCAAACTTAGTGTGCACATGAGCTTGTCTGTATATATATATTTGTGTGTGTGTGTGTGTGAAAATATTTGTGTGTATGATATTTATGTGAAACATACCCATCCTAGCGGATATGATAACGGTAGAGGTTTCGTGTCGTGGGATGTCACTCTGGCTAATCTCAGTAGAGGTAGTACCGTTCTTCAAGGTCATAGGTCTGTGCATGCCCACACTATGTAGGGTTGGATTCCCTTGAAGTAATGTGGTATGGTTATGACCAGAAACTTTAGGCCATGACCACCTTCGCCTTTTGTTTTTATTTTAGGTTCGGTGGTGAGAATTCGACCCAGTTGCTTAGGTTGTGGTGGACATTTCAAGAGCTTGATTGCATGCTAGTGATTTTGCATCCAGTGAGTTATTACTTTGAGGGATGGAGATTATACATATATAATGAGTGATATATATGTAGGTATACTTGATGTGATTTGTGTATTCGTATGTATATGTGTGTGTGTATATATATATATATATATATATATATATATATATATATATATATATATATAGGAAAAGGTTCAAAAGTGAACATTAAGAGTGAACATTTTAATGAACATTAAGGAAAAACACTCAAAACCCATTTATTTTAACTCCTATGTTGAAATTGGTCTGCGCCAGCAGCACCCGAGACCATTCCGACCATCCCCCCCCCCCCCCCCCAATCCAACCTACCCCCATCCCCCACACCCCACCACCCACCACCATGGCAGTCCTTATGGGGGTGGGTAGGTGGGGGTGCTGGCCGAAATGGTCTCGAGTGCCGCTGGCATGGACCAATTTCAACATAGGAGTTAAAATAAATGGGTTTTGGGTGTTCTTCCTTAATGTTCATTAAAATGTTCACTCTTAATGTTTGCTTTTGAATCTCTCCCTATATATATATATATATATATACGGGCAAATTAAAAGATATTATGACGATAAATTTATAGGTATCCGAGAGGACAACTTGGGGATACTGTGTGTAAATACATATATAAAATAGAAGAAAATTATATATGGTCATAAGACACTAAAGTGTAAACATTGAATTAATAACTAGTGAAAGTTATTGAACTGAATTCATTTAATTATAATTGTAAAGCGGATGTGAAGGCTAACTGAGAATTTAACGTGAATAACGTTACGCATGATACTGGGTAGAGTATGAGACTAAGATTAGTGTTGAGGTACTAGTTAGGTTGGGTAGCATAACTAGGGTCTTTAAAATATATGCATTAGGTGCGCATTTAGATGAGGGGTATTTCATGGGAGTGCGACACCAGTTTATATATGAAATATTACAATGCATATTTATTAATGTATTTTAAACACTTACTAAATGTTTTTAAAAGGTTTTGAGCTCTGACGCGTTTAAAAATATTTTCAAAACTTTTAGGTGTTTAACCATAGGGACGCTTGGCTTAATCATCCTTCTATTCAGATGATGTTGTAGTAGCTGTGGATACCTGTTGGGTTTGATTAAGCGCCTCCATCCTTGAGATTTAGATAGGAGGTATTTCTGAGTTATTCTAAGCATGTGTCCCCGTTACTTAGTATTTATTTTGTTCAGATCTTTTCCTTTCATCTAGTTGAATAATTGTATTGTGACCTTTCGCCAAGAATTATCGGTTAATTTAATTATGCCAGTGAGGATGAGTTTTATTATCTACATGGTTGAATTTTTGAATGGAATTTTTGTGTAAGTAAGTTAATAAGTTGTAAAATTTAACACCATGCCTAATAGGTTATTAGTAATTAAATTATTTTCGACAATGATGCTAAGAATGAACCAAGTGAGATTACTTTTTTATTTTAATTAAGGACTGATCACCCTTATTAGAATAGCGGGGTGTCACAAAGTCAGTCATCTATAGTGGTTAAGTCGTAAGGACCTCACACCCAATATCTCTTAACTTTATACCAAACTAGACTCCATGCGTGGGACATCTTGCAAATGAAATCCAAACATGGAATCCCCCTGATGCACTTCTATCTAGCTGGCTCATTCGTATGAGATAATGGTATGAGACTCCCTAGGCAAATATCACAAAAATTCAATATATGTATACTCCCACAAATATACACATACCATGTCGTCCAAGCGAATCAACCATCCCGAACCTACCACAACAAAGAGTATTACCCCCCCCCCACACATATATATATATATATATATATATATATATATATATATATATATATATACATCCACCTATATATACATATATCTACAAATCGAAGTGTAAGGTCAAACACCGTAATGCAACCAATCACACTCGAACTACCCCACCAAAACCTTGTGGTCGATCCGAGTAACTAAATCCCACCATGTAATATACATAATATAAATTGCACATAGGATATAATATACATTAATATACCCATAGCCCATTCAAATCTTGAACCAGATTATAATCATTATTATAGGTTATTACACTCGAACCTACATAAACCCCACTCTTGTATATTTGTAGTTTATCCTATTAAATTATTAGTTGCATTAACTCTCATGATATATATATACAAAAAAAAACCTCAACCCAAACCACCAACGAAACTCACTCAAAACCCAACCTACCAAAATTCTACAGGGTCCGATCGATCCGATCCTAGGCCATATCGATCCGATGGGACTAGGTTGTTGTGCTTTGCCAAGCTGTACCTCCATATTGGCCCAACAAATAACAAAATTCAATTTAGGGTTTCTACGGTAATAAAAAGTCAAATTTTCATATATTAAAGTCACAATATAATATATATAACAAGCCTTTGATAATTTTTAACATAATTCTTAATCAATTAAGGGTTCAATATCAATATCTTGACATTCAAGCAATAGTTCATCATCTTCATGCAAATAAGACCAATTATCATGACATTGTCATAATCATTTCTTTAAGCAAATGATTACACAGTAATTGATGTTTTCTCAATCAATTAACATGACATTGATTAGCATGACATTGTCATTAATACTTTCTTAATCAATTAACATGACATTGTCATTAATCCTAACTGTTTAAACACTACCTAAATCAGAATTTCAATAACCTGAATCAGAATTTCAATGCATAGAAATTCACAACACACTAATCAAGGGTTTTTTCATCAATAAATTCTACGATTCTAAGTTAAACATGTTCTTAACCTAAACATGGGTACAATCAATTTATCAATCTATTCAACATTAAATGAATTTATAAAATCATATTATACGGATCCGAATTAGATTTTATAGCCTAAAAACACCATTCTAAATTCATTAGATCATAAACAACAATGAACGTCATAAATTGATTACATATTAATACGGTAAGCAAGATAGCATTTCTTTCCTTATAAAGACTTGAATTTTTTTTCTTGAATGTTCTTTCTCCTCTCCCAAAGATTGACTCTTGAAATTGGAATTTTTATAATATTATATTATGATGTTTAATGAGGGTTATATACCTATTTAAGACCCCAAATTCGCATGTCCACTAGAGATTCACTTCATGACCCCAAAATAAGCCTAAAATATTAATCGAATTCTCTTAAAACTTGGCCCAAAGGTATACTTACTCTTGGGACCCAATTTGCAACATTAAAAATACCATCTCGGGCCTTCATACACCCCTAGAGTCCTATTTAAACGTACGAACAAAACTATCAAATTAATTACAACCGAGGTAATTTACTTTATGAGTCATCTATAAATTATTTATAGTTATTAGTTTAAATTTTGGTTAATAATTCAAACCAATTAAGCCTAATAAATACCCGTTAATTCACTCGAGTAAATATTATTTAATAATTAAATAATCATTTAATTAATTCCCAAAAATATAAGGTATTACAAATAATAATGGAAATAAATACGATATTGCGATGATGAGATTACATGTATAATAATACATCGTAGTTGTAGAATGTAATTATTCTTTAAAGTAAAATGATAAGATGGTAGTGATATAAGAATGAAATACTTAATAGCCATACGTGTAATAGATTTTTTGGGTTAGTGGTTATGGGGGCACGAGAGCTTTGATGCTCGTTAGATCCATACGACTAACTAGGTTAGATGGTAGTGTAGTGGGATGATTCCTTGCTTGGATTTCATATATGAGATGTCCTAGCATGAAATCTAGTCCAGTTAGGAGTTAAAAATAATGGGGGAGCTATAATAAGATTATAAACGTTGGGTAATGAACATTTATAATGGTTAATTTATTAAATTTATGAGAAGATAAAGTTGGGGATGAATTATAATTAATTCGTGAATATGATGTTAAACTGTGAATGTGATAAAGGAAATTCGATTGAGTAATTGTCCCGATTATGGGACTTATGATTGTTTATCTATGTGATATATTTCTAAAAAGACGAATGTGTAATAATATTAGGATTAATTCAAATGACATGATGAAGTTATATATAAACAAAATTTGGTAAGAATGCCTAAGGACAATAACAGTCTAAAAGTGAATAGTATGAACGTATAATTTAAAAGTACATACAAGTTTGAAAAGTGGTGAATATGATACTGGTGGTAATTACTAACAAATGAATTTAGAATTAATAGTAATGAATAATAATATACTAATTCAATCTAGTGTGATGAGAGAAAACACTTTATTTGTTTTACTTATGGTGGATGGGTTGCGTGTTATGGGGCTAGTTACCACAAGGGGGAATGGGGAACTATTCACGATCACGGTCTTGGCGTGTATATGGTGGAGGCTCGATATTGTAATGATGTGTTTTTGGATTTATATAGTGGATATTGGACTTTCTTATGATGGTTTTTCATGTAGCGGGGCTAGTTATATCAAGGGGGAGTGGGGGACCAGACCCCATCACGATTTTGTGGTGTATATAATGGAGGTTTGTTTTATTTTGCGTGTCTTAGGATTGGTGACCCCAATGGAGATTAGGAAAAGACATGATTATAATTTATATTATGGTGATATTTTGGGTAGTATATGATGGAGGTTGGACTTTATTATGCATGGCATGGGACTAGTTACCGCGAGAGGGAGTGGGGGACTAGATATATTCACGGTAAATTAATTGTAATTATCAACTAATGAACAATGAGTAACTCTTTTATGATATTAGTATGTCAGATTATTGCTTGTCTCTTTTTCGTAGAAATTATTTCCTTCTTTGTAGTTATGTACTCTTTGTTTAATTGAAAAACTCCAATGCGGTATTTAGTGCTTCAAATAGTTATGATTGAGTTCATATATCCTATTTGGTATCACGTAACTGGTATAATTGTGGGGTTTTGACCCGCTTTAATTGACTAATTGGTTAGATTTGGATTGTACTTGTGGAGCAGTATTGGATTTAAGATGCATAAGAATTATTTGGGAGTGTTATTACACTTGAGACAGGATTATTTGTTTGTACTCTTTAGTTTTGTGACAACCCGCAGTCCGAAATAAGGGGTGGCCAACCCGATACTCCAACATAACGGAAATCATGGATGGAAATCATTCTCAGCATCACAACAATAAAATGAGTATACGAGAAAACCACCCAATAATTCAGAAAACAGGTTTCCGAAAATATTTAATTTGATTAAAAGATTAAGTTAAGAAAATAAGTTAAACAACCCATTCTAAAAGATAGTGGATTTCCAAGATATCATAAATAATACCTCCATAACAAATATACAAGGAGAGGACTGAATATGCTGCCGGTCCACAGCTACATACAATGTATCACAATAGTTGAATATATTACATGATACAGTCATTAAACAATTACAAAGTTTGGGCAACACGCCCGAGTGAAAGTCCCGATCATATCTAGAATACAAAAATGAGGGCGTCTAAAAAAACATCCTGTAATATACGCAAATTCTTACAGCTCCTCAAAAGTAATGGAATAGGAATATCACATCAGGCTCCCTTACGGAGGAGCACCTGGGCGGATACAATAACAAATACAACATGGAAAATGAACGGGTCAGGGCCCGATTTTTATATGATTCCCAGGTGAATAAGAAGCATGATGGATATCAATAGTTAATCATGAATGATGGAGATGAAAATATAACAACCTAATCATGAAGCATAAATGAAGCAGTTTAAATGACATGTCTTTTAATAAATTATGCAGGTGAATGTAATTAGACATCATAATTTTAAAAGCCTCTATCATCATTTACCACTTTATTTCAAATTTCCATTCCTTAACAGGAATATAATGCCATCATTATTACTCATTTCTTTTCAATTCTTATTCCTTAGCAGGAATATAATTACCATCATACTTTTTGGTGGCAATATACATATCTGAAGGCCCACTTGAATTTAGAAAAGTTATATTCTTATACATATAACGATTCTAAGACCGCCCCTCCGAGTTTCCACACTGGGCGCGCCCCTAAATGACTATCATCTTCCAGAGGCCTATCAAACAAGGCAGCCTATGCACCTAACGCACGTCGGAAAATGGCCATATGCCTGCGAGTGAGTCATAACCAGACCCCAAATTACCTCACTAGCGCATAATAAAATATATAATAAACCCGCATATGGCCGAGGACTATAGTCTCCCTGCATTCACTAGTCAGGGGACATCACCTCATGCGCGAGCTTCCCTTATGATAGCATTTAGAGAGGTGTGTTTAAGTAAATTAATATTTATCGTTTAAATCACATTATCGTTTTCATTAATCACATGTATGTTTCATTTTACTTGAAACCATAATCCTTGAATATTCTCATTAATATTCATCATAACTTAAGTCCCGAATTATTCTCCAAATGATCCCTAAAATCTTACGAGTCCCCAAGTGTTATATACCTCAATAGGGCCCCTAAAATCTCCAAGTATAGGCTTACAACTCTTAATTCCTAAAAAAAACTTTTACGAAATGAAAAGAAATGCCTAAGCGTCACTTTTGATACCCATGATATGAACCCCAAGCGAACCCATTCAACTCTAGGGTAACGACCAAACTCAACTAAAACTCTAGAACTCTAAATTTACTTCATACAAGAAGGTTCCTAGTCCCTATTGTAAAGAAGAAACCTAGGAAACAAAACTAAGATTTACGGGTGGAAAACAGAGGACTGGTCGACCGGTCATGAGACCGCGGTCGACCGTGTCTCAAAGTTTGGCCTACGAAGAAAAGCAGAAAGTCCAGGTAGAAGGGGACCGGTCGACCGGTCAACATGCCGCGGTCGACCGCACACCAAAACTTAAACCTTGAGGAAAAAGCAGTGTGCCCTCCCCCCGAAGGCCCGGTCGACCGGTCATAGCAGACCTAGGACCCTTCCTTCTTCCAACAACCAAAACCCATATCATTTATTACCACCAAATGATTATAAATGCATCAAACAACCATAATTTACACCAATATCAAATCAAATCAACGTCCAAATATTTAAAGCCCATAAACCAAATAAAAACCATAACTTTCTTAAACCATAATTAACCCACAACTATCAACACTAATTATTCAACTTAAATCATATAATAGCAAGTAGAAAACTTGCCTCAAGCTTGCAAATTCAGATTTGATGAAGATGTAGGTAAGATAAATCTCCAAACCTTCAATCTCTCTCTTTCTTCACAAGTTCTCTTCTTTTCTCTCTCTAGGTTAACAATTTCACTTAAGGGAAATAAAATGCTTAGCAAGACTAAATCGGGGCATTAGGCTAAAGTCTCCTAACTTAAGTGGTTAATACCACATTAAAATTATTCCCAATACGCAATTTACTAAAACCAGTCAAAAGTGCCCAAACATCAAAATACAATATGGCACACAATTTGACTATCTCGCACCTCTCGGAACTAACTACACCCTCCAAATTATCATTTGGAAATTTTATAACTCATTTAAATTCCGATTTCATTTTTAAACCAATATGTCATTTTAATTCTCATGACACCATAAAACACCACATGGTAATATTCACCTACGCATAAGGTAAATATGCAACATTTTAGTAATTATTAACTTATCTCATTAAATTAATACTTACTCCACGTTCCAACATTTTATATATAATTACTTCGCATAGTAAATAAATATAAAATAGGCTCTCAAAAGTGAGGGTTGTTACATACTCCTCCCCTTATAAGGGAATTTTTCCACCAAAATTCAAGCGTACCTTGGATAAAGATATGCGGATACTTTTCCCACATATAATCCTCACGTTCCCATGTCGATCCCTTTGTGTTGTGATGACTCCATTGGACTCGCACCAAGGGAACTACTCGAGACCTCAACCTACGCTCCCTATGCTTTAAAATAGCAATGGGTATTTCTTCATATGAAACATCGGGTTGCAAGTCAATATCCTCGAAAGGAATATGCCAAATGGCACCTTCGCACCTCTTGTACTTATTCAAAGAGGAGATATGGAAAACATCGTGAATTTGTTGTAAGGGTTGCGGTAGGGAAAGTTGATACGCCACTGGACCCACCTTAGCAATCATGGGAAAAGGTCCAACAAAACGCGGTGCAAGCTTCCCTTTCTTTCCGAAACGTTTGATACCTTTCATAGGAGACACTCGCACCAAGACTTGGTCCCCAATCTCCAACTCCATGTGTCTCCTATTTGCATCGGCATAACTCTTCTGACGGTCTTGAGCTATCCGAATGTGATTCCGAATGAGTTCGATCTTAGAAGAAGTATCTTGGATCATTTCAGGTCCAAGGAATTTATTATCCCCCACTTCCAACCAACATGTGGGAGATCTACAAGGCCTACCATACAAAGCCTAATAGGGCGCCATTCCAATAGTAAATTGGTACGAGTTGTTATAAGCAAACTCGACCAATGGAAGGTATAGTTCCCATTCGCCTTTGAAATCAAGCATACACATTCAGAGCATATCCTCCAACATTTGATTTACTCGTTCAGTTTGGACATCTATTTGAGGATGACAAGAAGTGCTTAATTTCAATTCAGTTCCCATATCCTCTTGGAAACTTTACCAAAAGTGGGAAACAAAAATCTTGTCTCGGTCGGAAACGATATTTAAAGGCACCCCATGGAGTCTGACAATATCTGCGACGAATAATTGGGCATAGCGAGTAGTGTCATAGTTGGTATGCACGGGTAGGAAATGTGCCGACTTAGTCAAGCGATCGACAATCACGCAAATTGAATCACAACCACTTTGTGACCTTGGCAAGCCTGTAATAAAGTCCATCGATATGCTCTCCTATTTCCATACCGGAATCTCCAATGGTTGTAACAAACCTATCAGTCGCTGATGATAAATCTTGACCAACTGACAAGTAGTGCATTGAGATACAAACTCAAAATATCTCGCTTCATACCTGGCCACCAATACTGACGGCGCATATCTTGGTACATTTTGTCGTTACCCGAATGCACTGTAAATTTGGAACCGTGGGATTCTGCCATCACCGCCCGTCTCAAATCCCCCTCCTCCGGGACAGTGAGTCTTCCATGGAAGCGTAGTCTACCCTCCAAACTTATCGAGTAGGATTCTTCTCCCTCGGACAGTAATCGACGTATGTGATCTTGACAATCCTTATGTAATACCCCGTATTTTTATAGCTTTTAAATTATGGGATGAATTAAATTTAATTAAGATAAATTAATTTAATTTCAATCCGGAATGTTGCTTTAAATATTTACTAACGTGACGAGAGTTAGAAATTATTGGAAATTTGTTATTTGTTGCATATTACTAGATGAGTATAGTAATATATGAGATTTATTTTTATAATATTGTCACGTGTGAATAAAATGACAATTGTGGAAATTTAAGTCAGGACGCGCCTATGTCGTGTCGGGACTAAATGTGGATTAAAAAAAATGAATATTTTATAAGTTGTTCGTATGGTCATTTTGAGTGCGCCAACGCATCCGGAAGGGTCGAGATAGTCAAAAAAGTGTACCCGGGGGTTTAGTTTGGATCTTGGGGCATTTTTAGGCCTAATTGGTACCCCGGGAGGGCATTTTGAACATTTCACATTTATGGGTAATTAAACCCACAAAAATCAGAAACCTAAATCAGCCATTTAGGTTAGTCAACTAGGGTTAGAAGACTCAAACACAAGTGACGGCCATAGGAGAGGTAAGAAGAAAGCTTACAAGGCAATCCAAGGCCCCAAAAGTCATCCGTTTGCACCGCAACCACCACCAACGCGTAGATCGCGCAACGGGCTACGCAACCACACCAAAAACATCTGCAAATCAAAACGTCAAAAATCCCAGGCAAGTGTTTATCTTGCTATTTTCGTTGGTGCAATTTCCATATTAGTTTAGGAATGATTAGGGATGAAATATATGGAAGAAAACCCAAATTGTGATAGGAATTTGCATGTAGTAAAGACTTAAACCTTATTCTGGAAGTCTCTTGTGATGTCGAAAGATAACCCACAAAATTTTGGTGTAAATAAGAAAGAAATTCTGGGATAAAATAGATTAGAATCATGAGTTAGAGATTTTTAGGGTTCTTGAGTTTTAAATGAATTATGGCATGATTAATCCATGTTTAGTGATGTAAATTGATATGTTTTACGTTGAAAATACCTGATATGATGATATAAGGTTAGAAGTATCAATTCTGGGACGATTGGGATTAGAAAATATGGATTTTGTGTAAGTTTGGAGATGAAATCCGTAACTGCAATTCTGCAAATTTCGCAGACCTGCTTGATCGATCGATCGAGCCCAGAGCTTCGATCGATCGAGCCCCAGACCTTGATCGATCGACCCCTCCTGGAAGACTCCTATTTCCCTTATTAAATGAGTTAAATTCAATTTATTGTGAGAAAATTCTTGGGCATCCTTAATGAAATGTTTTGGGAGATAGGGGAGACCAGTAGGACATGTGAATAGATTTTGGGACCCTCGATGTCCGGCAAGGATTGTATTTTGGGATAACTACATAAGGGTCGGTAAATTTATAATTTAAAGAGAGAGAGACACGTAAGAGAGTTACTTTGGTACAAATGTGTATACCTACTGAATTTTATACTTGGGAGGATAGAATCCATGAGCGTTATGTAGTAAGTGGAAAAGTTCCTCAAATTAAAATAAGATGCGAATGGTTATACGTGATAACTAAATAATGAGAAATAAATGCGAATGACGTAATTATAGGAATTGAGAATTTACCCATTATTGATTTGGTAATATGAGTATAGTTATATGATTGTTTATGCATATACTATCTATGTGTGAAAATCATGCCCACGCTACTTGCTATCCCTGAGGTTTCCGCGCTGGGACAGTCTTATCTCGATGGGACCTTTATGGGGGATATTGACTTGTACCCTAGAAGATAGATATCCTTGGTACAGGCTATCAGAATGATAGTTCAGACGGTCCTAAGAGATGAGGGTATGTGCTTTCCTCTTAGAGACTTGGAATCTATGCTTCGCCTCATTTTGTTTGTGTATAGGTATCCTTGGTACAGGCTATCGCAGTGATAGTTCAGACGGTCCTAAGGGACTTGGAACCTATAGTTTGTATATGTGTTAATACAATTCGAGAGTGATTCCGAATTTGTATTCCCCTTAATGTGAGTGATATGGGGTTTGGATAGTAGAGTATGCCCGCACCATAGTTTTATTTGGGGTGCTGTTATGGTTTATATATATATTTTACGAGGTGGTTAATATATATATGAAATTCTAAAATCCGGAACTGTCTACTGTGATGTGATATGTAGGACGTAGTTGATAACTCAAATTATAAATACTTGTGTTGAGAAAGTATAATATGACACTGGAAAACTTTAGTTATTTATAAGGTTAAAATGAGAACTTTGGTTACTAATTGAATAGTATCTTCAAACAATTAAATCGTTAATTTTGAATCTTACGAGTAATATAAGATAAATTAATCCAATTGGAAAGGATAGCATGTTATATGATGAGATAGACCATTGGTAAGGTTAGTGCGATAGGTGTGCACATTAGAAGAGAGGTGAGAATTTCTCAAGAGAGTGTCGCACTAATATGTTGTTGCATTGGCCTGTATCAATTTAAATACTTGCTAAACGTATTTTAAATCAAACACACTATCGGGCTCTGGCCCGTTTCTTTTTCTCTTTCTCTCTCTTGTATATATATGTATGTATTACAGGTGCCCAGCCACAGCGGCGTCTTGCTTAGGATCTTTTGGAAGGAACGTGCTGCAGCTTAGGTGGGAGTTGCAGGTCTCTTGATTAGACGACTTCGTTCATTCGGATCCATTCTTAGTACTTTCATCTAATTGAGCATGTGTAACTCTTTCCATTATTCTGTTGTTATTGGACATTTGTATTTCAGTTATTTCCAGTATTATTACTATGGGATTTATTCAGTTTGGATGTGTGACTTTAGATTTCATATGTTGACATTCGATTGACGAATGTATTAAATTAATTGGATTATGTTGCAGAATTTAATGTGGTGTGATTCTTACTTATTGAATGTTGTTAATAAAATAAATGATTTTTCTTTAAATAATATTTGGAAAGTATGTATGAAAATGGTTTTGACACTTAGCTTAATTATTTAGGGTGTTTAAATTGGAAAAGTATTTTTATGACAGTGATGCTAAGAATGAACAAACTGTTCACCTTGATTTTAATTTAATAAAGGAGTGATCGCCCGGTATTTAATTAGGCGGGGTGTCACAGGTGGTATCAGAGCATCAGGTTCTAGTGTCCTTAGGATCTGTATGGCTTATTATGCTTCCAGCGTTGCTTTGTTTGTTATAGATCCCTATGTTTAGGATTGTTGATTCCCTTGACGAGATTTCATTCTCCTGCTATAATGTGTATACACTAGTGAATTCTAATTTCGTTCGGATGTGTGCGTGTACCGAGCGATGACGGATGTCAGAAGAGGACCGTTAAGCGTACATCAGGAGGCAAGGCTCAGTTGATATTATGAAATATATCCGAGGATGATGACCGTAGTCGAGGTCACCTCCATTATGGCACGAGGAGCCACGAATAGAAAGGCGACTAAGGTGCAGTAATGATTTTTCAAATGCTGTTATAGTCAAATGAGGTGCGAGGGTAAACTTACCCAACGTATTACAAAAATGTGTAGAGACTATCAATGGGAAATTTTAGAAACGCGAAAATTATATGTGTCTTTACCAAAGGCGGTAAAGTATCCAAAGGATTAATTATAGGACGGAGTGTGGCAAACCGAAAGTGAAAATTTAGAGAAAAATTTTCTTGGCTTTCGAGACGAAGTTATAATGGTTGGAGTCAACCACCAATTTGAGAAATGGAATGCTATGCCTATAGGAGAACCTTATGTACAGTGTTGACCATATGTTCCTTCCTTAACTGTTCAGGATTAGAAGCAAATGTGGTTCTGAACTCATTGAGAGAGGGCATGTCAGGGTGCCATTCGTGAATATGAATCTTAACCGTTAGCGAATTTTGTATCGGAAGAGGTAGATACTAGTGGAGGAAACGACTCCAAGTGGGAGACCAACTTTTAATAATAGTTGATAATACTCGAGGAGGAAATTCTGATGGACGACCGATTTGGAGGTTGACATTGTCATATTTTGTCAAAATAGATGATAACGCTTCTTTGTGGGGGAAGTTAAAGAAATTGAAGGATTTAGTCGAGAATGAGACTGAATGCAACGATGGTGGTATAGCACCACAAAAGGATGTGGATACACATCTGGAAAACCATTTAAATGCTTTAGATAGTTAAATTCTTACCAAGTGATGGTAAATTCAGTAAGTACTATTATAGATAGTAACATGATCTTTATGGCCTGAAAAGTTAAGAGAACAATCGGGATGGTTTACAGGAATCGAGTTTACTAAAGTCCGAGAGGAGGAAAAATCCTAACCTGGTTAGTAGGACAGGTGGTAAGTGGATTATGTACTGAGGTATTTTGTGCGGAGTGAGATCGCTCACGATAATATATTCCAAAATGAGAAAAAGAACAAGAATACGGTGCCTAGTAAAAGGCAACGATTAAAATAATTTTGTTTTGGTTTGGGCAGACGTGTTACATCCGAAAGCCATTTATGCAGTCAAGACGATTGCTAGGATGGAAGTATAGGTTGTATCCTTAGAGGATGCGTCATGTTTATGTGACACGAGTGAGTCACTATATTTTTGTTCCTTGCTAGATTAGCATGTGAGACGAGCTTAATGCATATCATTTTAAACGTTATTAAAATGTGACTATTTTTCCCTAGTGTAGCGGGATTTTTCTTTAGTGCTATCCGCGGAGGATGAATGAGTATATTAACAGTGTCACGTATTTTTTTTTAGATTACTCGTTGTAGTGATGCGATACACGAGTATGATATTATCTTTGTTAAAACATTATAGAAATGGTTATATGATAGTAGGCATTTATTGCAAGACTATCGGAGTGGTTGCATTAGTGCAACATGTTTTACGTTTGTTTTGGCGAGGCTTTACCTGTGATAAGGTTGGACTCGCACTTATATTATCTATCCTAGAGACTTCAGAGGAGATAGTGGACTCGAGATATTCGATGCCAATATATGTATAGACTTTGACAGTATAATTCCGTATGTATCGGGACTTACCATTGAGCGAAAAGATTTGACTCAGTATTATGTTTAGCACTCCGGACTTAGTGATAAGAAGAGTGCATTGTAATATTCATCCTTTAGGGATGTGGGAGTTAATATTTATACCCCTATTATTAGGGAAAGGAATTTTGAGAATTTCGAGTGTATGTATTCGAGGCTTATAAAATCTAATTACCATCAACCAATACGGGACGATAGTGAAATTGGTGAAACGTTCTTAGTTAAGCATAATTACGGGAGAAATTGTAACTTTTCTGTCAAGGGAAGGAATAAAGGGGTATATACTATGGACGGAGGACCTAACGGATTTCGATAATCGACAATGCTAGGTAGTAGTGTATCGGGGGGGTTCCTTGTTTGGATTTCGCTTTGCGAGACATCCGACGCATGAAACTTAGCGCAAGGTTGGAAATAGGGAGACGTTTGGTCACTATTCCATGAGTTCGGTACCCTGGTCAAATGGGATCAAGTAATTATGTATGTAAGTTGGAAGTTGAATTTTGTTTTAAGGTCATTGGAGCCGGATTTTTGTGGTAGGAAAGCATTGAAAGTTATCCCCACAAGTTGAGGGGTGGAACTATGATAAGGAGAATTTAAGAATTTTGATTTCTAGGGTGATTGAGAGTACCCAAATGTCATAACCGTGTACAAAACACAAGGTGAATAAAGAGTTTGAATGATTTTTAGAATGGATTGTCTGGAAAGAACTTTATATTATACAAAAGAGATAACCTGTAATCATTTTGATGAATAGAGCGTTAGTGAATTATTTTGGTTGTTGTACAAATTTGAGAAATTTTTGTACTTATCTGAGGAAGGTTGAGAATTATTATTCCTCTCTTATTGTCATGGAAATTGAATGCCCTATTCCTTCTATTCCGCTGAATTTAGTTAGTCCTACATAAGAGTAGCCGCCGTTCGCTCTCCCAGGGCGGACGGGGTGTTGCAAAAATGTGGGCATCTGGGTTAGATGCAGTCAAAATAGTCTGAGTCGAAGGGACGTGGTAATAGACGTGTGAAACAAATGTTTGTGGGACTAGTATAACGAAGTGGAAGTGATAGAGTGGATTAAACATCACATGAGGGGCGATAATCCATACATAAGTGTGCAATTAAAATAGCACGCCCTCACTTGATTGGAAGGCTGTGGGAAGCCATTCAAGGGTTGGTATTCCTTGAATAGAGTAGAATTTAATTGTTATGAAGCACCCCTGGAGCGGAATTGTTATTTGTCAAGAGTGAGAGTGACTTGCGCCTACAAAGAGTAATGATGTTAGTATAGTATAAGAGATCCAGAAGTGCGCTTTGTGGAGAGAAGAGCACGGGTCGAAACTTTCGGCATATTACGTGTCACTTAATGTGAGACATTTCAAGGGAAGAATCGATGTTTAGCGAGACGTAGTGAGTAGTCTCTACATGCACCGCCCATAGGTAAAGTTTGGTTGAAAGAGGAGAATCAACCAAAGAATTTTGTGTTTATCAAAAATTCCTGAACTTGGAAGAGGTCGGTAAAGCCGATTAAGTTCTTGAATGAGTTGCCATCCTCAAAACAAGATCAAGGGTTTATCCTGAACATGTGAATCAAGTCGCCGAGAAGGAAGTGATTGATATTCCTTTGGGCTGGCTTACAATAGTAACTAGTATGCCCCAGACTTCCTTTGAAAGGAAGGATCGCGCCAGTGCATGGTCCGTCGCAGTATAAATTTCTGAATCAGGATGAGATTGGTAAATCCCACCTTTGTTATGAGATCTCAGGAACCAGCGGAGATAAGATTTCGTTTTGAGTAGGATGTATCACCTTAGCCAAAGAATGGGCGCACGGTGATTAAAGATTTGTGGAGCCACGTGAAGGAGATTTTGGAATCTTGATACGATGATTTCAAGAATGCTCTGTAGAAGCACTCGTACCTGTTTGTCGCGTACATGGTATTTATTAAGGTTTTGTTATGGAAGAACCTTGACTATTCTCCTTTCGTATGTTTATAGGAGAGTAGGTAATCAGAATTTTTGGATCGATCGAGAAAACATTCGATAAATGTGGTAGAATTCCACGACTGTTTTAGGCGAGCAAGAGTGATCAAATGTTCGTAATATTTTCTCAGAATGGGAGTTTTGTATATGAATAAATCCGAGGATTTGTCATGTAGTGAGGTGAGGCCTCCTAATGTTAGTGAGATAAGGAAATTATAACGTATAGGCGTGACCTATGCGAATGTTGTCGAGTGGGAGCACAATGTGAAGTGTCTCCAATGAGAATGTAAAACAATGTTGTTGTGAAGAAAGGGCTATAGTGATTGAGCGCCGTAATGTGTAGTTAGTTTGTGTACGGAAAAGAATATCCAGGATTGAGCTACCTGATAGGCCTTATTTTCCGAATTTCGGGACGAAATTCAGTTATTAGGGGGGAAGTATGTAATACCCCGTATTTTTATAGCTTTTAAATTATGGGATGAATTAAATTTAATTGAGATAAATTAATTTAATTTTAGTCCGGAATGTTGCTATAAATATTTACTAACGTGACGAGAGTTAGTAATTATTGGAAATTTGTTATTTGTTGCATATTACTGGATGAGTATAGTAATATATGAGATTTATTTTTATAATATTGTCACGTGTGAATAAAATGACAATTGTGGAAATTTAAGTCAGGACGCGCATGTGTCGTGTCGGGACTAAATGTGGATTAAAAAAATGAATATTTTATAAGTTGTTCGTATGGTCGTTTTGAGTGCGCCAACGTGTCCGAAAGGGTCGAGATAGTCAGAAAAGTGTACCCGGGGGTTTAGTTTGGGTCTCGGGGCATTTTTAGGCCTAATTGGTACCCCAGGAGGGCATTTTGGACATTTCACGTTTATGGGTAATTAAACCCACGAAAATCAGAAACCTATATCAGCCATTTAGGTTAGTCAACTAGGGTTAGAAGACTCAAACACAAGTGACGGCCATAGGAGAGGGAAGAAGAAAGCTTCCAAGGCAATCCAAGGCCCCAAAAGTCATCCGTTTGCACCGCAACCACCACCAACGCGTAGATCGCGCAACGGGCTACGCAACCACACCAAAAACATCTGCAAATCAGAACGTCGAAAATACCAGGCAAGTGTTTATCTTGCTATTTTCGTTGGTGAAATTTCCATATTAGTTTAGGAATGATTAGGGATGAAATATATGGAAGAAAACCCAAATTGTGATAGGAATTTGCATGTAGTAAAGACTTAAACCTTATTCAGGAAGTCTCTTGTGATGTAGAAAGATAACCCACGAAATTTTGGTGTAAATAAGAAAGAAATTCTGGGATAAAACAGATTAGAATCATGAGTTAGAGATTTTTAGGGTTCTTGAGTTTTAAATGAATTATGGCATGATTAATCCATGTTTAGTGATGTAAATTGATATGTTTTACGTTGAAAATACCTGATATGATGATATAAGGTTAGAAGTATCAATTCTGGGACGATTGGGATTAGAAAATATGGATTTTGTGTAAGTTTGGAGATGAAATCCGTAACTGCAATTCTGCAATTTCGCAGACCTGCCGATCGATCGATCGAGCCCAGAGCTTCGATCGATCGAGCCCCAGACCTCGATCGATCAATCCCTCCTGGCAGACTCCTATTTCCCTTATTAAATGAGTTAAATTCAATTTATTATGAAAAAATTCTTGGGCATCCTTAATGAAATGTTTTGGGAGATAGGGGAGACCAGTAGGACATGTGAATAGATTTTGGGACCCTCGATGTCGGGCAAGGATTGTATTTTGGGATAACTACATAAGGGTCGGTAAATTTATAATTTAAAGAGAGAGATACACGTAAGAGAGTTACTTTGGAACAAATGTGTATACCTACTGAATTTTATACTTAGGAGGATAGAATCCATGAGCGTTATGTAGTAAGTGGAAAAGTTCCTCAAATTAAAATAAGATGTGAATGGTTATACGTGATAACTAAATAATGAGAAATAAATACGAATGACGTAATTATGGGAATTGAGAATTTACCCATTATTGATATGGTAATATGAGTATATTTATATGATTGTGTATGCATATACTATCTATGTGTGAAAATCATGCCCACGCTACTTGCTATCCCTGAGGTTTCCGCTCTGGGACAGTCTTATCTCGATGGGACCTTTATGGGGGGATATTGACTTGTACCCTAGAAGATAGATATCCTTGGTGCAGGCTATCAGAATGATAGTTCAGACGGTCCTAAGAGATGAGGGTATGTGCTTTCCTCTTAGAGACTTGGAATCTATGCTTCGCCTCATTTTGTTTGTGTATAGGTATCCTTGGTACAGGCTATCGCAGTGATAGTTCAGACGGTCCTAAGGGACTTGGAACCCATAATTTGTATATGTGTTAATACAATTCGAGAGTGATTCCGAATTTGTATTCCCCTTAATGTGAGTGATATGGGGTTTGGATAGTAGAGTATGCCTGCACCATAGTTTTATTTGGGGTGCTGTTGTGGTTTATATATATATTTTACGAGTGGTTAATATATATATGAAATTATGAAATCCGTAACTGTCTACTGTGATGTGATATGTAGGACGTGGTTGATAACTCAAATTATAAATACTTGTATTGAGAAAGTATAATATGACACTGGAAAACTTTAGTGATTTATAAGGTTAAAATGAGAACTTTGGTTACTAATTGAATAGTATCTTCAAATAATTAAATCGTTAATTTTGAATCTTACGAGTAATATAAGATAAATTAATCCATTGGGAAAGGATAGCATGTTATATGATGAGATATACAATTGGGAAGGTTAGTGCGATAGGTGTGCACATTAGAAGAGAGGTGAGAATTTCTCAAGAGAGTGTCGCACTAATATGTTGTTGCATTGGCCTGTATCAATTTAAATACTTGCTAAACGTATTTTAAATCAAACACACTATCGGGCTCTGACCCATTTCTTTTTCTCTTTCTCTCTCTTGTATATATATGTATGTATTACAGGTGCCCAGCCACAGGGGCGTCTTGCTTAGGATCTTTTGGAAGGAACGCGCTGCAGCTTAGGTGGGAGTTGCAGGTCTCTTGATTAGACGACTTCGTTCATTCGGATCCATTCTTAGTACTTTCATCTAGTTGAGCATGTGTAGCTCTTTCCATTATTCCGTTGTTATTGGACATTTGTATTTCAGTTATTTCCAGTATTATTACTATGGGATTTATTCAGTTTGGATTTGTGACTTTAGATTTCATATGTTGACATTTGATTGACGAATGTATTAAATTAATTGGATTATGTTGCAGAATTTAATGTGGTGTGATTCTTACTTATTGAATGTTGTTAATAAAATAAATGATTTTTCTTTAAATAAAATTTGGAAAGTATGTATGAAAATGGGTTTGACACTTAGCTTAATTATTTAGGGTGTTTAAATTGGAAAAGTATTTTTACGACAGTGATGCTAAGAATGAACCAACTGTTCACCTTGATTTTAATTTAATAAAGGAGTGATCGCCCGGTATTTAATTAGGCGGGGTGTCATATCTTATCCCTTCCTTGGGCCTCTATGACCCTTGACACAATTGTAGGAGTAACGGTCATCACTGACATGAACGCTCTTGCCATCGCATCCACCTGACCGAGCTCTTTCCATTTAGCTTTCCATACATCAGCTAACTCTCCCTCGGGCTTTCTACTCAAAGCATCCACTACTATGTTCGCCTTGCCCGGATGATAATGAATATCAAAATGGTAATCTTTCACGAACTCTAACCACCGACGCTGTCGCATATTCAAATCTTTCTGTGAAAATAAATATTGCAGTGACTTATGGTCCGTGAAAAGACTGAATTTCTCCCCTAGGAGATAATGCCTCCAAATCTTCAAGGCAAAGACAACTGCGTCCAATTCTAAGTCATGCACCAGATAGTTTCTTTCATGGGGCTTGAGATTTTGGGAAGCATAATAAATAGCCCGTCGCTCTTGCTGAAGCACACCTCCTAATCCTTGTAGAGACGCATCGGTGAAGAATAAATATTCCAACCCCGACTTTGGTAAAGCGAGGACTGGAGCCGAGGTCAATCTACCTTTGATCTCATCAAAAGCAACCTGATAAGAGTTATCCCAAACAAACCTCACCCCTTTTAGGGTCAAATTTGTTAAAGGGCTAGCGATCTTTGAGAAACCCTTGATAAATCGATGGTAATAACCCGCCAAACCCAGAAAACTACGAACTTCGGTAGGTGTCGTGGGCTGACCCCACTCCCTCAGCGCAACTACCTTACTCGGATCCACCGATATACACTGGGACGTCACAATATGACCCAGAAATGGTACCTCCTGTAACCAAAAGCCACACTTTTCAAACTTACCATACAATTGGTGATCCCTCAACCTTTGTAGGACCAACCTCAAATGAATAGCATGATCAGATTCTGTTCGAGAATAGACTAGAATGTCATCGATGAATACAATAACAAATTGGTCTAGGAAGTCCTGAAATACCCTATTCATGAGATCCATATATACGGCGGGGGCATTGGTTAGTCCAAAGGGCATAACCAAAAATTTATAAGACCCATACCTCGTCAGAAAAGCGATCTTGGATACATCCTGCTCTCGTATCCTCAACTGGTGATATCCCGTCCTCAAGTCTATTTTATAGAAGTATGACGTTTATAAGACGGTTCTCTATGTGTTGACTTGAGGATTCTCTATAGGATTCTCGTATCCTCAACTGGTGATACACCGAAGAGAACCGTCCCTTTTCTTTACAAACAACACAGGAGCACCCCATGGCGACGTACTACGCCTAATGAATCCCTGTTCCAACAACTGCTAGATTTGCTCTCTTAGCTCCCTCATTTCCATAGGACCCATTCGATACAGAGCTCTCGTAATCGATCGAGTTCCCGGCGCTAAATCAATCACAAATTCAATCTCCCGGATCGGAGGCAAACTCGGTATTTCCCGAAAAACATCCTCGAAATCTTTAACAATCGGAATAGAATCCAAGAGAATAACTACATCCCGATAAGTCTCTTCCGCAATACAATACAAATAAGTACTAGTACCTCCATCTAAACGAGGCATAACCACCAGGAACATTTCTTCTCCCGGAACGGCGAAGACTATACTCTTCCCGTAACAATTAACTATAGCATGATACTTGACAAGACAATCCATGCCCAGAATCACATCATACCCGACCATGTCTAGGACGAGTAAATTGGCCTCAAAGCACAAGTTACCAAGAGTAATCCCTATATGTTTACAAACAAGGAAAATGAGTGAACCATCACCCATAGAGGACTCAACGCTAGTGAAAGTGCTCTCTGCAGATTTTATCAACTCTGTAGTCTGAGCAAAACTTCTAAAAATAAATGAATGTGTCGCACCCGTATCAAATAAAATGCGACCCATGTGCCCCTGAATAAAGAACTTACCCTCAATCGCTGGCGGCGCTGGCGGAGCAGGAGGATGCATAGCATCCTGGATATGATAAACTCTCCCATACAGTAGTTGACCCTGCTGCGGAGGGACAATCGGATTTGGTGCATGTGGCAGAAACTGAACATAAGGATGCTGAGGGACTCTAGGAGGCTGACCCCCAACCGACTGAGGACAATCCTTCTTCTAATGACCCGCCTCCCCACATTGGAAGCACTTTACCATTATATTCTTCTGAACACGACCCTGATTATTTCTAAACTGGTTAACACCTTGGTCCTGATGGCCTCTACCTCCTCGACCACCCCGACCTGTTTGTTGCTGTTGCGAGGCACCCTAACCGTGCTGATTATTATTACCACCCGAATTAAACCCACCAAAGCGTTGTATTTTTGACATGTCCCCCTGCTGGGGACCCCTTTCTCGTTGCTTATTACCCGAAGATTAGGACGAGAAAAAATCTCCTCCTCCATTCCCACTGCCTCCAGGCTTTCCCGCTTGCCCCACTACGATAAATTTCTTTCCACTCTTCATGTACAACCGATGCTCTTGGCAATGGAGGAATGCCGCATTCATTACCTAACCAAAGGTTTGCAAAGATGGATTACCCAGAAAATGTTTCCGGATTCTCCAGTTCAAACCCCCCATAAACTTTGAAACCTTCCTCTCTTCCGGAGTCACCTCATCCGATACAAAACTTGCCAACCGGGTGAACTCCTCTTCGTATTCGGCCACAAATCGCTCTCCTTGTACCAGATCCTGAAGTCTACTTCTCATCTCCCTTTGAACCGCGAGAGGAAAATACTTTTGGTCAAACAAGACCCAGAAATCAGTGATCGACATCATGTCCCTCTGTTCTGGTGTAGTCATCGACTCCCACTAATGCAATGCGGCCCCAACAAGCTTAAAGGTAGCAAGGACTTGTTTCTTCTCCTCAATAAAATCCACCATTCGTAAATGGTGTTGCATATCTTTCTTCCATTGATTTGCTCGAACAACATCAGAACCTCCATCAAATTCCGGAGGATGGCCCTTTAAAAAGGACTCTCTAACTCTTTCCCACGAAGAAGGTCCCATAGGAGCTTGGGCATCCTGTGCTCGTTGTTGAGCTTGTGGCATTTGCTGAGCCACTACGGTCATGGCAGTATTGACCGCTTGGGCCACAATGTTCGCTACATCAGCAGCATTATAAGTTCCTTGTGGCAGCGATGGAGGACCAACATCCTCTTCTACAACTCTATTGCATCTCGCTGGGCGACCTCTATTATACGGCATCTGAGATGAATGAACAATAGAGTTAAAATACTGTTCAAAATAATCTATATTGCATAAGATCACAAATATAAGCAACAAAGCAGTCCTAACATTAGTCTCTATATCAAGAACGCTACAGTAGAACGTGACAAGTCCGCATAGATCCTAAAGACTCTAGAACCTGATGCTCTGATACCATCTGTGACAACCCGCAGTTCGAAATAAGGGGTGGCCAGCCCGATACTCCAACATAACGAAAATCATGGATGGAAATCATTCTCAGCATCACAACAATAAAATGAGTATACGAGAAAACCACCCAATAATACAGAAAATAGGTTGCCAAAAATATTTATTTTGATTAAAAGATTAAGTTAAGAAAATAAGTTAAACAACCCATTCTAAAAGGTAGTGGAATTCCAAGATATCATAAATAATACCTCCATAACAAATATACAAGGAGAGGACCGAATATGCTGTCGGTCCACAACTACATACAATGTATAACAACAGTTGAATATATTACATGTTACAGTCATTAAACAATTACAAAGTTTGGGCAACACGCCCGAGTGAAAGACCCGATCATATCTAGAATACAAAAATGAGGGCGCCTAACAAAACATCCTACAATTCTTAGAGCTCCTCAAAAGTAATGGAATTGGAATATCACATCGGTCTCCCTTGCGGAGGAGCACCTGGGCGAATAAAATAACAAATACAACATGGAAAATGAACGGGTCAGGTCCCGGCTTTTATATGATTCCCAGGTGAATAAGAAGCATGATGGATATCAATAGTTAATCATGAATGATGGAGATGAAAATCTAACAACCTAATCATGAAGCATAAATGAAGCAGTTTAAATGATGTGTCTTTTAATAAATTATGTAGGTGAATGTAATTAGACATCATAATTTTAAAAGCCTTTATCATCATTTACCACTTTATTTCAAATTTCCATTCCTTAACAGGAAATAGTGCCATCATTATTACTCATTTCTTTTCAATACTTATTCCTTAGAAGGAATATAATTACCATCATACCTTTTGGTGGCAATATACATATCTCAAGTCCCACTTGAATTTAGAAAAGTTATATTCTTATACATATAACGATTCTTAGACCGCCCCTCCGAGTTTCCCCACTGGGCGCGCCCCTAAATGACTATCATCTTCCAGGGGCCTATCAAACAAGGCAGTCTGGCACCTAACGCACGTCGGGAAGTAGCCATATGCCTGCAAGTGAGTCATAACCACACCCAAAATTACCTCACTAGTGCAGAACAAAATATATAATAAACCCGCATATGGCCGAGGACTATAGTCTCCCTGCATTCACTAGTCAGGGGACATCACCTCATGCGCGAGCTTCCCTTATGATATCATTTAGAGAGGTGTGTTTAAGTAAATTAACATTTACCATTTAAATCACATTATCATTTTCATTAATCACATGTATGTTTCATTTTATTTGAAACCATAATCCTTGAATATTCTCATTAATAGTCATCATAAATTAAGTCCCGAATTATTCTCCAAATGATCCCTAAAATCTTACGAGTCCCCAAGTGTTATATACCTCAATAGGGCCCCTAAAATCTCCAAGTATGGGCTTACAACTCTTAATCCCTAAAAAAAACTTTTACGAAATGAAAAGAAATGCCTAAACGTCACTTTTGATGCCCATGGAATGAACCCCAAGCGAACCCATTCAACTCTAGGGTAACTACCAAACTCAACTAAAACTCTAGAAATCTAAATTTACTTCATATAAGAAGTTTCCTAGTTCCTATTGTAAAGAAGAAACCTAGGAAACAAAACTAAGGTTTACGGGTGGAAAATAGGGGACCGGTCGACCGGTCATGAGACCGCGGTCGACTGCGTCTCAAAGTTTGGACTACGAAGAAAAGCAGAAAGTCCAGGTAGAAGGGGACCGGTCGACCGGTCAACATACCGCGGTTGATCGCACACCAAAACTTAAACCTTGAGGGAAAAGCAGTGTGCCCTCCCCTCGAAGGCCCGGTCGACCGGTCATAGCAGACCTAGGACCCTTCCTTCTGCCAACAACCCAAACCCATATCATTTATTACCACCAAATGATTATAAATGCATCAAACAACCATAATTTACACCAATATCAAATCAAATCTACCTCCAAAGATTTAAAACCCATAAACCAAATAAAAACCATAACTTTCTTAAACCATAACTAACCCACAACTATCAACACTAATTATTCAACTTAAATCATATAATAGCAAGTAGAAAACTTGACTCAAGCTTGCAAATTCAGATTTGATGAAGATGTAGGCAAGATAAATCTCCAAACCTTCAATCTCTCTCTTTCTCCACAAGCTCTCTTCTTTTCTCTCTCTATGTTAACAATTTCACTTAAGGGAAATAAAATGCTTAGCAAGACTAAATCGGAGCATTAAGCTAAAGTCTCCTAACTTAAGTGGTTAATACCACATTAAAATGATTCCCAATACGCAATATACTAAAACCAGTCAAAAGTGCCCAAACATCAAAATACAATATGGCACACAATTTGACTATCTCGCACCTCTCGGAACTAACTACACCCTCCAAATTATCCGTTGGAAATTTTATAACTCATTTTAAGTTCCGGTTTTATTTTTAAAGCAATATGTCATTTTAATTCTCATGACACCATAAAACACAACATGGTAATATTCACCTACACATAAGGTAAATATGCAACATTTTAGTAATTATTAACTTATCTCATTAAATTAATACTTACTCCACATTCCAACATTTTATATATAATTACTTCGCATAGTAAATAAATATAAAATAGGCTCTCAAAAGTGAGGGTTGTTACAAGTTTCCCTTTCAGTCATTTTATTTGAGGCATAGTTTTATGGTTTAGTGACATTGTATTATTTAGAGGTAGTAAACTGAATGTATTTCGATTATTTTGATCAATAGAAAATTTTATATAATCTCATTCAATGGTGCATGGTTATTTACAACGTTGTTTATTTGTCTATTATTCTTGTTAACAAATTTTTAAATTGTCTTATATTTTTGTCACTTGCTAAGAATGATATTTTAATTTTTTCGCTGGCTAGTATTTATTAATTAAGTAAGGCCACCTTATTCAATATTATCGGAGGTATTACATTTTTGCGTAATCAAATACCATATGTTGAGGAAGATTATCCTAATATGTTAAGGGAAATTTACACCACTAGACGATAGATAGAATGCGATTCTTCTGCTGGTAGTTTTATTTCTACTGTTGATGGCATTGAGATTAAGGGCGGAGCCAAAATTGTTCCACATGGTGGGCTAAAAAAATTAGTTAGTTATGAAAGAGTTATTGACAAAGTCGGGGGTTCACGCTTGGGATCCTCGGAACCAATTTTTTAATTTTTTTTATCAAATAATTACTATAGTATTTAACGATTAAGGGCTGAGCCAGGATTTTTCATTGGGCTGGGCTAAGATTCTCGATGAGCGAGAGCGAAGTTAATGACTAAATCCAGAAGTTTGGGGCAGGGAGCCCAGGAGTCGATTTTTTTGAGGGTATTTTTTAGTTTTTATTATAAAATTACTCAAATATTTAACAATTAATAATAACTAAATTTAAAATAAACTTACCCACTAACTAGTTTTAACAATCAATATAGTTTAATTAAGAAAAAATTCCATTTACTGTATTTTTTTTTTGCATTTTGAACATCATAAATATTCAAAACTTTTAACATTTCAATTTTAATAATAAATTAGAGTTCTTTTACGTCGACTCACAAACGCGACACATTTGGTGCGACATACCGACGTGTTGCACCCATATCAGCTCGTGTCGGAGTGCAACAACAGTGAAGCCTAAACACAGGTCAATGCAGGTGCAACAAGTCAGTGTGTCGCACCAATTTCGCACCCATATCGGCTCATATCGGAGTGCAAAAGTAGTGAAGTCCAGACACAAGTCAATGCAGGTGCGACATGTCCATGTGTTGCACTAATCTGTCTTGCATTTTTTAGTCGGTCTAAAATTAGTAAATAAATAATGCATCCATTACGCCTGTAAAGGGATCGGGTTCGGATCGAATTAGGCAAATCCAAATCCATATTCATTTATGTTAAACGGTTTCGGATTCGGATCCTATCCGATTATCCGTTTATGTTAAACTTGATTTGCGACATTTTTATTTTCAACTCTTACTTCATAAATTTATTTTGCAAATATTCCAAAAAACAGATAATGAAATAAAGAACTATTATAATAAATATTTAAAATATTATTAAATACAATATATATTAATTAAAAATATTATATATATATATATATATATATATATATATATATATATATATATATATATATATATATATATATATATATATATATATATTAGTCGGATCAGATTATTAACGGATCGGAGTATATGAATCCAAATCCTCTCCATTTAATAAATGGGTAATTAGGTAATCGGATTTTAGGCATGATCCATATCTTCTTAAATGGATCGGATTTGGATAAAATCCGATCCATTGACAGGCCTAACATCCATTACCAAATACCTACTAAGGATTAATATAAGTTTATCTAGCCACAAAAAGATAATTCATAAAATTGAACCTAAATAATACAAAATAAAAATATTATTACAAACATTTTACCATAATATGTAAACACGAATCATTAACAATTAAGAAAATACTCAAGTGAAAAAAAATACCTAGCTATCTTTCCTATACATGAAGAAAATCACAAAAATTAAGCCATAATCATAAAAAATGAAAATACTAAATTACAAACTTATTCAAAAGTAAGAAAAAAGTTGAAAAACTAGTTATTAAAGTATAGTAATTAAGATTCTAACAAAATGAATGGGGATATTAAATCTAGGGCTTTACCTCTTTCCAAGTTTCACAATCTTCAATACAGAGAGACAATAGTACATCGATAAATTGTGTTAAAAAAAAGGGTATCAAATCATTTCTATTGGGGTATTTTTTTTTTTTTACAAAGTTAATACGAAGTCTGACAAGTTTGGGATGGGTTAACATAAAAAAGAGTTTTTTTATGGGGTACCGTGGGCTGAAAGACCAAACTTGTAGGAAGAGAAAAAAAATTGTCAGCCCTCCTGGAATCCGCCCTTGTTTGAGATGAGTGTCTCAACATATATCATATGAGAGATATATGTGTTGCCTTTGGTTAATGTTCACGACCACCCATAAATCTGTGAAGAGATGCCTGAGACCAATGATGTTTTATCTGAGATCACTAGCGGTACAGTCAAGGCTTATAATGGGTATTCATTGAAACAAAAGCAACTTGCATATTTTTTATTACTTTTTGTTGTTTAATGTGATGTGGGTATAGCATAAAACATGCCATGTTTTATGGTTCATGTTTTGCGCAACTTTACTTTCTTTTTATTATTTAATGTTTAGTGTAGAATATCCACTCAGGTTTTGTGGAGAGTGTTTTATGGAGTGGTGTCTCCTTGTTTTATGGGATGTGTCCCATCCCATTATTATGTATTATATATGTGTGTTAAATTGTAAGGAATGCAACAGAAGAAATGACAAAAACTTTCATAAATTAAGAGTCTTTCTTCTCTCTCTTCAGAATACAAATTCCTCTTCTTTCTTATTCAACTTGTTCTAAATACAAAATCACCCAACATAAATGGTATCAGAGCTTTGTATCAAAAGGGCCTAATTCTCTCCAAAAAATTCAAGTTGCTGTCCAAAAAATTCAAGTTGTTGTCCAAAATTTTCTATTGCTGTCCAATTTTTTTTTCATAAAGTTGTTGTCGTTGTCCGAAAATTCAAGAAGCTGCTCTAAAAAATTCAAGAAGTTGCTGTCAAAAAATTTAGAAAGCCAAGGAGTAAAAGAGTTGAAGAAAAATTATCATGGAAAGCTCAAGCAATTCCACTCTAAATATTCAACAACCTTCAATCCCAATATTTGAATGTGAGAATTATGATTTCTGGTGTATCAAAATGAAGACTCTCTTTATATCCCAAGATGTTTGGGATTTAGTCCAAAATGGGTATGACGAACCCAAATCAACGACAACGTTGTCAACTACTCAAAGGGACAAATTAAAAGTTTCAAGGAAGATGGATGCTAAAGCTCTCCTTGACATTCAACAAGGCCTAGGAAACTTAATTTTTATAAGAATCATGGGAGCAACCAAGGCCAAGGAAGAATGAGACATTATTCAAGAGGAGTTTCAAGGAAATACACATGTAAGAGCTGTTAAACTTCAAACTCTTAAGAGGGAGTTGGAAAATATGAAAATGAAGGAGAATGAAACTCTAAAAGAGTTATCTTCCAGATTCACAGAACTTGTCAACCAAATGAAGGCGCATGATGATCAAATAACCGACAGAAGAGCTGTAGAGAAACTTTAAAATAGCCTACCTCCAAAATTTGATTCTATGGTGGTTGTTATTGAGCATACTAAGGATACTTCTAAGATGACGGTCCAAGAATTATTGGGGTCCTTAAAGTCATTCGAGCAAAGATTGTTACAACGCTCTGAAAAATCTATTGAGAGCACGTTTCAATCTAAACTTAGTTTCAAACCCTAAAATAGTGAAAGAGGATCTTCAAGTCATGATGGAAGAGAGTTTAAAAGAAGTGGTAGATAAGGAAGAGGACGAGGAAGAGGAAGAAGCAGAGGCAGAGGAAGATTCAATAATTTTAAAAAATTTAGAAATGAAGATTTCTTACGGTCTCAACGATGTAGCATATGGAGAAAGACTGTTGGTTCAAAGGAAAGCCTCAATGTCACAATTGCAAAGGCTTTGGTCATTTGCAAAAGGAGTGTAGATACAAGAACAATCAATAAGTGAGTTGTGCGAAAGAAAAGGAAGGTGAAGGAAATTTATTCTATGCATGTCAAAGTGCCTCTGAGCAAAAGAATGATGTTTAGTTTCTTGATAGTGGTTGTAGCAATCACATGACCGGTGACAAAGACGTGTTTGTTGACATAGATACAACCATCAACTCTCAAGTGAAAATGGGAAATGGTGTCTTAGTCCATGTAAAGGGAAAATGAACAATTGGTGTTCAAACTTACAAAGTCGCTAAGTTCATTCACGATGTTTTACTTGTTCCGAACTTAGCACAAAATTTGCTAAATGTTGGACAACTAGTAGAACATGGATATTCTGTCCACTTTGAAGAAAACAGGTGCACTATTTATGACAAAGGATAAGTAAAACAAGTCATGAAGAAGATAAAGATGGAGAAGAATCGTAGCTTTCCACTAATTTTCAAATATGGTGGAAATTTTTCCTTGAAGGTAGAATCTGTTGATAAATCGTGGTTGTGGCACAGAAGACTTGGTCATTTGAATTTTCATGGCCTCAAGTTACTTTGCCAAAAGAATATGGTTCAGGGGTTGCCCACTTGCATTGAAGAAAATAAGGAAGTATGTGAAGGTTGTGCTCTCGGGAAGCATCATATAAAGCCTTTTCCAAAAGGAATTGCATAGAGAGAGAATGAAGCACTCGATCTAGTTCACACCGATGTATGTGGTCCGATGACTACTCCTTCTCATGGAGAAAATAAGTACTTTATACTCTTTATTGATGATTTCACAAGAATGACATGGGTACTTTTATGAGGCAGAAATCTAAAGTTTTTACAATTTTCAAGAAGTTCAAAAGTTTTGTGGAAAAACAAAGTGGGCATTTTATCAAAGTTTTGAGAAGTGACAATGGAAAAGAATATACTTTTAATGAATTTGGAAAGTTTTGTGAAGATGAAGGTGTAGAAAGACAGCTCACAGTTAGTTATACTCCACAACAAAATGGAGTATTAGAAAGGAAAAATAAAACTGTGATGAAGATGGCAAAATCAATGCTTCATGAAAAGGGACTGCCTAAAGTATTTTGGGCAAAATTAGTATACACCGTGATATATTTAATAAATCGATGTCCAACAAAAGCGGTCTGGAATCAAACTCCCATTGAAGCTTGGAGTGGGAGAAAGCCATCAGTTCGTCATCTCAAAATCTTTGGTTGTGTATGTTATGCTCAAATTCTGAAAGAGAAGCGGCGGAAGCTAGATGAAATAAGTGAGAAGTGCATATTTATGGGCTATAGTTCTCAATCCAAGGTCTATAGGCTATTCAGTTTAAAAAGCAACAAAGTGATCACAAGCCATGATGTGCTATTTGACGAAGGTGCTATTTGGAACTGGGAAGAAGGCAAAGTCAAGGATAAGACAATTCTTGTTGAGGAAGAACAATAAAAATCAACAATTGATAATGAGAGCAATTAAGATTCACCTCAAACATCTCCACGATCAAGATCATCATCACCATCATCAAATGGTTCTCCAAGTTCATCCTCATCATCACCACCCATAACTCCAAAAAAAAATGAGGAGTTCAAGTGATGTATATAAGAGATGTAACTTTTAACCATTGAGACAGAAAGTTTTGAAGAAGCCGTAAAAGAAGAAACATGTAGAAAAGCAATGGAGAAGGAAATTAATGTTATTAAGAAGAACAATACATGGCATCTTGTTGAAAAGCTAAAAGACAAAGATATCATTGGGGTGAAGTGGATTTACAGGGTCATGTATCACTCTGATGGCACTGTGCAAAGAAATAAAGCAAGATTGGTGGCAAAGGGCTATACACAACAACCCGGTATCGATTTTCATGAAACATTTGCACCAGTTGCACGTCTTGACACTGCAAGAGCCATTATTGCTATGGAGGCTCAAAAAGGTTGGTCATTGTACCAACTTGATGTTAAATCGGCATTCCTGAATGGAAAGTTGGAAGAAGAAATTTATGTTGAACAACCTTTGGTTTTTTTTACCAAATGAGATGAAGAAAAGGTGTACAGGTTGCAAAAGGCCTTGTATGGTCTAAATCAAACTCCACAAGCATGGAACAGTAACATTGATGGATATTTCACTGAGAATGGATTCAATAAAAGTAAGAACGAACCTACCTTGTATTTCAAATGAAAAGGTACATCTGATATTCTTATTATTGCACTTTACGTTGATGATTTAATTTTTATTGGAAGTAGTGAAAAGATGGTTGAAGATTTTATGAATGAAATGATGAATAAGTATGAAATGAGTGATGTGGGATTGCTACATTATTTTCTTGGTATTGAAATTAATTAAGAAAAAGATTGTGTGTTCATTTGTCAAACAAAGTATGCTGAAAACATTCTTAAGAAGTTTAGAATGTTTGGGTGCAAACCGATGACAACACCACTGGTTGTAAATGAAAAACTCGTGAAGGAAGATGGAGGAAAAAAGGTTGATGAAACTCTCTACAAAAGTTTGGTTGGAAATTTGTTATATTTAACATCAACAAGATCAGATTTCATGTTTGCATCAAGTCTATTTTCTAGATTTATGCATTTTCCAAGTCATTTCCATCTTGGGGCAGGAAAAAGAGTATTAAGATACTTGCAAGGCACACTGAATTATGGAATCAAGTATTACAAAAATGTGAATGTGAAGTTAACTGGATTTTGTGATAGTGACTGGGGTGGATGTGTTGATGTCATGAAAAACACCTCGGGTTATGACTTTTCTCTAGGTTCTGGTATATTTTCATGGGCGTCAAAGAAACAACAAACTATGGCTCAATCCTCAGGTGAAGCAGAGTACATATCCGCATCATTAGCAACTTCTCAAGCTATTTGGCTACGGAGAATTTTAGAAGACGTGAAAGAAAAGGAAGAAGAAGGCACAGAGTTATTTTGCGACAACAAATCAGCAATAGCAATGGCAAAGAATCCAGTCTATCATATCAGGATAAGACACATTGCTAACAAATATCATTTCATCCGGGAAGCAATTACAAATGGGGATATAAAACTCAAATATTGCAAGTCAGAAGATCAAGTTGCAAACATTTTCACCAAAGCTCTGTCGCCAGGAAAATTTCAGCAATTAAGGGAACTCTTGGGAATTAAGGAGCATCACATTAAGAGGGAGAATGTTGTTTAATGTGATGTGGGTCTAGCATAAAACATGCCATGTTTTATGGTTCATGTTTTGTGCAACTTTACTATCTTTTTATTATTTAATGTTTAGTGCATAATATCCACTCATGTTTTATGGAAACTGTTTTATGGAGTGGTGTCTCCTTGTTTTATGGTATGTGTCCCATCCCATTATTATGTATTATATATGTGTGTTTAATTATAAGGAATGCAACGGAAGAAATGACAACAAACTTTCATAAATTAAGAGTCTTTCTTCTCTCTCTCCACAATACAAATTCCTCTTCTATCTTATTCAACTTGTTCTAAATACAAAATCACCCAACACTTTCTCTAGATGATCATCTCTAAAAACATTGTACTAAACTCGCACCACTAATCCATCTATCCTTTTAACTATTGGTTCCCTTTTTTTATCAGAACGGGAGTCGCTATGGATTTAGGTAATGTGATGTATGATTTAATGGTTGAGGTTCTCCAGAGCATAGGGAAAAAGCACCCATCCATATTTTTCGTTCATCTTAGTCACCGCCATCTTATTGCCAATGGTGTATTTATATACTCTAATGAGAAGAAGTTTATTTGTGAGAAGATTTTCACATTCTCCTCTTTACTTTTGGGTAGTAAAAAGGTCACTTAACCAAGAAGAAGCAGAGGAAGTTCTTGCACGTGAACTAGGTTCCCCCTCTCAACTAGGATCATGTGACACATTGTCCTAGTTATCCAGATACTTTTCCATCCCTAACGAGTAGATCACTCAGGTTTCAGACCTTTTTGCGAATTTGGTACGCTCGGATGTTGCATCCCATCATCTTTATATGACACAACAATAGTATTTTCAAAAAACTAATATTTATTTTTAGACAACCATGTCTACTTAGGTTAATTTTTTTGGTGAAAAGGAAATCAATTAACTAAGAAATAGAGTTCGTACAGACATAAAGCACAAGAGCAAACAAATGGTTTACACAACAACAAGATGCCAACAGCAAAATACATAAAAGGTCGACTCATACAATTAGTTCGAGACTGAATCTTTAATCTGGTTCCTATTCTTCTCATCATCGATAATCTGTCGGAGTCGATCAGGAGGGTCCTCCAGCATGAAAAACTTTTTCGCGTGGGATTTGGCATACTCGGCAAGCCAGTCAGCACAATGATTGGCATCTCTCGATATGAAGGTTACGTCGGCATTCAAATCCGTCTTCATGTCTCTGCAGTCCAAAATGATAGCTGAGTGCGGGTGATTAGTCCAGTCTCCCTCGTTGATCATCTCCACTGCAGTTTTGCAGTCAGATTCTAGGTTGAAGTTTTTCCATCCCATATCTTTAGCGGTGATCAAGCCATAGAAAATTCCTTTGAATTCAGCTCTTAACGATTTAGCACAGATGATTTTACCGAAGAAGCCAGTAATCCATTCACCTGTCCAGTCCTGCACAATTCCTCCAAAGGAACCCGCTTTGGTGGAATGATCCAACCCACCATGAGTGTTGATCTTCAGTATACCTGCACAAGGAAACTTCCAATTAATCAGTACATTAGTATTCGGCCCCCCATGCTTGACAATTTTAGTGTATGCAGCGGTAATCTCATTTGCATAGTTTACACTAAACTTGGAAATCATAATGGACAAAGTGGGTTTAACCTCAAAAATGCGAAGGTTTCTAGCCTTCCAGAGGTGCCAAACTGTGGAGATGAAAAAAATATCACTATTAATGCCCAAACCGAATTTTTGGAACCACTCGTCGAAACATTCAGTATTCTCACCCATCGGATTAACCCATTTTTTCATGAGAGTCCAAGTATCTTTAGCAATGGAGTAATCCCTAAAAACGTGTTCCATGTCCTCTCTACTCCCACACAGGTCACATCCGGCCTCACTAGTCATATTCCTGACAAATCGATGTTGGTTAATGAGAAGCTTGCCATGTAGAATAGTCCAAAGGAATGTTTTTAATTTTTGAGAAATTTTCTTTTTCCATATGCTATTCCAGTTGGAGTGTCCGAGAACATTGAGGTCTCTTCCAATCAACTGATTGTAACAAGAGTTGATAGAGAATTTACTAATAGGGTTAAGAGTCCATATCGGTCTGTCCTTTCGCGTAATAACTCTAGATAACTCCATCTTGAGGGCGGCATTGGTTTCCAAATTACGGATCCAATGATATATAGCATTGTGGTTCCATTGGACCTGTTGGTCAAAAAGCACCTCAACCCTAATATCGTCCCTGTCTTCATATTCAACATTAGGTTTAATGATACCATCACCGCACCACCAGTCCTTAAAAATATTAGTGTTCTTCCCATTTCCAATGTTCCATTTGATGTTTTTCTGGAGAGTCGGCTTTATCTTGAAAATTCCCCTCCATATGTGGGAAGCCTTATTCCTCTTAGCCCAGGTTCTCGGATTTGGGCTCTTAGTATATTTTATTTTATTTACACTTTTATTTCGAAACTTTGGTTGAAGCATTTAGTGCTTCTTTGGACATCTTTTATAGCAGTTTATGGTATGTGATATGTGTGTGAGTTTAGATTACTTCTTATTCATATTTTATGTTATAATCTTAAAACTCATTTTGTGTATCTTTGTGTAGACTTATACTCTCACATATTCATGTTTAGTTAGTCTTTATTATCTTGTTTTTACCTTGAAGTGAAAGGGTCTATATTTCTTGAAATATATCCATCATCTTCTTAATTTCGAATGATATTGCTCCTTATATGATATGTGACAGCACACACTCTTAGCTTAATACTTATATCCTTTGTTAATTCCATGACAAAAAGGGGAAGAAATATCATATTAAGGGGGAGTTATACTACTGAACATATTTTGATGTTTTTCATATAAAATAAAGAAGATGGATTATATATACAAGAAATTGAGTACATTACTCACTATTATTGTAGCATACTTAGAATATATATGTCTTTAGATGGTGAACCAAACTTTCATATCTTTTATATCCTTAAAGTGTATTTTATATACATTGGTATCTTTTATTACATTTGTTTAAAGAGTATGACAATTTAAACAAGATCAAGCTCTCGTCATTTGATTTATTGAGTTCTAGATTGAATATTGTTGTAGTGTAGTTTGATATTTACCTTTGGCTAGGTTGTGTCAACAAGTCAATGGTTGTTAGATTTGCTTATAATACATGAAATATTTTTTTTATATGTTTTTTATGGGTTGGATAAAGGAGATAATTGTAATATTATGCATCATACTCACGTTATGCCCCCTATGACTAGATTGTATTATTCCATTCCCAAAATATATTTTGAACCTTGTCCTTGAATTTTGTAGGTGGTAAAATTCTACTATAATGATTCAACACAATTGAGCCGAGAAAAATATGAACAATCATATAAAACGGAATATATGTGTTCGGCAACGTGCCTACATCCACAGTGGTGTTTATCTCTCTTTATTAATCAACCGTTGATAATAAAGAATGTATGACCTTTTTTCAAAGGGTGGGTTGCATTTATAGATAACACAAGGAGAATGAGTCGTGAGGGACTTTATGGCCTTGGAATGGTTTTGCGATATGGTCGAACGAATCCAAGTTCAAGATTTCCACTAATCGGCTCCTCTGTTGTTCTTATCTTGAAGTTATGATCACTTATTAAGAGTGTCTAACATGTGTTAGCTTCTCCCGTTAGGAAAAAATAGTGATATTTTATGGGGTGCAAAGGTTCGATCGCCAGTCGATCTTGATGCTAGTCAATAGTGATATTTGATCGCCCATGTGACACCCTATAATTTATAATAATTAAGTTGATCAAGTATTTTTATTAAATATTATATTTGTTAATTCAATTAAAATAACATCATTAGCATGAGTGAAACAAATGATAAGGATATTACAACTAGAATTCGATAAGAAAAATCCTAAAAGAAATAACATGATAGGAATAATATCACTTGCAATTAATCATAAAATACAAATTAATTTCCAAGGTCTACGATAATATCCCAAATAAACCTCCACAAATGCATGCTACCATAGTAAAAATATGAACAACAAACTACAAAATAGTACATGCTAAGTCTAAAGACACTCTTCACATCGTTCAAAACTATATATTTGATAATAACTGAGACTAAAACCTACGTCCACAACTACTGGTGAGACAGGAACATACATTGGGTTACATGCACAAGCAATGTTAAACCTGATGTTCACAAACACCTAAAAGGGGGTTCAGTAGTGATGGTCAAGCCATCATAAGCTACCATAGTTACACCATCCAATGACAATTATGCAAGTAAATTATAAATCCACAGTTTATAAATTATATATCTCACATCGTATAACGTGCCTCATAATTTTTAATTTAATTTGCATTTTTGAATAAAACATTATCTAAACCCTGATTGTACCTATCACCTCACGCACCTTAGAGGTAACTAGCATCCCTTCATGCAGTATGTAATAAATAAATAACAATAAGTAAATCTCCATTATAAAGAAAGTCCAATCTCCTCCATATACACCCTAATAACATTATCACATAAACAAAATCCAGCCTCCTATGTATACACCCCAAAACATCTCCACATAAATCATCTGTGACAATCTACCTATTCTAATACCGGGTAGCCAATCCTGTACTGAAATAAAACAAAAATCTCAATATGGTTTTATTCTTGGTATCACTGTCGTAATAAAATATAAATATAATTTGAATAAAACCATACAACTAAGTGAATAAAATAAATCCTCATGCACAAATAGCTAAGAAATGGAATAGGTCAAAAAATAGTAATCATTTACTATAATAAAACTGAATAAGTGAAATACTGAAACAATATATTGACATAAATAAGATCCTATCCAAATTACGGGAAACACGACCCAAATGAAATACTAGAAATGATAAAGATCCTATCTTGATAAAAAGAGTTGAGATGACAAAGTCAAATCCGGTAGCGTTCACAGCTACTTCACGACAGGAAGGATCTATCCCAGCGGTCTTGATTGCTGCAACTGCACACTTGAGGTTTTGAAAGAAAAATAAGAAAAATAATTTTCCCACTGGTCAATTCCCAAAAAGTTTGAAAATATTTTACAAGTAATTAATTATTTTAAATCAATAAAACTTGTAGTGTATTAATTTCATAATTAAGTATCCGCATGCACTCACATGAGATAAAACCTCACCTCTCATCTATAGTGTGTACCTAACGTATTCATTTTTGTAGGTCCCCAAACTTTTAAAAATGAAATTTTGATTGAGTGGAATTAAGTTAAGGATGAACGCAAACCAAGTTTCTTTTTTTGAAAAATTCTTTTTTAATTTTATCAAACCAAGTTGTGACACAATTTAACCAAATTTTATCTTGTTTAACCCTAAGCAGGCAACTAGTGATTAAAGATAATAAAATAAAGTAAAGCAATACTCACAACGCCGTTGTACGAGGAAAAAACCCAATCGGGAAAAAAACTTCGGACGGTCGAGGCCTGACAATTACTATGACAATGGTTTTACAAAGTCAGACGATAGTCTTATACAACTACTCGATCCACCCACGAGACTTGACGCTCCTCTGATCTTCTACCAATCTTCACAGTGACCATGCAGAAAGTAACCTTCTTCCACGATGCTCGTCCACAACAGTCGTCTCCACGAATGCCTCGGTATCCATCGATACGGCCTTGTGTCGTCTATGATGTTGAACACAAAAGTAACCTTCTTCGCTTCCCCGCCGTATAACCAGCAATGTTCAAGAGTTGATCAAACCCAACTTGGCGTAACAAAGATCACATAAACATATGATAATGATAACTTAGATCTTTGTAAACTCTAAGGATGTTTTATGGTTAAAATACTTAGAAAACTTCGTACATAAAACTTCCTATATGGTAAACTATTTTTTTGCACTGCACCACTTCGAGAAAACTGAGCACGTCTATTTATAAATATTTTAAGGTGGTGGGGGATCTCATTCGAGCGAGATACTGCGTCGTTCTAATGATATAAGCTCTCGTTTGAACGATAATGTTTGTCATTCTAACGACAGTCCCCTATTTTAGAGTCCAAACCAATTTAAACTCTAATCCAACCTTATCATCTCTAAACGAAGTGTAAATAAGTAAAACACTTTTAAAACATTTTTCTTTTAAAAATAACATCCTTATTCTTGTAAAATAAAATTCCGAGTTTCTTTATCATTATGCAATCATACATGTGTGATCTCGGAATGCAATCAAACTCTGAAGGCGAGAAATTTCACAAATTAAACTTTGGCATGATTAATTCCTTATAGATTTTCCATAACGTCTTCAATTAATCTTCGACACGTCATAGTATTATAGTGATTGGACAATAAAAATCTACCTATGACTCACATGTGTTTTGTTCTGAGAATAAGTCAAAACTACATTAAGACTCAATTGAAAATTTGGTCCTTACATATCTCCTCTTTTAACTATTTCGGGACAAAACTAACAGCGAAATGCCTAAACCGAATCGTCAAGCAGTATGACGCCTAAATCCCATCCCATAAAACCCAAAAATAAAATTACATCATCAGTACAAGATAAGACTTATAAATGATGGACCGACAAGCATGAAACTGTCTTGAATGTTTGATTGTGATGTAGACTTGAATCTCGAATCTCTTTAAGCACACCTACACACAAGAAGCAGACAAATACCCAGTGAAGTATGGACGAACTAATGATATAAATCCATATGAAAAAATATGAATCATTTGTTATGTGAGCAAAACATGATACCAAAATGTGAAAAATGTGAAAAAGCATATAAATCAGGATATCAAGTCAAACAGACAAAACTCACAAACTCCCCCTCCATCACAGACATCTCTCCCCCTTTTTGTATCGAATAGACAATCCGGTGAAAAGATAAACAAATCTAGCATGTGATATACCAATTTGATTACATTAACTCATATTATGCTAGATAAACTTGCAACAACCAGCTAAAAAATGATCTAGTAATGTCAAATCAGTAGCTAGAAAATAATGAATCACACAAAAATATATCAGTCTAAGCAGGTGTGATAATGAACCAATGCAGCAAAATATGCCAATGATCAAAGTAAACGGCATAAACAGAAACCCAGTACCAAAATATTTATCAAAATGCACCAGGGTACTAAAACAGAAATCAACTAGGAAAAAAGTCAAACTGGTCAAATAGCCTGTCGTTCGAACGAGCCAGAGATGTTATTTGAACAAGATGCGACATCGCTCAAACAAAACAATATGTCGCTTGAACGACATAATCAAACTTACACAGTTTCCCGAGAAAATTAAACAGAGTTACCCAGTGAAAAATTTTCATGAAAATTTTAACTGGAAGGGGCTCAAAACTGTGAAACAGACGGAAAACTAGAAAAAAGATCAAAACAAACAAATATGAGTAACGTGCCAACATAGTATCGATGTGACTAAACATGAACATGGAATGTAGTGCATGAAATAAAACAGATGAATCATAATTCCAACACATCGAAACAATCAAGAAGCTCTAATCAATAGCAATCTATCATCAAACTTTATTATAGCCATATGTGAGAATTAAAGTATGAGTTTAATGAACTAAATAAACATCATGCACACGAATCCAGAGTTTTGACGATTCTACAAACAATAGCGTCATGACATGATTTTTCAACGTTAGGATTCTTTGTGCAAACCCGTTTAACTTTTTAATCCATCCAAACTCCCTCAATAATATCATATTTTTCTTTTGAAAGAACCAAACTAATTTGACCTATTTTTGGCATATGAATATTTTTATTGCCTTATGATTTTTTCGAGCTCTTTTAAACGGTGGCTTTCACGACGAGTCAATTTTACACTCTCGCAGCCCTTTGCGGTGAACACTCATCATTTTGCCAATTTAATCCTCACGATAAACGTTTATTACATGCACACCTCCTCCTTGTGTCTACTTACGCATAGATGACAAAATTGAGATAAGAACGTCTCACCAAACTCCAATATGCTAGATTAGTCAAACATCCATATAAACTCGTACATGTGCGGGATGGCATTTATACAAAGTCGAATCAAAACGCATATCAACTTCGGAACAACCCCATAAAAATAATGGTTAAGATCATTCTACGCATCAATAATAATGACCAAATGTACTAGCCACATGGATAATGGAAGGAAGGGGATCTAAGAACACCAATATGCCACATCAAACATGTTAACTCAAGACATAAAAATAGACCGGAAATCTTTTTGGCGTTTTCAAAATATTTTGACTCAAATAAAAGCAAAATCTTTTTGTGTTTTTCTCAAAAATTTTCAAAACCAAAAATCTTTTTGTATTTTTCAAATAAGATGCAATAAATGAAAAAATATAATACAAAGTGATAAACATGGTAACACACTCAACCTTTAGATTTAGCATGGGAACAATCAAGTGCAACCAAATGAAAACCATGAAGTTACATTCCTAAAGCTACCAAATCCGACTTCCTAACCCAAGTAGGTGTGTAACGACGCATGGGGGTGGGGGGAATCGGGGAAACTTTATTCCTAAAATTCTGAGGAGCATTCCTAAGGTCATAGCAAAACTTTCTAAGGTGACGTTTCCTAACACAAAATGTGCAAGTGTAGCGATGGTATGGAAAGTGACCTACATGTGGACCTTTTCTAACGCTCCTATGTGGTTTCTCACACGTGCGGGGGGAACGGGAACAACACGATCATCAAAGCTAATACCACCCCTATCTCTCTTAATTTGGACAATGCCAAGCATCCTATCCAACTTCTCACTTCTAGCCTCTAAGTCAAACTTAACTCTAGACGAGTCTCTCAAACTTTCCTCTAACTTCTTAATCATAGACTCAAGTAGACGCCTAGACTCCTCAAACTCTAGCACCTCCTTTTTCAATGCCTCCATCAAACCTCAAAGGGTGTCTCTCTCTTTCTCGACATACTCTAGCTTCTCCCTAAGATTCTTATCCCGTGCCCTAAGATCCTCAATTAACGCATCATTATTTTCTACGGCACGCTCTTTAAACTTAGATTGCAATTTTGAGTTTGCATTTTCACCTTCACCGTATCCTCAAATAACTCTCGAAATGCAACTTGCAACTCTCCTACGTCGATCTCCTCATCCTCGCTCTCATCACCCTCAACCTCTCGGGAAGCACTCTCAGCAGCCTCAGAAGTGTCATGCACATGAGTATCCTCGTCGTTCACATGATATGATATAAACGCAACAAAGTTGCTCTCAATGGGGGAATCCTCTCCCTCTTCCGGTTCACTATCACTTAAGGTGGCATTATATGCAATTGGTTGCTTGCCCTCTTTCTTAAGTCTAGTGGGGCACTCTTTAACTTTGTGACCATACTCCTAACACCCGGAACACCTATCAGACTCATCTCTCTTAGGTTTCTCACGCTTATCCTTAGGGGTGGAGTCTCCCTTGTTCTTGAATTTCTCAAACTTTTTGGCATCTTTGGATTGCTTATGAATTTGAAGAAACTTCTTAAACTTTCTTGCTAACAAGACGACATCCTCAAAGTCAGAATTGGAATCGTCATTTGAAACTTTAGTTTCCTCCTTCAGGGCTTTCAAAGAAATGCCTTTTTCTTTCTTTGGCACTTGCTTGGAGGTAAACATGTAGAGTTTATAGGTTTGAAGATCTCTTGCGATCTCTTCTAGTTTCAACGAGTTAAGCAAACTAAGGGAATTCATAACGGACACTTTCACATTAAACCTACTCGGCAACGATCTCAAAATTTTCTTAATCACTCGGTTATCGAGAATCTTCTCACCTAGGTTAAACGTCACATTAACAATAGTGGACAACCTAGTGTAAAAATTATCAAACGTTTCACTCTCTAACATCTTAATCATCTCAAACCGTGTAGTGAGATTTTGTAACTTAGATGCCAGAACCGTGCTTGTGCCCTCGTTAGTGAGTGCAAGTGTATCCCAAGCTTCTTTTGAAGTTTTATAAGTCATGATACGATTATACTCTTTAGGTGTGACATGTGAGTAAATAATGTGCATACGTTTAGAGTTATACTGTGCAAGACTATATTCAGTCTCAGTCCATGACTCGACGGGTTTCAAACTAGTGACCTCACCCTCTCGTGTGACAGGTGGTGTCCAACCTTTTTCAACTGCTAACCAAACACGCTTATCAATATATTTTAAATAACTTCTCATTCTCATTTTCTAATAAGCACCAAAATTCATCTTTACAAGCAAAAATCGATCAAATACAATAAAAATATATTTCTAGCTCTGATACCAATTTGTAGGTCCCCAAACTTTTAAAAATGAACTTTTGCTTGAGAGGAATTAAGTTAAGGATGAATGCAAACCAACTTTTTTTTTGAAAAATTCTTTTTCAATTTTATCAAACCAAGTTGTGACATAAATTGTCTTCACCAGATTTTATCTTGTTTAACCCTAAGCATGCAACTAGTGATTAAAGCTAATAAAATAAAGTAAAGCAATACTCACAACGCCGATGTATGAGAAAAAATCCAATCGGGAAAAAAACTCGGACGTCCCAGGCCAGACACTCACTATGACAATGGTTTTAAAAAGTCAGACGGCAGTCTTATACAACAACTTAATCCACCCACGAGACTTGATGCTCCTCTTATATTCTACCAATCTTCATAGTGCCCATGCAGAAAGTAACCTTCTTCCACAATGCTCATCCATAGCATTCGTCTCCACGAATGCCTCGGTATCCACCGATACGGCCTTGTGTCGTCTATGATGTTGAACACGAAACTAACCTTCTTTGCTTCTCCACCGAAAAACCATCAATGTTCAAGAGTTGAACAAACCCAACTTGGTGTAACAAAGATCACATAAATATATGATGATGATAACTCAGATCTTTGTAAAATCTAAGGATCTTTTATGGTGAAAACACTTAGAAAACTTTGTATAGAAAACTCTCTCTATGGTAAACTATTTTTCGCACTGCACGCACTTTAAGAAAACTGAGCACGCCTATTTATAAATTTTTTAAGTCGGTGGGGGATCTCATTCATGCGAGATACTGCGTCGTTCGAACGACAGTGTTTATCGTTCTAACGACAGTCCCCTGTTTTAGAGTCCAAACCAATTTAAACTCTAATCCAACATTATCAGCTCTAAACGAAGTGTAAACAAGAAAAAAACTTTTAAAATATTTTTATTTTAAAAATAACATCCTTATTTTTATAAAATAAAATTCCGAGTTTCATTATCATTATGCATTCATACCCGTGTGATCTCGAAATGCAATTAAACTCTGAAGACGAGAAATTTCACTAATTAAACATTGGCATGATTAATTCCTTATAGCTTTGCCATAACGTCTTCAATTAATCTTCGACACATCATAGTCTCGTAGTGATCGGACAATAAAAATCTACCTATGACTCAAACGTGTTTTGTTCCGAGAATAAGTCAAAACTACATTAAGACTCCATTGGAAATTTGGTCCTTACAATTTTATTCTCCTAATTAAACTACCCAGTTTAACTAGGACATATAGATGTTATCCAATCCTAATCCCGTTACTACTCTCTATTATCTAAGTATAAACTACCCTTACTAGGTATACATTTATAAATAATATCATTGCAACACACGTGCTATAGATACATATTTACAAAATAATTATAACATAGCTACACTCGTACTATTAGTAGATATACACACTATATCATATAAGCATACATATATATTGCTCGCTATATATGTATAACCATATCCCCAGAGCATGGAACTCGCAAATACATCCCTCGTGTGCTATCAAGCTCCAGGTAAAATGCATCAAACTGAGCACCGGGTCGAAATCTCACAATTGATCCCAAACATAAACACATATAATAGAGGTGGTCATAAACATATGTTCGGGGGTCACGATTGTACCATATCTCACCCAACCGGTCTCCAAATCAACACTAATCCTCACACGTGAATAGTGGTTATGCAACAGTACTATGACCCGGGGAATCAATTTGACACCTGCTGATCAACGCTAAGGTGGACTGTCCACTACACGCAGCCTCCTATGATAGCAGTACTACCGAGTAGGTATGTTCAATATAAATAAGTAACATACACGCATATACATATATATATATATATATATATATATATATATATATACATATATATATATATATATATATATATCTACACACACACACACACACGCAGACACGCACGTCACTTTAATATGTATATATATAAAGTACCGAGCTCGTACGCATATCCCACAACGCTTTGGTCTCCTAATCCCGAAGTTCGAACTAACTTCCTGATTAAATATCTAACTGACCAATCATTTGAATTCTCTATTCCTCTTACCCGAACCCATCTATTCATTGGCCTATCACACATATGAAATCCTAGAAAGAACTCCCCAGTAATCCCATAATACCCCCAAGGCCCCCATAGTCATTCCACATGCTCTAACGGGTCAAAAAATACAAAAATAAAAATTGGACAGACCAACAACCCAAACCGCTTTGCTTGGCAGACCTAACCGTTTCGGTTTAGTGAACTAGTTCATTCTCCAGCAAACCTGTTCGATTCATTGGGCCGCCTATCATCTTCTACCTTGAATTTTTCTCTTCCAAACCCTCAAATGGAGGTCCCAAATCACCCGAAATAAAAAATTAACCCCATACAACATTATACTAACATCTCAGAAATATTATAATACATAATTAACCCCGAATCCTGTATCAAAACCTTAGGATTCTAAATCAAACAGTAATTCTATCTAACTCATAAATTACCCAAATTGTATTTTCATGATTTCAACCTTCCTATTAATGTTCTACATGCTCAACATTATAAATAAAAACTTAATTTTGAATTTCCTACATGATCAATATCAACTAGTAGTCAATTCAAATCATAGATCAATTATCATGTACATCTCTAAATCAATTAATCATAGTTCTAATATTTAAACCCTTTAAATCACAGATTTTTAAACCATTAACTATGAAAGTGATTAACTACCTAATCATGCAATTTAAAGCAAGAAACAACTTGCCTTTGTGGATTTAGATTCAAAGTTTCTACGTTTGTGAAAGGTTGAATTCATAGATGGTTCCCATTCCTTCTCTTTTCCAAGCCTTTATCTTCCTTTCTTCCTTTTTTTTCTCTTCTCAAAGCCTTTATCTTCCTTTCTCCCATTCCTTCGTTTCTACATTTGTGGATTGTCATCCGCATTCCCTTTTTTTTAATAACTTCAAAATACACTCTAATCCCATTTTTTCATTAAACACTAGGTGTAAAAAGGCCATGCTACCCTTATACGGGTCTTTCTATGTCTAAAAATCCCCTAAAACTTAATCATAATATCCGGATACCTATCCTGAACTATTTCGACCCTTTTTGGATCGTCGATGCACTCAAAAAGGTCATCTGAGTTACCCAACTACAAATATACCAATATCTCATTAACTGGACCCAACACGTGCGTACATTACGCATCGCCCATAAAATATACCAATCCATCGATGTAACTATCTATCGACATATAATAATAAATCGTCGCTTTCACTCACACACGACATATAATAAATCATATATCTATTTACTTATCAAACGCAAGTAAATAATTATAATAAATAATAATCCTTTATCTCACTAATTAATACTTACCAAATCCCAATTTAATTTCCCCCCAATTAAATTAATAATATTAAGCACACAAAAATTAAACAATTAGAAAAGTATGGGATATTACATCATCATCATAATCATGTATGGCTCTCAGTCCCCTTTGGGGTCACCAAGCCCCATGATATGAAATCCAACCTCCTTTCCATACACTCCAAACATCTCAATCAAAACATATAATATTAACCATGGACCCCGCATAGGTTCATGCATAAAAGAGTAATTTATTTCAACTCTCGATACAATCCGATAAATTAGCCACTCGCGTCGCGAATTGATTTCAATATCTTTTCTATATTTTAGATTTTGTATTTCTTTAAATCTCTTCAGCATGTTTTATTAGGGTGACACATGGATTCCGTATGATAAAGTCTAATGTGAAGTTTCTTACGTTAATTGAACATTATAATATTACCACAAAGCTTATATCAATTATATCATGGAAAAATTATGATGTTCTTCATAAGTCTCACTTCCACTAATAAAGTCAAGTTCTGAAATCATAAGGAGGTGATATAAATTCTAACATACATAAAATTTGAATTGAATCATTTCCATCAACGTACATGTGAAAGAAATTATTCAAACTTGGGAAATAGGCAAATAACTAATGAAAACTTCTAGTATATACAAATGACCATTATTTTCTGAATTTTTTAATTGTAGATAAGTATAGGAATCCCAATTCAAGTTAAAGAATGACATTAACTTTATCAAATTTTATAAATCAAATTAATAATCAAAATTTGAAGGTTCACATAATTTATTTTGACATATAAATTCATAATTTAGGTTTACATAACAATTCATCAAATTCCTAATTATCACAAATTATTGCAATTATATTTTGAATCTAATTTTGAAATAATTTACCAATTGGTAAATGAATTATATAATCAGAATTTATGTATGAATTAAATCCAAGTCCTAAATATCCCAAATCATCAAATTCTAATTAAAAGTATAAAGTTTAATAATTGAAAAATTAAAACAATTTTATATAATTTAATTGAAAAAATTTATGGAAGAAATTATAAACCCTAATATCTTTAATAGATTTTAATTGTTAAAATTAGGTTGAGGTTGAATTTAATAAATGAATGCATAAAAGGTGAGGGGTAGAATGTTAACTTACCTCAATCTAGGAATCCAAAAATAATATAAGAATTGCAAAGGAAAAATTGTACAAGAAAGAGTCTTTGAATTTATGTTGAAAAGACTCCTCAATTGCACCAAATAATTGTATAAATGTTGCTCCAAAAAGTATTCCAGAAAAATACAATTGTTGTTGGGAATTGTAGGGTATATTTTTTGGATTGAAATTGTGTAATTTGGGTAGAAAATGGATTAGATTTTTAGGTTGAGTTGTGTACTGAAAATGAGGATGCATTAGGGTTTTGATACTGGACTCTAGGAAAATTTAAATGATTCGTTTTTTTTAAGAATGAAATGTCTCTTCAAATATGTTTTTTTAAAGAAATATTTGCTCTATCTTAATTAAACCTAAACCTAACACATTTCTCCAAGTAATCTCTTAATCACTTTCTTACTCTAAGCCTTAAACCAAAATTTAATTTGTGTCAAACTCTTCATTTACTTCCTATAAATACAAGTAAAGCCCATGCATTTATTTATTTACAATTAAGACCAAACACTTTAATAAGTTATCAACTAAATTCAAAAATTTGTCAAATGAATTCTATAATCGTAATAACTTTTATACTTTACACACCAACTCCAATTAAATATATAAAACTTTATATTTTTAATTATGTAATATAAAATTGTAGTTTCCAGTTAAATAATTAATTCAAATTCTCCTAAATTTCATATTTAATTATTAATTAAATACAATTAAATTATGGGTTATTACAATCTTTCCCCTAACAAAACGAATTCCATCCTCAGATTTCAAAATTTAAAATTAATACATGTCTCTAAATAGTTGTGGATATTGTTGTCTCAACAAATCCTTGCACCTTCAAGTGAACTCTTCCTCATTATGATGGTTCTACTACACATGTACTAATGATATCTGCTTGGAACTCAATTTTGGAATCCGTCTATCCAAAATATTCACTGGTGCTCACTATACGATGCATTTGAGTCTAACTTGATCTCATCCAAATTGATATGCTGATAGGCATCGCTACGATGTAGGAATCTACGCAATAAAAAATATGTGAAATATGTTATGCACTTTATCCAAATGATCCAGAAATGACAAATGATACGCAACTTCCCCACTTTTTCCGTGATCATAAATTATCTGATGTAATGTGGTGCTAGCTTCCCATTCTTCCCAAATATCATCACCCTTTTAACAATAGATACCCGAAGTAGGACTTTCTCTCCTACCTAAAACTCCATAGGTTTCCTATTTTTATCTTCATAACTTTTTTGTTTATCCTAAGGGACTTTAATCTGCCATCTGATCAACTTAATATTTTCGATCATTTCTTGGAATAACTCAAGTACCAAATGCCTCCCCTCTTCTTGGTCCAACTAACATACCGATGATCGGCACGGTCGCCCATTGAGTGCCTCTAATGGTGTCATGGAAATGGACTTCTAAGAACAATTATTATATGTGAAATCCACTAAAGATAATGTGTTTCTTAACTCCCTTGGAAATAAAGCACACATACACGTAGCACCTCCTCCAACACTTGATTTACCCTCTACGTCTGTCCATCTGTTTATGGATGGTATGATGTATTAAGGTGAAGCTGAGTCCCCACAGTCTGTTGGAAACTCTCCCATAAGTGTGTCGTAAGTCTGTGACCCCAATCCAAAATGATCAATAATGGAACCCTGTGCAATCTAACAATCTCACTAACATACAAATAAGCAAGGTGCATAGTCTAATAATCCGTAAGAATGGCTAAAAAGTGTGATACTTTTATGAGGTGATTAACTATTACCCAAATAGATACATATTGTTTAGGATTCCAAGTTAACACTATGATAAATTCCATTGAGATACTATCCGACTTCCACTTGAGAATGGGTAGAGGTTGAAGCATACCGAACGACTTTTGATGGCACACCTTCCCTATCTGACAAGTGACGCATCCAGATATAAAATCTGCCACATATCTCTTTATATCGGCCCACCAATACTATTGCTTTATATATTGGTACATTTTGTCTCCACCCAGATGTACCGCAAAATGTAAACCATGTGTCTCTTCCATAACGGCTCATCTCAACTCCTAATATGAGGGTACCACCAATCTACCCTTATAACGCAACCCACCATTGGACCCCTTTGAAAATAATGGTACAATAGTAGCGAGAAGCTTTGTCACCTTCTCTTTTCATATCGTATCTTGTGATTGTCCCATGATCACACGTATCACAATCTTTGGAGTCACTATAAGCATACCCATAAATACCCTAGTACACTCACCAATCATCTTAACTAAACCCCACTCGTCCATCTAAAGAGATGATATTTGAACCTCCTACAATGCCTTAAATTCTGATATTTCTATGTAAACAAAATATTGTAGTATCTTGAGATCATTGAAGAGCCTAAAATTCACTCCCCAAAGATAGTGCCTCCACATATGTAACTTAAATAATATGACCACCAACACCAAATTATGAGTTGAATAATAAACCTCACGCGACTTTAGCTTTCGAGAGGCATAAGAAATTGGTATATCCTTTTGAATCAAAAACCCCCCAACTACCTACATTGAAGCATTGGTTTAAACTAAGATCTCCACTCCATTCTTAGGCAAGGAAAGAACCGGTGTAGAAATCATTTTCTCGTTGAGAGTGTTGAATGTCTTTTAACATATCTCCGTTAAAAAAAATAGCGCACCCTTCTTCGTCACGATTATGAAGACGAAATGTGGCACAAAACACGACACACTAATATAATGATCCAACATAGCTGCTACGGTCTTCAAAAAAACACGACATAGTCTTGAAAGATAAACACACTCAAATCCTCACATATGACTCAAAGTTTTTTTCCAAATAAGGAAGAAGCTAAAATATACAAATTGACTAGATTCCAAAATTTATCCTTACATCTTTTTAGGAGATGAACAAGACTCTATAGGCACATGAGTCTTTTTAGAAGATTTCACAAAATGGTTTTGTCCTCATATTTATATTGAACTTCAAAAGCAATACTGTGTTTATTATTAGAAAATTTAAAATGAGATAAAAGCGTTTTACCAAATTTCTTAGATTTATCTTTTATGCTAACTTTCACATTCTTAGAGGAGATTAACTCATTTTTTAGAGAGGTTACTTTCTCATTCAAAAAGTCATTTGAACTTTTTCATTCCTCTGACTCACATTATAAAACTTTTAACCTATATTATAAATCACTTTTATCATTCTCCATCAAAAGGAGACTCTTACTAACAATGGATCATTGAGCTTCCACATTACTCAAAAGTGACCCTTCCATTTTTAAAAATGCATTCTCTTTTTCACATTTCTTAAGATTAATGGAGGTTTTCAACAAACTTTTCTTGAGTTTAAAATTTTTAGAAAAAAGTTTATTATAAGCATATTGAAGGTCACTATCTTCTTCACTAATAGATTCATCACTAGAATCTTTATAGAACATTTATCATCAATAGATGAAGATTGACACAAATCTTTATTACTTTATGAAACACCATCACAAGAGCCAATAAATGCTAGGTCGAACATTGTCATCAAAATATACATACCTTTAAACATAGCATGTTTCTCCATATTAATATAAATGCGCGATCTTTCTCTCAGTTTTCAGCCTTAGCAAAAGAGGACCGAGCGTTGATACCAGTTGAGAGTGCATATTGCTTACCAAAATGGAGACTAATAAAAAAATATCTTAGCACATTTCAAGGTCTATATTACAATATTCACCATGTTTTAACAACCAAATCAAATTTTAATCTTATTTAAGCACGTGGGTGATAAAATATGTGAAAAGGGTAAATAAAAACAGAACACCAGATGCACGAGGAGAAAAACCCACTAATGGAAAGAACCTTGGCCTAATGAAGTAATCTCACTAAGAAATTTCTCAAGACTTATAGAGGGGACTAATGACTAATACCCCTTCTACATTAACTTACACCTCATACTTCTTCCACCAATATGTATCAAGCCGAAGATCTATATACGCCGATAGAAGTTCTCAACATTTCTTATGTCTTGACACACATTAAAATGTTTCACTAGCCTTCCTATTCAAACTTGGAGTTCATAAAAAATATTTAACTCGAAAAAGAGACTGAAATATCATAATACTCTTATTGGGAGAAAGATACTAAAGTGTATGATAAAGGTGATTTCTTAAAATGTGCTCTCGGTATAAATCTTCTTCTTTTTATATTAATCAACCTCGATAAATATAGGTGATTAAATGCAAAGAATAAATGGAGGAAAAATATGTACTAGATTTGGAAAATAGGTTCCATCTTTTTCATAGATGTGTTCTTGTCTTCTTATAAAAGAAGAAGATGAAGAACAAAAGTAAACACTCTTGAAAAAAAATGCTCTTGAATTATTTAAGAGATATTTTGAAATGAAGACTATTAAACATTTAAATAAGGCAAACCATACAAATAGATTTACCCAATACCAAGACAAGCTACAAAGTCACTTCTCTTACACAAAGCATATATGAGAGAGTTGTTAGGGGATCTAATGTCCAATCAACAGATAAAAAGGGACTTTCACTCATAAAATAAGAAGATCCTTAAAGATTTGAAAAGCATATCCACGCACATGTACGCTTAACTGGTAGGATCACTGTAGCGAAGAATTTCTTTGTAGTAGCGAACTTGCAACTTGTATTTTCAAAGCATGTGTGAATGCTCTTACATCCTGTATTTTCACTGTTAAAGGTAAGAAGTGTTAATTTTGCTTTATATCTTGGTTTAGTTATTTATTCCTTATCAGGTGGCCATGGACATGTTTCTTGGGGGGGGGGGGGGAGGGGGGGGGGGGCTATGGTGGTGGTTGACATATGGGTCTTGGTGTTGTATGTAGTAAGTGGTTATCGACACTGAGTTAGCATTGCTTAGTGAGGAGGGGCGGTTTTTCTTTTTTGAGTTTAAAATAATGTAGGTTGGAGTGCCTGGTCGGTTGCCAACGCATATATTTGGTTTTGTGGGCAATCATGGGCTTTTAATACACAAAAAGAACTTTATACTGATTTTCTCGACTTTCGATCACTATTCATTTGATAGTGGAAAAGCGTTGGTGAAAAAAAGAAGGAGCAAAAATGAAAAGGAGCGGACATTTTTCCTTTATTTGATATAAGAAGGATAAATCAGAGGATGCATTTTTCATTCTAACCCTCTAAATTGTATCCCATTATAAATGGAATAAACAAAGTTAAAAGAAAAAGAAAAAGGTGGAAGACTAATTAATACAAGGGGCATATACCAAATAGTCCCTTGAACTTTTTTTAATACACGTTTAGTCCAAGACTTTTTATTTTGCACCAAAAAGTCCTTCACCATGCCAAAAAGGATTTACCATGCCACTGGCGCGAACCTTTAAAGGTAAGAGAATAAGGGACTTTTTCATACAAAATAAAAGGCTTAGACTAAATGTGTATTAAAAAATATTTGAGGGACTTTTTGGTATTTGATCATTAATATAATGAGTTTTAATTATTATAATATTAACATATTAAATGAATTCAATGGTTTGAAATAAAAAATACAACGGGTAAATCATGTATTTTATTGTTATTTTCTTCTTATGAAACAAAATTGAGAAAAATATGATTTCTTTATCACGTGGATAGGAAACTTATCTCAGAATGTAATATTTTGTATTATATATCATTTTCCTATCTCTCGTCCCAAAACATTTGAGTCATGCACAATGTCGAGCCCAAAATCCTGATACACTAAGTTGAGTGAGAATGTCTTTGTCCATTACCTATGGAGACTTGTGATTTTAAGATATGAAAACATCTCAAAGTTTGAAGCCCTCTGTTGTTGCGTTTGAAGAATATCCTTTTGCGATTTTGATAAACTTTTGGCTATTGCACACACTCCCATTTTCTAAAAGAGATTGTTTTTATTAAAACTTTTTTTAAAAGATTTTTTTTACTGATGTATTTGTTTGAGGAAGGGTTCAAGGTCTGGGTCTTTTCAAAAATATCATTTGAAATGTTTTTAAAAGATTTTGGTTGAGACCTTTCAAACAACAGGAATTTTGAGTCATTTGCACGGCAAGAGTCCAAAAACCGTGCGAATAATTGAGATATGTCTCGTTCACATAGACTTTTATAATTTTTATCAAGGCTATACTGTCTAAAATCGTGTGATGGTACCAAATATAGCACCACCAAGTAAGACAACTCAAGCTCAACCTGGAACAGATATGCAGGTTCAATAATAGTGATTTAGCAGTGAAGTATATAAATAAGGAGGTGAGGCTATGGAGAAAGTGATTATAAAGTAAGTGGTTCTTACTCCACTATGCAATGGTGTGTGAGCTTTCACTATAACAATGGTTCTAATAGCCTTTGATTACAGTTCACACAACTTTCTCTCTTTACAGTGTTTGCAACAGAGTTCTGGCTATGCTTAAAATTATCGATCCTTTACATTGTTGAAGAAGACAAGTATATATAGTGCCTGAGTGGTGTAGTGTACCTCCCAAGCATGTAATAAGCATGTGCAGCATGTATTGGCCAATATGTAGCAGCCACTTGTCACTAACACATGTAGATCATGATGATGAAATATTCCTCCACGTGTGAGGGAGATCTAGTTATAACGATTTTGTGCACGTGGACATATAACCCACGTGCGCTCTTCCATGCGTGCCCCAATCCATGCTCTATGCTAGGTGTCCAACCTCGGTCGTACGGGTCAGGATGAGGACGAGTTATCAAGTTAAGTCCTTTGTCGTGCTGAGATGTCTTCATTCGCCCCCTCATCCAGGCGATGGACGAGGCCAAGGGAACTTTAGTCATAAGTCTGCGGATGTTAATGATATTGATTATGGTCTAAAACGAGGATGAGACCTCTTGTGATGAGTATATGGCCGAGGTCGAGATCCTTCATCCTGGATCCACGGACGAGCCATAAATTTCTCTACTTATAGTCTGCACTGGTCGACATTGGCCGAGGGTGTTTAGTCTGTGGATGAGGTCACACTTGGATATATCATCGTGCACACGAAAAAAACTCAATTGTACACACGGTGGTGATGGATTTTAAATCTTTCTATAAAAGGCCTTGTATCCCTCCAATTCTTTAAACACTTTTCCATTACTTCAAAATACATTTTCTGAGGAGTTTTTTGAGTCAGAGAGCACTACTTTCTCTTTCTAATTCAAATTAAGTGTTCCTTTGAACTTTGTGAAATTTTTAGATCTACTTTAAGATCTTCAATTGAGAGTTTTTTTAATCCACAAATAGCCTTATTTACATCTAATATTCAAATCTACCACGTGATCTACTAAGATCTAAAAGGAGGTGCTCGAGCTATTGAGAGTTGGATCATGGTGTGGAATTAGGATGAAGAGTGTACTTTCGTATCTAAGAGATGGAGCTCTAGTCAGATTTCTCATTGGAACGTGGGACAACTGCATATCCATAGCTAAGTTCTTGTGAGTGCATGAGAGTGAATTGCCTTCTTGTATTATGTAACATGAACTTTTGAAATCTAATGACATGCTAGGTCACACTGAGGTTTTTTACGCATAGGTTGAGTATTTTCCTCGTATACTTAGTGTTGTGAGATTTTTTTTGATTGCGTTTCATTTTTCATTGCTTAATTTTTTATGTGTGCTTAAAATTTAACTATATCACTTTGGAATTAGAAAAATGACTTACATCTAGGATTAATTACAATTTGAGTTTAAAAATTGGCAAATTTGTTGTATAACCTATTTACCCCTATAGGTTATGTCGTAGTGTTCACACACTTGCGTTATCATTTGATATCATGACTTTATCCTTCATTTTCATTATCCCTACCCGTTTTTCTATATTCCACTTTTCCTTTTCTTTTATTTATATTTCAAAAAATATATAAAACTACCCTGAAGTTTGGGGTAATTTTCAATGGACTTAACGAAAATGCTAACTGGACGTGGTACATTGCAGTTTGTGTGACAAAATTTGTTATTGGGAAATAAATGATTGTCATCTTAATAAATTTCCACCTAAAAGATACAATAATGCTCTTGGGCAAGAAGTCTGTATAAAAGTTCAATCCAGACTCCCTTTTTCTCTTAATAACTTTGTCCCTATTTCCTAAAATCCCTCCATCTTTCTCATTTTCTCCTACACTGTAGGGTTTCATTCCAATCAAATTACCCAACATTATATATATATATATATATATATATATATATATATATATATATATATATATATATATATATATATATATATATATATATATATATAGAGAGAGAGAGAGAGAGAGAGAGAGAGAGAGAGAGGTAGGAATATGTGGGTAAACTAGAGGAAACAATAGGAAAAAAAGGTTCGGATTGAACTATTGTGTGATAGTGCCAAATATAGCACCACCAAGTGAGACAATTCAAGATCAATCCAGAATAGGTTTTGCAGGTGCAATAATCAAGTTTAGATAGAAGAATAAGTATAGATGGAGATGAGGAAAATGGGAGATAGACTATTAAGTAAGTGGTTCAGCCATTAGGCCTACTCCACGGTGCAGGTGAGTTTATGCTTTACCATAAAGCTAGGCTCTAATGGCCTTTGATTATAATTCACTCAACTTTCTCTCTCTATTGTTATATTAATAGAGCTTAGGCTAGGGTTTTAATTATCGATCCTTTATATTGTTGGAGAAGACACATATTTATAGTGTTTGGGGTGTGTAGTCTACCCCCAAGCATCTAACATGCATGTGTAATATGTAATAGCCAATAATGAGCAGCCACCTATCACGGTCACATGTATATCATAGTGATAAAATATTCCCTCATGTGTGAGGGAGATCCGATTATAACTGTTTGTCCACGTGGAATAATTGTGATTAAGTCTTGTATCACGTTTGGTGGAGATGTCATCCTCGACTGGGTCGAACATGAGACCCCTAAGTCCAGTTCGATCATACACTGGAGGAGTGCAGTCTTGGTTGAATAAGCATCAAGTCGATACGGGCTTGTAACATGATTAATGATGTATCAGCTATCAGGGATGTCAAACGAGACGAGTTAAGCATGTGGATAGAGTTGTTGGAGAGTCTCGACCCTCAAGAACAATGAGGCTATAACGATTGATGCTGGATTCCTTATAGACACTGCGCTCTACAAGTTCGGCCAGGCCGAGTCAGTCCCATGGAAGGCCATGGTTATACTTGGGTATATCAGTCACCCCTAGCCCTTAGCCTTCAATAAGGGGGAGGCTAAGGGTTAAGAGTGTCTGAGGATATGCATAAGATAAGATATTTTTAACTGATAGTTGAACTGTCCTTTCGAGGCTGTATCTGAACTGATGATGGTCACGGATGTTCAACAACTTTCTAATCATTTTCTTCGACCCAATAGTTTATTCTCATTCAGGTAACTCGTCATCATCACCCTTTTTTCGATTTCAGTTCAGATTTGTATGTTTTTATGTTTTTTTTGGTGGTTTGCTTGGTAGCTACTGGGGTGAGACCTTGGAGTTTTTAGAGGCTTATAGGCAGTAGTAGTTGTTTAATTTAGAGTTTGGTGGGTTTTTTGCCATAACACTTGAAAACAATCATTTCGGTGACTTCACGATCAACATCTCCGGCGAAGTCTTAGTGTGTTCTTTCTTGTTCTTGCACTGTTGTTAAGGAAACTCATTGAAAACGATTGAGTTTATCTTTTTGATCTTATAATCAAACTTAGTAAATCCCAAAACAAGTGTGAATGTTAAAGACTCTATTCCAACTAGCCGAGCAGTTTCCAACCCTTAGGGAGAGATATTTTAGGTAGATCCAAAAGGTAGAAGTCGAGGCCACTATTAAACATAAAGCCGAGGCCATCCCTACACTTCCAATTCATCCTCCCTTTAGCTGTCATACCTCCTACCGTTATTAAGCTTCGCGATTCTATGTCTGAGTCATCCACTTCTGCAGACGACAATCCTTGCATATCCAACACAGCCGAGAGCGAGGATTCTAACAAATAGGAGATGAGGTTTTCTACTACCACTTTTGAAAGGTCTGAAGAAGATGAGGTTTCTTCTCGAGCCTCGTCTTCTCAATATGCTGAGTCCTCAAACCAGTCAGACTCCTCCCTACAAGTCATCTCGAATCCAGATGAGTTAAGGGTGGAAGTTGCAATTCTTCCTCCTCCCACAGTCGGGTAATAAGTTCACTCAAATATTTCCAAGTGGAATCCCTATCGAAAACCCAGATGATGATGATGATACGACTGAAGATACACTTGATACATCTTATGCGAAATATTTTCCCAACACTGTCACTGAGGTTTACTTTTTGACATGGATGAATCTTTGTGACATAGGACTCTCTATCAATATGAGGGTGACCTCTGATGATGAGTGAGCCTTTCATAGACGAGATGGAGGGATCTCAATCTACGAGTAGATATTCTATGTCGACTTCAGGCTGCCCATTCACCCAACAGTACGAGCCATTTTATTTTGTTTAGGTCTCGACCCCTCTCAACTATCACCGAATGCATGAAGGATAATCCTCATCTTTGTATCGCTTTGAAAGTTAGTTCATCACACCAACCTTCCAGTGAGTGTTTTTAAGGGCTATTACAATGTATCTTCCTCTAAGACTTATCCCGGTTACTATCATCTCGTAGCTAGAAAGCCAATAAAGAAGGTTTTGCTTCTCAATCGACATCAAATCATAATTGAAAGCCCTGTTATTTATTTATATCCAAACCTTAGGAGTTCGGCCCAAATGATCCCTATTGTGCCTCAGAGCCTAGGGTCCTTCAGAGATGGGAAAAAGCTCCAATGTCGACCAAGTTAGATCTGAGTCTGAGCATTGATACTACTAAGGATGTTCAAAAGGTTAGGATAGATGGTAAAGAAGGTGGTCTCGTAGAGTTTGAACAATTAGTGACCCCCTATTTTCTGAAGCAGACATGTTTGGGGGTGGACCCCCTAACCGAATTATGCAAGTATTTTCCTTATATAACTGCTATGCCGTGTCTTATTTAGCTTTGTTATTGACCTCATCCTTATTTTTCAGATCGTCCCCCTAACACACCAGAAGGTGTGTGGAAGATAGCTGATCCAAACCTCGTTAGTTTGATGAAGCCGGTTAGGAAAAAGACTGCGCCCCAACATCAAACCAAAAAATTCACAGTTGGTAATCCCAGTCAGGCCGAGGGTGGAAAAAGAGGAAGGAAGTTACTGAGGATGCTCACGTCACCCATCAATAAAATAAGCACAAGGATACCTCGTCCAAGATGTCACTAACACAGGTCATCCCAATCTCCTCTGAAAATGCCTTAGCGGCTCATCTGGAGAATCTCAAGATTAGCTCAGATTCCCTGATGAGGAATAAACATAAAGATTTTGATGCACTAGCTTTAATAATCCCAGAGTCGGATATTCTCCTTTTCGTTACCATGAATCTTTCCCCCCTAAATGATTTTCTAATCTGCATAGGGTTATTCAAGTGAACTCATATACCCTTATTTAATTTCGATTCTTATTTTTAGCGTCGTCTAATACTGATGTTTTGTATTTTATGCAGTCTGTCATATGCCGACAGAAGATCCACTTGAGGGTTGGAGAACATCTCCCTGAGATCTGTCAAGCTCGAGAGGCTATAAAAAATGAGAAGATCATGAATCGAGAAACTGGACACAAGAATGAGGTGAACAACCTGAAGAGTCAGCACGCAGCGGCCATTAATAAACTAAACTCTAACCATACTACTGCGATCAAGGCCTTGATCGAGAAACATGCATCTGAGGTTCATTAGAAAGTTAAGACTGTTGTTTACCAGGCTCTTGAGGATGCCAAAAAGAGGGCAGTGGATGACTTCAAGTCTTTAGAAGAGTTTGATAGACGAATTTTTAGTATGTCATTGTGGAAAACCTATCTAATCAAAATACTTCAATTACCTATAAAAGTAGAACAAAACAGAAAATAGTGGTAAGTGAGGTGTCAATCCAAATCAAAGTAGTGAAACGAGAGGAAAACTAATGTAATTCATTTTTATTTAATTTTTTTTTTTGACTTTTGACTTTTTCGAATTTTTTTAGCTTTTTCAATATCAAAACAATTTTGAGATTGAAGGTGAAGATAAACTAATAACTAAATAGAAAATGATAATAAAACTAAATTAAAAGTTTGAAAAACATAAACTAGTGAGTGATGAAATGAGTGAGATGTAACGAAATGAGAGAAAATATTCAAGGGATGGAAAATCCACCCTCAATTCACATAAATCAATCTAGCTTGCACTATTTTAATTTCATCAATTTCCAAAATATGCATTTAATTCAAAGCTAATTCTCATTACACTAATGAATTAATTGAATTTTTTTTTTAAAAGTAGGTTTAATTCCCCCACACACTACTCAAATTGAATAAAAATTAATCAAACAAATCACCTGCTAGGATCAATTCATTCAACTAATTTTAATTAGACAATAATAAAAATAAGAGTAGATGAAAATTATACTAGCATTTTAATCAAGTGATAAGCCTATATCCAGTTTGAATCAAATGAGCAAATGATAATACAATTTTCAATCCTTTCTCAAGGATGATTTTCCATTTCTCAATGTGAAAATAAAGTAGGAATTAATTTTACTAATCAAAGGAAACTAACAAAATTAAAATTGACAAATTAAATCAAATTGGATTCATGCGGGTTTCAATTCATCCCTTGAATGGGATGATTATCCCTCAATAATCATCATTCAATAAAAATAATAATCAATTAAGAGCATAGAATGAAATATTAGAGAAGAGTAATCAAACCAAATTCCACTTGAATTGCAAATAATCTTCACTTCTTCAACAAATCTCTCAAATAATTACAACACTCAATTATTATATTTTTTTTAAACTAAAAAAAAACCTAACTACTCTAAAAATAATGGCCTTCTTCCTCTCTCTAACTCTAGAATTCTCCATTTTTTACGTATTCTTTTTCCTTTTATAGTGTGCAAGTGGCTAGGGGTATAAAAGAAAGAATTGAGATGTGCATGGCGTTTATGAGGTGTGAGAGGGGGAATAAGGGTATTTTGGTAATACACATGAGTGAGTGCATATGGAAAATGGTGAGGAAGAAATCAGATTTGATATGAGGGGCAAGTTGGCGGCATTTAAGGAAATGGGGTAAAATGGGGGCATTAGGCTTTAAAGACATGTGGGTTTAGTTGGTTTTTGGCCTTTTGGTTTATTGTTGGTACTAGACAGTAGACAAAACAATTTGGATGAAATCGGGTTCGATGGTCCCAGGTTAGACTAGGTTTGAATTTGGCATTTAGGCCACGGGTTAGAGCTAGTGTTGGGTTTGAGAGTTGCGTATTTCGGGTAGAATTGGGACCGGCAGACGACGGGTTCGGTTGGATTTGCAGGTTGGGTTAGGTTGGGTTGACATGGGTTGCTGGGTTTAGAACTGGGGCTTATGGGTTGATTGGTACAGAGGTGGGTTCCGAGTTTCGTGGGGGGTTGTCGTGTTCGATATGGAGTTAATGGGTAAAGGTCGTGGGAGTTCGGGTATAAGGTGCTACTTGGGTTTGGAGGTTGAGAGGGTAAGGAAGCAGGTCCAGGTTGGGGTTTTTGATAGAAAACGGTTTAAGGAATGTCCAATTTGATTTGGAATAAGGTTAGCAGAAGGGGGTCTGGTTTGAAGGTTAAACCGGGTCTTGGATGATGGTTCGGGTTTTGGCTGAATTTGTGGGTTGATTTCTTAGGGATTGCTGCCGGGTTGGGTTTAGATCGCCGGTGTTTTGAAGGGTTGGTGGGCTGTCGGTTTGCAGGACGATTTTGGTTTTGGATGGAGGTCCAGTTGCTGGATTGGACATGCCATGGGGGATTTTGAGTTTGGTTGAATATTAGGTTAGAGAGTGGTGGGTTTAGTTGTGTTAAGGTTTGGTAATGGAGGTTAATGATGGTGAATTGAGGTTTAAAGTTGGAGTGAAAATGGAGGTGAGGACAGAGAGTGAGGTGTTAGGGAAGAAGACGGGTGTTGTGTCTGGGTGTGTGAGGGTTTAGGAAAATAGGGGTGTGGGTGTGTGAGTTAGTTCTAGAGAGGGGGCCAGAATAGCCTGCCGCTCGATGACCTTAAAATTCCCTGATGTCTACCACTTGGATGAGAAGATAGAGGCCTTTGAATTTTTTGACCCACTAGTTATGACAACTTTGAATGAGATCAAAGGGTCGGCACAACCTGAGTCGACTGTCGAGACTATCAATGATGAGGTTGATAATGAGCCAACTGTGGATGAGGTCAAGACTACTCTTGGCGAGAAAGATGACGGTGTTGAGGTTATGCACAATGATGTCGCTAAAGGGTCGATTGCTATAGAGACTGAAGGAAACAACATCTTGAATCTTCTTATTTTGTCAGAGTGGCCATTTGTGGCCTAATTCCCTTTTCTAATGTAGTAATTCAAACAATTAATTTTTGATGTGATGATGTTTGTACTTCAATGGTTCAACTCCGGAACATATGTGTATTCTTGTCTTGATTACCATCGTCTATATATATATATATATATATATATATATATATATATATATATATATATATATATATATTGCTTCTTCCAATTGTTTTCCAGGTGTTGTTTCTGCTTGCAATTTTATGCATTTTTTCAATCTTCTGATTGCCAATGTATTCTCATCCTTAGCCGATAAGTAATTTAACCAACTCATTGATTGTTTAAATTAAATATTGCCACATAATGATGTTCAAGTAATCATAAGAGTTTATTTTCAAACTTGAGTCACCATTTTGAGCCACCAAATTAATGGTGTTTAATCACAAGTCCCCTCTCGTCCTTTTGAGAATGTATGAACGGGTGTCATCTCGTCCTATATTGTTGTCACTTTGAGAGAGTTTTGACTCTCATCACTACACCCAAATGGTCAAATTAACACCATTCAACCGTCCAGCCGTGTCACGGTCAATGACCGTGATAAAAAAAACACGCATTTTTTATCACAGTCATTGACCGTGACAAGCCTCTAAAGTTGTCACGATCCATGACCGTGACATGTCCGTGACAATTATGTCAGTAAAAAAACCTTCCCTCTTCTTTTTTCCCACCGATTTCTATTCCCTTCATTTCTCTCTCTCTAAGCGACTGCACTCTCTCTCTCTACGATTTTGGTATGTTTTCTCTCTATTTCTCTTCCATTTGTGTATATGTGTGTGTATATATATATGTGTGTGTAAATGTGCATGTGTGTGCGTGTGTGGTGTATATATGCGTGTGGGGGGGAAGGGGGCAAAGCTGGGGGAGGGGAGGGGGTTTATATGTGCGTGTGTGTGTGTGTGTGGTGGGCAGTGGCAGTGAGGGGAGGGGGCTGGGGTGGGGGTGGGCAGGGGGTAGGGTTGTGTGTGTGTGTGTGTGTGTGTGTGTGTGTGTGTGTGTGTGTGTGCGTGTGTGTGTTTGTTTTAATTAATTTTTTATTGGTTTATTAGATATTTCCCCTCATATTATAGTGACCCTTGTAAAAGAATTGATTGATTAAATATTGATTGGTTGTTAATTTTTTTAGTAAATTAATAATTAGTGCCCCTTTCATATGCAAGTAGGATTGCCCCTCATTGTAAATTAGTAAATTCATAATTGTATACCTTAATTGTTAGTTTAATTGATGAAAAGAATTAATTGGGTAGATGAATTAGAAGGAGTACGATATACACATTTGTTGTTTCCATTGCGGTTAGATTGTAGTGGGTCGATGTTCGGTTGGTTAATTTTAAAAGTGGCATGACCACTGGATTATTGTCCATATGGGGGTGGGATTTTTCAACTTTTTTTTTAAATTACTTTGTATCACGAACAATATATATATAGTATGATAATTAGATGAACATACTTGAAATTACATATAGTGAGCATAGATACAAGCCTTCTAGTTCTTATGCGTACGCATTCAATAGCCCTTAAACCCGTTCGAGAGTCATTACCCCTATAATGAGATCTCTCGAATTGTCTCATTTGGACAGCTTGGGACTGCATAATTTCTGTATAATAATATTATTAGTGGCTTAAAGTTGTGTTACTTTTGGAGGAAGTTTTACAGTCGTATCCTAATGTTCTTTGGGTACATACTAGATTGACAAGTGTGATTGTTATTTCAATTGATCAATTGAAATAACACTCACACTTGCCAATCTACGTTGTGTACTTGGAGAACTACGGGGATATGCTGTCGATTTTTTATCAAATTGTAACAATGTGCATGAGTTGTTAAGTATATTACAGAAATTTACGGTCTTGAATGGGATAGGACCACTCACCTTTTAGAGGAGATGGAGGAAATAAGAATTTCTATTATAAATTGAATTTGAATTTGAAATTTAAAAATCGAATGTAAATAAGACATAATTAAATGAAACTTACTATAAATCTAAGTTTTGTTTATACTAATCCATGAATATACGCTTCCAACCTTTAATAGGTGATTAGTTGTGGTAGCTCTGATGAGATATCCGAAATACAAAGAGTGGATGGGTGAGGCAAATATAATGGGGGATGTGTTTCGCAGAGGTGCTAGTGAATATGTGAAATACGCAAAGAAATGTCATAATGATGAAGAGTTTCCGTGTCCGTGTACTAGGTATAAGAATGGTAAGGTGTTTGAGTGGAAAACAGTTGAACTACATTTGTTAAAATGGGGTATGCAAGATATTTACCGATTTTAGAGTTTTCACGGTGAATTGAAAGCTGCTTTTGTCCCCGAACAACCTTCACAACAACCTTCAATAAGTAGGATAGATATAAGGGGATGACGTAGATCATAATATGTTAGAGGATTTAGTTGATGATGCGTACGAAGTTTATGAACGGAGGAGAATGAGTTTACTGATGATGTACACGGTTCAAGTGCTCGTGAAGATATCGCGATAAACCTTGACGATGACTACCAAAGTTTAAAATTTAAGGCGACCTAACCGTTGTACTCTGGTTGTGAGAAAAATCAAACAACTTTACATGCCATGGTTGATTTGCATAGTTTGAAGACGTAGTACGATTTGTCTGGCAATAGCGTGACAGGAATTATGAATTGGGTGAAGGGCTTACTACCCAAGGAGAATACGCTTCCAAATAGCTATCATGTTATGAAGAACAGTTTGAAAGGTTTAGGAATGAAGTATAAATCGATTCATGCTTGGGTGTATGACTGTATACTATACCGAAAGGAGTATGAAAATCTCGATCGTTGTTCGGTATACGATTAACCCAGATATGTCCAATCTACTGGTAAGGAAGGCACAAGCTCAAAAGTTCCTCAAAAAGTGTTGAAATATTTTCCCATTGGGATAGATTAAAGCGATTTTTCACAGTACCATGGATAACGAAGGCAATGACTTGGCATACTAGGGCAGAAGTAGGGGATAATCTCATGCGTCATCCTATTGATTCTACAGCTTGGAGGAGGATGAATTATGAGTATCCCAATTTTGCTCAAGAACAGCGCAACATTCATTTGTCTATATCAACAAACGGTTTCAATCCATTCAGAAATCTAAGCACCAATCAGAGTTTATGGTCAGTGATCCTATCCCCACTCAACCTCCCTCTTTCATAGTGTATGAGACCTGAATTTTTGATGTTGTCTTTGTTGATACCTGGGCCAAAGGCAGCAAGTGATGACATCGATGTCTACTTGGCTCCTTTGGTAGAAGAATTAAATAAGTTATAGGAAGAGGGTGTGCAATCATTTGACTCTTTTAGAAAAGAAGAGTTTACACCGAAAGCTATGTTGATGTGGGAAATTCATGATTTTTCAGCTTATGGGACATTATCCGGTTGTGTAGTACATGGTTATGTAGGGTGTCCTATTTGTGGAGAGGAGACTGAATCTCTTCGTCTATTCTCTATCTCAAAAAATGTATACCACTTCCATAGGAGGTTTTTACTCCCGGATCATAGTTTCAGATTTGAGAGAGGTTCCAATTTTTTACCGGGCGGGGTTGAACATAGGCTACCACCGAGACAACTTTCAGGTTCAGAAATTGAAAGTAAATCTTGTGAATGTGGCCCTAATATCCCAGTTAAGAATCCCAAATTTAAGAATGTCAAGCATAAGAAGACCCCAGCTGGGAATGAAACTGAGATAAGAGAGGCCGTTATATAACGTTACATTACACTCAAACTTTATAACTAATCTAATTAATTTATCTATATTCTCAGCTCTTAAATATGGGTGATGCGACATCAAGGCTTGCTCGTCTAGCCACTGGACCCTAGTTCATGGAACAAGAGTACAAAAAGTGTCAATTGAACGGTTACGTATTCGGCGCAAAAGTATACGAGGAAAGTATAATTGTATAGAACTCGGGGATTTCATACAAGGCTCTTACTTTCTTTCGAGAGAGCGCAAAAGATAAAAACCTCATTGAAGCTGAAATGACTTACTATGGTGTAATTCGAAATATATTTGAATTGGATTATACAATCTTCAAAGAGGTTGTATTTTACTATGACTGGGAAAGAGTTGAGGATAAAAATGCTTGTAAAGTTGATCATGGCACCAATTTGATCACGGTTGACTTGTCCAAGTTGAATAGCAACGATCACATGAGCGATGAGCCATTTGTTTGTGCATTTTAAAAGGTCAACCAAGTGTTTTACTCGGAGTATGTCAACAGTGAGCCGTAGTCAATTGTCCTACATGAGCCAAAGTGTCTAAATAGTAGTGTGGATGACTTGGCAGCTCCTACCGAATATCAATCCATTTTTTATGATAGCCCGAATTTGAAACAATTTTTTAATTTGTAATAAATATTCCAATTTGTAATTTATCAATCCATTTTTAATGCTTTTAATTTATTTGCACATTATCATTTTCACTCTTGTGTAGTGTGCATGTGTGTGTGGGGGGGTGGGGATGTTTCGGATTTTTAGTAATTGTACATATTATGAGTTAAATGTTGTTGTTGTTGTTTTGGAATTCAGAATTGAGGTGTTAAATAGTAATAATTCATTTGTAGTAATTGTACATATTTTCATGTCTTCTTCTAATTCATTTTTATTTGTACTAATAACAATATTTTTTTACAGAAAATATCGCCTTCAGGTATTAAGGCGAGGATGATGATACTGATTATGATGATGTCGTCTGGGCCCGGTGGTAGCGGAGGCGACGAGGGATCCTAGGCCCCTAGGCTCCTTAAATATGGAAAATTGGGGATGGTCATCCAGAATAAGACGGGTTTATTAGCGATATCCCTCGAGCTGATAAAGACGATCATCGGCCCAAGGTACACTAGTTGGAGGGAGGTGCCAAATGAGCTCAAGTTAGCTATTTGGGCGGCACTACAGGTACTGTATTTATATTTATATTTATATGAATATTTCAATTTCAATTTCAATTTCAATTTCATTTTATATTTATTCGCAACTAACATTGTATTCGTTGGACGGGAACAGTTTAGCCTAGATCCAAAACTACGCGATTTCGTCTTGGAGCAACACAAGACGTGGAAGAAAAATATATGGACCCGATACTTTGGAAAGACGCGATACTCCATTATCCGAATGCGTGACTCCATCTCGCCAAAGGAGCCGATCTCATTGGCACAATGGAAAAGGTTCATTGACAATAACATCGGGGAGAGACACTTGGCATCTCGCCAATCGGGGAGGGAAAATAGGGCGAAAAAGACGGGCGTGCACTACTCTGGTCGGACGTCTTACGCCGAGGTGGAGCATAGGATGATGGTAAGATTTAATTTTTCTATAATTACATAAATATATTATTCTACATTATTTTACTTTGCGGGGCCGATACAAATTTTTCATTATTTTATTTCAGGGGAGGGGAGTGGCCCTAGGGATAGGCCAAATAGGCTCGATACTTATGTGGCTATTCGAACGAAGAAGGGGAAGGATAAGGAGGTGTCCCCGACGGCCGCGGACATGATTGTAAGTAATCCGACAGTTTAGTTTTTGTTAATTACGTTGTAATTTTTTTATTTACTTATTTAACTAATCATGTATTTTTTGTTGTTTCAAGCAAAGCTTAAGGAAGTGCAAGAGTCGCGGTCTGATGCCGACAAGAAATCTTTATCCATAGACGCACTCAACCAAGTGCTTACCGTTGATCGCAAGGGGAGGACAAGGGGGCGATCTCGCGGGTGGCCAAATCCAGGATCATGAGATTGGAGATGAGCAAAACCGGGTTGGCTCTAACGATGGACTCACATGACGCGAAGCTGTCCCGTTTGGAGGTGACGGTCCAAGATATGTTCTCATTCATTAAGCGTACGTTGGACGAAAATCGTAAGGGGAAAGGGAAGGAGAAGGTGGTGGTGGAGGAGGAGGAGGTGCAGGAGGAGGATGTGGACCTTGCTGCTTCATCGCCGACATTTGTGGACTATGATGATCCAATCCCCTATTTGGCTCCCTTCGACCAACCGATGTCGACACTTGGTTGGCCGAACATATTTATACAGGATATATTTGATGGCCAGCGGATAAGGCGGGGGTTGAGGGACCAGAATACCATCCAGGGTATGCCAGTTCATGGACGTTTGCTTCAAGACATCGAGGCCAGGGTGTACGTCACTCATGTCACTACACCAAAACACTCTTTTAGTAACAAACTATTTTTTTTATTACTAACAGTATTATACCATTACTATTTCTCACAATAAAATACTGTTAGTAATCTACTATAAGTGTTACTAATATTGATTTAATATTTTAATAGTGATTTTTTTTAGAAAAACGGTATTTTTTCAACTAAAATTTACCCCAAAACTCAAAAAACCCCGCTCACACCCTTCTCTCTCAGATCTGACCCAAAAAATTTCCCCCCTTCTCTCTCAGATCTGAGCAAGGCAGGTATTGATCGCCGCCTCCCTTTTTTATTCGGTAAGACCCTCTCTCTAGCACAGTTTATCGATTGCTTTCTTTGTTCATCATTTGTTTCTAAAGAGTGTCTAGGAAGATCTGCGTTTTTGGTAATATCTTCTTTATATTATTCGTTTACTATTATTAATTTTTTCATATTGTGTGTTGATATACTGATATGGTTTATAAATTATGCTTGCTTTTCGATTCACATTTGATTTCTTATCTACTATGTTTAGGATCTATTCTTATCTCAATCTGTTCATGTTGAGTGTTGACTTACTGATAGGTATATTTGATAATATGTGTGGTTGATTTTGGGTCTTGAAGTGTATATAACTACTTATTTAGGTATTACTTGTAAGATTAATTGTTCATAGTTGTATTTAGGAGTTAGTCAGTTTTTGACTTTGTATATGTATTTTAATCTGAATTTAGGTAGTTCGATGAAATATTTGTGCTCAATACGGAAATTTAAATCTGTTGGGTTTGCCAAATATATGTTTGTTTATATGTTTTGGTCTCAGGTATGATAAAACTAATTTAACATGATAAAATATTATAGATCTCAAGTATCGTAGTCTAATTATTTGTAATTTTGTAGTATTATTTGAGTGATTGTTTATCTAAGATTATTGTAGTCTATTGTCTTTGTTGGAGGCCTCATAGTTATATTCAGTCATGATTTAATTGTTTTCAATATTTGTTGAAACTATGTCATGATGCATATATTTGTTCTCATTGGCTGGGTAGTTATGAAGTTCTTTTCAGGTCTGACTGTCTTCGTATTTTGCTATCTGCAGTTCTTCCCACCCCCATATCATGCTGAAGGTACTCTTTCTTTAGTCAAATTTCCTTTGTTGTTTGGGACACAACAATGGTTTAATATGATTTCAAAACTCCATATACTTTGATACAAAATTTTGACTTCGACACCATTTTTAAGTGAGAGTGTCCCAACTCAAAACCTAACTGGCAATTGGTGGATGGGACTCACGATCTTATGTACTTTGATACAAAATTTTGATTCCCAGCATATAACTTATATATTATACACAATATCAATATTCTGGTGCAAGGTTTTCAACTTTTCATGTGTAACGTGACTCGAGCCAACTCCATTAGTGAATTTTGTAATTTTGATATGAGTGATTTGTAATTTTGGTGTCTAAGAAAGGAAACTACTCTAATGGGTACCGTAGCATGTACTTGTGGTCGGGCAGTATTCACATACTTGTAGCAATTATATTTTTTTTAGATTCTTTTATATAGCTATAGTTAAGGTTGAGATTAGTTTAATATGATGTTTGGGACTAAAATGTTTTTCTCCACACATTTTAAAAAGCCCAAGTAATCAATCATCATCTTATTCAGTAATTGTGATCAATCCCTAAAGGAATTATTTCCCCTTCGAAGTGTTAATTTTTGTATTGTCTCTATGTCTGTAATGTCTCCTTTAATTAAAAGTTATCTAATTTGAACCCAACTGCCAACTCCATTAAACCCTAAAGTTTAAGGTGATGGGCATATGACGTGGTGCCAAATGTACAAGTGGTCAATCAATCGATGCCACGTGGCAAGAAAAAATAGTTGCTTAAAAAGTATAATAATTGAGATAGATGCATTGGTGCTTGATTGTAAGAGATTGTGTTTTGCTTCTTTCATTAATTTAACTCTTCTTTACAATGCATTCATCTCATCATGTTTCGAAAATATCAAAGTCATTTAATGGGATATAGCAAGAGTGAAAGGTAAGTGCAAAGCAATCTTAATCAAAATATGATTTTAATTTCCCATTGACTGAAATGGTTATTCAACTGAGCTTCTGCTGATATGTTCTTATATGATGGGGTACTTATGGAGATTTTCAAGTATTGACAGGGTTATGCACAAATAGATCAGCTCCTGATGCTCATCTCAATAGGCAGGCTACAGGGGTTCGAGGTGAAAATCTGCAAGATGAGGGAAACAACAGTGCATTCCCGGGGATATCTTTATCTGGCTATTCAAATTTGACAGCAGAAGATGTAGAATCAGGGAGGAGGTGATTTTGAAATTCTTATTTATTATCAGCCTGAACTTAGGTAATTGCAAAATAGACCCTAAACTTAAGGATCAATTTAAATGTCCCCCTCTATTGTTCAATTGTTCAGTTTCAACCTTTATTTAGATTTCTCTAGTGTCGCGATGTAAAGCCTTAGCTTCAACTCCATTTCAAATCAAAGTCAGAGAGCTAATATGGCTCGTTCTAAAAGGATTACAGTGTAAAAGAAGATAAGAAAAGAAAGAAATCAAACTTCAGGTTTCAAAATGTAGTTTGATAAACTAGTAGCCACGTTAGCATTCTGTCTTTGATTTTAACAGAGTAACACATTAATGAAACACAAAGCAAGACATTGAAATTGACCTCTTCAGTGTCAGCTTTGCATAAGGCCTTAGATTTTATTTAATTTTTCATGCTGATACATTCATTGAATTTGAAAATGAACCGTACAGTTTTCCTTATCAATTTGATAGAATGCTTCTTTCATGCTTCTTTCTTGGCTCGGTAGCTTCCATATGGTTCATTTGCTCCTAGAAGCAATATGTAGTTCACTTTCTGATCCTTTAGGTTGCAACTTGTATGTATAACTAGTTATGACTAATTATTTATTATGGTATGTACTTTTTCTTTGTTACTGATAAGGAAAACATACCATAATACTAAACAGTTTACCCCCGACTTTTGAGAGTGCACACCCTAGAAAGATGTGTCACAACATTCTTGAAATTTGAAACTTCATGCATTATATCTCACAACTAGGTGATGAATCAAAGCTACTTCCTCTGAGGAGATAGGCAGACCTGCGGTTTCTCTGGAATAACTATATGTTGGAATTTATAATAGATAATAAGCTTGATTTATACTTGCTTCCAGTTGTCAAAGGCAGCTTTCAGAACTTTCAAGCTTCCATTTGGAAAGACATTATTGATGTTACTCTCATGGAAAGGAGATGCACTCGAAGAACTGGAACTCGGATGTAGAGGAGAGGAGCTGATTCTGATGGTTATATTGCAAATTTTGTGGAAAGTGAACAAATTGTTCAGTTGAATAAATTTACAGCATCATTTGTGCAGGTTCGAGGATCAATTTCGTTATTGAGCGGCATTTTCTGGGTCTAAGAAAAAAGTGTGGAAATGTTATAGTTGTTGATCTGCTCAACAAGCATGGTGGCGAGGGACACTTATGTGAAAAAATTGGTAGTGCGATGCAACATATTACTAGTGATGATGTGAGGTATTTGCACTTTGATTTTCATCGAATTTGTGGCATGTACATTTTAAGCGCCTCTCTTACCTTTCCTACCAAATTGAGGATTTCCTCATAAGAAGTAGGTATCTTATATTAAATGAAAAAGGAGAGAAAGTTGAGGGGCAACTTGGAGTTGTGAGGTCCAATTGTATTGATTTCTTAGACCGCGCGAATGTCACACAGAGCATGATTGGTCGAAAAATGTTAGAATTCCAACTTCGCAGGATTTGTATTTTTTATGCTGAAGAAACCATTAGCACACATCCAAATTTTGATGACAACTTCAAGATTTTATGGGCTAATCATGGGGATGAGATAAGTATCCAATATTCTGGTACTCCTGCTTTGAAAGTAGAATTTGTCAGATGTGGGCAGCGGACAATCCACGAATTCTTAAATGGTTGGTATTCCCTTATGCGTTATTACCTGAATAATTTTTGTGATGGCACAAAAAAAGATGCGATTGATCTACTGCAAGGATATTACATTATTTCTGTGTCCCGAGATATGACCCGTGTATCTAAAAAAAGAGGCAATGAGGTTGTAGCTTCTTTTCAACTGGATTCTTTTTCACCACAATGTCATTGAGGAGATTTCAATATGATATTTGGCATATACTCTTTTCCATTATGTGTGCAGGACTGAGTTTGGCTATAGCGGCCGTTGTAAAGGCCAATGGTCGGATTTTCTGTAATTGACCTCATCTTCACAAACCACCACTTTGATTCTTTGTTAAGGGTACTTTGACCGGTGTTGAATATTACTCGGTAAATTCCCGTTGCAGTTTCCTTCGTTGGAGATTCCCGTTGCACCTTATCAATACCATATTTTTACCGGTTACATTTGTTTCCCTAGTTTTTCGATCATATTTTCACCTTATTAGTACCATGATTTTGGGATGGATATTGCTAGGACCATGTTTATTTTGTTTTTCATAACTGTTTTCTTAGTGTTCTTTTTTAGTAAAGCTATGTATACCTGTACAAAAAATGAATCCAGAATGTATGACACCAGTTGGTTGGTGGGTCAAAATCATTGTCATGGCTATGGTGCAACACAACACTGCTAGAACATCATGTCCTATTATCTTTATCCGGGGTTATTGACTTTGCTTATAATCTCATTAACTTGATATTTGTTACTATAGGTGGACCTTACGGAACAAGTTTTGGCAGCTCCGAATGAGGAAATCTTACACCGTATGGCGATTGATATGGGCTTCATCTGGTACGGATGTTAATAATAATTTAGGTTTTATTTTTATTTTCCAGTCCTCGCTATATTACGACATGTTATACAACAGCTTTATTTTGGTTGCTTAAATGTTTCTATATTGTTTATTAGGGTGCTGCTGACAAGGGACCTGTACGGGTGCAAATAGGCAACATGCGTGGCTATCAAAGTGGACTATCTCCCGTGTAGAAAAAAGTTTCGCAAAATGCGGATGGTCCAATGCGTTCGAGATTCTTTAATTGGGTCATTTTCTTTACTTGGATCTAAATAATCTAACATTTCATTTGTTTTGTTTGTTACCTTTTTTTTGTTGCAGTTGATGAGCCCCTCCAAATCACATTTGAGGTTCATCTCTCTCTCTGTATATGTATGTTTACAACTGTGTGTGTGTGTGTGTGTGTGTGACCCATTGGTGTTATATAGTTCAAAATGTGGATCTTTTTGCTAGATGAGAAAGTGATCTGAGCATTTGAAGTAGTTTGATATGTTAGCTATGATCTTTTGATAATTTCATTTTGTTTGACAGAATGTCATTTTTGGATCCTCATCAAGTTTCCAGCGTTGCGGGTGCAGCATTGACGGAGATGATAATAGAACGAAAGTTGATAGTCAACAACAACAAACTTCTTTTTTTATACTTCATTTGATTGGTTATAATATAAAAATATCTCATTTGGAGATGATTGTATTAGGATGTTATATTGGATGCTTTTATTAAAATAATGTAACTTTGGGGGTGATTGTATTATGATGTTTCTTTTGTAAATAAAGAGTGGAGGCTTATATAAATGTAAATGTTGAATATATTACCCTTGTTTTTGTGGACTATGTTTGTATATGCTCTTAGGATTTAAATATTGTGGTGAGAATAATTGAATTTGTTCAAATTCAGGATATTGGATCTTGATTTTTTTTAAATATGTATTAATATTACTAACAGTATTTTACTGTTACTAATTCTGAATTTTACCGTTACTATTAGTAACAGAATTTTACCATTACTATTAGTAACGAAAATTTGCCGTTACTAATTCTGAATTTTACCGTTACTATTAGTATCATAATTTTACCGTTACTAATTCTAATTTTTTCTGTTACTATTAGTAACAGAATTTTAACGTTACTAGCTTCGTGACCCACGCCTTTTTTCTAACAGAAAAATTGTGTTACTAATATATTTAGTAATGGTAAAATTGTGTTACTAATGGCGTGTTTTGGTGAAGTGTGTGATACCCGAGAAGGAGAACTCCCCATTGTGTTTGCGCAAACTGAAGAGTGCCAAATATGTGTGTTTTAAACAAAACCAATTTTTCTCCGAAAATTAACCAACTTTTAATTATGCACCAAACCAAGTTGTGAAAAAACCCAATTCTTAATTTAAACCAATTTTATCTTGATTAATCCTAAACATGCATAACGCCGGATGTACGAGAAAAAAAACGAAAATGGGAAAACAACCTCGGACGGCCCAAGCCAGACAATCATTATGAATAATGGTTTTACAAAAACAGATTAGCCTTACTCAATGACTCGATCCCCACGAGTCTTGATGCTCCTTCTGATCTTCAACTCTTCTTCAATAGTGCCCACGCAGAAATTCCATCTTCCACGATACCTGTCCACAACACACGCGTCCACATATGTCTCGGTGTACACCGATTGGCTTTGATTTGTCTACGATGTCGAACAAGAAGTCCTTCTCTTTTCTTCACCACAAAACCCTTATGTTCAATGGCAAAACCAACAAACTTTGGTGCAGCAAGATCACTTAAACATATAAGAATGATATCTCGGATCTTTGCAAACTCTAAGGATGTGTTTATGATTTGTAAACCTTATAAAACATGTGCAAACAAGTTTCTGGTTCAAATAATATTTTCCAGAATGCACACTTACAAAACTCTGATAAAACCACACTTTAAATAACAATTTAATGCCGCCTCGAAAAACGTGTCATTCGAACGACAATGCTATATCGTTCGGGCTACATAGGCATCTCGTTCGAATGAGATCCCTAAGTCGTTTGAACGAGCTGACGTGGCAGTTTGACTTTTTGACTTTTTGTTTAAAACGTCTCTTTTAAAATAGATCCAAATAAGTCAAACTCTATTTCGAGTATATTAGAATAAAACGTAGTGTAAACCTTTAAAACACTTTTAAAAATATTTTAAAATATTTTTCTTTATAAAAATACATCCTTATCTTTTATAAAAAAAATCCGAGCATCATTAATTATACGCATTCATACCTGAGTGATCTCGGAATGAAATTAACTTTGAAGACGAATAAACTTGCACCAATTAAACTTCGACATGATAAATTCTTTGAAGCTTTTCTGCAACGTCTTTAATTTTCTTCAATACGTCATAGACCAAGTGGGATCGTGACAAAATAAAAATCTCTCTATGACATATTACAAACTCAGTTTTGTTCACGGAATTAAGTCAATACAATACAGGGACTCAATTGGAAATTTATATCCTTACACAAACAATGTGGCACGATGCATATTGCTGGGTGTATTAATTTTTATATCGTGTGGATTACTCACCTCCTCAAACCTACCCCAGACATGTAGTGACATTATTTGAATTGAATTGTTTTAAGTGGTTACATTTGAATTATATTTGGATTATACCGTGATGCATATTGTTTTGAATGTATATTTGCAATATCTTTATTTTATTTGTATATATGATGTTTGAACAGGTACAGTATTGCTATAACAGGTACAAATATACTACTAGGCAGTGGCAGTGGCCATACTGCCTAGCAGATTTTTTTTAAATTCTGCCCAGAATTATCACGGCCATTATCCGTGACAAATGATACTTGTCATAGACTTGTCACGGTTAATTACCGTGACCATTTTCTTAAAAATGCCACTGATTTGTCACGGTTATTAACTGTGACTAATCTCGTCACGGTCATTGATCGTGACAAGTCTAATGAACTTGTCACGATTAATGATCGTGACAAGTTCGTGACAACCAAAGTTGTCACCCCCAGAATTGTCACGATCATTGACCTTGACAAGTCCAACTTGTCAAGGCCAATGACCGTGACAATCCGACAGATTTGGTGTAGTGCATGCCACCAAATTAATGATGTTTATGTGAACCATAATTAAATGATTTTTGAATTTGAATGCACCAAATTAATGGTGTTTAATCACAAGTCCCCTCTCATAGTTTTGAGAGTGTATGGATGAGTGTCGTCTCGTCCTACACACCGTTGTCTCGCCGAGAGAGTTTTGACTCTCATGCCACTAAATTAATGATGTTTATGTGAACCATAATAAAATGATTTTTGAATGTGTTGTGTTTTTCTCCACCAAAGGTGATGTTGTCACACTGTTCCCCCCTCTCGGTGTTATTAAGAGTTCATAGATGAGGTGAGCCCTGCCTGGATTCTCATTTCACCGAGAGTGAGTTAATGCTATTTCACCACATAACTGATGTTCTGTAGCTTAGAATGAATTTTAACATACAACTTGACCAATTCATATAATAAGAATATGAGGTAACCCTTGAAGTTTTCATTCATCAGTTTTTTAGTACATCTCTTTTTACAATATAAAAATAAAATGTGTACAACATCCTACTGATAGTACTTCTTTAAATGATTGGCCTTCCAGGTGTTGAAAAAAGGCTCTCCCTCCAAATTTTAATGACGATATGTGCCAGGGAACAACTTCTTCTGTAACTATGTAGGGGCCATGCTAGTTTGCATGAAGCTTATTTGGCTTTTTCCAAGATTTCTTCAAAACTAAGTCTCCAACGACTAATGGCCTAGCCTTAACCTTTTTGTTGTAGAATCTTACAGCCCTCTCCTAATAAGGAGCCTGTCGAATCTTTGTATCCTCTCTTCTTTCCTCAGTGAGGTCCAGGTCTAACCATCGTTCCTCAGCGTTTACCTCTGGACTATACATTTTCACCCTGTAACTTGGTAAGCCAATTTTGGTAGGTATCACTAGTTTTGAGGCATATGCTAGCCTAAAAGGAGTATCACCCATTTGGATCCTCTTCGTTTTCCGATATACCCACAAAATAGCATGTACCTCTTTCGTCCAAAGACACTTGGCATCTTCTAGTTTCTTCTTGATCCCATCTAAGATAGTTCAATTTGTCACCTTTATCTGGCCATTTGCCTGAGGTCATCCTGGAGCTGAGAAAAACTGTTTAATACCAAACCTCTTACAGTAGGCCTTTAGGGACGAACTCTTAAACTGTTTGCCGTTATCGGAGATCAAGGTGTGGGTAGACCATATCTACAAATGTTGTTCCACCAAATAAATTTAAAGGTCTTCATCTCGGTGATCATTATCATAGCTTCTACCTCCACCCACTTAGAGAAATAGTGGATTGCCATAATAAGAAATCGGTAATTACCAGTTGCTCTGGGTAGGAGTACTACCATATCAATTCCCCAAACCGAAAATGGCCAAGGAGAAGTAATATATGAAAGAGATTAATGAGGTTGATAAGGGATGTTAGTATATTTATGGCATTTTTCACATCTCTTCACATAGTTGGTTGCAACCTTGGTCAATGACAGCCACCATACCCCTATGTGACTACTCTTTTTGCCAATGATCTCCCTCCTATATGACTAGAGCAATAACCCTCATGAACATATTTTAGTATGTACTCCACCTCCATCGGATGAATGGACCGGAGTAAAGGGAGGAGGAATCCCTTCTTGTACAAGACGTCTCCTATGATTGAGAACTTGGCCGCCTTGTATCTTAACTTCTTTTTTTCTAACTTTGACTCTGGTATTTTGTCATCATTGATGTATCTAATGAGAGGGCCCATCCAAGATGCACCTAGGTTCAGGTTCAAACAGAACTCCACTATATTTTCTTTCTTTTCGATGGCCAATCGATGTAAGATCTCCACAAGCACTAACCTTTTAATCTCTGTTCTGGTCGTAGATGCTAATCTTGCTAAGGCATCGACTCAACTGTTGTCTAGCCGAGGGGTCCTTTTTAGCATCACCTCTTTAAAGTTCTTCAGCATATCTTTTACCCATGCTAGGTACTTGGCTATTATCTCATCTTTTTCCTCGTACACTCCCAGGTTCTGGTTCACCACTAATAGAGAATCACTACAAACTTTTACCTGACCAAAATTTATTGCTTTAGCGAAGGAGAGTCCTGCAAGAAGAGCCACATATTCTGACTCACTTTTGGATGCCATGAAACTAAATATCATAGCGTATTCTATGTCAGTCCCATCTAGGGCCAACACTATTAAGCTGACACCATTCGTAGTCTCGTAAGAAGAGTCATCTACAAACAGGCTCCAAACGCTATCTTCCATTCAGAAAGTTCCCACATCCAACACTCCATTCTTGAAGTTAAATTTATCTTCTTCATTCTTGACCACAATAGTTCTGGAAACACTCGTTTTAGCCTCAGTCGAGCTAGAACTTTCTTTTTTTGGCTCATTTGTTGGATCTACAAACTCTTCGCTATTAGCCTCGTATCATGTGAACTCGACTACAAAATCGGCAAGATCCTGCCCTTTTATGGATATTCTTGGCTGGTAGACAATATCAACCTGGCCACTAACCTACCTTATATCTCAATTTTATGGATGACCTTTCTAAGATGAGAGTATTTAAGGACGACCATTGTGTGAGACTGGAAATAGGGTTTCATTTTCATTGATGCATGTATCAAAGCATAAGCCAACTTTTCCATATTCGGATACCCCTACTCTGCTCCTTGAAGGGCCTTGCGTGGCCGGCTCAGATATGGCCAGATATAAATATAATTTTTCCCCCTGAACAGGACAGGATAACAAAATTCGGGATCCTAGGTAAGCCTTCAACTCCTGAAAGGCTTTCTCGCACTACTCATTCCATTCGAAGGCTCAACACTTTGAAGAAGGTCAAACATTTTCTATATACATTAACACGAACTTATTCAATGCAGTAACTCATCTAGTCAACCTCTGAATGTCTTTTACAGTTTTTAGAGTCTTCATCTCCACCAATGCTTTAATTTTTTCTGGATTAGCCTCTATTCCCTGTTGATTGACGATGAACGCTAGGAACTTGACTTCTCCAACCCCGAATACACACTTGGAACGATTGAGCTTCAATCGATACGGTCTATTGTGTTAAAAGCACACTTGAGGTCGGTCACATGGGTCTCAACCTTGAGGCTCTTGGATAACATGTCATCAACATATACCTCCATGGTTTTTCCTATTTGATCCTCAAACATCTTATTTACTAGCCTTAGATACGTTGCCCCAGCATTCTTGAGGCTACCCCGACCTTCTTGAGGCCGAAGGGCATGACCTTATAGCATTATGTGCCCTTGTCAGTGATGAATGAGGTCGTTTTTACATTAGATGGGTCCATAAATATTTGATTATAGCCTGAGTAGGCATCCATAAAACTCATTAGTTCATGCCCAGCCGTGGCAACAACTATTTGATCTATTCTCCTAGGGGAAAACTGTCTTTCGGGCATGCCTTATTTAAATTGATGAAGTCAACACACATCCTCCACTTTCCATAAGGCTTAGGCACAATGACTGCATTAGCTAGCCAAATTAGAAAGAGGACCTCCCTTAAGAACTCGACCTTCTCTAACTTCTTCACTTTATCTCTTATAACTTTATATTTCTCCCAGGAGTAGATCCTCCACCTCTGTCTGACCGTCTTGGCTCCTTCGTCTATATTCAATTTATGGCAGAGGATCTCCGGATCAATCCCCGACATGTCTTAATGACTCCATGAAAAAATGCTTTGCCTCTCCCTTAGGATCTTTATCAACTCCTCCTTAATTTCTTTTTTCAGGGCTTTTCCCATTTGGATGATTTTTTCCAGCTCGTCCTCATTAAGGATAATAGATTCTACCTCTTTAGTGGCCTCGCCCTTCTTCAGCTTCGTCTCTTCTCTATGGTCAAGAGTGTCTATATTGTAAGAAGTGGTGGACCTCTTATATGCTTCTCTTTCCTCAGTTGAATTGAAATAGAATCCATGTGCCTCAACCTGGTTACCTTGAACTTCCCCTAGTTCATAAGGAGTCGATAATTTTATCATTTGGTTAATGATCGAGGGCGGGACCTCAAATTCTTTGAGGGATACTCATCCCATAATGATATTATAGGCTGAATAAACGTTCTCATCCATCATGAAGAAATTTATCTTCTTTGTGAGATATCTCGATCAAGTCTGCCCCATACTGATGTCCATCTCATAAATTTCAATAGGGTGGACTATCTCTCCACTAAATCCAATTACAGGTTGGTGATATGGTATAAGCCTCTTCTTTGTTAATCCCAGGCCTTTGAAACACTCCCAAAACATTACATTACCCGAACGACCACCATTGACCAATATCCTTAGAACATCGTACCTATACACTCTCGTGGTGATTATAAGAGGGTCGTCATAAGGGGCTAAGATACCCGTGAAGTCTAACCTTGAAAAGTTGATCACTAACATGTTCATGTCAACTTTCTTTCTTTTACTCAACTTTGAATTGACAGCGGTCAATTTTACTACTTTCGTCTTCGGGAGAGCCTTGGTTTCTTCTATGTGGACCTTTCGATCAGCTATATCTTTGCCTCATCCAACTAAACTACCACATATCACTTTTACCCCCACAGAGATTGAATATAGCCAACCTTTGGGATCAGTGATCTTCGATAGAAGATCTAGGTCGGCCTCATCATCATCATCTCTGTTTACTGGGGCATCTGGTTTACACATGTCATCTATTCTTTTTCGGGTGTCGTCTCGGCCACCCTTTGAACCATTCTTATCCACATAATTTCTAAGCTTTCCTTGCTTCAGCATCTTTTTTATGTCATCCTTGAGGGAAAAGCATTTATCAGTCATGTGGCCATGGTCCTAATGGAACTCGCACCGCTTACGTTTATCCATGTTGGGAGGAGGGGCTTTAAGCTTATCCGACCATCTTAAGTATCAGTCATTATTGATTTCATTCAAAATCATCTCCGGGCTGATAGTTAATGGTCTATAATCAACAAACTTGTCGTCTGCTAACCTCTTCATGTCTCCCAAGCCCTTAAACTTTTAGGATTTACTCCCACTGGCTCCATTTTCACCTTCTTCTTTAGCCACCATGGTCTCTTCTACATTTATGACTCTCCCGATCGTAGCCAGGAGTTCTGTCATGGACTTCGAACGGTCCTCGGCCAATTTCCATAAGATTTTTCCTTTTTGTAAGCCTACCATTAGGGAAATTATTACAATACTCTCATCATAATCTTTTATCTCCAATTTATCTTTATTGAAGCGGGCAATGTAGTCCCTCAGAGATTCATTGTTTCCTTGCTTAACGTACATCAAGTGGGTGGTCTTCTTTCTCGGATAAACTCCAAAAAAATTATGAATGAACCTCTCGACCAGTTGCTTGAAATTCTCTATTGAATTCGTTAGAAGAAAAGTATACCAGACATGCACTGCACCACTGAGGGTGATGGAGAAAGCCCTTCACCTCATCTCATCATAAACTGAGTAAATATCTATAACCGATTGGTACATCTCGACATGGTGAACTATGATATACCCATATATACCCTTGGCTAGGCCGAGGGTGTCCTCCACCCAGACGAGGGCTCAGGTCCAGGATGAGTCCAATTACCACAGTTTCGTTAGAAGAAGGGTCGTGCAAGACGATCCCTCAGCCAAGATAAGACGACCCTATAAGGGGCCGACCCCACAGCATGGGCCGACCCTCTAGCATAAACTAGATGACCCTATTAGGGGACGACCCCTCATCATGGGTCGGATGACCCTATGAGGGGACAACAGTACGAGGCCCGCATCCAGCCAAGCTCACTACCAGCAGCAACCTTACCCTCAGCCTAACATCCTAGGCCGAGGGTGACATCATCACAGTGCGTGATTTAGGAGATGCATGGAATAGTGCACGTGGGGATCATATAGAATGTGGACTAGACTGTTATAACAATGTCACCCCCTCACGTGAGGGAATATTATGTCATCATTAATAGCAAGTAGCACATCCAGGTGTCAGCGGGGGATTGGCTAGATCATCCTTCACATGCACCATGATTTCTTGGGGGGGACACTACTCCCCCCAAGCCCTATATATACTTGTCACCTTCGAACTTGTAAAGGGATCGATAATTGTAACCCTATCTAAAACTCTTCTTGTACACACAGTAGAGAGAGAGAGAGAGAGAGAGACTGTGAGCTTATGAGCATTGTATCCAAGGCCATTAGTGCCTATTTTTAGTGGATCATACACTCACACTGGATGTAGGCCAAATTGGCTGAACCACTATACATCATTGTCTTCATTCCTCTTATACTCATCCCCTTCTGTACACATACATAACTCTATTGCTGCCATTGTTATTACTGTTTGAGCTCATAATCACTTATCTGGTGGTGCTGAATCTCAGCATCATCAGTTTGGCACCATTTGTAGGAACAAGAAGATATCTCTTCCTTTATACAGCTTGACCTTATCGAAAACTCTGGTGGTGAACCAGTTCTCCCCCTTTGTGTGGAGTTGTTTCACCATTAAAAGAGGTCCATTAAGATTCTCAAGCTCATCAGTCTTTTGATCATTCAGCTCTTCATAGCTCTAACATATGGCACCAGAGATGCCACCACCTCCTCCTCCACCGAATAGTGGAGTAGGACCTAGCTCCAGTCATGCACCACCTGAGTCTGAGAAGGCTGATGTGGCGGCCGCCCTAAAGTCTTTGGCAGCAAGCCATCGGATTATGCAGGAGAAATTTACAACTCTTAGTCAAAATATATTGAGACCACCTGGAGTCTCACCTAAAATGATTACTCCGGCAGCAGCTCCAGGGAAGCATGAGGCCAGGGGACCACCCCAAACACCATGCAAAGACTTTCCACCTCCACAACGGTAGAGGGATATTGATGACTCCCGGTGTCTACGTCTGGGGAGGTAAGGAAACCCTTGCCTAGAAGACAGATATGATGATCTAGAGGGGGAAGAGGCCCCTATAGAGTGCTAGGAGCTGTATGAGGTCTCCAACAATACTGTGCGACCTATCCAGGATAACAGAGGGAAGTGTGGCAGGAAAAATCCCGACGATCGCTCGAGAGGCTCTACTTTCGATCATTTGAGCGAGGGGTCGGCCTTTGAGAGGCTGGGCATAGTAAACGACCTATGGGAAAAACTGTCCCGATCGAGAAGTATTGCAAAGTCCAGAAGGGAGACAGCAGATGGCAGACCCCACAAGGGCCGACCCCATGGACAAGACGACGGTCAGGGAGAAGTAAATAGCCAACACAGACATGCCATAGCAGAACCCTCTATTTTCCTTAAAGAGGCGGCAGGGGATAACATCGACTAAGCCGACCCTACGAGGCCATGGAATGACTTGATCCAAAGGTTGGAGGATAAAATTAGTGATATCCTAAAGATTTGGGACCCTCTTCAGAGAGGATACTCCATAGGCTCACCCTTTATGGTGAAGATAGTCAACTTCCCAACGCCATCTAAGTTTAAGCCACCCACGGTCACCCCAAGGTATGACGGGAGTACCGACCTTATCCATCATATTGAGATGTACCAATCAGCGGCAGACATATACTCTATATCCGATGAGATGAGGTGTCGTGCCTTTTCCGGAACCCTGACAGGGGCCACACATGTCTGGTATATGTCTCTCCCAAATAACTCCATTGAAAATTTTAAGCAGTTAGCAGACCGATTTATCCATAACTTTTGCTTTGGAGTGAGGCCACAGAAGAAGGCCACACACCTGCTCTATGTTAAGCAGGGAAAGAATGAGAGCCTAAGAGACTATATAGCCATATTTAACAAAGAAAAGTTAGAGGTCGAAGACTATGAGGAAATCATAGCCATGACAGCTCTCATGGGAGGACTCCAGAAGGGGAAGCTATTATGGAATCTAGTTGAAGACCCCTCGAAAATGATGGCAGAGTTACTGGCCATAGCAGGGAAGGTGATGAACATCGAAGAGGCGATGGCCATAAAATACGAAGATAAAAAAGGAAGTACTAGTGGGGGTAAGTACCAGAAAAAGAACAAAGAGGGGAAGAAGAGGCTAGCTGATGACAAATTCGCTGATTACACCCCTCTGACATTCAGCTACGAACACATTTCGAATGAGATAAAGAGTGGCTGGTCCTTGAAGTCGCCTAAAAAGTTGAGATTAGCCCCTCATAAGAGGAACAAAAACCTGTGGTGTGAATTTCACAAAGACTATGGCCATATGACCGACAATTGCTTCGCTCTGAAAGATGAACTTGAAAAAATGTTAAAATAAGGGAAGTTAAGAAAATACGTTGACAAAGGTGCCTTCAAGAGGGGCCAGGGGGACGACCCTAAAAAGAAGAGAGGTTATACGTGCGGAGAAGATCCTCCAGACAGAAGGGACGACCCTTCGGATGATGAGGACGACCCTGACCTCCCACCGAGAGATGACCATGCTCCTATAAAACGACTTAGTATGATCTCACTCGATATTGGGATGATCTTTGGGGGACTAGCAGGAGGAGGATCATAGGTTGCCGATAGGAAGGCCCATGTAGCTAAGGCCAAGGCAGTAACAAAGACCGTACACTCGACCTCTCTTGAAGCAAAGTCAGAAAAGAGGAAGAAGGTTGATATGGATACACTCATAGTGGGTTTATGTAGAATGGACTTCAAGCTACTCTTAGCTCCGCATGATGACCCTCTTGTCATCACCACCAGGGTACATGGATGTGAGGTGCCGAGGATCTTGGTGGATGGGGGAAGTTCTACAGATGTGATGTTCTAGCCGTGTTTTAAAGCCTTAGGTCTTAGCTGTGCTAGGATCGTCCCATACTATCACCCATTGATTGGTTTCAGCGGGGAAAAAGTTCATCCTCTAGTAGTGTATGAGGCCGATGTTAGGATGGGGGATGAGTGGCCGAGATGGCTTACCAAGAAGGTTAACTTTTTCGTGATGGATGAACATGTCTTCTCAGCCTACAACATTGTACTGGGGCAAGTGGCCCTCAAGGAGTTTGAGGCCGTAAATTCAACGGTTCATCAAATGATAAAGTTCCTGACCCCTTACGGGGTAGGGGAAGTTCAGGGAGACCAGACGACAGCACATGAATGTTACTTCAACTCCGCTAAAGAAAGAGAGGCGCACAAGAAGGCAACGGCTACTTACAATATTGATACCCTCGACCCCAGGGATGAGAAAAAACTGAAGAAAGGAGAAGCCGCGAAAGAGGTAGAATCCATCATCCTCAATGAGGATGAGTTAAAAAAATGTCTAAGTTGGCAAAGCTCTGAGGACAGGCATAAAAGAAGACCTCGTCAAGTTGTTAAGAAGAAGACATGATGTCTTTGCACCGAGTCATGCAGACATATCGGGGATCGATCCCGAAATCATGAGCCACAAGCTCAACGTGGTAGAGGGCGCAAAGCCAGTGAAGCCGAAGAGGAGAATCTATTCTCAAGAAAAATATGTAGTCATAAGGGACGAGTTCAAGAAGATAGAAGATGGTGAGTTTATCAGGGAGGTCATCTATCCCGAATGGCTGTCCAACGCAGTCATAGTCCCAAAATCCAATAAAAAGTGGAGGATGTGCGTAGACTTCACCGACCTCAATAAATATTATCCTAAAAATAGTTTCCCTCTTCCCCGCATTGATCAGATGGTGGACGCTACTGCGGGCTATGAGCTAATAAGCTTCATGGACGCCTATTCAGGTTATAACCAGATCTTCATGAGCCTTGAGGACTCAAAAAAATGGCTTTCATTACCGATAAAGGGACATACTATTATAGGGTCATGCCCTTTGGCCTAAAGAATGCGGGGGCAACATATCAATGCCTTGTGAATAAAATGTTTGAAGACCAAATAGGGAAGTTCATGGAGGTCTATGTAGATGACATGCTAAGTAAGAGTTTAAAGGCAGAGGACCATGTGGCCGACCTCGAGAGGACCTTTAACACGATGGACAAGTACCCAATAAAGCTCAACCCGGCCAAATGTGTCTCCGAGGTCGGGGAAGGGAAATTCTTGGGGGTTCATCGTCAATCAAAGAGGCATTGAGGCCAATCCCGAGAAGATAAAGTCTCTATTAGAAATGAAGACCCCCGGGACCATTAAAGACGTTTAGAGGCTCACAGGACGAGTGGCTGCCTTGAATAGGTTCGTATCCAGAGCCACAGATAAGTGTTTACCGTTCTTCAAAATTCTCAGAAAGGCCTTTGAATGGAACGAAGAGTGTGACCAGGCTTTCAAAGAATTAAAGTCGTACCTAGGGTCTCCCTTGCTGTTGTCACGACCAGTACGGGGTGAAAGACTACATGTGTACCTAGCTGTCTCAGAATCAGCCATCAGCACAGCCATTATGAGAGAAGAGGATGGGCTACAGAAGCATGTGTATTTCAACAATAAGGCACTCCAAGGGGCAGAGCAAAGATACCCACGGATGGAGAAGTTAGCCTATGCCTTGATTCATGCATCAAGAAAGATGAAGTCGTACTTCCAGTCTCATACAATGGTCATCCTCACGGACTCTCCTCTTAGGCAGGTCTTACACAAGCCAGAAAAATCAAGGAGGCTAATGGCCTGGGCTATAGAGCTGGGAGAGTTTGACATTGTATATTAACCTAGGGTGGCCATTTAGGGGCAAGTATTAGAAGATTTTGTGACTGAATTTACTTGGGAAGATGATGAGGCTGAAGATGAGAGCCTCAAGAAGACAAATACTCGGCGAGGCAAAATTGTTGACCCATGCACAAATAAGGCTGAGACAAGCATTGCTAGAGAAAAAGTTTCCTAAAACGAGGAGGGAAGATATCTCTTTAGACAGGGATCCCTCAGTGAGGGAAATTTCTCAGAGGAACAGGTTGTATGGAACCTCTTCGTTTGTGAGAGCGGAAGTGGGGATGAATTAATTGTATCAGCACCCGACGGCACAGACATCGAGTACGCCCTGAGGTTCAACTTCAAAGCCTCCAACAACGAGTCTGAATATGAGTCCCTGATAGTAGGCCTCTCCTTGGCTAAGTCTCTTAGTGTCGGTCAAATCATGGTCCATAGTGATTCAAGATTGGTAGTGAATCAGATACTAGGAGCCTATAAGGCTAAGGATGAGAGAATGGCCAAATATCTTGAAAGAGTGAAGTCACTATTGAAGAGCTTCAGAGAAGTGAAATTAAAGAGGATACGTAGGCTTGATAATGGCCAAGCCGATGCACTTACTGGGTTGGCCTCGGCAACTAGGACAGATATCAGGAGGACAGACCCAATGGAAATTTTGCTTCGACCAATGATTGAAGAGGCAGAGGGAACACTTGGCCCTTGCTTAAATATTAATAGGGAACCTTCGTGGATTGACCCCTAGTCAGATACATTAAAGAAGTGGAGATGCCAGAAAAAAATAAGAAAGGAAGAAGTTGATATACAGAGCCGCAAAATTCACTGTCATCGAAGACACCTTGTACAAAAAGGGGTTTTTGCTCCCCTTGCTTAGATGTGTGCACCCGTCTGAAGTCCCACACATCTTGAAAGATGTGCACAAGGGGTCATGTTCAAGCCATATTGGGGGCAGGTCGTTAGCAAAAAGGATAGTAACCCAGGGATATTAGTGGTCGACCTTGGGAAAAGATGGTACGGCTTATGTAAAGAAGTGTGATAAATGTCAAAGGTTCGCCACCATACCCCACCAACCCCATCTGCCTCTTACCTCCATCACGTCCCCATGGCCATTCGTAGTATGGGGAATCAATCTAGTAGGACCCTTGCCCAGGGTCGTCAATAACTATCGATACTTGATCATAGCAATTGACTCTTTCTCAAAATGGGTGGAGGCGAAGCCGATGGTAACGATCACTGAGCAGAAGGCCTTCCAATTTATCTGGAAAAATATTATATGCATATTTGGTCTCCCCAACACCCTCATCTCAAATAACGAGACTCAATTCAAGAATGTATCCCTGAAAAAATACTGCGAAAGGGTGGGTATCAAACAATTCTTCTCTACCCCAGGCCGACCTCAGGCTAATGGGTAAACTAAAGTTATAAATAGAACAATCCTAGATGGGATCAAGAAGAAAATTGAGGAGGAAAAATGAAGACGGGTTGAGGAGTTGTACGCTGTACTGTGGGCCTACAGGATGACGGCAAAGACTCCTACCGGAGAAACGCCGTTCATGCTGGCGTATGGCTCAGAAGTCGTCATCCCCACCGAGCTTGGGTTTCCCACCCACAGAGTCCAAATGTATGACCCCTAGATAAATATAGAAGAAAGGAAACTTAATCTAGACTTGGTCGAGGAGAGAAGAGAAGACGCTGAGATAAGGCAAGCAGCCTATCAGCAGAGGACTGCCAGGTTTTACAACCAGAGGGATAAGCAAAGGCCAATCGCCGTGGGGGACCTAGTCCTCAAAAATACATGGCAGAAACGTAACAAGCTCCACCCAAATTGTCATGGCCCATATAGGGCCATTGATGAAGTGGTCCCTGGAACCTATATACTAGAGAACCTTGAAGGGGAACCCTTTTCGAACCCCTGGAATGCAGATCATTTGAAGAAATACTATCAATAATGTAATGTCCTATCGGACCACAATTGTAATGAATGTGTTACTCCAATAGAACACTTGGAATGTTAATGAGAATATTATCTTGGCTCCTCATCTTGTTTGTCAATTTAGATACGTTGGGGTAATTCTTGACAAACCACCCTCAGCTATAATGAGGGCGAATGGTAGGGACGACCCTCCATTCACTCTCAAGAAATACGAGGGGGGACTTGAAATTTAAAACATCATTAATTTAGTGGAAACCGCCCTCGTCTATGATGAGGGTGAATGGTAGGGACGACCCTCCATTCACCCTCAAGAAAGACAAGGGGGAACTTGAAATAATTGAAAACATCATTAATTTGGTGGAAACCACCCTCGGCTATGATGAGGGTGAATGGTAGGGACGACCCTCCATTCACCCTCAAGAAAGATGAGGGGGGACTTGAAATTTAAAACATTATTAATTTGGTGGAAACCACCCTCGGCTAAGATGAGGGTGAATGGTAGGAACGACCCTCCATTCACTCTCAAGAAAGACGAGGGGGGACTTGAAATTTAAAACATCATTAATTGGGTGGAAACCACCATCGGCTATAATGAGGGTGAATGGTAGGGACGAACCTCCTTTCACTCTCAAGAAAGCCGAGGGGGGACTTCAAATTTAAAACATTATTAATTTGGTGGAAACCACCCTCGGCTATGATGAGGGTGAATGGTAGGGACGACCCTCCTTCCACTCTCAAGAAAGACGAGGAGAGAGTTCATAGGATGGTTAATTCAAATATCATAAGCCAAGATAAATCACACAAGAGGCAAGCATAGAAGACAGGAAGATAGATTCTATTATAATATTGTTACAAATGTTTGTCCAAGGAGAAAGTACAAAAATGTTTTTTACAAAGAGAGGGTATGGGCTACAAATAGCCACCCTATTAAGAAGTATCAGCAGGAAAGGCCTCAACGGCAACCAGAGGAGTCTCTTCGATGACCAAAACAGGTCGATCCTCTGAGGTACCGGTACCTTCGACGTGCACCTGAGACTCCACATGGGCTAGGGCCTCGGCAATAAGGGGGTAGTCCAACTCCACGGCTTCCAGAGAGGGGCATACAGACGACACTACATCAACAAACTTCAAGACGACCCATCGACAGGCCGTCTTAATTCCCCTCTCCAAGTACTCAAGACCGAAGCCTTAAAACTCGTCTGAGAGTTTATAAGCCTCCACTGCATCGGTCTCGGCCTTCTTCACTGCCTCATCAAGTTCTGCCTTGAATGGGGCCCCCTGATTGTTCAAGGCCTCTTCCTTTTCTTTAATGAGGGTGTCCTTCACTGTAAGGTCGGCCTCATGATGCTTCACCAGCTCATCCAGGACCCTTGCATACTCAGTCCTTGCACTCTCCAGCTCAGCCCTGGCAGTCTCCAGCTCGGTCTTCAAGTCGGCCTCATGCTGAATAGCTCTCTCAGCCTCATGGAACATCTGCTAGTTTACATCCATCCACTTGGTGGCAGATGTGAAGGCGCAGACAGACTGCACAAAGGAACACATTGTAAAGGGCCGAGGGAGCAGTTGATTAAATGTTGGTGAATTAAAAAAAGTTAAAAGAAATACCTAAGCCGGAGTGTGGAGACCGTAGTCATAAACCATGGTCGGGCCATCTTTGATGAGAATTCATAATCTGTGACTGAGGGTGCAGAAAACATTGAGGATTTGGCCTCCCTCAGGTTGGCTATGAGGGAGGAGGGTTCAGCTTTGAGGAAAGTCAAATTCTGAGACCAATAGGTGCCCATGCTGGAAGAGGAGTTGGTCCCCTCAGTGTGTGCCTGAGACACCTCTACCCTCTCCCTCATTCGTGAGTCAGGCCGAGAGCCCCCGGGGACTTCAAGCTCCTTCCGTTTGCGACTGTCAACGGTCGTCTCCACCTGTGTCGGCCCCACGGCCTTTGTCTTCTTCTGAGTCTGATGGGGCTCTTTGCCCTTTTTCTTTCCCAAGCCAAATATTAAACTCGGAGAAGTCATCTCCCAGAGTTGATCAGATATATTTACAGGACGACCTAAAAAGGATACGATACATCAAAAATAGGCAGTGGCAAAGATGAAACATGAAGAAAAATAAAAATGGAGCAAGAATCAACTCATATAATTCTGTTAGGGGGCAACCCTCAGACCGGCTTCTTTGAGGAAACGAGGGGTTATCAAATCTTCAAATTTGGTAAGTTCACCCTCTTTCCCTTGTTCCCTCAAGTAGTCAACAATGTCCCTCTCATCCAAGTTGAGTCTGGGGTTGGACCGTGGTCTCATTGAAGGGTTGTACCATGACCTTGGGACCCTCGGACTGTCGTCTAAAGGCTCTACCCCTGCGTTGAATTCCCAATCCCCATAGATGAAGAAAAATATATTCTTCCAATCGTGGTTTAAAGTTTGTGCCATGTGAAGAAGTCTTTTATCGGACTTCCTCGCTCCTAGATGAAAATACCCAGGTTGCTTGGACGAGGAGGTGATATTGTAGCAGGCTATAAAAAGATCGACTGAAGGCTCATCAATGAAAGTATTCTTCCAGAGGGAGATATAGTCGAGGATGATTATCCAAGAGTTAGGAGGAAGTTGAGAAGGAGAAACCCCAAGGGCAGATAGTATGTCAACTATTGCAGAGTGCAGAGGGAACTTAACATCTACCCTGAGATTCTGCTCATAAATAGTAACTTTCCCCTCATTCCCCTGGAAGGCTCTCTCATGTGCATTTGGGACCCTCGTCGTTATATTGGGTTGTACCCCAAAGGTGTACCTCCACAGCAAGAGGCCGCGATCCCTAATGGATGAGACGTAAGCCAAGGCACTAGAAGTGTCAACTTGATCAGCATCCAAATCCTCACTATCGTCATCAACCCTCTCACCCTCAGCTTTCTCGGCCTCATCTACTATCACCGGACCATCTAGAAAGGCCACCTGGAAGGCAAGAAGGGACAGGGCTATCACAGGGATAGCCTTTGAATGAACCATACCCTTGGCCTATCGATTCGGACTAGGCGTTGATATCTCTCTTCTCCCAGAGGGCCCAGCACCCATTGGTGATGATGCTCTCTCGTTCATTTCTCCCTCGCGTGTCTGGCACTCAACTGGACGACAGGAAGACCCACAGGACTCAGATGGTATTATTGTGGCTAAAGGAATGGGGAAGATGGGTCGTACTTAAATAGGGTCGGCCCCTCGTCTTAGCTCGTCCTCTTCCTTTATTCGCCTAATCTCAGGAAAGAATTTCTCCCTCGAGGTTGGAAATTCCTCGGGTAAACCATAAAGTCTTTTGATCATTAAGGGGAAGACCCTAAACTTGAAGAATTTGTTCAATCTAACTGCAAACAAGTTCACAATTGACTAAGTTTGACTCTTGGATCAAACCTAAAGAAATAAAGAGTTTTATAGATGAACACTCAAGAACAAAAGGAATGCAGTTCACCGGAGAAGACAAGAAAGCCCTAGAAATGTCACAAATAGACACTAAACCCCCACTGAAAGGCGGAGGAAGAACCCTAAGGAGCCTAAGGTCTAATATTAAGCCCTATAGCCACCACAACAAGGCGAGTCTTCACGCCAGAAAGGTAAAGCAACCAATAAATATTGGAAAGAAACCCAAATGCAAGAAATAAACAGAAATTAAAGGTCAAATGAGGGATTTAGGGTAAAGGAATTACCTGAAGATGAAGGCGAAGATTGAGCAAAGATGGGGACAGAAGAAATTACAGAAATGGCGGTTTGAACTGGTAAGGGGCTAGCGAGAGAAATTTCGCGCTCGAAGAAGAAGAAGAAGAAGAAGAAGAAGAAGAAGAAGAAGAAGAAGAAGAAGAAGAAGAAGAAGAAGAAGAAGAAGAAGAAAAGAATGATTGTTTAAAAAATCATTTAAATACTTTGTTAAGTGGGCTTATAAATCAGGGTGGTGCACAACCCAAGAAGAGATGCATCATTAAGGCACCAAACCCAAGAATGGTGTGCAGCCGTCACACTTGGGAAACGTAAACGATGATGGATGTCTAACAAGGTGTCAAGTAACTTGACAAATGTCACTCATTAAACTGATCACGCAGTTGGCATTCAAAGGAAAAATTACCCCTCAGCCATCTCAACAACATCGATGGCTAAGGGCTGGGGGTGATTGATATACCCATATATGCCCTCGTCCAGGCCAAGGGTGTCCTCCACCTAGATGAGGGCTCAGGTCCAAGACGAGTCTAATTACCACAATACCGTTAGAAGAAGGGTTGGCCAAGACGATCCCTCAGCCAAGATCAGACGACCCTATAAGGGGTCGACCCCACAGCATGGGCCGACCCTCCAGCATAGGCCAGACGACCCTACTAGGGGCCGACCCCTCATTATAGGCCGAACGACCCTATGAGGGGACGACAATATGAGGCCCACATCTAGCCAAGATCACTACCAGTAGGAACCTTACCCTCGGCCCAACATTCTAGGCCAAGGGTAACATCATCACAGCGCGTGATTTAGGAGACGCGTGGAACAGTGCCCGTGGGGCTCATATAACACGTGGAATATATCGTTATAATAATATCATCCCCTCATGTGAGGGAATATTATGTCATCATTAATCGCTAGTAGCACATCCAGGTGTCATCAGTGGATTGACTAGATCATCCTTCACATGCACCATGCATGCTTGGAGAGTACACTACTCCCCCCAAGCCCTATATATACTTGTCACCTTCAACCTTGTAAAGGGATCAGTAATTGTAACCCTAGATAAAACTCTACTTGTACACACAGGAGAGAGAGAGAGAGAGAGAGAGAGAGAGAGAGAGAGAGAGAGAGAGAGAGTGTGTGTGTGAGCTTCTGAGCATTATATCCAAGGCCATTAATGCCTATTTTTAGTGGATCACACACTCACAGTGGATGTAGGCTAAATTGGTTGAACCACTATACATCATTGTCTTCATTCCTCTTACACTCATCCCCTTCTGTACACATACATAACTCTATTGCTGCCATTGTTATTACTGTTTGAGCTCATCATCACTTATCTGGTGGTGTTGAATCTCAGCATCATCAAACTGGATTGGTGCTCCCATCATACTTTGGCATCACCACTGGAGGCTTGAATTTAGTCAGGGTAAGGTAGCTCATAATTTTAAAAACGAATGATGACCCTCTTATATAACCCCTCTACAGGGGGTCTCGGCTCTTCAATATGTCTATGATCTTGTATTCAAGTCTTTGAATAGAGTTGTTACACGATTTGTTAGTTACGGCCTCTACAACATTACCTCCCTCGGCCATTACTGCATTATCACTGACCCCTTCTCTCTCGATCGAATGTTGCATAGTCTCTCGGCTAGCATTCCTTTGTTGACTATTAACTTCATGTGGCTCCTCGTCTGGGCTATGGGAGGGTTGTCGATCAGCTCCCCCATTATTTCTTTTAGATGCCACCCTACTGGGAGACCTGGACAATCGATCTCAGAGGTCACTGACATGGACGAGTATATCAAAAGAGGACCCTCTACTGAGCCTATCAAGCGCTGAGGGATGAGATGGTCCTTCTCGGCTCGACCTTGCACTATTTCCTTTACTGGCCTGAACAGGGCATACAGTGTAACCTGAGATCTTATATGGTTCCCAGTACTCCTCATCATCACATTCATTGTTGAGAGTGCACCATCAATCAATGTAAAACTTATTTAATTAAATTGCAATTTCAATCCCAGTAAGTCTTAACTCATGCAGACAAACGTGATTGACTAATGAAATAATCTAAGCATGCAAGACAATCACAAATGAGGAAAAATCCCCCACAGGGGCAAAAGCATCTTATTTCCACTATAATTTGTAAATATCGGTGTACACGGATTATAATGAAAATACAAGTGACGTACAAAATACACTCAAGGGTCGGTTTGATGTCGTCAGGAAGAGGTCCCGTAAGAACTCCAAGTGGTCAGCAATGGAAAAGCTTCTTCTTCTCCAAAAGTGTACTCCATATGAGTATAACACTATTCTTTGGGGTTTAGAGGATTCACATAAAGGATTGGGAATTATTTATGAATCAAAACGGTATAAAAACCTTAAAATACGAAGCCTAAAAATTGCTACTGTTATGCAAAAAATGAGGGTGTATAGACTTAGGAAAACGTGGAAAAGTACCCTATTTAAATTACCAGATTGAGGTGGTGGGTCGTTCGAATGACATATGATGTCGTTTGAATGAAAACAGCTCTCGTTCGAACGACATATGGTGTCGTTTGAACGATATCAGTAACGTGACTAAATTCTCCTCTTCTTTTTCTAAAAAAATATTATGTTATAAACATTTTTCGGACTTCAAAATTATTTAAAAATATTCTCAACTATTTATGCAAATTATAAAAACTCCAATTAAAATTATTTTACCATCAGTACGTGGAGTAGTGGGAATGGTTGAAGAGCACTTTACTTGAGTCATGATGCACGTACGAAGATGATGGATGCATCGATTCGGATAAAGACCGTCGAGGATGATTGTGGAGACGTGCCAAATGTAGCGGTATCAGACATATTAAATTGTGATCTAGGACACTTAAAAAATTCCTAGTGTTTTACCCCGGACTTTTATAAAAAGATGTCCTTACAAGTCTCCCCTATTGTCTATGTCATTACATACATAAAAAATCCGAATTATGCGACTCAATATGACATACAATTTAATATTCCCATTAAATTCGAAAACTGGAAATACTAAATGTGTGTCTTCATAAAATTTGATCATCTTCAACTCTTCAAACTTTCTTCAATCCTTCTTTGTCATCATCAGGGTGTGCAAAAATGATCCTCCATTGAGATACCTACATACATGAGACAAGAAACAAATACCCGTGACGTGCAACAGTTTGAAATATAATGATAAGCAAAATTAAATATCAATTATGTGCAAGCAAATCATTATGAAAATTAAAAAAAAAATCTCCCTCATAATTCGTTCTCCCCCTCTTTATGATGTCCAAATAGACAAATATGAAGAACAAAAACAATGCAAATGGAGAATTTCATAAGGTAATAAACTTTCTCTTTTTGATTTTTTTTTAAAAATTTCAAAGTAAAAAAAACACACCATGAAAGAGCACCAAAACAACCAAGTCGGTGATAGCGAAAATGTAGGGATGTGAACAGATTCGACAAGAAAATCAATACATACAACCATATCAAATGTGCACGATGAATGTTGGATATTTCTAACGAATGAACTCAACATTTTCCTTAGGTATAAAAATTATGGAATTAAAAGTAATTGACTCAATTAAATCAGCAAATCAAAGCTCAAAGTGATTTCCACACCATTAACGTCCAAAATGTTTGAAACAATTTTTCATGACTTTCAAGGACGTGCAAACTCTTTTTTCATTTCTTTCCATCCAAACTCCCTTATAAATAAATATACATTATATTTTTCTTTTGAGGTGATTAAACTAAAACCTATTGGCCCATTTGATTTGACATATTTTTCTTTTTATTGCCATTTAAATTTTTTTCGGGCTCTTTTTCAAATGATGGCTTTCTCAACGAGTTAATTTTGAACTCTCGCGACCCTTTCCCATGATTCACTCATCATATTTTGTTGTAATTAAATCCTCACGGTAAACGGTTTTTACATGCACTACTATCCTGTCAAGTATTATCGCATTTGGTTCGTTGTATAGATAGAATTGAGATGGATACACTCAAGCTAATATGTGATAGACAAGTACAATACTCATTTTATACCGTGCGTGTGTGTAATAAAGGAGATAAGGAGACAAACATATAGAATATAGACCTGATCACATCTCAGAGACTCCAAGCAATGTAAAGCACATGGATGAAAAGATGTAGCATCTCAAATCACTATCAAACAATCACGTGGATTATCAAAAGAAGTTGTGACTATGGCTATCTTAAATGTTCATCCATAAACGGTGTAAATAAAATACAAAACTATTTTTGTGTTTTTCAAAAAAAAATTATAAAAAAAATCTTTTTGCCTTTTTTAAATTTTTTCAAAAAAATAAAATCTTTTTTATTTTCAATTTTTTGAAAAATAAATAAAAATCAAATAAATAATGATACAAATGATACAATCTAGAGATAAGGATCAGATGATATGAACATGACAAAATGCATCCTACTCAAGACATGCTGACCACCCCTCAGTCAACTGTGCAAATTCCTAAAGACTTCCTAAGACTCTCGAATCTAAGGGCATCTAAAGGCTTCGTGAAGATATCATCTAACTGGAGGTCGGTAGATACAAAACTCAAGGATATTACCTTTTCCTCTACAAGCTCATGTATAAAGTGCTAGCGTATCCTAATGTATTTTGTGCATGAATGCTGGAGTGGATTACAGGGATATGTGTATCGCGCTTGTGTTGTCCTAGGAAATAGTCATGGTGTCCTGTGATATCCCATAATCCTCCAACATCTGCTTCATCCACAGAAGTTGTGTGCAACAACTCCCGATAACAATGTACTCAGCCTCCGCAGTGGACAAATAGATGGAGTTTTGCTCCTTGCTCAACCAAGAGAGAAGAGCAGAACCAAAGAAGAAACACCAACCAAAAGTGCTCCTACATCCATCTGCATCGCCAGCCCGATCGGCATCCGAATAGGCAGATAAACGTTCACTGGTATCAGAGGAATACCAAATGCCAAGTGAGAGAGTCCCACTCACGTATTTAATAATACGTTTAAGAGCGAGTAAGTGTGACTCTTTCGGGGACGCCTGAATCGCGCACAGACTCCAACACTAAAGGCTGTGTCGGGATGACTGGAAGTCAAGTAGATAAGACTACCTATCATACTTCGATACAAGTTTTACTCTACGTCCTTGCCTGAAGTGTTTTTGCTAAGCTTAGTTAAGGTACCCATCCGTGTACGTTCATGCTTAGCGGAGTCTAGACCAAATTTCTTCGCAAGGTCTCTAGCGTACTTGGATTGGGAGATGAACATCCCATCCTCTAGATGACGAACCTGGAGACCAAGGAAGAAAGTAAGCTCACCAAACATTCTCATCTCAAGCTCACTCTTCATCTCATCCTCAAACTGCTAAGCATGCTGGGAGCACATGGATCCAAAGACTATGTCATCCATATAGACCTTGGCAACCAAAATAGAACCATCATCTCTCCTGATGAATAGCGTCACATCAACTCCCCCTCTCTTGAAGCCAAGGGCTAAGAGATAGGAAATAAGCCTCTCGTACCAATCACGGGGTGATTTCTTCAAACCATAGAAGGGTTTTCTCAGATAGTAGACGTGATAAAGGTGCTTAGGGTCTTCAAACCCTTTTGGTTGTTCCACATAAACCTCCTTCTATAAAATGCCATTCAGAAAGGCATTATTGATATCCATCTGATATAACTTAAAGCGCAGATGACATGCGATGGCGAGTAGTAAGTAGACAGACTCAAGCCTCGCAATAGGAGCGAATGTCTTGTCAAAGTCTACACCTTCTATCTTTGTGTATCCTTGAGCGACCAATCTAGCCTTATTTTAGATGATAGTACCAGTCTCATCCTCCTTATTCTTGAAGATCCACTTGGTACCGATCACATTAGTCTTATTAGGTCGGGGGAACAGTTCCAAGACATCATTATTTCTAAACTAAAGCAACTAATCCTTCATAGCATATATCCAGCGTTCATCTTTGAGTGCTTCCTTATAGTTCTTGGTATCGACTTTGGACGTGTAGCGAACATGGCTAACAACGTTCTCTAGCTGAGCATGAGTCTTGACCCCTGGGGTGGATCTCCTAGAATAGTAAAAAGATCATAACTCTTGCGAACCCAAGCAGGAGTGTCCCCTAAGCCAGGAATGGGGTCCTCTATGGGTGTGGGAGGCACAATGAGTTCATCAGTAGAAAGTGTGTCACCTTCACCCAAAAGGTTAGAATTAACAAACGCCCGCGGTTCATCATCTTGAAAGGTGACGTTTATTGACTCCATAAACTTAGAGATATTCAGGTTATACACCCGATAAGCTCTACTGGACGATGAATAACCTAAAAATATCCCCTCGTCACTCCAAAAGTCAAACTTTCCTAATTGCCCTCTATCCCATAGGATTTAGCATTTGCTCCCAAGGACACAAAAATATGAAAGGTTGGGCTTCTTTCTAGCCCACAATTCGTAAGGCGTCATAAGTGTGTGTGGATGAAGATATACTCTATTCACCATATGGCATGCGTTAGACACCGCCTCTGCCCAAAATATTCTTGCAACTTTACGACCCAAAAGCATAGATCTAGCCATCTCTTAAATCATCCGATTTTTCCTCTCAACAATCCCATTTTGCTAAGGAGTCCTAACAGTCAAAAATTCGTATTTGATTCCGAGGCTATCACAGAAAAGATCTACTTTTGCTTCTTCAAACTCAGTGCCTTTGTCACTACATATTCTATTGATAGTGACACTGTGTTGATTTTGCAAGACACGGCACTTGGTCGTAAGAAAGTCCACAACATCATATTTCTCTCGCAGAAAACCTACAATCGAGTAGCGTGAGAAATCATCTACCATTACGAGAATATACCTCTTTACCACTTAAATTCTCAATACGAGTAGGACCCATAAGATCCATATGTATCAACTCAAGGATTCGCGAGGTGGTAATGGAATTCAACTTCCGATGGGGGCTACGAATTTTCTTTCCCAACTAGCAGGGTCCACAAACTGAGATCAAATTATCTAAATCAAAATTAGAATTTGCTTAACTTGAGAAATTATCCACGAATTTGCTTAAATTTGAGATTTTTTTTGAATTTTTTAGCAAATAGGACCAAATTATCTAAGTCAAAATCAGAATCAAAATCAGACATCTCATCCTCTCTTTTCTTAGACGACTCACCTCTCTTTGACCCCTCACTCTTTCTGGCCTGAGCTTTAAGAGTTACTCCTTTGTCTTTTGATTTTATCGTGTTTGGGAACATGTCAATTTCATAGGTCTGTAAGCCTCCAACTAACTCTTCTAATTTCAGCCTACTCAAATTACCTAACGAATTTAACACAGTGACTTTGGGGATAAATCTCTGAGGCAGTGATCTCAAAATTTTCTTAACTACCTTAGCATCAGGAATGTGTTCACCTAAGTTGAAACTAGTGTTCATGATATCAGATAAGCATGCATAAAATTCATCGAAACACTCATTTTCATGCATGGAGATAGTTTCAAACTGTGTAGTTAAGGTTTGCAATTTAGATTCTTCCACTACATTTGTGCTTTAATGGGTAAGTTGCAGAACATCCCATACCTCTTTAGACGTAGTACACGTCATCATGCGTCAGAAATCGTCAGATATGATGGCTCCAGAAATGTCACTAAGCACACGTTAGTTATATGTGCTCCATTCAAATTCATCCTCAGTCCATGCAGTCAGCGATTTTAAAGTAGTTATGTTATCTACAGTGACAGGCGTCCACCCTCTTTCACATACAACCCAAACACGTTCGTCTATGGCCTTTAAGTGAGATTTTACACGGGCTTTCTAATATGCGTAATTTGACCCGTAAAAAATTGGGACTCTATTATATAAGTTTTCCGTTGAAATTGTACTTTTTCAAAGATCAATTTTTAGAATAAAATTGATATCCGAAAAAATTTTGAGAAAAACTTACATGGTAAAATTGTGTAAATAGCTCTAATACCAATTTGAGAGTGTGCCAGCAATCAATGTCAAACTTATTTAATTAAATTCTAATTTCAATCCCAACAAGTCTTAACTCTTGCAGAAAAACGTGATTGACCAATGAAATAATCTAAGCATGCAAGACAATCACAAATGAGAAAAAATCCCCCACAAGGGAAAAACCATATTATTTTCACTATAATTTGTAAATATCGGTTTACACAGATTACAAAGAAAATACAAGTGACATAGGAAATACCCGTAAGTGTCGGTTCGATTTCGTCAGCAAGAGGTCCCGCAAGAACTCCAAGTGGTAGGCAATGGAAAAGCTTCTTCTCTACAAGTGTACTCCAGATGAGTAGAACAATCTTCTTTGGGGTTTAGAGGATTCACATAAAGGATTGGGAATTGTTCATGAATCAAAACAGTATAAAAACCCTAAAAACGAAGTCTGAAAACTACTACTATTATGCAAAAAATGAGGGTGTGCAGACTTAGGAAAACGTGTAGAAAGTACCCTGTTTAAATAAGCAGATTGAGGGGGTTGGTTGATCGAATGACATGCGATGTTGTTTGAACAAAAACAACTCTCGTTCGAACGACATACGATGTCATTTGAACGATATCAGTAACGTGACTAAATTAGCCTCTTCTTTTTCCAAAAAGATATTAAGTGATAAACATTTTTGAGACTTCAAAATTTATTTAGAAATACTCCTAACTATTTATGCAAATAATAAAAACTCCGCTTAAAATTAATTTACCATAAGTACGTGGTGTAGTGGGAACGGTTGAAGAGCACTTTGCTTGAGTCATGATGCACGTACGAAGATGATGGATGCATGGATTCGGATCAAGGCCGTCGAGGATGATCATGGAGATTTTCCAAATGTAGCGGTATCATACATACTAAATTGTGATCTAGGACATTTAAAAAATTCCTAGATTCTACCCCAGACATTTATTAAAACATGTCCTTACAATTGTCTTCATATTCTTGGCCTTGCCTCCCCAGGTGTTGACATTTGGGTCAGCAACATCCCTTCGTCTTTGTTGAGGATTTTCATCCTTCTGTGGGGCCAGGGGAATTCCACCTGTTGCTTGATGTCCGCCCTCCCTAGCACCGGAGTTATCATCTCCGCTGTCGCTCTAGTGGGACTAGTCAATATGTTCTCGCTGAAAGTAGCCAACTGCTCCTGCATCTTCATTTAGCTCGCCGACAGCATGCGTAATGTCGTTGTTACCTCCGCATTTTAGACTGGGGCGACACTTAGCTAGAACTAGGTCCAGTGCCGTGCGGTGGATCCAAAGCCATGAATTATTACGGATGAACAAAAATGAAGGCGGTGCACCTGGTGAGCTGTATGAATTGGAGAAGAGATTAGATAGCTCAACTAGAGCTCTTTCAATGGTGGTTCAAGTCCCTCTAAAGGTGGAGTCAAACCACCACCAGAGAATCTGATGAAGATCAAGCAATGAATGTAAAGAAGGGGAAGAGACTCTTCTTCCCAAAAACGGCGCCAAAAATGATGGTGCCAAATATAGCACCACCAAGTGAGACTATTCAAGCTCAATTCAGAATAGGTTTTGTAGGTGCAATAATGGAGTTTAGACAGAAGAATAATTAAAGATGGAGGTGAGGTAAAGAGGAGATGGATTATAAAGTAAGTGGTTCAACCATCAGGCCTACTCCACTATGCAGGTGAGTGTATGCTTTACTATAAATATGGGCTCTAAAGGCCTTTAATTACAATTCACTAAGCTTTCTCTCTCTATTGTTATATTAACAGAGCTTAGACTAGGGTTTTAATTATAGATCCTCTATACTGTTGGAGAAGACAAATAATTGTAGTTCATGGGGGTGTAGTGTACCCCCTAAGCATGAAACATGCATGTGTAGTATGTAATAGCTAATAATGAGCAGCCACTTGTCATGGTCACATGTAGATCATGGTGACGAAATATTCTGTCATGTGTGAGGGAGATTCAGTTATAACTGTATGTCCACGTGGACTGATTATGATGGAGACTTGTATCACGTGTGGTGGAGATGTCATCCAGGGGGTCACGACTAGGCCGAATATGAGACCCCGAAGTCCAGTTCGGTCATACGCTGGAAGAGTGTAGTCTCGGCTAAATAAGTGTCAAGTCGAGATGAGCTTGTAATAGGATCAGTGATGTCTCGGCTGTCAGGGATGTCAGACGAGATAAGTTAAGCATATGGACAGAGCTATTGGAGAGTATCGGCCCTCAAGAACGCCGAGGCTACAATGGCTGATGATGGATTCCTCATAGACACTACGCTCTGTAAGTTCGGCCAGCCGAGTCAGTCCCATGCTAGGATGAGGTTATACTTGGGTATATCATTATGCGTTCTTCCTGGACAAGAGCATTATTTTTTATGTGTTTGTATAATTTAAAATAAACAAACAACCACCCAAGTCCGCCACCACTAAGGCCAACCACAGTGGGGGAAATGTAAATATCAACATTTACATTTTCTCCTCTCACAGTGGGTAAGAAAAAATGTGCATTATACTGTGTAATTGTGTAGTGCGGATACAAATTTGTATTGTGTTTACATAATGTGTAATTGGGCTCCACATAGGTGGGGGTAAATGTCAAGCACCCAAGAGTATCTGTGCGTTAAAATGTTAATCACCCAATAATTAAAATTTTATTTATATATTAATTTATTTTTGGGATAAAAATTGTTTTGCACCCCCTAAAAGTGATATGAATTCCACTTATTCTCTCACTTACCTATTAAGTTTTGCCTTATGGTATAGGTCCCATCAGGGCACAAAAATTTATTTCTTTTGGGAGAGGTTTTAATAGACTTATTTGGGACTCATAGCAAGACTCATATTGATATATTTGTGGGATAGAATATATTTTAAGCCCGCGATCTTTAATTCCATTAAGTTAAATCTGCTAGGCGGTAAATTATTACTCGCTCAAGGTAACCCATAACATTTTTGGATGCTAGATTATTACCTAGTCCATATTTAAATTCCCAGTGTGGTTTTACCTTGCAAATGGAGGTGAAAATATATACATATATATTTCCAACTTTTTCATTGTCCCAATGTGAATGGCGTAATTAACCCTCATTGACCGACACATACCTACTGCCACCAACAACAAGCAACACCCATGAATGAGACAAATTTAATTAAAACTAAGGTTTAATCGAGAAAAATAATTTATGCAAAAATTTGTTGTAAAATATTGTATTTTTACACAAATTATTTTATGACCAAATTAATATATTGGTCAACTTTGAGCTATTATAAAGTAAGTCCCACGCTTCAAACGTGGTGAGACTAAGTACGTGCATGTTACTTATAGCAATACGAGTACGTGATACATTCATTTGGTAAAAACGGACAAATGATGAATAAGAAATTTGGTTTCAGAGTGCCCAATTTACGTATGAAAATTATTGGGAGATTTTATTTAATTTTCTGGAACGAATTTTCATAATAGTCGCTAAAAGTTATGATTGTTCGCTATATAGTGGTTGTTTTTCAGAATCGTCCCTAAAGTCGTGACTATTTACCATAAGTTGTGACAGTTCATGAAAAACGTCCCTAAAGTGACTGTCTTCTAAAAGACATCTTTTCATCAGAAAGACACTTTGTTTTCTATAAATACAAGACTTGTCTTCATTTTTAGGAGAGAAAAAATATTTTCAATACTTTTCATTCCCGATCGAGTAGGATAGAGTATCAAATATTATTGGTTCGTGGGACACACACATTGAAATGCTTCTTGCGCACGTCGAGACCGTTTCATCCTGAGAGGCAAACGCTCATTGTTTATCACCGTAAGCACCGTAGCGGGAGCGCATAATGTCTTAAGGAGAGAATGTCAAAAATTCAACCCGGTCATCTTCTTTGTTGTAAGTTTTTATGTATTCATTATTGATCTTATTATTTATTACATACATATGATTTATTTCATATTTTTATTTGACAAAACATAAAAATATGTATTTTAAATAACAATATTAAGAAAAAATGTGCTCCCGTATGTTTAGTTTCGTTACAAAATTTTGGGTTATTCCATGAAAACGCGTTAGTGAAATATGATGACACAAGTAGTTATATATTCATGTATTGTGCACTAAATTAAATGGGATTATCACAAGTGGCTAACTTTATACATTTAGTTACATAAACGATGACTTTATATAATTAGGTACATGAATGGTGTTGCATTCCATGTGTAATTACAATCTTTAATTACTGTGGTAATTCATGTAATCTCGATATTACATTTAAAATGAATTTATTCTCCTATAATAATAATAATAATAATAATAATAATAATAATAATAATTATAATAATAATAATAATAATAATAATAATAATAATAATAATAATAATAATAATAATAATAATAATAATAATAATAATAATAATAATAATAATAATAATAATAATTGTTCATTAATGTTGGAGTGTATGTTAAAGTTAAACCTGTTTAGGCATTGTATTTAAAGATTTTGTAATATCATGAGTATCAACGATATAATCATACAATGCGTATGAATTTTAAAATGCCTGAAAATTCAATGGGAGTAAAATAACGAGGGGACAATAATTAATATTGGTATACCTCAATGTTTTGGATATGATAAATGGCGCGACTCAAAATGTGTCTCTAGTGCATGCTAATTTTGATTCAAGTGCAAACCGGTCGTGTAAGTAATAAACCCGGTAAGACGAGGTCGAATCCTCAGGGAAATAGGACGATCTCTTGTGACGACGATAGGTAAGATGATAAATCCTAAAGTTGACTCTAGAAGAAGAAATAAAAGATGACTGGGTTTGAAATTTATCTACAAACTAAATTAAACTACGTGTGCAGAAGTAAACTAACTGTGACTGACTAAATATGAATGAGAAATATAAGTTGGAATACAATCCCCCGAACCCTAGTATGTTTACCAGATATAAAAGCAATTGTGAATTAGATAATGGATCAAACCCAGACTTTATTAATTTCAAACATTACATATATGATGGTACAAGCCTGCATCATATGTAATCAAGAATAGAAATAAAGCGGTGTCGATATAGCTGATACGCACGTCGCACTCTTAAACACCCCGGTTACCTAGGGCATACGTGGTTAAAAGTTCTACGATTGTTATAACAACTAAACAACATGATTCAATCATTTAATTAATTAATAGAATTACTTTTATCATCATGCAAACCAATTCGGGTTGGGTTCATGCATCCCAACCCTTAACAATCTAGCTAAACATGATAAACTATAATTAACCAAAGAATCTACATTGCATGAAAAAATTCTTATGCAAAAATTTTGATTAAATAGAAGAAAATGGTATCTAGAAAGAAAATAATAAAATATCAACTAAAAAGAGGAAAGGAAGTGAAAGCAATAAAGTAACAATACTCGTAGTAAAGAAAAACCCTTAAATTTAATGTAGATGATGAACAATTATTGAAGAAGATGAAGCCTAGGGTTCTTGCCTTCAAAAGGCTCTCTAAACTATGTAAAAACTCTCCCACTAATGTCTGGTATGAAAAAGAATTAAATACATCACGTTCTTTTAAGAGTTTGAAAGATGCACAACTCTAATTTTAAGAAATAAAAAATGCAGATTTCTGCCAGCCGAACCGGTTCTACTTTTTGGGCGAATTGATTCTAATTTTCCAGCCTACCGAACCGATTTTACTTCTTAGTCATATGTTCGGTTTGGCTTTGACAGTGCGGTGAAGAGGTTCTACTTTTATTTCATCGATTCAATTTGGTTTTGACAGTTTGTCGAACCGGTTCAGTGCTGGTTTCATCGCTTCGGTTCGTTGCATCTCTATTTTTCTTCCTTTTTCTCCTTGATTTCTTCTCAACTTTGAAGCTTAATCTTCGCAACTGGGGCTCGAATTTGGATGTCATTTCTTCCTACTTGCTCATGGACTCAAGGTCTTTAACTTCCCTTTTGGTGCCTCATCTGAATTCCTAGTGCAAAATTATTGTTTTTCCCTTGACTTTCCTTCACTTGTATTTTTCTTGAGTTTGAGTTTTCCCTTTTCTTCGATGGTGTAAAATACCTGCAAAATCTACGAGAAACATAGGAAACTCGATGCACTTGATGGAAGATGTCAGTAGCAAGTATATGAGATAAATCAATACAAATTACACTATCTAGGGCAATAAAAGTCTCTAAATTACGGGGATAAATCGAAAGAATTTATGCCTAATCAAACCCTCCCTAACTTGGTGCTTTGGTCATCCTTAGCAATGTAAAAGAATCAAAGCATGGCTCAACACTTAACAAACCTATTATTGGGATAGAATACCTCTTTCGCTGGAAAGTGATTGCATTTAGCGTATGAAGCAAGCCGTTAAACCCCTAGGTTATCCTAGTAGGACAAGTGGTGCCTCGTGAGGGTTTGTAGTGAATATATCCACAAAATTCATTTTTGACTCAAAGGAAAATCAAAATACTTAAAAATTGTACAATTCAAACTTTTCTAAAAATAGTTACCGTAATTTTATATTCAAGAGTCTCAATTTATCGTGCGTGTGTGCAAAGCCAAAAATTAAATCGCTAACTTCCACCGATTGATCATTACGTTACTTTTAGAAAATTCGTTTTGATTCAATTCTCAAGGGATGATCTCACAAATGAATCACTCGGATTGTGGCTATTTCTCTCGGTGTGAATGATTTAAAGAGTAAATGCATTGAAACACGAATTCACGTACACAATTTTGAAAGAAGAAATTTTTATGGTGAAAATATCTCTTCATCGGAATACGGTTATTAGAAAACAGGAAACATTGTCTCTTTTTCACACCAATTAATCTCTCTTATTATCTTTTCGTGTATTATCTCTCCACGCGATAATTATTTTTCAATTCGGACTAGATTAGGACTTTTTCGGGTTTTAAGGTGTATTGGGTAAAAGGAGAATGGTTGCAAAATTTGGAATTAAAAATATTTTCATATGATGTCTGTTAGTGCTTTTTCGGGATTTTGCTCTTTGTATTTCATTTTTCATTTTTTTTCTTTTCTATTTTTCACATTTTTCTTTTCTACTATTTTTGTTAAGCATTTTTTTTTCCCTTCTTGCCCATTTTTATTGCACCATTTGAACTAAATTTCTGAATTTTCACTTTTCACAATTCCAGGCTATTTGGGTTTTTCGGGTTATCAAACGAAAAGGAAAAATTTTATTCGGCTAATTGGGTTGTAAAGGGATAATTTTTTACAAATTTTTATGGCTAATATTTTTGGGTAAACAAACGAGGGCTTACTTCACTGTCCGAATTACTAATTATTTTCCATATGCGTCTCGAGAATAATTTAGTTTAGACATATTTTAGCTCGTATTCAAGACAACATGTCACACGTTTTCCATATCCGATCAAAATAAAGGAATTGAGATCTTCAACAACTTATGAAAACGCTGAAATGAACTTTGAGTTAACCATTAACTCGGATTGATTTAATTACCCACAAAGATGATAGGCTCGAAATCTCACCGAGTTAGTCAATCTTCACACTTATTCACCAAGTCGTCAATTTTCTTTCAATTTCCATCTTTGTTCAATTTTGACTTTGGGCATTTTAATTTTTACAATTTGAGACTTTAAACAAATTTTTATGACATTTTTGAAAATTTTAAATTCCAATTTTTATTTATTTTGAAGAAAAATATTTTTGGCTTTTTCTAAATTTTTCAAATTTTTTTTTGGATTTTTTTTTCCATTTTTAAAATTTTTTGAAGTTTTGAAAAGATGCACTTGTCATCCCCCCTAACTTAGACTTTTACATTGCCCTCAATCAAAAGGATTAAAAGCTAAAAAAGAAAAGATAATAAGTGTGACAAATAAAACAAGCAAATATTTAAAATGCAAAAAGACACTATATAACTCCAACACGTGACTAAAAAAATAAAAATAAATAAAATCACCCCATATGCGTCGGGGGTGCAACGACCTATCTCTCTCTCCTAAACACTCATCTGACCCCTTGTACGGTGTCCGATGCTCTCCTCGTCTCCCCCGTCCTAGCATCATAAACCAATAGTCGGAACAAGTTGGGACCCTTTCCATAGATAAAGGAGTCACCTTGAGGTTCGTGATATCTATTAGGAATGGGATTCTCAAGGTGCCCTATTGAATTGCAACCTACTTAATCCGTCTTGGAGGGGGCATCTCGATTGAAATTTGAGGGACATGGTAACCCTAAGTCTCTCTTAACTTCGGGAATGCATGGGCCGGGCTCTAAGTCGGACGAGCCTTGAATCCTCTCCTCTATCGCATCTGAGGACTCGAGTGGAAATGGTGGATGGTCACTAAGAAGGATATCATGTATCCTATATTTCCATTCCCTCTCTTTTAAGTGGCTACATGATTCCAATTGAGATTATACGTCAACAGTGAAGCTCCCATCCACCGTCCCGATTTTTCTTTCAAAATTTTCTTGATTCATGTCTCCTACCTGTCTCTCGTGCTTACTTTCGGTGTCCTCCCTCACTCGCTCAAATTCCAACTCCTCTCTCTCGCACTCGACAAAGTGATCTCTCTCGTTCTTCGCATTCGTCACTACACACTTATCTTTCTCGGCCTCTAGCTCAATGTCTGAATCATCACTCTCATTTGCTCTAACATGTCATACCCCTAACAGATCTCTCGCGTACTTCCTCTTGAGCTCGTGTACTATATCTTCCATAAGATTCGTCTCTCGAAATTTTCTCTCATCACCCTCGGGTTTGGTGATGTTAAAGATATTTGTTTCGAGGGTCATATTCCCAGACATGAGTTGCATTCGTCCATTTTATGTTTATTAATGCGTTAGCCGTAGCTAAAAATGGATGTCAAAGAATGATGAGAACATGATTGCTCGGTATAAAGGAGGGCTCCTCATCTCAGATGATAAAATCTATCAAAAAGTAGAAAGTGCCAACTTGGATGATCACATCCTCAACAACCCCTCGAGGTATCTTCACTGAACGATCTGCAAGCTGGAGAGTCATCGTTGTGGGCTTAAGGTCCCCCAAGTCTAATTGCTTATAAATGGAGTAGGGGAGAATGTTAACACTTTCCCCTAAATCTATTAGCGCTCTCTCGATTCGATTCCTCCCCCATGGTGCACGAAATGGTGGGTGCACCCGGATCTTTGAATTTTGGTGGAAAGTCACTTGACAAGATTGAGCTGACGTTTTGTGCTAGGAACACATTTTTCTTTACCTTAAACCTTATTTTCACCGTCAATAAGTCCTTAAGGGCTTTATCATAGGAGGGAATTTTCTTTATGGCATCGAGGAAAGGTAGATTCAGTTTTACTTGCTTGAAGACATCTAGCACATCTTAACTTGAGGTCCCTTTTTTAGACGGAACCCACTGTTGAGGGAATGGTGCAGCAGTGGGGGGTTCCACTACGACTTTAGTACCACTAGTGTTGTCCTCATTGTTACTCCCATTTAAGGGGGCATCTTCAGCCTCTTTCGTGTCGGGCGAAACCTCCTTATCTTTAGGTTCATCGTATGGGGGACGTGATAAATTAACAACTCTCCCACTACGTAGAGTGGTAATTACACTACATTGCTCTTGATGGTCTTGGGATGTCAAGCTAACACTAGTTTGACCTTGAGGAGGTCTTTGGCCTTGGGCTGAAAACTTACCCTTCTCTTGGATACTTAAAGATGATTGAAACCTAGAGATATTAGCATTAATTTCTATAAACATGCAGTCATACTTAGCATTGGTAGAATTTTGGGATTGGATGAATTCGTGTATAGTATCCTCGAGATTTCTCCACGGTGGGGTGATATACGGTGCGGGAGGTGGTGCGTGTATAGGTGGAGCTTGTTAAAAGTGAGGAGGTAGTGGTGTAGGCGAGGGAACTTGTGAATTGGGATCCAACGCGGCATGTTGTTGCCCATAGCTACGCCCAGGATGGTTCCTCCATGAAGGATTGTAAGAATTTCCATGAAGAGCATTAAAATTATCCTTAAAATTTTCTAACGTTCCCACTTTCTCTTGAAGCATAACTTTGCAGGTGGGTATCTTCGAACATTCCTTTGTTAAATGGCTCGCCGTACAAATGGCACACACCTTTTCCTTTGCTTCAGTGGATCCGAGTGTTTCTCTTGCCTGCAATTTTACTACGTCTTTCAGTTGTTTAGCAAGTTGGTTTATTTGAAGTTGCATTACACCTTCTTTGTCTATTTGATAGAGTCTGAAAGCAAGAAGGAGCAATGGGCTTCTTTGAACTCGATTTTGGGTGTTAGGGTCGGATGTGTCCCGTGCTTGAGTAGTCTCGACGACATACTTGAGATTGGCATCGACATCATTTTCATCTAACTCTTAAAATGGTCTCTAGCACATACTTTCAATGAGTTGTTTAGACGCTATACTTAGCCCTTGGTGAAAGAAAGATATGAGATGATAGTACTTCTCAAAACTATGATGTGGGCATGTACTAACTATCTCGTTGAAATGTTCATAACATCGATCAAATGGCTCATTTTCTTGTTGTCGAAAATTTTGAATTCAAGATTTGATGGAATTTGTTCAATGTTGCGGAAAGAAATTTAAAAGAAACTTGGATTCCATCTCTCTCCATGATCTAATTGAGTTCGGTGATAAAGAGCATAGCCATGTTTTTGCTTTATCCTTCAGGGAGAAAGGAAAAAGTTTGAGGGGAACGACATCTTGTGTGCAAGCTTGATCGTTAAATGTATCGCATGCCTCTTCGAACTCAAGGATGTGGAGGTATGGTTTCTCCGAATCCAACCCGTGAAATGTGGAGAGAATTTGTATCATCCCATTACGAAAGTAGAACTGTCTCGTATTATACATAAGTAAAATGCATCCTGGGGTGACAGTTCGCTCAGGATATAAGAGCTCTTTCATGGGACGATATGGCATATCTCAATCACCCATACCATAACTCGCGTGTTTCGACATGTCTCTCTCTCTCGAAATGACTCAAAACCCTCACTCGGTGCCCTAGAATTGTGGCTCATAATGGAATTTGGCGGGGTAGGAGTTGGAACCCAAAACTGCGGTACGTTAGGAGTGTGTGGGCTATTGGGATCGTACTCAACTATAGGATTTTCTTGAATGTGAGTGGGAGTTGATTAAGGCGTTTGTTGCGAATTTCGTAAGAAAGGACTTTGAGAGATGTTAAAAAAATGCTTTTCTTCTTTTCTGAATTTTTTGTTTGGATTTTTTTTATTTTATGATTTTTTTTTTTGCTTTTTAAGAATTAGAGTCAAATTTGTGATTAAATCAACCTAACCTAAAAGTCTACCTAAATCCCCGGCAACGGTGCCAAAAACTTGACGTGACTCAAAACGTGTCTTTAGTGCATGCTAATTTTGGTTCAAATGCAAACCGATCGCGTAAGTAATAAACCCGATAAGACGGGGTCGAATCCTCAAAGAAATAGGACGATCTCTCGTGACGACGATAGGTAAGATGATAAATCCTAAATTTGACTCTAAAATAAGAAAGAAAATATGATTAAGTGTGAAATTTACCTGCGAACTAAATGAAAATTAAATTAAACTACGTGTGCATGAGTAAACTAACTATGACTTACTCAATATGAATCAGAAAGATAGGTTGGAATATAATCCCCCGAACCCTAGTATGTTTATCAGATATAAAAGAAATCGTAAATTAGATAATTGAGCAAACCCAGACTTTATTAATTTCAAGCATTACATGTATGAGGGTACAAGCACGCATCATACGTAATCAAGAATAGAAACAAAGCAGTGTCGATATAGCTGACACGCGCGTCGCACTCTTAAACACTCTGATTACCTAAGGCAAACGAGGTTAAAAGTCTTACGACAGTTGTAACAACTAAACAACACGATTCAATCATTTATTTAATCCGGAGAATTACTTTTATCATCAGGAAAACCACATCGGGTTGGGTTCATGCATCCCAACCCTTAGAAATCTAGCTAGACATAATAAAACTATAATTAACGAAAGAATCTACGTTGCATGAAAATATTCTTACGCTAAAAGTTTGATTAACCAGAAGAAAATGATATCTAGCAATTAAATAATAAAACATCAACTAAAAAGAGGAAAGGAATCGAAAGCAATAAAGGAACAATACTTATATTGAAGAAAAACCCTTCAATTTAATGTAGATAATGAACAATTGTTGAAGGAGATGAATCCTAGGGTTCTTGCCTTTAAAAAGCTCCCTAAACTATGTAAAAACTCTCCCCCTAATGTCTGGTATGAAAAATAATTAAATACATCACGTTCTTTTAAGAGTTTGAAACATGCACAACTCTAATTTTAAGAAATAAAAATGCAAATTTCGTCCAGCCAAAACGGTTCTACTTTTTGGGCGAACTGGTTCTACTTTTCCAGCCTACCGAACCGGTTCTACTTCTTAGTCATAGGTTCGGTTTGGATTTGATAGTCGGGAAAACCGATTCTACTTTGGTTTTATCGATTCGGTTTAGTTTTGATAGCTTGTCGAAACGATTCGGTGTTGGTTTCATCGGTTCAGTTCGATGCATCTCTATTTTTCTCCTTGATTTCTTCTCAACTTCGAAGATTCATAACTTCGCAACCGGAACTCAGATTTAGATGTCGTTTCTTCCAACTTGCTCATGGACTCAAGGTCTTCAACTTCCCTTTTGGTGCCTCATCTGAATTCCTGGTGCAAAATTACTGTTTTTCCCTTGACTTTCCTTCACTTGTATCTTTCTTGAGTTTGAGTTTCCCTTTTCTTAGATGGTGTAAAATACCTGCAAAATCTACGATAAATATACGAAACTCAATGGAAGATGTCAGTAGCAATTACATAAGATAAATCAATACAAATTACATTATCTAGGGCAATAAAAGTCTCTAAATTACGTGGATAAATCGGAAGAATTTATGACTAATCAATAAATTTTTCTAAATAATCGTGGACAAGGCACTGCACATATATTTTCTTAAGATGTGTTACATTCTCAATGAATTGGACACAATATTGAATGTTATAAAATGCGATGAAGATTGCAAAAGATGTGAGAATCTTTAGTTGATATAAAGAGATATATTCCTTTTCATAATGTATAAATTCATTTTGGAAGAATTTTATACTTCCAATTAATGTGTTTGTCTATTTGATTATCGAGCGTTCTCTTTAATGGAGAAAAAATAGTGTGGCATGATTACAGATTTATTTATTGGACTTAAGATTCAAAATTCAGAACCGAGCGGTTTAACGACTACTTTAAAGATGGTATATAATTAAATCATAACTCTATAGAAATGATCAAGGGATTCAGAACCGAGCAATTTTACAACTGATTTAAAGAAGGTGGAATCAAATTATGGTCTCATTGGAGACTTAGGTGTAATCTCAAGATTCGATAACTAGTAAACTCAAAGAAGGGCAAGTGACCCAAATACATATTTTATATTATGAACTTTTTTAAAGTTTATAATCATAGAACATATCCAAATAAATTTGAGGCATATATTATATGTATGACACAACATGCGTTTAATGCTAAGAATGTCACAAGTGCATTTGTAGGCATATGGAACGATAAGGAATGTACCATTAAATGTCGAAATTACTAAAGTAAAGAAACTTATCTCAACTGAATTTTATTTCGAATGAAATAAATGTTTACCTTTTCAATGGACATATATGTTGGTCCAAATAATCATTAATGTAGCAGCACATGGTTTTATGTGCCAAAGTAATTGAATTTTGAAGGAAAAATAAATCCTTTGGAGGTTGAGAATAAATAGAGAAATTTTGTAAAATTTCAAATTTATGTTTGAAATTGTAGGGGGGGCATTGCTTTCTACAAGTTATATTCTCAACACATTAACCCATGACAAAAATTTCAAAAGAAAAGGTTGAGAACCTTTGTATAAATTATGATAAATATAGGGGTATTTATCTAAGGCGGCGATTCCTATCTAAAATAGGAACAAGACGCGATTCCTATTGACAATAGGAATAAAACCATTGAATATGTATTCATTGGTTGCATAAGTGTATTTAACGTACTTAATGTACTAGTTCCAATGTTCATCTGTCTTTAGAAGTGTATATATATACATGATTCATTTAACGTTAATTAATACTTACGTGTGTTGATCATATTCCAAGATTAAAAAATGATTAAGTGTGTAGGCGAATATTCAAACGGAAGATAATCGATCAAAAAAAACTGTAAAGTATAAATAAGTCGTTTCATGTCCTCGTATGGTAACAAAGATAAGATAGATTTTTCTCAAATGAGATATATGATTCTTGAGGCTCGTAGTTCCAAGTGAATATGTTAGCACAATTGGTAGTGCTATTATTTGCAAATCCTCTTAATAATAATTGTACAAGATTACTGATGGAATGTGAATTTATTTCTTGTAAAACCAAGGCACCTTTGATAAATTTAAAGAGGATGATCCTAGATAAAAATTTGAATGCCTGTTGTTGGTATTGACAATCATTGTCTGAAAAGGCATAGAATAATCTGGCAAGTCATGACTTATTAGTCATGACATAAGACTATAAGACTATAAAGAAATCTCTTTGTGTTAGTGATAAGATTAGGCCTAATAAGATAACTGTGGATCCGCTACTAAGAGAGAAAGATAAGTTCATCAAGGGGAATGGGCTTAAAGTCGGTTAAAACCTAAAAGAATTGCCATAATGGAACCCCAACCTAAATGAGAGATCCCAAGAATTAGGTTCAATGGGACAACCTAATTATGTGCGATTCAGTTAGCACTGAGAAGAAAATAAATTCTTCCTCCCATTCCTAGGATGAGTCAGTGCACTATCTGTCGCGTGTAACATGATAAGATTTATTTTTAATGATTTATATATCTTGAAAATATGAGTCAAGTGGGGTATTAGCAGGATACTCTTTATAGAAATCACTTATGTGAGTGAGAAGGGGCCACTTCTGTGAGAATAACCAACGGCTACATTGTTAAATTCTCTAACACATTCATGAAATGAGGAGGTGTCCTAGGCCAAAATGGAGACAACAATGAGAACCAAGAATGTTCGGAGAAGGACTGTGTGAATTCTATTGTCTCGGTTTACACAAAAATGTGGATCAAATCAAGACATCGTGTTCATTGATTGGCCAGTAAATTCGATAGTCTCTCACTAGGAAAGATTCAAGGCCAAAAGTTATCTTTATCGATGCAACTCTTTTTCACTGATACTCTGTCTAATTTGTCTTCATGTTCATTTTATTTTTCACCCAAATTTCATTTATGTGGAGGATTGTTGGAAAATATTGTGTTTTTACACAAATTATTTTATGACCAAATTAATATATTGGTCAACTTTGAGCTATTATAAAAGTAGGACCCACACTTCAAACGTGGTGAAACTAAGTACGTACTTATTCCTTATAACAAAACGAGTACGTGATATATTCATTTGGTAAAAACGGACAAATGATGAATAAGAAATTTGGTTTTAAAGTGCCCCACTTACGTATGAAAATTATTGGGAAATTTTATTTAATTTTCTAGGACGAATTTTCATAATAGTCGCTAAAAGTTGTGACTGTTCGCTACATAGTGGTTGTTTTTCAAAACCGTCCCTAAAGTTCATGATTGTTCACCATAAGTTGTGACAGTTCATGAAAAACGTCTCTAAAGTGACTGTTTTCTAAAAGACATGTATTTTCATGAAATATACTTTGTTTTCTATAAATACAAGACTTGTCTTCATTTTTCAGGAGAGAAAAAAGAGAAAAAATATTTTCATTACTTTTCATTCCCAATCGAGTCGGATAGAGTATCAAACATGTGGGGCACGCACATTGAAGTGCTTCTTGCGCGCATCGAGATCGTTTTATTCTGGGAGGCAAACGCTCATTGTTTATCAACGTAAGCACCGTAGGGGGAGCGCATTGTCTTAAGGAGAGAATATCAAAAATTTGACTCGGTCATCTTCTTCGTTTGTAAGTTTTTATGTATTTATTATTGATCTTATTATTTATTGCATAAATATGATTTATTTCATATTTTTATTTGACTAAACATAAAAATATATATTTTAAATAACAAAATTAGCAATGGAAAAAGAAATTTAATTCCATGGAGTTGGAATTAAACTCCATAGAAGCTCCAGGCCCTTTGTCCACTCAATTCACCTCCATGGATAAGCCCCACTTTCTGGTACGTTTTTTTTTTATATAGAGAGAAAGATTGTGGATTTTGAAGCTGACTATGGATTATGGAGGATGAAAAACTGTGAGAAGTCAAAAATCTATTATTACCTGTGAGAAAACGAGTTCGATAGAAAAACGAAAGTTAATTTATTCAAGTGATAGTAGAGACATAGGAAAGTGTATAGTGACTTTTATAGAATTAATTAATGTTAGTGGTCTGTTAGTTACAACTTACAATGGGGAAGTGAGTTAAACATTGTTAATTTTTCATTTATGCTCTTGGAAAATGCAATTTAGAGAAAAGTTACAATAACGTAAGAATATCTATTTTGAGTGAATCTCTTTCTCAGCAATGCTAAACTTCTGAACAATATATATAAACTTTTTATAACAACTAATAGGCCACTGTTTAATGATTTGGGGACTATATTTTTTAGGGAATTTACCATTAGGTCCTTGGTAACAATTTTTAAACATTTAAGGACAATTTACGATTAGGTCCACTTATTATGCCACTAACGTGGACTTCTACAAGAAGAGAATTAGTGGACCTAAGTGTTTAAAATTTGTCCAAATTCCTTTAGGGTATGTTTAGCAACCCAATTCCAAGGCTTGGAATTGGAATTGGAAGGCCAACTTGAATTCCATGAAATTAAAATTGTCTTTTCAATTCCATTTCCATGGCTTGGAATTGGATTGCCAAACGGACCCTTAGTGTTTAAAATTTGTTTGTGAGGAACCTAAGAGTACTTTCTTCTATTTTTTATACGAGATCACAAGTTGGATACTCGCTCACATGATTAGTTGAAATAATAATAAAAGTAGTAAAATCCATGTCAATTACTTATTTATTATTTTAATAATCCACCCAATTAAATGAGAGGGTTACAATGATCCACTTTAAAAATGAGTCTCCCAAATTTGAACTTTTTTTATATTCACCTTTCTTCTTGTGCCGCATCAATTTACAATAAAGTTTGTATAATTTATTTGAAAACTTACCATTGTCCTTAGAATACATATGAAACATAACATAGTGATGTGTTCTTAAATCCATAACATAAAAGAACGAGCACTTCGTTTATGTTTCTATATTGTGAGTCAAATCTGAAAAACATAACTTGAAATATTCATGTCTACACAACTGGAAACAAGATACAAGCATATCTAATACAAAAATAGCATTCACTAAGTAGTTCTTCAAACACTCCACTTAAAAATTATCTCCCCACCTTAATTCCTGCTAAAATGTGTTCTAGGAGTCGACCATGGCGTGTCATCCAAATCCTCCCCAAACCTCAATATATCCTCGGACCCCTCCGGCAAAAACGACCTTATCGCCACCGTTGGCTTTCTCATCGGCAAAACGGGCAGCGGGGCTTCTCCTCTAAGCATCCTAGCAGCCTCCTTCACAATAGGCCTCTTCTCATAATTTGGATGAACACAAGACAACCCCACCATCAACATCCTCTCCATTTCCACTCTACTAAAAGACACCATCAACTTAGGATCTACAGCCTCAACCAGCAACCCCTTTTCCCACAAACTCCAAACCCAATCCGCCACCACAGTCCCATCGTCATCCACTGGTCTCCGTCCCGACGCCACCTCTAGCACCACCACCCCAAGGCTATAAACATCAGTTTTCACCGTTGGTACACCTGAGTATACATATTCCGGGGCCAAATACCCCATTGTACCAGCAGGCAAAGTGGCATCCCTTGTTCTAGAGCTATGCTCATAAACCTCAGCCAACCCAAAATCTCCTAGTTTCGCATTGAACTCATCATCAAGCATTATGTTACAAGTTTTCACATCCCTATGGATTATCTGTCTCTCACATTCATCATGGAGATAAATGAGAGCAGAACAAACACCAAGGATTATATTTAACCTTCTTTCCCATGTGAGGAATTTTGAGACATTGGTTTTACTGTGGAGGATTTTATCAAGGCTCCCGTTTTGCATGTACTCGTAAACGAGGACTAATTCGTTCCCCTCGCAACACCATCCTTGGAGTTGAATTAGATTTTTGTGCCTCAAACAACCCACCATTGTTGCAAATTCTGTATTGAACGGGTGCCTATAAGAACCTGTTTGTTGTTGATTTGGCTGACTGAATCTCTTAATTGCCACAGGTCCACAAGAGGGGAGTGATGCTTCATACACAACTGCTGAGGCTCCTTCACCAATAATTTTGTTATTGCTAAACCCTTTTGTAGCTGATTTAATCTCATTGAGTGATAGTTTTTTGGGTACTTTGTTCCCTTCAAATCTACAAAACTTCCCTTCATTGCATCTTCTATTAATGGCCCTTTTCTTTTTTATAACATACACAAAAAGAACTATAATAACTGCAAACAAAGTGATGATAAATGCAGCTAACCCCCCAAATCCAAGAGCCAATTCCAGTACCCTTTTGTCTGTTTTATGATCCATTTCATTCTCAACACTTGAATCCCCAGGAAAGCAAATCAAACAGTCATTTTCCTTAATTGTATCCATTGTCATTTTTGGAGAGAGGATTCCAAATGTTTTAAACCGCCAACTTTTAATAATATGAGCAGATGAACCTTTTACATTAGAAGCAGAAAACCCAACTCTCATAAATTCTTTAAATTGCTTAGAAAGGTCAATTTGGGTAACGAGAAGAGGACTTGTTGGTTTAACTGGTGAGTACCCGACCCAAACCCGAATAGTCTTCTCAGGATCTCTATATTCAACCCAAGCTGTTATTTCTCTCCCACTCTTGAGATCAACCCCTCTAGAAACAACATCAACAGAAGAAAAAGATAAAACTGTATTAAGATCAACTCCAATATGATTCCCATTTACATCACCAAGATATGGGTTGAAATTAGTGTCAAACTCAACAGCAAGAAATGATGAATCTTGGGAATTTGAGGACTGTTCAGGGAGACCCATGAAGCCATCTGAATGGCTTAATGAGGCTGCATTAGAAGTGATTAAAAACACAATGCCGTCACCAAAAGGGCAAAAGGGGGAAGGTGTAATTGTGAAGGAGAATTGTGAGGAGAAAGAAGAGATGGTGTTGGTTGCATGATCAAGAAAACGTATTGGGTGGACGTAAAAAGCTCTTCCAAGAGCAGAAGAGGAGCAGTTGAGTTCTTGGGTGAGAACAATGGAGTTGTTTTGGAAGTGAGCATTGCCAAAGAGGGTTACGTTCTTTGAGGGTGAGAAAGGAATAGAGAGAGATAGGGAAGGGAAGAGCGTAAAGAAGGAAAGGAGGCAGATGAGTTTAGTGGAAGATGAATGCATTGCATTAGCTCAAGTTATGAAGAGGTTAGAGATGGGTTTCGTGAACAAAGTTGGAGAAAGAGAGGAAGATGATGTTTCTTGGTTGTTTGATATTTGTATGGTTGACTGGTATGGTTATGTTCTCCAAGAGAGTTGGAGTTTGAGTTCGAAACCCAAATCCAAGATCCAAAACCTCTAACGTACTCTATGTGAGAGAGTTCTGATTTCTGTCTCGAATATCCGAAACGAGAGGAACAAACCCGGGAAAAAACACAACTCGAGCTAACTATAGAAAAAACATGGAATAATTCTAGAGTCTCAAAATTGTATACACAAAATTCAAACCCGGTGATGTGTCGTACGGGTTTTGGTTGGAATTTTTTATATTGTGGGTCTGCACCAGCGGTATTAACCAATACATATTTGACACATCGGCGGGTTCTTATTTTGTGTACAATTTGATAATCTCCCTAGAATCACTCGAAAACATAAACTTGAATTAAGCTTATCTGGTACCGAGAGAATACTTTGAAGTGCGTGCAAGCTTATTCAGAGTGAATAACTCTTCATATAAAAAAAAAGTTTACTATAGATATTAATCCATGAGTGAGTTTTGTTTCAAAAAAAGGAAAAAAGAAAAGGCTATTCGTTGGGCTACACGATAGCTGTTATGTACGAATAGAACATCCTATTTAAGGTTATGGGTAATTTGGGCTTAATTGACCCAAAGGCCAAAATAAGTAATATTTACTTAACCCGAAGGGGTTGGTTGTGTGGTTGATCACTATGCACTAAGGGGTTTGCAACCCTAAAGTCATAAATTCAATTCCATTCGTCAATATAAACTTGGCACCACGAACCGCATAGAGTAATTTATGTTTCGCAAGTCTTGTAGATGCGCACAAGCTGGCACCCTGGCGCGGGATGAATCACCCTCCATAACAAAACAAAACAAAAAAAATATATTTAAATATATATATATATATATATATATATATATATAAAATGCACATTTGAGTATACACACTTTTATTACGCAACTATTTTCTTATTTTATAACTTCATTCGATATCTGATTATATTGTCATTGGTGAAAAAATATTAACACAAAAGGTGAAATCAAAATTAAAAATATTTCGTTGAATGAAACTTAATTACAAATAAAATAAATATAATTTTGATTAATAAGTTAAACAAAAAAAACTAATCTAACTCATCAGGGAACTCGGTTCTACTTTGCTTGGACTCCCCTTGTTGTATGGTCATCGTTCTCGACGCCTCAGCCACCCCATAACGACTTAGTTACACAGGCAGTGTAACACCCCGTACATTCTAATATTAGAGTTGATCAAGACCGAATACCAAAATGCTATAATTTAAAATACCATTCTCAGCATGTGATAGAAATATGAGACATTTAAAAAAATTCAAATAATAAGAACTGCAAAAAATTACAACTAAAATAATGTAATGCCCCAGCCCGGATTTACGGGTTACCCGTGGTCAACCCGATCCGACCCGAGTGTTAAGTGTGAAGTGCAATCAAACAACCTACATAATGTTGCTAGTCCAGTTTTATTTAATTAACGTTTCACTTGTTTAGCATGCGATTTCTATTTAAATCAAACTACGTGAGGGACCTGTGAGAAGCGTCCCCGGAATCCAAGTATACAGAGCTACTAACGTAAAATAAAAAGAATACTTACATGTGCAACGCTCTCAAAATACGGTACCGTACCCAACCTGCCGTAACAAATACGATGGAATGAGCTGAATGCCCAGTGAAAAATTACAACAATGCAATATAGAAACCAACGGCAGAAAGGAGAATTTAACACGTTATATCTACGTGCACATGAAACTGCCCTATGAAACTGCCCTTATATATATATATATATATATATATATATATATATATATACACACAAAAGGTCTCTTATAAGGACTCCTTATGGTACAGATCCCAGTACATACCATTTTTTAAAATAGTAAAAAAATGAATTTTTTTATGAAACTTCATGGATATGACGTCCACGATTACAAGATCATCTTCAATTTTTTTTCATCAAAAAATTCAATAAAAAAATCGTTGAGATAAGATGATATGTAAAAAATGGTATAAATATTCATTTTCAACCGTTGAAATGTTGGGTCGGCGTCAGCCACTTTATTGATTGAATTTTTTTATGAAATTTCATGGATACAATCTTCTCACTGTCGAGATCATGCCCATGAAGTTTCATCAAAAAATTCAATCAAAAAGTGGGTGAGATGATCGCCAACATTTGAACGGTCAAAAATGCATATCTATACCATTTTTTTACATATCACCTCATCTCAACGGTTTTTTTATTAAATTATTTTATGAAAAAAATTGAAGATGATCTTGTCACCATGAAGATCATATCCATGAAGGTTCATAAAAAAAAAAAAATTTACTATTTTAAAAAAATGGTATGTACCGGGGTCTGCACCATAAGGAGTCCTTACAGGAGAGGATCTCCCTCTCTCTCTCTCTCTCTCTCTCTCTACATATATATATATATATATATATATATATATATATATATATATATATATATATATATATATATATATATATATATATACTTAAATACATGAAACCGCTTTTATTCCAAAAACGTTACTTACCCCGGTTAATTTACCTTAATATTGTCAAAGAATTTTCCTTTTACTTGACTTGATATTTATTTCTTGATTTAACACACCCGGTTAAATATATTAAACAATATCCTTCGTTTAAGGAAAAGAATTTATGTCACCAAAATTTTTCCCCTTAATCATACCAATTCACGTTAGTATTTTCATTGAAAATCACTTTTCAACACACGCAAGCACCGTGTTAGAAAATACTTATTTTTTTTAAATATTTCATATACACACTCTTGTATTAATTATGGGTTAAACCTCGTTAGGTTGCTTAACTACCTATTTAATGCCTCACTTTACCATTCCTTTATCTTATGGACATTAATCAATTTTCACATTTATTGTCCACTTTATCCTTTATCGGAACATTATTGATTCATTCAAGTTAGGTTGTCTCACACAACTCATTTCTTGACATGTTCCATTTTCACTATCTTTTTCTCGGAATCTTCCAATATCCGCATACGCCAACGGGATCCATACTGCCGACAATGTTACCATATGATCTGGCCAGTGATTTTGGGTCTTTCACCATAGGGCTCCGGACCCTCCTTAATTATCCCGGTGTCATCCGAGTCCGTAATAATGTATTTTAACATTTTACAAATGTCCACATTATTCCACTTTTCCTTTACCGGCCGAAGTCAAAACCCGGGATTTCACCCCAACTTGTGTTACACTTTAAAATCATCATTTCTTGTCCTCTCTCCAGTATTGATTTTATCCCAAAAATCATGTTATTTAGGACCATTTTGTGTAACACCTTTTTTAACATTTTTATTTGCTAAAAATGTTCCACTTTACGTAAAATTATCATTTTAATCATTTATTTCCAAACTTGTCCTTTTTCTCCATTTTCACAAGTGTTATTTCTCAAAACACTATTATTACTCACATTATATCCTTAAGTGTTGTTAGCGCATTAACACTTATTTAACACTTTTGGAGTAACACACATCTCAAGTTGGAAACCTCTTTATTTTAGTACTTTCTTTCCCATGAAATCATTGAACATCTAAGACTACTTTGTAAGAAAAAATACTATTTTCTTTATTAATACATGTAGTCTTGAAACGTTACACTTTTCACATTTTCAACACCCTTTTCACACCTCTTAAGAGCTGAAGTTTCAATTTTCTTTATTCAGAATTACAACTCATTAAAAATCCCATTAAACTTGTTTATGTGCTTATCATCAAAATACTACAAGTTTATATACATAGGAAGAAGGATTTAAAGTCTAAAAATCAAAGAAAATGAGCTTAACACATGATTTATTCAAGAAATTCCATAATACTTGTAAAAATACACTTTTCAAGTCTAAAGGACAATTTTATTCTTTAAAACTTAGCAAATGTTCAACTTTATAAAATTTTCATTTTTGCAAGAAACGTTAAAACATGGTTTATCCAAAATATCTTTAGCAAGATAATTATTATTTTTAAAATATTTTATTCCATAAAATGTTTAATATCTAACTTCTTAAAATACATCATTTATTCAACATTCTTGAATAGGGTATTTTTTTCAAACCTTTGAAATCATTTATAAACCATTTACACAAAACTTTAAGAAGTCATCTTCCATGTATGCATTTTACTCTAAGAATTCTAGTTATGAGACTACTAATGTGCAAAATAGAGTCTTAAACTAAGAGTCGAGTTTTTCCACCTCAAGTGGAGCTCCAAAAATGGTTGGATGAAAGAGAAGTTGATGGAAAACTCCCACCTCCTAAGGTGGCCTCAAAGAGGTCGCCTAGCTCTTCAAATCTTGTCTCCATGAAAGCTCCAAGAAAAAACCCTTCAACCCCCATAAATTTTCACTTCTTCATCCTCAAAAGCCTCCAACAATAACCCCAAATTTCGTTGCTTTTTTCAACCATGGAGGAAATGGGTGTATTGGGATTAAATATGGAGGAATACTTATAAAATTTAGTGGCATAAGGTGGAGACATGTTGGTGTATAGTGGTTTGTGGTCATAGAAGGAGGGAAAAAGCTCTCTAAGAGCTAAAGAGAGAGGGGAAATGCTGAAAATGGTGGGGAGACCTACCCCTATTCTCTCTTCTTCCAACCCCAAACCAACCCCAACAAAACCTTATCAAAACTCACCCCGACTCTAAAATCCCTATTTTGGATCATCTGGACTCACCAGGAGTGGACACGTTATCGATCTAACAGTCCAAAATGCGACAGCACACAAGGGCATCTCGATCTAAAAAATTTAGGATAGGTCGTTCGAACGATAATGGGACCTTGTTCAAACGAGATTAAGATCTTGTTCGATCTCCCATCGAACGAACTTCTAACGACGTTGGAACCTTATGCAGATGAGGGTTATTGGATCATCGTTAGATTTCCACTTCGAATGAACTGAGCTTTTCGTTCAAACCACCAGTAACCTCTTTCGAACGAGACGAAAATCTCGTTCGAACGAATTTTAACTTTGTTCGATCTATCCAGATTCCTTAAATCTCTAATTTTACCGACAAACCTCCAACAATTACCATCAAGGCCACAATAGTAAATCAAATATAGAGGGAAAGCCTATACTAAGAATCCAACTCTCAAGATTTCATATTATTATAATTTGCACGAGAAAATTAATAAAATATTGGTCACGGGTATTACAAATGATCATTACGATGTGAAGTCCAACATCAATGTGCTCAAATATTCCAACAAATTATAAAGTCTCAATTTGTAAATTTTCAAATACCCATGGAGTCACAAGCGACTCATATAAGCAAAAGTTGTCTCATATGAAATACGATGGAAAGGAAACTAAACCATACATAATCAAACTCTAATGTAATGTCCCGAATAATATTAATTAAGGTGATTATGCTTAATTAATAAATACTCAGAAGTGAAACAAATAAAAATATCATTCTCAGCATGTGACAAAAATATGAGAAAATTATTCTTAACAAGAATAATCGATGAGAAATAAAACTACATAAATACAAATTTTCCATTCATTGAAATATACTCCAATTACATTTCATATAATATCCAAATACAATATAACTAAACCCAAGAACCATGTCTCATATACAATGACTGGAAAGAAAACTAAGGATAAGAAGTCCCCAAATATGTGAGTATACCAGCACTCTTAATAATTTTCATGCGTCTCAAATCAAACATCGCTCTATAAGTGAAATTCAATCATAAATCTACCTGAAATATTAGTCAAAACAATAGTGGGTTAAAATCTCGCAATTACACCAGGTACGTGGTCTCAATGAGGGTATTAGAACCCAATTATAACCATTAGATGCATTAAACAGTACAGTAGAGTCTTTTAATTAGACATACGTATAAAATAACGAGTACGAGATATCCTAAAATAAATAAGTCATCACGGCCCATTCTTATAAGAATCAATCATCCTTATAAATAATGAGTCCATATTTAACCCAACCATTAATTCCACTAATTTACAATTTATTAATTTAATTGTTACCCCCACCTTTACCGGTGTTATTTCATTTAGAAGATATGTTTTCCATGAACATCTATAATAACTCACTAGTTCCCATTAACAAATAGTCAACTAGTATATGCGTGAAAATAATATCATAACTGGGATTTAGCCAAACAATTGTATAACATCCCCCATTTCATTTTATCGTATTAACTTAAGATTACCTTTTATACTGAAAATATATCTTAAACTCTCAACTCTCGATTTTACCTAGACTCCATGTGTGGGATGTCTCATAAATGAAATCCAAACAAGGAACCTCCCTCATACACTTATGTCTAGGTCGAAAAGTTATCAAGACTCTATAATCATGTCCTAAATAGTCCTTATCTAAACCATAACTTAATTTATACATCCTATATATATTTTGACTTTAAAACTATTTACTACAACACACTTAACTCACAGATATTCTAATTTAAGCAATTTATCACATTTCCCAAGTAATTTAATTAACTCTTAAACTCCTCACTCACTACCAACTCGTATTCTCGTTGATACAATTCGATCATTATATATTATGAATACTACTGTCAAGTCTCAAGTCAATTCCTTATATTACTACTATTGTCCTTAACACAATATTCATTCACACCTCACATGTACATAAACTCTATATTATAATTCTGAATACACCAATGGAAAATCCCAAGTACGGCAAGTAAATATCATTTTCTCACTGATGTAACTATACTTGACTTCACTTGTACATAGCTCTTATACGAATAACTCCACCATTAACCAATCTCGATTATAGTGACTCCCAAAGATTAATACCATAAGTCATTATCATATAGTTAACAATATAACTATACATAACCTCGTTGTTATCCAGTGACTACATTATCACCATCAACATTATACATAACATCACAACACCCTTATTCTACTTAAATTTTTATCACTAAGGACCATCGAGGACAAATCCATAGATATCACCTACCAAATCACAATTCCACGTATAACATATCTAACATCCACTCAATCATTCAATGATACCAAATATTCAATCATTATACTTCTTAATATAATTATCAATGTCGTACTCCACAACATTTCCAAACAATTCAACATACAATTTCTAGCTTCAGCTATATAGATCTAGAATTTATCAACACGGCTTCTCCAATATAAAAACTATACAACTTACAATCTTAATCAACATAGGTTTGGGATCAACAACTGCGATAAAGGTTTGTAGTCTCAACGAATGAATTCTTTTATTTATTGCTTACGATTTTCAATTATATACGTATAAGATAAATTTTCAAAGTTTCAAGTAAAGGTTTCATACTACGTTATTTAATTTGTATTCAAGGGGGATTCGTATGAATTTCCCAACAACCAAAAATATATCAAGAGATATTTAACATCTCTTAATACTAACCGCATTTCACTAATATATCGAAAGGGTTCGACTTTCTAAATTTAGTTCTCTATTTTGGATCTAACACACCTATTCGTTTACTAAGGATCATTTTATTTCATTATTTTATTGACACTATGGTCATATTTCCACAATAGAATTTTCATATGACAACTACTTTAATTTAGTCAATGATTCCCAAACTAAGCATCAAATTATAAATTACATCATCGCCAAAGGAGTTTTTCAGTTAACTCACGTATCAAATACCTGTTCAAGGATATCCATTAAACTCTAACTTATTATCATGATTAGAATTCCCAATACCAATTCACAAGTCTCGATATTTTAAATTTCATCCAATGGTATGAACATGAGTAATCATTTCAAATTCACAAATTAATATTTATAATTTAATCCAATCATATGAATATTCGTACTTAGGTTATTCTTCCCCTAATTAGGTTCTTAATCAATTTTAATTCCAATTCATATAAAATTTAGGCAATATTTAATACATATAATAGTTAAGGAGAAAAGTAGAGGTGTACTTGCCTTTTCGACACTCAATTTTGAAATCTTAGAAATTTTGGTACTAACTTTCTTCGTCTCCAAAATTCGACTCTGGAAATGAAATCTATGCGAAAAAATGATTTGAGTCCTTGTTTGGTGTTTTTCCAAAATTCCAAAGGAAGGTCCTTAAAAATCAAACTGAAAAATATAAGTTTTTGTGAATCAAAACTCCACCGAAAACGCCCTTGTAACCCTCATTGGTGCTCCACCAGCTACTATAGCGGCCTAGGTCACTTTTATAGTGGCCTAAGACCCCGTTATAGCGTCCCCATGGCTAGTTATGGCGGCCCCCAAGTCCCTTTTTATTTGTCTTTTGTTTTCTCTTTATTTTCTTTCATTTTCTCTCATTTTTCTCTCTTTTATTCCTTCTTTTATCTTCCTTTCTTCTCCACCTTCTTACCATACATATACTTATATTTACCCTTCACTTTTTCCTAGCTTAGATCCCAAGACATGCCTAATTACCCTTTTACCCCTAAATTAAAAATTAATTAAACAAATACCTCGTTTGTCAGTTTAATTATTTTAGAATATCTAAAAATCATATAAATTCATTTTAACTAATTTAATTATATTATTAATCAAATAAAAATAATTCTCAACCTAGTTTCAGTATTATTCAAATTACAATATGTTCCGCAATTACTCTTTTTCATTATAAAATCTCCAAAATTACTTTTTAATTCACATAAAGTTTGAAAAATTCGTGTAATTCAAAATTGCATTATATGTTTGAATATTTTAACATAATAATTCATTACCAATGATTTTCTAATTTATTTTATTATTTTTTTATTATAATTAAACTATTTAATTATTTATTTCTTTAAAACTACGGGGTATTACATTCAAGATTCAGCCTGTTATCCAAGATCCAATTCTCTCCCAAATGCTCAAACCTAACTTGAGAGGTTAGTCAACACAACAGACGAGAGCCACTGGAAGAATACTAGTTATGTTTTCCAGAATGGGTAACATAACTCAGCATAAGTACTAAATAAAATAAATACCACAATAGAGTCTTTTAAATAACATTTGGAATTAATCTCAAGATCTTTAACATGATTCACCGGTTAGTATAACAAGATAAACTATTTGACACAATAGGATTCATAAATGTTTCATAATCTCAAAGGTATAAATCACTAACTAGACATGAAACTTAAGTACATAATATTGTGTCAGTTACATGTGTATATTCATTCATCAATATTAACAACATCTATTTATAAGAAAATATATCAACAAAGTATAGGTTTATCAACCAATACAAAAAGGCGATTGTTGGCCTGGAATAATCCTAAAAGAGGGGGTGAATAGGGATTATGACATTTATTTAATTTTTCACAAATTAACATTTCTTTCTTTATTTTCATTGTCATTTTATAAACATTGCAACTTAGTGAAAACCTTTTCTTAGCTTTTTGATAAAATGACTTCTCCATTAATGTCTTTTGTTCATATACATTCACATTTACATTCGAGCAATTTAAATATTAAGCATATTAAAGGTAAAGCATGAATGTAAATATATTAAGGGAGGAGAGAGTGTTTAAAGGAACTTTGAAAATCGAGATTTTAATGTGGTTCGGCCTAGCCTACGTCCATACGCAAGGCGATAATCGAGAACTTCATTATCTACGATTCACTTACGGTGGAACCAAAACCTCACAAGGAACAACGCCTTGCAAAACCGCAACCAAAGATATGATAACTTCGTCCTTGCCCCAGCGTTTCCCACGAAATATTCTAAGGACTTTAAACACCTCGAGTACCCGCAACAACGGGGCCTCGACTACTCACAAGGAACAAAACCTCGACTACCCTCCAAGTCCAAGTGGATGAGGAAATAGAGTCACAATTGTTGTATAGTCATTACGGCTCTTAAAGCCTCAAACTCTATAAACTAGTACTTTAATAGTGGTTGTTCACAACACATGACGGGAGAAAAGTCATTTTCACTTCAGTGGAGGATTAAAAATATGGTTTAGTTACTTTCGAGAATGGAAAGAAGCCTAATGTGAGTGATGTAGACAGCGTGAGAGTTTTTAATAGCACTACACTTCATAATGTAATATATGTTAAATGGTTTAAGGCTAATCTCAATAGCATAAGTCAACTTTGTGATGATAGTCATTTTGTGAGTTTATCGAAGGGTGAATGTTTGGTGAGAAATTGAGAGAATGGATAATTAATGAGAGGTGTTAAAACAATTCAACACAACTTTTGTGAAGAGTATTTCAACATACAAACCAATAAGAATGGTTCAATCCTCTTTGAATGTGAATAAGAAAAATAAAGATTTGAGAAAAAATGTGTTTAGTGCTCCAAGTGTTTTGAACAAAAAGAAAAATGACCAAAATATTTTTAAGGGTCATTGTTTTGAAAAAGGTTTAAAGAGTTTGAAAAGACCATCCCTAGGGAACTTGCACATTTTTGTCACAAAAAGGGTCATTTGAGAAAATTTTATTAAAAGTTGTTTAGTAATCAATAAAATACTAGAATTGTTACTAAAAGTAATCCTAAGGTAGTTCTCCACGAAGCTTATGTGTGCACTTATTATCATAAAATCGGACACCTTGGAGATTTTTGTTTCATGCTTGAAAATTCTAAAGTTGGTTCACTTCCGCATGACCATGATTTCCATGATGACTTAAAAATTTTAATGCACTTGTGATAAAATTCATACATTCGACTATGGAGTGTGGTAGAGATTTTGAAAAGAAAAATATTTTTGAGAGAAGTATGTTGTGACACCCCGATTAATTAAATATCGTGTGGCTACTCATTTATTCAAATTAATAAAAACTGTCAAGTTGGCTCAGTTCATAGCATCACTGTCGAAAACGTTTTTAAACAATTACTAGCCACCTAATATTTAAAAACTGAGTTGCCAATTTTATTAAATTAAATTAACATGCAACCAATTAAATTATAAGGTAAATATACCACATCCACATCACAATAGAATAATAATGGAATGATAACATGAGTCTGGAGTAACACTCCCCTGAATAATACAAATACTGAATAACTAAATAAACCCCAAAAACTGATACAAAGCTGGTAGTCTGAGAATGCTATCTCTAAATGGAAAGGGGCGACATGCCCTAAATGATAATTGACCCTGAATAGAATCAAATGCAGAATGTGGAGACATCTACTACAGAGATCCTGTAACTTCCACAGTAGCTACAGCACGTCAATGGAATGGAACTCCTATGCTTGGCAACTCTGTTGCGGGGCACCTAAAAGGTTTTACAAGAAAAATAGATTTGAAAGCAAACGGGTCAGAGCCCGAGGTGAAAACTGTTTAAAATACAATAAGTGTTTAATTACATTAAACAGTAAATATTTTATACATGTTTGTTACGTGTTCCCACATGAGTCCTTCACCCCTCTACAAATGTGCACGCTTAACGTATACCCTTAACCCATCCTAGTTATACTGCTAACTAACTAGTCTGTACCACTACCTGTCTTCATATTACAATATAGGTGTTTATTTGTATTATTGTAATATTTTCTGCGTCTAACTCACCTTTTCATTAATCGGCATTATTACATCAATTTCGATATGCATTATCACATTTTAAATCCCATTCAAGTATCTCAAATATTCGTTTTCACAATTTAGCAATGAGCCAGTTATAAGTGCAAGTATATCATTCTCACCATAAATATACAAATATGGCACCACCAGGCTAAGGTGTGGTGCACGCATACTCTGTTATCGAATCCCGATACATCATGTACATAAGGACTACGCATTTCGAACATCTCAGGAATCGTTTAAATGAGCCAAATCACACAAATGGAGGCGAACATAGTTCACATCTCCATGGGTCACGCACATATCTATGCTCCCACGGTTAGTTGACTTATTAACTAAAAATAAGCCATTCCAAACTATGCCCTTAAGGTACCAATCTTAATCCACCCGTAGGCACACAAAGATTAGATGGCCCTATATTAGAAACTGACCTCTCGTGATAGCAAGTATGGTAGATATGTCATACACAGAATAATCCATATATTAAGTATTCACACAACTTAAATAACTTATTATGTTATTAAAGGTATATTTCAGCCATATACCATTAGTCAAAGTTCATACACTATGATTATTCCACATGATATATAATATATTTCGTCGATACGTCTCACGTCGTAAGTTTTGAGTGCTTAATCCTAATCGAAGAGGTTACTAAGTCTCCTAACTTTTCCAAATATTAATGCAGCATCCTTAGCTCTTTATTTATGTCCCAATTCCTAACTTATCACTCTTAATAATTTAATTCATGTTCTTGAATCATAAAATAGGAAATTACTCGTCGGACACTCATAAATTCAATCACTATGTTCCAAACCAATTCTAATATGTTCCGGGCTTTAATTACGTCCCTACTGGTCTCCCTAAAGTACTAACGTATTTACATAATCCCCTCGTTCAGCTTTCAATGGCCGGAATCGGTTAAATCCAAAAAGGGGAAAAAGTTCACTATTTTTGGGGAGGTCGATCGATCGACCTAGGAATGTCGATCGATCGAGCACCATCAATCGATCGACCTATGAATGTCGATCGATCGATCAAGCAGGTGCAGGCTACGGGTTTGCTTCGTTTTTAGTCCTATTTTTATCTCCAATCATCATTACAAGGTGTTAAATGCTAAAGTAAACATATAGGATCATTATACAACCTAATTACATGATTCTAAAGGTTCCATAACTGTCAATTCATCATCAATTAGTCTTTCCTTTGATCAATCATCCTAATTTTATAAAAAGTCTTATTTTTCTATTTACTTCAAGAATCATCAAAATCTCTTCATAAATCCGAAATTAGTTACACATGGTTTATGATCTAATAAGTGAGATTCTTCCAAAATCTAGATTTCATAAACATCCTACCCATAATTAAGGTTTCATCTCCAAATTTCATGAGTTTTCAGATTTTCAAGGATATCATCAAATCCTACTCTAACATGGATAATTTATTTGCTGAATATTAATGGATTAAATCACTTGACTTTGTATAAAAGTTCTTAACCTTTGATGATGATATAGGTTGGTTCTCCTCTTTCCGGTCACAATTCCGGCGATCGCCGCGGCGGGTGGTGGGTATGGCTTTGGAAGCCCCTTAGAACTTCTCCTCTCTTCTCTCTTTGATCAAGACTTGATGTGACAAGTAATGACCACAAAGGGCCCTAATATAGGTTGATTGCAAGACCCAATTTTCATGGGTTACTATTCCCCAAAAATGAAAATTACCAAAATACCCTCCCGAGTTATCGGTGTGGCCTAAAAATGCCCCGGGACACAAACTAAATCCCCGGCTAGTATTTTCTTAATATCTCAACCCTTCCGGACACACTGGCGTACTCAAAATAACTATACGAATGATAAATTTATAATTTAATTTTAAGTCCAATTAAATTGATTCCTGACGCGATACGCGCGTCCCAACTAAATTTCTCGAATTGTCGTATTTATGATTTGCGACAATTTTAATCATTTCAATAATCATATATTATCATATTTACCCAATGATATTCATCCTTATCATCATAATCAAATACCAACTCAAATCTCGCTAGTATTTAAATTCGAATTAATTTCCAATTAATTTCCATTTAATTTAATTAATCCCTTCAAATAAAATCTATAAAATTACGGGGTATTACATACTTCCCCCCTAATAACTGAATTTCGTCCCGCAATTCAGAATTAAATTATACCTGGTAAAAATAACTCTGGATAATGCTCGCGCATCTCATCCTAACGCTACCAGGTAGACTCCTCGGCATTAAGATGCGGCCACTGAACACGTACTAAGGGTACTATTTTTTACCGCAGTTTCCTCTCGCTTTGGCCTAAAATAGCAACCGAACCCTCCTCATAGGAGCTATCGAGTTGTAGATCAATATTCTCTAAAGTAATGTGAGTGTGGGATAACTCGTCTAGAAGATATCTCCTCAGTTAGGAAATTTAGAACACGTCATGGACCCTATGCAAGTGTTCTGGTAGTCCAAGTATGTAGGCGACTGGCCCAATTCATTCGATGATAGGGAATGGCCCCACGTATCTAGGTGCCAGCTTTCCCTTGTTCCCAAAATGCATAATCCCCTTCATAGGAGATACTCTGAGCAGCACCTAGTCCCCCACACTAAACTCTCGAAAGGACCTCTTGGCATCGGCATAGCTCTTCTGTCGGTCATGAGCTACCCGAATACGGCTCCGTATCATATCTATTCTCGTCAAAGTATCCTGAATCATCTCCAGCCCAAGGATTTTGTTATCTCCCACCTCTATCCAACATGATGGGGAACAACAAGGTCTACCGTACAACGCCTCGAAGGGAGCCATACTAATAGTGAAATGGTAGGAGTTGTAATAGGCAAACTCCACCAGTGGAAGATACTTCTCCCAACCACCTCCAAACTCTAGGATGCACATACGCAACATGTCTTCCAACATCTGATTCGTCCATTCGGTCTAACCATCTGTCTACGGGTGATAGACTGTACTCAATCGCAATTCTGTTCCCATTGTTTCCTGTAAACTCTCCCAAAATCGTAATACAAATAGTTTATCTCTATCAGACACGATATTGAGAGGCACCCCGTGGAATCTTACTATATTCCACTATGAATATCTGGGCATACTGTCCCACGGTGTAGTCTGTCTGATTTGGCAGAAAGTGAGCAATCTTTGTCAACTGATCTATGATCACCCATATGGAGTCATGACCTCTCGGCGATGTAGGTAATCCCGTGATGAAGTCCATGGAAATGCTCTCCCATTTCCACATAGGGATCTCTAACGGTTGTAAAAGTCATGTCGGCCTCTAATGGTCCGCTTTTACTAGTTGACACGTGGCACATTTCGAAACAAACTCGGAAATATCTCTCTTCATCCCGCTCCACCAGTATTGTCGCCTCATATCTTGGTACATTTTTTCCCCACCAGGATGCACTGAGAATCGCAATTCGTGCGACTCTGTCATTATCTCGTGTCGTAAGTCTTCCCCCTCAGGAACAACTAACCTTCCATTGAAGCGTAAGCCCCCGTCTGAACTAACGAAATAAGACTCGGCTCCCTCTACTAACAGTTGTACTATCTGCTCCTGAATAAACGGGTATGTTGTCTGGGCCTGTATTACCTTCATAATAATCTGGGGCATAACAAAAATTATAGATATGAATGATCAGGCCACTGCATCCTGGTGCCCCAACTCCTTCCACTTTACTTTCCACACCTCGGCCACCTCACTTACTGGCCTATGGCTCAACGTGTCTGCACCACGTTAGCCTTCCCTGGGTGGTATTGGATATCAAACTGATAATTCTTCACAAACTATAGCCAACGGAGTTGATGCATATTCAGCTCCTTCTGGGTAAAGAGGTACTAAAGGGACTTATGGTCTGTGAATAAACGGAATTTCTCCCCTAGGAGATAATATCTCCAAATCCGAAGAGAAAATACGACTGCCGCTAGATCCAGGTCATGGGTGGGGTAATTCCTCTCGTGAGGCTTAAGATTACGGGAAGCATAAGCTATGGCCTGACTTTCCTGCTGCAGTACACCCCCAAATCTTTGTAAGGATGCATCAGTGTAGACTAGGTACTTCACTCCCGGCCTGGGCAATGCTAACACTGGTGCTGAGGTTAACTTGTCTTTCAACTCGTCGAATGCCAACTGACAGGCATCTCTCCAGATAAATGGCACACCCTTGCGAGTTAGATGTGTCAAAGGATCACTATTTTTTAGAACTCCGGAATAAACCTCGTGTAGTATCCTGCTAGGCCCAAGAATCTACATATCTCTGTTGGTGTCATGGGTTATCCCCACTCCCTCACCACGGATACCTTCCCCGGATCAACAGATAACCCCCTGTTCGAGACGATATGACCCAAAAACTGGACCTCCTTCAGCCAAAACCTACATTTCTCATATTTTGCATATAACTCATTCTGATGTAGCATCTGCAAAACTTGTCTCAAATGGTTGGCATGCTCTTCCTCGGTCTGGGAGTAAACCAGAATGTCATCAATGAAGACGATGACAAACTGGTATAGAAATTCTCTGAACATCCTATTCATCAAGTCCATAAACACGGCTGGGGGGTTGGTCAAGCCAAAAGGCATAACCCTGAACTCGTAGAAACCATATCTTGTCAGGAAGTCAGTCTTTGAGACATCCTGCTCTATAATTCGCAACTGATGGTATCCCGATTTCAAGTCAATCTTTGAGAAGAAGGCGGCTCCTCGCAACTGGTCGAATAAGTCATCGATTCGGGGTAACGAATACTTCATCCGTATCGTGACTTTATTCAATTCTCGATAATCGATGCACAACCTCAGAGATCCATCCCTTTTCTTAACAAACAGTACAGGAGCACCCCATGGCAAAGTACTCCTCCGGATAAACCCCTGGCCCAATAGTTGCTCTATCTGATCCCGTAGCTCCCTCATCTCCGTTGGAGCCATACGGTAAGGTGCGCGGGCTATTGGTTGAGTGCACGGTGCTAAATCTAGAACGAAGTCTATTTCTCTACTAGGTGGAAATTCAGGAATATCTCGAAATACGACTGCGAACTCCCTAACAACTGGAATCGAATCAAGTGGTATCACCACCTCACTAAAGGTCTCCTCCTCTATATAATACAAATGTGTGGATGATCCTCCCTCAAGACGAGGCATCGCCACTAGAAACATATCTTGCCTAGGTATGGCAAAAATAATACTCCTACTATAACAATCAATCATGGCTCGATACATAATCAGCCAATCCATACCAATAATAGCATCATACTCGGTCATATCTAATACTAACATGTCGGCAGGCAAAGTAAGCCTCCCGATCTCTACACCAACACCTCTACACATAAGGGAAATCATAGAACCCCTACTCAATGGTGAATCTACACAAGTAATGGTGCTCTCTGTGGTCTCTAATAACCCCATAGCATACGCAAATTTCATGGCAATAAAACAGTGTGTGGCTCCCGTATCAAATAAAATGCGCCCCATAGTCCCTTGAATAGAAAACATACCCTGAATCGCGGGTGGATCTTGTGGGACTGAGGCCTGCTGGAATTGGTAAACCCGACCATACTGAAGTTGTCCCTACTCGACTGGGATGGCTGGGATTGGTGGCAATATCGGCATCTGCTGTGGTGCTGGGAGGGCGGTGGGAAAAATTAGTCTCTGGGGATCATTTCGAGCACCCTGCTGCTGCAGGGCCCTTCCCCTTTCAAGACAGCCGTGACGTTTGTGGCCAATCTTGCCATATAGTAAACATCTCCCTAGGAAGTTTCCCCCTCTTTGACCTTGCTTCCCGCGGCCCTGATGGCCGTTACCACCCCTTCCCTGGCCATACTGGCCCTGCTGAACAGCTGAGAGCCCTGATGGCCCTGATGACCATGTTGGCCCTGCTGGCCATGCCTAAAACCTCCTTGGCCATGCCTAAAGCCTCCTAATCGAAATATTTTAAAATCCCCCTACTGGGGACCCGGGTCACCCTGTCTATTCTGTCCCTGAATCAACTGTGCCCCGTTGGCACCATTTCCCCCTACCCTTCCCTGTTGGCTGGACCCCACTGCTCGTTTGCCCTCTGTCAAGTGAAAGCGGTGGTCCTGGAAGTGTAGTAATGCTACGTTAACCATATCTGAATAAGTGTCCAATGAGAGAATTCCCAGCAAGTGATGACGAATCCTCCATGTCAACCCATCTGTGAACCTCTGGATTTTCCTCTCTTTGGTGGGGATCTCATCAGGGATGATATTCAGGAGATTAGTGAATTCTGTCTCATATTCTGCCACCATCTTTCCCTCCTGTTTAAGGTTCATTAATTTTTGCCTCATTTCTGTGTGAACCGTTGAGGGAAAATATTTGCGGTCGAACCGCACCCATAACTCTTGTATTGAAAGAACGTCTCTCTCTTCTGTTGTGGTAATTTACTCCCACCACTGTAGTGTTTATCCTACTAGCTTGAATGTAGCCAGTACCTGCCTCTGCACGTCCGTACACTCATACATCCTCAAGTGCCTTTGGATATCCTTTTTCCACTGGCTCGACATGACAACGTTAGAGCTCCCTGCGAACTATGGAGGGTGCACTTTCTGAAAGGCATCTAGGACACGTTCCCAAGCAGATGGGAATGCCTGAGACTAGACTAGGGCTACCACCGGTGCCTATGGTTGTGCTTGCTTCATAACCGTTAATGCGGCATTTATCGCTCGAGCTACAATGGCGGCAACTTCAGCAGCGTTCATAGAACCCTGAACTGGTGTAGGCTGAGGTTCAGGTTGGGCATCCCTGGGGACTCGGTTTGCACGTCTAGGAGGCATATGAAACGAGAAAGAAGTTTTATAAGTACACTGTTAACATCTCAAAATAGCTGGAGAACGTAGGATACATAATAGAGTACAATAATCCTAAAATATAGGGCTCTATATCAAAGGACGCTACGTGGAAACATAACAAGCCGTACAGATCCTAAGGATACTAGAACCAGATGCTCTGATATCACATATGATACCAAAACTAATTAAATACCGGGTAGCTACTCCTTTATTCAAATTAATACAAACTGTCGAGTTGGCTCAGTTCATAGCATCACTGTCGAAAACATTTTTAAACAATTACTAGCCACCTAATATTTAAAAAGTGATTTTCCAATTTTATTAAATTAAATTAACATGCAACCAATTAAATTATAAGCTAACTATACCACATCCACGTCACAATAGAATAATAATGGAATGATAAGATGAGTCTGGAGTAACACTCCCCTGAATAATACAAATACTGAATAACTAAATAAATCCCAAAAATTGATACAAAGCTGGTAGTTTGAGAATGCTATCTCTAAATGAAAAGGGGCGACATGACCTAAATGATAATTGACCCAGAATAGAATCAAATGCAGAATGTGAAGGCGTCTACTACCGAGATCCTGTAACTTCCACAGCAGCTACAGCACGTCAATGGAATGGAACTCCTATGCTTGGCGTCCCTGTGGCGGGGCACCTAAAAGGTTTTATAAGAAAAATAGATTTGAAAGAAAATGGTTCAGAGCCCGAGGTGAAAATAGTTTAAAATACATCAAGTGTTTAATTACATTAAACAGTAAATATTTTATACATGTTTGTTACGTGTTCTCACATGAGTCCTTCACCCCTCAACTAATGTGCACGCTTAACGTATACCCTTAACCCATCCTAGTTATATTGCTAACTAACTAGTCTGTACCACTTCCTGTCTTCATATTACAATATAGGGGTCTATTTGTATTATTCTAATATTTTCTCCGTATAATTCACCTTTTCATTAATCGGCATTATTACATCAATTTCGATATGCATTATCACATTTTTAAATCCCATTCAAGTATCTCAAATATTCGTTTTCACAATTTAACAATGAGCCAGTTATAAGTGCAAGTATATCATTCTCAGCATAAATATACAAATATGGCACCACCAGGCTAAGGTGTGGTGCACGCATACTCTACTATCGAATCTCGGTACATCATGTACATAAGGACTACGCATTCCGAACATCTCAGGAATCGCTTCAATAAGCCAAATCACACAAATGGAGGCGAACATAGTTCACATCTCCATAGGTCACGCACATATCTACGCTCCCACGGTCAGCTGACTTATTAACTAAAAATAAGCCATTCCGAACTATGCCCTTAAGGTACCAATCTTAATCCCCCCGTAGGCACACAAAGATTAGATGGCCCTATATCAAAAACCGAGCATTCACATAACTTAAATAACTTATTATATTATTAAAGGTATATTTCAGCCTTATACCATTAGTCAAAGTTCATACACTATGATTATTCCGGATGATATATAATATATTTCGTTGATACGTCTCACGTCGTAAGTTTCGAGTGCTTAATCCTAACCGAAGAGGTTACTAAGTCTCCTAACTTTCCCAAATATTAATTCAGCATCCTTAGCTCTTTATTTATGTCCCAAATCCTAACTTATCACTCTTAATAATTTAAATCATGTTCTTGAATCATAAAATAGAAAATTACTCGTCGGACACTCGTAAATTCAATCACTATGTTCCGGGCTTTAATTAAGTCCCTACTGGGTTCCCTAAAGTACTAACGTATTTACATAATCCCCTCGTTCAGCTTTCAATGGCCGGAATTGGTTAAATCCAAAAAGAGGAAAAAGTTCACTATTTATGGGGTAGTCGATCGATCGACCTAGGAATGTCGATCGATCGATCAAGCACCATCGATCGATCGACCTATGAATGTTGATCAATCGATCAAGAAGGTGCAGGCTACGGGTTTGCTTCATTTTAGTCCCATTTTTATCTCAAATCTTCATTACAAGGTGTTAAATGCTAAAGTAAACATATAGGATCATTATACAACCTAATTACATGATTCTAAAGGTTCCATAACTGTTAATTCATCATCAATTAGTCTTTCCTTGGATTAATCATCCTAATTTAATAAAAAGTCTTATTTTTCTATTTTCTTCAAGAATCATCAAAATCTCTTCATAAATCCGAAATTAGTTACACATGGTTTATGATCTAATAAGTGAGATTCTTCCAAAATCCAGATTTCATAAACATCCTACCCATAATTAAGGTTTCATCTCCAAATTTCATGAGTTTTCAGATTTTCAAGGATATCATCAAATCCTAATCTAACATGGATAATTTATTTTTTGAATCTTAATGGATTAAATCACTTGCCTTTGTATAGAAGTTCTTAACCTTTGATGATGATTTAGGTTGGTTCTCCTCTTTCCGGTCACAATTTCGGCGATCGCCGCGGCGGGTGGTGGGTATGGCTTTGGAAGCCCCTTAGAACTTCTCATTTCTTCTCTCTTTGATCAAGACTTGATGTGACAAGTAATGACCACAAAGGGCCCTAATATAGGTTGATTGCAAGACCCAATTTTCATGGGTTACTATTCCCCAATTTTCATTTTGAGGGATGTTTGGAAGAAGAAACGTGAGTTTCTTGTTGGTATGTATATTTCCACTTCTATGCATGAGTTGTCTCCAAGTGATCCCCCACCTCTCATTGATACCAGAGAGATCCCTACTCCCTCTTTGCTAGATACTTGTCATAGCTAGGATCTTCTTATCTCGTGTTTTATATCTTATCCTAGGCTATAATTTGGGTAGTGAGTGTGTTGTGTTGATGTGGTTTGTGTGGTTTAGATTTGTACTCATTTAGGAGTATCCTTGATCCTAGCCTGGTTGAGAGTAGGTGATTTTGTCTGTTTGGAGTGTGAGATGCATCTCGATATAAATATATTTGCACATTGATTTTATCTTTTTTTACATATTTTATTAATATTTTAAAAAGACAAAAAGATTTTTTTTATTTATTCGTGTATTTTTATCCAATCTCACACTAAATATGTTGAATAATCTATGAGTTTGCATGATATGAACTTTTATTGTTTAGTTGATGTTTTGTTGATTCTATTGTTAAATATATTTTGTCAAATTAAACTTTTCAAAAATATCGTGACAAATATTGACCTTGATCTGACTTTGAGGACTATAAAGCTTGTATCTTCACTACATCATATGAATTCACAAATAGTATCGTTAATTGTTATTTCTACAAGCATTCGCAAATTTATATTGAAAATGAATTCCGTATGATTTTCAATAAGTGCTCCATGGTCTACTTGTAAGAAATTCACGATTTATATTTGAACAAGTTGAATATGTACCATTTTATGCGTTGATAAAGGCTACCATTAGAGTGATAACGCTCGATTCGAACTTGAGTATCATTGGGTAAGTGTCATCTAGGTGTGTGAAAAGTCAATCAACATCAAAAGCCTGTGTGTTGAAAAGATCCACAAGTCAAGTGCTCAACCGACAATAAAAACAAGATAGGGCTATAGCGTATTTCAAAAGAAATTTCTATTTTACTTTATCATTCAAAAGATTTGTTACAACACTTGTGCCCAGTGAGTTTTATAGATGGAGATAGTATTAAAAGTTAAGCTCATGATCGTATTGCGTCTTTGATATAAAAGTTTGTTAAATGTGTCGAAAATGCAATCATTTGATTTTTGTCATTTTTCATCTTTTATGCACATACATGCCTAAATGATTCATTTTTAATCTTTTTTGTGTTTAAAATGTGAATTGAAAACGTTGAACTTGCTCAACATTTGTAAGCAATCTTGATTTACCAAATCCCAAGTAATTCGATCATCGATTTCATGTGAAATTGTATGGTTTTCATAATTGTTTTGTTGTTGAGACATGATCTTGTGTTTTCTTGTATATATTAGTATTTTTGTTTGTACTCACTACACCAAATCTGCCGAATTGTCAAGGTCATTGACCTTGACAAATCCAACTTGTCAAGGTCAATGACCGTGACATTTCGAGGCGAGACAACTTTTTTTGTCACAGTCGTGTCATGGTCATTGACCTTGACACAAAACTCGTGTTTTGTGTCACGGTCGTGCCGCGGTCAATGACCGTGACACGTTTGTCACGGTTTATAACCGTGACAAAGCCTTGACCCTTTTTAAAAAAATTGTCACGGTCAATGACCGTGACACGTCCGTGACAACTTTTGTCACGGTCAATAACCGTGACAATTCTGGTCAGAATTTAAAAAAATCTGCTGGGTAGTATGGCCACTGCCCAGCAGTATCCAAACATCATATATCCAAACAAACTAAAGATAATGCAAATATATATTCAAATAGAGACAATATGCATCACGATATAATTCAAATGTAACAACTTAAAACAATTCAATTCAAACTTAAAACAATGTCCCTATATGTCTAGTGTATTGTTAAAACTGAGGAGGTGAGTAGGCCACACGACATACGAATTGACGCACCCACTAATATACGTTGTGCCGCATTGTTCGCGCAACCACAATAGGGAGTTCTCCTTCCCGGGTATGACATGCGTGACGAGCACCCTGGACTCCATCTCTTGAAGCGCACGTCCATGAACTATTCCACCCTGGACGATATTCGGGTCCCTCAACCCCCGCCCTATCCGCTGGCCATCAAATACGTCCAATATGAACACGCTCGGCCAACCAAGTGTCGACATTGGTCTGTTGAAGGGAGCCAAATAGGGAAGTGCATCATCGAAGTACGAACGTGTCGGTAATGAAGCAGCGAGGTCCACATCCTCGTCATCCTGCGCCTCGTCCTCCCGCACCTCCTCCTCCACCGCCTTCTCCTTCCCTTTCCATTTCCCTTTCCCTTTACGGTCTCCGCCCAACGTACGCTTCATGAATGCGTACATATCTTGGACCGTCGCCTCCAAACGGGACAGCTTCGCGTCGTGTGAATCCACCGTTCGAGCCAACCCGGTGTCGCTCGTCTCCAATCCGATGATCCTAGATTTGGCCACCCGTGAGCTCACCCCCCATGTCCTCCCCTTGCGATCAGAGCCAAGCACTTGGCTGAGTGCATCTATGGACAAAGATGCCTTGTCGGCATCAGACTGCGACCCATGCACTTCCTTAAGCTTTGCCTGAAATAACAAAAAGCACATGATTAGTAAAATAAGTAAACTAAAAAATTATAACGTAATTAACAAAAATTAAACTGTCGGATTACTTACAATCGTGGCCGCGACGCTCGGGGACACCTCCTTGTCCTTCCCCTTCTTCGTCCGAAGAGCCACATAAGTATCGAGCCTATGTGGCTTACCCCCTGGCCCACTCCCTACCCCCTGAAATAAAATAAAGTAAAGTAAAATTAGTATCGGCCCCCAAAGTAAAATAATGAAGAATAATATATTTCTGTAGTTATAGAAAAATTAAATCTTACCTGCATCCTATGCTCCACCTCGGCGTAAGAGGTCCGGCCGGAGTAGTGCACGTCCGTCTTTTTTGCCCGGTTTTCCCTCCCCGATTGGCGAGATGCCAATTGTCGATCCTCGATCTATTGCCAATGAACTTCTGCCATTGTGCCAATGAGATCGGCTCCTTGGGGGGGACAGATTCACGCCATTGGATAATCGACTCTCGTGTTTTCCCAAAGTACAGTGCCCGCATATTTTTTTTCCACGACTCTAGTTGCTCCCTAATCTGCTCCAACACGGGATCGCGTAGCTTTGGATCCAAGTTGAATTGTTCATGTCCAACAAATACAATGTTAGTTGCGAATAAATATAAATATAAATATAAATATGAAATTGAAATTGAAATTGAAATTGAAATTGAAATTGAAATTGAAATTGAAATTGAAATTGAAATTGAAATTGAAATTGAAATATTCATATAAATATAAATATAAATATATTACCTGTAGTGCCGCCCAAACAGCTAACTTGAGCTCATATGGCACCTCCTTCCAACTCATAAACCCCGGGCCGATGACCGTCTTTAGCAGAACGAGGGATATCGCTAATATCTCCGATTTGTTCTCGACGGTAATCCCATATTTCCCATATTTGGGGAGCCTAGTGGCGGAAGAGCCCTCGTCGCCTCCACTACCACCGACCCCCAGACGACATCATCATAAACAGCATCATCATCTTCGCCTTAATATCTGAAGGAGACATTTGCTGTAAAAAAGTGTTATTAGTACAGATATAATATTTTCAATTTTAAGGACTATTTTCATCACTTAGTGTTCATCTAAGTTATAGTATAACAAGTTCCCATAAAAATCTTTAATAAAATTCTCATATCTTCTTTCAATTTAAACACACACACAGTAGTGACTATCTATTTAAAATAATCTCAATGTTAATTTCAGGTATTGAATTTCTACTATTGTTTTGTGCTTTTTATAAATCATACCCCACCCCCACCCCAACATGTTTACGGGCTTTCATCACCCGTCATAAATTTTTCGGTCCGTGACTTACTGGCCAGTTATCTTGGGTCTTTTAGTCCCTTAACATTACTTTAAGAATTTTACCCAATCTAAATACCACATTTTCTTTCTTGTTATAAACTAAGAGTTATAAAATAACTTTGAGGCATATAAATTAATTGTGACAAAGTAAGAATATGAAAACCCCACTTTTCTTTCTATAACTCCTATTTTATTAAACTTTAAATATAATTATGGGTGTATAGAAAGAAAAGTTAAATAGGAATAAAAAGAACATTTTTAAAATATGAAGGGCTCACCAATTTGATCAAATTTTTCAACAACATAGACTAATTGATCTTTATTATAAGACAATTACTACAAATTTATGCGCATCGCCCGAATTCAAAAAGCAATTTAATGACTAAAGTAATACTTTTTTTAACTTTAGTTATTCACCACAAATCTTAAAAAATATTTTATTTTTCATGCTTTTAGCAACTTCGGATGCCATTTTAACCCTTATTGTAGTTTTTTAGTTTTCATGCTTTTATTTGATGGATATAAAGTCATGTGATTATTTCACCATATAAAGTCAACAAAAAACGCCATATATGGTTTTTTTCTCCATTAGTATAAGTATATAGCGATTATTTCACACTTAACTCACATATTAAGCCGGCCTTCATTTTTTTATGAAATTTGTAGAAAATTACTTATTTATTTTGAATGAAAATAAATTGTTATCCAATATTTTTGGATATTATTTACATTTACATTTTTGGATATTATTTTTGGATATTATTTACATTTACATTTTTGGATATTATTTTTGGAAATTTATAGAAAATTACTTATTTATTTACATTTTTAACCCCCTACCCCCACCCCCACCCCCTACCCCCCACCCTACCCCCACCCTGCCCCACCCCCTACCCCCCACCCTGCCCCCACCCTAACCCCACCCTGCCCCACCCCTTACCCCCACCCTGCCCCCACCCCCCACACACGCACACACACACGCACATATATACACACATATATATACACACAAACATATATATAAATGGAAGAGAGAGAGAGAGAGAGAGAGAGAGGCGTCGAGAGAGAGAGAGGGAGGGAACGACGGGAGGGAAAAAAGAAGGGGGAAAGGGTTTTTGCTGGAACCATTGTCACGGTCGTGTCAAGGTCATTGACCGTGATAATTATTTAAATAATTGTCACGGTCATTGACCGTGAAAATTCTTTGTCACGGTCGTGTCAAGTTCAATGACCGTGACATAAAACGCGTGTTTTTTGTCACGGTCAATGACCTTGACAAGGGTGGCCGGCTGAAAGGTGACAATTTAGTCATTTTGGTGTAGTGACTGGTGATCTTTCTTTAGTTAATAGTCTTTGAGCATTTTGCTTTGCATTAGGATCTTCATTTGGTTGAAATATTTGCAAAAAATCATTTCAGAAGGTGATTGAATTATTGAAGGTGGATTTTTTGAATTTTTTTTAAAAATTGGGAGTTTTCATACACACGGTACGATATTGCCCCCTGCGCACGGCTGGAAGGTTGTTGAATTTTGGATGCATATTGTCTGATTTTTTGCACACACCTCAAATAAGACCATGCTTAAGGCTCCGTTCGCACAACTTAAATTCCTTTCATGCGCAAGGTCCCCTGTTTTACCTGTTTATATGTCTGTTGTCGATATGTGATTCATGATCTTTTGTCTTATTCTGACAAAAGGGGAAGATAGTTGTGTAATGTAGGGACAGATGTTTTATTCGTACATGGGTGATAGTATGGGGAAAACATTTTACGACATAGGGAGAGATAATTGGTCTTGTGGGGGAGATAGATTTTGTGACATAAAGGGAGTTTGAGAAAAGTTTGTGAATATGCTTATCTTGTATTGAGGAGGAGTTTTATATGCTTGTTTGATTCATACTTTCTTGTTTAATCCATACTTCGATTATGATTGTATGTTTGTTAAATCTATATTTAATTTAGGGGGAGCTTCATTGTGTTATGATACTTATATCATATATCTTTGCCTTATCATTCATATTAGTTGATTTGATTATTTTTGGAAGGACTCCTGAGTAGCAGGAGTTACTTCATATATATTTCATGTGTAATGGTTTTTTGTTGTTGAGATTTATGTTAGAATCCTCTCTTTGATGAAGAAAACTAGCTCACAATGAAGATTTTAGTCGGTATTTTGGATCTGTGTATTACAACAAGACTTTATCATTATAGGTATAATGTGGAGTGATTCTTACTTATCATAATCAAGAGTATTTTGGGTTTGAGGGGTTTTCTCCACGGAATAGCCAAAAGGGGAGATTGAAAATTCATCTAATTTATATATAATTAAGTTGGCTATATTCTGTATCAAAGCATTTGAGTCATGCACTAATTCGAGCCCAAAAGTGATGCACATAAATGTTTGTGTGAAAGAGTTTTTACCTATTACTTATGAACATTCGAGATTCGAAGTCTTTGTGACTTTTCCACTGTGAAAACTTTGGTTTCTAATCTACTGAAGAATATCCTTTTTACAGATTGTTTAAACTTTGGCTATACACATACCCACGGTTTTTCAAAATGAGAGTTTAGTTTTAAAATTGTTTTCAAAATGAGAGTTTAGGCCCTAAAAAATCTTTTTTTAAATTTTTTTTTTATATTTAAATTAATCTTTCAATCAACACATGTTCAAAAAATTAGGTCAAAATGCACTTTCTATCGATTTAAAAAAAATCACAAAATTCTACTAGTACATATCCTTATAAACAAGGTGTTTTCAGCCGTTTTTTGTTGAATTTTTAAAAAATCGCTAGAAATTGTATTTTGATCTAAATTTTTGAACATGTGTTAATTGAAACATTAGCTCCATGAATAAAAAAGAAAATTGAAAAAAAAATAGGACCTAGATTTAAGTATGATGCATGAGTGATGTAGAAAGCATTATGTATAAGAACAGAGAGAGAGAGAGAGAGAGAGAGAGAGAGAGAGAGAGAGAGAGAGAGGAAGGCTTACTTACATCATGATATATACATCACACCTAGTTCTACGTCCTAACAAACCCTTTTTTCAATTTTTTATTTTTTTCTCTTGAAATTAACCTTCTAATCAACCAATATTCAAAAAATTAGGTCAAAATATATTTTGTAGCTATTTTAAAAAAATCACAAAAAACTGCTGGCGCAAACCCTTATAATTAAGGTATTTTGAGGAGTTTTTTGTGCTTTTTTTAAAAATAGGTACAAAATGTATTTTGATGTAATTTTTTGAATATGGGCTTATTGGAAGGTTAATTTCAAGTAAAAATAGAAAATTTGGAAAAAAAAAAGTTTTTTAGGGCCTACAACTAGGTGTGATGTATGGATGATGTATAGAGCATGATGTAGGTAACTATATATATATATATGGGTATTCAGATCCTGACGCACTGTCCACAGATTCAAAGACTGGTTTGACCGCCTGTTGGACTTTCGCCACCTGTACATCTAGCAGAACCCCCCCCCCCCCCACCTCCTCGTCATGCAAACCTATCAAATGGACATTGATCCCAATCACCTCATAAAACCACGTCTATAGAAGAGACAAGAATCAGCAAAAAGAAAATGAAAGAAAAATACAAGAATATACATAAAAAGAAATGTGAGAAATACCTCTAGAAAATTGGAAAAAAAATTAGGACCTAGATTTAAGTATGATGCATGAGTAATGTAGGAAGCATGATGTATAGGAATCTCTCTCTCTCTCTTCATATATATATATATATCCTCACTTTACATAAAAAGGGGGGAAGAGTATTTTTTCAATTTCGATGGTGTTGGGGCAGATGAATACGTAAGGGCAGCGTACTTGTCTTAAGACATAACAAATATTAGATCTCTTTCTCTCTCTCCCCCTCTCTCTATCTCTCCACACACACACACACACACACACACACACATATATATATATATATAGAGAGAGAGAGAGAGAGAGAGATTTTGTTTAAAGAAATTATTTTATTTGAGTGTTATTCCCCACCTGTCATGTTTAATTTTTATGTTTTAAATATTTTTTATGTTAAATACCAAATAGGATGTGATGTTAACTTTTCCATCAAGTTGCTTAATGGGAGTAGACATCTTAAATTGCATTAAATTCAAACAACGGGATTAACATTGAAAAACTTGGACTGGCCTTACAAATCACCCCAACGCCAAGGTTGAAATTGCAATTAACCCTTAAACATTAAGGGGTTATGTCAAAATACACAATTATTGATACAAAGAAGAAGAGAAAAAAAAAGTCCCGCTTTTGTACTGAGGTTCCGTTTGAATGCACGGAATTGGAATTGAATTGGATGAACTCCAATTTCATGGTGTGATAATTCAATTATTTGGTTCAAGTATAGAATTGTTTTGAAAATATAAAAGAATTCTAAATCCCTTATTTAGTTCAAGTATAAAATTCTTTTGGAATTCTAGTAGTTTTGTGAAATATAAATAATTAAAAAATAATACTTTCAAAAAAAATTATAATTAAAAAAACAAAAACAAATCGCATCACATTTTAACAAGAATTAATAATGGAAGTAGCATTGGTAAATAAGATATATTAGATTTCATCTAAATTTAAGAGTTGATATAACTAGAACTAGATTTTAAGCCGCGTCATCATAATGAAAATTGTCCGCCCGATAACAAAACAAGTCAAAACATATTAGAATGATAAATTCTCAAAATCATCACGCCCCAAGATGCACCAATATCCATCAACTCTTCAACTCTTCAACTCTTCAACTCATTAAGAAGACTGGAGAAAGTATCAAATTTCTTTTGGTCATTCATCAAAAGATCAACTGCCATTACGACTTGTATTTCATCCAGGTCTTGAACCTTCAAAATATCATCTAATACCATTTGAGTTGTTGAAGGTTTAGAATTTAAAAGTCGATCAAGGAACTCCGCCATACGCCCCAAGACATTCGAAAGTGCGTCAGAACTGAATTAAAATGTCGACTAAATGTCTTCCCTAAGAGAATGAATTGAAACTTGACAACCCAATTCTTTAGGTTATGTCCAAGCATATATAAAAACATAGCCACGAATTCATCTATCCGAACATGAACCGTTTCATGTAATATTTTTTTGTCACGTAATTTATTACATAAACTGTTAAATGCATCTATGCGAAGACGCAATGGCTCTTTACAAAATGTATCACTTCCATAATAAAATTTTCTCAAATATAGCTCTCACGCATTTCTCAAATCTTCGGAAAGCCCTTTCAATAAATGTGTTTTATGTCACCACACCGCAATTTCCGCCGAAATAACTATATGATATCCTACAATCATTTTTTTCTTTTTTTCTCTATCGTTATCTTCATTCATAACCAAGTCATGAATACCCAACATACAACGATCCATTTTCGGAAATTACACGTATCAATAAATTATGTAACACAACTTTCAAACTAAACATCATTTTCATTTTTCTAAATACACTACCACCATGAATATAATATTGCAATAAGTAGTTATTAAATTTATATTTATAAGAATAATAGAGCATTTAAAAATTGGTTCAACATTGATTAAAAATGAACTGTCAAAAAAATAATGTTTACACTTGAGTATTCATAAACTAAATTTCAAAAACACACAACTAGATTGCAAATCACTCTTGAAACCAAAGCAACTAGATTAAAATATTCATGAAATGCGATTAGATAATAATTGCAAATCACACTTGAAATCAAATAAATATGGCACATTCGAGAAAAAGTCTCTCGATAATTTTTTTATTAACATTTAGTCCAAGCTTTTTTTATTTTGTTCCAAAAGATCCCTGACCACATAAAACACTCGCAAACACTTTTCTTTCTCTTATCCTAAACTTTAAGAAGTAATTATAAAAAAAAAATAGACAATGGATTTTTTGCAAAATAAAACAAAAAATATGAACTAAATGCAAAATATATTTAGCTACTAAGGACTAAACATTGAATATTTGTAATAAAATTAAGCTAGAGGGCATAATATTACAAAGTGCGGAAAGCATCAATATTAAGCCTTTCCAAATATTTATTAAGTTATGTATTAAATATTATGTTTGAATTAAGCTTTGTTATAAGAATCAATATTCGTGTTAACTATTACGTTTATACTGTTTGCTTGCGTATTTCTTTTTTAATCGGACTGTGATACATTTGTAATATAGCAGAAATATTTTAATTTTTCACTAGATTTCTAACAAAATTCATAGACCTTTTATTATTTCAAAGCCCATATTTTCGTTTGCCGATTACATCTACAGTTAGCTAAAGGCTTTAAGGAACTTGGTTTTAGGTACCTGAAATAATATAATAGGAGGTCTTAGGTACCAGTGAGGACTAAAATGGAAAAACAAGATGTTGATGCTCTGTTACAATGTTTAGCTCCATGGTTAAATAAGGAAGAATCTATGTATAATCATAGCTTGCATATTGATAAAAAATCTGAAAATAATATTAGTAAAATAAGTACTACTTGAAATGGTTTAACTGATATGGCTTTTGGATGGGTAAAACGAACTGAAAAACATCATATCGTAAATCAAAACTATGTTGAAAAAAATTAGATAGTATAGAAATCAACTTAAACAAGGTTGATCAGAAACTCAGTCAACTCAAAACAGTCTCAAATCTAGACTTAAAAGAAGAAACTAAACAAAAAATGGAAAATCTATTAACAAAAATAGATGCTCAAAATAATCCAGAACAAACTGGAATGAATTATCCATGAGATAATAAAATCCCTAGATTGTACTATGGCACAGAAAAAATTAAAGCCCTTTAAACAAAAGAATTTAACTATACTGAATACATAAATATTCGTGAAATATTAGACTATTGGAGACATTTATATAAAGATTGAACGTTAAAAATTTCAGAACGGAATAAACTTATTGAACAAATACAAAACACGTATTTGGAACATGAAAAATTATTACAACACTATCAGTATGAATTAAAACAATATTCATCTGATGAAGAAGAAAATCCTCCTCATGTAGTAAACACTAGTGATGGAAAAAGAAAAGCTGAAGAAACACTTCAGGAATTTTAAAACTGTGAAGCTTTTGAATAATTTATTCAAAATCCTGCAGAAGAAAAAGAAGACTTTGTTAAAACCGGCAATACTTCTACAACATCTATTAGTGGAATTAAGGAAGAAGAACCAAATCCTTTTTTCTTAAGAAGAGATAATTTGAATAAATATAATATATATCAACATGGTATTTATCTTGATTTAAGGCATGTACCATTTAAAGACCAAGAACAAACTATAGACGAATGGGCACAATCCATGTCTAAATTAATTACTAATTATAAAAGTATATGATCTAAAGAAAAATTCTTAGACTACCTTGCAGGAACACTCTAAGGTGATGTACTACAATGGCTACAACAATGGGAAAAATCAGAAAAGGGAACTCAGCAAAAATATGAACTCTTACAAAACTTCAAAACTTTTGATGAAATACTAAAAGGTTTTGTTGATATAATTAAAGAAAATATGATTGGATGTACTGGAGAACCCAGAATCCAAGAAGATGAATGTTACCTATTATCTAAACTAGAATTATGTAATAGTTGTCAATTTGAAGAATTTGTTGAAATATATAAAAAAATAGTATTTCAAACTTAATCCTCCAGAAAACCTTTACTGGATGGATCAATTTTTCCACAAACTCCCAAATCCATGGGATGAAATGAATTTAAAAACTTATCATGATTGGTTAAAACAAATCAATAAGGAAGATAATCTTAGATTTCGTATTAATTGGGTATTAAGACAAATATCCGATAAGTGTATTGAAATAAAATCAAAAAAGCAAGTCAAAAATCAAATCACCAGGTCACAAGCCGGGTAAAAATGTTGTGATAAAATTTTAAAAGAAAATTGGAAGATAGGATGTAATGTACCCCCTAGACTTTCCAAAAGTTCTCGAAAGCGAAAATTTAAGTGGAAACCTTGGAAAAAGAAATCATCTTTTTCAAAAAATAAGAAATATATTAGAAAGAAGAAATTTTCTAATAAAAATACAAAAAATATAACAAATAAATGTAAATGTTATATATGTAATGAAGAAGGTCACTATGCACCCGAATGCCCTAAAAAGGTAAAAGTGTTAAAAGAATGATCAAATTTCTTGAAGAACAAGAATTTGAAGTTTGCTTTGGTGAAGATATTTTTTATAATTCCGATAATGAAGAAATATTATATGAATTGGAATCTGATTCGAAATCATCCAATCATGAATTCGTATTTATGTATAATACTACAGAAATGCGAGAAAGTAACGAAAATGAGTTACAAACAATAACTCTTCGTGAAATTGTTGGTGAAGAAATAACTTTTTCCAACGAACAGTTATAAGAAATTGATAACCAAAGACAACTTATAAAAAAGAAAGATGTCTATAAATTATCTAAATTCAAATTATTCTCAACAATAATATTTGAACAATTTAACGCCGATACCACTGCTGGGACAACCGATGATGAAATGGCAGATATAAAAATCTTTGATTTAAATAAAATCAAAAGATGGAAGAAAAAACATCTGAATATAAAATATATTCATATTGGATTTATTCAAATATGTATCACTGCATTATTTAGACAAGGTATGGATACACCTGTAACGATACTGGTCTTAGACAAAAGATTCAGTAATCCTATGAATGTTATAATTTGAGGAGTCCAATCCAATTTAGTAAATGGAGCTATTTGGTTTAACATAAAACCAAATTTCTTTATATCTATTGATGATCCAAATATTGAAGATTTTGTTATTATAAAAATTCAAACCAAAGGAATAGGTATGAAGGATACCTCTAGGAATATTTCAATACATTGAAAAATAATTCATGAATTGACAACTCTACCACAAACTAATACACAAAATGTGGATAAAAATATTATAGAAATATTTGAACCTAGACCATTTGATTCGGCAATACAGCCAAGATTAATCAATTAGAGAGATTTAGAAATACCAAAACAACGGATATTACCTCAAATAACAAATAACAAAACCACCACCTGAAAAATAACGAAGTAGCGTTGAACTACAAGTGTCAGGAAATAAGGTTTATTTTAAAAATAAATATTCAGATTCGCAAAAGAATTTTCCTGATAATGATTGGGAAAAATTAAAAGGGAAAAACCTTTTAAAAGGAGAATCTAGTAATAGTAAACAACCTATTGCTATGAAGAACATACAGGTACCAATATTACCCAGTACAAATTATCTAAAAGAAGATAGTAGAAAATCTATTCAAATTTATCATTTACAACTAGGAAAAGAAGAAACTATCTTTTCACCAAGCCATGGAAAGAAAAGATATACTTATGTCTTAGGATATTTTAATTTCGCTGGCTATAAACCCTATAGTCTATGTACTCTTATTGATACACTAGCAACTATATGTTCTTGTAGACCAAGTGCTTTACCACCAGAAAATTGGATAAAAATTAAAAAAATCCTATTGCGGTAACTCGAATCAATGGAACACAAAATTACATTGATCTAAAATTTAAAAAAGTAGTTATTTGGTTTATTGAGAAAAAAACCATTATCCCAAAAGTCCTATGCTTTCCTAAAATGCATGGAGATTTTATTCTAGGTAATAATTTTATCTCAGATTATTTACCTATAAATATTTATGAGGGAACAATTAGTTTAACCTTTAAGAAAGAAACATTAGAAATACCTCTACTACAACAACATAAATATAAGTGTGAAGAAACATTTCACCCTATTAAGAAAGGAGATATGACTCCAATAATTAAAGCCCTTGAAGAATCACATTGGCTTTATACTATTTTAAAAGATAATTTTAGTGAAAATCCAGTAAAATTCTGGGATAAAAGTCTAAGGTATTGTAATCTCAAATTAAGAGATCCCAAAATCATTATAAGAGTAAAATCAATGATTTATACTAGATAAGACATGGACGAATTTGATAATCAAATCAAAGAATTATTGGAAACAAATCTTATTGAAGAAACAATAAGCCCACATTCTAGTCATGCCTTCATGGTAAGAAAATATAGTGAGGTTACAAATGGAAAAGCTAGGATAGTCATAAATTATAAAAGGTTAAATGAACAATTAGAATTTGATGGTTACTGTGATGACACGAATATGATTATAATAAACTATGTTTAAATCATGCTTACCGTATGGGATGGGGATAATGTGTTATTAGAATACATAATGTTAAGTTATTTTGTTTAGTCTAATCCTAGCTTCATAACTTATGAAATATTGAATTAGTCACAAACACAAATTTGTGAAGTCTTCGGTAGGAATGTTCAAGTTCGGGACTAGTTTTGGCCACTATAATATGATAATTGACTTGAGGTGAAAACTACATAGTTATAGATATATGAGTTAATTTTGTAAAACAAAGGTCCGGGGAAGGAGTTATGCTAGAATTACGAACAGGGGGTAAAGTAGTCATTTAACTTTAAAGAATATTTTGTCTTATTTGGCAACACATGTCATATTTTAATTGGACCAAGGGGGAGGTGACTTATGCCGACTTATAACTCTTGAAATAAGCTCTTCCTTCAGCATATTTCAGAAAGGAAGAGTTTTATCCTAAGGTGAGAGAGTCGGGAACTTCGGGAAGAAGAAAGTGAGAAGAAAAATTGAAGAAAAATCCGTAGAAATTACGTAAACGTCCCTTAGGGAAGAAGAACTGGTTGAACCAATGTCAGACAAAGGCAAGGGAAAAACACATGAAGTGTCTAAGGTGAGTGTATTCGCTGGAAAGAGATGTGTTATACATGGTTATGGAGATGATTTAAATATCACTCATGGGTAAGATGTATTACATATGGTTATGGATACGATCTGAGGTGTATTACACATGGTTATGGATACGATCTGAATATCACTCACTGGTAAGATGTATTATACATGGTTATGGATATGATATGAATATCACTTATTGGTAAGATGTATTATATGTGGTTACGGATATGATCAGAATAATATTGAATATGAATTTGTTCATTTCGGTTTACCGAAATGGGAGGTTACTCCCCGACCCGGAATGGGGGAGATTTGTCTATTAAAGACAAGGGGTTACTTCTCAACTAGGAATGGGGGAGAATTGTATATCGCAGACAGGATATGTGAATCATGATTCGGATAAGTTGGTTATTCTTTATGAATGAGCCGGATAAGTAGATAATTGGTCATTCTTTGTAAATGAGCCGGATAAGTATATAATTGATAATTCTTTATGAATGAGCCGGATAAGTATGTATATATCATCACGGGGATATGATTTATTGAATTTAATTTTATGCAATAGTGTAGTAGTGATGCATTTGCTGGGTTATTTTGCTCATGGTTCCTATGTTTATATTTTTTTAGGTATTGTGATATCACTGCCAAGTCTAGGAGGTCAGTGGGGTTAGCAAGGGATGCATAAAATCATGATTTTGGTCAAGTGTAAATGGGGTAATTTAAGCCCACTTATCTTTTCAGTAAGTTTGAATAAGCATAATTACCTCAAAGTTGTCAAAAGTTTTAATTTTATTGGTTCATGTTAATAACTGGAAAAGGATACTCGTGTTTATGGTTTGCTTAAGGTAATTATGATATGACTCACTTTAACTTTCAAACTTATTTATAAGTAACTGGGTTAGGGTGGGTCAACTTTGGTATCAGAGCCTAGGTTTTGGAAGTTCTGGGGTGAAGAGCGCCTAGATTTGGCAGTGGAAGTAGAAATTGTGTTAAGTCATAAGTAAATTGGCTTTTGTTGACTAATATTTGTTAGTTATACATATATATTGTTGTGCGAGATATGAAATGTAACGATCTTGCAGGAAAGGAAATGAGATGATAAGCTTTATTCGGGGACGACAGCGAATACAGGTATTTTAATATGAATCATTACATTGTATTATTTGTGGTATGGACAAATATGTCAATTAAGGAAAATTTTTAAAGATAAAATGTGGTATACGAAAATTGTGAAGTATTGGAAGTAATCTCTTCTTATAATGGAATATGTAGACTTGAGTTGTGTCATTTATTAAGCCATGGTTTGGTGTGTGCCCATTTATGTGGGAGTATGAGGTACGGGAACCCATATTCCGTTAAAGGATGAGATGGTAAATTGTTAGAGAGTGAATAAAATGAAGATTTATACGGTAAAGGTGAAGTGAAAAGATTAATAGTTGTATATGTTTAAATTTAATATGTGAAATGGTCTGAAATTCAATTACTAGTCAAAATATCACAATTGATCCGAAAATATGGGTTTATACTGAATTATGAAAAGTAGAAGAAAAGAGTAATAAGAATTGCGATGTACTTCTTTAATAGTATGAGTATATGTAGTGGATATTACCCTTATGATGTTTTGAAATGCTTATATGAATAGTAAAGTTGAGACGAGATGTTAAAGAGTTGGAAGTTTAAAAATATTGGGGAGCCCTTTTAAGAGTATGAGTTTTGTATGAGTATGGGAACGGTGCTAATCAAGTTGGAATATCGACAACTGGTTTGGGTGGATATCGAGTTGTATTTGTCATTGTACGTACGTGTTATCACTAAGAGTATAACATATAATGAATATAATTGACAGTATACGGGGTCACAAGAAGTATGTGTAAGGATAATGTGCTATGTGAGATACGATAATGTGATATATTAAGGTATTTGTACAGGTTCTTTGAAAGAAATATGACATATAATAGTTAAAGAAGTATTGTAGGGTTGGTAAGTATGGTTAAAGTTTTAAGTGGTGATGGTACATTTAACATCCATGTTACCAAACAGGTAAGATGAGTGTATTAATTATATTGCATAAGAATATCATGTTAATAAACATTGGGAAAAGATTATGATTGTAAAGTTATTGTGTTGGATAGATGGCTCGCCAAGGTCATTGTATGTTTAGTTAAAGAAAAATCAAATGATACTGAAAAAGGGAATATAATAAGAAGTTAGATTAAGTTCATATTTCATTACTGTACAATATACATGAAGGTGAATATGAAACCTTGGTTAAGAATAAACATTTAGTGAATAATTGTTCAGTTTTGATATATGAATAGTAGTGAGGCTATATTTAAATTAAGAAATTATAAAGATGATATTTAACATACTCTTAAACTTTAAAAATGATACATAAAGTAGTTCAGGTCAAACACATGCATTTGGTGTTGGATGGAAGATGGAAATGTGATGTGTAATAAGCCAGTCTGGTAATATGATATTTATGAATTGAAATATTACACGATGATAAGGATAGACTATAGGAATGAAGGGAGAAAGGTAAATAAGGTTTGTTAATAATGTTCACTCATTGTGAATATACGCTGATACAACTGGTAATCTATTATATGTGAATGTTCGACATGCATATAGAAAGGTATGAAGTAATATATGTGTTGGGAATTGGTTTTCATTGATAAGAAATCATTAGATGATTATCCTTACGTGTAAATGATAAAAAATTGAAGATATTATGAAAGAAGATCTGTCATACATCAAAGAACCGGAGAAAATTATTGATCGAAATGAGCAAGTATTAAAGAATAAGGTTAGTCCCGTAATTAAAGTGTTGTGGAGAATCAATGAAATTAAATAATCAACTTGGTAAAGGGAAGATAAAATGAGAAAATAGTCTCCCAAATTGTTTGATAAGTGAAATTCATCCTAAATTTCGAGGACTAAATTTTCTAAGGGGGGAAGGCTGTGACGACCCGGATATGATTATGATAAACTATGTTTAAATCATGCTTGCCGTATGGGATGGGGATTGTGACAACCCGTATATAACTATGATAAATTATAATTAAATCATGCTTATCTTATGTTATATGAATAATGTCCTATTAATATATCTATTTTTAAGTGATTGTGTTTATTATAATCCTACTTTCATAAATCATGAAAGGTCGAATTAGTTACAAACACAAAATTTTGTTGTTTTCGGTAGAAATGTTCCTGTTAGAGACTAGTTTTGACCTTTATAACATTATAAATGACTTGAGGTGAAAACTAGATAGTTGTAGACATGTGAGTTAGGGTTGTAACACAACAAACGGATCATCAAATGGATGCCCGAGTAAAGAGTTATACCGACTTTACGAACAAAGGGCAAAGTTGTCCATTCCATTTAAGTGGTAATTTGTCCTTTATTAAACCAAATGGTTTAATTTGATTGGTTGGATTGGGAGGAAGCCTTGGCCGACTTAAAACTCTCCCTCTAACTTATTTCTTCATTAAATTAATCCCTAGTTTCAGTTTCAAGTGTTGTTATCTTGAGGAAAGAGAAGGTAGAAGTTTAGGAAGAAAAATGAGGAGAAAAAGTGTAGAAAAATCCGTGGAAATTATGTAAAGGTCCCGAAGGTAATACAAAGTGCAAATCTTGGTATTTTTCATATATTTATGATTTATATTATATAAATCCTTTATTTGTTTATTGTCCTTTCATGCTTGGGTGCATATGTATGGATATATGCAAGTTTGAGTTAAGTTGAATGCATAAACCCTTAAAATTGCTTTGTATTGAAAACCCTTGTATTCAAATTTGCATATCTCTTTGTGTGATTACTGGAATTGAGAAATTACAATTGGATATTAAATTAGACTCATATATCAATATCATATCCAAAAATTAGAATTTAAGTCCTCGTGGTTAGGCCGTAGTGATGGTTGCAAGTTGGTATATAGTTTATGTTTGTATACTTCATTTTGGTATGCCCTGAGTTTAGTCAAGATTTTAAGATAGTAAATGAAGTAAAAAAATTATGAAACTTTAATTATGTACTATTTAGTATGTTTACTGGAAATGGGTCTAAAATCATGGAATGTTATGCTGTAGAAAAACTATGAAAATTCTTGCAAGTGAAGGAACAATAGAGGAGCTTGTAGGGCAGATTTCTTGTGTTGTAAAGAAATGGTCATAACTTGCTCTAGGAAGCTTGAAAAATTACACCGTCACTTGTATTGGAAATTATATTCATATATGTTTTCATATTGATAAGGTTGGACCCCTGTATTTATACAATTTATGAATATAGGATGGTTATGTATGTAGGACAATAATTTCAGGCCATACTGGATACCTCTTGAATGAATGTTTGTATTTCGTCCTTACAAAGGGTACTTTGAGTACATGTTTCATGTGTATATACATTGAGAAGTATAATTTCATGTTTAATTGACTTTGGTTATAAATTCCTTATGAGGTACTTCCTACGGTTGAATGTTCATAGCTTTATCAATATGTGCACCGTTGTTTTATCTTTACTCATGTTTCATGGAATGTGACTTAAGTGGAATTATATGGTCGTTGTATAGTCATGGAAAGTTATATAATTATATTAGTATTATACTTATGATTTATATTCAGTACTGATTTAGTTGGATTGACAGGTATAAGGTCTAATCAACCCAGTTCAGCTCCTCCCGAAGGAAACGTGAATACGTAGTTGACAACCCAGGGTGAGTGTACTCACTGGAAAGAAATATTTGTATCGTGTTGTGATATGATCAAAATTAAATGAATATGAAATTGTTCATTTCGGTTTACCGAAATGGGAGGTTACTCCTCGAACCGGAATGGGGGAGATTTGTCTATTAATGACAAGGGGTTACTCCTCGACCAGGAATTGGGGAGAATTGTCTATTTAGACAGGATATGTGAATCTTGATTCGGAAAAGCTGGTCATTCATTATGAATGAGCCGAATAAGTTAATACATAATTATATGGACATGATTTATTGCATTTAAATTCATGCAGTATTATAGTAGTGATGCATTCACTAGGCTATTTTGCTCATGGTTCCTATGTTAACATCTTTCAGGTAACGCGATGTCATTGCCAAATCTAGGAGGTCGGGTTGGGTTAGCCAGGAATGGAAGAAACCATGATTTTGTGTAAATGTAAATGATGTAAATAAATTAACTTATCCTTCAAGAAAGTTTTTATGGACATGACTACTCTGATGTTGTAAAAAGGCTTTCAGTTTTATGAATTTACAATGATGACTCTGAAATTAAAACTCGTGTTTATGGTTTGGTTAGATTAATTATGGTTTGACTCACTTTGACTTTCAGACGTAATTATAAATAACTGGGTTGGGGTGTGTCAGCGATAATGTGTTATTTGAATACATAATGTTAAGTTATTTTGTTTAGTCTAATCCTACCTTCATAACTTATGAAATATTGAATTAGTCACAAACACAAATTTGTGAAGTCTTCAGTAGGAATGTTCAAGTTCGGGACTAGTTTTGGCCACTATAATATGATAATTGACTTGAGGTGAAAACTATATAAAGATTAACCCACCATCGTTCGAAGGAGCAGTTGATCCAGCAGAGGTAGAAGTCTGGGTTAAAGAGATTGAACTTATCTTTGGGGTAATGAGGATGCCTGAAAATCAACGAGTAACCTTGGCGACGTATATGCTGAAAGGAGAAGCTAAATATTGGTGGGATGCCACAAAACATTTGTTGATTACCCCAGAAGGTGGGAATGTGATCTCATGGGATGCTTTTGTCAAAGCTTTGTATGATAAGTATTTTCCCCCAATGTATCGAAAACAAAAGGAGAAGGAATATTTCATGTTTAATCAAGAAAGCATGACTATTAGAGAATATGAAGCCAAATATACAGCCTTATCCCGGTTTGCTTCGAGGTTTATACGGCATGAGGAATATATGTGCAGCTGATTTCTCGATGGACTAGAGTTAGTTATTAAATCAAGGCTATCGGCTTTAGAGACTAGTAATTATTCAGCCTTGGTGAATAAAGCCCTGCTGGTAGAAAATGACGTGAATGAAGAAAGAGGGAATCGAGAACGAGGTGTAAAGAGAAGCAGATTCAATCCAGGTTATCAAAAAGGTAGTGATACAGAATATTCAAGACTTGGAGGGCAGAAATTTCAGCATGGTAGAGGTATGGGAGGTGGTTCGCAGAAGGGTGAGGCTAGTAGTGGAAGAGGTTCAGGAGCTTCAGCGCAAGGAGATTCGAATGTTTGTTTCTTTTGTGGTACATCGGGCCATATAAAAAGAAATTGCCCAAAGTTACAGAATATAGAATGTTTTAACTGCCATCAGAAGGGCCATCTGAAAAAGAATTGTCTTATGCTATCTAGAGCAGTTTCAGTTAGTAGTGTGGGGCCTCATAAAGGATCATCTCCAGGGAATGCAACCAGGGGAAGGGATACAGGACAAGCAAGTGGATCAAAGGCAGGAGGAAGAGTCTTTGCGATGACATTGCAAGATGCCCATGCTACACCAGAAGTGGTTATAGGTAAACTTTCTATTGCAAATAAAGATCTATATGCACTCATTGATCCTGGATCTACGCATTCGTAGCATTGCATATTGTTTCATATTTGGGTAGACCATGTTCATTTCTCAATTGTGTCTTATATATTTCTACCCCAATGGAAAGTGTAATTCTGGTTGAGCATGTTTATAAAGATTGTGTCTTACGAATGAGTGAGCGAGATTTCTATGTTGATTTGATACCATTGGCCATTCGAGATTTTGATATTATATTGGGGATGGATTGGTTATCATCGTATCATGCTTCCATTGATTGTTTTAGAAAAGAAGTTACGTTTCATCTTCCTGGTGAACCTGAGTTCCAGTTTACAGGGGAAAGGAATGTTGTCCCTAATTGTCTCATCTCAGCAATTAAGAGCAGAAAGTTATTGAGTAAGGGTTATACAGGGTATTTAGCGTATGTGGTTGATGTTAGTAAGGAAGCACCTAAAGTTGAAGATATACCAGTGGTTAGAGAATTTTCTGATGTCTTCCCAGAGGTATTGCCAGGATTGCCACCTGATAGGGAAGTAGAGTTTTCCATTGAATTAATTCCAGGCACTGGTCCGATTTCCCTTGCTCCATATAGAATGGCACCAACAGAGTTGAAAGAATTAAAAGTGCAATTACAAGATCTGATAAGCAGAGGTTTCATTCGGCCTAGTGTTTCGCCATGGGGAGCCCCAGTGTTATTTGTGAAAAAGAAAGATGGGACAATGCGATTATGTATTGATTATCGATAATTGAATAAGGTGACAATTAGAAATAAGTACCCTCTACCTCGTATTGATGATTTGTTTGACCAATTACAGGGGGCCACAGTATTTTCGAAGATTGACTTGAGATCGGGTTACCACCAATTGAAAGTAAAGGATAGTGATATTTTCAAAACAGCTTTTCAGACTCGATATGGGCACTATGAGTTTTTGGTGATGCCATTTGGATTGACTAATGCTCCAGCAGTTTTTATGGATTTGATGAATCGGGTATTCCACCCTTTCATTGATTCATTTGTGATTGTATTCATAGATGATGTGTTGATTTACTCATGTAGCATGAAGGAACATGAGAAACATTTGAGACTTGTATTGCAGATTTTGAGAGAGAAGAAATTATTTGCTAAATTCAGCAAGTGTGAGTTTTGGTTGAATGAAATTGTGTTTTTAGGGCACGTTGTCTCGGGAAATGGGATATATGTTGATCCAAAGAAGGTGGAAGCAATTGTTGAATGGGAGAGTCCTAAGAATGTGACAGAAATTAGGAGTTTTCTTGGATTGGCAGGTTACTATCGCAGATTCATTAAGGGATTTTCAGCAATAGCATTACCATTGACAAAGTTGAATCGTAAAGAAGTGAAGTTTGTATGGGATGAAGAATGCGAAAGGAGTTTTAAAGAATTAAAGAAGCGGTTGGTTTCATCCCCTATACATACTATTTCATGTGGGAATGAGTCTTTTGTGATCTATACAGACGCTTCATTTCAGGGGTTAGGATGTGTTCTTATGCAGAATGGGAAGGTAATAGCATATGCTTCTAGACAATTAAAGACGCATGAACGAAACTACCCTACACACGATCTGGAGAAAGCAGCCATTGTTTTTGCTTTAAAGTTGTGGAGACATTACTTGTATGGAGAAACTTGTGAGATATTTACAGATCATCAAAGTTTGAAATACTTGTTTACACAGAAAGAACTGAATTTGAGACAGAGGCGTTGGATAGAGTTGATTAAAGACTATGATTGTACCTCATCACCATCCTGGGAAGGCCAATGTAGTAGCAGATGCTTTGAGTTGAAAATCATCAGGGATGCTTGGTTGCATACGGTGTGCCCGTGTAGGAAATATTCTTGACTTGGCATCGATGGGGATTGAATTGAAGTTTTCAAAAAGCGGAGGATTATTAGCACATGTCACAGTGAGACCTTTATTGGACGAACGCATACGAAATTTGCAGATCAATGATCCGTTCCTTGAGAAAAAGAAACAAGAAGTTCAGGATGGTAGAGAGAGTGACTTTGAGATTAATGTAATACCCCGTATTTTTTATGCTATATAAATTTGGGGATTTATTAAATTTAACGTGAATGATTTATTTAATAAAAATCCGGAAATTAATTATGTTATAATAATTAACGTGACGAGAGTTAGTAATTATGGGAAACTTGTTGAATATTACTAATGAGCAAAGTAATATATTATATTGGTTATATTGAATGTCATGAGTGAATTAAATGACTATTTCGGAAATTTAAGTCGGGACGTGCCCGTGTCACGTCAGGACTAATTTTGTTAAATAAAAAGTGAATATTTTATAAGTTGTTAGTATGGTCGTTTTGAGTGTGCCAACGCGTCCGGAAGGGTCGAGATAGTCAGAAAAGTGTACCCGGGGGTTTAGTTTGGGTCTCGGGATGTTTTTAGGCCTAATTGGTACCCCGGGAGGACAATTTAGTCATTTCACCTTTTTGGGTAATTAAACCCACGAAATTCAGCAACCTATATCAGCCATTTAGGTTAGTCTTTTAGGGTTAGAATATCCAGAAATCAAGTGACGGCCATTGGAGAAGAGAGGAGAGAGCTCCAAGGCAATTCAAGGCCAAAAAAAGTCACCGGTTTGCACCGCTGCCACCACCAATGCGTAGATCGCGAGAAGGGGAACGCAACCACACCGGATTCATCTGCAAACCGGACTTTTGAAAATCCCAGGCAAGTATTTAACTTGCGTATTTTCGTTAGTGCAATCTTCATAGTAGTTTAGGATTGATTAGAGATGAAAACTATGGAAGAAAACCCAATTTGTGTTAGGAAAATGCATGTAGTATTGATTATAATGAAATTCTGGAATCCTTGCCATGTAGAGGAATATAACCCACGAAATTTTGATGATATATTATAAGGAAATTCTGGTAAAAACAGATTAGAACCATGATTAAGAAAAACTCTAGGGTTCTTGATGATTAGATGAATTTTGGGTTAATTATCCATGTTTAATGTTAGATATACACATGCTTTACGTTGAAAACATCTAGTATATTGTTATAATGATAGTAGTAGGATTTTTGGGACATTTAGAATGGAAAAACATGGTTTTGGATGAAGAAAATTGGTAGAACCCGTAACTGCATTTCTGCAGAATTTTCGCAGACCTGCTTGATCGATCGATCGAGCTCAGAGCTTCGATCGATCGAAGGTTCGATCGATCGAGCCCCAGACCTCGATCGATCGACCCCTCCTGGCAGGCTCTTATTTCCCTTGTTTAATTAGTTAAATTAAATTTATCGTGAAATAATTCTTGGGTATTCTTAATGAAATGTTTTGGGAGATAGGAAAGACCAGTAGGACATATGAATAAGTGTTGGGAACTGTATTATAAGACGAGAGTCTTGTTTTTGGGATAATTATATAATGAACGATGAAACTACGTATTTCAAGTGAGAGATCACGGCGAATAGCTACGATAGTAAATAGAGGTATACCCACTGAATTTCCTACTTGGAAGGATAGAGTCCACGAATGTCACGTATTAAGTGAGAAAACCCTTCGAGTTAAGGTTAGAGATGAAACCTTATACGTAATACTAATAATGTGAAATGTAGGATAAATGTTATAATTATGGGTGACGAGAAGAACCTATATTAATATGATAAAGTGGTATATTTATATGATTGTGTGTACATATATTATATACTTGTGAAAATCATGCCCACGCTACTTGCTATCCCTGAGGTTACCGCGCTGGGACAAGTCTTATCTCGATGGGACCTTTATGGGGGATATTGACTTGTACCCTAGAAGATAGATATCCTTGGTACAGGCTATCGATGTGATAGTTCAGACGGTCCTAAGAGACGCAGGCATGTGCCATCCTCTTAGAGACTTGGAATCTATTCTTCGCCTCAATATTGTTTGTGTATTTATGTTAATACAATTCGAGAGTGATTCCGAATGTATTCCCCTTAATATGAGTGATATGGGGCTTTGGATAGTAGAGTATGCACGCACCATAGTTTTATGTGGGGTGCTGTTATTTTATATATATTATACGAGTAGTTAATATATATATGAGATTTGGAAATTTGAAACTGCCTACTGTGATTTGATAAGTAGGACATGGTTGATGACTCAGATAGTGAATACTTGTTTTGTGAAAGTATAATATGTTACTGAGAAACTTTATAAATTAAAAAAAAAAAAAAAAACGAAAACGAGAGTTGTGCTGCTAATCTGGAAGTATTCTTTTTAAACAAAAATATTGTTCGGTTTTGAAATCTTATAAGTAAGTTAAGATACGCTAAATTTTTGGAAAGGTTAGTATGATATAATTGATAAGAAAAACCGTTGGGAAGGTTAGTGCGATAGGTGTGCACATTAGAAGAGAGGTGAGTATTTTCTCAAGAGAGTGACGCACTAATATGTTGTTGCATTGGCCTGTATCAATTTAAATACTTGCTAAACGTATTTTAAAATCAAACACACTTTCGGGCTCTGACCCATTCCTTTTTCTCTCTCTCTCTTGTATATATATGTATATTTTTCAGGTGCCCAGCCACAGGGGCGTCTTGCTTAGGATCCCTTGAGAGGAACGTGCTGCAGCTTAGGTGGGAGTTGCAGGTCACTTGCGTAGACGGCTTCCTTTATTGACTCCACTTCTAGCATTCTCTCTCATTTATTGGGCATGTGTCGCCCTTTCCATTATTTCATTGTTATTGGGACATTTATATTTCAGTTGTTTTCAGTATTGTTCTATGGGATTGATTCAGTTTGGATTTGTGACTTTAGTTTTCGTATGTTGACATTCGATTGACGAATGTATTATATTATTTGGTTTATTGTGGTGTGATTCTTAATTGTAGAAATGTTGTTTTTAAATAAATAAATCTTTTTCTTTAATTAAAATTTGGAAAGTATGTATGAAAATGATTTTTGACACTTAGCTTAATTATTTAGGGTGTTAAATTGAAAATTTTATTTTTATCGACAGTGATGCTGAGAATGAACCAACTGTTTACCTTGATTTAATTTAATAAAGGAGTGATCGCCCGGTATTTAATTAGGCGGGGTGTCACAGGTGGTATCAGAGCATCAGGTTCTAGTGTCCATAGGATCTGTACGGCTTATTTCGCTTTCAGCTTAACGTTATTGCTATAGAGCCCTATTTTTAGGATTGTTGTATTCTTGCTTTTTCGTTTAAGTCTTCAGCTATTTGAGATTTGATAATAACTGTAGACTAATAAACTTGTTCACGTTTCAGATGCCTCCGAGACGTGCTCCGAAAGATAAGCGTGCCCAAGCCGAGCAGCCAGCAGCTCCGGCACCAGGCACAATGAATGCAAACGTAGTAGCCGCCATTGTTGCTCAGGCGGTGAATGCCGCACTAGCGGTGGTTCAGCAGGATCCACCCCAGGTTCAGGCAGTAGCGCCAGTACCAGCACAGCTTCCATCTTCATGGGAGAGGGTTCGAGATGCTTTTCAGAAAGCGCATCCCCCTGAGTTTTCTGGTAGCTCCGATATTATTACAGTTAGCCAATGGAAGAAAGACATCCAGCGGCACCTCCGTATGTATGAGTGCACTGACGTGCAAAAGCAGTTATTGGCTTCCTTTAAGCTGGTGGGAGCCGCATTACAGTGGTGGGAGTCCACTACTACTTTGGAGGAGAGGGACACGATCCCTATTCAGTTGTTCTGGGAGCGGTTTGACCGCAAATATTTTCCACCCGCAGTGCAGACTGAGATGAGGCGGAAATTACTAAATCTGAAGCAGGAGAACCTTACTGTAGCTGAGTATGAGGAGGAGTTCACGAGACTTCTCACAATTGTGCCAGATGAGGCACCTACTGAGAACAAGAAGATTATGCTGTTTGTCGACGGGTTAGCTTGGAGGATCCGTCAGCACCTTATTGGAAATCTATCCCTGAGTACTTTCACTGATGTACTCAATGCAGCATTACTACATTGCCAGGATCACCGCTTCCATCTGCAGGGAAGCAAGAGAGCAGGGGAGTCCAGCCAGCAGGGCAGGACCGGGGGTAATAGTGCCAGTGGGGCACCAACTCATGGACAGACTCGTCAGCACGAGCAGAGTTCCCATCAGGGGGACCCTGCTAAGCGATTCCGTTCAGGTGATTCTAGGCAGGGATTCGGGGGTTTCAGGCAGGGCCATCAGGGCCAGCCTAATCAGCAGGGCCAACACCGACCGCAGGGACAGCAGCAGGGCCAACAGGGTGCACATCAGGGCCAACAGGGCCAGTGGCGTGGAGGTAACGGCCAACAGGGCCGTGGACAGCAGGGTCAGAGGGGAGGTAACTTCAAAGGTCGATGCTTTGGGTGCGGTAAACATGGCCATAGGCGCCAGGATTGCCCAGAGGGCGATAGGGCCCCACAGCAGCAGGGAGCCCATAACGAGCCGTAGAGACCACTTTTTCCACCTGCCCTCCCAGCTCCAGCCCAGGTGCCAGCCCTACTAGCCATTCCAGTGGCTCCAGTACAGCAGGGGCAATTACAGTATGGACGTGTCTATAACGTCCACCAGGCAGCAGCTCCACAGGCACCACCCGCGATTGAGGGTATGTTTCCTATCCATGGTACTATGGGTCGGGTTTTGTTTGATACGGGGGCAACGCATTGTTTTATAGCTACGCATTTTCCGAAGGCCTTAGGGTTGTTAGCCACAGCAGAGAGCACCGTGACGTGTGTAGACTCACCACTGGGGAGTGGGTCACTTATTTTCTTTATATGTCGGGGAGTGGGGGTAGAGATTGGTAGCTTGGTATTACCTGCAGACATGTTAGTCTTAGACATGCACAAGCATGATGTGATTATTGGTATGGATTGGCTCGCAGCTTATAGAGCCATGATTGATTGCTTCGGTGGGAGCATTGTTTTTTCCATTCCGAGGCAAGAGATGTTTGTAGTGGCGATGCCTCGCCCAGAGGGAGGTTTGACCGCTCATTTGTATTACATAGAGGAGGATACCTCTAAGGAGGTTGTGATTCCCTTAGATTCGATCCCAGTTGTCAGGGAGTATTCCGATGTGTTTCAGGAGATACCAGGCCTACCCCCCAGCCGAGAGATAGACTTTGTTATAGATTTATTGCCAGATACGAGACCTATAGCACACGCACCGTACTATATGGCTCCGGCAGAGATGCGAGAGCTACGAGATCAGATAGAGCAACTGTTAGGTGAGGGCTTCATTCGTAGGAGTACCTCACCTTGGGGCGCTCCAGTCTTGTTTGTGAAGAAGAGAGATGGTTCACTGAGATTGTGTGTGGACTACCGGGAGCTGAACAAGGTAACGATACGGAATAAGTACCCGTTGCCTCGAATCGATGATCTGTTCGACCAGTTGAGGGGAGCAACTTTCTTTTCGAAGATAGATCTGAGGTCGGGGTACATCAGTTACGTATTAGAGAGCATGATGTTTCAAAGACTGCCTTCTTGTCGAGATATGGGTCCTATGAGTTCAGGGTAATGCCGTTCGGACTCACAAATGCCCCAGCCGTTTTCATGGACTTGATGAACCGAGTATTCAGAGAGTTCTTGGATCAGTTTGTCATCGTCTTCATAGATGACATCTTGATATATTCACACTCCGAGGAGGAGCATGCCGAGCACTTGAGGCAGGTTCTTCAGACTCTACGAGAGCATCAGTTGTATGCTAAGTACGAGAAGTATGGATTCTGGTTGCGAGAGGTACAGTTCTTGGGCCATGTTATTTCTGAGCAGGGGATAGCAGTTGACCCGAGTAAAGTGCCAGCGGTGAGGGAGTGGGGACAACCCACGACACCGACAGAAGTGCGTAGTTTCTTGGGGTTAGCCGGATACTACAGGAGATTCATTCGAGGATTCTCCAAAATAGCGGGTCCATTGACGAATCTGACTCGCAAGGGGGTACCATATGTTTGGGATGATGCTTGTCAATTAGCTTTCGACGAGCTAAAAGACAAGCATACTTCAGCACCAGTCCTTGCCTTATCGAAACCGGGTGTGGAGTACCTGGTTTACACCGATGCGTCTTTACGGGGACTTGGAGGTGTACTCCAGCAGGAGGAGAAGGCTATAGCTTTTGCTTCCCGCAAGCTTAAGCCGCATGAGAAGAATTACCCCACCCACGACCTGGAGTTAGCAGTGGTCATCTTTGCATTGAGGATATGGAGGCACTATTTATTGGGGGAGAAATTTCGTTTGTTCACAGACCACAAGTCATTGCAGTACCTATTCACTCAGCGAGAGCTGAATATGCAACAGCGCAGGTGGTTAGAGTTTGTGAAAGACTATCAGTTCGAAATACAGTATCATCCGGGGAAGGCCAACGTAGTTGCTGATGCATTGAGTCGTAGACCGGTAGACGATGTAGCGGACGTCTGGAAAGCAAAGTGGAAGGAGTTGGGTCACCAGGACGCAGTAGCCCATTCTTTCATATCCGTGATGTCAGTCACACCCGAGATTGTTACGAGGGTGATACAGGCACAGACCACAGACCCGTTTTGCCAGGAACAGATTGTGCGACTTCTAGCCGAGGGTGCTGAGTCCTATTCTGTTAGTTCTGATGGAGGTTTGCGGTTTAATGGGAGATTGGTGGTTCCAGAAGGAGCAGAACTACGCCATGCAGTGATGACTCATTCTCATGGGTCCCTATTTGCAGTACATCCGGGAGGCGATAAGATGTACCAGGATATGAGGCGACAATACTGGTGGAGTGGGATGAAGAAGGACATCGCCGAGTTCGTGTCCAAGTGTTCTACCTACCAACTGGTAAAGGTGGACCACCAGAAACCATCACGATTGCTTCAGCCATTGGAAGTACCCGCGTGGAAGTGGGAGAGTATTTCCATGGATTTTATTACAGGGTTGCCTACATCACAGCGGGGCCACGACTCCATCTGGGTGATTGTAGACCGTTTGACCAAGGTGGCTCATTTTCTGCCAGTACGGACAGATTATACTATGGGTCAGTATGCTCAGTTGTTCATTGCTGAGATTGTCAGATTACACGGGGTGCCCCTGAATATTGTGTTAGATAGGGATAAGATTTTCGTGTCACATTTCTGGGAAAGCTTTCAGGAGGCTATGGGTACTGAGTTGAGGTTGAGTTCAGCTTACCACCCACAGACAGACAGAGCGTACTAATCAGATGTTAGAAGATATGCTACGCATGTGTGTTCTCGATTTTGGAGGAGGTTGGGAGCCACATCTTCCACTGGTAGAGTTTGCTTATAATAACTCTTATCAGTTTACGATTGGTATGGCTCCATTTGAGGCTTTGTATGGCAGGCCTTGTCGTTCTCCAACTTGTTGGCTCGAGGTGGGGGATAACAAGTTGCTAGGACCAGAAGTGATTCAGGAGACCTCCGTGAGGATTGAGATAATCAGGAGTCGTATTCGGGTAGCCCAAGACAGGCAGAAGAGCTACGCTGATGCGAAATGGTTATTTCGGGAGTTTAATGTGGGAGACCAAGTGTTATTGCGTGTATCTCCTATGAAGGGAGTGATGAGGTTCGGGAAGAAGGGGAAATTGGCTCCGAGGTACGTGGGACCATTTCCCATCATCGAGAGGATTGGGACGATTTCATACAGGTTGGGATTGCCAGAACATTTACATCGCATCCACGATGTATTCCACATCTCGTCGTTGAGACGATATCTTCGGGATTATATGGCCCATACTCACATTGCGATAGATGAGATAGACTTACAGTCTGATAGCTCTTACGAGGAGAGACCAGTGGCTATTCTAGACTACAGTGAGAGGAGATTGAGGTCGAAGATAGTTCCACTTGTACGAGTCCAGTGGGAGCATCATAATGTGGAGGAATCCACTTGGGAGCACGAGGCAGATATGCGCGAGAGATATCCAGAGTTGTTTTTACCAGGTATGACTTATTTTCCGAATTTCGGGACGAAATTCCGTTATTAGGGGGGAAGTATGTAATACCCCGTATTTTTTATGCTATATAAATTTGGGGATTTATTAAATTTAACGTGAATGATTTATTTAATAAAAATCCGAAAATTAATTATGTTATAATTATTAACGTGACGAGAGTTAGTAATTATGGGAAACTTGTTGAATATTACTAATGAGCAAAGTAATATATTATATTGGTTATATTGAATGTCATGAGTGAATTAAATGACTATTTCGGAAATTTAAGTCGGGACGTGCCCGTGTCACGTCAGGACTAATTTTGTTAAATAAAAAGTGAATATTTTATAAGTTGTTAGTATGGTCGTTTTGAGTGCGCCAACGAGTCCGGAAGGGTCGAGATAGTCAGAAAAGTGTACCCGGGGGTTTAGTTTGGGTCTCGGGATGTTTTTAGGCCTAATTGGTACCCCGGGAGGGCAATTTAGTCATTTCACCTTTTTGGGTAATTAAACCCACGAAATTCAGCAACCTATATCAGCCATTTAGGTTAGTCTTTTAGGGTTAGAATATCCAGAAATCAAGTGACGGCCATTGGAGAAGAGAGGAGAGAGCTCCAAGGCAATTCAAGGCCAAAAAAAGTCACCGGTTTGCACCGCCGCCACCACCAATGCGTAGATCGCGAGAAGGGGAACGCAACCACACCGGATTCATCTGCAAACCGGACTTCTGAAAATCCCAGGCAAGTATTTAACTTGCGTATTTTCGTTAGTGCAATCTTCATAGTATTTTAGGATTGATTAGAGATGAAAACTATGGAAGAAAACCCAATTTGTGTTAGGCAAATGCATGTAGTATTGATTATAATGAAATTCTGGAATCCTTGCCATGTAGAGGAATATAACCCATGAAATTTTGATGATATATTATAAGGAAATTCTGGTAAAAACAGATTAGAACCATGATTAAGAAAAACTCTAAGGTTCTTGATGATTAGATGAATTTTGGGTTAATTATCCATGTTTAATGTTAGATATACACATGCTTTACGTTGAAAACATCTAGTATATTGTTATAATGATAGTAGTAGGATTTTTGGGACGTTTAGAATGGAAAAACATGGTTTTGGATGAAGAAAATTGGTAGAACCCGTAACTGCATTTCTGCAGAATTTTCGCAGACCTGCTTGATCGATCGATCGAGCTCAGAGCTTCGATCGATCGAAGGTTCGATCGATCGAGCCCCAGACCTCGATCGATCGACCCCTCCTGGCAGGCTCTTATTTCCCTTGTTTAATTAGTTAAATTAAATTTATCGTGAAATAATTCTTGGGTATTCTTAATGAAATGTTTTGGGAGATAGGAAAGACCAGTAGGACATATGAATAAGTGTTGGGAACTGTATTATAAGACGAGAGTCTTGTTTTTGGGATAATTATATAATGAACGATGAAACTACGTATTTCAAGTGAGAGATTACGGCGAATAGCTACGATAGTAAATAGACGTATACCCACTGAATTTCCTACTTGGAAGGATAGAGTCCACGAATGTCACGTATTAAGTGAGAAAACCCTTCGAGTTAAGGTTAGAGATGAAACCTTATACGTAATACTAATAATGTGAAATGTAGGATAAATGTTATAATTATGGGTGACGAGAAGAACCTATATTAATATGATAAAGTGGTATATTTATATGATTGTGTGTACATATATTATATACTTGTGAAAATCATGCCCACGCTACTTGCTATCCCTGAGGTTACCGCGCTGGGACAAGTCTTATCTCGATGGGACCTTTATGGGGGATATTGACTTGTACCCTAGAAGATAGATATCCTTGGTACAGGCTATCGATGTGATAGTTCAGACGGTCCTAAGAGACGCAGGCATGTGCCATCCTCTTAGAGACTTGGAATCTATTCTTCGCCTTAATATTGTTTGTGTATTTATGTTAATACAATTCGAGAGTGATTCCGAATGTATTCCCCTTAATATGAGTGATATGGGGCTTTGGATAGTAGAGTATGCACGCACCATAGTTTTATGTGGGGTGCTGTTATTTTATATATATTATACGAGTAGTTAATATATATATGAGATTTGGAAATTTGAAACTGCCTACTGTGATTTGATAAGTAGGACATGGTTGATGACTCAGATAGTGAATACTTGTTTTGTGAAAGTATAATATGTTACTGAGAAACTTTATAAATTAAAAAAAAAAAAAAAAACTAAAACGAGAGTTGTGCTGCTAGTCTGGAAGTATTCTTTTTAAACAAAAATATTGTTCGGTTTTGAAATCTTATGAGTAAGTTAAAATACGCTAAATTTTTGGAAAGGTTAGTATGATATAATTGATAAGAAAAACCGTTGGGAAGGTTAGTGCGATAGGTGTGCACATTAGAAGAGAGGTGAGTATTTTCTCAAGAGAGTGACGCACTAATATGTTGTTGCATTGGTCTGTATCAATTTAAATACTTGCTAAACGTCTTTTAAAATCAAACACACTTTCGGGCTCTGACCCGTTCCTTTTTCTCTCTCTCTCTTGTATATATATGTATATGTTTCAGGTGCCCAGCCACAGGGGCGTCTTGCTTAGGATCCCTTGAGAGGAACGTGCTGCAGCTTAGGTGGGAGTTGCAGGTCACTTACGTAGACGTCTTCCTTTATTGACTCCACTTCTAGCATTCTCATTTATTGGGCATGTGCCGCCCTTTCCATTATTTCATTGTTATTGGGACATTTATATTTCAGTTGTTTCCAGTATTGTTCTATGGGATTGATTCAGTTTGGATTTGTGACTTTAGTTTTCGTATGTTGACATTCGATTGACGAATGTATTATATTATTTGGTTTATTGTGGTGTGATTCTTCATTGTAGAAATGTTGTTTTTAAATAAATAAATATTTTTCTTTAATTAAAATTTGGAAAGTATGTATGAAAATGATTTTTGACACTTAGCTTAATTATTTAGGGTGTTAAATTGGAAAATTTATTTTTATCGACAGTGATGCTGAGAATGAACCAACTGTTTACCTTGATTTAATTTAATAAAGGAGTGATCGCCTGGTATTTAATTAGGCGGGGTGTCACAATTAAGAATGATGAATCGTTGTGTTATAAAAATAGAATTTGTGTACCGAATGATCCATCCTTAAAGAAGGATATATTAGAAGAGGCATATAGTTCTATTTACTCTATGCATCCGGGAGGTACCAAAATGTACAGAGATTTGAAAGAGTATTACTGGTGGAACAATATGAAACGTGAGATTGGAGAATTTGTAGCTAAATGTTTAGTATGCCAGCAAGTAAAGGTGGAGCATCAGAATCCGGCGGGATTATTGCAATCGTTGCCTATTCCAGAATGGAAGTGGGAACATAGAACGATGGACTTTGTTACAGGATTACCCCGGTCACCAAAGGGGCATGATTCTATTTGGGTGATTGTAGACCGATTGACGAAGTCGACCCACTTTCTTCCAGTTAAGACCACCTACACTGTTGACAAGTATGCACGTATGTACGTTGATGAGATTATCCGTTTACATGGGGCACCAGTGTCATTGTATCAGATAGAGATCCAACAATCACTTCTAAGTTTTGGCCTCGTTTACACAATGCCATGGGCACAAGTTTGAAGTTCATCACTTCATTTCATCCACAAACCGATGGGCAATCTGAAAGGACGATTCAAATATTAGAAGACATGTTACGAGCTTGTGTATTTCACTTCAAAGGTAGTTGGGATGATCATTTGCCATTGATGGAATTCTCGTATAATAATAGTTATCAGTCCACCATTGGTATGGCTCCTTATGAAGCTTTATATGGGAGGAGATGTAGGACGCCTTTGTGTTGGGATGAAGTAGGTGAAAGGAAAATTTTGGGACCTGAATTGATAGATATGACAACTGAAAAGATTAAAATGATTCGGGAATGGATAAAGATAGCGCAAAGCAGGCAGAAATTTTATGCAGATAAGAGGAAGCATCCATTTGAATTTAAAAAGGGGGATTTTGTATTCCTACGTATTTCACCATGGAAAGGCGTTATGAGATTTGGGAAGAAGGGGAAACTAAGTCCAAGATACATTGGACCATATGAAGTATTGGAAAGAATTGGGGCCCTGGCATATAGATTAGCATTACCTCCAGACTTATCCCGTTTACATGACGTGTTTCACGTATCGATGCTTCGTAAGTATTTGGCGGATCCATCTCATCAGTTGAAAACTCAACCAATTGAACTGAAGGAAGACTTGTCGTACATCGAGGAACTAATGGAAATTATTGATCGTAAGGACCAAGTATTGAGAAATAAAGTTATTACTTTAGTTAAAGTTATGTGGATGAGCCATGGGATTAAATAAGCAACTTGGGAGACAGAGGATAGCATGAAGAAACAGTATCCCCATTTGTTTGGTAAGTGAACTTCATATTAAATTTCGGGGACGAAATTTTCTAGGGGGGGGAAGTTGTGGCAACCCGTATATAACTATGATAAATTATAATTAAATCATGCTTATCTTATGTTATATGAATAATGTGCTATTAGTATATCTATTTTTAAGTGATTGTGTTTATTATAATCCTACTTTCATAAATCATGAAAGGTCGAATTATTTACAAACACAAAATTTTGTTATTTTCGGTAGAAATGTTCCTGTTAGAGACTAGTTTTGACCTTTGTAACATTATAAATGACTTGAGGTGAAAACTAGATAGTTGTAGACATGTGAGTTAGGGTTGTAACATAACAAACGGATCATCAAATGGATGCCCGAGTAAAGAGTTATACCGACTTTACGAATAAAGGGCAAAGTTGTCCATTCCCTTTAAGTGGTAATTTGTCTTTTATTAAACCAAATGGTTTAATTTGATTGGTTGGCTTGGGAGGCAGCCTTGGCCGACTTAAAACTCTCCCTCTAATTTATTTCTTCATCAAATTAATCCCTAGTTTCAGTTTCAAGTGTTGTTAGCTTGAGGAAAGAGAAGGTAGAAGTTTAGGAAGAAAAGTGAGGAGAAAAAGTGTAGAAAAATCCGTGGAAATTACGTAAAGGTCCTGAAGGTAATCCTAAGTGCAAATCTTGGTATTTTTCATATATTTATGATTTATATGATATAAATCCTTTATTTGTTTATTTACCTTTCATGCTTGGGTGCATATGTATGGATATATGCAAGTTTAAGTTAAGTTGAATGCATAAACCCTTAAAATTGCTTTGTATTGAAACCCCTTGTATTCAAATCTGCTTATCTCTTTGTGTGATTACTTGAATTGAGAAATTCCAATTGGATATGAAATTAAACTCATATATTAATATCATATCCAAATATTAGAATTTAAGTACTCATGGTTAGGCCGTAGTGATGGTTGTAAGTTGGTATATAGTTTATGTTTGTATACTTCATTTCGGTATGCCCTGAGTTTAGTCAAGCTTTTGAGATAGTAAATGAAGTAAAAAAATTATGAAACTTTAATTATGTACTATTTAGTATGTGTGCTGGAAATGGGTCGAAAATCATGGAATGTTATACTGTAGAAAAATTATGAAAATTCTTGCAAGTTGAAGGAACAATAGAGGATCTTGTAGGGCAGATTTCTTGTGTTGTAAAGAAATGGTCATAACTTGCCCTAGGAAGCTTGAAAAATTACACCGTCACTTGTATTGGAAATTATATTCATATATGTTTTCATATTGATAAGGTTGGACCCATGTATTTATACAATTTATGAATATAGGATGGTTATGTATGTAGGACAATAATTTCAGGCCATACTGGATACCCCTTGAATGAATGTTTGTATTTCGTCCTTACAAAGGATACTTTGAGTACATGTTTCGTGTGTATATACATTGAGAAGTATAATTTCATGTTTAATTGACTTTGGTTATAAATTCCTTATGAGGTACTTCCTACGGTTGAATGTTCATAGCTTTATCAATATGTGCACCGTTGTTTTATCTTTACTCATGTTTCATGGAATGTGACTTAAGTGGAATTATATGGTCGTTGTATAGTCATGGAAAGTTATATAATTATATTAGTATGATACTTATGATTGATATTCAGTACTGATTTAGTTGGATTGACAGGTATAAGGTCTAATCAATCCAGTTCAGCTCCTCCCGAAGGAAACGTGAATACGTAGTTGACAACCCAAGGTGAGTGTACTCACTGGAAAGAAATATTTGTATCGTTTTGTTGATATGATCAAAATTAAATGAATATGAAATTGTTCATTTCAGTTTACCGAAATGGGAGGTTACTCCTCGACCCGGAATGGGGGAGATTTGTCTATTAATGACAAGGGGTTACTCCTCGACCAGGAATTGGGGAGAATTGTCTATTTAGACAGGATATGTGAATCTTGATTCGGAAAAGTTGGTCATTCATTATGAATGAGCCGGATAAGTTAATACATAATTATATGGACATGATTTATTGCATTTAAATTCATGCAGTAGTATAGTAGTGATGCATTCACTGGGCTATTTTGCTCATGGTTCCTATGTTAACATCTTTCAGGTAACGCGATGTCACTGCCAAATCTAGGAGGTCGGGTTGGGTTAGCCAGGAATGGAAGAAACCATGATTTTGTGTAAATGTAAATGATGTAATTAAGTTAACTTATCCTTCAAGAAATTTTTTATGGACATGACTACTCTGATGTTGTAAAAAGGCTTTCAGTTGTATGAATTTACAATGATGACTCTGAAATTAAAACTCGTGTTTATGGTTTGGTTAGATTAATTATGGTTTGACTCACTTTGACTTTCAGACGTAATTATAAATAACTGGGTTGGGGTGTGTCAGCGATAATGTGTTATTTGAATACATAATGTTAAGTTATTTTGTTTAGTCTAATCCTACCTTCATAACTTATGAAATATTGAATTAGTCACAAACACAAATTTGTGAAGTCTTCAGTAGGAATGTTCAAGTTCGGGACTAGTTTTGGCCACTATAATATGATAATTGACTTGAGGTGAAAACTATATAGTTGTAGATAGATGAGTTAAATTTGTAACACAACAAACGGTGTGTAAAACAAAGGTCCGAGGAAGGAGTTATACAAGAATTATGAACAGGGGTAAAGTAGTCATTTAGCTTTAAAGGATAGTTTGTCTTATTTGACAACACATGTCATATTTTAATTTGACCAAGGGGGAGGTGACTTATGCCGACTTATAACTCTTGAAATAAGCTCTTCCTTCAGCATATTTCATAAAGGAAGAGTTTTAGCCTAAGGTGAGATAGTCGGGAACTTCGGGAAGAAGAAAGTGAGAAGAAAAAATTGAAGAAAAATCCATAGAAATTACGTAAACGTCCCTTAGGGAAGAAGAACTGGTTGAACTAGTGTCAGACAAAGGCAATGGAAAAACACATGAAGTGGCCAAGGTGAGTGTATTCGCTGGAAAGAGATGTATTATACATGGTTATGGAGATGATTTGAATATCACTCATGGGTAAAATGTATTACACATGGTTATGGATACGATCTGAGGTGTAGTACACATGGTTATGGATATGATCTGAATATCAATTATTGGTAAGATGTATTATACGTGGTTACGGATATGATCAGAATAATATTGAATATGAATTTGTTCATTTTCGTTTACCGAAATGGGAGGTTACTCCCTGCTCGGAATGGGGGAGCTTTGTCTATTAAAGATAAGGGGTTACTCCTCGACCAGGAATGGGGAAGAATTGTCTATTGCAGACAGGATATGTGAATCATGATTCGGATAGGTTGGTTATTCTTTATGAATGAGCTGGATAAGTATATAATTGGTAATTCTTTATGAATGGGCCGGATAAGTATTTATATATCGTCATGGGGATATGATTTATTGCATTTAATTTTATGCAATAGTGTAGTAGTGATGCAATTGCTGAGCTATTTTGCTCATGGTTCCTATGTTTATTTTTTTTTAGGTATTGTGATATCACTGCCAAGTCTAGGAGGTCAGTGGGATTAGCAAGGGATGCATAAAACCATGATTTTGGTCAAATATAAATGGGGTAATTTAATCTCACTTATCTTTTCAGTAAGTTTGAATAAGCATAATTACCTTAAAGTTCTCAAAAGTTTTAATTTTATTGGTTCATGTTAATAACTGGAAAAGGATACTCGTGTTTATGGTTTGATTAAGGTAATTATGATTTGACTCACTTTAACTTTCAAACTTATTTATAAGTAACTGGGTTAGGGTGTGTCAGTTACTTCATCCCAAGAAATGATGTATTAATCAACCAAACTAAAGGTAAAAAGATCTTTAGTAAACTTGATTGTAAATCTGGATTTTGGCTGTTAAAATTAACTGAGGAATCAAAACCATTGACAACCTTTAGTACCCCTAGAGTAAAGTATCAATGGAATGTTATGCCTTTTGAGCTAAACACAGCTCCACAGGTATTCCAGAGATGGATGGATAGTATCTTTAAAGATCTTAAAGATTTTAATGTTGCTTACATATACGATATTCTTGTTTTTTTCAAATACAATAGAAGAACATCGTAATCATCTAAAAATACTTTGTGTAGAATTCCCAAAATATGGAATTATTTTATCTCCAAAGAAAATTGAAATCGAAAAACAGAAATTATTTTTCTCAGAATAATCTTAAACCAAGATGGATTAAAATTACAAGACCACATAATCTCAAAAATACGACATTTTAATGAAGAAATTTTGGACAAAAAATGATTGCAAAGTTTCTTGGGAATCCTTAATTATGGAAGAAATTTCTTACTCGGATTATCACAAAATGAATTACCACTTCTTGAAAAACTCAAGAAGAGTGATGTTTTTACATGGAATAAAAATGATACTCTTGCAGTAAAAATAATAAAACAAGATATACTTAATCATTGCCCAAAAGTTTATTTTCCTAAATCAAGAGATAAATAAATTCTTGAAACAGATGCTTCAGATAATTGTTGGGGATGTGTCATCAAAGCAATTTCAGCACAATATTGGTAAGAAACCACTTCCAGTATATTTGGTATCCGTGGTAAGAAAAATTCTACACCAAAAAATATTCAAAAACATGAATTAATATGCGGTTATAATTCAGGTAAATTTAAGCCTAATGAACTTAATTACATTATTTTTTAAAAGAAATTATTAGCAATATAGCTTGCTATTAAAAAATTCGATATTTTCCTATCACCCAAAGATTTTATTGTTAGAACAGAAAATAAAGTTGTTAGGAACTTCCTTATAAGTAAAAGAAATATTTTAGAAGGAAGAAGATTAAAATGGTATAATCAAATTACTATTTATACCTTTGAAGTTGAACACTTAAAAGGTACTAACAATTTTCTTGCAGATTACCTTAGCAGAAATTGTGAGGAAAACCACTAAACAAGTGGAATATTTGCGAAAATTTAGGAAACAAGTGGAATATTTTTTCTTTCGGGATGGAAGATAAAGAACCTCGAGAAGTACAAGGTGAATAGGTAACTATTGCTAAAAAGGTAAAGACCGCCTAAGCATCATCTTCAAATGCACAATCTAAACCAAGATTTGTGTACGTTGTATTTAGTGGACGCCACCCAAGCATTTACCACAGTCGGGTCCAGTGCCATAGCCAAATAAATGGTTATCCAGGAGCATGTCACAAAAAATATAACAATATCCAAGAAGCTATAAGATCGTGGAAAAATTGGATGAAACAGTTGGCACCCCCCAATTTAGTTTACCAATTTTCAAGACTTAAGACAAAAGAAAGCATTCTTAACACTGAAGTATTTGACTTCTACAACTCAGGAATCTCCTATGAGTTATATGAACCCTTGAATGAAGCATGGAAATCTCGAAAAGATTTCAGAAAACATATGAGCACTCTTGCTAATAAAATTGTTGAGCAAACAACAATTTGAGATCAAATTAAACGCTTGAGCCTCAAGGTCTTAAAAGAAATGAATTATAAGAATGAAGATTTTTCTCTCGAAAGAATAAATACCTTTTTATCACTTACTGATTTATTGAAAAATAATTTTTCAGAAAAAAAATTTTTAATACTATCAGAAGAATTTGTTTATTTGAAAAAGCAAAACAACTTCTTCCTAGACCATTGTTTCAAATGGAAATCTTTTCAAAAATTGAAGACCATGATCAAAAGATAAAAAGTCTTTTAATCCAATTTGCTGATTATCTCAATTTTTATGATGATATGTCAAAACTGCATTTCTTCACTGAAGATATTTGAGATATTGAACCACTTGAATGAGGATTAGTAAACAAACTAATCTTTTCCAGTCTTTTACCATCAAATTTTGGAGATTTACCTATGATGATCAAAACCATGATCAATCATGTTATGTCCAGGAACTATTCCAGGTATACCCGGTATTTTACTTTTCACATTACCAGTTTTTTTGGATGGAGGGTTCAAGAAAAATTCTACCAACCATACCAAATTTGGCATTTTATAGATACTGAAAACTATGAATGGGAAGAAATTGATCAAAACAATGACGAAGTTCAACCCCTTGAATATATGGATACACAATTATATTGGTCAAAAAACATGATCAATGTTTCTAATATGGCCAAGTATTTCTACCCTCAAAGAGAGATTAAATTTATGATGACCGATGGAAGACGTCTATTTGTCACTGATAAGCCCATAAATTATGCTACTACTCTTAATCAAAGAGTATAAGTAAAAGAATTCTTAGAAAATCTCAAGGACAAAAATAAACTTGATGTCCGTTATGATTTGCTAAGTGATGCTGGAGAGTATGAGTTAGCCTAACTCCACCCTCATAACCAGAGTCTGATGAATAGCATGTCTTTTGACTCTGTTGCAGAAGCTAACATAGCCAATGTCATGGACGGATAAATTTCTCAGACTACATAAGAACGACTGCAAAATTACTCAGCACACGATATATGGTCAAAAACGTCAAAACAGACTAATCTTTATAAATAGTGATTACTATTTGAAAAGGCAAATAATGTTTACTATTCACTATTCACTATTCACTATTTGAAAAAGCAAATAGTATTGTTGAATTTTGAAACGTTGAATTTTGAAAACATTCGTCGTCTTTTCCTTTTGCTTATCCATTATTCATCTGTATTGTATAGAATTTGGTGTCCGGGCTGTATAAAATGAGAAGTTCTCTCCATTTGTAAGACAGGTCTAGTTCTCTTTCTTTCTCTTAGCTTTAGATTCTTTACCTCCTCAGTAAAATGCTCACTTTGTAATATTAAGCATTTCTTTTTCGCACTTTATAATTGGTATCAGAGCCTTGTTATTAAGGTATGTATTAAATATTATGTTTGAATGTAGCTTTGTTATAATAATCAATAGTCGTGTTAACTATTATGTTTATACTGTTTACTCGCGTATTTCTTTTTTAATCAGACTGTGATACATTTGTAATATAGCACGGAGTATCAACATCTTGTTTTTCCATTTTAGTCCTCACTGGTACCTAAGACCTCCTATTATATTATTTCAGATGCCTAAAACCAAGTTCCTTAAAGCCTTTAGCTAACTGTAGAGCTGTGATCGGCAAGCGAAAATATGGGCTTTGAAACAATAATATATATATGGGTTTTGTGAGAAACCTAGTGGAACGCTTAGCTCCATGTTTAAATAAATGGAGAGAGAAAAAGAACTAGATATGTCTTACAAATGGAGAGAACTTCTCCTTTTATACAGCTTGGACACCAAAATCTATACAATACAGATGAATAATGGATAAGCAAAAGGAAAAGACGACGGATGTTTTCAAAATTCAACAATACTATTTGCTTTTATTAAATAGTGAATAGTAAACACTATTTGCTTTTTCAAATAGTAATCACTATTTATAAAGATTAGTCTGTTTTGACGTTTTTGACCACATATCGTGTGCTGAGTAATTTTGCAGTCGTTCTTATGTAGTTTGAGAAATTTATTCGTCCATGGCATTGGCTATATTACCTTCTGCAACAGAGTCAAAAGACATGTTATCCATCGGACTGTAGTTATGAGGGTGGAGTTGGACTAACTCATACTCTTCAGCATCACTTAGCAAATCATAAGTGACATCAAGTTTATTTATGTCCTTGAGATTTTCTAAGAATTCTTTTACTTCTACTCTTTGATTAAGAGTAGTAGCATAATTTATGTGTTTGTCAGTGACAAATAGACATCTTCCATCGATCACCATAAATTTAATATCTCTTTGAGGATAGAAATACTTGGCCATATTAGAAACACTGATGAGGCTTTTTGACCACTATAATTGTGTATCCATATATTCAAGTGGTTGGACTTCATCACTGTTTTGATCAATTTCTTCCCATTCACAGTTTTCAGTGTCTCTCAAATGCCAAATTTGGTATGGTTGGCAAATTTTTTCTCGAACCCTCCATCCAACAGAACTGGTAATGTGAAAAGTAAAATACCGAGTATACTTGGAATAGTTCCTGAACATAACATGATTGATCATGGTTTTGATCATCGTAGGTAAATCTCCATTATTTGATGGTAAAAGACTGGAAAAGATTAGGTTGTTTACTAATCCTCATTCAAGTGGTTCAATATCTCAAATATCTTCAGTGAAGAAATACAGTTTTGACATATCATAAAAATTGAGATAATCAGCAAATTAGATTCAAAGACTTTTTATCTTTTGATCCCGGTCTTCAATTTTTGGAAAGATTTCCATTTGAAACAATGGTCTAGGAAGAAGTTGTATTGCTTTTTCAAATAAACAAATTCTTCTCATAGTATTAAAGATTTTTTCTGAAAAATCATTTTCCAATAAATCAACAAATAATAAAAAGGTATTTATTTTTTCGAGAGAAAAATATTCATTCTCATAATTCATTTATTTTAAGACCTTGAGGCTCGGGCCTTTAATTTGATCTGAAACTGCTGTTTGCTCGACAATTTTATTAGCAAGAGTGCTCACATGTTTTCTGAAATCTTTTCTCTTTTCTATAAGATGAGATTTTCATGCTTCATTTAAGGGTTCATACAACTCATAGGGGATTCTTGAGTTATAGAAGTCAGATACTTCAGTGTTAAGAATGCTTTCTTTTGTCTGGAGTCTTGAAAATTAGTAAACTAAATTGGGGAATGCCAACTGTTTCATCCAATTTTCCCATGTTTTTATAGCTTCTTAGATATTGTTATATTTTTTGTGATATGCTCCAGGATAACCAATTATTTGGCTATAGCACTGGACCCAACTATGGTAAATGTTTGGATAACATCCACTAAATACAACGTACACAAATCTTGGTCTAGATTGTGCATTTGAAGACAATAAGATTTGTTTCCAATAATTATTTGATTTGATTATCAAATCCATTCATGTCTTGTCTAGTATAGATCATGGGTTTAACTCTTATAATGATATTGGGATCTCTTAATTTGAGATTACAATACCTTGAACTTTTATCCCATAATTTTAATGAATTTTCACTAAAATTATCTTTTAAAATAGTATAAAGCCAATGTGATTCTTCAAGGGCTTTAATTATTTGAGTCATGTCTCCTTTCTTAGTAGGGTGAAAATCTTTTTCACACTTATATTTATGTTGTTGTAGTAGAGGTATTTCTATTGTTTCTTTATTAAGGGTTAAACTAATTGTTCCCTCATTAATATTTATAAGTAAATATTCTGAGATAAAATTATTACCTAGAATAAAATCTCCATGCATTTCAGGAATGCATAGAATTTTGGGGAGGATGAATTTTTTCTCATTAAACCAAATAGCTACTTTTTTTAGCTTTTAGATCAATGTAATTTTGTGTTCCATTGATTCTAGTTACTGCAATAAGATTTTTCATTTTTATCCACTTTTCTGTTGGTAAAAAAATAAAGATAAAAAATGATGGGTTTACAAAAAAAAATATCAAATTAGCCCCAGATTTTAATCAAATTACAACTGTGTTTCACTATCCATGAGGAAGCTCTAATCAATTATGTGTTTCATGGAGACAAGATATATCTCGGATACGTAATGTGTTTTTTAACATATGATTTAAACTGACGAGGATGCCGGCGAGGAGAGAGAGAGCGGGTTTTGTGTGTTTTGTGTGTGCACAATTAAATTTCTAGGTAGTTTGGGTTTTTGAAATCCCAACAACAGTTTTAAAATTATATTATGGAATTGGCCCCATAGAATTATAAATGAATTCCAAATTCATGAATTTTTTTATGTACCAAACAATAGAATTGGAATTGGACCTCCCAATTCCAACTCTAAGGCTTGGAATTGGGCTTCCAAACATACCCTGAGTGAACAAGATCTTGATTTTTGCAGCGAAATTGAAAGTGGATGCTGAAAAGGGCTTGAGACCACCTCACACCCTCATATCTGAATCTCATCCCCTCCCCCTTCCCACCAAACCCCGCAAAAGAGGGAAGGAATCTTATTCATACATATTGGTAAGAAAAATGGAATTCATAAAACCAAACAGTTGGCTGTTGTTACTACAATTAAAAAATAAAAAATAAAAAGACACTTTTAGTTGACAACAAAGCTTCACCATATAATAGCCTCACTAACTGTCACATCTTTTGAACTGTGCCCCCATTGCTAGTTGAAATTTGTTTAGAGGCTTCATTACCATGAAATGCTAGTTTTCACACAACGCTGGATCTTATTCACCGAAGCTAAATTGACTAATAATATAAGTTGAAAAACAGCAAACTAGACAATTTGTTAAATGGCCTTGCCAAACCCAAAGGGCGACATGCTCACTAGTAATTTAACAGAAGATATTGCATTAGAAAGCATAATGGCAAAACAGGATGCATTTCCAGGACACCAAGTAGTTGAATTGAACTAAACTCAATCCATGCCTAGAATAAGGTTATGCCTTCAGAGAAATAGTGATGCACCATTCCCATATCAGACATATTTGCATTAGTACCTTCAAAAGCGTATTCGCCAGTGCTCAATTTCAATGAGTTAACAAAAACCGCAACTAATGCACCTAAAATACAACAAAATATTCAAATCCATAGTACACCAAAAATGCAAAATCAAAGGAGAAATCCGTAACATCAATAATTCTATATTTATGTTAGGAAAGTTTTTCTGCCTTTATATTTTCAAGTAAATAAGCAACACGTTAGCTAAAAGCAACTACCGAAGTCAACAACACAATCGAAATAGCTGTCTAGAGCATCGACCTTTTTTGAGTTCCAGCATGTAGTACATACGACAAATGTAAATATTTTCACTTGCACCTTCTGTTTATTTTACTGAGAATATTCAAATCACACGCAGGAAAATCGTAAATTTCTGACCAATACAAGATGAAAGGTTGTTAAGGTTCATCCAGATTCTCTGTTTTCCTGAGATACAAACTTTAATTAACTAACTAGGATTAACTTAGAGTTTCGAAACCTCATTCAAATGCGTTAGATACTTCGAGAACTGGGGCACCTAAATGCTTATCATCAAGGTGCAAGAAGCCATTTAACGGCAACCACATTTGCATAGAAATACATACTGGTTGTCTCCTAGATAACAAATGAATCCTTAATCGCTTCTGAATACTAGGGTTGTCACAACAGTACCAGAAACTACCCACAAAAATTTTAGCAGATGAGTTTGATACAAAAGCATCTCCATATTTGTTTGCTTATCCACCCTGGTTTGGTCCAGTGCTAAGGGGAGACTCGAAATGGCCATAGGTCACGAGTTCGAAACCCCCCAGCGGATACCAGCCAGAATTTAAGCGGGGCGTGTGTTAGGGTGGCTCTGGCACAGCGTCCCCCCTATTTAGCTCGCACGGAGGAGTCCAAAGGGTTCGTTCGTGTGGAGGTTCAGGGTTATCAAAAAAAAAATATATATATATATATATATATAATAATGCTCTTGTGCGGACTAGTCCGCATTTTAAGAGTGCGGACCGGACATGTGTCACCTAACGGTGCGCCTACAAATTATCCCCTAAATTATAGGCGCACTCTCTCTTTTCTGGGCTCACCGCCAAGCTACACATGTTCGGTCCGCACTCTTAAAATGCGGACTAGTCTACACAAGAGCAGGACTGTGTGTGTGTATATATATATATTTGTTTGCTTATAAAGACGAAAGAGAGAAGAAAAAAAAATATCGACAACAGTTGCTTGCACACAGAAGAAAAATTGTCAATGTTTTTTCAGAATATTGTCCAGTGTCGGAGGGAACAAAATAAAACCTAATTTAGATAATACTTTCTACATATTTTTCAATATGCGGTTTAGGTGAATATAATCCACTAGTCTAACAATTTGACGACGGATACATAGCAAACGATAATTAGGTAATACTTAAGAAATATTTCTTATAAAATAAAGCATTAATTGCAATAAACCCTTTGATCTATTCTGGGTTTACAGGTCACGCCTGATCTAAATACCCGACAACTAACCCAAATTTCTGGTTTTCCCATAATTTGTCAAAATTTAATTACATACCGTTTAATCAGGTTGAGTTACCCAAATACCCTTGCACTTAATATAGTCCAAATCACTCCTTCTGGATTAATTAATTTGAGGATTAATTTTCCCCTATCTCGTTTTCCATCTCTCTAGTTTGGGTATTCAAATTCCATATGTATCAAATAAAGAACTTCATCCAAAGCCATACCTAAGTTCAGCCGAGAAGGGATGTTCCCTCACACTTAATATAGTTCAAATCACTCATTCTGGGTGAATTAATTTGAGGATTCATTACCAAACCTCCTTGACCCCCACCAACTTCATCCAAAGTCATACCTAGGTTCAGCCGAGAAGGGATGTTTCACTGCTTCTTCAATCTTTTTTCATTAAAAAGACCCTCACCGGCATACAATAGTATAATTTCTCAAATCACTCCAAAAACTCATCCCTGCCGTTCACCCTATGGTAATAGAGAATATATTTCACTAACTTCCAAATTTGTAAACAAAATCATCAATGAGGGTTTTTGTGTCTTGAACATAAAAGCAGCACAAAAACAAACGGAAACTCGGACCGAGTACGGGGCGAGGGGTGGCTGAGGGTGTAAGTAGTCTCCATAGATGGTGTAGTCGAAGACTGTTCAACGCACACCCTAGCTATCTGTTTCAGATTGACATCAACATTCAAAACCTACACGTCACATATCTAAAAAAATGCTATCACGTCACAGAAAGCCCCAAACTAGCTTCCTCCTCTTCGAAAAATTTGTTTAGAACCATATTCACAGAGCCCCAGATCCCCAATTTGCAGAGTTCAGATGGCAAAGAAAAAAAAGGCCTCGAGAAAGCTCTACTCTCTCTCACAAACACACACAGCAATTTAAACCACTTTTGATTTCACAGTAGTCTATTGTAGCCTAGGAAGCACGGACACTTTTACAGATGTAACGTACCCGTGTTCGCACGACACGGTTTGGGCAAGTGTCTGACGCGCCATGTGGCGTGTCGGACTTGTTTGACATTTTAAATAACGTAGCCACTTCGCGGACACGGCGAGGCACCAAAAATCAATAAACTTTAAGAAATTCTAGTGTCATCGTGTAAAATTAAATCTTTTAGGAGTTTTCAAATAAGAAGAAAAGTTAAAAAGAATGAAATTAGTCTCACTCGCTTTCAATGTACAATTAGGCCAAATCCGGATTTTGTTCTGCTTTTCCCGATTGTCGAGCACCTGCCCCTCAGCCTCTCACTTCATTTCGTTCTTCTTCTCTACCGTCGCTTGAATGAAGACACCCTTACGGTTAAACTGTTATAGTTGTCAGAATCTTACGATTCACAATTCGATTCGTTTCGTATGACTCGATCCGATTCACATACTAATCGATACGAATCGGGAATAGAATCGGAGGGGTTCTAAAAATCGGGCTAAATTGGCAGATTCTGGGGCTGAATCATGAATCGCACCGATTCACGATTCAGGTGCGATTCATGTTTCTCAGAGGATGTTAGGTAAATTCAACAGAATTAAGGCTCGTGCTCATTTTTTTTTCCTTTTAAAATAACCTAAGAATGTTTTATTATTAAAATAATAAGAAGTTAGCACACAACTTAAGTTACCCTTTACGAAAGAGAGAGCAACTGAAACACATACTAAAACAAAACCTAAATTGCGATCACTTTTCTTCTTCTCTTCTAATCTGTTCGTGTACTCATAAGCATCCATATCAAACCAGGACTATGAAGCACGGATGCGGGTGCGGGGTGCGGGTGCGGCGATTCGAAATTTTTTGAAAAAATAGGGTGCGGGTGCGGCAAGAAAAATAAATTAATATAATATATAAATTATTATTCTTTATTATATATATCAATTTTTAGAGTTATAAAGCATGCACCATAATAAAATCAACAACTAAATATGAACAATAATTAAATTATAATTGAAAAGTAAACAAGCAGGAGCATCAACTAAGTACCAAAAGAAAAACATCATATGATTCACGTACCAATTGTTTAGTAGAAGGATTTACAAATCAAAACACCATATATGCATCGTCAACTTCTTAGGTGAATCATAACAAAACGATAGTTTTACAAGAACAAAAAATACCCCCCCCCCCCCAACCCACCCTTTAACACCATTTCAATGACCATATAACTCAACTTAGATTTTTTATTTTGTTTTGAAAACAGACCCCAAACTTTTACACAACTTACTTTTTATTAAAAAAACGAATCATTGCCGAATCCAAAACGAATCGGAAAAAAATATATTTTTTCCTTACCGATTCTTCTGGGCTGCGAATCAGGGCCGCACCCGCACCTCAGAAGAATCGGATTCGGACTCGAGGCTATTTTTGAAGAATCGGTGCTTCATAGAACCAGGATAACAACCCAATCTCTAACAAACCATCGAAAGAATCAACCACAACAAAGTCCTCTTCGTTCCAAAAAAGTCAAAAAAGTCACCTGCGCAATATGACTCCCCCTCCCTGAATCGAGTGTGAGTTACGTAAACTATACGTCAAAAGGCTCCTAAAAATATCCTATGAAGCCCGGACACTCTCCCGGAAGCCAACGTGTCGTGTCCAACAACGTGTCGGACACCTATGAAGCACGAACACTCTCCCGGAAGCCACGAGTCAGCTTTGACTCAAGTGATGGTGATTGTGCTTTATTTATGATTCTTAAGGTCAAAGTGTGTTTGAATTTTGTTTTGTATGGGTCATTTTCTTAATTTCATGTTAAGAATGCTCTAATAATATATTTTATGGAGAAAATCTGTTTTAATTCATTAATATATATTTAAATATATATTATATATTATATATTATACGTATCATAGCGTGTCGTATCCTAATTTTTGGATCAATCACGTGTCGCGTATCCTGTGTCGAAACACGTATGACGTGTCCGTGCTTCATAGAAAATATCTAACACACTTTTAGAGAGAGAAATACTCTTTTCTATTTAAAATTCAGGTCCGCCTCAAATGAGGCTTACATGGGGGTATTTAAAGGGGAGAAGTTGCTTAGGGTCTAAGCTAAGACCCTAATTACAAAAAATGTCATTACTACTCCTTACCTCTAAATACTAAAGTAAAACAAAGGAAAATACAATAACAAAAGAAAAGAAATATAACAAAAAGAAACTAAAAATACTAATATGTCCAAAAATGACAATTATGCCCTCGATTCACATCAATCTCCCTCCTTGAAAAGAGTTCGTCCCCGAACTCAAAGGGGAAGACCAACTGAATCTCCCTCTAAACTGTGATCAAGGCATGCTAGGAACCTCAAATAGGCAAGTGGATGATCCATCGCCAATAGTGCACGGCGTCGCGAGGAGAGTAATCAGAACTCGGTGAGACCAACATTGCCACAGTTGTAGCACCGGAAGGTAGGAGGAAGGTAGGAGGCCCTAGATGAGGCGCAGCGAAAGTAAAGGAAGTAGGGACGGAAGCTGGCACTGGAAGAGGAGCTGGAGTAGAGAGCGGTGTAGGTGGAGCCCGTGACGCTGGAAGAGCTGTCGGCGCTGTGTGGTAGGCCTCAACCTTGGTCGCATACTCGACCGCCTTCAGAAATGCCGGTATCTCCCTCAAGCCGAGATCATGCTAAATGTACGACTGCAGACCCAAGATATAGCAGTTGATCCGCTGATCCTCCGTCTCGAGGAGGCGAGCTCGAGTGCAAAAACGCTGAAACAGCTTTGTATACTCCACCGTAGATGTATCCTGCCTGAGGGACTGAATGACAGCAAAAAGATCGCGCTCATAGGTGGGTGGGATAAATGATGTCTAGAGGGCGGCCTTCAGCTCGGGCCAAGTCTGGATAGGAGGCAATCCTGTCGTTGCCCGGCGATAGCAAAGATCGTTCCACCAAATCCGGGTGAATCTCTGAAATTTGGCTATTGCAAGGATAAAACAAGAACGACCCTGAACCCGCTTGTAATCAAAAATCGTCTCCATCGAAACTATCTAATCAATCATAGCATCTAGGGAGAACCGCCCGTCAAACATGGGAGCGTCAACGCGTATGTCTCCCTCGAGGCTCCAGAAAAGCAACTGAAGCGCCATAGATAGTGGGTCACCATCTTGATGAACATCAAAGCCCATCACATCACCCGACACGGACGGAACATAGTCAGCGGGCGGTGGCATTATCTGTGCAGGTGGTGGGATGAGGAGGATTAACATGTTGGGCCGCAGGAGGTGCTTGGAGACCGCGAGGATAATGGGGGCACGTGCCAATCAAATGGTCACGCTCACCACAAAAGAAGCAGTGTCGGTCCCGTAGAGGTGCGAGGAGGGGATAGCCACTCTAGGACACTATGGCGACTGTCTCCGAAATCAGGGGATGAGGAGGAATCAAAATAAAGGAGGGAAAGGGCGTGGTAGGAGGGAGTACGATGTTAAGGCTCATGGGAATGGTGGGGTTGCGTGAGTAATGTGAATTGGGATCGAAAGGGTGGCCAAGAGGCCCAAAATGGTGGCCCACGCCCCCGGGGTACGCGGAAAAACCTTGGAGGTTGGGAAATGCATTTGGCCCTGGGTTTAAGTTAAAACCGGGATGTGTATGGGGTATGGGTTGACCGTTGGTTATTCTGAAGTGTGGAGGGGTTTGGAATAAGGGGTCTAGGCTAAAAGAAGTGGGCGGATGCCAGGTGAGTGGGTCGGAAAACACGGGCAGAGGGGTTGGGATGGAGTCGCATGGGTTCTGGGTCGGGGCGGGGGTGGATAGGGGCGGGATTCGGCCGGAAATGGGGCGAGCAGAAGGGTTTTGAGGTGCGGTGGGGTTAGGGATCCGGCCAGGGAGGGGCAGTAGGTTGTTTCTAAGGCAGAGGCAGGGCGGGCGAGTAGTCCGAATGACCACGGTGTTGGACCGGGTCGACATGGATTTCGTGGCCAGTGGGGCATTCATTGGGGGTGGGAACCGCACCCGGCCTGAGCAGGTCAGCGGTGGTGACATGGGGCTGTGATGGGCCCTCAGTCTTACCATGGGCTGGGTATTCGGCCCAGATCTCCTTTCTGGGGCGACGGGAAATGGGTTCTTGCTACCCGTTTGTAATGGAGAGAGGCGGTGGTGCAGAAAAGAGTCAGACGAGCGTGTCAAACCTTTTGTTGAAATCTAGGGTTTGTTGGTTGATCATGTTCCTCAATTCTTGAATCTCTTCATTATGTTTGGATTTTTTGGGAGACCAATCATTAAATGCAGGCTCCATGTTAGGTGTGGGGTAAATGGTGTTTATTCGAGGGAAGTTAACAGGGATTTCCTGGCATGTTAGAAAATTGGGAGTGAGAATCAGATGGCTGAGAAAGGTGAGGGGCTATTTGAGCATATTTTTCAGTAGCAGAGGGGGCAGATCATAATTTGTGAAAAATTCTAGGGTAAATTTGGGGTTTTCAAAAAATATGGGGGCAAAAATGCTAATTGTGGAGGAAGGTTGGGTGTGGTCTTTGCAATGGGTTTGGCATTTGTAAATTTCAGGATGGGTTGTGTTAATATTTGAAGATTAAGAGAGGCTGAACAGAGATTAAGTAAAGAACTGGAATTACCTTCAAAAATGGAGTTGAAAGGGGTCGCCCCACTCTGGCGAGGGCTGTGGGAATCCCGCCAAGGGTGGGGGTTACCGGATTCGTGTGTTTGAGATAGATTTATGGGTTGTTTGGGTGGTAGATCTATGGTTGGATCCCTAGGCTTTATCCAACTCTCACCCCAATCACTCCAAATCTCCTCCATGATGTGAAACCCTAGCACAAAAATAGGAAAGAGGAATCAAGAGCGAACCATGCTTTATACCAAATTGATGTAAAGCAGAAGCAATCTAATCTACACAACAACAACCACAACAAATGAAGAAGAAACTCTCTCTCTCTAAATTTTCTTTAATAATTCTCCGAAGTCTAATTATAATATGAGCCGAGGGTCCCATTTATATAAGAGGTTAGCTTGTTAATCAAGCTAAGCCTAATATGTCTAAATTGCCCTTCATTAATCCTACTAGGTGTCGGATTACTAGAAATGAAAAAAAAAACGCTTATATAGCAAGGGCTTTACATCATTAATAAAAGTACAACTAAACATAAACTCATAAATGCACTAAAAGGCAAAAAAAATATCCACTACCACTTTCCACTTAAAAAAATGGCAACTCATCACAAAAATTGCAAGCACTTAAAATTGTCCAAATATTAGCCCTAAAGTTTTGGCCGATTTCATCACATTTCCTTGCTTGAGAAGACTCGAGCATAATAAGAGAAGATTCTTGAAAACTCATTTGTCTATCAATTAAGAAAATATATTTTAGTGCAAAAGCTGAACATTCTAACTGAAGTATTGTTTCTCAAAAATGATTCATGTAAAAATGCTTCTTCAAACTACATTTGTTCTTCATTGAAGTATTTTGTATGTGGAGTGTTGTAATGCTGATGTCTTTGTAGTTACAATGGTAATGATCAGTTGGATAATTAGTGAAATAATTTGTTCTTGTCACATTTAATCAGCCAATTTTCAATTTTACATTCAATCTACAAATATTTACATAAGCTCTTCGTTGATTTAACTTTGCCCAATAATCGTTTATGATCAATATCTTCATCCAACTTGTTCATCTAACCAATAATGCTGCGTCCAAGTTAAATTCTATTGTTGATTAACATGCACCTTCCAGCCAATAATTGTAAAATCCCAGTCCAGATTAAGCTATAAACAATCACTTGCACGAGTAAACTAAAATAAGTGAGATCTATATAAAAGTTAATGAAACATAATTAGACTTTTGATTTGCCTTTTGATTGAGTTCTATTTATCAAAAAAAAATCTGATAGGGTGTTGATTTGAGTTTTTGTACTTTCTTGGAATTCCCTTATTGTAAATTGGCATGTAATGTTTTTGAGTTTTAGTGAATTAATTAGCATCTTGTTTTCAAATTCTTGGCATGTATTATGCGACTTTATATGTAAATTTACCATTTTTAAATTCCCGAAAAGCAAAAAAACTCAAACAAACAAGCACTGAAATCAGTTCCCGTATAAAAGTAAGAATACATGGGCAGAAAGAAGTGTGACAAGAAGTTGGGTTTGTGCGGAGGGGATTGGTCCATGAGTTGAGTTCTCCCTGGTCACAAACTAATGTAAGAGTGAAGATATGAGTTTAAGAATCAAATATAAAAGCCATTACTGCTTACTAGTGGAACAAAATAAGGTATGCTCTCAATCCTATGTTTGGAATGAACTGTTGGTGACAAACAACTCCAACATGTTTCTTCAGATATCACCTATTGAAGGCTAGATAATCAATGCCTATACTGAATACTATCAAATATCTGTTAAATTGTAATCTCAAAGCAAGACTATCCAAAACTCAAACTCCATCCAAACCAGCATCTCTTTCTCTATGTACCAAAATCTCACATTAAATTCATTAATGTCATTAGCTCCTCCAAATATGCAAAATTACAACCCCCTATTCAAGCCACAAAAATGGAAATGAAAGGAGTATTAAGTACTTTTTTCACCTCCACTCTTCTTAAAATATAAAGTCAAATGCAACTACTCCGTCAAAAAATATCAAGACATAAGATTAGAACTTGATTTATCAATAAATGGATCAAACTAAACATAACAATATTCAGTAAAGCTAAATTCACTTGAATGTTATTTTTCTAATCCATAATAATACAAAGAAAAGAAATAGGCTCGAGCACAAGCGGTTAAATGCTCTAGTGTATTATGTGAAATAAACACTGGCATATGAGGGAGGAGTATAAGGAGGGAAACAATGGACTCAATATTGGTGGATGATATTGCAGAGAAGGAAGATGCTCTTCTCCAACTGATAAGTCTTGGGTTGATGATCAAGTGATATTTACTGTTTCTTCTATCAAGAGTGTGTCCGCTACCAGAGATGGAAGGAAAGTAGAGAATCAACCAACTAAAGTCGGTATTGGTTCATCATCAGTGACACATAAAAAAAATGTCAAATGCTCTAGTAAGTTTGGCGACAAAAAAATTATATTATAATAATAAATTTATAAATTTTTACATCATTTTCTTGATTCATCTCTTTCATGTTTAAGCAAAGAAACCAAAATTGATCTTTGTTGATGAAGATGAGATCTGGGATTGAGGATAGTGGAAACTTCCCCAACTTTATAAACTCAATTATTGATTTAGATGGTGATCTTCTTTTGGATGAGGAGTTTGGTGGGGAAGGCGCAGTGGTTTTGGAAAAAGATGATCCTGCGGGTGCGAATTTTGGATTTGAAACTTTTGCAAATGAAGTTTGAGGAGCCACCTTTTTGTTTCATTTACTTTGATCAAGTATTTTGATAGTGTTGGTTTGTATCTAGAATTGTAATACTAAGACAAAAAGACTTCTAGCAAAAATTTATTACTATGGAGCTATGAATGTTTGTTTGTTTTTTATATTATGGATCGTACTTGGTTGTTACAAATTGCATGCGCAGATGTCATTTATTCAATTTTTTTTTTTTCACGCATATTAATACTTTTTTTATTCAATAGCACAAAAGGTTACACCTTGCTTTCACCTTTTTAAACATTGCTTAAGATTACATATGTTCTTCGGATATGTATTTGTATGTGGACCGGTGTAATGTTGGATGTCCTTTGTAGTTACAATTGTAATTGATGAGTTGGATTAATTCATTCTTGTCACATTTAATCAGCCACTTTAAAATTTTACATTCAATCTACAAATATCCACATAAGTTCCAATAATTTTACTTTGCACAATAATAGTTTATGATCAATATCTTTATCTAACCCATTCATCTAACCAAGACTGCATTCAAATCCATGAATCATAAATCTATAGACCATAGTAGTTCTCATATATGCAACCAAGTTAAATTCTATTGTTAAGTAATATGCCCGCCAATAACTGTAAAATCCCCGTCCAGATCAAGCTACAAACAAGATGAGAATAAGTGAGATCTAACTAAAAATTGATGAAACATCATTAGGCTTTTGATTTGCCTTTTCATTGGGTTTTATTTATTAAAAAAAAGATTGGGTGGTCGTTTGGTTTGAGTTTTTGTACTTTCCTCGAATTCCATAATTGTAAATTCACATCACATGTAATGTTTGATTTTTTGTGAACAAATTTGCATCTTGTTTTCAAACTCTTGACATGTTTTATGCGACTTTATATGTGAATTTACCATTTTTAAATTCCCGCAAAGCATAAAACCAATGTTTTAAAAAGCGCGTTTGCGCGCTATTGCGAAGGGAAAACGCAGCGCTAATGGGTCTGCTATATGGGATGCTCCTGCTGCGTGTGCTATTGGGCGCTATAGCCGCGCGAGATGTGTTTTTTTTAACACCCTAACTTAACAAAACGACGTAGTTCTGGTAAGTAAAAAGGGGGGGGGGGGGGGGGGGAAGAAAAAGCAAAAAAAAAAAACTTCAATTCAGCCCCGATATTTAAAAAAAAAACTTGCTCATTATACTTTGACAGCCCTGATCTTAAATGTAGAGTAAATATTTTAAGACCTTAAATTATCCTCGAAGTATATATTCTACAAGTATCAAACGTAGAGTTTATAAATATAATTTCTTACAAAAATTATAGGATAAATTACATAGAAACTCCCATGATAATTTCCGCTTTGACAGACATGGATACCCTTGACCAAGATGATGATGATATTATCTTGGACGATGGAGAATACTTTTGATGTCATTTGTTGTTAATTTATTTTTGAAATTTCATGTCTTTGAGATTTTTGGAACAATATGGCCCTATGTTTGAAACAATATGGTCCTATAATTGTGTTTTAGTGGAAATGTTGTAGTACTTTATGGCTTTATGACTATATCTGAAATGATTTGGAGTGCTTGCTTGAGCTTATTTATTTTTTATATTTTTTTACATGTTTTTCAAATTAAAAATCTGGAATGCACGATGTGCGACGCTACTTCGGAACCAAAACGAGACACCCTACGCCACCGCGATTTAAAACATTGCATAAAACCCAAACCAAACAAGCACTTAAATCAGTTCCAACATAAAAGTAAGAATACATGCGCAGTAAGAAGGGCACAACAAGGAGGTGGGTTTGTGCAAAGGGCGTATCTATGAAACACGGACACTTCGTCGGAGGTGACGTACCCGTTTCGGACATTATCGCGGGCACGACACCCATACGACACTCCTCCGACACATGTCAGACACGCCACGTGGCGTGTCGAACTGATTTGGCATTTTAAAAAGTCGGACGCTTCTGTGACACTCAGTAGACACTTTTAGGACACTTATGAGAGTGATGATGAAGTTTTTGGTCTAGCCCGAGATGGGGATAAATGAGGAGCATTAAAGCACTTACTTAGCCCATTAAAATTATTAATAATTTTGTTTAGAATGGGTTCTTTTTGTATATTGATTAATAATTTTGTTTAGAATGGGGTTCTTTTTGTATATTGATTATTACTATGGAGTTAATTGTGATACAAGACTTTATGTGGATATATAACTATTGACTTATGGTTGATATGTTTTTATAACATATTTGACCATCTTATTTTAGATAATTAGAAAATTAGTTTTACTACCTACTTTTTTCAAGTGCAAATAGATCAAAGCTTACATGAAATATTATTAAAAAAAATATATGTGTATCCGTATCCCTACCGTGTCGTGTCCAATTTTTTTAAAATTTTCCGTGTCAGCGTCTTCGTGTCGTGTCGGAGGCGATATCCGTGTCCATGCTTCATAGGCGTTGGTTCATTAGTTGAGTTTTCCCCCCCCGTTACAAACAAATGTAAAAGTTAAGATATGAGTTTTGCGAATCGGATATAAAAAGGCATATGTGCTTACTAGTGGAACAAAATAAGGTATGCTCTCAATACTTAATGTTTGGAATAAACTTTGCTGACAAACAGTTCCAGCGTGTTTCTTCAAATATCACCTATTGAAAGCCAATGCCCATCAAATATCCGTTAAATTGTAACCTCAAAGCATGATTATCCTAAACTAAAAACTCTAGCCAAACAAGCATCTCTCTCTCCAGCAAAATAAATCTCACATAATGTATCTAACATCATTAACTCCTTTATATATGCAAAATTACACCCCCTTGAAAAAGGAAAGGGAAGGAGGTTGGTTACTTTTCTCACTCCCGCCCTTCTTTAAAAAATAAGGGAGTTTTCCATTTCAGTCCTTGGCCAATATAGTTGGGCTCTATAAAGCATGGACTCGACACGTGATTCGGAATACGACACGACACGCAACACGTGATTCGCAATTTTTTCAAAAACTAGAACACGACACGCTGAGATACGTACAATATTATTTTATTTTATATATTTAATTATATGTAATTTTTATACATATGCTAATTTTTTAGTATTTATAACTGTATAAAATATTTTAATAACTTTTAGTTACAAAATAAATTAATTCTCAATTATTCTAAATTTTTATAATTTTATTACACAAAAGGATAACTCTATGTTGTAGGTTGGATATCTTATGTGAATGCTCATGTGATCTTAAAAGGTTGTCAACAAATATTAATGACAGCTGTTGCTCTTTGACAGCTTGCACCTCTTTGAGCCTCTGCAGAGTTTTCAATATACTCTCACGAAAGTAATATTTATTTTATAGTCTCTGCAGCTCTTTGACAGTTGACAGCTGAGATGTAGTCTCTGCTAAAAGCTTTTAACAGCTGCTAAAAAGTCGTTGACAGTTTTTTTTTTTTTTTTGGTTAAAAGGAAATAAATACTAAGTTAAAGTTCTACAGCCACAAAACACATGAGCCACCAACGGCTTAACAATATAATAGGCAAGATGCCAATAGCCCCATACATGTGAACACCTACTAAAATGACTCGTTTGAATCACCATCTTCCACTTGGCTCTTGTTCTTCTCATCGTCAATGATTTGTCTGAGACGTTCTGGGGGTTCCTCCAATGTGAAAAAATCAGCCGCACGGGATTTAGCATAATTGGCCAGCCAATCAGCACATTGATTAGCCTCTCTCGGAATGAATGTCACATCGGCGTTAAGCTCCGTTTTCAGATCTCTGCAATCCAGAATGATCGCCGAATGATCCCTACCTCTTATTTTATATATTTAATTATATGTAGTCTCTTCTATTTCTCTCGCTTTTCTTGGAGGATGTTGACAGCCTTTTAAAAAAACTTCATGGTTAACTTCTTCTATTTCTCACATGTTTTCTTTTAGCTGGAGATCTGTTCTTTTGTTGTTCTTAGGTAGGTTTTGGTTTGTTGTTCTTTTAGCCGGAGATCTGTTCGGTTTTTTCTTTTACAGTAAGAGGTAGGGTTTTTATATTTGAGTTTTGACCCCATTTTAACTTTTGGAAATATAAAAAATACCCCCGCATGTCCAGCAGCGTGTCCTGGGCGTGTCCAACTTAAAAAAAAAAAAATACAGGATACCCTGTGACACGTGTGTCCGAGCGTGTCGCGTGTCCGACTCGAGTCAAAGCTGACTCGTGGCCTTCGGGAGAGTGTCTGTGCTTCATAGGTTGGGCTTTAGTCCACTTACATATTTTTTGAGCACTAAGATCCCTCACCCCTTAATATATACTTTATGAGTTAGGGTATACACAAACTTAACACATCTACAAAAATTCGTGCATACATTATAAATTCGATAAACAACTTACAAATTTTTCCAAAAAAAATCTTTAAAAAATTCATGTATACTTTACAAAATTTATTGTATACATTATTGAAAATCGGATGTACATTAGGGAGAAGGACAATAATGCTCAAAAATATTTAGTGGCCTAGAGTCAAAATAAATTACCGATCAAGTAGTTCAAACAAAAAAATGTAAAAACAAAGTCAAATGTAACTACTCTGTTACAAAATATCAAGACATAAAATTAGATCCTGATTTATTAATAAATGGCTGAAACTAAACTCTGTTGTCCATTGGTCCATTGTTGGTCACTAGCTAGAGAATAAACAATTACGGCGAAACAACTACCCCCAGTTTTAGTGTAACGACTGCTACCCAAGTTCTAGTGTTCAATGCGTCTTTAAATCTTCTTTTACAAAATCTCAACTACCACATATTAACTAAGAAAATAAATTATGGAAAATGCTATGAGTACAAGAAAATTACACAAGAAAGTTACACAAGCGGCAGTGCAATAACAAAATGCTACGAGTATTGTACACTGTCATGAGATGAGTCATGAAATGAGTGATGTACAATTCTTCATTGCAATGACACATCAGCTTGTGTAACTACCCATAGCATTACTCATAAATTATTATAGTCAACAAAAGGGAGGACTCACTCAATCCAATGGGACTGGAGAATCAACAGAAACAGAAACATCCTGAAGCTCCTTTCTCCTGAGATACTGATGCAAAATCGTAAGCCTAGCCGTCTCAAACGCAAAGTAACCCAAAGCCGAAAAACAAGCACTATGAAGCACCCTAGGCCCCATCCCCCTACTAAACCCCACCCACCCTTCTTCCTTCAAAATCTGCTTCACTGTCTCCCTCACGCTATTCATCCCATCCCCATGAACCTGAGTCATCAACCTCGTCTTCACCACATCCAACGGCGTCGTCATGGAAGCCGATATCGCACCCGCTAAGGCCCCACAACAAACACTCTGAAAGGGCTCCAAATTAGCCCTCTTTGTCCTATCCAAAACAGCAGCCTTTAAATACTCAAAAGAAGAATAACTTAAAACCCCAGCAGGCAAATTCCTCAACAATGTAGCTGAGTAACCAGCATAAAGACCCAAAAAACCATCTTTCTCCAAAATCCTCAACAAAACCTCCCAAGATCTCCCTTTTGCCCCCGCTTGCATTCTCTGAGTAATCAACTCTTTAGGCACCATTATAGCTGATGAGACAATATTACCCATAGCACCCGCTGTGGGAGGGATAAGGAGAGATGGGTATCTTGGGAATTTAGATAAAACAGATTTCCCAAACTCGCAGGTGCCAAAATAGACGGCGGATGAGGCTGTGGAGCCGATTATGACAGCTGAGACACCAGAGTAGAAGCCAAGAATGCCTTTTTGTTGGAAGGTTTGGAGAACGGCGTCAAGGGAGTTGGTGTAGATTTGAGACGCGCCTTTGGTTTGGAGTTTGGTTTTGATGGTGTCTAAGGGGTGGAGACAGACGTAGGTGAAGGCGCCGGCGATGCCGCCGGCGGAGGCGCCGATGAGGGCGCGTTCGAGGACGGAGAGGTTTTTGAAGAGGGTGCGAATTACGGGGGAGTCTTTGGTGGCGGGTTTCAGCCAGTTTTGGGAAGTGGGTTTTGGTTGGGTTTGGGTTAGGGTTATGGAGGTTGAGGAGAATTTGAGGTTGTGGTGGTTTGTTTTGTGAGTGGGTGGGTGAGTTTGGGTGGATAAAAGGGTGTTGAGGTGGGTGAAGAGGGAATTGAAGTCGTTGGTGGAATTTGGGGAGAGGAAGCCCAAGGATTTCGAGATTTGAGATTCAGACTCCATTGCAATTGAAGCTCTAGGGTGACTCTCCTCTCCTTTGATGAGAGAGAGGGAACGTGTTTGGCTACATAGAACACACGTTTGTGACTGAGCACTGCCACAAAACACTTTTGACTAAAAACTTCATCCCTACAAGTTCACAAAACCAGCGCAATTATAGTTTTTCTTGTAATTACGAAAGAAATTTGACCGTGAGTTTTAAATAATCTATTCCAATTTAGGTCGATTTGTTTGCACCTTGAAGATTGAATTTAAGTCATTTAGATTTTAGAAGGAGTAAAAATACATGTGTCTTTGAAATGATTTAGATATCAATGATAATATTTTCGAGTTAATGATTCAGAGGTTGTTGTAAACACTCTGAATCTGAAAATTTAAATTTGAACTGAAATTCGTTTTCAATAATACCCTTGAAATCAGATAACTCATAGATAATCAATAAGAATATCGTGTGAAAATATAAGATAAGAAAGAGTTCTAACCACAATCAAACTCTTTTCAAACAAAATCTATATATAGGGACATAGATAGAATCACCTAAAAAACAAGTTGTGTCGTAGATGGTCCAACAATAAATAGCAGTCGACAGTGTTAAGTCATACAGTGATATCTATGACTTACCACAGTGTAAAAATATCTCTGACTGACCACAGTTTCAAATACGTTTTGTTTTTTATATCATCACAGTTTCAAATACGTTTGTCATTGTGTTAAAATATGATGACCCAATAGCTCACAATTTCAAATACGTTTTGTTTTTTATATCATCACACTTTCAATTTTCAAATAGGTTTACCACTGTATTAAAATATGATGACCCAGCCAACAGCAATATGTTTGCTCCACTGTGTTAACTTCGTCTGATATAAAACTTACAATATCAGAGTTTCCAATATGTTTGATGTTTATGTCATCATAGTTTTGTTTATGTCATCACAGTTCAAATACGTTTGTTCCACTGTGTTAAAATATCATCACAGTTTCAACAGTGTAAGGCACACGAGACTTGTCATTTTTTTATAAAAGATGTTCGTAAAAATACGTTTGTTTTTTACACAATATCATCACAGTTTCAACAGTGTAAGACACACGATACTTGTCATTTTTTTTTAATAGATGTTCGTAAAAATATGTTTGTTTTTTACACAATATCATCACATTTTGACAAAATGAGTGATAATGACAAAATATTGCCCAGTTTTTAATCCAATTGAGTTAAATTAGCGATCAGTTAATTATAAACATTTGTTTATTTTTTATAATTAAACATCTTATTTATTTATTTTATAATTTATTTCTTTCATCTATTAACCTAATTACTTTAAATAGTTTTAGATATGGCTCCGAAAGAATCGAAAGTAACTCCACGGTCAAAATTTGCGAGAACTAGTCTAGGCAAAGTTTTTATAGATATGTGTCAGAAAGAAGTTAGCAAGGAAGGGCATAGTGGAACTTCGTTGAAGACTGTCACTACACCAAAATGGGTAAATTGGCACCCTTTCAGCGCTTAGCCTTGTCACGGTCAATGATCGTGACAACAAACACGCGTTTTATGTCACGGTCATTGATCGTGACAAGGCCGTGACAAAGGATTGTCACGGTCATTGATCGTGACAATACTTATAATGTCGCAGTAAAAAAAACCATTTCCCTTCTTTTTCCCCCGCCGTTTCTTCCCTCCTTTTTTTCTCTCTCTCTGCGTTGCTCTCTCTCTCTCTCTCTTCCTATATATATATATATATATATATATATATATATATATATATATATATATATATATATATATATATATATATATATATATATATATATGTGTGTGTGTGTGTGTGTGTGTGTGTGTGTGGTGGGTGGGGGGTGGGGCAGGGTGCGGGTAGGGGGCGGGGGTGGAGGAGGGGGGTTGTGCATGTGTGTGTGCATGTGTGGTGGGTGGGGGTGGGGGTAGGGTGGGGGGATGTTTGTGTGTGTGTGTGGTGGGTGGGGGCGGGGCAGGGTGGGGGGAGGGGGCAGGGATGGGTGGGTGGGTGGGTGGTGGGGTAGGGGTGGGGACTGCGTGTGTATGTGCACATGTGTGTGTATATGTGTGTGTAGTGTGAGTGTTTGTGCGTAATGTCCCTTTTAAACGAATTGATTGATTGTCTCTCATTGTAAATTAGTAAATTAATAAATGATTAATTATGAAAGTAGGATTGCCCCTCATTGTAAATTAGTGAATTAATAATTGTATACTTTAATTGTAAGTTTAATTGATGAAAATAATTAATTGAGTAGATGAATTAGAAGGAGTATAGGATACACATTTGTTGTTGACATTGCTGTTGGATTATAGTGGATCGATGTTGGGTTGGTTAATTTTAAAAATGGCATGACCACTGGATTATTGTCCATATGGGGGTGAGATTTTTCAATTTTTTTTTAAAATTACTTTGTATATCGATTAAATGAAACATACTTGAAATCACATATAATGCGCATAGATACTAGCCTTCTAGTTCTTATGCGTACGCATTCAATAGCCCTTAGATCCGTTCGATAGTCATTACCCCTGTAATGAGATCTCTCGAATTGTCCCGTTTTGACAATTTGGGATTGCATAATTTATGTATAATATTCTTATTGGCTTAAAGTTGTTACTTTTGGAGGAAGTTCTGTAGTCGTATCCTAGTGTTCTCTGGGTACATACTAGATTGACAAGTGTGACTATTATTTCAATTGATCAATTGAAATAACACTCACACTTGCCAATCTACGTCATGTACTTGGAGAACTACGGGGATATGCTGCCGAATTTTTTTCAAATTGTAACAATGTGCACGAGCTGTTAAGTATATTACAGAAAAATGCGATCTTGAATGGGATAGGACCACTCACCCTTTAGAGGAGATGGAGGAAATAGAAATTTCTATTATAAATTGAATTTGAATATAAATAAGACATAATTAAATGAAAAATACTATAAATCTAAGTTTTGTTTATTCTAATCCATGAATATACGCTTCGTACCTTTAATAGGTGATTAGTTGTGGTAGCTGTGATGGGATATCCGAAATAAAAAGAGTGGATGGGTGAAACAAATAGAATGGGGGATGTGTTTCGCAGAGGTGCTAATGAATTTGTGAAATATGCAAAGAGATGTCATAATGATGAAGAGTTTCCATGTCCGTGTGCTAGGTGTAAGAATGGTAAGGTGTTTGAGTGGAAAACAGTTGAACTACATTTGTTAAGATCGGGTATGCAAGATAGTTATCGATTTTGGAGTTTTCACGGTGAAGTGAAAGTTCCTTTTGTACCCGACCAACCTTCACAACAACCATCAACAAGTAGGATAGATGTAGAAGGGGATGACGTAGATCATCATATATTAGAGGATTTAGTTGATGATGCGTACGGAGTTTATGAAGCAGAGGATTTAGTATTGAAATATTTTCCCGTTGGGCCTAGATTAAAGATATTTTTCACAGTACCATGTGTTAACGAAAATGTTATTTATCCCTAATTAATGAAATTAGTTTAATTTATGTACATTTTAGTTTAACTTAATATATTGATTTTGATGATTCCAAACATATTTTTATTAAGTTATTCTATAGATATTTATTATGGTATTATCTTGTTTACTCAAGACTCAACATACCTTTACTTTACACAACGACATATCCGAGTAAAAGTATTTTCGTGTATTGCACATTTGCACTTGACACATCAGGCACACATGCATATTTTTTCTTGATCTATGATTTTAATTGTATGCTTTAGCTTTTAAAGCTTTTGCAAAGACTTGACCGCCTATAGCCTTAGGCTATTACACATTACCAGTTGGCTACTTGACCGCCTATGGCTTTAGGTCTTTACCGAGTTGACGTTTTTCTTTTTTCATAACAGTTCACGTATTCGTCATGGTGCCTTCTGATTTGCGCCCACGGTTTACCAGAGCCTTAGATGGATTTACTTTGATTAGGAAGATTTGTCCGGATAAGACTTATCAACTACACTGTTTTTGGTATACTACACCTGACGACAGTCACCTCCCTCTTAATTGGCTCTGGCCGATTGAACTTGTGCCATACTTTAAGAACTGAAGTCCTCTTAATTGTCTAGTTTTTTTTTATAAACCGGACTGACGACATAGCTGATTTCCGTCCATGATAGTCATGTATAACTCATGAGTAGTTGTACCTGCTAGTTCTTAAATTTTGACGATTTGTTCACTTAGGTACAATTTGTTTTAAACCTTAAGAATATTTTGCCATCATTATTTTTTTTATACGGTCCGATTGAAACTATACCATTTACCTTGAGCCATGCATTCTTCTGTCTTTGGCAGCTAATATATTGGGCCACGCTCCTACTTGACCTGACTGAATGAGTATTTTTTTTTAAAGATTTCGTTGTACCATATTTATCACATCTGACATTTCTTTGACAGGGGCATTGGACAGTTGAATTAACTTATACTATCAGAACTTTATTATCCTTCTATGTGAAACACACCAGTTCTATTCTTTACACAACGGATCACTATGTATACATCAGATTTATATTTTATATCTTGGACTAACAATCTTTTTGCAGAAAATATATGGGTTATCTATCAAGCTATTTTCAAATGACATATATTTTCAGATGTCTATTTCCATGCTTCAACAGCTATATTTTTATGGAGAAGATAAAGATGAAGATTTGCATATCAGATTTGGAGATTTTTTTTCAGCTATCTCATCTCAGCAAAATCAGGAGCATTTAATGCTCACAAGCAATGTGTCTAACAGCTAGTTTTTGGAAGACACATTTAAAAGCTTTGGAGAGCTGCATTAAACATACATACACTTGAATGAGAATATGATCAAGACTTGAAATATTATTGAGAGCATTTACTACTCAGCTGCACATTCAAGAGAGCAATAAATTTTATCATCTGCTCAATCATTGAAGAAGAAGACTTCTGCCTACTTCAACATCATTTATTGAAGTCTCATTAAAGAAGGAGAAACTCAGATTACAAATTGTATTTTAAGGTGTTTCAGTATTGTATCTTGTACTACAAAAATTCAAATTTGTTGTGAAGCTTTGTTGAAGCTTCGGTTTATACCGGTAATTGGTTCCTACCCGCAAGTGGGCCACGGGGTTTGAAGCTCGGAGTTAGCTTGCAAACAGTTGTACGCGGTGGTTTGATCCTACCCGCAAGTGGATCAGGTTTAGTGAAGCGCAAAGGAGACAGGGGCTCTAGATGCGTGGACGTAGGCCGAGATTTGGCCGAACCACGTTAAATTTATGTGTTATTTATTTTCCGCACTTTTATTTACTTGCACATGCTTGCTTGAGTTAATATTTTCAAGCGCACTATCTTGCAAATAAATTAATTCAGAAATTTGACTAAATTAATTTTAATGTTAAAATAATCTTTTTTAATTAAATAATTAATTTCAGAATATTACTTAATATTAAATACGAAAATTAATTTAATATTCATAGTGTGTTAAAATCTGCATTTCTAGTTGTTTAAATTAGTTGGTTACATTTATTTGATATTGTAGAATTTATTCTTTGTAGTTTTATTAATCTGAAAATTGTCAAAGTATTATAAATTAAATATTCTTCTGAAATTTTAATTTGACTTAAAGTTTGTAAAAACTCAATTCACCCCCCCCCCCCCTCTTGAGTATAATCTGGGCAACACCATGGATAGCAGAGGCAATTACTTGGCATGCTAGGGCAGAAGTAGGGGTAATATCATGCGTCATCCTATTGATTCTACTGCCTGGAGGAGAATGAATTATGAGTATCCCGATTTTGCTCGAGAACAACGCAACATTTGTTTGTCTATATCAACAAATGGTTTCAATCCATTTGGAAATCTAAGCACCAATCAGAGTGTATGGCCAGTGATCCTAGCCCCACTCAACCTCCCTCCTTCACAGTGTATGAGACCTGAATTTTCGATGATGGTTTTGTTGATTCCTGGGCCAAAGGCACTAAGTGATGACATCGACGTCTACCTGGCTCCTTTGGTAGAAGAATTAAATGAGGTTGTGGGAAGAGGGTGTGCAATCATTTGACTCTTTTAGAAAAGAAGAGTTTACGCTGAAAGCTATGTTGATGTGGGCAATTCATGATTTTACAGCTTATGGGACATTATCCGGTTGTGTAGTACATGGTTATTTGGGGTGTCCTATTTGTGGAGAGGAGACTGAATCTCTTCGTCTATCCTTTAGCTCAAAAAATGTATACCATTGCCACAGGAGGTTTTTACCCCCAGCTCATAGTTTCAGATCTAAGAAAGGTTCCAATTTTTTATTGGGCGGGGTTGAACATAGGCTACTATGGTTGAAAGAAGATAGTAGGGGAAGGACAATAATTCCTCCTGGTGCGTTTACTTTGACGAGTGGGGAAAGGAAGGTGATTTTAAACACAATATATAATTTGAAGGGCCCATCTACTTTTTCGTCCAACTTGCAAAGGATTGTGAATTATGCTACTCATGATTTACACAAGTGTAAGTCCCACGATTGGCATGTGATCATGCAATTGGTTCCTCTATTGTTTAAGCACTATTTCTCTGAGGACAAGGATTTACGGAGGGATATTATGCAAATTAGTATTACCTTCTCACTCTTGTGTGAGAAGGTGGTCAATCGAGAACACATAGTCATCGCAAAATTGGCGGTGACCGAAGCGATTTGTGTATTGGAGGAGTACTTTCCCCCAGCATTCTTTAACATAAGTGTTCATTTGTTAGTACACCTATGCGTTGATGACACTGATGATTTCGTCGATGATGGTGGTCATGTGATGGGAAAACGAGTGAAATTAATGAGTTTGCAATATGAACAAGTAGCTCGTTTTCTATTTGACACACATGAAAATGTCGAAGAATGGAAAAAGTAAGTTTCGATTATTATAATGTTTAACATTATTTTAGATTATTTTATACATGATTAATTTTGTAATATGCAGAAAATATGAAGCCTATGAGAACAATAAAAGACGAAAAATAATGGTGCAATCAGACAGCGAATTTAGGTTGTTGTTGACACAAGAGGTAATTATAATGAAAATGACCATTATATAACGTTACATTACACTTAAATTTTACCACTAATATAATTAATTTATCTATATTCTCAACTCTTAAAGACGGGTGATGCGACATCAAGACTTGCTCGTCTAGCCACTTGACCCTTCTTCGTGGCAGAAGAGTACAAAAAGTATCGATTGAATGGTTACATTTTTGGCGCTAAGGTGTACAAGGAAAGTACAAATGTACAGAACTCAGGCATTTCATATAAGGCTCTTACTTTCTTTCGAGCGAGCGCAAAAGATAAAAACCTCGTTGAAGTTGAAATGACTTACTATGGGGTAATCCGAAATATATTTGAATTGGATTATATAAGCTTCAAAGATGTTGTATTTTACTGTGACTGGGTAAGAGTTGAGGATAAAAATGCTTGTAAAGTTGATACTGTCACCAATTTGATCATGGTTGACTTGTCCAAGTTGAAGAGTAACGACCACGTGAGCGATGAGCCGTTTATTTGTGCATTTCAAAAGGTTAACCAAGTGTTTTACTCGGAGTATATCAACAATGAGCCATGGTCAATTGTCCAACACGCGCCAAAGCGTCTAAATAGTAGTGTGGATGACTTGGCTGCTCCTACCGAATATCAATCCATTTTCTATGATGACCCGAATTTCAAATAATTTTTCAATTTGTAATAAATATTCCAATTTGTACCGAAACATCAATTTTTAATGCTTTTAATTGATTTGCACTTTATCATTTTCACTCTTGTGTAGTGTGCGTGTGTGTGGGCAGTAGGGTGGGGATGTTTCCCTCTTGTACATATTATGATCTAGATGCTGTTGTTTTGGAATTCAGAATTGAGGTGTTTAACAGTAACAATTCATTTTTATTTGTAGTAATTGTACATATTTACATTTCTTCTTTTAATTCATTTTGATATGTACTAATAACATTTTTTTACAGCAAATGTCTCCTTTAGGTATTAAGGCGAGGATGATGATGCTGGTTATGATGATGTCGTCTGGGCTCGGTGGTAGCGGAGGCGACGAGGTCTCATCGACCCCTAGTCTCCCAAAATATGGCAAATTGGGGATGCCCATCGAGAACAAGTCGGGGCTATTAGAGAGATCCCTCGAGCTGGTAAAGACGATCATCGGGCCGGGGTACATTAGTTGGAAGGAGGTGCCATATGAGCTCAAGTTAGCTGTTTGGGTGGCACTACAGGTAATATATTTATATTTATATGAATATTTCAATTTCAATTTCTATTTCGATTTCAATTTAATTTTATATTTATATTTATATTTATTTGCAACTAACATTGTATTTGTTGGACAGGAACAATTCAACCTGGATCCAAAGCTACACGATTCCGTCTTGGAGAAGTTGAGGGAGCAACACAAGACGTGGAAGAAAAATATGCGGACCCGGTACTTTGGGAAGACACGAGAGCCCATTATCCAAAGGCATGAATCCTCCCGCCGAATGAGCCGATCTCACTGGTACAATGGCAAATGTTAATTGACAATGAGATTGGGGAGCGATAATTGGCATCTCGCCAATCGAGAAGGAAAAACCGGGAAAAAAATACGGGCGTGCACTACTTCGGCCGAATATCTTACGCCGAGGTGGAGCATAGGATGATGGTAAGATTTAATTTTTCTATAACTACATAAAATATATTATTCTGCATTATTTTACTTTGCGGGGCCGATACTAATTTTACTTTATTTTATTTCAGGGGACAGGGAGTGGCCCTGGGGGTAGGCCACATAGGCTAGATACTTATGTGGCTCTTCGGACGAAGAAGGGGAAGGACAAGGAGGTGTCCACAGGTGTCGCGGCCACGATTGTAAGTAATCCGACAGTTTACTTTTTGTTAATTACGTTATAATTTTTTAATTTACTTATTTTACTAATCATATGCTTTTTGTCGTTTCAAGCAAAGCTTAAGGAAGTGCATGAGTCGCAGTCTGATGCCGACAAGGCATCTTTGTCCACAGACGCACTCAGCTAAGTGCTTGGCTCTGATCGCAAGGGGAGGACAACGGGGTGAGCTCGCGGGTGACCAAATCTAGGATCATCGGATTAGAGATGAGCAACACCGGATTGGCTCGAACGGTGGATTCACATGACGCGAAGCTATCCCGTTTGGAGGAGGCGGTCCAGGATATGTTCTCATTCGTGAAGCGTTTATTGGGCGGAAACCGTAAGGGTAAAGAGAAGGATAAGGTGGTGCGGGAGGAGGAGGTGTGGGAGGATGAGGACGAGGATGTGGACCTCGCTACTTCATCGCTAACACGTGAGAACTTTGATGATCCACTTCCCTAGTTGGCTCCCTTCAACAGATAGATGTCGACACTTGGTTGGCCGAGCGTGTTTATAATGGACATATTTGATGGCCAGCGGATAGGGCGGGGGTTGAGGGACCCGAATATCGTCTAGGGTGCACTAGTTCATGGACGTGAGCTTCAAGACATCGAGTCCAGGGTGCTCGTCACGCATGTGATGCCCGAGAAGGAGAACTCCCAATTGTGGTTGCGCGAACAATGCGACACGGCGTATATTAGTGGATGTGTTAATTCGTATATCGTGTGGCCTACTCACCTCCTCAGCGTTAACCATACCCCAGACATTTAGTGACATTGATTTAAGTTTGAATTGAATTGTTTTAAATTATTACATTTGAATTATATTTGGATTATATGGTGATGCATATTCTCTCTATTTTGAATGTATATTTGCATTATCTCTATTTTATTTGGATATATGATGTTTGAACAGTTACAACGTTGCTGTAACAGGTACAAATATACTGCTGGGAAGTGGCAGTGGCCATACTGCCCAGCAGAATTTTTTTTCAATTCTTCCCAGAATTGTCACGGTCATTGACGTGACAAGTCCTTGACAAAGAAACTTGTCACGATCATTGACTGTGACACGACCGTGACAATTCTAATGAACTTGTCACGATCAATGACCGTGACATGAACGTGACAAAAAAGTTATCTCGCCCAGAATTGTCATGGTCATTGACCTTGACAAGCTGAAGTTGTCAAGGTCAATGACCATGACAATTCGACAGATTTGGTGTAGTGTGTGTCATGGAATAGTATCATCCAAGAATTGAAAATGAAATACAATCACATATTTGATAAAAAACAATTAAAGAATTAGTGAGATTATCTTCGAAAATTTTATTCCGCTTGGAGAGTGCTTGTGAATAGGACTGGTCATGGGTACAATGTAGAAACAGGGACTTTCGATTGGCCAGATGATGTTTGGGATGATATTTATAAAGGCAAGAATTAAACATTTGTTTTGTTTGTATAGTAATTTATCGTAAGCTATATATTATTTTAACTTTTTGTTCTTAATTTGATTGCAATCAACAGAAGTACCCTGACACAAAAAAGTTTAGAAACAATTCTCTGGAAGATAGAGACTTGCTTACGACGTTGTTTGAGGCCACCATGGCAACTGGGGATGAGTCATTTAGCCCTATGCATTCTTTACCTCTAGAGAACCCCTGCAATCAACGCTCACTAGAGGATGATGATGTTGACGTTTTCGGAGATAATGAAACATTTGATACTCAAGGAGACCAACCAATATATGATACCTATTTCATTGATTATACCTTTCAGGATGTTGGTACCAATGCTACTTCAGAACAGCGAGGAAAAAAATCTGTAGACCCAAAATAAGGAGGGAGAAGTGATGTGAGATCCTCACGTCAATCAAAAAAGCGTACTATAAGAGAGAATGTTGATGACCCCTTAATGAAAGAAGTTGATGATCTTATTGATATTATCTAGAGTGATCGTGGTGACGATAAAAAAATCTTAGATAACTGTGTCACATCTATGAAGGAATTGATGGTCTTAGGTTTATTGGACATCAATCTTTATATTGCGTCCATGAAAGCGTTTGGGGACAATGTGGAGTATAGAAAGTTATTTTTGATGATGGAAAATAATGAGCATAAAGTGTGCTTCATCAATAATATAATGAAAGATAATCGAGTAGTTAGTTTATTTGAGTTCTTAGATCAGCCATTTGTTTTCCTTAGGATGACATTTAAAGCGATTGTTTAGTTATGTTATTTGATGGTTCATTTTTCATATTGGCATTTAAAACGATTATTTTACATTTTACTATTTTCTTGTCATGCAGTAAAATGAATCCAGAACAAAAGTTGTTGGTGTGCATTGTTGCAATAATTATAATGTTTAAACTTATTAAACAACGTACACGTGTGAGACAAAAGTTGTGTACATCATTGCTTTCGGGAAAGGCGTATATACAAGAACTTTTAGATGGACCTCTCACACAAATGTTTGATTTATTTAGGATGAGGACTAATGCATTTCTTGAGCTATGCGATCACTTCCGCGAAAGAGGGTGGCTTATTAATAGTAGACATATAGACGGTGAAGAGAAAATGGCATTTTTTAGGCAGTATTGGTCACAATCATTGAAATCGAGTAATAAAATACCGATTCCAACATTTTGGACAAACTATAAGTAAGTATTCTCATGAAGTATTGTGGGAAATGCTTCATTTTTCCAAAGATATTATAGTTTCTCCTGCATTTGATGGATCTACTGGAGAAATTCGATCACATCGACGTCTTAGGGAAGGACCATTCAAAGGGGCTATTGGAGCACTTGATGGTACACTAATTAATGCACATATTCCGGTGGATAAACAAATCACTTTCAGAGGAAGAGGCGAAAAGGAATGTTTTCAAAATGTTATGGCCGTATGTGATTTTAATATGAAGTTTATATATGTTATGGCCGGATGGGAGGGGATAGTGCACGATTCACGAGTGTTAAATGAGACTTTGCGTCATCCAAGCAACAAATTTCCATTACCCCCTGAAGGTGATATTTGTTGTTATTATTATTTTTTCTACAACTATTATATTTGTTTATTACTATTTATCTTATTTGCATTTTTTTATTGTTGTAGGTATGTATTATTTGTGTGATGCTGCATACACTCACACTAGGGGCTTTATGTGCCCCTATAAAGTCACACGATACTGGTTGTCAGATTTTAGTCATGATGGTCAAGCTAGAGATAAAAAGGAGAAATTCAACCATGCACACGCTAGATTAAGAAATGTGATTGAGAGGACATTTGCTGTTTTGAAGAATAGATTCGCGATATTGCTTAGAATGGCTCCTTATAGTTATCGAACCTAAGTACACATTGTGGTCGCATGCATGGCAATACATAACTTCCTTCGTCGAGTATCACTTAATGATCCATTGTTTCAGATATATGAAGATGATGATGTGGACTTGCCGGTCGAACCTTCAGTAGATAATGAACAAACAAAAGCTCCACCAAAATATGATTAAATATTTGGACGAGCACCGCAATAAGAAATGATTAATTTACGTGATCAAATTGCAGATCAATTATTTGGTAGAACTTATGATTTATAATTCAGCCTTATTAGTATTTTGTGACTTTTAATAGCTACTTAATAAGTTTTTACATATTTTTAAACATTTATACTACGCAAATTCCTTATTACTTGGAATGACTAATATTATTTACGCATTAAATTGCATATTGTGTGTAATAATATTTATTTACAGTCTTGAATGTTTTAAATATGCATTTTGTATGTAAAATAAGTATAAGGGTAAAATGGTCCAAATAATCTGCATTCAGATTTCAGACATAAATCTGCAAACAAACAGTATACATTCAGAAGTTTCATTCAGACAGCAAACAAATAACTTTTTCAGATTCAGACAAAAAAACAAACGCAACCTTAGTATATATACGCATAACTCGTTTTATTTTGCTCGTTTTATTTATTTTTATACTTATTTAAATATTTTTTTATTATATTATTTATACTAAAGCTTTATATATATATTTTAACAAAAAAATACTAAACAACCCATTAATTTTAATTCATATGTTGTGATTGGTCCGCGCGAGGGACAACGGACACGCATGTCGATCGAATATTTTTTTTACGACCCTCATCCCCCACTATGGCAGTGCTTACCCCCGAGTAAATATTCCATCAACTTAATTTTTTTTAACTATTGGTCTGCCATAGTAGGGATAGGGGTGGAGGTGAGGGGGCGGGGTAAGGGGATCTCAGGTCACACGCACGTCTGATGCCGCTGGCGCAGACCAATTACACTATAAGAATTAAAATAAATGGGTTGTTAGGTGTTTTTTGTTAAGGTCCATTAAAAAATCCACTTTTTAGGTCCACTTGTGATCCTCTCCCTATATATGTTATATATAACTTAAAAATTCCTAGAGTACTAACATTCACATTAACAAAGTTGTAGTCTCACTTTTATTTTTCAGTTAGTTTCTTACACCCCACCTCAACCAATTGGCCTCATTTCATCCCTCTCTCAATCTCTCTCTAAATCTCACAGCCCTTATCCCTCTTCCCTTTTCTAAAACGCCGACATCAACCCCTGTTAATCGTTGGCATCATCCACCTATTAATCGTCGGTCGATTGCTTCGCATAGCGGCGACCTCACGCTACCACCCACAGCGGTCTCAAGCTACCATCTCTCAGCCCCTCTCACTCTTCCCTTTTCTAAAACGCCGACATCAACTCCTGTCAATCGTCGACATCATCCACCTATTAATTGTCGGTCGATTGCTTTACACAGCGGCGACCTCACGCTACCACCCACATCGGCCTCAAGCTACCATATATATATGGGCTTTGCACAAAGATGTTTTGTACCACCCGACCTCACACGGAGATTAATATGCTTAATATGCTGACGTTTTTTTTTGTTGCTTGATTAATTTTTTATGTTAATATATTGTCATTTTTATTATGTGAATATGAAAGAATTTTTTTGTGTCAATATCATGAAATTTTTCTATTGACATTTATGCTGAATTTTTTTTAAATGTTAGTATACTAACATTAATGCTGATATATTTTTTATATTAATATCCATCTCTCTAACTTATGGTTTGATCTTTGATGATAAAATGCTGACATTTTTGTGTCTTTGTTTTCTTGTTTTAAAATTGTTAATGGTGATATGTTGCTCAAAACAGATGGACATTTTAATTGTATTATTTTGTGATCGTTGCCAATGGCTATTACTTAAGACTTATTTTGTCCTAGTTGGCAATCAGCACAGTTGGACATTTTAATAATTTTATTCCTTGTAAGTTGACGTTGAGGTTTTGTTACTTGTAAGCTGATGTTGAGGGTTTACTTGCTTAAAAACTCTATATTTTTATGTGTTATATAACAAAATTATCTTTTAGAAAAAAAGTAAAAAAAATGTTAGTTTTAACCCTAATAATATATACGGGGCTAGTTTTTGACTCGTATAATATAAAAGGTATGGGGCGGGGATGGTATATGGAGTTTACATTTAAACGAGTTCGGAGCTTAAAAACTAAACTCGTCACGGGCCGGTTCAGTTCGAGTTCATTTTTTTCTCACGAGGCGGGTTAGGGTTTTAGCAAACGCATCCCATACTCGACCCGTTTTCATCCCTATTTGAGAGGCACTTCACAAATCAAAACTTTAGATCCAATTGTACCCAAAAGATAAGGGGTTTATAAAAGATATTCGAAAATTCTAATCCGTATAATTTTCGAATCCGATTTTTTTGGACAAGCGAATTCAGATAACAATTTTAAATAATCAGAGAAAAAGGACATAGATATTAAGGTATTCATCATGGATAATTCTTATATAAAGTGGAAAATATGTTTTGGATATCTATACTCGTGATATTATGTATTATTTATTACTCTTCATATATATTTGTAATTTAATTATTAGAACGCTTGATAGCTAACAATCAAAGACATTCATTATTTAACGTATAAACACTGTTAATAAAATTATATATCTTTACCTCATGTATTAACTATTTTAAACTCTATGTCTTTATTTTACATTTGTCATATTTTTGTCCAAAGTCATAATAACTGTAGAGATTATCCATTTTGTGACATATTCATGACAACGCATACATAGTTCTGTTTCCAATGTAGTGTAGTTGGGACAAATAAATTACTCTCAAGCTAATAATTTTTTTTCTTTATGTATTCACTAAGGATGCGTTTGATTAGTGTGGATTCGCTTTCCATGAAAAATACTTTTTTTAGCTCACATTTCAGTTTTTGGGGTTCTTGATTTTAATTGCATCTATCAAAACAAATAGTTATATATATAAAAAGTTCTCCATACTTTTATCATCTTTTATTGAAAAAATTTCTTACCCATTCCCCAAATAATTTATTTCCATGGAAAACTTCAAACTTCAAACCATATCACTCATATATTTTTCCACGTATTTTCCAACGTCTTATACAAATGAACTATTTTTCAATCGTTTTCCAACTTGGTAATCATACAAACCCTAAATTGTTTTTCACATACTCTCATTGACCATATATGATTCTTTATCAACTATACGAAGGGTCACTCTGTACACATTAAATGTTAGTACTTGTTTCTAGACTTCCTAAAATTTGATTCTCTTTTTTCTATAATCATTTATAATAAAATATTTTTATCTTATTTTAAGATTTTGTGGAAAAAAATATTATTATTAAGATTTTTCAAGTTTTCAAATTAATATCAGATAAGCATAAATGTACGTCTGTTAAATAATGTTAATGGGTACGAATATTATCCAAATTCGTGAAATTCGAAACGGATAAGGATAATTGGACATACGATCCAAGAGGATAGGGTTAGTGAACTTATAAACGGATACGAATAATGGATAATATAGTATTCACTCCGTATATGTAGGTTTTACACCCTTAACAAAATATTTAAAAAGCTATTGGAAAGTTTTCTCAAATCTCTTTTAATAATAATAAGAGTTAATTGTGTAGAAGGTCCTCAAATCATCTTATAGGTTTCAATTTTATTTTAATTTTTAATTTGTCTCAATTGGTTCGAATTATTAATGCAATTTCAATTTGGTCATAAATATACATATTATTCAACTTGTCAATGAACTATCCAATCGGTTTGAGTTTGCTCATATTCTTTATGACTTTAAATCAATAAAATTTATAGCCTGGTGACCAATTCTAAAACAATATATCTTTAAAATTTGATACATTATTTAAAATAAAGGATAAACACCGAGTATAACCATATTTTACTATCAAATAACTTATTTATGGGCAATTGATCACAAAGTTATCACGAAATTAACAACTATAGCTTTATAATTTTAGTTTTTATAATTAAATGCCCAATATGCTTCGTAAATAAAAACATGTGTCACTCCTACTCCCTTAATCTGATCAGAAAATTTATTTGAATATCTCTAAGGATATTTATTATCAATTGACTAATAAGTCATATGGGGGAGTCCCTTTCAATGAGGCCTCTCACATCTACTATTTGAATAATAAGCGTCCCTCCCAGGTGGGGCGTGTGAAAAAAGAGAGCGTAGAACGTTTATTGATTTGTAACCTAAGCATATTAATAAAAAGAACACCCCCCCCCGGTGGACATAGGTAATTTGTCAAAACACGTACAATTTGGGTTCTATTTTGTGTCTGTTTGGCTATATTTTTGTTATTCATGGTCATCATTTTGGTTTATGAGATTGTTTGTTCATAACATGTGAGTTTGTCCCCTTACCATTGGCATCGTATATAGGAACCCATTTCTTTTTATCTCATTGGCCAAGATCCAATCCTGAATCTCAACCCATGGCCAACACCCAAGATCATAATCGTTGTTCATTAAACTCCCAGGAGAACGGGTATGTATCACCCTTTCTATAATGGACAAGATCCGTTGTTCATTCACAGCATAACAAAGGCACTTCGAGCTCCCGTTACCAACCTTGATAAGATTTGATTGGTGCAGTCACCACTACACCAATAAAGTCTCTAAGGTAGTCAATTCTTATGAGGAACGCCTATTTAAGTGAGAGAGAGTTATTAGGTATATAGAAGAGGACAATGATTGTCAACTTCACTGGATATATCGAATGGATAGGCCATTTCATTGAGAAAAATGGAAGCACTAAGAGGTCAGTCATACCCCCAGTCCTCGGGAGAGCAATACTAGAAGTCAAGGGAGGAGCACACAACATCATGATGGGTATAGATATCACGAAAGAGATATAATAAATAATAGATTAAATGTGCATATTATTGAGCGACTGAATGTGATGTGAATAGTAAGATATAGGTTACATTTGCCCCTACAAAACGTATCCCCACGGTGTATCAAAATCACCTCGATTTACTTCATTAATTGATTATTTTCATTGTTAATCAACACGCAACCGACGTGCCCCCCTTACTCTCGGCCACCTCAAAAACATGCACTACGTTAAATCAAAATATTACACAACCCGTAGCCACTTGCCTCATAATGTTAGACTCTACAACATGCGTAATTCATAAACATCACATTGCACATCATATCGCCACTTGATATTCACATGGTCAGATCTTTCAAAACATATCCTGTAACCACCTGCATCGCAGTGTTGGACTCTTTGAAACGTATAATTAATAAATATCACATTATACATCATGTTGCCACTTGGTATTTGCATGGCTGGATATTTCAAAACATATCCCGTAGCCACCTGCCTCGTAGTGTCGGTCTCATCATTTATCAACATAGGGTGTTCCTCCACGACATTCACCAAGTCACATATCACCCATTAATTTATGTTTTACATGTTCATTTATCAATGACATTAAGAGCTTTTATGCGTATTTGATCACTCTGTACTATAATCTTTATACCCTATCTACCCCACTATAGGGTTGTAATTATTTAAAGCATTGAATATATTTTAGTTCATTTCATAAGGATCTAAGGAGATGGTAATACTACAAGTAACTTCACGTAAAACTAAGGCCTTAAAGTAAAAGCATATTGATTTTATTAACAGTTTGAGTCATCACTCCTATTCATCTCTAAACTCCGTACGTGGGACGTCTTACCGAAGTGAAATCCAAACAAGGAACCCGTCGATACACTTTCGTATAGATAGAGCAGTTGTTAATGTTGTATATAACCCCCAAAGTCAATCGTGTATTATGTATTTTGGATATATATACATATACAACATGTTATTATTCATTGATTAATTATTATTAAAATACAAATACGGGCAAGTTTTATATAATCATAATTGATAAATAATAATTATGATATTTATTGTTATGTTCATTAAAACATTATAAAGTGTGATGAATCATAATGGTTGAGTTGTGATCGGGAGATGTTCACCTCAGTTTCTTATTCTAATAAGTTGCTTCTACACATAAACATAACTGGACATTGTGTTTTAGATTAACCCTAGCAAACGTTCTAATTTTCTTATTTAAAGGAGTAGCACAACTTCAAATTATTTATCGGAGTCTGACAAGATCAAACGTATACGTGCATAGTATGACATTGAACGTAACCACATAGAATTATCCAATGGAGTTTTTACTAATCTGTCAATGGATATATTTTATAGTTACAGTTGTACATATAATCCTTACACCTGAGACATCATGTATATTTTTTATGTATTAGGTAGTCATTTAATTTTACTTAACGAACTATGATATTTTTATATGATTATGGCAAGTTTAGAGTTGGGGCTATCCTCATATTACAGAAAGGATCTTGGACAGTCAACATGAAATTTATCACTCTTAGCAATATATTCTACGCTAGTTACATTAATTAATACTCTGATTAAATCATCGATCGATGTATTGACAATGATTAGAATAATTATTTTTAATCGAATATTGTCAAAAGTGAATAAATGAAAAGAAAACGAATATTTTATTTATGGATTGACAATTTACTATGCTAAAAATAAAAAATAAATATGAAAAATAAGATGATTGGAGTGTATGGAAATTGTTAACGGACAAGGTTCAGAATAAATGAAGAATATATGCATTATCTTAGCATTAATCATTATTGTGGGTACCTATTTTTTATTAGACCATAAGAGTAGCCGACCAAGCCCATAAAGGCTATTCAAGTGTCCGACCCAAATTATGAGCCTTGATTATGAATTAAACGCAAGATAAGACCGAGTCTATCCCCAAGAATCTCGGAGAGATATTCAAGGGATTCAGGGTCTATCGTGTTGGTTACAACCACCTTCAATGAACACAATATATTGTTACCCTTGGCTCGGGTCATAGGGGCATGGAACAAAGACTTTCATGAGAGATACTCAATAAAAAATATTAGACCTCTCCGTGGACATAGGAAATTTGCTGAACCACGTATATTCTTGTGTTGCAATTGTGATTGCATGTTGTTCTTAGCTTTCTGGTGATTATTTTATATTATTCGTGCTATGATTTTTGTCACCACAATTGGTGTCGTCTCTGGTAAATAGACCTATGAAAGCATTCACCAATAAGAGCCAACGATGTCTCATTACAACAGCAACGCCCCTCAAGCACGTGACATTCAACATCAACCTATGCCTCTAAGGGTAAGGTCTGAAATTCGCCATTCAAACCCTAGGCTCGACCGAGAGAGGCGAGTCTCTGTGGAAATCTAGGGTCCACCCAGGTCCACATAATTTTCTCGATTAATAGATGCGTATGAAGCCAGACTTCAAGATCAAGATGAGGCCACGAGCTGACAAGAAGATGAAAATGCTTGCCTAAAAGGGCAACTAGAGAGAGTGTCGAAATACTAGACAACTCCCTGATCGAACTCCTAGCCCTTAGGAGAGGAAGTCTCGCAGCCGAGGAAGAATCCCCAGGCGTGGCTCAGAGAGGATAAGAGGAGCAGGTCAGATGACAACCGTTCAGAATGACTGCAATAGGCTCGGTGTTACAGGAGTCCTGGTCGGCATAATAATGACATAAGTAGTTTAATCCGAAGAGAGATGGACCAACACCCAGCTCATCGCAGTGTCAGATCTACAGGATAGTTAGCTAGAAGAGCGCTCAAAACCCAAATGAAGTCCCATTTTTTAAGGGCAATAGAAGAGGAGGAGGCCCCTAAAAAGTTCGCAATCCCTTGGTTCAAGATGGAAAAACTGATCCCATTGATCATGTCTGGTAATATCAGCAAGCCATGACTCTATGGAGTCACAATGACTCGCTCATGTGTCGAATCTTCCCATCTAGTTTGCATGATGTGGCCCAGAAATGGTTCAAAAATTTACCCCACAAGTCCATTAGAAATTTTAAATCCTTAACCGAGCTATTCACAACTCGTTTCATAACAAGCAGTTCCCACCCAAAGCGACTGGATGCACTGCTTACTATGAAAAAGAAGCCACAAAAAACCTTAGAAAATACGCGAAGAGGTATTTGGAAGTGTTTAATGAGATCGAGGATTGCTTGGAGCAGGTCACCGTAACATCCTTTAAAATTTATTTGTCGAGCTCCTGCCTCCTGCACCAGTCCTTAACTAAGAAGGAGGCTACATCCATCGATAAATTAATGGCTGGTATAGATAAATACACCAAAGTCGAGGATGCGAACCATCTTAATGCAGGGGATAATGGTCACGCGAAGGTTGGAAAGGGAGTGGAAAAGAGTGAGCCTCAGAAGAAAGGGAATAAGAACTGGGGCAAAAATGGCTCCAAGAATGGAAATAAAAATGACTCCTCGTAGGCGTTCAGGTTATGAATACAGTCTTCAAGGAGCCAATATATAATATTCTTGCCAAGATCAAAGATGAACCTTTTATTAAGTGGCCGAAAAAAATGGGAGGAGACCCCTCCAAGCAAAATAATGCACTAAGGTGCGCATTCCATAAAGAGGGCGGCCACAAATTTGAGTATTGTAAAGCCCTCAAATCTCATCTTGAGGAGTTGGCCCAAGCTTGGAATCTTAATGAGTTTGTGGAAAAGAAGGTAGAAAAGGTAGCAACCAATGGAGAGTAGAGGCCCAATAACGTCCTCGAGAAGGATATTGGCCACGAGTTTGCGATAATCCACGGGGCGTTAGACCTCAAGCAGGTTCAAGGAAATGCCACTCCGATGGAAGTTAAAAAGCTTACTGCAGTCATGCAGGCCTTTCAGATCGACCCTGCCAAAACTCAGGCTGGGAAGTGTCGACGACCGGAGGACGTCGATTATAATAAGCACATTGTGTTTACTAATGAATACTTGGTTGGGGTAAGAACCCTTATCATGATGTGCTGGTTATCACACTCAGGATAGCCAACTAGATAGTCAACAGGTTGCTCGTCGACCAGGGCAGCTTATCTGAAGTGATGTACCTGGAGTTATTCAGAAAGTTAAAGCTAAGTGTAATCGACCTCAAGGAAGTTACTGTTTCGTTGGTTGGCTTCGCTGGAAAGACTACAGTTCCTTTGGGGAAGATTTTCCTACCAGCCAGGGCAGGAAATATTTCAAAAATGATCGAGTTTCTAGTAGTTGACATTGAATCTCCATACAACACCATCCTCGACAAAGGGTGGCTCCATGCAATGAAGGCCATACCATCAATGTACCATCAAAAGATGAAGTGTATAATAGATCAGGGAGTGGTTGAGATACCTGGCGACCAAGTTATGGCCAGAAAATGCATCAGCGCGTCCATTCGACCCAGACAGGAAAAGAAAACTGATGAATCGAAAAGTAAGGAGGAAGCCAAGGATGGGTTGCCACCATAAAAATAACAGCTAAGGTAGGGCCGACCAGGGGTGGAGGAGACCAGGATCCATCCCTCAGAAAGGGTCGTTGAAGATCTAAAAGAAGTCGCTGCTGAAAGCATCTCGACTGAGAGAAAGTTTTTTATTGGTACCTCCTTAACCGATCGTGAGAAGAAGTAGTTAATTACGCTCCTTCGGAGAAACTTGGATGTTTTTGCATGGGAACCCTATGACCTGCTTGGGATAGATCATGTCGTTGTCTGTCATTGGTTGCACGTTGACCCGGCCTTCAAGATAATTGCACAAAAGGCTCGTTGAACAACTCCGAAGAAAGAAAAAGCAGTAGGGAAAGATGTCGAATAACTACTGAATCCAGGTTCCATACGGGAGCTTTAATTACCTAAGTGGTTATCCAACTCGGTAGTAGTTCCTAAAAGTAATGGAAATTAGAGAGTTTGTATCGACTTCACCGACCTCAACAGGGACTATCCTAAAGACAATTTCCCCTTTCCAAATATTAATCAACTGGTCGATGCCACAACAACTCATGAGAGGATGAGATTTTTAGACGCCTACTATGGATACCACCAAATCCCCCTTCACGTGCCGAACCAAGATAAAACCTCTTTCATAACCACTTTTGGTTTGCATTGCTACAAGGTTATGGCTTTTGGCCTTAAGAATGCAGGAGCGACTTATCAACGACTAGTTACAAAGATGTTTAAGGATCAAATGGGGGAGACTATGGAGGTTTACATTGACGACATTCTCGTCAAGATCAAGCTTAAGGATGATCACCTCTCTGACCTGACAAGGAATTTCGATATCCTCAGGAAATACCGAATGAAACTTAACGAAAGTAAGTGTTATTTCGGTGTCCAGTCAGGAAAATTCCTTGGATACCTAGTCAGGAAGAGAGGAATAGAGGCGAACCTCGACCAGATTAATGCCATCAACAAAGTACAACCCCCTCAAACGATAAGGGATGTACAAAAACTTACGGGAATGCTCATTGCACTTAACCGCTTCATTTTAAAATCCTCTGAACGATGTCAACCATTCTTTCAGTTGTTGAAAAGAAACAAGGGCCTGACATGGAATGAGGACTGCTATAGAGCCTTAGAAGAGCTCAAGGCCTATCTCAGCAGACCTCCTTTACTGGTAATTCCTAGATAATACGATCCTTTATACCTTTACCTTGCTGTATCAGACCATATCGTGAGCTCTATCTTGGTATGTGAAATAGAGGGGAGCAAGCATCCGGTCTACTATGTAAGCAAGCCACTTTTGAAAGCCGACCAATGGTATTTGGCATTAGAGAAGCTCGCCTATGCATTGGTGATAGCCTCGAGGAAGCTAAAATACTACTTCGAGGCTTATTCCATCTTCGTGGTCACCTCACACCCTCTCAAAGTTGTTCTGAGGAAAGATGACCTCCGTCCGACTGTAAAAGTGGTTAGTCAAGCTCGGAAGGTTTGACATCCATTTTCAACCAAGAATAGTCGTCAACGGGCAGATTCTGGCCGATTTTATTTCTAAATTCATTGGAGAACAGCTTTTCGGTCAGCTAGGAACTAGTCAACCAATGGAAAGCATACAGGGATCTAGTGTTTGGACCCTATATATTGATGGAGCCTCCAATTCAAGGGGGAAGGAGTAGGCATCGTACTGGTAACCCCCGAAAATACGGTGCTCGAGCAGGGTATCAGACTTGGATTTAAAGCCTCCAACAATGAAGCAGAGTATGAGGCCCTGATAGCTGGCCTACGAAAAGCACAAGTGTTAGAGGCAAGGCACCTTCAAGTCTTTGACGACTCGCAACTGGTATCCAATTAGATAAACGGTAATTTGAACACAAAATATGAAATGATGGAAGCTTAACTCATCATTGTAAAGAGACTCAGGGCCAACTTTGATCGGGTTGACGTTCAGCAGTTCTTCAGGGGACAGAACAACCATGCAGATGCCCTAATAGCTTTGAGTTCTACAATAGACTCTTACCTGGAAAGAACGATCCAAATAGACTTCCTCGCGCAGCCCAATATTGATTAAGCTATTGAATCTGAGCAGGTCCTCCACACAAAAAGAGCATCAAGTTGGATGGACCCCATCATAGACTACTTACGGAGTGATACGCTGCCAAGTGATAAGAGGTTGGCACATCAGATAAGAGTCAAAGCTTCTCGCTTTCACTTATCTCCCGATGGAAAATTATATAAGAGGTCCTTCACTAGCCCCTACCTCCAGTGCGTTCATCCACAAGATGTCGAGCAAGTTCTGCATGAATTTCATGAGGGCATTTATGAAAGTCATGTAGGAGGAAGGTTACTGACCTTTCGAGCAATGAATGAAGGATATTAGTGGCCATATATGCAAAAAGATGCTAGAGTCTATGTCCGAAAGTGAGAAAAATGCCAAAAATATTCACCTATGGTCCACCAGCCAGCTAGAGACCTCAAGTCATTGACCAGTCCATGGCCCTTTACCTAGTGGGTTTGGACATCGTAGGGCCACTACTTACCGCAACAGAGAATCTAAAGTATTTATTGGTCGTCACAGACTACTTTACCAAGTGGATAGAGGCAGAACAACTAGAGAATATCCGGGACACAAACATGATAAGATTCATATGGAAGAACATCATTACCCGCTTCGACATACCCAAAACCATTATTACTGACAACGGGACCCAGTTAGAGAGTGGTTTCTTCTAAAGTTTTTACAACGATCACGGGATCAGTCATTATTTAAGCTCTGCAGCATATCCCCAGAGCAATGGTCAAGTTGAAGCTTCCAACAAGACAGTGATCGACGGACTAAAGAAACGACTCGAACGGGCCAAGGGAGCTTGGGCGAACGAGCTATCCCACATCCTTTGGCCTATCGCACAACCCCTAGGCGAGCAACTGGGGAAACTCCTTTTGCACTCACTACAGAATGGAAGTAGTCATTTCGCTAAAAGTCGGGCTCCCTACCATGAGATCTACGCTGGTAGACCAAGACCACAAAGATGAAGCATTACTCACTGAACTTGACATAGCTGATGAGCGACGAAAATTGGCTCTAGTAAAATTAGCATCCTACCAGCAACAACTAGCCAAATAATATAATCAAAATTCAATCCGAGAAAATTCCTAATAGGGGACTATGTCCGAAGGAAAGTACTCGGCAGTGATGTGAAACCATCATATGGCAAACTGGGACTGAATTGGGAAGGAGCCTTCAAGGTTGTAAAAGATGACCTTCAAGGAGCCTATCACATGGAAACGCTGGAGGGCAGAGAGATACCAAGGGCTTAGAATACGATCAATCCGAAGAATTGTACTTCTAAACTTTCTTTATATATGCATCATTAGTTTAAGCAAATTTTTATTTACAAACTGATGTTGCTCTTCGTTTACAATTTCGGTTAATAAAACTTGATTGGCCTTGGAATTCTACATGTATTGGTTGTCTCAATTATATTTTGATATGCACCTTTTCCAAGTTACAAGCTGCACTTCTTTTCTGAGTATAGTAGGATTCCTAGACTACAGTAAGTTGTCTAACTTACTTTAGTCAAAGGATCTTGTAAACTAGCCCCCTATGATTGCAATACATTGTTAGGTCTATCCTAACAAAAGATATCCAGAGCATAATTAGCAAGACCGAAAGGTAACCCACCGCAGGCCTTTGTCCAAGAGCACAATTGGCCTCTTAGGTGGCTCCGACAACAAATAAATACCTACAGGGGATCCTTAGGTAACATGGCCAAGTCAGGTTGGTTTCCAACATAACTTGGCTCCAAAATCCTACTCGGGTGGATTTCTCATTAATCATGTGCATTCTCGCCATTGCCCTATTTAGGCCTAAGGTAGTGTGACTACACGACCTAAAAGGTAAAGTGGACGGAATGGTATGGCTAAGACATACTGGACTCAGGGAATGCTCAATTGGAATTAAACTCTAAATAACATTTAGTCGGCTAAAGTGTCCAAGATAATTAGAGTTTACTAACTAATAAATGGAAAGCAAGCAATGCATGTTTAGTCGGCCTATGCCCAAAACATAAATATCCAATTGCATTTTTTACTAAAGAGTTACATGGTTACATGTACAACAGTAAAGAATCAACTATGACCTATGAAGGTTCAGGTCGACGAGCAAGATAATCTATTACTCAAGCTCTCCGACCATTACCAGGATGAGGAGCAAGACTCTCTACAGCCCCCTCCGGGCTTGGCTCTAGCAGCTGCCTTGGAATAGCATCTATAGGGTCCAACGATCGTCCTTTCGAAAAGGATTTGACTCCAAGATCCCAAGAGTGATCTCATGCCTGTGCCACAGGGGAGAGTTTTGGGGAACCATCAACTCCCTGAGGGCACTTAGCCACCCTCTAATGAAGGCCAGCTCCTCGACCTCTTTCAGCTTTATTGGAGCATCTATTTAGCGTTGATCGTAGCCATCAGCCCACACTTATCGAGGATCCTTTCGAAATAAATGTCGCAGACTTGTGCATCTCTTTAGAGTTCGGCGATGATTATGTATGCTCGCCGAACGTCCCCCTTCAGCTTGAAAATATCCCTTTGGGTACTGACATCATCAGACCTAGATCGTGGTATGGACAACGAAGAGGAACCTCAGATAATTCAAGGAGCGTTACTTAGAGCATTCTCTTTAAGGCGTCGTTCTCTTTTTGCAGCACCTCCCCTACCTGGTTGATCTCGGATGCATCCAGAAGCTTCGCTTTTAAGGCATCTATTTCTTCCTGAACAAAAGCACAAATCTCCTCCATCTCCACAAGTCAGTCCTTTAGCCTGGCAATCACCTCGAACTGATCCTTGTAATCCTTATTTCTTACCCAAAGGGACTTTTAAATCTGAACGAAAGCTCGGCGAGCTTGGGCGCTTATGTTCGAACCAAGGATTTGGCCCAGACGTGAACTGGCAGGAATATAGTCATCAAGATCAACAAACTACAAGTAACAAACATAAAATGACATATGAATCTGTGAATGCAAAAGTGAGATTTCTTCCATTCATTATAAAGTGGCATCGACCAAATATAAAGTACATCAGTTAGCTAAAAAGAAAAAATACACAGATGGAAAAAAAAGGCCTAGAAGTCCAACTAGTGGCGTCAACCTTCTCGGAAGAAGCTGGCTCTTTACCCTTATCAGAAGCAGGATGATCAGCGACTTCGCCTATCCCAGCACCAGATGCACCTCCTTCTGCTGGGACAGTATTCACTCCCTAGCTACTAGAAGGAGCGCCAACAGTAGGGGCAACAGGTTCCATAGTAACTAGGTTGATAGGGGCATCCTCATTTATAATAGGCTTAGGGTCCGGATGGTGCTCGAAGAAGAGTGAGGAGTCAGCAAAAACTCTAGCGGCGACTAAGGCTCGATCCCAGCCTTTCTTGAAGTTCACTCGGCTGATATAATCGATCGGGCTGTCAGCATCTTCGTACACTACCTTCCAGCCCTCATTGTAGCCAGTCTCCCGAATGGTGGACGTCTCTGCCTCCAACTTCACCACCTTCTCAACTAGCTCCTTATTTGCATCTTCCAGTACCTTATTCTCCTCTGTACCAACCATCTTGCATTTAAACACCAAATTATAAGCCTCGTACAGCTCTTTAGCCACATCGACCATCTCCTGAGCAAATGAAGCTTTGGCTTCTATCAGAGCTTTCTCGGAAGACTTTTGGGCCTCTTGGGAAGACCTCAGACCCTCTTTGAGCTCATAATTCCTTCTCGATAATTCATCTCGGCTGCGCAGCAGGACAGTATAATCAGACACAAACTGCAAATAAAGATAGAATTTAGTAAACAGAGTAAAAGGAAGTTACAAGTTAGAGAAATAGAGAAAAGAGAAGCAACCTTACCAAAGCAAGCCCTTGAGCTGATTTCAGGTCTAACTGGTCAAGGCCCATACCCAATGAGCACTTACGATCTACCATGAGCACTGCTTTCTTAAGAATCAGTGAGGCAAGGTGAGGGGTCACTGCCACAGAGGTTCCCTTAGCTGGAATAGCCACAGGCACTAGAGAGGCATGTATCTTATTTATCCTCTCTTCTCTCATTCTCTCTTCTTCCCAACTTTTTTATTCATATCCTCTTCTCCTCTCTCTATCTCTCTCTCTCTTTTATTCTTCTTCTTTCCTTTTCTTCTCCACCTCCTTTTTATGGGGTACTATCTTGGAACCACCAATAAAATCTTGAGGCTTTTGCTTCAGAAACTTCAGCCTACTAGACAACATGACATCATTATCATCATCTCGGATCAGGTTCTTTATTCTTGGAGGAACCATCTTTTCCTCACTAGACTCTCCTGTACTGGATCCTGTCTTGTTGGAATCTTCCACATTGTATCCTTCTTCGCTGGATCTCTCTTCACTAGATCCTACCTCACCGCTACCACCTTTTCCACCTTCAGCAACACCAGTCTTTGTGTCGCTCTCCTTCTTGTCGTCTAGCTCGATGGGTTCAAGAGCACCTTCTTCTTCTTCTTCTAGGATATCAAGGTGGGGAATAATATCCACTAGGCGAGCAATAAAACTGGTGGTAATGTTCTTATATTCCAACAAGAAATCAACAGACCTAGGATGTTCACCCTCAGCTATGGGGTCCCTTATATCCCAGGCTTTTACCAGTTCAGCAACCTGGATCTCTCGAGGAGTAGGTTCTTAGTTTTTAGATCTTGCTAAAATAGGGAAAGAGAAGAGAACATTAGAAGAAAAACACATTAAAGTAAATAAGCAAGCAATAAATGAAAAGGTTTGGTAACAACCTATGTACTCCTCCCCATAAGTAGGGATTCGAGGTCCGTTGCACCTCATGCCCTCTGTCTAGGGAGGAAATTTCCAGTTTATAATAATGAACCCTTCAGACCAGTAGTCCTTGTGGGAATCAGGTAAATTTGCTACCAATACCCTATCTGGACTCCTCACCTTCAAATATAAGAGGCCCCTCTTGTGCGAGAAAAAGTATAATAGTAGCAGATCTCAGCTAATCGTAAATTGGTTCCATGGAGCTAATTTATTCTATGGACTTCATTAACGATCTTCCAAACGTGAGGAGAGCATCGAGCTGGAACATGTCAAAGTATTGAAAAAAGTGTAAAAACAGACGATTTTAGGGAAATATCAAACCCCCTTGAGATAATAGGAGGACATGAAAAATTAAGAATCAAGCTAGAAATTTTTCATGAAAAATTTCTAGCAACGATGAAAAGAAATTAAGAAAAGGGAGGGAACTGAAGAGTTACGAAGTAAGAATCAAGCTAGAAATTTTGAAAAACTTCGAATTCGTGAAGACGAAGAGCAAGAGATAACTTGGAAGACAAAGAACTGGAGACAACTTGGGAAGCAATAGAAGTAAAGAAGTTGAAGTGATAATAGAGTTCGTCCAACACTTGAGTTTAAAATTCTCAATGATAGAGCACACTCATCAAAGAAGACTTACCGCTCAAATATCCAGTAAAATGATGATTCACACCCCACCTAATCGTATGAACTGCAGTAGTGACATCATAAGGGAGGCGGTACCTTTATAAATTTTATGGGCCCAATTTGTCACCCCAAAATTTTTAAGGGCAATTGTGGGTACGTGTTTTTAATTAGACCATAAGAGTAGCCGACCAAGCCCATAAAAGCTATTCAAGTGTCCGACCCAAATTATGAGCCTTGATTATGAATTAAACGAGAGATAGGACCGAGTCTATCCCCAAGAATCTCGAAGAGATATTCAAGGGATTCAGGGTCTATCGTGTTGGTTACAACCACCTTCAATGAACACAATATATTGTAACCCCTGGCCTGAAAAATAATGCCACTTAGGTTCTTCAAAAGGATTAAGGCAATTTAAACGGCTCCGAAAAGTTTGTTTGAAAAACTCTTTTTTTTACAAAATAAATACTAACACAAAATGTGTATCAAAAGTTCTGAACGAGATATTTTAGTCAGGTGACCAAGTTTTGAAAAAAAAAACTAAATCAGCACGCAATCGGAAGGGGATGAGAGGAAGATTAAACATGCAAGAACAGAAGATTTTAACGTGGTAAAAACCTACCCAATGAGGGAAACATCCACGGAGGTCTCTACACCTCAAAACCAAAATCCACTAAAGTAGAGTAAACAAATTACAAGCTATATAACAAACTAAACACACAGTCAAACCTAATCTAAGTCAAGAATTTTTACCAACTCCATCAGGTAATTCTGGCTTCTCTGAAGGCTCTTATGTTGTAGTTGTTCTCCCATCTTTGTAACTCCTCCTCCTTTAGCTTTACGTAGACTCTAAAAGTCAATTATCTCTCTACCAAAACTTCTTTAGTGTTGTAGTGTGAAAAATATAAGTGGTGAAGTTCCTAACACATGCATGCAACACACACACACACACACTTATACAGACAAATTCCTACAAATTACAGATATTGTCTAATATGATTTTTGATTTCTGAATCCCAGTTTGTTAAAAATGTTATACTTCTGATCTTTATTCTTTACCATAAATCGAGTGACAACCTTGCTTTTCAAAATAGCCAAGGTCCTATATGCTTTTTTTATTTATTTATATACACTTATTGTTGATGTAAAAAACTAGATTTGATCTAATTAATTAATCACAAATAAATATGAAGAAAGAAATAAGACAAATAGCATACCTACCTTCAGCTGCTTATTCATAAATAGCCATATTTTCTCAAGTGCTCCAATGTTTCCTTGCCTTTCGACTGCTTATTCCCCCCGTTTTGCTTGTGATCTTTCCTCTCAGACCTACCTTCAGCTTTAGTCTCTGCTTTTGCCTCATCATTCTTCTGCACATCCATAGCTTCTTCGGCATTCATAATCTTGACTGCTTTAGCCATCAACTCCGCTATGGATTTGGGGGGATCCTTGGCCAGAGTGTAGTACAGCTTGTCTAGTAGAATACCACTCACGAGGGTTGTAATTGTTGTTTTCTCGTCATAGTCAATGACTTCCAGTTTCTCGTTGTTAAAACGATTGATATAATCCCCTGTGCTCTCACCTGCCCTTTGCTTGACACTTAACAGATGTGCTACTCTTTTGACTGGCTTCGCACCAAAATAAAAGTTTTCTCTATAAAGAGCTCTGCCAGTTGGTGGAAGGTCGCAATCTGCCCCCGAGGAAGATTATTGTACTATATTTTAGCAGATCCAGTGATAGTCCCTGAGAATGACATGTACCTCATCTCATCTGGAATTGCGTAGATATCTGCATCAGCTTGGTACTGCTCTATCTAGAGGATAGGATCAGTTTTTCCATCGTACTTCGGCGTAACTACAGGAGCCTTAAACTTCAAGGGTGTGGGAAAATCCACAATCTCTTGTACAAAAGGAGATCCCTTGATAAATGTTCTTTGAAGAGGGTTTATGGCCTTAGCCATCTCACCTAATCTGTCTTCTAATATCTGAATAGATCCTTTCCATGACTCTTTTCCAGCTTCAAATTTATGTGTGCGAGTGACAGATCGCATTGAGTTCTCCTCTTAGGATCTTTCTGAGCGAGCTGCAGGCCTGATACTTGGACGTGATTGGGCAAATCCTTCCCTTAAATCATTTGGTCGTTGAGAATTTATTGACGTAATCCAAGGAGGGTTTTTATTCCTCCTGGGGCCCAAGCGGTCAAAGGGGGAGACTCTGCTCAACCTTTCCAGAGCGCTTGTTCGTTCTAGAGTTAAAGTGACGTTTTCTTAAGACTCTACGATTCTTACAGGGGATGTCAGGCCAGACTGATAGGATGGATCACTTTAGGTTTCAGTATGGTGAGGTTTAGTACGTATGGATCGTGAGGAAGGTAGTCGCATGACACTTCATTGGCCAGACTGGGTGGAAGCTCCATTTTAAAAGGTCTGGATGAACTGTCTCATGGTATCTTGCATAACTGTTTGTCCCCTGGCTAAATTGGCCAAGATACCTGTGATATCGTTTGCGTTTGGAGGAGCAGAAGGGTTAAGAGGAATCATGTCATTGTTCCTGTTGCTAGATTCTGGGATTTCGGCCATTTAGGATGAGCTTTTGGGTGAAAAACGCTACGTATAGTTGTTTCTCACAGACGACGCCAATCTGTTGACGTAAAAAACTAGATTTGATCTAATTAATTAATCACAGATAAATATGAATAAAGAAATAAGATAAAGGATTTTTAAAGTGGTTCAGCCTTAGGAAAATGGCCTACGTCCACTGTTTTGTATTGTTGGGGAATTTGCCTTAGTCTTGAGTATGTTCGCTTATAGAAGTTTATCCCGCTAAGGGGGTGTTACAAAGTATTTATAACCCTTGGGCTCTCAGTGTGAATAGATAATATGCCGTTATTTAATAGACATATACATCTGTACACGATAAGAATGTTCATTGAATCTGTTTTTGTTGTTTGATCTTCCTAACTAGATGCTTGGTATGCTGAGTAGCTCGTCACTATAAGTTTCTCGATAAAATATATTGATGCCACGCTAGATAACATGCGTCTTCATGTAATTGGTCTATGTCAGCCGACTAATTTTTGTATCAACCGAAGCCCCCAATGTTTCACAATTGAGGTTGGATATGAGAGTGTGGAATATTATGCCCAAAAGTTGCTCCGACATGTTTACCCAGACTTGTTAGATTACAGATCTCCAACACTCGTGACATTAATGATTTTGAGCATGAAATTACAAACTCATAAATATTTTGAATCTTCGATAGACTCTTGGGAATTTGCGTCTTTTCATCATTTAGACGCTGGAAACGCAATCGTCGTCTCTAGTGATCATTACTTTTTCCGTTTCCCAAAGTAGTACATTTAAAGACGATATGATCAAATTATCTTCTAACTTTTGCCTTTTAGATTTCCAAGCTCTGTCTTCTCACTTTTTCTCTTTGCGATCATTCTTTCTGTCATCCGCCTTAGCTGAATCCTTGAGTTTCTGTAAGAATTTCTTCTTTCTTCTTTCTTTGCTTTAGCCACTATGGTTTACCTTATCGAATCATTGGATAACTTTAGGGCTGATTTTGCAATTCCTTCTTGGGTTGTTCTGGAAGAACCTCTTTGCCCTTCTGATTTATTTTCTCTATCTGAGGGACATTAGTTTCCTTTCATTTTTGTAGTTGAATGTGGTTTTTCTTTCCCGCCTAATCCCCTGTGTTTGGAATTTTGCCAATAATTTGATATTGTTCCTGAAAGAGTAGTTCCAAATACATGAAGGGTAGTTAATGGCGTACATAGATTGAATCAAATTCATGGAACTCATTTAGGGATTCCTGAAATTATGTATTGCTATAAATGGGTTATTAGCGATACCACATTTCACTTAAAAACTAGGTTTTCTAACAGAGCTTTAGTGGTCAATCTCCCTGATGCTAATAAGGATTATTTTGAACATGAGGTTGTGATGAAAAATTGGCAACATCCCCATTAAAAGGGAACGATGTGTACCAAGGTCCCAGATGTCCACTTTATGGAAATGGGATAGGTTGTTTTTATTTTTTCAATTTAGCTCTATTTTTATTTGATGAAATGCGTCACTGACACTTATTATTTTTTTGTTTGTTGCAGTTAACAGTAAGAGAAAATCCCCAAAAGAGAGTGGTATTAATATAAAAGATTTGAAATTTATTTGGGGATTGCATCGAGCAATAGCTGGGGAACATGTGAGGTCTGTTTCCTATTTGTTGCAATACAAGAACACCACTTATTCTTTTACTGCTCGACCTCTTGTTCCTCCCTTGGTGATTGACCTTGAGCAGGCTCCAGCTTCTTCTTCATTTGTTGAAGAATCTTCTCCTGACTTGGGTACTTCTATTGCTGACCTGATGACGAAGAAAAGGAGGATGCCTAATGTTTCTGCCAAGGTTGCTCCTGGTGCTGATGGGGCGACGAAAAGCAACGATGATGTCTCAGCTGAAGGAACTAAGAAAAAGGATGTTATTACTCCTGCCAAAGATATTAGCAAGAAACCCCCTGTTGCCCCTAAAGAGGCAACACCTTTGATTGAATGGGTTTTCCTTATTCAAGAAGAGACAATACCTTTGATTAAAGCTTCTCCTTTGAAAAAATTGAGAAAAGGGTCTTGTTGAGAAGACTGTAGATGATACTGCCCAACCTTCTGGGGTTGAGGTACCTTCTTTGAGAGTCAGTACTCCAGCTCTCAATGCTCCTAGCTTGGCTAAAAATTTGATCAGGTCTTGGACTCTTCCTGACTGCCGAGCTGCTGAGACTTCTACTCCTCGGGAGAAGGTTACTGATTTGGCAGCCCAATATAGTGCATCAGGAAGTATCATCACACTTACTATTTTACTTTTTTGTACCATATTCATATTATGATGTGGGCTTGTTTTCTATTACAGTTTATGGTGTATTTTACAATATCCTGGAGAAGGATGAGGCTATCAAGGCTTCAACTTCATCCAGTGGGGTCGAAGAAGCCCTTACCGGGTTATCAAAATCTTTTATGGAGTCCCGATAGATGTATGAGGAGGACAAAGCTGTCTAGGAGAATAAAATCAAAACCGCTAAAATAGCTCAACAGAAAGCTGAGGAAACTGCTAAGAAAGTTGTAACTGTCTCCAAGGAGGCAGAGGAAAAATGCAAGGTTTCCATTTCCAGCAATGTGGAATTTGAGGGAAAGCTTGAAGAGGCTGAGCGGTGTAAGAAAGACCTTAAAAAGAAGGTGAAGTTTACCGAAGAGCTTCTTAAGGAAACTACCTCCTCGAAAAGGGCAAAGAGAAAAGCTGCTGTGAAAAAAACATTTAGCTCTGGTTGGGACAAAGGGTGGAATAAAGATATAATTGGTGCTTCTACCCAGATGGAGTATGCAAGTGTAAAATTCTTAAGGGATGGATGGACTGCGCTTTGAAAGAGTTAAATGTTGCTGAAGATTCTGAATTATTTTAGAGACGCATCGATGGCCCTCCTCCTGCTATTGAAGAAGAAGAGGAAGATGAAGAAGGGTTTGATGAATCCTCTTTATTAGCTGTGGAACAAACATTTGCTGCTACCATCTCTCAATCTTTCGAGTAAGTCCAGTAAGAAACTCCTTCTACCGAGCAACGTCAATCGCCCACCAAGCAACAAATTCCTTCCTCAAAGTCGTCTGATGATGTTGTAAGGAATAAAGAGAAGGTGTAAATTTGTTCGACTGATTACTTATTTTGTTTTTCTTTTTTCCCTTTTATTGTAACTTTGGTTGTACCCTCTCCTCTTATGATCAATAAAATGGACCTGGTTAGTTATTTTGAGTTTCTCCTTCACTTTTCCAGTATAGCTGTATCATTGTTAATCTATTTTTACTTTTCCTTACTAGTTTATTGCTAGGATGAAACTGTTATCATCTCATGATACAGAGTTGATGAAGAAGTGTACGAACTACTTCAAAACTAGTCATACAGATTTTACTGAAGCACAGATAGTTGATATTCTTGGATCTGACGCTTCTGAACGAGCAATCGATGCTTACTAATATCTAAAGTGCTTGCTTGATCGGGCTGTAGCAAATAATATGGCTTACTACGAAATGATTGAAGATATTCAAGGAAAACTACTTCAAAACTAGTCATACAGATATTCAAGGAAAACTACTTCAAAACTAGTCATACAGATTTTACTGAAGCACAGATAGTTGATATTCTTGGATCTGACGCTTCCGAACGAGCAATCGATGCTTACTAATATCTAAAGTGCTTGCTTGATCGGGCTGTAGCAAATAATATGGCTTACTACGAAATGATTGAAGATATTCAAGGAATGATTGAAGAATTTCAATTGCAGCACAAAGAAGCTACTGCTCTTTTACATGAGGGTTATGAGAAAAAGTACCAACAGTTGAGCTCTGATCGGGGTTATGACAAGTTCATTTCATCCCATAATAAGAGAGAAAGTGTCCTAAAGCTTGAGATTGAAGATCACAGAAACATCGTTAAGTTGCTGGAGGAAGAGAATAATGCTTTGAGAGAAGAGCTGAGACAACTAAAATCTTTCTCTTCCTCTGGAGCTCTGGTCCCAGTCAGTGATGAGGGCTTTTCCTTTTTGGAAACTAAAAATGTTGCATTGAGAATAATTGGAGGCTTTAAAATGAGCCAGACCTATATCCTCCTCGCGAGGTAGAGCCAGAGCTGGTCGGAGCAGTATTAAAGAGACTAGGACTCAACAAGTCTTAGAAAACTAAGCTATTCAACTGAAGGTAAAAAATAAAGCACTAACTGAGATGTCCCAGAAAATTCAGAATCTCACCGAGCAACTCTCCAACCAGAGTTCTGAATTGGAAAGTAAGGAAAACTTGGTGAAGTGGCTTCATCAACACCTTGAGAGATTGACTTATCAATTCCACAAGCAGCCAAGGAAATTTTTGATGGGGGGATATAATGAAGCTTTATGTCATCTTAATGTCCGACTGAAACAATCAATTAATAAAGGATACAAATAGGGATGCTTGAATGCCTTGACTGTAATGAAGGTCAAACAAGGGACAAAGTTATGGGATTAGTATGATCCCGGATTACTTGATCTGTCGTTGCCTCCTTTTAAACTAGATGTCAGCTGGATTCCAGCCTATTCCATCCCTCAGTGTTTGATCTCCAAGTATCTTGGTGACTACAATCTTCATGAAGATTTTGAGATATATCGACCTCAACATCTGCTTGACCTACCTACCTCGAGCAACACCAGAATGCTACGGGATTTTAATTTTATCAACTCTTCTTTTACTCTAGATGATCCTCCAGCTGGAATGGAGCCTGTACCTAAATCTGAAGAAAAGAAACCAATAGAATATGATGTTTGTATTTTGTTAGTAATTATTAAATAAAACATCATCTTTTGTAATTCTACTTTCCTTGGAAATAAATTTATTATATGGTGTATATATATATAAAGGGACAATTTGTCCTGTATTGATTTGATTGCCTAGACAATGGAACTTTGCCCCATATATTTGCCTAGTTGTAGTGACTTATCACCCATAAGTGCCTAAGCAATGGAATTATTTTCATCCCATGTTCCTGCTTAGTTGTAGCAATCTTATCTGGAGTGCCTTGGTGCCTAGGTAATGGATATTTTACCCATCTTCTTGCCTAGTTTTAGATGCCCCTTGAGGTCACCTATAATCAAACAGGCCTTGCCTAGTATGATTGTTGTGCAAACAATGTTAGTTATGTTTGTTGATGCCGATCAACCTTAGTTGGTGGTTGTTAATATGCCGGCCAACCGTAGTTGGTGGTTGTTAATATGCCGATCAACTGTAGTTGGTGGTTGTTGATATACCGACCAACCGTAGTTGGTGGTTGTTAATATGCCGACCAACCGTAGTTGGTGGTTGTTAATATGCCGACCAACCTTATTTGGTGTAGTAGTACTCCGAAAAAAATTGAACTAAAAAGAATATTGGGAAATTATCATTTTTATTCATATTGAAAGAATGGAGCACATGTGAATCTATATTACTGGTAATATTGGCGCAGGTGCTCTACATTCCAAGCATTTTTGAATTCTTCCCCTTCTAGAGTTTCTATTATGTAGGTTCTAGGTCGAACAACCACTGTGATACGATAAGGCCTATGCCAATTGGCTTCCAACTTATTGTGCTTCTAGATGACCTTCTTGAGCACATAATCTCCTGCCTTGAGATCACACTTCCTGACCCATTTATTATAGAACATGGCCGTCCGTTGCTGATAAGCGGCATTTCGGATTGCTGCATCTTCCCGAACTTCCTTGAGCATGTCTAAATCTAATCCAATTCCCTTTCGCATCATCCAACCGTTTCTTCTACCCGTTCAATAAAGTTCTGTTTGTTGCCTATGTTTTCCTGTTACTTTGGGGATGACCTGGAGCATAATGGATCTTTTGGATGTTAGACTGTAGACAATACGCTGCGAGCTCCTCATTATCAAATTAGGTACCATGATCAGTGATAAAAGCATGTGGCAGACCATATCTGCAAATAATATTCTTCCAGTTGAATTGATAGCCCCTTTCATATGCCATATCGATGAGAGGCTCAACTTTTACCCATTTTATGAAATAATTAATAGCGACCACAAAATATTTGAAGCGTCCTCTTGTAGTTGCCAGAGGACCAACTAAATCTATTCCCCATGTGGCAAATGGCCAAGGTGAAGTTATTGGCGTTAGTAATGCCTGAGGAGTTCTTCGTATAGTAGAAAATCGCTGACATTTATCACATTTCTTGGCATAAGCTGTATAGTCAGCGCGCATTATTGGCCAGTAGTACCCTTACGTAGTTAATCTCTGCAAAAGAGTCCACAATACCCTTCATGAATTTCTTCCACTAGATCTTGAACTTCCACTGAGTGGACACATCGTTGCAAACCTGCGATCATACCCCTTCTGTACAAAAATCCATTGTTTAAGACATATCTAGTAGCTTTAAACTTTAACCTCTTGGACCTAAGTTGGTCAGATGGTAAAATGCCTTCTTCGATGTAAGCCCTGATGGGATCCATTCAGGAAGGTCCCCTATCCAAAGTGATAAACTTTACCATCAAATCTTCATCGATACTTCTACTAGCCAGTATCTCAATAGGAATTATTCTTTGTAGCTTGGTGCGGGTAGCTGAGGCTAATCGAACTAGTGCATCTTCCCTTGTATTCTTCTGTCTTGGTATTCTGATCACTTGGACAACTGTGAAATTAGATACAATCTCCATAGCTTTAGCTAGATACCTTGACATGAATTCTCCTTTTGCCGGGTAATGATTTAACATCTGATTCACCACTAGCTGCGAATTACTGAACACCATTACATGATTTTTATTCAATGATTTAGATAAATTGAGACCCACAATTACGGCTTCATACTCAACTGCATTATTGGAAGCCTTGAACGGGAAACGCAAAGCATATTCGATATCTATTCCATCCAGACTATTAAGAATAATTCCAGCCCCGCAACCTGTGGCACATGAAGAACCATCAACATACAAATTCCATATAGGGATATATTTATCAAACCCTTGGAATAATAAAATCCCTTTATGGAATATCTGGTGCTTCCTTTTGTCATCCCTTAATTCTGGGCTCTTACCAGAGGATTCTTGGTGCTCGATCATTGTCCCTTTCGGTATGTCTGCTACTGGGAGTTGATCGAGGATAGTTTTCGATGATCCTCTGGCATCCGTGGGTTATTCTGTCTTAGCCCCCTATTGGTCGGAGGTATCTGTATAGGTGAATTCAGCGATGAAATCTTCCACTGTCTGTCCTTTGAGAGAAGACCTTGGCTCGTAGATAAGGTCATATTCCCTAACTCCACTTCCCAATACATCAATCTTCCACTATTGTATGGGTTTGAAAATATGGCTTCATTCTCCTGCTCGCCTCAATTAACGCCAATGCCAACTTCTCCAATTTTGGATATCTGATCTCTGCTCCCCTGAATGCCTTGCTCGTATAGTAAACTGGTTTTTGCACTCCGTTTTCAATTCTTATCAAAGCTGAGCTAACCGTATTTTTTGAGATAGCCAGGTACAAATATAATTTTTCTCCCAACACCGACCTGAACAGTAAAGGAGGTGTTCCCAAGTATCTCTTTAAATTCAGGAATGACTTCTCACATTCTTTATTCCATTCAAAGGTCTTTCTGAGCACCTTAAAGAATGGGAGACACCTATCAGTTGCTCGAGAGACGAATCTGCTGAGAGCTGCTATACGCCCCGTAAGGCTCTGAACTTATTTCTTGGTGGTCGGAGATTGTAATTCTATCAAGGTTTTGATCTTGTCAGGATTTGCTTCAATACCTCGTTGGTTTACAATATAGCCAAGGAACATGCCTTCCTGTAGGCCAAAAACTCACTGGGCTGGGTTCAACTTCATCTGGTACTTCTCCAGCTGGTCAAATATTTATCTCAGATCAGCTTTATGGTCAGCAGCTTTCTTGCTCTTAGTTAGCATGTCGTCGATGTAAACCTCCATGTTTTTGCCGATTTGCTCTGCGAACACCTTGTTCATCAGCCGCTGGTATGTAGCACCTATATTTTTAAGACCAAAAGGCATAACATTGCCGCAGTATATTTCTCATGGGGTAATTAAAGAGGTACTCTCCATGCCTTCTGGTTTTATTTTAATTTGGTTGTATCCGAAATAAGCATCCATGAAGCTCAATAGTTCATGCCCCGAAGTAGCATCTACCAGCATATCTATTCTGGGCAGAGGGAAGTGATCTTTTGGGTAGGCTTTATTCATATCTGTGAAATCCACGCACATTCTCCATTTATTGTTCTTCTTCTTTACCATCACCACGTTGGCTAGCCAATTAGGATATTTGACATCCTCAATAAAAGAAGCCCTCTACTTCCTATTGAATAGCCCGGTTCTTGTCTGGACTAAAACTCTTCTTCATTGCTTCATCGATTTGATCTCTTTATTGGCATTGAGCTCGTGGCACAGAAGGCTGGGTCTATCCCCGACATATCTTCATGACTCCGTGCGAACGCTTGCTTTCTATGCCTCAGAAATGCCATCAACTCTTGCTTTATTATCGGATCAAGTGAGGTGCCAATCTGAGTTGTTCTTTCTGGTCATTCGTCATCCAGAATAATGTTCTCCGTTGCTTCCATGACTTGACCTTTAACGATCTCTGTTTCGTCTCTGGGGTCTAATGTTTCAATCTCTGACTCATCAGACTTATCTACTTGGTAAGTGGTGGTTTTCTTCTTGGCATCCTCCAACTCTTCTTATTCGGCATATGAGTAGTAGCATTCCCGAGCTACTTTCTGATCGCCCTTCACAATTCCCACCCCAAAGTTGGTCGGGAACTTTAAACATTGGTGCACAGTGGATGGAACTGCTTTAAACTTTTTCAGGCTTACTCTTCCCATGATTATATTGTAGGACGATTGGATATTTTTGTCCACCACAAAGAATCGTATCTTTTTCGATCTACAGGCAGGCCAGGTACCAATCAGTATGTCCAACTTGATCGTCCCAAGTGGAAAAACTTTTTCACCTGAGAAACCGATAAGGGGCCTGTGATACGGTTCCAACTGGGTAATTTTCAGGTTTAAACTGTCAAAGCAAGGGTAGAACATGATGTCCTTCGAGCTACCATTATCCACCAATACTCTTGAGATGATCACATCCTTCATCCTTATCTTGATCACCAAAGGGTCGTCGTGAGGATACAAAACACCTTCCAGATCATTTTTGGAAAAACCGATGACCAGTTTATCTTTGTTAACCTTCTTCGGACGATCCTCTTCTGCCAGATTTATTCATTGTATGTAGGAACAAGCTTAGGCCTCATTGAGGTAGGCTTTCCTTTCAGCGGTATGATCACCACCTCCTGCATCTCCACCTATTATCATATTACAGTAAAATGAACCAAAGAAGATTGAAAATACCTCACGTTCCGGCTATCTTGGCTTTTGGGGTAGATGGCGTCTTCTTCCGGGTCATCTTCGTGATCCCTTTTCCTATCATTTCTTGGTCGGTGAGGAGATTTGGACCTTTGCCGTGATCTGCTATTGGTCTTCTCATCGTTTCGACGATCAACAAACCGGTTCAGCTTCCCTCACCTAATGAGTGTTTCTATCTCATTTTGGAGAGCTACGCACTGCTTCGTCGTGTGACCATGGTCCTTTTGGAACTCGCAATATTTGGACTTATCTCTTCTTTCAGGAGCTGTCCTCAATTTTCCTGGCCAATTTAATTCCTTGCTATTCTTGATATCTTCCAGGACATAGTTTATATCCACCTTTAGCGGGGCATAATTGGCATACTTACTAAAGTTCTCCAATGTTTCCTTGACTTTCGACTGCTTATTCCCCCCGTTTAGCTTAGGATATTTCCTCTCAGACCTATCTTCAGCTTTAGTCTCTGCTTTTGCCTCAGCATTCTTCTTCACAGCCATAGCTTCTTCAGCATTCATAATCTTGGTTGCTTTAGACATCAACTCCGCCATGGATTTGGGGGGATCCTTAGCCAGAGTGTAGTACAACTTGTCTGGTAGAAGACCACTCATGAGGGCTGTAATTACTGTTTTCTCTTCATAGTCAATGACTTCCAGTTTTTCGTTGTTAAAACGAGTGATATAATCCCTTGTTCTATCACCTTCCCTTTGCTTGATACTTAACAGATGCGCTACCCTTTTGACTGGCTTCGCACCAAAATAGAAGTTTCCTATAAAGAGCTCTGCCAGTTGGTGGAAGGTCATAATCTGCCCTTGAGGAAGATTGTTGTACTATATTTGAGCAGATCCAGTGATAATCCCCGAGAATGCCCTGCACCTCATCTCATCTGGAATTGCGTATATATCTGCAGCAACTTGGTGCTGCTCTATGTAGAGGATATGATCATTTTTTCTATCGTACTTCGGCGTAACTACAGGAGACTTAAACTTTGAGTGTGTGGGAAAATCCACAATCGCTTGTACAAAAGGAGATCCCTTGATAAATGTTCTTTGGAGAGGGTTTCTGGTCTTAGCCATCTCCCCTAACCTGTCTTCTAATCTATGAATAGATCCTTTCCACGACTCTTTTCCAGCTTCGAATTTATGGGTGCGAGTGACAAATCACATTAAGTTCTCCTCCTGGGATCTTTTTAGGCGAGTTGCAGGCCTGATATTTGGGCTTGATTGGACAGATCCTTCCCTTAAATCATTTGGTCGTTGAGAATTTCTCGATGCAATCCGAGGAGGGTTTTTATTCCTCCTGGGGCCCAAACGGTCAAAGGGGGAGACTCTGGTCAACCTTTCCAGAGCGTTTGTTCGTTCTCGAGTCAAAGTGACATTTTCTTGAGACTCTACGATTCTTATAGGGGATGTCAGGCCAGGCTGATAGGATGAATCACTTAAGGTTTTAATATGGTGAGGTTCAGTATGTATGGATCGTGAGGAAAGTGGTCGCATGACACTTCATTGGCCAGACTGGGCAGAAGCTCCATTTTGAAAAGTCTAAATGAACTGTTGCATGGTATCTTGCATAACTGTTTGTCCCCTGGCTAAACCGGCCAAGATTCCTGTGATATCGTTTGCGTTTGGAGGAGCAGAAGGGTTAAGAGGAATCCCGTCATTATTCCTGTTGCTAGATTCTGGGATTTCGACCATTTAGTATGAGTATTTGGATGAAAAATGCTAGGTATAGTCGTTTCCCATAGACGACACCAATCTGTTAATGTAAAAAACTAGATTTGATCTAATTAATTAATCAAAGATAAATATGAATAAATAAATAAGACAAAGGATTTTTAAAGTGGTTCAACCTTAGGAAAATGGCCCACGTCCACTATTTTCTATTGTTGCGTAATTTGCCTTAGTCTTGAGTATGTTCACTTATGGAAGCTTACCCCGCTAAGGGGGTGTTACAAAGTATTTATATCCCTTAGGCTCACAGTGCAAATAGACAATATACCGTTATTTAATAGACATATACATCTGTACACGATAAGAATGTTCATTGAATCTATTTTTGTTGTTTGATCTTTTTGACTAGATGCTTGGTATGCTGAGTAGCTCAGCACTGTAAGTTTCTCGGTAAAACATATTGACGCCACACTGAATGACACGCATCTTCATGTAATTGGTCCATGTCAGCTGACTAATTTTTTTATCAACACTTATATTTCACAAAACGTGAAATATGAACTTTGAAAGCACAAACGTCTTAAGATCTTCAACTAGATAGAAGTCAACTTTTCTCAAAACTTGAAACAGAAAAAAATATTTATTCGTAATAGGTTTAGAAAAACTTTTGAGATCAAAATAACCAACAAATAAGGACTCTTGAAAAAAGAAATCAGCTTAATCAAATCTACGTGATTTATATCACAAATAGATCAGATCTACACTTTCTATAAAGAGAAAATGAGATACAAACTCGTGACAAGTTGGACAAGAGATTAAAGATGAGAAAGGAATGATTCTTCGACTGGAATAACTCTCAAACTCACAGGGTAAATTTTCTGAAGAAAATTTTCTAGGGTTTGGGTATGATTTCTAATTTCTCTCTCTTTCTTTTATCTCTCTCTCTCTCTCTCTCTCTCTCTCTCTCTCTCTCTCTCTCTCTCTCTCTCTCTCTCTTCTCTCTTTTTTTCTCTTAACTCTGAGGTGATCAAAAGATTGTTAACCCTATAGCATCTATTTGTACTGCTGGGTAAAAGGGTTTGGAAGATCGAAGCAAAACAACAGCTGAGATTGATTCTGGCTTAAACGATGTAAATCTTAGGGCTAAGAACACACTGCATTTAAAAGTGCGTTCATTGGTCCACTCAGGTGTCACAAGGATTGATACAAATACATGCAGACCGTAGATTAACAACGATCGAAGAAACGTGATGGATTCTTAAGACCGTGAGTGTAAACAAATACAAATTCAACCGGTATAACAGCAACACGTGTAAGGCCAAGATTAACAATAAAACGCGTGTTTGGAAGTTTAAACAATTCCATTTTGTACCACTCATTTCTCCATCGCTTTCGAATTCTACCGAGCCAAAGTTTTTAAGAGATAAAATAATTTACAAATAGGCCCAAAACATTTTAAAACCAATTTTTAAATGTTTATAAATTCCTAAAATTATTTTAAAAATCCTAAAAATTATTAGAATTTATTTTAATGGGAATTAATACTCACGCACCTAAATTAATATAAATGCAATCCTAGGTGCAGTGTTGGTATTATACCTTTGAGAATAATAGAGGAAATATCATGTAGAGTCTGAGGCTTCTGGTAAATTAGGGTATAACTCAAATTTTGTCACTATTTTCAAACTAGATAAGCGCATATATAATATAGACTTAAGTGAGTCAAAGATATAGGGTGCTTTAATCTCCCCCTTTGGATATATGAGACAAAATCTCCTTTGAGTCATCGAGGACTCGTAGGGATACTAAAAAAAAATCCTATTCCTATACAAAATTCTTTCTACCCCAATCGTAGAAAAGAAAATTACATTACACAACTAAATACAGACCAATACCCTAACAATATTATGATAAAATGAGGTACGAATTTCCTGAGAAAAAGATAACTACGATCAAGCATTTTAGTTGAAGTAATCAAAATAATGTCAAAGGGGACTCAAACACAAATAACATACATAAAGTCAGGGCGTGAGGAAGTTAGGTATAGTAAGCTTCCTATCATACTACGGTAAAGAGTGGGATCAATAGATTTCCCATGTTCATCCTTAGACATTTTTACGGAGGTACTCATAGGTGTCCTAGCATCTTTTGCATTTTTTAGGCCGAATTTCTTAACAATCTCTAAAGCATATTTGGATTGCGAAATGAATAAACCTTCTAAATTCTGTTTGACCTGAAATCCTAAAAAGAATTGCAACTCCCCCATAAGAGACATTTGAAATTCTCCATGCATAACTAAGGAGAAATTTTCAACTTCTGTTAAGGATGTATATCCAAAGATAATATCATCTACGTAGACTTGGGCTATAACAACAGTTCTGTAAAAATGTTTAACAAATAGAGTTAAATCATTACCACCTCTCTTAAAGCCGTTATTTAATAAAAATGTAAACAATCGATCATACCAAGCATGGGGTGCTTGTTCTAGACCATATAAGGCATTTTTCAATCGAAAAACATGATTCGGATGGTGAGGGTCAATAAACCCTTTTAGTTGTTCTCCATAGACTTCCTCAGTTAGAATACCATTAAGGAATGCAGATTTCACATCCATTTGGTAGAGAGTGGATTGGAAATGACAAGATATTGCTAAGATTAGACGAATAGTTTCAAGGCGAGTTACTGGTGCAAATATTTCCTCGAAATCTATTTCTTCAATCTGAGAGTAGCCTTGGGCAACTAATCTAGCCTTATTTCTCATGACCATCCCAGTCTCATTTGTTTTATTTTTGAAAACCTAACGTGTTCCAATAACCTTTTTGTTTTCTGGCTTGGGTACAAGATACCATACGTTATGAGTGACAAATTGAAGAAGTTCCTCATGCCTAGCACTTATTTACAAGGAGTCACTTAGGGATTCATTTACATTCTTTGGTTCTATGAGGGACACAAAGCATGCATAATGTGCAAAATTACGTAGCTGGGATCTTGTACGAACAGGCTCAGTAAGGTTACCAACCATGTTGTCTAAGGGGTGATCTTCAGAAACCCAATTAAGTACTTCGGGCATCTCAATTGGTAAAGAAACATCAATCTCTGGGGAGTCACAATTTAAAATATTTTCAGACTCTTCAACGATAGTTGGTTCTGTGAGTTTACTCTCAACATTAGTATGTCTAACAATAATATTAATGGATTCCATTAAGGTTTTAGTATAAAAATTATAGACGCGATAATATCTACTATTTGGAGAATAAACTAAGAAGGTGGCTTTATCACCTCTGGTTTTGAATTTGGACAAATGCTCTCTGTCCTTACATACGTAACACACACTGCTAAAGGTTCTAAAATACTTTAAGTTAGGTTTATTATCGTACCACAGTTCGTAAGGAGTATGTTTGGTATCTTTTCTAAGGTAGACACGGTTTATGATGTGGCAGGCAGTCCTAACGGCTTCTACCCAAAAATACTTAGGAAGGCTTTTGGCATGAATCATAACTCATGCCATTTTTTGAATAGTCCTATTCTTTATTTCAGCCATAACATTTTGCTGAGGGGTTATAGGAGCACTAAATTCATGTTGATATCCATTATAGGTACAATATTCAATTACTCTTAAGTTTTTAAACTCTCCACCTCGACCTCGACCTCGACCTCGATCATTACAAATATGATTTACTTGACTATCCTTTTCGTTCTCAATTCGTAGAAGAATTTTTAGAAATTCTTGAAAGGCGTTAGACTTTTGTTTAAGGAAATCTATCTATGAAAAGTGGGTAAAATCATTGACCATCACTAAGATGTAACTATTGCCACATACACTAGATGTTCTAGCAGGTCCCAATAGATCCATATGGATGAGTTCTAGAGGTTTAGAAATCAATACATATTTGACTTTACTATGTGCATACTTAACCATTTTTCCTTCTTGGCAAGGCCATAAACAATGTTTGATATAGGCTTTATCTTTGGAAGACCTCTAATTATTTTTGAGAACACAATTTACCCAGACTATCAAAATTTATGTGACCCAACCTACTATGCCAAATCTCATTATCATCCATTCTGGCAATGTTACAAACCTCGTTACTTGGATTAACTATGTAACAGTTATTTGGAGTACAAAGGCCTGTAACAATGCAGTCAGTATTTTCGTTTAAAATTTTGCAATTATTCTTTAAAAATGTGACGACATGGTTAGAGTCATAAAATTATGATATACAAAGTAAATTTGCTTTTAGACCTTTTACTAAAAGTGCATCTTCTAAAGTAGGTAACCCTTTTTCATGAAGTGTCCCTTTACCAATGATCTGGACTAATACCCCATCTCCAAACAAAACTTTACCTCCAGAGAAGCTAGTTTCATTTGAAAGTTTGGTATCATCCCCGATCATGTGTATAGAATATCCTGAATCTAAATACGATTCAAATGCTATGTGCTTAGCTTTCAAAGCACTTATCACGATATTACATTTCATCTGGGGTCTTAATTCATCCTTCCTAACCCAAATTGCTCTAGTTTTTAAACATTTGCGCTGATTAGCTCGAATAAGGTAAAATTTGTGAGCATTAGCCTTTTCTTTAAAAGAGTTTGTGCAAATAGATTTTTCTCAAATTTCTGAGAATTTGGTTTAGGCATGAATCTAGGATTTCCTCTTATTGATGATCTTTTGGTACTAGATCTTTTCTTTCTATTACGATAGTTAGAGTTCTTATCTGGTTCCCTAAGAAGAATATAGTTATTTCTGCCTTTCCTAGAGTAGTTGAAATTATGATAGACATGTGAACTAAAGACCGGTTTATATAGACGTTTAGAAAAAATCCATCAACAAAGTGTCCATAAACATCGCAATATGAGCAATAAAGATGGCTCATAGGAGGCGTATCCTTAGGAAAGCTGTTAAACATGAGTTTGCCTAAAGTTGGACTTTAGATTTATTTCTAGGGGGCACAGGTTGGAAAGAAGATTCACATTTCCTTATAGGAGGACAAACGTATTTAGCCTTATGTTCAACATTAAGCTTAGAGGTACTGGCCTCACTAATGTCTATCTTTTCTTGTTTCAAATCAAAGTCGTTTTTCAAGACTTGAAAATATGGACAGGTTTTAAAAAGGTCTTTTTCCACCGGATACAAACTTAATAGTTTCAAGATTTTTCATTTGTTTGTTAGTACTGGGGCAAAATCCTATTCCAGTTCTGTTATCAGAATTGGTTTTACTTTCTGTAACAAAGTCTTCAAAAAAGTTTGAGTTATTTTTAAATTTTGCCAATTTTTTGAAGACTGTTGATGTCTTTTCTTTAGTTTGTTCCAATTCTAACAACGTCCCTTTATATTTCTTTTCAAGAATTTCATTTGATTCAGACAGTTCCTTGATTTTTTGAACAAAACTCTTAGTCTCATTCTCATGATTTAGACATTGAGAGGTGTACTCTTCAGCATTCTGTTTGATCATTTGGCTTAGGGATAGGGCTGGCAATTTTTGACATGATAACCCATTTATAGTAATAACGCGAAATGACCCGAACATGACACGATTAGCTTATATAGATTTAAGAGTACCCAAAACTTATACTCAAAGCAAAACCAACACGACCCAAAAATGACACGTCTAACCCGAATTGCCAACCCTACTTAGGGCTTCTATTTTCTGGGTAAGGTCCCTGACTACCTTTTCAAGTTTAGTACTCTTCTCGAGGGTTTTCTTGTATAGTATGTGAATATTTAGGAGGTCCTCATTATTGGAGTCACTAAGTGTACAGTCTCCCCTAACGATTCATTTTTAGGACTCACACACACATTTTCATCGTCAATTGAACTTTCCCTTTGACTCACACACATGACATTAGAACTACTAGTAAAATTATTCAATAACAAAGCAGATAAACCATTAGGAACAATATCATTCAACATAACATGGTTAGAGATACTACTATCAGATTCAGTACTAGTCATAGGCTCATCAGTATAAATGATTTTGGCAAAGGATGACATACGGGGGTAAAAAGAATTAGATGACTCAGGCTCATCAGTTTCTGATCAACTTGAGTCATCCTAGGTCTTGCACAAATTAGCCCTATTATTTTTGTTATTCTTATTCAAGTTGACTCTATAATTATTTGCCATATGTCCTAATTTCCCACATCTAAAACACTCAACATTTTTTAAGTTTTTTCCAAGTTTGTTTTGGTTATTAGTCTGGTGTTTGTCCTGTCTTTTCTCATGAGGCCTATTATTAGAGAACTTTGAATAAGCAGGTTTGCCTTGTCTGTTTGCAACTTTATTTCGAAATTTTAAAATTTTCTTAAATTTTTTAGACATTAAGGCAATGTGATTATCCAAATTGCCCAAATTATAGTCCTCATCAGAGTCTAAGTCAATATCAGTCAAATTCAACTCAGGTTTGGTTAACTTAGACGATATGACAAGATTAGAACTGGACTGTTTCTTTTGAGTTTGAGTTAATTGATTCTGAAGCTCTAATTCCATTTCCACCGTCCTTAGCTTTCTACTGAGGAGTTCAGGTGTTAAGTTTGGATTGTCCATTTCCTCAATGGCATAGTGCTTGTTATTAAATTTTTGTGGAAGTGACCTTAGAATTTTTGAAACAATTTCCTTCCTATCATAGATAATTCCATTAGCATGCAGCTTAGTCACTATGTATGTTAATATAATATAGAAGTCATCACATGACTCCGTCTCAGTCATGGACAAAGTGTTATACTGCTGGATTAACATTTGGGCTTTAGCAGCTTTAACACGCGGGTCTCCTTCATGTGTAGTCATTAGAGTGTCCCATGATTCCTTAGAAGTAGTACAGAAAGATATCCTATTGAATTCGTGTTCATTGATAGACATTAATATGGCATTTTTGCCTTTATTATTATTAAGGGAGGTCTGTTTCTCTTCTTTGGTTAACTCACTTAGCAGTTTCCTAATCCTCACAGTACTTCCTTTTGCGACTGGTTTAGTAAGAAAAGTGTATCCATTTTCAATAGCATCCCAGACATCGTCTCCCAATGTACCTTGGATGAAAGCAACCGTCCTCACTTTCCAGTAAGGGAAGTTGGTTCCATCAAAGAGTGGGGGTCTGGATAGGTTACCCAATCTCTCAGATTTCTCGTCCATTGTTTTGTTTTGAAAAAAAAACAATTTCACAAACTCATGATCAAAAAGATTTTATAAAACCAATGCTCGGATAACAATTGAAATATAATGCACTTAAGTTGTTTAAAAGGTTTAAGAAAGTTTAAATGGCCCTGAGCAGTTTGTTTGAGAAACTCCTTTTTTTACAAAACAAATACTGGCATATGATGTGTATAAAAAGTTATGAATGAGATATTTCATATAGGTGACCAAGTTTTGAAAAACAAAACTAAATAAATTCTAAATCAGCACACAATTAGAAGGGAATGAGAGGAAGATTAAACATGCAAGAACACAAGATTTTAACGTGGTAAAATCCCACCCAATTAGGAAAACATCCACGGAGGTCTCTACACCTCAAAAGCAAAATCCACTAAAATAGGGTAAACATATTACAATCTATATAACAAACTAAACACATAATCATACCTAATCTAAGTCAAGAATTTTTACTAACTCCATTATGTAATTCTGGCTTCTCTGAAGGCTCTGATGTTGTAGTTGTTCTCCCAGTTTTGTAACTCCTCCTTCTTTAGCTTTACGTCGACTCTAAAAGTCATGAATCTCTCTACAAACACTTCTGTAGTGTTGTAGTGTGAAAAGTTTAAGTGGTGAAGTGCCTAACACATGCATGCAACACACACACACACACACACACACACACACACACACACACACTTATACAAATGAATTCCTATAAATTATAGATATTATCTAATATGAGTTTGGATTTATGAATCTCAGTTTTTTAAAAATGTTAGATTTTCGATCTTTATTCTTTACCACAGATCGAGTGACAACCTTTCTTTTCAAAATAACCAAGGTCCTATATGCTTTATTTTCATTTATATACACTTCTATTTCACAAAATGTGAAATATGAACTTTGAAAACAAAAACATCTTAAGATCTTCAAGTAGATAGAAGTCAATTTTTCTCAAAACTTGAAACAGAAAAAAAAGATTTGTCGGTAACAGGTTTAGAAAGACTTTTGAGATCAAAATAACCAATAAATAAGGATTTCTTGAAAAAATAAATTATCTTAATCAAATCTACGTGATTTATATCACAAATAGATCGGATCTACACTTTCTATGAAGGGAAAATGAGATCCAAACTCGTGACAAGTTGGACAAGAGATTAAAGGCCAAAGAGGAATGATTCTATACTAGAACAACTCTCAAACTGACAGGGTAAATTTTTTGAAGAAAAATTTCTAGGGTTTGGGTACGATTTCTAATTTCTCTCTCTCTCTCTCTATTCTCACTTTTTTTTTCTCTCAACTCTGGGGTGATCAAAATATTGTAAACGTTAACCTTATAGCATCTATTTATACTACTGGATGGAAGGGTCTGGAAGATCGAAGCAAAACAACAACTGAGATTGATTCTAGCTTAAACGATGTAAATCTTAGGAATGTGAACACAATGCATTTAAACGTGCGTTCATTGGTCCACTCAGGCGTCATAAGGATTGATATAAATACATGCAGGTCGTATATTAACAACGATCGAAGGAACGTGATGGTTTCTTAAGACTGTGAGTGTAAACAAATACAGATCTAACTGGTATAACAACAACATGTGTACGGCCAAGATTAACAATAAAACACGTGTTTTGGAAGTTTAAACAATTCCATTTTGTACCACATATTTCTCTGCCGCTTTCGGATTCTACCGAGCCAAAGTTTTTAAAAGATAAAATAATTTACAAATAGGCCCAAAACATTTTAAAACCAAAATTTTAATGTTTTAAAAATGTTTATAAATTCCTAAAAATTATTTAAAAAAATCCCAAAAATTATTAAAAAATTATTTTAGTGGGAATTAATACTCACACACCTAAATTAATATGAATACAACATAGAAATGCAATCCTAGGTGCAATATTGGTATTATACCTTTGAGACTAATAGAGGAAATATCATGTAGAGTTTGAGGTTTTTGGTAAACTAGGGTATGACTCAAATTTTGCCACTAGTTCCAAACTAGACAAATGCATATATAATATAGACTCAAGTGAGTCAAAGATATAGGGTGCTTCATGGCCCAGGGCATAGGGGCATGGAACAAAGACCTTCTTGGGATATACTCAATAAAAAACAGTAGACCTCTCCGTGGACGTAGGCAATTTGCCGAACCACCTATATTCTTGTGTTGCGATTGTGATTGCATGTTGTTCTTAGCTTTCTGGTGACTGTTTTCTATTATTATTGATGCTGTGATTTTCGTCACCATAATAATAGACACCTACATGTTATTAATAATTATTAGTTTAACTCTTTACTGGAGTAATATATGAGTAACCATAAACTAAGAAGAATAAACCTTAAGGTTACAAACATATCGGGTTAAATGTATAAATTTTACTTGAGAAGATCTGTAGGAAATGGAATTCTCATACTCATTAAGAATTAGGATGGAATTTAAGGATAGGTAAAATTTTAGGTTTTATCTTATTACCATTTATCAAAGTTAGGTACATTTTTATAGTTTACCTTAGTAAGTTTGGTGTTACCAAAGTTAGGTAAGTAATTAAGACGTTAATGGTGTGTGTAGGATTTCACCACTTACCATTTGTTTAATGGAGTGGGATTTCACCATTAACCATTAATCAATCGTTTTTTGAAATTGAATTTAATTTCGAATTAAATTAAAATTTCAAAACTTTGGGTATAAATATAAAAATTTGAAAGTCTTGTATTTAAGATAATAATAACTAGAATATCAAATTTTATACGCCTATGGTTAAGCGAAATTCATTAAATGTGAAAAATAATTGTGAGATAATTCCTAGACTAGAATTGCTCCGAATTCTTTTAGTAGAATTTGGGAACTATGGTTGGGGAGTATGATTCAGTTTTACCAACATATGCGGAGACAACTTGAATCATTAAGTTCAACTCGTCACTCGAATCCAACCCGGTGCATTCTTGATTGAGAATCAGAAAGCATGCTATAATGGGTTAGTTTTGTCTTTACAATTTTGTGTGTTATATAAATATGTGAGATTTATCCTGACTACATATGAACATGGTTAGTAAAATTTTTATTTTTCACACCATTAACCGAACGTATTCTAACAGTGGCATCAGAGCCATGCTCTCGAATTATATAGTCGCAAGTTACAATTTAAAGTATAGCCAAGATACTGAAATGAAAAATTTATTGGTCCGATTTTGGTTGTAACTGGTTCATTTTTTTTTCAATTGATCAAATGGAAAATCTAAACAATCGGACGGATAGATATCGTTGAGACGATCGAATCCATATGTGGACCATCCCATTCAGACTTCCTATGAGCCTTTATCAAAGTTTGAAATTGACAGAAATTTGTGACTATGATGTAGAGTTGTAATGGATCCATTATAGGTGTGCATGCACTGGATCAACTCTTTGGTGACATCATCATGATGTAGTAAATGTTGTTTTCATCATTGAAAATTATTTCACTACTCTTAGACTTCGAATAAAATTACAGAAAATTTGTTAAAATTATTTTTGAAAATTCTAAATTTTATGATGCAATCATAATATAATTTTGAAATTTCTAAAAAATATGTTTCTTCGTAATTTCACTTAATGGAATAATGTATTTCACTATTTAAAATTAATTTTAATATTAGAACAATTTCAGAAAAATTACAGTAAGCATTATTTATGTTTATACATGTAATGATAAAGAAAAATATAATTTGGAATTTTATGATGATTTATTCCTGCTTAATGCCGCATTAAGAAATATATTTTTTATTATTTAAATTTTTAGAAAATTCTAAGAAATTACTTGACTGAAATTTTAATCAAATTAACTATATGGTTATGTAAAATTTGGGTTTTTATTATCGGAGATACCTATTTTAATTGTTGACTAGTTTAAAAAAAAGACTTGAATAATTAACTTGTAAGCGCGTCATGAGTTTCTGCAAAGTTATTCTCGTAATTCAATTGTGAGTTATATTTTTATTATTATCGGGTATAATAATATGGTATCTTTCAGTTGGCTATAGTTTAATATTGTAATTGTTTAGAACAAATTTTAATAATATCATTTAATGTTATAATTAAATTAATTGGACTATGCACCAAGTTCTATGCACTTTAAAATTGGGTTATTCATTTGGAATTAATGGTAATGTTGTTAGACTATGGATGATTAAATTTTATTTTTTAAATAATTTAAAGTTATCACCATATAGAACATTTTCTGGATAAATTTGGTGGCTCGAATTTATCTTAATAAAGTCCATAATTATCCTAATATCTTTTGAGATGTGTTTGTGCATGTGATTGTATTAGATACATGTGATTGTACTATGATGAGATCAAACTTCTTATATAATATTACTTATTGTGATCAAATTTGTAATATTTAGATTCCTTGTTAAACATATAGTTAGGTATTAGCATGCCTGTGAGGTGGTTGCCATGCCCTTCCACTGTGGACCGGCCTTCGGCATATAGATTTTAATATGTAGGTCATGGTCACGTGTCACTTCAAAAATCATTATATTCTTTCGAGGGTTAGTTACAAACTTTTAATTTATCGTGATACATCAAATTAGTTGGGTAGGTAATGGTCACGAGTTGCCAAAAGAGCTCAATTAGTTATAATCACAGCACAGTGGTATTGACTTAACCTGAAAAATAGTGGACTTATATGCATGAACGTATCCAGTTACTAGGAGGCCGAAATATTTTTGGGAATTAAAAATAGTGTCCTTTTTTTTAGTACGATAAGTTTATTCAAAATTAATGATAAAAGTAGACCACTCGCTTCTGATTTCTTAAAGAGTATTTATTTTAAGACTTATGGGCTTTGGTATCTCTTCTCGCCAAAGTACATGTCTGTGGGCGGGATTAGTCATTTGCATTGGAGAAAATTTAACCATGATTTTTTAAGCTTTAGCCGAAAAACTTGTTCACACATAGAGTTTATAAGGGGTATTTACTACCTACCTATTTTAGTTTGTCTAATTTAAGATTTTTATTATTTGAGGATTATTTCAATAAGTAATTGGATCGTAATACCCACTAAAAACATTAAATGGTTGTTCAAAATTTATAAGGGGATCGTGGATTTAGAATAAATAGTAGGAGCCCCATTAAGATTTAAGTCCTTAATCTTGAATGGTTTATAATTTTGATCTATCTGAATTTGTGAAAAACATTACGAACCCTTTGGAAAAGATTTTAGATAGCAACAGATTGACCGGTCCCAATTTCCTAGATTGGGAAAGAAATTTGAGAATCATACTTCTTTAGAAAAAGATCAGCCATTTTCTTACATGAATACCTCCATTGATAACTACGGGTTCCTCTGAAGAGATGATTGCCATTTAAAAAAAATGAAAAGACGAGGATATGAGGGCTAGATGCTACATGTTAGCACGTATAACTAATGAGACCCAACCTCAACATGACCGAATAGAAGGTGCTCAAGCCATCATGTTGGACCTTCATCAGCTTTATGGTGATCACAGTAAACTAGTCGGTATAATGTCTTCAAGCATCTCTTTAGGATCAAGATGGGCGAGGGATCCTATGTGAATGACCATGCTCTTAAGATAATCAATCACATCGAGCATATTTCTCATCTAGATGTTAAAATGGACATACAATTAAGCATCAATTCGGAAGGCTAAGCCACCAGCTCTGGCATTTGATAAATCTTCAAACTCTGGAACCAAGCGGCAACGTAAGGGAAAAGGAAAGGGAAAAAAATTAGATGTGAACTTCAAACCAAAGGGAGGTGTAAATAAGAACAAAGCTAGAGGTGGAAAGTTTTTCCATTGTAATGATCCGGGGCACTGGAAGATGGGATATAAAAAGTTTCTCCAATCCATAAAAGATAAATTCGCTTTAGGTATGGCTAATTTTTTCTATATTGAGACTAATCTTATGATCAGACCAACTCTATCTTGGTGCTTAGATTCAAGTGCAAGTTCACATATGTGTAGAAACTTGCATGATCTAAAGATAAGGAGGAAACTGAGTAGAGGAAGGTCCCCTTCACAGTGGCCAATGGAGTAGGAGTTAGTGCATTAGCTCTGGGAACTACTATTTGAATATGCCTTCCAATAAGTGTATTGTCTTAGAGAAATGTTATTCTGTACCAGTATCACCCAAGAACATTATATCATCGTCTAGCCTTTTTCGAAGCGGATATACATTTGAAATAAATGATCAGTTTTATTTTGTTAAACAAAATGATTTGTTGGTGTCTCTTGGATGTGTTTCCAATGGACTCCACTATTTGGATTTAACTGGAGAAATCAATAATATAAAAGTAACAAATAATTCAAGTAAATTCATTGGATTTAGAGATGCGATCAATCCGATGTATAAATGGAATCTTAAATTTTAACATAATTGTAAAAAATTAATGAGTTGAAGAAAGATGGGCCTTTAGATTTTCTCTCACCTGAACCCATAACAACTTATGAATACTGTTTACATAGTAATATGACCAAATTACCCTTCATTGGACAACAGGATAGAGCCAGAGATTTATTAGGATTGATACATAGTGATGTGTGTGAACCATTAAATGTCGTGCCAAAGGTGATTTTTCTTACTTCCATCACTTTCACTAATGATCATTCAAGGTTTGATTATACCTACCTAATGAGTCATAAATATGAAGCTTTTCAAAAGTTTCATGATTTTAAAAATGAAGTAAAAAAATAAACTGGTAAAAGTATTAAGACACTTAGACCTCATTGATGTGGTGAATACTTAAGCAATGAGTTTTTGGACTATCTCAAAGAGAGTTGCATTATTTCATGTGGACTCCTCCTGGAACACCACAACACAATGGTGTTTCGAAAAGGATAAATCGTACCTTATTTGACATGGTTAGATCGATGGTGAGTTTCACTAATTTACCCATATACTAATATGCTTATGCTTTGGAAAATGCAATACCTTTTAAATAAAGTTCCTTCCAAATTTGTCCTTAAGACGTCATATGAAATATGGAATGGGAATAATACAAATCTTAGCCACCTTAAGATATGGGGTTGTCTGGCACGTGTAAAGAACAGCATCGTGGAAAATAAGTTGGAATTGAGGACTATAAAAACTATCGGTTATTACTTCTACCATCCCGATGATCTAAAAGCTATTATTAGTAGGAATACTAGATTCATTGAGGACGAATTTATTACTAATGGAGGTAAAAATAACATTGCTCTTGATGAATAATTAGTAGATCTACAAACCATTATATCTCAGTCAAAAAACTCTACACCACCTGGAACTTCTAATATACAAATTTGTAAAAGTAGTAGGATTCATATACTTCTAGGAAGATATGGTTATGTCATTGAAGAAGCACATCTTATAAGTGATGACGATCCAACTAATTACAAAGACGCGATATCAAATGTCGATGCGAAATGATGGCGTAAAGCTATGAAAGCTTAAATGGATTTTATGTATTCAAACCAAGTCTGGTCTTTGGTTAATCCACCAATAAATGTTGTTCCTATTCGTTACAAATGGATATTCAAAAGAAAGAGTGGATCAGATGGAGATATAGAAACATATAAAGCAAGGTTGGTTTCAAAAGGTTACCAACAATGTCAAGGAAATAACTACGAGGAAAAAAAATTCATCGATTGTTATGCTTAAATATATTAGGTTCTTGCTAGTAGTTATTGCACACTATGATTACGAAATATGGTAGATGGGTGTTAAAACTGCATTCTTAAATGGAAACAATTAGGAAACCATTTACATGGATCAACCATAGGGTTTGATATCTAGTGGAGATATCCACAAACTATGCAAACTAAATAGATCAATTTACGATCTTAAGCAAGCCTCTTGTAGTTGGAACACCAGATTCGATGAGGTTGTCAAATCTTTTAACTTCTCAAATAATGAAGATGAACCATGTGTATACAAGAAGGTTTTTGGGAAGGCTCTTACCTTTATCATTTTGTATGTAGATGATCTACTCATGGGGAATGCTACAGTAATATTATCATCTATTAAACTTTGGTTATCACAAAACTTCTCTACGAAGGACTTAGGAGAAACATCATATATTCTTGGGATTAAGCTATTTAGAAATAGTCTAAAAAGGATGCTTGGTTTATCCCAATAAAATTATATTGACAAAATATCGTCAAGATTTAACATGCTTGATTCCAAGAGAGGTTTCATACCTTATAGGCATGGAGTCAAACCCAGAAGAGAGGGAACATATGAGTAAGATTACCTATGCTTCTGCAGTTGGAAGTCTTATGTATGCCATGTTATGTACCGGGCCAAATCATTGTTATGCTATAAGTATGGTTAGCAGATATCAAGAAAATTCGGACTCGGATCACCGGATAGCCATACATTATATTTTTAAGTATCTGAGAAACACCTAAGATATGTTCCTAGTTTATGACGGTGATTACTTAAAATTTAAGGGATTTATCGACTCAGATTTTCAATCTGATATTGATGATAGACGGTCAACATCTGGTTATATTTTTTCCATTAGGAGGATTCAATTATAAATGCGTCAGGCACAGTACAACAACCAATTTTACCGCACAATCTGAATACATAGCTGCAAAGGAAGCAATTTAGATTAACAAGTTCATTACTAAACTTGGAGTTGTTCCTACCATCGTGTCATCATTACCCTCATATTGTGTTAATAATGGGGATATATCTCAGGTAACGGCCTCATCTTAAATTCGAGCACAATGATCGGCGATTCCATTTGATATGGGATATTATTGTAAGAAGAGATGTCAATATTCAGAAGGTTGCATTAGAGGATAACGTAGCAAAACCGCTTACAAAACCTTCGCCTCAAGAAACATATTATTGACATCTGTCAAAGATGGGCATGAAATGGGTAGGTAATTGACTTTAGTGCAAGTGGAAGATTGTTGTATATAGGCTCAAAAGTCAATCTTGTATTGTGTATTTTGGAGATATATATAAACATGTTACTATTCATCGATCAATTGTTATTAAAATACAAATACAAGGCAAGTTTTATATAATTATAATTGATAAATAATAATTATAATTATGTCCATTCGAACAATGTAGAGTGTGATAAATTATAATGGTTGAGTTATGATTGAGAGATGTTCACCTCAGTTTTTTGTTCGAATAAGTTGTTCCTATCCAGAAACACAACTGGACATTGTGTTTTGGATTAATGCTAGCATACATTATGATTTCCTTATTTAAAGGAGTATCACAGTCTCAAACTATTTATCGGAGTCTTGACACGAATTAAATGTTTTTTAACGCGTGTAAATACGATTCAAGTATAAATCGGTCACCCAAGTAATAATCCGATAAATCGGATATCGAACATAGAGACTAAGATGATATCTCGTAACGAATACTAAGTAAGATGATTAACACTAATGATTGACTCACAAAAAGAAGGGAAAAGATAATGATTATTGAAATCCTTATACTACTTCTAATTAAAGTAACTAAATCATATCTAAGTTAACTATGCATGCAAGACTAGATATTAACTGATTAATTAATATGAGAGAAAAACAAAGTTGGAATACAATCCCCTGGCCCCTAGAAATTTCACTGGATACAAAACTAGTCGAAAATTGAACATTTAATTAAAAGAAAACTTTACTTGTTTCAAGAATTACATAAATGAAGGAATTAACCCGCACAATACATAATCAAGAATAAAAGGTAAATCGAGTGATAAGATTGTTAATACGCGCATCGTATTCTTAAACACTCTGGTCACCTAAGCAAATGGAGTTAAAAGTCCTATAACGATTATATTAAGAAAATACCACATTTTCAATTATTTGTTTAATTCAAGAATATATTTTATATCCATGCAAAACATGTAGGGTTCGTTTCATGTATCCCAACCCTTGAAAACCTAGCCAGACATGGTGTTGATAACAAATAAAATGGTTTTTACGTTGCTTGTCATCATATTCATCATTAAAGTGTATCTACGCATGAAGAGAGTAATATAGAGCTCAAAAAATACTTAAGAACATGCAAAAAAACTAGAAGAATTAAGAACAATATGAGAAAGACACACTTTATTAAGAAGTACTTGAATTCAGTCCAAAATTAATGTAACTTGATGTAGACTAGAATGCCAATTGTTCTTGCTCTTTTTTTTCTCTCAAAATTATGTTTCTAGCCTTCTCATTAACCCTATGATCAAGTGAGAATAAAGCCTCCCACGTCTTTACAAGAGTTTGAACCATTTATAACTTTAATTTTAAGTGGATAAACTTCAAATTTTTGCATAGATTTTCGAACCGGTTCATTTTTTTATTATAGCCCGAGTTTTCTTGATCTAATCAGTTCCTATTTAGGACCAAAGCGGTTCGAATTTCCAATAATCTCCCCTTTTTTCCTTTGTTTCTTCTTATCTTCACGTCCTCGTAACTTCCCAATGATATCTCAAAATTGGACGTCATTTTTTCTGATGTGCTCGTGAGCTCAATGTCTTTGATTCTTCTTATGTTTTTCATCCGAATTTTGGCTATACAATTTAAAATTTTGCCCTTGACTTTTCCTTCTTGCTTTCTTGGCCTTAGTCCGATTTCTCGTTTTCTTTCAAGCTCATGAAATATCTACAAAATGTAAGAAAAATACATAAAACACAATGCACTAAGAGACAAGGGTCAGTGGCAATGATATGAGATAAAATTGTATAATTTACATCGCACTGGGTGATAAAAGTACCTAAAGTAGGGGATAAATATGAAAAATGTATGACGAATCAAACCCCCTTAACTTAGAACTTTGCTCATCCGGAACAATGTAAAAGAATCATAACATAGTCAAACACTTATAAAACTCCTTATTCGGATAGAATACCTTTTTCCCAGGCAATCAATTGCATTTAGTGTATGCAACAAGCCGTTAAATTCCTTAGTTACCATATTAGGACGAGTGGTGCCTCGTGAGGGTTTGCAGTGAATTTACCCACAAAATTTGTTTTTGACTCAAGAAAATATAAAAATAATTAAAAATTGTAAAATTTAAATTCCAAAAAAAATCACTTTTAAATTTTTATTAGATTGATCTTGATTCATAATGTGTATGTGAGAAGCCGAAAATTAAATCACTAACTTCTATCAATTGATCATTACGTTATTTTTTGAAAATTCATTTTGATTTAAATTCTCACGGGATGCTCTCATAAAGGAAACTCTCGAAATGTGGCTATTTTCTCTCTGTGTGCATGATATAAAGAATAAACATAATAGACACGAATTCACGCACACAAATATAAATATGAAATATTTGGGGTGAATAAATCTCATCATCGGAACAGGGTTGTTGAAAAACGAGAAACATCGACTCTTATCCTGTAATAATTAATCTTATTTATTATCTTTTCGTGTCTTTGCTCTCCATGCGGTAATTAATTTCATTATTCGGACTCTGTTATGACTTTCTTGTGCTATAAGGTTTATTGGGTAAAATGAGAACGGTCAAAAAATTTTGGAGTTGGAAAATTTCCTTCCTTATAATGTCCACGGGCACTTTTTTCGGGCTTTTGCTCTTTTTTTTTTCTAATTTTTTTCTTCATGTTTTTCTCATTTTTCTATACTTTTTTCTTCTTTTCTTGCAATTTTTATTAAGCATTTTTCTATTCGTTCCCTTGTCTCTTTTTATTGCACCGTTTGGACTTGCTTGATCAGTTGTTATTTTCACAACTCCGGGCTATATGGGTTTCTCAGATTATCAAACGAAAATGGAAAATTTTATTACGCTCAAAATGTCTAGCAAAAGGATAATTTTTCATTAATTTTTTATGGATAATATTTTTGGGTGAATAAACGATGGCGTAACTTCATTTATTTGAATTAATAATCATTTCACCATATGCGTCTTGAGTTTCATTTCATTTAGAGATATTTTTTAGCGCATTTTAAGACGACATCTCCCTCGTTTCCTGTAATCGATCAAAACAAAAATTTAGAGATCTTCAACGACATATTTAAACACTGAAACGAACGTTGATTGAACCATTAACTCAGATTGATTTATTACTCGAAAAAAGTTATAGGCTCAAAATCTCACCGGGTTAATAAATTTCCACACCTATTCGTTAAGTTATCAATTTTCACTCGATTTCCGTCTTTGGTCAATTTCGGCTTTGTGCATTTAGATTTTACAAATTGAGACGCCAAACAAAATTTTTAGTGATATTTTTAAAAAATTAAAATTAAAATTTTTATTTTTTTTGGCTTTTTCGAAATTTTTAATTTTCTATTTTTTTTAACTTTTTGACATTTTTCAATTTTTTGGGGCATTTTGGAAATTTGTGAATTTTGAAACGCACATGTTCCCCCGCAAAAATAAAAAATTTAGACTTTGCAATGTACTCATGCAAAAGGACTAAAATCGAAAATAAAAGAAGAGTGCATCATACAATAGGGCAAATAAACAAAATGCAATTTTTTTATTAATAACATGCTAGATTACAATGCAATAAAAACAAGGATAGAATGACATAGTTCATGTGACAATTGAGTACAAAGTTAAATGAATAACTACATTAAAAAGTGATAAAAACACCACAAAAGCTTCAGTAAGATGGACCGGGAACATTGGGATCGTGGGAGTAGGGATTGTTATAGTAGATTTGAAAGCGGAGTACCCGACCTTAGTTGCATCCTATACATGTTCGCCTGGAGCCATAACATCATGCTTATATCCCTACCGCAGTCTCAAGTCTGGGTCCTTCGATCATCTCTATACTCCACAATAAAATCACTCATCGTGGTCTCTTAAGCATTGACGCGGTTGGCAAAAGTGGTCGAGTATGTATCGTAATCAGGGTCGCTGGCCTCATTATACTTCACCTCTTCCTCCCCCATCTCAATGCCCTCTTCTTCTTGTACCACCGGTAGGGGAGGATAGGTGACTCCCATTTAGCATACACTCCACGCAATGGAGGTTTGCTCAATTGGCTTGTGAAGTTTGGGTTGCGTGTTGGGCTACTTGATCCCCATGTCCTTTAGGATTAACGTGATGAATCGACTGTATAGGAGATCTGCCTTGCCACTCCTATCATAGGCAGTATGCACGATTCTCCGTAAAAAGTGCGGGCAAGGTGGATGGCGCTCCCCTCGCCAAGTAAGTGATATAAAAAATTGGTTTGACGGATCCGAAGGGTAGAGTTGCTTGAGTTTTGTAAGATTGAGCCATATATTATAAAAAAGGCCAAGTGGGCATGCTCATCTAGCTCTCTAACAAAAAAAAATTCGCAAGGCCAATTGCGATTGGGTGCAATTCTAGCAATGCGGGCGACTTTGGAGAGAGGAACGCCCATATCCATAGTAGGATATGACCATTGTTGGGGGTATGCGTACCTCTTTGGCGGAACAATGGGCGAACCTCATCAACCCAAACATCCTCCCCGGGATGTTAAAAAATGTTGCACCACCCCTGAGGGCGGAACAAGGAGGTCACCGCCTGGGGTAACTCGTTCCAAAGCACTTCCAGCTCGATATGTATGGTGCGAGACGTGAAGAAGTAGGCTTCATTCCAATCAATTTCTTGAATGGATCGATAAGTATGCTCACCATCGTTAAGGATGTCAATTTTGTTGTATTTACCAACGGCATTGGCGACTTGAGCCATTAGATGCAAGAGCTTTGAGAGTTGGGGAGAATTGGATTAGAGGTTTGGATGGTGGTGGAGGAAATTAAGGAGAAGGATGTGTATTTATAGGTGGGGTGAATTTGTGTAGGGTGGGAAAAGGGGATGGATGGGTGGTAAGGGGTGGATGGAGAGAAAGGGTGAAAATTTTGGGTTCAGGAGGATGCGTGTGGGGTGTGTGTGTGTGTAATTTTTGTGGGGAGGGAGGGATGAATTGGTGAAAATGTAAAGGAGGGAAAAAAGAAGGAGGTGATATAAATCTGCTGCCCATAAATCCAAACCGATCCACCCTAGGGCCGAACCGGTTCGATTTTCACTAAAACCTTTTGACAATCCGAACCAGTTCTACCCTGGTAGTATAACCATGGCTAATCGATTCGCACCTTCTCAACCCCTACTTTTAATCCAAATCGGTCCTACCCTAGTAGTATAATCAAATCAAATCAGTTCGAAAAATCAACGTTGACTCTTGAATTTTTGTCTTCCTCTCTAAAAATCCAAGTGTTGGTACTACTCGTCTCCAACTCCCTAAACGTAACCAATGCGCTCTTACCCAATTTATACCTCGATACTCCTCAAAAACTCACCATAAATCCCGTATGCTATCTCATGTTGTGCAATGGGGATCCAATCCTTCCTAAATAGCGGACTTTATGGACTTTCAAACTACCCTAAAATGGACTCAACTCACAAGTGTACGTCACATACTCATCCCATACGCGTCGGGGATAGGACGACCTCTTTTCAACTTAAAGCATACCTGTAGATGGGGTTCGACAACCAAATCGTGTTAGCTTCCTCCACACACGCCTCAATATATGGCTTTAAGCGTTGTCCGTTAACTTTAAACGTATCACCACCCTTCGGATTTTCTAGCTCTATCGCACCGTCGGGAAACACTTCCTTTATAAAAAATGGACCGATCCACCATGAACGCTACTTACTGGGAAACAAGTGTAATCGCGAGTTGTAAATTAGCACCTTTTGACCGAGATGAAACTATGTTTGATGGATAGTGCGCTCGTGAGCGAGTTGCATCCTCTATTTGGATATGCGGGTGCTCTCATACACATCGTTGCATATTTCTTCAAACTCATGAAATTAAAGTTTTCGTACTTTACCGATTTTATCTAAGTTGTAATTCAACCTCTTGATTATCCAATACTCTTTGTGCTCGAACTCAAGCTTAATGGGGAGATGGTAAACCTTTCCACAGACAAAGCCGAATGGGTACATTCCGAGGGGGTTCTTATAACCAGCCGGTAAGCGCATAGCACATCGTTCAATTTTGTAGACCAATCCTTTCGGTTAGGATCAACGGTCTTTTCAAGAATTTACTTTATCTCATGATTTTCTAGATCATCTTTCTCATTTGTGTGTGGGTAATAAGTCATCCCAATCTTGTGGATGATGCTATACTTATTAATTTCTCAAACGTCCTATTGTAAAAGTGTTTGACGTTCTCACTAATGATCGTCTTCGAAGCACCGAAGCGAGAAAGTGTACATTCTTGGACGAACTTTATCACCACCTTATTTTCATTCGTCCTAGTAGCTATGTTTTTAACCCATTTTGACACTTAATCTATCGCGACGAGGATGTATATAAGCAACCAAAGAAGGGAGGGAAAAGAACCATGAAGTTGATGCCCCAACAGTCAAATATCTCGATAACAAGAATATGGGTCAATGGCATCATGTCTCATAGAGTGATGGCTCTCATCTTTTGGCATCTATCTTATGATTTGCAAAGAGCGTTTACATTCTGAAAAATTATGGGCCGATAGAGGCCGCTTTGAAGGATCTTAGCGGTCATCTTATTCGTAGAAAAGTGGCCTCCATCTTCTTCTATATGATAAAAGAGGATGAAACCATAAATCTTATCATCCTACACATATCTTCGGATGATTTGGTCCGTGCAATATTTGAACAAGTAGGGATCATCTTAAAAGAACATGTACGACCAAGTATGGAACTTCTTCTCTTGCGGTGTCCAATCGGGGGGGGGGGGGGAATGGACCCCGTGACAATATAATTCACCATATTCGCAAACCATGGGGGAGAAAAAATGGCAAATAATTTCTCATCCGAAAAATATTCGCGTATGGGCATAGGATCACTAGGTACGTCGGACAAAAGCCTCGATAAATGATCAGCTACGACATTTTCTACTCTTTTTTTTTTTTATCTTTAATGGAAAGATCAAATTCTTGGAGGAGTAGGATCCACCTAATGAGGCGCGGCTTCATGTCCTTTTTGGAAATGAGCTATTTTAGAGTTGCTTGGTCGGTGAAATAAGTAATGGGTCAACCGATATGGTATGAGTGGAATATGTCTAGGGCAAAGACTGCCGCTAACAACTCTTTATCCATGGTGGAGTAGTTAAGTTGGGGTCCGATTAAGGTCCGACTAGGATAATAAATGACGTGGTCATTCTTATTTTTTCTTTGCCCCAAAACAGGCCCAATAGCATAGTCACTCACATCACACATAAGCTCGAATGGAGTAGATCAATTCGAAGCTTACATGATGGGAGCGGAGACGAGCATGTTTTTTAATTTTTCAAAAGCTCCTTGGCATGCTTCACTCTACTCAAAGGGGGCATCTTTCACGATTAAGTTGCTTAAGGGCCTAGCGGTGACACTAAAGTTCTTAATAAACCTACGGTAGAAACCTGTATGGCCCAAGAAAGAGTGCACATCCTTTAGTGACTTAAGTGGGGGAAGATCGAAAATGGCGTCAATTTTTGCCCTATCTACTTCAATACCTCTTGATGAGACTATGTGGCAAAAAATTATGCCTTCGGTAACCATGAAATGACACTTCTCCCAATTTAGTACCAAGTTCCTTTCCACACATCGGGTTAACACCTCCTCAAGATTAGCGAGGCAATGGTTAAAAGAGGGACCTTACGTAATCCAAATGATATACATTTGTAGGCAAACGTACCGAAAGAACATGTGAACGTCGTCTTTTCTTCATCTAACACGTCCACCTCAATTTGGTTATATGCAGAATAACAATCTAAAAATCAATAAAATGGGTGGCCCGTTACTCTATCTAATTTTGGTAAATAAATGGTAAAAGGAAATGGTATTTTCTAGTACCGGCATTGAGCTTCTGGTAGTCAATGCAAATGCGTCCCCCGGTGGTGGTACGTTTTGGGATAAGTTCACCCTTAGCTTTCTTGACCACAGTCATCCTCGACTTCTTCGGGATGACTTGAATAGGACTCACCCATTTGCTATCCGAGATGGGATATTTAATGTCCGCATCCAATAATTTTATTATTTTCTCTCTCACAACATCTTTCATCGTGGGGTTCAAACACCTCTGCACCTCTCTCGAGGGTTTCACATCCTCCTCGAAGCGGATTTTATGGGTACAAATTAGGGGACTTATACCCTTTAAATCCATGATGCTCCAACCAAAAGCACTTTGGTGCTTCCTCAAAATAGACATAATCTTTCCCTCTTGCTATTTACTTAGGCTCGAGGAGACAACAACAGTAAATGTCTCATCCTCTCCCAAGTAAGCATATTTAACTTTCGAAGGAAGATTTTTCAATTCGAGGGTAGAAAATTTCTCATTGGAGGGAACCGTGTGCGACTCCCTCAATGGTAGTTCCTCGAATAGAGAGACCCAACTAATATCTTTCACGTCCTCATCATTCTCACTCCCATCTAGCAACTCTCATATTTCCTTCACCTCTCTCTTAAACTCGGTGTACGCACCATCTCCCTCACTCACCGTAATAAGACACGCTTCTAATGGATCCTTAGTGTGATTAACCTCAAAGTGTTCGTGTACTACCTCCTCGATAAGATTCTTCTCGTATAAGTCATCATGATCACCCATTTTTTTGGTGATTTTGATAATATTAGTCTCGAGAGTCATATTCCCGAACGTGAGTTGCATTTGTCCATTGCGCGTATTAATCAATGCATTAGTCATATCTAAGAATGAGTGGCCAAGGATTATGAGAATATGATCGCTCGAGGGAGAGGAGGACTCCGGGACCCAAATGATAAAATCTATCGGTAAGTAAAAAGTGTCGACTTGGACGATCACACCCTAAATAATCCCCCAAGGTATCTTCATAAAATGATCTATGAGTTGGAGATTAATTTTTATGGGCTTTAGGTCCCCAAAATCGAGCTGTCTATAGATGGAGTAAGCAAGAATATTAACACCCGCCCTTAAGTCTAATCGTGCTCTCTCAATATTTCTCTCTCCAATGGTGCATGAAACAGTGGGTGCACCCAAATCTTTATATTTTGGCAAGAGGTCGCTCAAAAGTATCAAACTTACGTTTTGTGATAAGAACACCTTATTCTTTGCCTTTAGTCTACGTTTTACCGTTAGCAAGTCCTTGAGGAACTTTGCATAGGCGGGAATGTGCTTTATTGGCTCGAGAAAAGGTAAATTAAACTTTACCTACTTAAGCACTTCTAAGATATCGTAATGGGTGGTCCCTTTAAATGAGGAACCAACCATTGAGGGTAAGGAGCGACATTAGGGGGTTTCTCTACCACCTCGGGCCAAATATCACTCTCCTCCAAGGGGTTATCTTCGGCCTCTTTTGTGCAGGGCGAAACCTTTGTGTCATTTTGCTCATCGTGTGGGGGATGTGACCAGTGAACAATCGACACACTACGTAGAGTGCTAACTGCTTGACATTGCTCTTTGTTGTCGTTGGTATTAAAGATAACACAATTTTGACCTTGGGGAGGCCTTTAGCCTTGGGCGAGAAACTTGCCCTAATCTTGGACACTTAGGGAAGATTGCAACTTAGACAACGATGCCTTTAAGTCAGCGTAATTTGGGGCGTTTTGAGAATTTAAAGCTGATTGAGTTTGTATGAATTGGTTTAAAGTATCCTCAAGACTTCTTCTCTGTGGGATAATATAAGGCCCAGGAGGGGGTGCTTGTATGGGTGGAGCTTATTGGAAAGGTGGGAGTGGTGGAGGGTGTTGAGCAACAAGTGAAATCAAATTCATCATTGCATTTTTTTGCCCGTAACTAAAACTTGGATGATTCCTTCACGAAGGGTTATAATAATTCTCACGTGGGGCATTAAAGTTACCCATAAAAGCACCTACCGCTTCTACTTGCTCTTGGAGCAATACATTGTAGGCGGGTATCATCGAGCATTGGTTCGTTGAATGTATAGCCTCATAAATCGCACACACCTTTGTAATACCCTGTAATTTTAAATGACTTTTAAAATGGGTTATATTTTAAATTAATGGATTAATTGGATTTTAATATTAATTAATTTATATGGGTTTTATCCGAATTCTGGATATTAAAATGAATGATTTTGAATATTACTTAAAGATATTTAGGTAATATATGAATTTTATTTTATTGATATTTATGTGAGTTGTTAATTCAGTAATTTGAATTTTTAGTCGGACGCGGTATGAGACGTGTCGGGACTAATTTGTTAAATGAAAAAAGGGAGTTTATTTTCTATTGACCTTATAGTCATTTTGACTGTGTCGTAGCGACTGGCAGGTTTGAAATAGTCAGAAAAGTCTATTTGGATGTTGGATTTGGGTCTCGGGTCATTTGGAAATGAAAAGACAACCCAAAAGGGCATTTTTGTCATTTTATAGGGGGATGAATAGTGATTTCAGATTTTGTCCTATTATAAGTATTTGAAGAATAATTGTACGTGGCTTCATTCATCTCTTCTACACAAAATAGAGAAGTCATCTTCCTAGAGAGAGTGAAAGGTTGCTTGGGAAGAGAAAAGCTTTCTTGGAAGGAGGAGAACCAAAGAACCAAAGGTTACCACCACCAACCACCACCGGAAGTTGGCCGGAGAAGGGAGAACCACCTGTGATATACTACACCAAAGGATCAGACCTTCATTAGAGGCAAGTGTTTGATAATGGCAATATAAGTTTGTATATTGTCCATGTTAGAATAGTTGTAAAAAGAGATGATTTTTCATATTTTGAAGATAAAGAGGGAGTTGAAATGGATTTCTGGAAACTGAAAATATATAGGAATCAAACTCATGTTGTAGGTAGTTAGTAATCCATGAAATAATCATACATCTGTTGAAGAAATTCTGAAAACCATTGATGTGTTCTTGAAGATATTATGTTGATAATTTTCTGGAAAAAAGGATAAAAACATGCTTTTAATTCAATCTCTTGATGATTCTAGGATGTTTAGAGCATTAGAAATCATTTATATATGTTGATATATCATGTAGTAAGGATTATAAGTCATTTGGGTTGTTAATATGAAGGTTTGATTGATAAAAATGGTTAAACCCGTAGTAGAAGAAATGCAGAAAAACTGGGCTGATACCTGGGCGATCAATCGATCGACCCCCTACCTTCGATCGATCGACCTCACCAGAATCGTTAAATATGTTTCTTTTGAATGTTGATTCTTATCCCAAACCTTTTTTAGATCTTTGGTGATTATTAATTGGATATTATGGGACTTCGAAAAGATCAGTAGGCCCTAGTTAAGATTTGATTTAATTTAATTGGGATTTAATTGATTAGAATAATGATAATCATATTCAAAGGAATTTCGATTGCTAGATTCACTTGTTAGATTCTAATTGGTATGCATAAGGATTAAATATAGGACCAGTAGGTGTGATTGAATATAACACCTGTGTATCCTTAAGTTTACAAGAGGGTTTAATCCTAAGTGAAAGAAGATGTTTATAAGAGATTTGAAACTATCGGTTTTAACCCTAATTAAAGGGAGAGTTTAATTCGTAGTAATTCGGGAGATACGACGATATGGACCAGTATGGTATTAGTGACTTCTTACTGAATATATGTTGAGGAAAAACCTATTTGAACCTTGAGTATTGAGTGAGGCTCGGGGATAATTAAATTATGAAGTAAAGTTATGATATTTTAAATACGTGGGATTTAAAGAGATATAATGCTACGTATGAGAATTATCGAAGGGTAGTGTGAGTACCTTGTTGATAGTTTATTATAGGTATGATAATGCCTATTTGATTGATTGATGATTATGTGTATGACATACCTAGCTTACTTGCTATCGACGGGAGGTTTGCGCGTGAGGGCAGTCATATCCTGATGAATCCATGGGATATTTGATTTGTCGCTCGAGAAAATAGGTCTATGAAAGACTTATCGGGGAGTTAATAAGTCCGCGGACTGTGGGAACGTAGGTATGTGCGTGACCCATGGATACGAGAACTATGTTCGTCTCTAATTTATATGTAGTTGTTTGTGGTTCGAGGAATACTTACCGAACCTTTAGTCCCCTATTCGGCGACCAACGATGATGGGACATATAGCAGAGTAATGCATTGCATCGCAGCTGTGACTCGGGGTGCCGTATTATAAATGTATATATATATAATGAATTAAATGAGTAAATGGATATATTGTGGTTAAATCATCTACTGTGTGATAATTGTAGATAATGGTGAATTGAGAAAAAGAACTGAAATAAGTTAATGAACATTTATGGAAAATCTTAATTCATATTAATGAGAAACGAATCATGTTAATGAGAAACGTATAGGAATGATTGTATGACGTATGGTATGGGACATACGGGGTTATGATATGGGAATGGAATCATATTATGGAATTGGTCAAGAGAAACCATTAACTAGGAGGTTAATAGGAAACGTTAAGTGTGCACTCTAGATGAGAGGTGAGAATAGCAAGTGAGAGTTGGATACTAACATGTACATAATAAATACTTTATTTCACTTGTTAAATACTTGCTGTTTTAAAAATCATTTTTGCATCGGGCTCTGACTCGTTTCCTTGCATATTTTCTTTTCTATTGTACCTTCTATATCAAGTGTCCAGCAACAGGGACGCCAACTTTAGTTGATTTTGACGAGATATGGAGTATTGCTTAGACGCTTATCTTCATTTGATTCACAGTGTTCTTTTATGTAGGGCATGTCGCCCAAAGGAACTCAATTATCTCTTTTCTATATGCGTCAAATACTCTTGTATTCGTGTCATTTTCATACATTTCATATTATTGGGATTACTGTATTGGATTATTATGTGGGAATATTTATTCCAATTGCATTTAAATTCTTTTGTGTTATCTATTCGGTTATCAATGTTGTAGATAAATGTGTTGTGTTATTCTTAAACTAAAAATGAATTTTGTTGAATTAAAATTTGGAAAGTTTTTAACACCAGCTTAAATGGGTATTGGGTGAGTTGTAAATGTTTTCGACAGTGATGCTAAGAATGAGCCAACTGTATATTCTATTTTAATTTGGTATGGGACTGGCCACCCGGTATTTAATTAGGCGGGGTGTTACAGGTGGTATCAGAGCATCAGGTTCTTGTGTCCTTTAGGGTCTGTACGGCTTATTGCGTTTTCAACTTAGCGTTCTTTGATGTAGAGCCCTATGAGTAGGATTATTGCTTTTCTATGTATACTTACGCTCTTCAGCTATTTTGTTATATCAAATACTGATAGTGTACTCTTATTTCAGATGCCTCCTTGAAGTTCACCTCAGCCCGCCCCAGCTCAGGGCATGATGAATGCGACCGAGTTGCTGCAATCGTCGCACAGCAGTCAGTTCAGCTCTGGCTGCTGTTTAGCAAGCTCCAGCACAGGCACCAGTTGTGCCACTCGCGCAAGGGCAAGTTTTTCCTACTGTATGGGAAAGAGCGAGGGATGCCTTTCAGAAGGCGCACCACATGAGTTTCAGGGAGGATCAAATATTGTGACTGCTAGCCAATGGAAGAAAGATATCCAACGGCACTTGAGAATGCTCGAATGTACTGAGGTTCAACGTCAAATACTAGCTACATTCAATCTAATAGGGGCATATTTGCAATGGTGGGAAGCTACGACCACTATGGAAGAGAGAGACACAATGACGATCCAAGACTTTTGGATACGGTTTGATGGGAAGTACTTTCCTTCCTCCATCCATACAGAGATGAGGTGGAAACTACTTGATTTAAAACAGGGAGAGAAGACGGTGGCGAAATACGAGGAAGAATTTACGCGATTAACTAATTTGGTACCAGTAGAGGTACCCACTGAGGAGAGGAGAATTCTAATGTTCACTGATGGGTTGAACTATAAGATTCACCAGCATTTATTGGGAAATCTTTCACTACGTACTTATGCAGATGTTCTTAATGATGCAATGCTTCACTGCCAGGATAACCGCTTACATGCTCATGGTGTCAAGCGGGGGTTTGGGTCAAGCCTGCAAGGCATGACTACTGGGGGCAGTTCTAGTGGGACTCAGCCAGGATAGAGTCATCAGCGTCAGGGTGAGAAGGGTTCCCAGACAGGGGATTATGATAAGCATTTATGATTTGGAGATTCTCGATTTGAGGATAGAGGTAATGGGAAAGGACAGCAGGGCCATCAGGGCCAGAGACAGGCTCATCAGGGCCAAGGTAAAGGAGGTAATGGCCAGCAAGGCCGGGGTCAACAGGGGCAAAGTGGTGGAAAGTTTGCAAAAAAATGTTTCGTGTGTGGCAAGTATAGACATAAATGACAAGATTGTCCTGATAAAGACAAATTCCCTCAGCAACAAAATGCTCGACAGGAGCCACAGACACCAGTGTTTCCACCAGCTGCTCTTCTAGCTCCGGTGCTTGCACTACCTCCCATTCCAGCAACACCCGTGCAGCAGAGTCAATACGGGCGTGTATATAACGTCCATCTGGCAGCGAATCAACAACCACCACCCGCGAATGAGGGTATGTTTTCTATCTAAGGAGTTATGAGGTGTATATTGATTTTTGTAGCGATTGATATTGTATAGGCAATAGGGGTTGCTAAACTGAGTCTATAGCACTCTTACTTACGTAGACTCACCGAGGGGTTGGGGACACCTATATTTTTCATGTCATCAAGTGGGACTGATTTTTTTGATGGGATTACTTACTTGGGCATGTCCGAGCATGATGTGACTATCGGCGTGGACTGACTTGTGGTATACGAGAGCGTATGTACTACTACTAGCCCGCATCTTATCTGTAATAAGAGAGTAGATTAGTAGACTTTTTAATTGTGATCGATAAAAACCTATAGAGAGGTTATATACTATTGACTAAGGACCTGATGAGTTTCGATGACCGACTACTTTAGGTAGTAGTGTATCGGGGGGGTTCCTTATTTGGATTTCGGTTGCGAGACACCCCACGCATGAAACTAATAACCGTTGGGAGTCGAAATAATTTAGGTCTTTAGGATATGAGTTTATAACCTTTGCGCTAAATCCGAGTATTATGTGGGTAACCATATCCATTTTATTATGAAAGTGGTTCGATAGGGTGTATGGGCGCCCTGGATGGTTGAATGGTAGTAGTTTTCATAATTGTGAAACAGTAATTATTTGTGACTTCAGGATTTATTTGTTTAATACGTGAGGATCATTTTCCCCAAAGTTTGTCACGAGGACGGTATAGGGAAGATTGGATAAAGTTTAAATTTGATTATGTTGGAACTATATGGTGAGGCTGGGAGTATAACATCAATGGGAATTTTCGATAATGTACTGTATAGGCGGTACTACTTAGATTTCTTGCGATGTGAGATTTATATTCAGAGTTGACCTTATCGGTATGATTTATCTTTCGAATTTCGGGAGGAAATTTTGTTATAAGGGGGGAAGTATGTAATACCCCATAATTTTAAATGACTTTTAAAATGGGTTATATTTTAAATTAATGGAATAATTGGATTTTAATATTAATTAATTCATTTGGGCTTTATCCGAATTGTGGATATTAAAATGAATGATTCTGAATATTACTTAAAGATATTTAGGTAATATATGAATGTGATGATATTGATATTGATGTGAGTTGTTAATTCAGTAATTTGAATTTTTAGTCGGACGCGGTATGGGACGTGTTGGGACTAATTATTTTAAAATTAAAAAGGGAGTTTATTTTCTATCGACCTTATAGTCATTTAGACTGCGTCGTTGCGTCCGGAAGGTTTGAAATAGTCTAAAAATTCTATTTGGATGTTTGATTTGGGTCTCGGGTCATTTGAAAATGAAAAGACAATCCAAAATGGCATTTTGGTCATTTTTATAGGGGGATGAATTGTGATTTCAGATTTTTTCCTATTATATGTATTTGAAGATTAATTGTACGTGGCTTCATTCATCTCTTCTACACAAAATAGAGAAGTCATCTTCCTAGAGAGAGTGAAAGGTTGCTTGGGAAGAGAAAAGCTTTCTTGGAAGGAGGAGAACCAAAGAACCAAAGGTCACCACCAGCAACCGATCGGAGAAGGGAGAACCACCTGTGATATACTACACCAAAGGATCAGACCTTTATTAGAGGCAAGTGTTTTATAATGGCAATCTAAGTATGTATATTGTCCATGTTAGAATAGTTGTAAAAAGAGATGATTTTTCATATTTGGAAGATAAAGATGGAGTTGAAATGGATTTCTGGAAACAGAAAATATATAGGAGTCAAACTCATGTTGTAGGTAGTTAGTAATCCACGAAATAATCATACATCTGTTGAAGAAATTCTGAAAACCATTGATGTGTTCTTGAAGATATTATGTTGATAATTTGCTGGAAAAAAAAGATAAAAACATGCTTTTAATTCAATCTCTTGATGATTCTAGGATGTTTAGAGCATTAGAAACCATTTATATATGTTGATATATCATGTAGTAAGGAATATAAGTCATTTGGGTTGTTAATATGAAGGTTTGATTGATAAAAAATGGTTAAACACGTAGTGGAAGAAATGCAGAAAAACTGGGCTGATACCTGGGCGATCGATCGATCGACCACCTACCTTCGATCGATCGACCTCACCAGAATTATTAAAGTTGTTTCTTTTTAATGTTAATTCTTATCCCAAACCATTTTTTAGATATTTGGTGATTATTAATTGGATATTATGGGACTTAAAAAAGATCAGTAGGCCCTAGTTAAGATTTGAATTAATTTGATTGGGATTTAATTTATTAGAATAATGATAATCATATTCAAAGGAATTTCGGTTGCTAGATTAACTTGTTAGATTCTAATTGGTATGCATGAGGATTAAAGATAAGACGAGTAGGGGTAATTGAATATAACACCTGGGTATCCTTAAGTTTACAAGAGGGTTTAATCCTAAGTGAAAGAAGATGTGTTTATAAGAGATTTGAAACTATTGGTTTTAACCCTAATTAAAGGGAGAGTTTAATTCGTAGTAATTCGGGAGATATGACGATATGGACCAGTAGGGTATTACTGACTTCTTACTAAATATATGTTGAGGAAAAACCTATTTGAACCTTGAGTATTGAGTGAGGCTCGGGGATAATTAAATTATGAAGTAAAGTTATGATATTTTAAATACGTGGGAATTAAAGAGATATAATGCTACGTATGGGAATTATCGAAGGTTACTGTGAGTACCTTGTTGATAGTATATTATAGGTATGATAATGACTATTTGATTGATTGATGATTATGTGTATGACATACCTAGCTTACTTGCTATCGACGGGAGGTTGCGCGTGAGGGCAGTCATATCCTGATGAATTTATGGGAGCTTTGATTTGTCACTCGAGAACATAGGTCTATGAAAGAGTTATCGGGGAGTTGATAAGTCCGCTGACTGTGGGAACGTAGGTATGTGCGTGACCCATGGATACGAGAACTATGTTCGCCTCCAATTTGTATGTAGTTGTTTGTGGTTCGAGGAATCCTTACCGAACCTTTAGTTCCCTATTCGGCGACCAGCGATGATGGGACATGATAGCAGAGTAATGCACTGCACCGCAGCTGTGACTCGGGGTGCCGTATTATAAATGTATATATATATAATGAATTAAATGAGTAAATGGATATATTGTGGTTAAATCATCTACTGTGTGATAATTGTAGATAATGGTGAATTGAGAAAAAGAATTGAAATAAGTTAATGAACATTTATGGAAAAGCTTAATTCATATTAATGAGAAACGAATCATGTTAATGAGAAACGTATAGGAATGATTATATGACGTATGGTATGGGACATACGGGGTTATGATATGGGAATGGAATCATATTATAGAATTGGTCAAGAGGAACCATTAACTAGGAGGTTAATAGGAAACGTTAAGTGTTAACTCTAGATGAGAGCTGAGAATAGCAAGTGAGAGTTGGATACTAACATGTACATAATAAATGCTTTATTGCACTTGTTAAATACTTGTTGTTTTAAAAATCATTTTTACATCGGGCTCTGACCCATTTCCTTGCATATTTTATTTTCTATTGTACCTTCTATATCAGGTGTCCAGCAGCAGGGACGCCAACCTTAGTTGATTTTGATGAGCTATGAAGTATTGCTTAGACGCTTATCTTCATTTGATTCACAGTGTTCTTTTATGTAGGGCATGTCGCCCAAAGGAACTCAATTATCTCTTTTCTATATGAGTCAAATACTCTTGTATTCGTGTCATTTTAATACATTTCATATTATTGGGATTACTGTATTGGATTATTATGTGGGAATGTTTATTCCAATTTCATTTAAATTCTTTTGTGTTATCTATTCGGTTATCAATGTTGTAGATAAATGTGTTGTGTTATTCTTAAACTAAAAATGGATTTTGTTGAATTAAAATTTGGAAATTTTTTAACACCAGCTTAATTGGGTATTGGGTGAGTTGTAAATGTTTTCAACAGTGATGCTAAGAATGAGCCAACTGTATATTCAATTTTAATTTGGTATGGAATGGCCACCCGGTATTTAATTAGGCAGGGTGTTACAGGTGGTATCAGAGCATCAGGTCCTTGTGTTCTTTAGGGTCTGTACGGCTTATTGCGTTTTCAGCTTAGCGTTCTTTGATGTAGAGACCTATGAGTAGGATTATTGTTTTCTATGTACGCTTACGCTCTCCAGCTATTTTATTATATCAAATACTGATAGTGTACTCTTGTTTCAGATGCCTCATCGAAGTTCACCTCAGCCCGCCCCAGCTCAGGGTATGATGACTGCGGCCGAGTTGCTGCAATCGTCACACAACAGTCAATGCAACTCTGGCTGTTGTTTAGCAAGCTCCAGCACAGGCACCAGTTGTGCCACTCGCGCAAGGGCAAGTGTTTCCTACTTCATGGGAAAGAGCGAGGGATGCCTTTCAGAAGGTGCACCCACCTGAGTTTCAGGGAGGATCAGATATTGTAAATTCTAACCAATGGAAGAAAGATATCCAACGGCACTTGAGAATGATCGAATGTACTGAGGTTCAACGTCAAATACTAGCCAAATTCAAGCTAGTAGGGGCAGATTTGCAATGGTGGGAAGCTACGACCACTATGGAAGAGAGAGACACAATGACGATCCAAGACTTTTGGATACGGTTTGATGGGAAGTACTTTCCTTCTGCCATCCAGGCAGAGATGAGGTGGAAACTACTTGATTTGAAACAGGGAGATAAGACGGTGGAGGAATACGAGGAAGAATTTATGCGATTAACTAATTTGGTACCAGTTGAGGTACCCACTGAGGAGAGGAGAATTCTAATGTTCACTGATGGGTTGAACTATAAGATTCGCCAACATTTATTGGGAAATCTTTCACTACGTACTTATGCAGATGTTCTTAATGCTGCAATGCTTCACTGCCAGGATAGCCGCTTACATGATCATGGTGTCACGCGGGGGTTTGGGTCAAGCCTGCAAGGCAAGACTACTGGGGGCAGTTCTAGTGGGACTCAGCCAGGACAAAGTCATCAGCGTCAGGGTGAGAAGGGTTCCCAGACAGGGGATTATGCTAAGCGTTTACGATCTGGAGATTCTCGATTTGAGGATAGAGGTAATGGGAAAGGACAGCAGGTCCATCAGGGCCAGAGACAGGCTCATCAGGGCCAAGGTAAAGGAGGTAATGGCCAGCAAGGCCGGGGTCAACAGGGCCAAGTGGTGGAAAGTTTGCAGAAAAATGTTTTGTGTGTGGCAAGTATGGACATAAACGACAAGATTGTCCTGATAAAGACAAATTCCCTCAGCAAAAAAATGCTCGACAGGAGCCACAGACACCAGTGTTTCCACCAGCTGCTCTTCTAGCTCCGGTGCTAGCACTACCTCCCATTCCAGAAACACCCGTGCAGCAGGGTCAGTACGGGATTGTATATAACGTCCATATGGCAGCGAATCAACAACCACCACCCGCGAATGAGGGTATATTTTCTATCTAAGGAGTTATGAGGCGTATATTGATTTTTGTAGCGATTGATATTGTATGGGAAATAGGGTTTGCTAAACTTAGTCTATAGCACTGTTACTTACGTAGACTCACCGAGGGGTTGGGGACACCTATATTTTTCATATCATCACGTGGGTCTGATTTTTCTCATGGGATTACTTACTTGGGCATGTCCGAGCATGATGTGACTATCGGCGTGGACTGAGTTGTGGTATACGAGAGCGTATGTACTACTACTATCCCGCATCTTGTCTGTAATAAGAGAGTAGATTAGTAGACTTTTTAATTGTGATCAATAAAAGCTGTAGAGAGGTTATATAGTATTGACTAAGGACCTGAGGAGTTTCGATGACCGACTACTTTAGGTAGTAGTGTATCGGGGGGGTTCCTTATTTGGATTTCGCTTGCGAGACACCCCACGCATGAAACTAATAACCGTTGGGAGTCGAAATAATTTAGGTCTTTAGGATATGAGTTTATAACCTATGAGCTAAATCCGAGTATTATGTGGGTAACCATATCCATTTTATTATGAAAGTGGTACGATAGGGTGTATGGGCGCCCAGGATGGTTGAATGGTAGTAGTTTTCATAATTACGAAACAGTAAGTAGTTGTGACTTCAGGATTTATTTGTTTAATACGTGAGGATCATTTTTCCCAAAGTTTGTCACGAGGACGGTATAGGGAAGATTGGATAAAGTTTAAATTCGATTATGTTGGAACTATATGGTGAGGCTGGGCATATAACATCAATGGGGATTTTCGATAATGTACTATATGGGCAGTACTACTTTGATTTCTTGCGATGTGAGATTTATATTCAGAGTTGACCTTACCAGTATGATTTATCTTTCGAATTTCGGGACGGAATTCTGTTATAAGGAGGGAAGTATGTAATACCCCGTAATTTTAAATGACTTTTAAAATGGGTTATATTTTAAATTAATGGATTAATTGGATTTTAATATTAATTAATTCATTTGGATTTTATCTGAATTGTCGATATTAAAATGAATGATTCTGAATATTACTTAAAGATATTTAGGTAATATATGAATGTGATGTTATTGATATTGATGTGAGTTGTTAATTCAGTTGTTTGAATTTTTAGTCGGACGCGGTATGGGACGTGTCATGATTAATTTGTTAAATTAAAAAAGGGAGTTTATTTTCTATCGACCTTATAGTCATTTTGACTGCGACGTTGCGTCCGAAAGGTTTGAAATAGTCAGAAAATTCTATTTGGATGTTGGATTTGGATCTCGGGTCATTTGGAAATGAAAAGACAACCCAAAAGGGCATTTTGGTCATTTTTATAGGGGGGATGAATAGTGATTTCGGATTTTGTCCTATTATATGTATTTGAATATTAATTGTACGTGGCTTCATTCATCTCTTCTACATAAAATAGAGAAGTCATCTTCCTAGAGAGAGTGAAAGGTTGCTTGGGAAGAGAAAAGCTTTCTTGGAAGGAGGAGAACTAAAGAACCAAAGGTCACCACCACCAGCAACCACCACCGGAAGTTGGACGGAGAAGGGAGAACCACCTGTGATATACTACACTAAAGGATCAGACCTTCATTAGAGGCAAGTGTTTTATAATGGCAATCTAAGTTTATATAATGTCCATGTTAGAATAGTTGTAAAAAGAGATGACTTTTCATATTTTGAAGATAAAGATGGAGTTGAAATGGATTTTTGGAAACTGAAAATATATAGGAATCAAACTCATGTTGTAGGTAGTTAGTAATCCATGAAATAATCATACATCTCTTGAAGAAATTCTGAAAACCATTGATATGTTCTTGAAGATATTATGTCGATAATTTTTTGGAAAAAAAGGATAAAAACATGCTTTTAATTCAATCTCTTGATGATTCTAGGATGTTTAGAGCATTAGAAATCATTTATATATGTTGATATATCATGTAGTAAGGATTATAAGTCATTTGGGTTGTTAATATAAAGGTTTGATTGATAAAAAATGGTTAAACCCGTTGTAGAAGAAATGCAGAAAAACTGGGCTGATACCTGGGCGATCGATCGATCGACCCCCTACCTTCGATCGATCGACCTCACCAGAATTGTTAAAGTTGTTTCTTTTTAATGTTAATTCTTATCCCAAACCTTTTTTAGATCTTTGGTGATTATTAATTGGATATTATGGAACTTAGAAAAGATCAGTAGGCCCTAGTTAAGATTTGAATTAATTTGATTAGGATTTAATTGATTAGAATAATGATAATCATATTCAAAGGAATTTCGGTTGCTAGATTTGCCTGTTAGATTCTAATTGGTATGCATGAGGATTAAAGATAGGACCTGTAGGGGTGATTGAATATAACACCTGGGTATCCTTAAGTTTACAAGAGGGTTTAATCCTAAGTGAAAGAAGATGTGTTTATAAGAGATTTGAAACTATCGGTTTTAACCCTAATTAAAGGGAGAGTTTAATTCGTAGTAATTTGTGAGATATAACGATATGGACCAGTAGGGTATTAATGACTTCTTACTGAATATATGTTGAGGAAAAACCTATTTGAACCTTGAGTATTGAGTGAGGCTCGAGGATAATTAAATTATGAAGTAAAGTTATGAAATTTTAAATACGTGGGATTTAAAGAGATATAATGCTGCGTATGGAAATTATCGAAGGTTAGTGTGAGTACCTTTTTGATAGTATATTATAGGTATGATAATGCCTATTTAATTGATTGATGATTATGTGTATGACATACCTAGCTTACTTGCTATCGACGGGAGGTTTGCGCGTGAGGGCAGTCATATCCTGATGAATCCATGGGATCTTTGATTTGTCGCTCGAGAACATAGGTCTATGAAAGACTTATCGGGGAGTTGATAAGTCCGCTGACTGTGGGAACGTAGGTATGTGCGTGACCCATGAATACGAGAACTATGTTCGCCTCCAATTTGAATGTAGTTGTTTGTGGTTTGAGGAATCCTTACCAAACCTTTAGTCCCCTATTCGGCGACCAACGATGATGGGACATATAGCAGAGTAATGCATTGCATCGCAGCTGTGACTCGGGGTGCCGTATTATAAATGTATATATATATAATGAATTAAATGAGTAAATGGACATATTGTGGTTAAATCATCTACTGTGTGATAATGGTAGATAACGGTGAATTGAGAAAAAGAATTGAAATAAGTTAATGAACATTTATGGAAAATCTTAATTCATATTAATGAGAAACGAATCATGTTAATGAGAAACTTATAGGGATGATTATATGATGTATGGTATGGGACATACGGGGTTATGATATGGGAATGGAATCATATTATGGAATTGGTCAAGAGAAACCATTAACTAGGAGGTTAATAGGAAACGTTAAGTGTGCACTCTAGATGAGAGGTGAGAATAGCAAGTGAGAGTTGGATACTAACATGTACATAATAAATACTTTATTGCACTTGTTAAATACTTGCTGTTTTAAAAATCATTTTTACATCGGGCTCTGACCCGTTTCCTTGCATATTTTATTTTCTATTGTACCTTCTATATCTGGTGTCCAGCAGCAGGGACGCCAACCTTAGTTGATTTTGATGAGATATAGAGCTACGGAGTATGTCTTAGACGCTTATCTTCATTTGATTCACAGTGTTCTTTTATGTAGGGCATGTCACCCAAAGGAACTCAATTATCTCTTTTCTATATGAGTCAAATACTCTTGTATTCATGTCATTTTAATACATTTCATATTGTTGGGATTACTGTATTGGATTATTATGTGGGAATGTTTATTCCAATTGCATTTAAATTCTTTTGTGTTATATGTTCGGTTATCAGTGTTGTAGATAAATGTGTTGTGTTATTCTTAAACTAAAAATGGATTTTGTTGAATTAAAATTTGAAAAGTTTTTAACACCAGCTTAAATGGGTATTGGGTGAGTTGTAAATGTTTTCGACAGTGATGCTAAGAATGAGCCAACTGTATATTCTGTTTTAATTTGGTATGGGACTGGCCACCCAGTATTTAATTAGGTGGGGTGTTACAGGTGGTATCAGAGCATATGGTTCTTGTGTCCTTTAGGGTCTGTACGACTTATTGCGTTTTCAGCTTAGCGTTCTTTGATGTAGAGCCCTATGAGTAGGATTATTGCTTTTTTATGTACGCTTACGCTCTTCAGCTATTTTGTTATATCAAATACTGATAGTGTACTCTCATTTCAGATGCCTCCTCGAAGTTCACCTCAGCCCAGGGTACGATGACTGCGGCCGAAGTTACTGCAATCGCCGCACAGGCAGTCAATGCAGCTCTGGCTGCTATTCAGCAGGCTCCAGCACTGGCACCGGTTGTGCCACCCGCACAAGGGCAAGTGTTTCCTACTGCATGGGAGCGAGCGAGGGATGCCATTTAGAAGGCGCACCCAACTGAGTTTCAGGGAGGATCAGATATTGTGACTGCTAGCCAATGGAAGAAGGATATCCAACGGCACTTGAGAATGCTCGAATGTACTGAGGTTATCAAAGGTAAGCTCGATTGTGGGATTAACTTGTATTCTAGGAATGATGGGATTAGGATGAGTGTTTTGCATTTAAGGATAGAAAGGGTATATTTGGATCATTTTTATTTTTTTTGTAATCTTTGATTTTATGATTTTTTGGTCTTTTTTTAATATTTTTTTAAGAATTAGAGTCAAATTATTAGATTAATTCGACCTAACCTAGTATATCTGCCTAGCCCTAGCAATGGCGCCAAAAATTTTATGCAACTCAAAATCTGTCTCTAACGCGTGTAAATATGGATTAAGTGTAAACCAGTCGCTTTAGTTATAATCTAGTAAATTGGGTGCCGAACACAGGGACTAAGAAGATCACTCGAAATAAATACTAAGTAATATGACTAACCTGAACGATTGACTCACAAAAAGAAGGGAAAAGATGATGACTGTTGAAATCCTTATACTACTTTTAATTAAAGCAATTAAATCCAATCTAAGTTAACTACACATGTAAGACTAGAGATTAACTGATTAATTAATATGAGAGAAAAACAAGGTTGGAATACGATCCCTCGACCCCTAGTAATTTCACCGGATACAGACTAGTCAAGAATTGAACATTTAAATGGAAAGAAAACTTTACTTGTTTCAAGCTTTACATATATGAGGGAATTAACCCACACAATACATAATCAAGAACAAAAGTAAAGCGCGTGACAAGATTATTAATATACGCGTCACATTCTTGAACACTACGATTACCTAGGGCAAACAGAGTTAAAAGTCCGATTACGGTTATATTAACAAAATACCACGTTTTCAATTATTTGTTTAATTCAAGAAAATATTTTATATCCATTAAAAACACGTAGGGTTGGGTTCATGCATACTAACCCTTGGAAACCTAGCCAGACATGGTGTTGCTGATAAATGAAATGGTTTCTACGTTGCATGTAATCATATTCATCACTAAAGTGTGTCTAAACATGCAAGATAATAATATAAAGCTAAAGATATACTTAAGAACATGCAAAAGAACTAGAGGAATTAAGAGCGAGATGAGAAAGGCAAACTTTATTAAGAAGTACTTGAAGGCAATCCAAAAATAATGTAACTTGATGAAGACTATATTGCCAATTGTTCTTGCTCTTTTTTTCCTCTTAAATTTATGGTTCTAGCCTTCTAACTAACCCTAGGATCAAGTGGGAATAAAGCCCTCACATTTTTACAACAGTTTGAACCATTTACAACTCTAATTTAAAGTTGATAAAATTCAATTTTTGCGCACAGTTTTGAACCGATTCCCTTCATAACCGAATCAGTTCATTTTTCCAGTATTACCCCGGTCTTCTTGATCGAATCGGTTCCCATTTGGGACCAAAGCGGTTCGGATTTCTAGCAGCCTCCACTTTCGTCCTTTACTTCTTCTTATCTTCACATCCTCATAACTTCCCAACCATATCTTGGAGTTGGATGTCATTTCTTTCGATGTGCTCGTGAGCTCAATTTATTCGATTCTTCTTTAGGTTTCACATCCGGATTCAAGCTGTACAATTTACAAATTTTCCCTTGAATTTTACTTCTTTCTTTCTTGGCCTTAGTTCGATTTCTCTTTTGCTTTAAAACGCATGAAATATATACAAAATATAAGAGAAATACATGGAACACGTTGCACTGGCAGACCGAGGTCAGTAGCAATGATATGAGAAAAAATTATATAATTTACAACGCACTTAGTGATAAAAGTACCTAAATTACGGGGATAAATGTGAGGAATTTACATCGAACTAAGTCTAACAACATTAAACGTTTAGGTGCATATTATATAGTATGTCATTGAACGCAACAACATAGAATTATCCAATAAGTTTTTGTTGATCTTTTAATTGATATATTTTATAGTTACAATTATACATATAATCCTTAGACCTGAGACATTATATATACTTTGTATGTATTAGGTAGTCATTTGATTCTACTTAATAAACTATGATCTTTTTATACGATTATGGAAAGTATAGAGTTGGGGCTATCCCCATATTACATAAAGGATCTTGGACGATCATTATGGAATCTATCGCTCTTAAAAAAGAGAGAATTTATTCTAGGCTGGTTAGCACTCTAATTAAATTCTTAGTCGAGGTATTGACAATTATTACAATGATTGTTGGTAATCGCATATTGTCAAAAGAGTTTAAAATAAAAGAATGCGGATATTGGATTTATGGATTAACATTTACCATTCTGGAAATCAAACAAATATGAATATTAGGATGATATAAGGATTAGAGTATATAAAAACTGTTAACGAAAAAGGTTCAGGATAGATAAAGAATTTATTCACACTGTCTTAGTATTAATCGTAATAAACACCTACATGTTATTAATGATTATTCGTTTAACTCTTTACTAGATGAATATATGAGTTACCATAAACTAAAAAGAATGAACCTTAAGGTTAGGGATGGCAATTTTTCTCGAAATTTCAGGTCCCGCGGATACCCGACCCTATTAGGTAGGGTATGGGGATTAAGTTTCGGGGATCGGGGCGGGTTCGGGGAGTTTAAAAAATCCCCAAAATTTTTGGGTCAGTTTAGGGTATAGCCTCGGGTCCCCACGGGGATACCCAAATTATTAATATATAATAAAATATGTATGTATATATTATAATAAATATATAAGAATAAAGAAAGGGGAAGGAGAGAGAATATCAAAAACCTTAGTCCCTTGTCTCATCTACCATTATTCAAATTCTTCCGCCTCCCCCATCTCAAAAACCTCCCTCATATAAAAAACCTCCAATGAAATCATCCGCTTCCGCATCTCCAGACTATAGCTGCAGCAGGAGCTCCGATTCTGCCCTCGACCGCAGGCGTCTGAGCAGCGCGACAACGCCCCAAGCAGTAGCAGAGCATCTCTTCTTCAACTTACAAGTTCCAAGCAGTAGCAGAGCATCGACAGAGCATTTTTTTTATATAATTTTTGAATAAGTCAAACATTTATATCGTTAAAATTAGTTTATTGAAAAAATTATTATAGAATTGTTGTTGAAAAAAATCCAGTGGCAGACCCAGTGTATTACTAATTTTATAGAGATATGCGTTTTTTTTGTTTTCAGTTCAATTTTTTTGTTAAATTTTTCACCCCTCCAGCTTATGAATTTTTTTTTAGTTTAATTTTATTGAGTGTGTAAAAAAGAAATGGGTTCCCCGCAGGAAAACCGATACCCATTTTAAACGAGGATGGAGATCCCCGAACCCATTACAACGGGGAACGGGGTGAGGACGTGTAACAACCAGTATTTTTGAGGAATTAAAAATGAATTAATTCGGCTAAATCTAAATTACACTTGTGACATAATTTAATGGAAATTACATATTATGGGTTGATTAAATTATTAATCAGTGAGAAATGATTAATGTTTATCGAATAAAAAAATTACTAAGTGAATAGAAATTACATATTTGACGTCATAACGAGTGACAGTGACGTGACGACATTTTATCATAACCAAGCGTCGTGTGTGGACTATTTGAGGTTGAGATAGGAAATTAATTATTAGAAAGTCAAATGATGATTTGGAGTTCACGGTTGGGTTCGAAAGGGACAAAATAGTCAAAATAGTATAGTTGGGTGTATAGTTTGGTCCTCGGGACAGTTTTAGACCAAATCGACACCTTGAGAGGGCATTTTAGTCATTTTGTAGCCTAAAGTTAAGGGAGTTACGAGTTTGTAAAGGTTATATAAACTTGTAGTTGTGTGAGGCTAGGGTAAATGAAATAGAAAACACTTGGAGGCCATTAGAGAGGAGATGAAGAACTTTCTTGGAGCTTGGGAGAGGATTCTTGAAGAAACTACACATATTCTTACATCATAACCATTTTTGGAGTATGAATTAGAAGAAAAAAGTCATAAAAAACACGAAATTAGATTTCTTTCATACAAGTTAAGTATTTATCTTGCAAATTTTATGAGTTATAATACCCACGTAGAATAGAAACTTTGAATTAAGAACAATTGATGTTACCCTTGTAATTTGATGAGTAAAACAATAATTGGGAATATGATATTGGGTAGAATAAATCCAATTACACAGAGAAAACAAAGTCAAGAGTTTTGGGATTTTAATCATGGATTATATCGGGGTTTTGGTGAGTTTATAGGAAGAACACAAAACTGTAGGATTAATGATTATGAGATGTTAAATTTGATGATAGGATGAAATTATATAGATTTTATTCTTGATTTGTGTTAGAAATCATTCCTACATGGTTATTTAATGTTTAGATATCATCATTGAGGATTTGATACTGTGGTATGAAAGCTTAAGGAATTTAATAGTATGAAAATTCGTAACACAAAAAGGAAGAAGAAGGCCCCTGACGCTTTTCGAATTGATTTGGCCCAAGGGTGAATCGATGAATTCGTGAGGAGACTTTTAGAATAGTTTAAAATTCCAGAAGGGAATATAAAAATGGTCAGTAGGCCTATAAGAGAGATTAAAATTATGCAATATTGGGACGAGTAAATAATTTGGGGAAATCGACAAAATATACATAATTGATCAATGAAGGAAATTCGAGAAGGGTTACATAGAGATGACTGAACTTACGTTTATGACCAGTAGGATACGATGGGCATAACTACGGATTTCAGAATGGGTAGTTAATAATATTATAGTAGTGAACAATACTCAAAATTATATGCATTGGAAGTTTAATTGAAATTTATGGTACGCTGAATATACGAGTGATATATGCTACGTACGAGTTGATGAAATTGGGTTGTGTGTATGCCTACTGAATCATATATAAATAAGTTGTGTGAATACCTATAGATATAATTTGATTATGTGTGTAAACATACCTACGTTACCTGCTATCAGGAGGTTTACGCGCAGAGGGAGATCCCACCTTGATGATTCTAGTGAGGTCTGGATTAGTTTACCAGAATATGGAACTTAGGGAGGTCCACTATGTGTCGTGTATTAGTAGGATTGGCGTGTCATTTGGGTACGATAGGTATGTGCGTATCCCAAAGGCTTAGAGCCATGTTCGCCTCCACTATTATATTGATTTTTTTGGGTTCGAGGAGACATGTTGAACCAATAGTCCTTATTTGAGTATGAGAGGTACATGGACTTGATAACAGAGTATGCCAACATCACGAGGGGCCATTCCAGGTATGCTATATGTGTGTATATACTGTATATGCGGTGAATATATATGCCAGTGCAATATATCTATTTATGTGAAACAATTGAATGGATAGATGACGAATATCTAAAATGGAAATTAAGTTGTGGAACTTAAATAATGGACTCATTAATAAAATGAGAATAAAAAATTTATTATTGAGACCGTATTATCGTATAGTATGGGGATATACAGGAGAACTAAACTTATCGAGAGTAGTCAGATACCTTAGTTAGTCGGGCATGGGATACTAGTTAGGTAGAATACATTAGGCGTGCACATTAGTTGAGAGGTGAGAAACTCAACTGAGTGTACGCGAATAATACATGTGTAATAAATAACTGATTTAAATTGTTATTTAAATACTTCATAATATTTTCAAAATGTTTTACTTGGGCTCTGACCCATGTCAAAATATTTTCAAAACCTTTTCGGTGTATAGCTACAGGGACTCCCAGCTTAGAGATCCTATCTAGGACATGTAGCTGCAGTAGTGTGGAGGCTTGCAAGATATTTTCTTATACGCTTCAGCTCGTTCTTTCTAAATAGGAGATTTCATTAGAAGTTCATCTGGACATGTTGCCTTCAGACTATTTATTTTATTAAGATATGCATCAGATTGTATTCAGATTTTAATTACGTAGTTCAAATTGCGGTTGGATTTTATTCTTAGAGAACTGATGGTTTATTCGGTCTCCTTTATTTATGTATATATGCCGTGTAATTGCTCAGATTATTATATGTTTGAATGGTTTAGTTCATTTAATTTATTGTCGTATGTGTCCAAAATAAAAGATAAAATTTGACAACGACGTAGGTGATTAGTATTAAAAAAAATCGACAGTGGTGCTAAGAATGAAACCATTAATAATTTTATTTTAATTTAATAATGGACTGATCACCCAGGATTAAATAGGCGGGGTATCACAGATGGTATCATAGCATCAGGTTCTAATGTCCATATGATTTGTACAACTTTCTAGATTTCAGCGTAGGGTTCTTTGACATAAAGCCCTACTCTTTGGACTGTTGTATTCAAAATAACATATTTGAGATTACGTTCTTCTGCAGTTATATTTGTGTTGATTGTGAAGTCAGACAAGTAGATCTGTTTTCAAATGTCACCTAGGTGGGAACGACAGACTGGGAACGTCAGAAGAGGTGATGCTGAAAAGTATCAACGAATACCTCAAGTACTACAGGGTATAGTAACCATCACAAAGGTGACTGGTATTGTAGCACACACAGTTAATTCCGCATTATTACACTACCGAGAGCATCGTGTCCAGCTGATAGGAACCAAAAGAGACAAAAGAGCATGGGAACCTAGTAAGTCAAACAAGTCAGTATTAAATATTAACAGTGTTACACCGAAGAAACAACGACAGGATACCTGAGGTCGTCAGGACCTAGAGAATAATGGAGATGTTCTACAAAGTCAAAGCCACTAGGGACAACACAGCCAGAAGAAGGGAGACTTAAAATGGAAGATTTTTTTAATGTGGAAAGTGTGGGCACAAGAACCGACTTTATCCACTACAAGCTAAGGAAAATCCTAAATCGGAACAACAGGGTCAATACCGTCGGGGCAATCAGGGCTAGATTCAAAGAGAGTTTTCAGGGTAGTGCTTTATTTGTGGACAGACGAGCCATAAAAGGAGGGATTTCCCATAGTTGGGGAATGCGTTGAAGCAACAGGTTACCCCGTAGGAGTAGCAAGAGGACTTAACCCTTACAACACCAACTCCACCAGTCCCACAACTACAGGGGCAATGACAGTACGGATGTGCTTATAATGTTCGGTATGCAGTCATGCCACAGGCACCGCATAATTTCTATAGAGGTATATTTCCTATTCATGGGCATAAGGATTGGATTTTATTTGATATTGGGACATCACATTATTTCATAGAGACTAGATTTCCACGAGCTGCCAGCCTATTAGAGACAACGAGTAGTCTCCTTATATGTGTGGAGTCACCGATGGGTAGTGGGTCGCTTAAACACTTGATTTGTAGGGGTGTGGATATCCTTATGGGTAGATTGTGTTTAGTTACGAATCTTCTTATATTTAATATGGAGGGATATGACATTATCTTGGGGATGGATTGGTTAGCTGGTTGTCAGGTGATGGTAGATTGTTACTGGAGGACTATTGTACTCTCGATACCAGGGCAGGAGATGTTTTTAGTGGCTATGCCTATCCCTAGGGAGGGTAGATAACTCATTTATATTATATCGAGGAGGAGACATAACAGGAGGTGGTAGTTTCGTTAGACTCAATTCGAGTTGTGAGGTAATTCGAGGATGTCTTCCAGGGTATTCCTGGATTGCTACCTAGTCGAGACATTGCTTTTGTTATTGATCTAGCACCGGGCACGAGACCTATATCTCGAGCGCCCAATTACATGACATAATTTGATATGCGGGAGTAGAGAGAGAAAATTCAGCAACTCTTGGGATAGGGTTTTATTCTAAGGAGTACTTCACCGTGGACGCACCAGTGTTATTTGTCAGGAAAGAGGATGGGTCATTTCGATTGTGTATTGACTACAGAGATTTAAATAAGGTCATGATTCGAAATAAATATCCACTGCCTTGTATTGATGATCTATTCGATCAACTTAGGGGAGTAGCTTACTTCTCCAAGATTGATATGCGATCCGATTATCATCAGTTGCGCATCAGGGAAGATAATGTTCCTAAGACTGCTTTTCTGACACGATATGGGTCTTATGACTTTAGGGTGATGCCATTCGGACTTACTAATGCGCCAACAGTGTTTATGGATCTGATGAACTAGGTTTTTTAAGAGTTTCTTGACCAGTTTTTTTATTCTGTTTATCGATGATATTCTAGTTTATTCTCGTTCTCAGGATGAGCATGTCGATCATTTACGGAAGGTTTTACAGACACTTAGAGAACACCAATTGTATGCAAAGTTTAGTAAATGTGGGTTCTGGTTTCGGGAAGTGAAATTTCTGGGCCATATGGTGTCTAGAAAAGGTATAGCTGTTGATCCGAGTAAGGTATCAACGGTGAGGGAGTGGGGATAACCCAAAAAATCGACTGAGGTTCGCAGCTTTTTGGGGTTAGGAGGATATTACTCGAGGTTAGTTAAGGGTTTCTCGAAGATTGCGGGTCCGTTGATAAACTTGGCTCATAATAGGGTGCCGTTTATTTGGGAAGACCATTTTCAGTTTTCTTTTGATGAGCTAAAAGATAAATTAACCTCAACACCTATACTTGCACTGTCTAAGGGAGGAGTGACATATTATGTCTACACTGATGCATCTTTACAGGGACTTGGGGGTGTATTGCAGCAGGAGGAGAGGGCTATAACGTATGCATCCCGTAAGCTTAAGCCCCATGAGAATAATTATCCCACGCATGATTTGGAGTTAGTCGCGATTGTATATGCCTTGAGGATATGGAGGTACTATTTGTTGGGGGAGCAGTTTTCTTTATTCACAAATCATAAATCGCTTTAGTATCTGTTCACATAGAAAGATATAAACATGAGGCAGAGGAGGTGACTGGAGTTCGTGATTACTAATTTGATATTCAGTATCATTATGGGAAGGCTAACGTGGTGGCTGACGCGTTAAGTCGAATACCCGCAGGTGAGCTAGCAGAGGTATGGAAAGCGAAGTGGAGAGAGCTTCGACCCGATGACGAGATATCTATGGCTTGTATATTTGTATTAGCTCTCATGCTCGAGATCATGATGTGGGTAATGAAAGCACAGGCAGGGGATACGTATTTCCTGGACAGAGTTCGTTAGTTACTAGCTAATGGGATAGAGGGGTACTCGATTAGTTCAGATGGAGGTTTACGTTTTAATGAGAGACTTGTGGTTCCAGAGGGTGATGAGTTACGACATGCAATGATGTCAGAGGCTCACGGTTCCTGGTTTGCAGTACATCCTGGTGGGGATAACATATACCAAGACATGCGCAGACAACATTGGTGGTCGGAGATAAAATGGGATTTAGCAGAGTTATCTCAAAGTGTGCTACCTACCAGCTCGTAAAGGTAGACCACCAGAGACCGACATGGATATGTTAGACATTAGAGATTACCATGTGGAAATGGGATAGTATCTTCATGTATTTTATCACTAAATTAATGTTATCGTAGTGAGGTCACAATTTTATATGGGTGATAGTGGATCGGTTGACCAAGGTGGCTAATTTTCTTTCAGTTTGTACTGATTTCGAGACAAAGCAACATGCATAGTTATTTATCGCTGAGATAGTAAGATTACATTGGGGTTCGCTTAATATTGTGTCCGATCAAGATAGGATCTTTGTGTCCCATTTCTTTTCGAGTTTCTAGGAGGCGATGGGGACAAATTTACGATTGAGTACAGCGTATCACCCACAGACAAATAGGAAGACTGGGAGGGTTAATCAAATACTCGAGGATATGTTGCAAATGTCTATACATGACTTTAGGGGAGGATGGGAGCAGTATCTTCCTTTGGTGGAATTTTCATATAAGAACTCCTACTAATTCACCATCGGCATGGCACCATTTGAGGCACTGTACGGTGGGCCTTATCGTTTTCCTACTTGCTGGTTATAGGTAGGGGATAATAAGCTATTGGGGCCAGAGATGATTCAGGACACCACTTCTAAGATTGAGTTGATGCAAGGGAATATTCGGATAGCTCAAGATAGGCAGAAGAGTTATACCGATGCAGACATGAGACATATTGAGCTTGAGGTTGGCGACCAGGTATTGGTGCGAGTGTCTCCTATGAAAGGAGGGATGAAATTTGGCAAGAAATGAAAATTGGCGTCGAGATATGTGGGATCGTTTTCGATCATCAAGAGGGTGGGACCAGTGGAATGTAGACTGGGATTACCAGAGTATCTATAGCAGATTCACAATGTGTTTCATGTATCATTGCTAAAGAGATACCAGAGGATTAAGAGAGTTTTTGGCATATTCCATTAGAGGAGATCAACTTACAATCTGACATCTCGTATGAGGAGAGACCAGGGGCGATACTTGATAGTAGTGAGTGTAAACTACGGTCAAATGTGGTACCCTTAGTTAAAGTTCAGTGGGAGCACCATAATGCAGACGAGTCGACATGGGAGTGGGAGGATGAGATGCGTGAGTAGTATTCAGATTTATTTATCACAGGTACATTCAAATTTTGAGGACAAAATTCCCTTGTAAGGTGGAAAGTATGTAAGAACCCGTATTTTTGAGGAATTAAAAATGAATTAATTCGGTTAAATTTGAATTACACGTGTGACGTAATTTAATGGAAATTAAATATTATGGGATGATTAAATTATTAATCGGAGAGAAATGATTAATGTTTATTGAATAAAAAAATTACTGAGTGAATAGTAATTACATATTTGACGTCATAACGAGTGACAATGACGTGACATCATTTTATCTCAATCGAGCGTCGTGTGTGGACTATATGAGGTCGAGATATGAAATTAATTATGAGTAACTCAGATAATGATTTGGAGGTCACGGTTGGGTCCGAAAGGTTCGAAATAGTCAAAATAGTATACTCGGATGTATAGTTTGGGTCCTGGGACAGTTTTAGACCAAACTGACATCCCGACAGGTCATTTTATAGCCTAGGGTTAAGGGAGTTACTAGTTTGCAAAGGTTATATAAACTTTTCATTGTGTGAGGCTAGGGTAAATGAAATAAAAAAAACACTTGGATTCCATTAGAGAGGAGATGAAGAACTTTCTTGGATCTTAGGAGAGGATTCTTGGAGAAGCTACCCTTGTTCTTGCATCACAACCTTTTTTGGAGTGTAAATTAGAAGAAAATAGTCATCAAGAACAGGAAATCAGATTTCTTTCATGCAAGGAAAGTATTTATCTTGCAAATTTTATGAGTTATAATACCTATGTAGAATACAAAATTTTAATTAAGGGCAATTGATGTCACCCTTGTAATTTGATGAGTAAAACTATAATTGGGAATAAGATGTTGGGTAGAATAAATCCAATTACATAGAGAAAACAAAATCAAGAGTTCTGGGATTTGAATTATGGATTAAATCTGGGTTTTAGTGAATTTATTTGAAGAACACAAAACTGTAGGATTAATGATTATGAGAAGTTAAATCTAATTATAGGATGAAATTATATGGATTTTATTCACGATTTACATTAGAAATCATCCCTACATGGTTATTTGATGTTTAGATATCATAATTGAGGGTTTGAAATTGTGATATGAAAACTTAAGGAATTTAATAGTATGAAAATTCGTGACAGAAAAAGGAAGAAGAAGGCCCCTGACACTTTTCGAATCAAATCGGCCATTGGGGAATTGATTTAATTTTCCCATAATTGAAATTTTTTTATTTTAAACCCAGAAATTTTGAAGAATTCGTGAGGAGACTTTTGGAATAATTTTAAATTCTATAAGGGAATATAAAAATGGTCAGTGGTCCTATATGAGATATTATAATTATGCAAGATTGAGATGAGTAAATAATTTGGTGAAATTGACAAAATATACATAATTGATAAATGAAGGAATTTCGAGAAGGATTACGTAGAGATGAGTGAACTTACTTCTATGACCAAAGATACGATGGGAATAACTACGGATTTCAGAATGGGTAAAAAAGAATATTAGAGGAGTGAACGATACTCGAAATTATACGAATTGGAAGTTTAATTGAAATTTATGGTACATTGAATATACGAGTGATATATATTACATAAGAGTTTATGAAATTGGGGTGTGTGTATACCTACTGATTAATATATAAATAGGTTATGTGAATACCTATAGATATAATTTGATTATAAGTGTAAACATACATATGTTGCTTGCTATGAGGAGGTTTACGCTCAGAGGGCGATCCCACCTTGACGATTCCAGTGAGGTCTGGATTAGTGCCCCAAAATATAGAACTTAGGGCGGTCCACTATGTGTCGTGTATTAGTAGGATTGGCGTGTCGTTTGAGTACATTTGGTATGTGTGTATCCTAGAGGCTTAGAACCATGTTCGTCTCCACTATTATATTGATTTATTTTGGGCTCTAGGCGACATGCCGAACTAATAGTCCTTATTTGAGTACGAGAGGTACATGGACTTGATAGCAGAGTACGCCAGCATCACGAGGGGCCATTTCGGGGATGCTATATTTATGTATATACTGTATGTGGTGAATATATATACTAGTGTAATATATCTACTTATGTGAAACAGTAGAATGGATAGATGACGAATATCTAAAAGGGAAATTAAGTTGTGGAACTTAAATAATTGACTCATTAATAAAATGGTAATAAATAACTTATTATTGAGACCGTATTGTCATATAGTATGGGGATATACGGGAGAACTAGACTTATTGAGAGTAGTCAGATACCTTAGCTAGTCGGGCAGGGATACTAGTTAGGTAGAATACGTTAGGCGTGCACATTAGTTGATAGGTGAGAATCTCATGTGAGTGTACGTGAATAATACATGTGTAATAAATAACCAATTTAGATTGTTATTTAAATACTTGATAAATATTTTTAAAATGTTTTACTTGGGCTCTGAACCGTGTCAAAATATTTTCAAAACCTTTTAGGTGTCCAGCCACAGGGACGCCCAACGTAGAGATCTTATCTAGTGACATGTAGCTGCAATAGTGTGGAGGCTTGCAGGATATTTTCTTAGATGTTTCAACTCATTCTTTCTAGATAGGAGATTTCACTAGCAGTTCATCTGGCCGTGTTGCCTTGAGACTATCTCTTTTATTCAGTTATGCATCAGATTGTATTCAGATTTTAATTACGTAGTTCAGATTGTGGTTGGATTTTATGCTTAGAGAACCGATGGTTTGTTCGGTCTCCTTTATTTATGTATATCTGTCGTGTGATTGTTCAAATTATATTTATGTGTGAATGGTTTAGTTCATTTAATTTATTGTCATGTGTCCAAAATAAAAGATAAAATTTGACCACCGCTTAATTTGATGTACGTGATTAGTAATAAAAAAAAAATTCGACAGTGGTGCTAAGAATGAAACCATTAATGATTCCAGTTTAATTTAATAATGGATTGATCACCCAGGATTAAAATAAGCGGGGTGTCACATTACGGGAAATGATATTTCTAGCGGGAATGGGGATGGGGATGGGGATGCTTTCCCTAACCCCGAACTGAACCGTTTCCATCCCCACTTAAGATTACAAACATGTCAGGTTAAATGTATAGATTCTACTTGAGAAGTTTTGGAGGAAATGAAATTCTCATACTCATTAAGAATTATGATGCAATTCAAAGATAAGTAAAATTTTTACTTTTATCTTATTACCATTTAGCAAAGTTAGGTACACTTTTGCTAGTTTATCTTGGTAAGTTTTGTGTTACCAAAGTTAGGTAAGTGATTAAGATAGTAATGGGGTGTGTAGGATTTCACCACTTACCCTTTATTTAATGGAGTGGGATTCCACCATTAACCATTAACCAAAAATTATTTATTTTTTAGAATTGAGTTTGATTTGGAATTAAATTAAATTTTAAAAAATTAGGGTATAAATAAAAGGCTTTGGAAGTCTTGTATTTAAGGGAATAACAGCTAGAATATCAAATTCTAAGAGCCTTTGGTTAAGAAAAAATCATTAAGAGTGAAATACTTATGAGATAATTTTTAGCCTAAAACTGCTCTGAATTCATTTAGTAGAATTTAGAAACCACGCTTGGGAAGTTTGATTCTATTTTACCAATGGATACGTAGGCAACTTGGATTATCAAGTTCAACTGGTCACCCAAATCCAGCCCGGTGCGTCCTTGACTGAGAATCAGAAAGCATGCTACAACGGATTAGTTTTTTATTTACAATTTTGTATGCTATATGTAAATACGTGAGAGTTATTCTGGCTACATATGAATATGGTTAGTAAATTTTTTGTTTTTCTCACTACTAATGTGACGTATGCTAACAGTTAAGATAAATTTAATTAGTTTTTTTATAAGAGTGTAAGGCAAGAATTTGAATGTCTACGTCTGTAATCATCCCAGCTTGTCCCACAACACTATCCAACATCCAAACTAACAACTAGTAATTATCACGTACTTCTTTACGTAATAAAATATTTATCAATAATAATAATAATAATAATAATAATAATAATAATAATAATAATATCTCAGTTGAGGGCTCGTATGCATTCTTTCATAAATGAACATCTAATTAAATAAAAAAGGGCATTACAATATAAGGGCTCATCTCTCTCTCTCTCTCTCTCTCTCTGTATATATATATATATATATATATATATATATATATATATATATATATATATATATATATAGACACACACACACACACACATGAGTATGCCCGTGCCTGAAGGCACGATAATAATTTTCCAAAATAGAAATTCGTAATTTAAGTCATAAAAGTTCTGTATTGTAATATAAATGAATGTAACAAATTTAGGAAGTTTGAATTGAGTTTCCCTCATTTGTCTAATTATTTAATATGGTTAAGAAATAAAAAAATGACACTCCAACCATAACCCTAAAAATCCGTACTCCATACATTTATTGATAAGGTTTTTATTTTTGTAGGATTACAACTTGTCGAGTCCTCGAATATAATGAAGAAAAATCATACACTACCACAAAACAACTTAAAAGTCGAGTTCATATATTTAGTTTATAATTTTAGCACTAAATAGACAAATAACTGGGTTTCTAGATATAATGAAGGAAAGTTAAGAGAAAAATAACTTCAAATATTCTAATCTTATATTCATATCATAAAGCTCCAATGTGCACTCTTTCATATCTTAATAACATATAGATTGTAATCAACATAAAATAAAAATAGAAAACATTTAAACAACTGAATGATAGCTCAAATAAACAAATTAACAGTGTTTAAATGATAAGTGACAATAGCACGTAAAGTCATATCGAAATCGTGTCACAATTACTCAAATAGTGCTAGTGTCAAAGTCGTGTCATATATAGTCAAATTGTGAGTATCAAAGCTGGGTCATGCTTTTTTTTTAATTATTTTGGTACGATGTGGTGTCGCGCGAGTTTAGAAGTTGTGTCATAATTACTTTCAACTATAAACTGTCATGCATGTGTTCCAACATTTAGTGACCAACATAACAATAAATATACGAAAATTTATGTAGATTTGACCAATATAACAATAAAAAAATCCTGAATAAAGTGATTATAAACCAAGTTAGTAAAATATATCATCAAACTATTAAATCGTTTATAATTTAAGTCAATTTTTTTTGTAACACAAATAATTGTATTATGGAACTATCCAACATATTTTAAAAATAAAAAATACGCCAACAAAACCAATAGTCCGTTATAACAATACTAATAGTCCGTCCTAAAACTCGTACAAACAAATAATTTGCTAGGGGTTAAAATAACTAAACAAAATGGACCTGTGTATGCTAGGGGTTAAAATGATTAAAAAATTATTAGACAACAACACTTTAATTTTATACCAATCAATAGCTTCATTAACTAAATAAATCCAACGACCACCATTGACACAACGAAAATGTCACTAAACCAAAGATATACATAACAATTTGTTTAGAAAACACCTCTTAAGTATGACTGTTAGGCACCCATGTATGCTTTGCAAAGTTACACTAAATATTCTACTCAAATCTAGTGAGAATAAAGTAAAGGCCATCGATAATGTCAAGTGCTGGTTACCATATGAAATTCTTCCTCTCACAAAAGCAACTGTTGGCTTTTTATGGTTGTAGTCATCAACTTTCTTCCTATGATTGGTTCCCTTCTACTTTTACCTGTGACATGATCAATTCAAACAAAAGGGGAAAGCATTAGGCAATAAGGAAATTTGTGGTCTTCATAAAATTCAGTCACCGTTGGATGAAATTCAGTCAGTAGAAAATGAACTTCAATCTTTTGTTAATAAAGAAAACTGAAAAATATAAAAAGGTAACTTACATGTAAAATTTCAAATTTTGATATAAAATATTAAAAAGAACTATCCTAATAATAATAGTAGGAACATAGAATAAGAAAGACTACAAAACTATTATTTAAATAATTTGCAAAGTGAAGTCCTTAAATATTGTTTAACTTCAGGCAACGAAATGGACTCTTAGTTTTACAACACTCTGCATTCAAGTAAATGATTTTTTTTGCAAATACATCTTTTTTATCCTATGAAAATGACCAAAAGAAGATACAAAGAAGTTATAAAATGAATTGAATCAAGCCTTTTATCCACTTTCATAGATCCTAATAAAATAATGAACAACGCATGAGACCAAATTCAACCCCCTAAAAATCTTAGTTTTATTTATTCTAATCCCATCACTCTCATAACACAAAAGAACTATTTAGATTTTCCAATCAAGCCTAAAATCGCAAATCCAAATATGATAGAATAAATATGACAGAATGCGCCCCACAAAATCTCCAAATCAAGCCTTATATCACAACATCATGTACATTTTAAATTAAAACTAACAAGATGAAAAAAAGTAAACAAAAAAATACAGAGAGGGTGAAAACAGAGTAAAGATTATACCTCACACTGGACATATGAAGATCTAACTTCACATATGCACCTAATTATGAGTAAGAAAATATCAATATAATCTTTAAACGGTACTTATATAACTTCATATAAAACTATCAATACATTTGACCCTCCTAACCCTCGTTGCCACTATCTTTGGATGTTGTCTCAAAGGATTCAACTGGAAACAAAAAAATTATTTCTAAGATTCTCAGTAAGCATCCAATACATGAATGAGATGTGCTACTAGTTAAGCTCTTAGATAAATTTATGATCTGTAGTATTACATTATATTCCATGTAGAGTCGAGTGCACATTGTAAACAATAAAATCAAGCAACACCAGACAACATGGGAAATGAATAAATTAAAAATGATCAAATTATCCAATTGCTTAGTATCATCAAGAAATGTAATAGTGTTGCTTGTATAAAACACCATCGCCCCTATCACCCACCTCCTTAGCGGATAAAATAATAGTGTTGCTTGTTATCCATATTGTTAAGGATCATGCCATTAAGGAGAGGATTTGTTTTGAGGTGGAGAGTTTGGGGTTAAGCACGGTTATTAAGGGATCTATGGGGTTTGTATAACTAAGCGTGGGAGTAATGGGGGCTTAAGAATGTTAGTTTAAAACAAAGAAACACTAAATACAGAGGCCCAATGAGTATTTCAACATTAAGTCCTTATCTCTTTGCTCTTGTTATGGATGAGTTGACTGGACAAATACAAATGAGGTGCCATGGTGTATTCTATTTGTAGATGATATTGTTTTAGTCGATGAGACTAAGATGGGGATAAATGCTAGGTTGGAATTGTGGAGAGAAACTTTAGAAACAAGAGGATTTAAAATAAGCAGAACTAAAACAGAATATGTGGAGTGTAATTTTAGTAGTAATAGGAGGACAAATGGAGATGTGGTGAAATTGGAGGGTCAAGAAATACCTAGAAACGATCATTTTCGTTATTTAGGATCGATTATACAAAAACATGGAGATATTAGTGACGATGTTACGCATAGGGTTAGAGCAGGTTGGGTTAAGTGGAGAAGTGCGACCAGCGTTCTGTGTGATAGGCGTATACCTTTGAAGTTAAAAGGAAAATTTTATAGGACGGCCATTAGACCCGCCATCTTATATGGGACAGAGTGTTGGGCAACCAAGAAACAAAATGTGCAGAAAATGAGTGTGGCGGAAATGCGAATGCTAAGATGGATTTGTTGTAAAACTCGAAAGGATAAAATTAAAAATGAACAAATTCATGAAATGGTAAAAGTAGCTCCTATAGAAGATAAATTGAGAGAAAATCGACTTAGATGGTTTGGACACGTCAAGCGTAGACCAATGGATGCTCCTGTAAGGAAGAGTGATTTAGTTAGTATTGATGGTAACCCAAGGGGTAGAGGTAGGCCTAAATTAACTTGGTGGGATATTATAAAAAAGGACATGATATCATGTGGTTTAACCGAAGATATTGTACTGGACAGAATGGAATGGAAAAATAGGATTCATGTAGCCGACCCCAAATAATTGGGAAAAGGCTTTGTTGAGGTGAGTTGAGTATATATATATATATATATATATATATATATATATATATATATATATATTAAATTTATATAAAAATATCTGGTGAGGGATTAAATATGAAAAACACATCGCAGAAGAAGGAACCAGGCCTATAAAATAAAAGTAAAAAACATATATCGTAGTTTATGACATTTTGTATTGATATGCCAAAAAGTAATCAATTAATAAAATGTATCATAATTTTCATACATTACATACAATATCGTTCGTGTCTTTCCAAAGCATTCTTAGTCTTGTTATTCTGCCTTCTCACCCTCCAGACTTTCTAGAGCAGCTTGGTCTTCTACAGGAGATTTTTCTATTTTCTCTGTCACCGATATTTATGGTTGTTCTTCTGTAGAAGCTCGGTCCAGTACAGACTTATCAGGTTGGTATGCTTCCTGCCTTCTTAGTTTATGTTCTTGAATAATTTTTTCTTCTACAATTTGATATGCCTTTGGCCATTTTGATTGCGCTTCGAGAGCAGTTCGATCCTCTTTTAGAGTATTTTCAGTTTTCTTTGCCTTCTGGTTTTCTAATTGATTCTCTTTAGGAGTTTTGTCCTCTTCTATAAGCTTTTTGATTTGATTTGCCTCCTTCAATTCTGGTTGATCCTCTTCAACAGTTTGGTCCTCATCTAAAAGCTTTTTGCTTTGATTTGCCTCTTACCTTTCTAGTGGATCTTCTTGAACACACAATGTATATATCATAGTGAACAAAGATAAGATTATTAGTTGATTGTTTGAATATATTATATACCTATTAATAAATCTGTCATACAACAATTGTGGTAAGTGGTAAGTATGTGTACTTATTCAACACATAACTTCCTTTAACGTATGATCAGATATTTGATATGCAAACTATCGGCTCCTAAATCCAAGTTAGGATTCAAACTATTCCAGGTTAAACTACATAAAATAACTACATCACGTGTTTCACTTTCATCAATTACAAAAAATAAAGGCGACTGCACAAAATGTGTTGCTAACTACGCAAAAAGGTATTCTAACAACATAAAAGGGGTTCCATCTTATAATGATACTGTCCTTCATTTCCATCTAAGGTTGATTCATGAGTTGATGTCGTATTCTTTAGGTTCTTAATGTAGAGTTTCATTCCTATCCAAATAATTGGTTCATTTTGAACTCGATGAGTCTTTGACTTCAAAGGACTGGTTTTAAGTCTAAATTAGGGAAAAAGTCATGTTATTACATATGTTAACCATTTAGAATATTGAACCATAATCAAACTATATAGTTAAGAAATGTATGAACACAGTAGCACTTAAACATTTGCATTATCCTATACCCAGTAGCACACACAATAAATATAAGCACTTTGTCAAAATTCAATTATAGAATTTTGTTAAGCAGCTAGGATGGCATTAATAAAATGTCTTGTTAGAGAAATCACTTAATGGAGGAGAAAAATATCTCATTGGACACTTTATAATATTTAATATATTATTCATAACTAGATATAATGCTAAATTAAACAACAGTTCAACAAAATGATAAAATTTAGTCAAAAAAACACATTTCTATTCGTACTTAATATATGCAACGCCTTTAAGGAAACCTATACTCATTGTAAAGCAGGAATCTGGAAGCTTCCACACCAGTTTATTAGCTTAGCATCCTTTAACCGGTCTAGTTCAGTGATGTCTAACTCTAAACTCTACAAAATGGTAATAAATACTTTTAAGATCATAAAGAAAACATATCATAAAATACAAAGAAAATAAATAAAGAGAATGAAAGTTGTACATACAAATTGCATACAAATCTATTATGTTTTAGAACTGCTTTGAAAAAATAATATTAGAGAGACATGCTCAGAGGGAGGAGGGAAAATAAAGAGTATATCTATTCTTGATAGGATTGGGCCAGCAAAACAAAACATAAATAGTGATTAGATATGTAGAAAAATAAAGTTTTAGAAAATGGTAAAAACTTAATTTAAACTGAAAGACTGTAATTTGATCCAAGAACACGAAACCCCCTATTTTGAATCTCTTATTTGAAAGACAAAAACCCTATTTTGCAATCAAAGATCCCTATTTTTAAACAAAATCATGTAAATCACACACATAAAAACATTGGGCTAGATAGAGTGAGAGATGATTTACCGATGGTGATTTTCGCGTGTGGAACAACAAGAGAGCTTGTGAGATAACGGATAATAAGAGTGTGAGAAAAAGGGTTTTGTGAGATAAGAGAGAAGATAGTTGGTTTATGAGACCGTGGAGTGAAAGGAGAGAGATGGGTATGTCGAACAGATCGTGCTGAGAGAGAGAGAGAGAGAGACAGAGAGAGAGAAAGAGAGGTGCCTATTTGTGTGAGAGAGAGAAGAAGAATAAAGAAGGTTGAGGAATCCATCGAGAGAGAGAGAACCAAGTGTAGTTTTTATGTGGGGTGGATCTTGAAGGATGATTGAAGTGTCTAATTTATTATCTTATCCATATTTTTAAATTTTGGAGAGGAGGGAAAAATGAAATCAAGTGCTAAAAAAGAGGGGGAAACGAAATAATAAAGGGACAAAAGAGGAAAATAGGGTCTTTGAATCTTCACCCTCTATTTTTTGCCTTTATAATCTTGACTCTTAACTATCTTATATGTTTATGGAATAGTAACAATAACATGCGGTACTTTATTTTGTTATATATATATATATATATATATATATAGAGAGAGAGAGAGAGAGAGAGAGAGAGAGAAGGATCAATTGTCCAAAGTAAAAAAAAATGTGTTCAAATAAGTTCTTATAACATGAATGAGGTACTCTTAGCAAATTTCATTAATTTGGGGACATAACTGTGAAAAGCACAATCCTTAAAGAATAAGGTATATTCCTACTAAGCATGCGTAAATTTTAGAATTAATCCCGTGTAATCCATCTTTTAACCTCAAAGTATCAATTCCTACAAATGGGGTGCAAACACTAAAATGCCATTTTCATATTTGGGGTCCAATATTCAATATTCACAATTTTTAGAGCTCGGTATTTGATAACAGGAGGGAACTATGGTACAAGTGTATAAATATATACGTCGGTCGTTATGCTCGCACTACAATAAAAAATACAATTCGCGACATGTTTCATTGACATCAGTGTTTTCATGTTGGCAAAGGGTATACTTTTAGCAACACATATTAGTTTTGTGTCGCGAAAAGTTTTTATTTGGGTGAGCTCCATACTAAAATCCCCCCCCCCCCTTAAGCATTTAGCGACATCCGATTGATGTTGCGAATTTGGTCCCTTAATTTCGACGACATGTTTTGGATGTCGCGAAAGTATCACTTACTTTTCACTATATGTGTGTCATGTCGTGAAATGCTATACACTATATTAATTTGATTTAAAACAAAGCACAAAAAGTATTATTCAGCCAAAAAACACAAAAGATTGGAAGGATGTCACGAAAGTATCACTTCCTCTTTGTTTTTTCCGCCAAAATATTATTTTACCCCTCAGAAACCTTCTAAAACTCCTGCTAAAAAAAGCCTTAAAACTATACCCTAAAAACTTCTCTATCTCCTCTCACCTAATCTCTTTTATCTTCTCCCCTCACCCGATCACTAATCTCTCCATCCATCTCCAACCCCTCTCTGTCCTTTCGATTGTGGTTATAGGATTTTTCGGTTTGGGGGTTTTATTATTTGGCCGGCCAGAATGGGAAGGCCTCTGGGTTCGAGTAAAATGCGGGAGGTTTGGGTCTACGTGCATGGGGAAATTGGGTTTCTTGAAATGGGTAGAAGAGGAGATGGGTCGGGGTGTTTGGGTAGCTGGTTCTTTAGTTGGAGCTTGTGGGTCAGATGGATCCGATTTTATAGGTGGGTTCTTTCAGGTGGGTCGGATGGATCCGGTTTTGCAGTCGGGTTCTTTTTTGAATCGGGTTTGTGTGCATGGATCCGATTGGCTCCCACCACTATGCAAAAACCAAGGCTTTTGACCGCACTCTTTTAAGGGAGTACAACGGCCAGTACGTGTATCTAAGATCCACATAGACTAGTTGTTAGAATTATATTGATTTATTACTTCAGGAATAAAAGTGTAAAAGATACCGGATAACAAAAATAAAAGATTATACTAGGAATGTGTTTAACTAAGATTAACAAAGGCAAATAAAAACTATAGATTGTGACTAATATCCCTCACCTCATCTTAACGCGTATAAATGGTTACATGGGAACACGAATTTAACAAGAATAAATCTCATTTCAACAATCAATTAAATCTAGAGTTGTCAGCCCCTAAATTCGCATACTAGCCTAATATGATTTTTGGCGTCAATAAATACCTCGAAAATTAGACACGCAAGGTCATAAATACGAAGCATACATGATATACCCCATTAAATATCCTAGGTGTAATAACAAGAATAACCCAATTGAATTAAATATATGAAACCCATCACCAAAGCAAAGCAAACCATTGAAACCAATGTGAGTTCAATCAATCACAACCTAGGCTAAATTAGCCACTCAACATAATGAAAGATATAAATTAAATGCAAGAAAGTAAGGAAAGTAATAAATAAAGCAATAAACAAAGTAATAAATCTAGGTTACAAAGCTTAAGAAAAATAATAGAGCTTACATTAATGGAGAAAAAGGAGGAATAACGACTTACAAACACCCAAAATGGGAAGGAAAACCTAGGAGATAGAAGATCTCAAAACCTAACCTAAAAACTAACTAAAATGAATAATATCTACAAAATAAACAAGGGTTCGTATTTATAGTAAGTAAGAAAAGAAGATAATTAAAAAAAAGGAAAAAGAAATTAAAAGAAGCAAAATGCCCCATATCAGGCACTACCGCTCGACCGCGGCCAGGGAGCCGATCGATCGGGGGCTCAGGACCTGTCGACCGGGGGCTCGGGGCCGATCGACCCGGGGATCAGGGCCGGTCGATCGGTCCCCTGTTTCTTAGTGTCATTTTGTCTTCAAAAGGGGGAAAACGGTGCGAAACGGAATCATCTATAACTTGATCATCCGGACTCCAAGTGACGTGCCATTTACGGCCATGAGAAGATAACTCAACGAACTACACTTTCGTGAAATTCCACCGAGCCAGAGATGAAGTATGAAATGTCTAAAATTCCCTCGAAGTTGAGTCCGTTGACAAAACTTCTCTGAAATGCAACCAAATCTCACTTTAAGCGTTCCAATACCTACAAAGGCTCAATTAAGCCCTTCAAAGCATTATATATATATATATATATATATATATATATATATATATATATATATATATATATATATATATATATCCAAAGCCGAGGTTGTCTTGTTAACGAGCTTAAATATAGGCATAAGGAACACAAAAAGTGTTGGAACGCGTAAAGATAACGGGTGTGGATATGCACTATTTGTGACTAATCAGTATTTAATTTCAATAAATGAGAATATTAGGATTCATCTAATTACCTTATTTATTTAGAAATAAAAAATTACTAGGGTCCCTAATTAATTTTAATAATTTTATTAGGCTTAGGTTAATTTAAATAAATACATATATAAAAGAAAGGAGTAGAAAGTCACTTGCCTCAAAAGCATGTCCCACAATTTAAATTTCACATTGATGAAGAAACCCTTGAATCTGTCCTTGAACATCCCTGGGAAAATAGTCTCAAACCTCTATTTTAAAAAATATTGGTTTGAAGAATAAAAATGTTGGATTTGATTTTAAAATTTATGCAAGGTTTAGATGATTTGTGGGTGGGAAATGATGAGATATTGATGATGGAGATAGAGGATAGATTTCTTTAATGCTAATGATTTCCCCCCAAAATTATGCCTCCCTTCACTATTAATATTACTTCCGAAATTTCCTATAATAACTATCGCAATAGCCTTTCTTTTCCCTCATAAAAATTCTCAATCGACACAATTATAACCCAGATTCTGAGGAGCAGCTTTCCAACCTTCTTAGATGTGTGTCCTCTAAATTGATCTTGACCTTCCGGGTACGTTCGAGATCACTCTCGAGTTGGGATACACGGGCTTCAAGTTTTTCATGACTCTCTAATAAAGATTTAAGATCTCTCGTAAGACTAGACATAATGTTAGTCAAATAGATCTTCTCCCAACCTAAAATAATCAACTGCTCGCACAAAGAAATTTTCACCTTCTCGAGTTGACTCATCGATTCCTCACACTCTTTCAAGACTTTCACCTTCTTCTCCAAATTTAACATCCTAAGCGACAAATCTTTATTAAGCCTTTTCATTTTTAAAGTCTCTGTGTAAAGATGAGTAAAAGATTTTTGGATATCACCTTCTCCCTCAGCCAAATTCCCATCTCACTCTCATTTTTTTCCAGAATGAATCGAAACATCGTCCAGGTACTCACGTTTATAAATGTCCTCATTGGTGTGATACAAACTTGAAGTACTAATGTGACTATCCATGAACGCAATGCATGGTTCATGTGGTGATTCTCCCCCTGAATTCACCGACTCGACGTCACCATCGCTAGGAGTGGCTTTATTTGTAACTTTCCTGCCTTGTCTCTTAAGTCTAGTGGTACACTCATGTGTGTTGTGTTCTTTGCCCTCACACTCATAACATCTTATCAATTCCTCTTTATTACAACCACTCTTGTCCTTATTCTTATTTTTATTTTTCTCAAAATTCTTTTCTTTGGAAAATTTGAGAAATTTTTTGATTTTTTTTGCAAAAAGGGCCAAATCATCCAACTCAAAATCAAACTTAGACTCAAAATCACAATTTTTTTTCTTTTTTTTTTTTAGTTTGAGTTTTCAAAGCAATCCCTATTTTCTTAGGTTTAATGGTTTTAGGGAATATATCTATCTCATACATTTGAAAGTCTCATACGAGTTCTTCTAACGTAAGAGTATCTAATATTCCTAAAGAATTCAAAAGAGTGACTTTAGGAATAAAGCCGGTTGTAATAGATCTCAAAATTTTCTTAATAACACACATCTCAGGGATTTTCTCACCTAAATTAAAATTAGAATTAACTATGTCCGATAAACGTGCATAAAACTCATCAAAAGACTCAGACTCTAACATGGTTTCAAATTGTGTGGTGAGATGTTGTAGCTTATAAGCTTTAACAACATTGGTTCCATCGTGAGTGAGATGGAGGGTATCCCAAGTTTCTTTAGACGTGGTGCACATCATAGTGCGGCGAAACTCGTCAGGGGTGACGACTCTCGAGATGGCACTCAGATCGCGCGAGTTATAATTATTCCATTTAAATATCATCCTCTATCCAATGTGAGACAACTTTAGGGCCGACGAAATTGTCAACAGTTACGATGGGTGGTGTCCACCCTCTTTCACATACGAATCAGACACGTTCATCAATTGATTTTAAGGTTGACCACATCCTTGCTTTCCAATAAGCATAGTTTGAACCATAAAAAATAGGCATTCAATTATACAGAATGTCCATTAAATCCGAAAATTTTAAAGATCCACAATTTTTTGAAAAAATTGATATCAGAAAGAAATTTTTGCAGTAAGGATGACATAATATTTTAGTGTAACCTGCTCTTATACCAATTTGAGAGTGCACGTGATCTAATGGACCAAGTTATATAATTAATTTCCACACACACAATTCAAAATTTTAGCAAATTTTATCTTCAATTAATTATGGTGTGCATATAAGATAAATTCAAATTCCAATTTTCAATATTCCTGCCAAGCATGCAATAAACACACGTGATGAAGAGAAATCCCTATAAAGGGCAAAAGCTTTTATATCATCACTATTAACAGTTTTGAACACAATTGACTTACAAAACACTTAGGTACACTAAATTAGATGCACGGAGTCTTAAAAATGCCAAAAGATACGACTCATCTCTAGAGTTGTCCACATATAGCGGTCTACCCTCGATATCCATCGATCAACCTCGTATTCTTCTTCAATCATGAAACTCCATTTCACAAATCAACAGTAAATAAAAGTCTCTACAAGGATGAATTCACAAGAATACTTCTTGTGATATGGTAAAGTGATCTTGAAGAATTCCAAGGGGTTTGGAATATGCTTGGAGGTGTTTGCTCATAAAAGGAAAACTCAAAAAGTATTTTTGGCTTTTAAAAAGAGTTCTTTAATCACCTAATCTCGTTTAGCCTTTTTATAAGAAGGTTGGATACAAAGAAAAAACAAAAAAGATTTAGGATTGATTATCTTCAAAAAAATAAAATTACGCCCCCCGGACGTTCGAATGAAATGGGACGTCGTTTGAACAACACCCTGTAACTCGTTAGAACGAGGTCTTCAAACGACATTCGAGAGAGCAAAGGAAAATGCCTCGTCAGAATCTCACTTGAATGGCTTGAAACGACAGTGATTTTTCGTTACAACGATGGCTAAACTCATTCGAACAGGGTGTCATTTTTTGTGGCGATTTTTCCATTAAAAATCCAAACACTTTTATGTAAAAATAACCTCATAAAAATATGTAAACCCCCAAAATTTAAAAAAAAAAATCTTTTTACCCATCACGATCACAATCTTCTTCCATGCATTTTGAGATGAACGAATCTTCTAATCTTTTAACGGTCATCAATAAAGTCTCTGAGTACCGAGAAGTCATGACGGTGACGCGTTTGTACAACGAGATACGCCAAACCAAGAAAAATAAAATATGAGTAATAATAAATTTTTCTCTTACAATACCTTTATATGTGCTTATTCAAGTTCTATCCATGGAGTTATAAAATGGAGTCTATAATGGTTTTCTATCCACCTCGAACCCCTATAATATTTTGCCTAAAAAATTGTCTAGACTTCAGTGCTTGGAAATGACGAGATGATAAGATAAGGACAAGATCTAATCCAATGGTTTTGTATCAAATAGTCTACACTATTCTAATCAAGGAATATATCCACTGTGCTTGAAAGCAACATAAATCATTTAAGGATCTTAGCCATTTCATGGTGTTGGTAATAAGATCTAACCAAATATTTCAAAATTGTTTTTATACCAATAGATATCAACTTTATGTTATAGTACATAGACATTAGTTATGTTTATTAAATGCATTCCCATATTATGAGATGGGTATAGAGCATGGGAAAAAGGTGCAAAGAAAACTTGTGGGGTGTGTCATTTGCATAGTTATAAGGGGTAAAAATATGACTATGCCATCGTTATATGTATATATGTTAATATTATTATATGTTATATTCATATATTTGTGTCTTTCTTTTATATATATGAAGAAAAATGGTGGGAAATTTTGGGACTTCCCTCGCAATCATGCCCCAGAGCTCCAAAGTAAGCTGTTGCTACTTGGTACGTATTAGCTAAAGGTTGAACTCTCACTAGATAGGGGGTGCGATAGTACGATGCTTCTAGCTACGACAACATGCTTCGAGAGTATTGAATTGGTCTACAACCCAATTTCTATTCAATTTCAAATGGTTCTGCTGTGATTACTATGGCTGATCAACACGAATTAATAGTGCCATTAAGAATTTTAGTGGATAGAGAGAAACGCTGTGTGATTGTTGTCGAAGTCTGTAAAGATTTCGTCGATGTTCTCTTCATTTTTCTGTCCTTGCCAATGAAAACTGTAGTCTCTCTCATGGGTGACTGATCTTCAGTTAGTTATACGAACATGTTGTATAAAAGTGTAGAAGATCAGAGCACGAAGACTGTGCACCGATGTATGCAAGCATATGCTTCTTCATCCAAGAAACATTTTAGCAACCTATTACAAAAATTTGAAATTAAATATTGACGAAACGGAGTCCATCAAGCATTATATATGTTCTAATATGAAATATAACACTAGACTTGGTGTTTGGTTCAGTATTTACGATGATGTTAAGTGAATTTTTGGAGAATTTCTCAGAAGAGAGATAGTACTTAATGATTCAATAAATGATGATAAGGTGGGTAAAGCAGGAATGTTTTTAAAGGGGAGTGATATTTTCATCATCAACGATAATTTGCATATTATACCTAGTTCTCCTAGAACAATGGTGAAGATTCTAGGTTATTAAAGAATACCTAATTAACATTTGTTATATGGATCTATATATAAATTTAATGCATGAATATCTAATTATATATGTTATTTTTTCTTTAATAATAAAACAAATATACATTGTACATTTAACGTTAGGATCTTAGATCAACATGATTATCACATACAATTATTATGCGAAACATAAATGATATTATAATCACATACCTGTATCATGTCATAAATGGAAAGATTGACGGAGTAGTTGACCTTAGCGATGTCCGATCGGATTGAATATTGGACCACGACTTCCTCTTGTATACGGCAAGATCATATTCCAATTTTAGTACATTCCAACGGTTGGATATTCTTTTATAGCCAAAATAGTATTTAAAAAATTAACATAAACTTAGCTCTTTAGATTTCTCTCCCTTATCATATTATTTCATTATGTTGTATTTATCTGAATGATGGAAAATCAATCACTTATTTATAGGCAGGAACATGACCCAAATCTCTAACAGTCACTTAATATTTACCGTCCATCAAGGTAGATAACCAAGGTTTCTTTTGACTCTTGATATTTGGAGTACCCTTTTATTAACCAAAGTGACTCTTAGTATTAACATAATTATGGAGCACATTATGTAGAATTATTTTTTTAAATAATTCTAACATTCTCCCACTTTGTTCATAATTATCATAAGGCGCGCAATAATTTTGAGCCATCATTCAATGTTTTTTTTCATAAACACCTTAATCAAACAAACCATTAATGTGAGTCATGGCGCTCACATACTAATTCAAGAGCATGACCACTTCCATGTATCACAACATTAACAATTCATCCAACAAGGTCTATAAATTGGGTTATTCAATACTGGTCCGATAATATCTTATATAAAAGACTATTTCAGTCACATTCATCAATTCACATGCATGTAAACTTAGATTGCAAGACATAAATTGAAATGTTCAAAATACATTTTAATTAATATCAAGTACTAATGTGTCTAGGTTCTTTAAAATATCTATCAGTTCTTCATAACGAAGATTGCAGCGACATTATCATAATATTTCAGCGACTTGGTAATAGTGTCGACAACTCTAAGTCACAAAATAATTTTTTCACAACCATAATCCATAAATTATTGCGCCAAAGCACGATACATTCACTATTTAATTTTTTCTCACTCTTTCATAATATGGATCACTATGCCAAAATAAATATATTTAATCAAGAGAGAACAATTATCATAAGTGTGAGCATATAATATTTTAAGTATCTCATTACTTCATACTCTTAAACTATTTTATTTTTCTAATCTATCATTCATTACTAAGAGAATTTCATAAATATATAAATTTACTCCGACTAACTTCAAGGTATATATATACTTAATCAAAATACATAAAGTATTTTTAAAATACCACTGATGGAAAATTGACATAAGTTTATACAGTGATTTCGTAACATATACGGTTCTTTTATTAAACTCTTATAAGTTTACACATTAAATACAATTCTTACTCAAAAGGAGTTTCTAAAGCTATATAATTTTAACATTCTAAGAAATAGGTGAAATTATTTATTTACACCAATTTCTCTATTCGTAATGAAAACTTTTACCATAATCTAGTTTTGTATCGTTGATTATCAAAATAGAATATTTTCTCACTCCTCTGTCAAATTCACATTTTTGGGATAAATTTCACAATCATTAAGAATAACAAACTCATTTAAGAGATTCTTAAAACTATTCATATCCATTAACCAAAATGACAACTACTTTGGATGTTAAAGGAATGACATGGGTATCTTAACTTCTTTTATAACTACATTAGGTGATTTGATACTCCCACTAATTTTACAATTCTTTAAAGAGTTTTACATTTGATATTTTTGATTTCGAAAGTAATTAGTATACCCTTTTTCAAAACTAGACATAATTATAAAGTATAATTCTTTTAATGGACTCTAAATCCATATATGTACTAGACATTCCCAATCACGTGGGCGTATCAAATTGGGTAAGTAAAGTGGAAGTTATATAATACACTTTTATCCATATATATTTATTTTTGAGTGAATAGATATTGTGGTGATATCGACTTATTGCGTTAGACTTGTTGTTTTACAATGACATGATCTACGTGGGTTCAGTATCCAAGTCCACTATTGAAGGACCGTAACATCCAACTTAGGCCACATAGATCGTTCTAAAATCATAAAACCTTTAGAACTCAAACATGGGTGTCAAGATTCATAAGTCACAACCCAAAGACAATCTAGACAATTAAACCATCAGAATAAATCTAGAGTTAAAAGAATGTGATATTCAATTTTGACATAAAATTATATAGTTCTAATAATAAAGCTACTTTTAAGTCCAATATTATGATATAGGATCATAATCATTTTTCTTGTAAAAGTTTCATAAAAAACATAATTCTACAAGCCGCCAATGAGAACACCATAATTAAGAAAATATGTTCTCATATAAACTTAAAGATCTTTTATATACTTGAGAAAAATATTTTGAAAGGTCATTGAGGTTTTTTTCAAATGATCCCAAAATAACATAAGAAAAGGAATCGATAATTTATGGTTTGTCTTGTAAGCATCCTCATATCGATTTAGAACATGTTTCATAGCATTTTAGTTGTTAAAAATAAAAATAAAAAATCATTTCGTCCATATCGAATAACACATTATAATTCACACAATTTATGTTACATAATGGATACTCATATTTTAATATCTAACATTTTGAGATTTTGCATAAATTTTATGCTTAATTCATTTAATAATTCTTCAAATTTTTAAAAGAATGTCACACACTAATCTATTAATAGTGGGTTCCTCAAGTAAAATTGAATTATAATGATTTAATACTTTTAAGTGAAACTTAACTTCTTTATTTCATTATTGTAATACCCCGTATTTTTACGCATATTTATTTTATTACGAAATTTGAAAATTTGGATTAATTAATTTAAGAGAGAAAATATAATTTTTAATTAATCCAATTTTAATGGTAATGATTACTAGCGTGACGAGAGTTAGTAGTTATCGAAAATAATTATGTTGAAATCATGTTGAGTAATAACTATGATGAACACTACGTAGTGAGTAATGTAATAGATGGTTTCGAAAATAATAATATGGCCGGGGATGAGATACATGATAGTTAAGATATAATTATTTGGGACATGCGTATAGAGGTGACAATTTTAGAAACGATATGAAAAAATGACACGGAACGATACAAAATTAACACGATATGTCGTGTTCATGTCGTATTTTTTGACACAAAGTCGTGTCGTGTTCGTGTCTGAATTATGAGTCGTGTCGTGCAGTGTTATCGTGTTTTTTAGGTGTGAAATTTAATAATTTTGGGTATTCGTGTCGTGTCGTGTAGTTTTTATTCGGGTCGTGTTCGTGTCGACTAAAAAAAATATAATTTCGTGTCGTGTCGTGTTCGTGTCCAAAAAAACCTTATCGTATCGTGTCATGCGTCCCAAAACACGACCCGTTGACCCGAATTGCCACCCCTACGCATATGAGTCGTGTAAATATTATTTAGTGGGGTTAAAAGGATAAATTATTTTTATATGTAACTCGAATGACTATTTTGAGTGTGCCAGTGTGTCCGGAAGGGTCGAAATACTCAGAAAACACTACTCGGGTATTATATTTAGAATCCGGGGAATTTTAGCCCAAAATGATACCCCGGAGGGGTATTTTAGTCTTTTGGGATTTTTGAGTAATTAAATGGACAAAAATTAGATTTAATTAAAAGCTACGTGGGTTAGAGGTCTGTCGGTTTCAACCCACGGAGAGAGAGAGCGTACCAAGGAGGAGGAAGACTCCATTGGAGAACAAGGGAAAGAACTCAAGGATTCCCACCAAAAGTTGCGCCGAAGTGTAGATCGCAACGAGAGGATCAACCACATACCAATTTCAGTATGAGAATCAGAAATCCACTCTAAGGCAAGTGTTTATCTTGCTACTCTTTTAGCATATATTGTTCCTGTTGATTTAGATTTGATGATATAAACTTGGTGCAATGAAAAATTAGGTTTATTTAGATCGAATTGTAAAGAAACCTTAGGAATTGGAGATGGGCATGCATATAGAGGTTTTGCCCTTTGTTAGACCATTGAAATTTGGGGATTTTACATCTTAATTACGAATTATAATAAGAGTTTTGGAGTAATTATATTGCAGGGTTCATTTTATGAGAATTTTAGAGATTTAAGTTCTTGTTGGGTTTCCCCTTGATAATATATAGATTTGAACCCTAAATTGTGTTAGAAAGTGCCCTATAATGATTAGGAATAGTCTTGAACTATCTAATTGGATGTTGGATGAAATTAGGGTGGAGTTTGAGGTTTGATATGTTGGAAAAATTGATTTTGGGGAAGAACAGGTCCAGTTCGGATTTCTTGTTCGAAGTCTGCCCAGGTCGTTCGAATGACCTCGTCCGAACGAGACATCCAACGAGAATTCCAACGACCCTTCTAATGAAATGGTGGAGTTCGTTCGAAGTGAGAACTTCGTTCGAACGACCACGTTCGAACGAGAATCCTCTGACTTCTAACGAGATTTCAGAATACACTTTTACGGCCTAGTCAATTTAAAAATCATTATAGGTTTATCCAAGTGAGAGAAATAACCTACGTTAGTAACGGGTGACTTAAATTCCTAGTATCTAGTGAGACGGGGGTTTGATTGTTCTTGGGATATAAAGGAATTATAGTTCATCTGAGAGTATATGTGTTAGAGAGAGAAATTATAGGGTTGATTCTCGGTGAGTGGTAGAGATAATAATGATAATTTTATATTATGGTAACTGGGTTGCATGAATGCCTATTAAGTTATATAAGTTGTGTGGATGCTTATTGATTGGAATATTATGTGTATGACATACCTAGCTACTGGCTATCGAACGGAGGTTAGCGCATTGTGGACGACCATAACTTGTGTGCCTTCGGGGGTTTTGAGTCGTATCACTAGAGCATGGAACCTAGGTACGGGCTATCTGTGAGAACGATAGTGTTGACGGTCGTATGCGTGCGTAGGTATGTGCATAGCCCATCGTCTTGGAACTATGTTCGCGTCCAATATGTGTATTTGTTTTATTTTTTCTTGAGAGATTGAACCTGTTGTCCTTTATGCGTGAGCAATGCAATGGGACTAGATAGCCGAGTATGCCTAGCACGAAGGGTTTCTTAACCATGGGTGCGTTATTGATATATATTTGTATGTATACATAGTGAGAATTTATATATGTGTACTGAGTTCCTATTTTGTGTTTCATGTTGGACACTACATTAACATATATACTTATTTGTTCACCAGTTGATAATTAAGAATGTTATGAGAATGAGTTAAAGAATCTTCAAACCTATTCCTAAATAATAGAGATATATTATCTTCGGGTTATTTAGATATTTTATCCGAAATAGTAGTTATACTGCGTATAGTCAGGAAGAGTATAATGACTTGTTTGGGTAGTTAGACTCGCTAGGTGTGCACATTAGATGAGAGGTGAGCATCTCAAGTGAGTAAGCTAAGTTAACATGATTAATATTTGTGCTAATTAACCAATTTAAGCACTTGTTATATTTAAACTGTTTTCTACTCGGGCTCTGACCCTTTTTTCTGCAAATCTCTTTTCTTGTTCTATTATTTTAGGTACTTAGCCACAGGGACACCAGGCTTAGGAGATTTCATTCATTTGCTGAGCTGTAGTTGCTGTGGAAGCTACTGGATATTACTTGTAGACGATTCTGAGTCTATTTCTCCTTATCTATCAGTTATTTACTTCAGTTGGACATGTCGTCCCTCCTATTTTACTTTCAGAGATTTAGAGTTATTTTATTCTATTGTCAATCTTGGATTTCATGTTATTGGATTATTGTATGGGATTTTGACTATAAGTGTTTACTCTAGTTCCTTAGTTAAATTCAGTTAGTTCTTTCTTTATATTATTGTGATGTATGGTGTTGTATAATTATTACCTTTAATGTTGAATGTTAATAACAAGATAAAATTTTGACACCAACCTTTTTAAATATTAGGTGGTTAGTTTTTATTAAATTTCAAATTTGAGTTCTTCGACAGTGATGCATTTATCTGAACCAACTTAATATTTTGAAAATTAATTAATTAAGGACTGATCACCCCGTAATTAATTAGGCGGGGTATCACAGGTGGTATTAGAGCATCAGGTTCTAATGTCCTTAATATCTGTATGGCTTGTTATGTTTTTTGCGTAGAGTCCTTTAATATAAAGCCCTATATTTTAGGATTGTTGTACTCTTCATGCAGTTTACGTTCTTAAGCTACTTTAAGATAATAGTTGTACACATATGAAACTTTTCTCTCCTTTCAGATGCCTCCTCGACGTGCACAGAGAGTTCCCAAGGATGCTCAGCTCGAGCCTCAGCCTGCACCAGCTCAGGGTATGATGAATGCCACTGAAGTTACCGCCATTGTAGCCTAGGCGGTAAATGCAACATTGACAGTTCTGCAGTAGGCACCACCTCAGGCACCGGTGGTGGCTCTAGTTCAGGCCCAGGCCTTCCCTTCTTCTTGGGAATGTGTTAGGATACCTTCCAGAAGGCGCATCCTCCGAAGTTTATAGGGAGCTACGATGTGGTGGTAGCGAGGCAATGGAAGAAGGATATCCAGAGGCATTTGAGGATGCATGAGTGCACGGAGGTGCAGAGTCATATACTGTCCAAGTTCAAGTTAGTGGGAGCAACACTACCGTGGTGGGAGTCTATTACCACCGTTGTGGAGAGAGACACACTCACTATTCGAGACTTTTAGGTGCGTTTCGACCACAAATATTTCCCCTCGGCCATCCAGACAGAGATAAGATGAAAGTTGGTGAACTTGAAACAGGAGGGAAAGATCGTGGAAGAATACGAGGAAGAGTTTATCAACCTTCTGAACATAGTACCGGATGAGGTCCCGACTCAGGAGAAGAAGATTCATCGATTTATGGATGGGTTGACCTGGAGGATCCGCTAATATTTGATAGGCAATCTCTCTTTAGCCACCTATTCGTACATAGTTAATGTAACACAACTCCACTGCCAGGACCACCGTTTTCATCTAGCAGAGGTTAAACGAGTAGAAGAGTCCATCCAGGAGGGTAAGACAGGAGGAAATGGTGCCAATGGGGCACAGGCAATTCACGTTCAGCATAGACACAGTGATCAGGGTTCCCAACAGGGGGATCCTAAGAGGTTCCGGTCAGGAGATTTTAAACATGGTCAGGGAGGCTTTAGACATGGCCAGTCGGGTCAGCATAACCATTAGACCCATCAGGGCCAGCAGCAGGTTCAACAGGGCCAGCATGGCCAAGGGAGGGGTGGAAACGACCATTAGGGCCGGGGACAGTAGGGACAGAGGGGAGGACCCTTCCCAGGGAGATGTTTCACTTGTGGCAACACTGGCCACAAGCACCAGGACTACCCTCAGAAGGGTAGAGGCCAGCAGCAGCAGCAACAACAACAGGGTGCTCGCCAGGAGCCCCAGAGATCGTTATTTTTCGCAGCTCTCCCAACACCCCCACAGATGCTAGCGCTGCTACCCATTCCAGCCATCCCAGTTCAGCAGGGGAAGCTTCAGTACGGATGAGTCTACAATTTTCACCAGGCCGCAGTCCCACATGACCCACCCGCGATTGAGGGTATGTTTTCTATCCAAGGGACTTTGGGGCGCATTTTATTTGATACGGGGGCTACACATTATTTTATTACCACGGGGTTTGCACGTACTACGGGATTATTAGATACATTATAGAGTACGGTTACTTGTGTGGATTTGCCATTGAGTAGAGGTTTCATGATTTTTTTTATTTATCGGGGAGTGAGTATAGAGATCGGGAGATTTATCTTACCCGTTGATATGCTCGTTTTGGATATGTTCGAGTATGACGTGATTGTAGGTATGGATTGTCTTGTCAGGTATAAGGCCATGATTGATTATTTTAGTAGGAGTATAGTTTTTACCATACCCGGTCAAGAGATGTTCCTAGTGGCGATGCCTCGCTCTAAGGGAGGATCGTCCACACATTTATACTACATAGAGGAGGAAACCTCCAGGGAGGTAGTGGTACCACTTGACTCGATTCTTGTTGTTCGAGAGTTCTCCGATGTGTTTTAAGAGATTCCAGGGTTGCCACCGAGTAGAGAGATAGACTTCGTCATTGATTTAGCGTCGAGCACTCGGACGATAGCCCGCTCACCTTACCGTATGGCTCCAGCATAAATGAGGGAGTTACGTGACCAAATTGAGCAGTTATTGGGTCAGGGGTTTATTCGTAGGAGTAATATGCCGTGGGGTGCTCTCGTACTATTCGTTAAGAAGTGGGATGGATCGTTGAGGTTATGTGTCGATTATCGAGAGTTGAATAAAGTCACGATATGGAATAAATATCCGTTGCCTCGAATCGATGACTTATTCGACCAGTTGAGAGGAGCTGCCTTCTTCTCGAAGATTGACTGGAGATCGAGATACCATCAGTTGCGTATCAAGGAGAAGAATCTGTCGAAGACAACCTTCTTGTCAAAATATGGTTCCTATGAGTTATGGGTTATGCCTTTCGGGCTAACCAAGGCCCAAATCGTGTTTATGGGCTTGATGAACAGAGTATTCAGAGTGTTCTTGGACCAGTTCATCATCGTCTTCATAAATGACATTCTGGTTTACTCGCAAACTGAGGAGGATCATGCCGAGCACTCAAGGCAGGTTTTGGAGACACTGCGTCAGCATGAGTTGTGCACACAACACGAGAAATGTGGGTTTTGGCTGAAGGAGGTCCAATTTTTGGGACATATCATCTCTGATAGAGGGATATCCGTGGATTCGGGGAAGGCGTCAATGGTGAGGGAGTGGGGACAGACCACAACACCGATCGAGATACGCGATTTCTTGGGCCTAGCCGAATACTACATGAGGTTCATTAGAGATTTTTCGAAAATAGCGGGTCCGTTGACACACCTGACTCGCAAAGGGGTGCCATTTATCTGGAGTGATGCCTGTCAGTTGGCCTTTGATGAGTTAAAAGACAAGTTAACCTCAACACCAGTGTTAGCATTGCCCAGGCTGGGAGTGGAGTATCTAGTCTACACTGATGCGTCTTTATTAGGACTTGGGGGTGTACTTCAGCAGAAGAATCATGCTATATCTTATGCCTCCCGTAAGCTTAAGCCTCACAAGAGGAATTACCCCACCCACGACTTGGAGTTAGAAGCAGTTGTGTTTGCATTTCGTATTTGGAGACATTATCTCCTGGGGGAGAAATTTTGCTTATTCATAGACCACAAGTCACTACAGTACCTCTTCATGCAAAAGGATTTAAATATGCGTTAGCGTCGGTGGCTTGAGTTTGTAAAGGATTATCAATTTGATATCCAATACCACCCGAGGAAGGCTAACATGGTATCATACACATTGAGCCGTAGGCCGGTAGGTGAGGTGGCCGAAGTGTGGAAAGAGAAATGGAAGGAGCTAGGACACCAGGATGTAGTGGCTAAATCATTCATATCTGTAATGACAGTTATGCCCCAGATTATTATGAGATTAGTACAGACTCAGGCAGCTGATCCTTTCTACCAGAGTCAGATAGTGCAGCTTCTAGAAGAGGGGGCTGAGTCTTATACCGTGGATTCATATGGGGGTCTACGTTTCAATGGAAGGTTGGTTTTTCTAGAGGGAGAAGACCTGCGACACGAGGTGATGATAGATTCACACGGTTCATAATTTACGGTACATCCCGATGGGGATAAGATGTACCAGGATATACGGAGACAGTATTGGTGGAGCGGTATGAAGAAGGATATTACCGAGTTCATCTCAAAATGTACCACTTGTCAGTTGGTAAAGGTGGACCATCAGAGATCGACGAGACTTATACAACCATTAGAGGTTCCTATGTGGAAATAGGAGAGCATTTCTATGGACTTAATCACTGGATTACCTACATCACAGAGGGGTCACGATTCGATATGGGTAATAGTGGATCGACTGACCAAGGTACCCCACTTTCTACCAGCCTGGACGGATTACACCACGAGACAGTACACCTAGATATTCATAGCAGAGATAGTGAAACTTCATAGGGTGCCTCTCAACGTTGTGTCTGATAGAGATAAAGTATTTGTGTCTCGGTTTTGGGAGAGTTTCCAGGAGGCTATGGGTATAGGGTTGTGTTGGATGTTTTCCTTGTGCTTTGGTCATATGAGAAGAAGTTTGTGGTGCTCTCTCTCCATACCAGTAGGAGGGTCATCCAGGATATAAGAGGAATTTATGTAATTAAAGTCTCTTAACATTTGTCTATTATTACTGCTCGTACTGTTGATCAGATGAGGAGGACGAACTATCTCATGCACATCGTGATGACTATAATCTCCCACGTATTTGGTGATTAAACACTGAGGAATGGCACCAAGAGGGATCCATAATATGTCTAACTTAAATAGAGGCTAATCACAATCCAGCAAAACTGATTTATTCCAATACCATAGCTCATTGTTTTGAACATATTTCAGTAAGGTCAGAAAATTAATCCATCCCCATCTGTAATCCTCACTATGACTCTGGGTAAGATGATCATCAACATGGCTAAGTGCCTCGTTGTATCCTTCCATCCAGACCTCCCTGGGTTGTTTATGAAATTAAAAGGTTAACCTTTCAACTGGACAGATTGATCGGCAAAGGCTTTATCCTTAGCTTCTAGCTGGATAGACAAGTCAGTAATTGCCTGACTATCTTCTTTCAGCTGGGCAGCTTGGTCGGCTAGTGTTTTCCTAATCCTTGCCTCATCTACAGTTGGTTATATAGTCCTTTGTTTCCTGGAATTTTTCCTAGTTTTGGCTTTCTATAGTGCTTCAAGTTATCTATTAATCTGGCATTCTCAATTTCCAAGAAAAAAGCACCCTCATCAACACCACTGGCAGATGATTTCTTCAGGCTGTCTAACTTATTTATGAGTCGATTATTTTCCTCTTCAAGTAGTTTGGCTATATCCCAAGCTTCATCTACTTCTCGGTTAAACAAGAACTCTTTCCCTATGTACATGGAGGCATACTTTTCAAGCTTTTTCTCAAAGCCCCATCCTTCACTCAACGCTTTATACTTAGCTTCATAGTCGGCATGGAGTGAAGCCAAGGAAAACTTATGGTCTTCTTGCAAGTATTCAATCATCTCATAATATGTAGCATTATTTTCCACTTCCCTATCCAGCAAGCAATTAATGAATGTATGATTCCTTAACTCAGTCAGACACATCAGGACCAAGCAAGTCGACTAAGTTTTCTTCAGATAAAGGGACATGGCCAGCTTTCAGAAGATTTCTACTCCGCCGGAGCAGGTCGAATTCCGTAGAAACTATAGCCTTTTTCCAAGCATCACACTGAAAATTACAATTGTAAGAACACAAGTGTAATTACTGAGAAAATATAATATAAGGTGTGTGACTTCATGAAGATAAATCAACCAAGCAAGAAGGCATAAGCATGGTAAATGCAACACATTCATCCAAAAGGAAATATTTTCATTAATAAACCAAACAGTGTTATATAATAACTATCATATTACAAGATAGAAGAACAAAAGGAAAAATAAAGGAGTAACCTTCTCCTTATCTTAAACATTAATGTCATAGGGCAACTCGGTAGAAGTTATGGCTTTACTAATTATCTTTAAGTCAGACTCAACAGTTGAATGGAGGACTCTCCAGACCCTTCCTTATCATCAAAGTCTTCCTCCAAGTTTGGAGGAGAGCTTAGATCATGCCTCTAGAATAACTCAGAGTCTTCAGTAGTGCTGACCTCCTTGAGTGCCTCCCACTATCCATCATTGAATGATTTTTTTTGAACATATTAAATTTATGCTGAGGCAGACAGAAATGACTTATCCCAACCTTTGTTAAATGAGTCTTCCTTTGTCTTCTTATTTTTGGCTTTCTCTACAACCAGGTCACCAATCCAACCAACTATTTTCTCCTCAACAGACTTGAGAAGGTCTTGATTTGACACTAACTTCTCCTTGTCCACCTTGGCCTTGTCATTAGAAGGTGTCAGACTATTCTCAACATTTGTCAAATTCCCCTCAGCAGTAGTGGCTCTGTCATTAGCCTTCTATAACTCTCCTTCCCAAAACTTCTTCTTGGACTCCAACTCTTGCCTTAAAGTTTTTAAAGATTTCCTTAAACCTTCAAAGGCTTCCTCTACATCTCCTCCAGAGGAATGTAGTTGATCGTCCTTCTCCATCAGTTGGTTAAAGTTCACCAAAAACTTTACAAAAGAAAAATATTTTATTACAAAAAGAAATACCAAAGCCAAACTCTGGCAATCATTTTTTGCCAACTTTAATCGGGGCAAGGAATCAACAGTTGATCTATCAGTAGAGCGAGTACCAGTTCTTATCAATTTCCTAGCCATGCCAGGAGTATGACCCTGCAATAGCCGTGTCCTCTTGAATTTTCCCGACCAACTCTTGGTCAGCAGCGCTCTTCTCAACTCGTTTCTCAGAAACACCTTTTCTTAACCTCTTATATTGAAGCACAATAGTATTAACCTCCTCAGTAGTGATGACTTGAGGAACTTTTTCAGTAACTTTAGATGTTTTATCTGTCACAATAGACTTCTTGGCATCAACAATCTTGCCAGTCTTCTTTGCATCTCTCTTGGCAATGGAAGACAAAGCTCCAGTCATCAAGTCAGGAATTTTCCTTTTGCCCGTAATAGAAAGTTGGGAGGTGGGAACAGTAGAAATGTCCAAAGACTCGAAAGAGGATGAAGTACCAAAATCCTTTTCAGCTCATGTAGACTCCTTAACCGAGGAAGTTGAAAGTTCTTCTTCTTCCAAATTTATGGGAATTGATGGTGCTGCAACAGTTGGCCTAGCAACGAACGAAGTAACAAAACTTCTGTATTGTAACAAGTAAGAAGCTACTATGGGGTGCTCCTCACCAATCCTTTTATGGGTGCTCCACAAGAACTTCAGCTCTTAAATATTGACGTTTGATAACTTTGACTTTTTCGTTGTTGCTGAAAGCCAAGTTAGTCAAAATCCTCACAATACCTACAAAATATAATAAACTCAAGCATAGCGGTAAGTAAGGGTATCAATCCACTTTCTAGGGGGTAAAGCAAATGGAACAAATTCAATTGTAATTCACTTTTTATTATCTTTTTGTGCTTTTTCACTTTTCTAATTTTTTAGCTTTTTTAATATTAAAACAATAGGGTGAGGTGAGATTTTAAACTAAACTAAACTAAAAGTGTGAGATGAAAACAACTAATTAGAAATTTACAAAAATTAAAATTAAAGTCTAAACTAAAAATAAGAGATAAGCGAGGTAAATAATTGTGAGAACAATCAAGGAGTGGGATTACACCACAAATTTTAGTTATTCTAATTAATTAATTTAATTATTTGAATAATCCCAAATTAATATCAAAATTACAAACCAACTCTCGTTGTAAGTGTAATTAGAATAGTAATCTTTTAGAAAGTTAAGTTTAACACCCCACAACTCTAGAAACATAGATTCACACTCCTTTTAATTAATCACCCGCTAGGATCGATCAATTAGAATTTATGTCAATCTTATAAAATAAATTTAGAGTTGAAATTCAAGTGATAATACCCCACTTAAGAAACCCCTATCTCTAGTTCGAATCTAAAATGGGTATTATCACTAGAATTTCAATTTTCTTTCGAAAATCATTTACCCTCTCTCGAGGCGTAAATCTAAGGGTGAGTGATCAAAATTAACATTCAAAGGTACTTTTCAAATAATTAAACTAATAAAAATAAAATAACATCAAATAAGGGTTTTACCCCACCCCTTGAAAGGGGTTTTAGCCTAACATGGTATAAAATATGACAAATTAATAATCAAAGGCATATATAATTAAAGAGTAGAGAAAGAGAACAAATCTTCAACAAGTCTCCTTGAAATTGGCAATTTGAACTCTATCATCTTCCATTCAATTCAATTACTCACAATTAATTCTCAACAAATATCTAAAAAAATAAAAGGAAAACTATTTACAAAATGGTTTTTATCTCTCTACAATTCTCTCTCTAAAATTCCTATCTAAAAGATCCTTCTTTTTTATGATGGGGTCTTCATCTTTCTTTTATACAAGGCATGGAGCATGGGGTATATTGGGTAATTAGTATAAGTGTGCATGTGGTTTGGGTGTGTTATGGGAATAGTGCGGTATGAGGATAAATGGGTGAGGGAATTGGGGAATAAAAATCTGATATGATTTATGGGTATTTTTGGAAATGACTTAAAGTTAGGTAGTTGAGGGTATTTAAGGGTAAATGGGAATAAAGGGTATAAGTGGGTTTTATTAGGCACATGGGGGAATTGTTTGTCTTTGGTGTGTTTGTTGGCAGGTCACGTTTTTTGGCTAGAGATAAATGGGTTCATGGATTTTTATGGAAGAAATGGGTTTTTGTTTGGTTTTCGGGTTGGTGGCCGGGTTTGGAGGATGGATAAGAGAGAGGGGTGAGATCGATGGGGGATCGGACATGGGAAGGGGATGGCTTGGCATGGTGAGCGGAGGCAAGGGGTGTTGGTGAGAGGAGCAGGGGACGCCGACGACTGGGTCTGCGAAGAGAGGGAGAGAGGCCGGAGGGTGACGCCGGCGTCGCGCAGGGGTTAGGTGTGGTTAGCCCGCCGGAGGAGGGGCGGATGGGGTAAAAGGGTATAGGCTGGCCGCCGTTGATAGACGGAGCAGGGGGTCGAATAATGGAGGCCGGACGGCGCCAGAATGGGCGCCGACGGAAGTGAGGATACTGCGGCAGGTTGGCGGTCGTCACCGGTGGGGGCTGCGATCGGGGGTTGAGGGATAGGAGGCGAGGGACAGGTGGTAAAGATCGCGAGGAGAGAGAGGGGTGCTGCCGGGGGTTTCATCGCTGGAGGGGTTGGTGGGTTAACGACGCCGGGGATGGCTGGGGAGGTGGTTGCTCCGGCGTGTTTGGGAGGGGTCCGGCAGAGGGAACGGGGCGGCACCGGAGAAGGGGGTTTAGAGATGATGAGGTGAGGAAGAAAGACGTGGGTTAGAGTTTTGTTAATGGAGGTAAGAGAAAGTGAGATGGTGAGGGAAGAAGATGAAGTAGGGGGTTGATTTACTGTGGTAGGGTGTAGGGGATAGGATGAGGCTGAGGGTAGTGTGTAGGTTTAGGCTAGGCTTAGGCTCGAGTAAGGTTAGGAAATTGGTAATTAGCTCCATTAAACGCGCATTTGCCTCGATATATAGCAGTTGACACCGCAAACGGACGTTTGACCTACAAGATAAACATTTAAGCACATAAGACCCATATTATCGAGAATTAGCAACAAAAGTGCGTCTATTTGGGGTATAAATAGTACAGTTTTGGGTGCTTATCACACCACCCCCAAACAGAGCGTTGCTAGTCCTCGAGCAATAAGATAGAGAGAAAGAGAAAGATAAGAAACCAAAAGTGTACCACTTTCGCGGGCACTTAAGATTGCACTTAGCATGTGCAAAAAGCCTTTAAACCTATAGGTTGCCCTACAGGACGAGTTGTGTCTCATGATGGTTTGCAGGGAATATACCCACAAAATGCTTATTTGCAAAAAATTATTCAAAGGCAGTCAATCTCTTATTAGACAGAGAATAATCGCATAATCCATCATATAAGAAATGATTTGAGAAATACAAGCTAGAATATGTGAAAAGTTTAGCAAAGTAAATACTCAAGGCACATCTTTCCTAGAACTCAACGTGTGTGGTGTGAATCAGTCAAAACAGGTCGAGAATCATAAGAGTAATTCCTAGATTGCCTTATTGGAATCAACGCTTCAACTTCAAATCTCACTGGATATATCTCTCTCAAACGAACTCTCGAGATTTGGGATAATGTATCGCTCTTGTGTGTGAGGAGGTGAGTAAATGTAAGCAAGTTCAAACGTCTCACACACACATAAGAAAGAACGAACAATTAGAAAGAAAATTGATCTCATGAAAGAATTGCTAATCACTATAGTGAGAACGTCGAGTTATTCACCACGTCGACTTTCATTTGCCGAACACCTATGAGAAAATATGGATGATAATGGGTGAGGGGGAAATGAATTGGGAAGGTTATGATGATGTGAGGGATAATATAGATGGTGATAGTGAAATAGGATGGGGTGATGATATGATGGATGGTGGATATGTGATGTAGGATATAATGGTGATATGAATGATGATATATGAATGGATATGATAGAAGGGTGTTCTATACTTGAAGAACAAAATGTCTTTATTAAATAAAAATTAACTACAACTCTCCTTTTCTTTTCTTTTCTCTTTTTTTTTTTCTTTTTTTTTTTCAATAATTTGCTATTTTTCTATTTTTTTTCTTTTTTCTTTTTCTTTTTCTTTTTTGTTTTTCTCTCACTTTTCAAACTAACAATAAAGACATTTACATTTGAAATCACACTTTTTTATTTGAAAATGATGATGGATGATATAAATGGAGGTGATAGGTGATGGTGTGGGGAAATATATGGAAATGTAATGGGTGAGTAAATGGAAATGTGATAAGGAAAAGTGGTAGGTGCATGGATGAAAATCTAGTATTCGGGACAAATTTCAAGAAACGTGTTTCTTACAACTCGAAAAAAATGTCATTCTCAGTGATCAAGCCAAAAATGAAGAATAATGAGATCATGCAACAATTAAAGTGCGGACCCAAAAGAAGTTGAATCAACTTGTGACTCGGAGATTGCGTAAAATTCTCTGAAAGGGTGAAAGGCACAAATCTCACAAGTTAAAGTCTCCACTAGTGATCCTTAAGGTTCTCTTGAGAGTTGTAGTACTCCTCAACTCTAAACGTAATGACGTGATAAGTGCGCATATTTTGTTGAGTCTAGAAATTCATAGTGCAACATGCCTTGTTACGTATTACATAAGCCATTTATAAAAAAATATTCTCTAGCTTGATTCCTAGACTTTTGAAAGATGGATGATTGAAAATTCACATCATTGATTGAGATGAAAGAAACTGCGCGAAATTTTAAAAATCAAGTTTAAAAATCAAAATTTTCCAAAAGAGGTACGATTTTGATAAAATTCCCCACCCCCAAACAAAAAGGAACATCGTCCTCGATGTTAGGTAAAATGATTTTTAAAATTGAGAGCGAAAGGTAGGAAAGAGATTACCAGAATGAACCGCTAATGAAGTGAAAAGATGTAGCCAATAATAGACCTGAGTAAATGATAAGAGAAAAAATGAAAGGTGTACAAGTCTAAAAACATGGCAAAACATTGGGTGATGTGAAACACCACCCCCAAACAGGATGAGACTAGTACAAGAAATGCGGGCTGCCTCCCGGTAGCGCTAAGTTTAATGTCTTCAGCCAGACCGCTAAAATCTCACCCGAAAGATAAGATCTATGAAAGTGCAGGGTGGCAGAAAAATCGGGTGATGAGAATCACCCCCAAACAAGACTGAAGCGTCAGTCTTGCTGGAAACAGGCTAAAGTGGTCAATGCACCTGTATGGCAAAGTGCATCACGCGATGCAAAGCAACGGTGGACCATGGGTGGGTGCGTATTAGGGTAAAGGTGAGAAAGGCATGGGTGATGAAACATCGATCACGGGCCTTATTGAGCCAGAAGGTGAGGGCAACTAGGGCCCATAAGCATGGTGCTCAAGTTGGTGAGGGACGCAAAATGATGTAGAAATAGTGATGGGGTGGGCTTTATAGAAATCACACAACCATTCTATAAATGGGCGATGGTAATGGTCGCGCCGTGACACGCCAGGGAGTTGTGGAGAAGAGAAATCAACACCGCAAGGAAGTGGTGTGCATGGAGGAACAAACTCGGTGTCACGGTGGAGAGTATCACCACAAATACTCTCGTAGATGGTGGAGGATGGTTTCAGGTGAGGATCTAAAAATGTAGATGGAAACGTGAAATGTGAAAAATCAAGATCCAAACCAGGTGGTGGGGTGAAAAGGATAATGGGTGGGTCAGGTGGGATAAACGGTGGATCAGGTGGGATAAACGGTGGAGGAATATGATCCAACTCAAGCGTGGGAGACACACACTCATTGGGAGGAGTAAAGGAATACTCATAAGGGAGTGTGGTTTCTAAAGATGGAGTTGTCAACTTCTCCACAAGAGTAGCATCGGTAAATGGGGTGGGTGAGTAAAACGAGGCACCAAGATCAGAGATAGAGGAATCACTAGAAATATTAGGCTCAAACGGAGCCATGCATGGTGGGACATCATCCATATCCTGATAGTTAGGAACTATCACAGATTCTATCTCGGGAAAATGGTGAACACTCGTATCCAGAGCTAACCTAGGATAAATTGGTTCCTCAAGAACACACGGGTAAAGCTCGATAGGTATAGACTCGGGCATTTTTTTGGATATTACAGGAGTGGGAAGGTGAATGGGAACCTCAAAGTGGGGCTCATATGGACAGGGTGGGATTGGATTAGGCTCACTAATGGAAGGTACGTCAACACAATTGTCGACTTGGGACCCGGACCATGGAATGGTCTCAACTTCAAGATTCTCGGGGTGGTAGGATTGGTCACACTCAAAATTCGTGTCACAAGGGGACACATCATTGTCACACTCGGTTGCAACGATGGGTGGAGGCATGGGAATGTAATACGACTCTTGCGCACACTCCAATTCATTTAACCTTTGTTCAAGCCTTTGGAGATCTTGAGTTTGAATTGATTGCTCTTGATCCAGTATGAACTTTTGCAAGAGGGTTTCGAGAGTGGAGGAGGATGAAGGTGTTGGTGGAATGATGGGTGGTGGCGGTGGGTGAGGTGGACACAACACACTATAATCGGGACTATATGGAGAATACTCATATGAAGTGTGTGGGGTGGGGCCAAGTGCATCATACACGAAAGGATTGCTTTCGTGATGGACAAATGGTCGATACACATTGGGTGCATAGTGAGGGGACTGATCGTGAATAGGTGCACAAGGTTGCCATGTCCACTGTTGGAACGTGTGAGGATCCACAACATCGGGTTGGGATATGTATTGCGTGGAAGGGTGATCAGGCCTCCATGAATAACTCGGGTACTCACACAACTCGGGATTAGGTATAGCGGGATAATGGGCCGAGATGGGTGCCGGGACAGTGTCATATGGATACACATGTTCGAAGGTGGGTGCGTAGGGATATGAAGAGTATGGGCACTCATGGGACAAGTGATCGGCATAGGAATAATGGGTGCACGACAAAAGAGGAGACACGGAGACACTTGACACCGAGGGTGATGGAATAGGAGGTGCATGCATAGATGGGTCAAGAGTACCAATGGTACTCGTGAGAGAGGTGAAACGACTAAGTATCTCTTAAAGAGACGACTTGGGATCACTCTCACACGTGTCACGTGTCAATGGAAAATGACCAAAGTAGTCCCGTAAAGGACGTTCGTCGGTCATGAGGGGAAAAAATATTTTTTTGGATTTTGAATTTGTTCTAAAGGAAAGAAAATATTTTTGGGATTTTCTTGTTTAATTAATTTTTTTTCAAAAGGACAGAAAATATTTTCGGATTTTTCTAAAAATAATGGAAAGAAAATATTTTTGGATTTTTGTAAAATGAAAGAAAGAAAATATTTTTGGATTTTCTAAAAATAATGGAAGAAAATATTTTTGGATTTTTTTTTTTTAGAAAAGGTTGGGGAAAGAAAAATATGGACTCAGAATTTTGGACGAACCAACTAAAACCGACTACCAAAAAAATTAAATTGGACACACACAAGTCAAGAAGAATTCCTAACTAGCACATAACCAATTTTTATCTTTGAATTTAGTGAAAGGGTAGTCAAATTTTAATTAAGTCCGCGGGCGATAAAAATTCACGAAAATATCTTAGTGATCGCCTTTGCAAAATTTATTCTCCTAGTGGGCTACCTAGTTGATTGATTTTAAATTTAGTGATGGCTAGGGTAACACACAAAGGTAAGCGAGTGAGTCGGGTGATGAAATTCCTTCTCGTGAGTGACCGGGTGTAGGTCTTAGTAATTTAATTCATCACACCATTCAAAAAATAAATGCTAGAATAAAATCACACAAGAGCACACAATAGCACACAAAAGAATTGACTCGCTAACAGGAGAGGCGCGAGTGTTAGAGAAATGTACCTCCCACGGTTTTTAGGCCGTGGGGTGCTGAAAAATTTGAGTCGACCGGGGGGAGATCACGCCTATCTCAGTCGTCCCCGGGAGTCCTACCGACCCAAGGTAGAGAGGCTTCTAAATCCTCGCCTTTGGACACCCTCTCTCTACCTTGTTCGGTTTCCCTACCACGTTTGACTTGAATTATTACAAATTTAAATGGAAAATAAATGGTGTCCTATGCACCGCAATACAAGCCAAGAATAGAATAATCCTAAATACAAGCCTTCTAAAAATATAAAAATGGTAAAAAAAATAATAAAGTGTAAAAAACAAATGAACTACAAGTTGAAATTCGCTCCGAGTTTCACAATCCCAAGAATGGCAACGACGCCATTTGATAACTTGCACTTTTGTATATCGTTGTTGTTGAAAGCCAAGTTAGTCAAAATCCTCACAATACCTACAAAATATAATAAACTCAGGCATAGCGGTAAGTAAGGGTATCAATCCACTTTCTAGGGGGTAAAGCAAATGGAACAAATTCAATTGTAATTCACTTTTTATTTTCTTTTTATGCTTTTTCACTTTTCTAATTTTTTTAGCTTTTTTTTAATATTAAAACAAATGGGTGAGGTGATGATGAAATACACTAAACTAAAATAAAGATCTAAACAACTAACTAAAAAGTGACTAAAATGAAAACAAAGTTTAACACTAAAATAATAGATAAAGTGAGGTAAATAATTGTGAGAACAATCAAGGAGTGGGATTACATCGCAAATTTTAGTTATCCTAATTAATTAATTTAATTATTTGAATTCTTCCAAATTAATATCAAAATTAAAAATCAACTCTCGTTGCAAATGTAATTTTAATAATAACATTTTAGAATATTAAGTTTAACACCCCACAACTTTAGAAAAGTAGATCTACACTCCTTTTTATTAATCACCCGCTAGGATCGATTAATTAAAATTTATGTCAATCTTAGAAATTAAATTTAGAGTTGAAATTCAAGTTATAATACCCCACTTAAGAAACCCCTATCTCTAGTTCGAATCTAAAATGGGTATTATCACTAGAATTTCAATTTTCTCTCGAAAATCATTTACCCTCTCTCGAGGCGTAAATCTAAGGCCGAGGGATCAAAATTAACATTCAAATGAACTTTTCAAGTAATTAAACTAATAAAAATAAAATAACATCAAATAAGGGTTTTACCCCACCCCTTGAAAGGGGTTTTAGCCTAACATGGTATAAAATATGACAAATTAATAATCAAAGGCATATATAATAAAAGAGTAGAGAAAGAGAACAAATCTTCAACAAGTCTCCTTGAAATTGGCAATTTGAACTCTATCATCTTCCATTCAATTCAATTACTCACAATTAATTCTCAACAAATATCTAAAAAAATAAAAGGAAAAACTATTTACAAAATGGTGTTTATCTCTCTACAATTCTCTCTCTAAAATTCCTATCTAAAAGCTCCTTTTTTTATGATGGGGTCTTCATCTTTCTTTTATACAAGGCATGGAGCATGGGGTATATTGGGTAATTGGTATAAGTGTGCATGTGGTTTGGGTGTGTTATGGGAATGGTGAGGTGTGAGGATAAATGGGTGAGGGAATTGGGGAATAAAAATCTGATATGATTTATGGGTATTTTTGGAAATGACTTAAAGTTAGGTAGTTGAGGGTATTTAAGGGTAAATGGGAATAAAGGGTATAAGTGGGTTTTATTAGGCACATGGGGTGATTGTTTGTCTTTGATGTGTTTGTTGGCAGGTCACCTTTTTTGGCTAGAGATAAATGGGTTCATGGATTTTTATGGAAGAAATGGATTTTTGTTTGGTTTTCGGGTTGGTGGCCGGGTTTGGAGGATGGATAAGAGAGAGGGGTGAGATCGATGGGGGATCGGACATGGGAAGGGTATGGCTTAGCATGGTGACCGGAGGCAAGGGGTGTTGGTGAGAGGAGCAGGGGACGCCAATGACTGAGGCTACGAAGAGAGGGAGATAGGCCGGAGGGTGACGCCGGCGTTGCGCAAGGTTCAGGTGTGGTTAGCCCACCGGAGAGGGGAGGGGGAGAATGGGGTAAAAGGGTAGAGGCTGGCCACCGTTGATAGACGGAGTAGGGGGTCGGATAATGGAGGCCGAACGGCGTCGGAATGGGCGCCGACGGAAGTGAGGGTGCGGCGGCAGGTTGGCAGTCGTCGCCGGTGGGGGATGCGATCGGGGTTGAGGGATAGGAGGCGAGGGACAGGTGGTAAGGGTCACGAGGAGAGAGAGGGGTGCTGCCGGGGGTTTCATCACCGGAGGGGCTGGTGGGTTAACGACGCCGGGGATGGCTGGGGAGGTGCTTGCTCCGACGAGTTTGGGAGGGGTCCGACAAAGGGAATGGGGCGGCGCCGGAGAAGGGGGTTTAGAGATGATGAGGTGGGGAAGAAAGAGATGGGTTAGAGTTTTGTTAATGGAGGTGAGAGAAAGTGAGATGGTGAGCGAAGAAGATGAAGTAGGGGTTTGATTTAGTGTGGTAGGGTGTAGGGGATAGGACGAGGGTAAGGGTAGTGTGTAGGTTTAGGCTAGGCTTAGGCTCGGGTAAGGTTAGAAAATTGGTAATTAGCTCCATTAAACGCGCATTTGCCTCGATATATAGCATTTGACACCGCAAACGGACGTTTGACCTACAAGATAAACATTTAAGCACACAAGACCCATATTATCGAGAATTAGCAACAAAAGTGCGTCTATTTGGGGTATAAATAGTACAGTTTTGGGTGCTTATCAATGTCCCCTTCTTTGGGACACTTTTTCTTGCTCTCAAATATGCAAAACAGGACAAGAGACATTATTTAACATATTATCAAATAGTTGGTTAGCAAAAAAAATAACACAGTAGTCAAGATCATCAACCTATGCTATGTCCAACTTGAGGGCATTTGAGACCATTATATACTTTTCCTCTTTGAAGAGGATCATATTGCCAATTATTTTCTATCACCCCATAATCAAAATTGTATTTATTGGATTCTAGTAAATTGACAACTAAGGCTCTGTTAGCAAACCTAGTTTTCAGATAATATGTATTGTCACTAGTAACCCATTTGTAATAAAACATCAACTCAGGGATGCCAATGTGGGTTCTGTATATTTGGTTGAGCCTATGTATCCCATTAACTACTCTCCAAATATTGGGGGCCAGTCTAGCAGGTACAACGTTAAAATATTGACAGAACTCCAGAAAGAAACGATTGGGGGAAAAAGGTGATACCGCAATCAGCTATGAATAATGGGGGAATCCAATGACCCTCTGGTAGCGATAAAACCTCAACTAGTGGTATAGAAATTTCTAAATCTATCCAATCATGGGTGTTCCTTTCCTGCCTAAATTCGTCTAAAGAATCCCCATGAACAATGTAAATAATTATTACAGCTAAGAAAGAAATCGAAATGAAAGGGAAGAAGAAAGCTTTTAGAGAAAATAAAGACATAAGCAAGGGTAAAACGCGATGGAAAGCTCAAGACAGAAAGCTTGGATAAGAAAAAGAGTTCGAAAGCTTGAAAAGTTATGGTGCAAAAAAATCGGTAAAACTCTCGTCTCTTGTAGCTTATCTAGAAAACAGTGTAGGTGATGATTACTTGTATCGACGATTGACGTTCTGATGGTTGCACAGCTTGAAAATCATGAAAATACCAATATACCCTTTGGTGGTTCATTAACTTAATAATTATTCACAAAGGTGCCGCCACAAAATCAAGGCATGGAAAATTTTCATAAGGCCCACAAGTCGGCTTACGCCGACCTACTTTGAAGAAAACATACTACATATTTTTAATAAAAATATCAAGAATGGAGTATTTGAGGCTTCTATTGATACAAAAAATTATCCATCTACATGGACCAATCAGAAATGGACACCTGTCTCCTTACGTGGAAACAATCCTAGTCAGCAACCACTTAATAAGCACCGAAGATAGTTGCTCGGTAGGCAGGCCGACCAACATGAAGAATGCTGATCATCAAAGCAGATGAATAGTCACCACTTGGGGAAACAAACAAGAATCCTCCCAAAAATGGACTAGACTATCAACCATCACATTTGTGGCCATCCCCTCCGATCCTCGCGGTGGGAGAGACGAAGAAGAGGGGGGTGTCCCCTTCGTCTCGAGAGGATCTTGGTCCCGCGCATCCCTCTCGAGAGTGGTTCGGCCGACGTCGATGATGAGATAAAAAATGTAAAGAGATGGGAAGGTGTTAGGCACCCATTCCGTCCTTACGGTCTCTCATGGGTTATTGCTATTTTCCTTTATTTCCCCGTGATATGTGCATGTGTATATGTAGAGGAGATAGGAATAATCAACTTATATCATGGAAGAGATAAAGCTAGTCATCCGTAGGAATGTTCCTAAAAGTAATATTAGAAAATAGGATTTACACGATTATCCTAGCGTTGATCATTATAAGGGAATAATAACGCATGTGGGATAATACGCCACTAAGAACAAATATATGTATAAAGAAAGTCTAAGAGAGTTAAGTTTAAAGAATATAGGAAGCATAGAAAAAAAAGTATAAAAAGGACTCGAGTCTCGGGTTTTACCCCGAGACGCCTACATAGCCTATAGAGGCATCAAAGTCCACTTAGTTCGTATGGAAAATGAGGGGTGGGATTAATCCCATAAATCCAATCGGGTACTTCTCTTATATATATATATATGTGTATGTGTGTGTGTGTGTGTAAAAAAGTGTTTTAGTCATGAGAAAAGTGTGAGAATCCCCGTTTGGAATTTACGAGCAAACCCTCTTTTTCTTATTTTTTGGGTTTTATTTATATGAAAATAAGATATGTACAATAATACTAAATAAAAAGTATATTAGTATGTGTGAGATGAGGGAATAAAAGTGCTAAGTAATAAAACAAATTAATGCGAATTTAGGGGAATTTAAAGAGAGAGTTGAGAAAGTTGGACCTTATTGAAGATCTTAAGCTTGATCTTGGATGTTGGAGAGAAACAATTGCACTTGGGTGATGATGAAGGGTACTTAATTCACCAAGTTTGATGAAAATGATGATTAAAAGTGAAGGTTGGAAAGGGATTTGGATGTGGAAATCACGCTGACTTCAAGAGGGGTTTTCTGAGCTTGCTGAGAGTGATAGGTTTCAGATCTTGTTCCTCTTTTGAAATGAGGTTAGGAACTCCTTTTTACAGGACTAGGGAATTGCTGATCGATATAGGACTAGTCCTGCCAATCGGCAGGTGTGTTTAAACACACTGCCGATACGCAGGGTTTGGAACCTACCATTTGGCAGTCTCTTTTAGGTTCCTTTAGAAAATCGGTCGTAGAGCGCGAAATTTTGATCCGAATCATATACGGGGTGAACCGTTTGAAAGGTACTTCAGATACCTTAGAAAGTATTTTGGACTGCTCTTAGGTCCGGGAGTTGACTTTGGGTCAAATGTGGCTCAAAAGAGTTCATCGATCCTTTCGACGGGGAATTGTCGGATGCAAACAGATCGTTCGTTCACATGGTAAGTCAGAATCGCACACGAGGCAGATTCTTAGAAAGGTTATGAGATGTACTTTTACATTCCAAAGAGTTTGACTCTATTCGTGGAGTTGGCTTCTGTCAACCGGGGCCTGGAAGTGTTCGGTGACCTTTCGGAGTAAAATGGATCGTTCGTCCGTATCGTAAGTCAGAATTGGGCCCATAGTGGACCATTGAAAAGGGGTTTCAGTGCCCTTCTAAGATTCATTCAGTCTCGGTTGAGATAAAGAGTTGACTTTGGTCAAACGGAGACTGAGAGCATCTGGTGACCTCCTGATCGGGTTTTGGGGGAGAACGAATCATTCGTCCGTACCATAAGTCAGAATCGCACATTGGATGGATCGTTGGACAGGAGTTTTAGTGCCCTTTGAAGATTCATTCAGTCTCGTTCGAGCTAAAGAGTTTAACATTTAGTCAAATAGAGCCGGGAGTGCCCGATGACCTTTAGGTTAGTACCCAGGGGGTGACTTAGGTTTGCAATGATGAAAGGAGGTGCTAGGGACATAAGGAGAGGTTAGGGGTATTAGAATGGGGTGTATACAAAGCCCCTCGACGGGTGAGTTTAGAAAAAATGATAGCAGTCGAATAGACACCACATGATGCCTTTGAAAGAGGATGACCAGAGGGTCGAGGTCGATTCTGAGGACCTAAGGATGAGGATGACCGATTTTGCGGGTCGAAGCCAATTCTGAGGGCTTGATGAGGGTGACCGATTTTGCGGGTCGAAGCTAATTCTGAGGGCTTGAAGATGATGGTGATCAATTCTGTGAGTCGAAGCCAGTTCTGAGGGCTTAGGGATGAGGGTGACCGATTCTATGGGTCGAAGCCAATTCTGAGGGCTTGAAGATGAGGGTGACCGATTTTGCAGGTCAAAGCCAATTCTGAGGGCTTGAAGATGAAGGTGACCAATTCTGCGTGTCGAAGCTAATTTTGAGGGATTGAAGATGAGGGTGACCGATTCTGCGGGTCAAAGCTAAATTTTAGGGCTTGAAGATAAGGGTGACCAATTTTGTGGGTCGAAGCCAATTTTAAGGGATTTAAGATGTGGGTGACCGATTCTGCGGGTCGAAGCTTATTCTGAGGGCTTAAGTTGAGATGACCTATTCTGTGGGCTTAAGTTTGAGCTGACCAATTCTGCGGGTCGAAGCTAATTCTGCGGGCTTAAGTTTGAAATGACCAATTCTATGGGTCGAAGCCAATTCTGCGAGCTTAAAGATGAGGGTGACCGATTCTGCGAGTCGAAGCCAATTCTGAGGGCTTAAGTTGAGATGACCAATTGTGCGCGTCGAAGCCAATTATGAGGGCTTAAGATGAGGGTGGACGATTCTGACAATCAAAGCTAATTCTAAGGGCTTAAAAATGAGGGTCACCGATTCTGTGAGTCAAAGCCAATTCTGAGGGCTTGAAGATGAGGGTGATCGATTTTGTGGGTCGAAGCTAATTTTGAGGGCTTAAAGATGAGGGAGACCGATTATGTGGGTCGAAGCCAATTCTGAGGGCTTAAAGATGAGGGCGATCGATTCTGCGGGTCGAAGCCAATTCCGAGGGCTTGAAGATGAGGGTGATCAATTCTGCGGGTCGAAGCCAATTCCGAGGGCTTAAGTTGAGATGACCAATTCTGCGGGTCGAAGACAATTCTGCGGGCTTAAATTGAGATGACCAATTCAGCGGGTCAAAGCCAATTCTGAGGGCTTAAATTGTGATGACCAATTATGTGGGTCGAAGCCAATTCTGCGGGTCGAAGCCAATTCTGAGGGCTTAAGTTGAAATGTTCTCGTGGAACTTTGCCGAGAAAATTACCTCATGATTTTAATTCGAGCTAGGGAGCTAATTGCTGGGGAAATCCTCGTGTCTTTGGAGACTTCATCGGGGAAATAGACAATTTGATACTGGGGAAGTGATTAGGTGGTCCAGGGTTTGGACGTATTTCTCGGGGAAATTTGAGAGCTTTGGGAAATAGAGATGATGCTGAAGTTTTGGATATTTTGGGGGTCCTCTGGGGACGTTGTCGGGGAGAGATTCACTTATCTTGTGAGAGTTTCGTTGGGGAAATAGGGGTTTTGCTTGAGAAAGTACGAAATTTTCTTGGTGAACATGTTCTAAATCCTTTTCGGGATTTTTAGGATTTTTTTGAGGATTTTTTTAGGGTTTTCTGGTATTTTTTGGGAATTTCTGAACAAAAAATTAAAGGGGGTGCCGGTCGACATGGTGTGGAGGGTAGCATTCGGCAGTGGCATGGACTTTTGAGCTGCCTCGAGAAGGCAAAGGGTCAGTGCCGATCGGCATGACCCTTGGCATCCTATATAAAGGGGTGGGTTCCCCTCATTTTTCACAACTTCTTGTCTTCTCCCTTTTTACAGTTTTCTTCTGGGAATGGCTCTAGCATTCCGCAATCTAAAAAATTGCCGCTTTTGTGAGCACTACAGTACACAGAGAGTCGTTGGCTGTTGATGACTGGGCGAACGTGGAGTGGAGGGCTAGGGTGCCGCTTTCTTTGGGGAGTGAGAACTATTTTGACGCTTCGAGTCGATTGCGGATGAGCGAACTTTACTGCGAGAGCCGTCGCATCATCTCTCTTCGAGGGTGGTGAACCCTGGTGGTTATGTAAGTAAAATGACTTTTGGCATTCCTTTTTTGTGGTTTTCGTTTTTTCTTGGATTTTGACAAGGTTTTTCTCTTTTGGCAGTCTGATGTTTCTTTGTCGACTATGCGTTCCCGCGGGACGATGGGGCTTAAGGATGTCTGGGAGAATCTTCCACCTGTGGTGCGTTGGGTGGTATCCTCAATAGGCTTTGGGAGGTTGACGTCTGTGCTGGATGAGACACCTCGTTCGAAGACGGTCTTATGCGCTCTGGGGGAGAGGTGGTGGGACACTACCCACACCTTTCATTTTGGTTTTGGGGAGATGACTGTGACTCCCATAGACGTGCAATAGCTGCTGGGGATGGATTGTAATGGAGAGAAGATAGAGGTGGATCGCTCTTTGTGGGCGAAGCCAGAGGCGGTGCGCGCGGCGCTTGGTGATGTGGGGAGGATAGTGCCTGGGGACTCCATTCGTCTGTCGATGCTGAAGGATGTTTTGTTGGGCAGGGTGATTTATGTGGAGGATGGGCTGCAGGTGAGATAAATGGCCTGGTTGTTTATTTTGCTGGTGCTGGGGGGATTTTTAGCGGCGTGGAGGGGCGATGTTGTTCACTTATGGTTTTTACCATATCTGATGATGTTTTCAAACATCCCTCTCTATGATTGGGGGAGCCTGACTTTGGTGACCCTTTATTTTTATCTGGATGCATTCTGTCAGTGCCGCCGATAGTCTTTCACTGGAGCCATGTATCTTCTTGAGGTATTCTTTAATTTGCGCATTTTTCTTTCATGCATTCTCATTTTCCTTATGCATCTCTTTTTAATTGCGGATTTCTTGTCTTTGACAGACGTGGTTCTATGAGGTGATTGGGTGTAACACCCAGTTGATCGCTTTGAAGGACGAGATCGTTGGGGATTTTTGCCGATTGTATCGATGGTGAAAGGCCAATCGATAGTTGAGGAGGTCTCTCTCTCTGGAGGTGGTGCGTCGGGTCTTGAATGGCCTGACCAGTGATAGGGTAAGACTTTTTTTCTTCTTCAGTCTAAGACCTTTGGGTGCTCTGATTCCATATTTCCTTATATTTTGTTAGGGATTTTTCAGGTAACCTTTTACCCTTAGGGTACGAATGTTCAGGACACAAGGTTGACTGAGGTGAATGTGCAGATGAGGCGCTTGCTGGAACATGAGTTTGGACACTCTTGGTATCTCGGGGAGAGGGTGGTCCGACAGATTGCTGAGGAGGAGGTGGTGGTGCCACCTGTGAGGCCCCCTATGTCTATGAGGCGGGAACGGCTGCTGCCAGAGGATGCGAGGATTGTGGCGATGATTGGCGAGTCCTACATGCTGTACACCGATACAACTGTTCCGTATGATTATATGGACTTTTTGATGAGCTAGCTGATGGCGCCCAGCATATATGATGCACTGCTCTTCCCTCCTGCAGGTTCGAGTCAGCCAGTGGGGTCTTCCCACAGCGATGGCGGCCCGTCGACATCTGCGGCGGCGGTGACCTCAAAGGTCCCCTTTGTGCGGTTACATACTCCTTCATACAACATTCGGCGGGTTGATGGAGGGATGGTGCCTATGTTTCATCGTTCTCATGCGATGGACCCAGAGGAGTTGGGCTTGATAGAGGAGGTTCTTCGTCCTTTGGTATATCTTTTTATTCTTCTCTTGGTTTCTTTTTGGTTTCTTTTGATCTTTTCTGGTTGATACAGATTCTGCCTTTTCTTGCAGCAAGTCCGGGTGTCCACTACTTGGCTGAGGGGCATTAAGGACTGGATATCTTCGGCGACTGCCCATATTCAGGACACGATTCCTATTCCTTCTTGCTTGGTGCCATCTGCCTCGTCCGAGGAGGAGTCTGGTTCAGGTAGCGGTGGTGCGTCAACTCGCTGCAGGGGAAAGAGAGCGCGTTGCAGGGGTGGAAGCTCTGAGGAGAGAGAGGGGAACGGGCAAGTGAGAGAGAGGGAGATAGAGTGTGGGTTCGAGCTGAGTCCTGTTATTTTTTGCTTTTCTTTCTTTTCCTGCAAAAATGATGTAAAACTGAAACACATCTATGTAATGCAATGAAGTTTTTTGACTATCTTCTATTAATGATGAATGAATAAATGCATACATATGCTCTTTTTACTTTGCTGCTGAGACCGTAAAAAGAAATATTTTTGGTATTTTGAAGGAAATTTTTATCCACAATGAGGATTTATATAAATATGAAAGGGGATTTGGAAATTCTGTCGAGAATATCAATTTATTTTTATTGGGTTTTCTGAATTTTGACAAAAGAGGAAAAAGGAAAATTTCCAAAAGTAGGGGGTTGCCGATCGATAAGCACCTTGCCCTGCCTATCGGTAGGCCAGTCCAGTCCAGTCCCATAAATTCAAAGCTTTGATTGGTACCCTCTTCAGCCTTTGGTACTTTGTGAGGCAGGATTTCCGATTTCTGGAGAGATTATGTCTTTTGTGGGGGTTGTCAAGTATAAAAAGGGGGTAAGGGGGGAGTGTTTTCCTCACACCTTCACATTCCTACTTTCTTGTTTTGTGAGATGGATGTCCCTGGTAGTGTTGAGTTTGCCAACTACCTCGAGACTTTGGAGGTGATGTGCTCCTATAACGTCGACTACGATGCTTACAACATGCGTCGAGTTTCTTATGCTGTAATCGGCCCAAAGAGTGGAATATGCTGATGATGGCTGTTGAGTTTTGGTATCCCGAGGATCATATCTTCCGCTTCGGGTTGGATGAGATTTGTCCTACCTACGAGTAATTTTCTACCATACTGGGGATAAATCCCAGTGTTACTGCGGCTCTACTTGAGTTTTCTCGTTCTCCCAGGGATTTATTGGTCGGGTTTCTTTGTATTTTGTCCTCGGCGGCCAGATCACTGGTGGCTGGAGGTATGATCTCCCTTTCGGTGGTGCTACAGTCCGTGCATTTGAAGGAGGTTGGTGATGCTGGATATGCTGGAGCTGTCATTCTGGGCCTGGTTTCGAAATTGCTATTGGTGATCATGGAGCTGTTGATGGACCCATAACTATCAGCTATTACTTCATGGATGTCCTACTGTCGCAATCCTATGACGGTGATACTGGCGAAAACTCTAAATGGTCTGGATGCCTGGCGGGAAGGTCGTTCTTACTTTCTGAGGGGTAGCCCCGTGATGTTGCTCATGTGGTTATCTGAAAGACTTGACCTAGTTACTCCTCCGGAATACCCTTTGTCGATTGTACCCAACTTTTTTTTGTGCCATTTCATCAGCGTTGGTTCGGATATTGAGAGCTAGGAGAACTGGTTTGTGGAGCATGGGTCTCTAAATCTGTACTGGTTAGTGCCTTGGGGGGGACAACTGCTGCTTATTTTGGAACTGGGAGAATACTCGTATGTCCGGCTGGTTGGTCTCAGACAGACCTCTTTTTATTTCCCTTGGCGGCTTCGGCACCAATTCGGCTGGGAGAAGATCGTGACACCTCGGACACTAGACTTCTTTCCGATAAAAGATTTGATAGAGCATCTGCGCATGCATCTTGGCTCTTTGTGGGAGAGTCGACGTCCATCGACCCGTCCCTCTCAGCCTTTTGGGAGAGTTTGGCACATCCTCGGGGATTATATGAAGTGGTTGATGAGAAGAGTAGTCAGCAAGATGTTGGTAGTAAAGACTGGACAAAGGTGGCTTGCCTTATTTGATACCATGGAGGGGGTGTGGTAGTTTTTCTGAGACTAGTTCGAGCTTGGCACTCCATTCAGGCAGGGGAAGCTTGGGGACCCCAGGATGTAGATGACGATGATGGAGCGGGTTCCTCTGGTAGCTCTGGGTAGGTCTCTTGGGGGGAGTTTATTTTGTACTAGGGAATAAGTTTGGGAATTTATTTGGCTTTTTTAGGAAGGTAGGGGGAATGGAGTTATCCATTCCTTTATGTAATTGCACTGTAATTTCTTATTAGTGAAATAAATAGGTTTTTGATCATCCAGCTGTGTCTTTTGATGAATTTTGTATTTATCTATACCGATCGCTAAGGCATGCATAATCCTTTTGTTCAAATATATGTTAAAGTAAACTGTTGTTATCAGAGATAAGAAAAGAATAGTTTTTTTGTGAAGAAAAAAGGGTCGTGCTCATGTAAGATGTATGAGCTACCTACGTACCTCTGGGGGTGTTTGAAAATTTTCAATTTTTCTAAGAATGATTTTTTCAGAGGATCAGGCCCACGTAGTTCTGGGTGGAGGAAATGAAGAGAATTTGTTTTAGAGTAGAAGGGCGATGAAATGTGTCGTAGCGCACCTAGATTTTGGACTAGGGGTAAAATTTCTTAAGACGTTACAGGTTGACTGGATGATCCATCTCTTCTCCATCTAAGTCAGTGAGCATGGCGGCACCATCGGACAAGATCTTCTTGACAATGTATGGGCCACTCCAATTGGGCTTGAATTTCCCTCTGGGGTCCCAAATGGGCTCTACTATTTCTTTGAGGGATAAATCCCCTTCTCAGACACCGCGGTCCTTGAATCTCTTATTAAATGAACGCGCTATGCGGCGATGGTACCCTTGTATGCGATACAACGTCTTCAGTCTCCTTTCGTCCAAGAGTGATAGCTCGTCGAGGCGGCTTTAATGCCGGTCCTCCTCACTGACCTTGCTTTCAAGCATGACGTGTAACGAGGATATTTCCAACTCCACGGGTAGGACTGCTTCCATGTCGTATACTAGAGAGTAATGGGTAGCCCCAGTAGACGTTCGGATTGAGGTTTGGTATCCCCAGAGGGCGTATGGGATTTGATCGGCCCAATCTCGACAGCTTTCGGTCATCTTGTTGATGATGGCTTTGAGATTCTTATTGGCAGCTTCGACTACACCATTGGTTTGAGTTCGATAGGGAGAAAGTTTGTGTCTCTGGATCACATACTCTTTGACCACTTCTGCCTCAAAATGCAACCCGTTATCTGACACTAGCTCGTGCGGGACCCCATATCGATAGATGATATTTTTCTTGATGAATTTGGCCACCTTCTTGGCATTCAGAACTGCGTATGACTCAACTTCGACCCATTTAATGAATTAATAAATGGAAACTAGAATGAACTCATGCCCGTTGGAAGACTTGGGTGTAACTTTCCCTATGATGTCGATGCCCCAGGTGGAGAACGACACGGCCAGGGATAAGTTATGTTGTATAATTCTCACGGAGACAGGTGTTGAAGGTTAGAGAACTGTTGGCATTTGAGGCATCTCCGGACATAGGCGGTGCAATCCTGGATCATGGTGGTCTAGTAGTAGCCTTGTCGGATGATTTTCTTGGCAAGCATGTGACCATTCATGTGGGGTCCGCATTCCCCATTGCGGATTCTTTGCATCACCTCTTCAATGTCAGCCCCTGCGATGCAGTGTAGATGGATGTTTTCATCTGTGAATTTAGAGATCCATACATCAACTTCTTTTATGGGGTAGTCAGCGAGGTAGTCAGAGATGGCCCTTCCTTTCATGGCTTTCTGCGTGACGTACACGATATCAAACTCGACTAGGAGCATCAACCATCGATCCATTCGGTTGGATAAAGTGGGTTTCTCAAGTAGGTACTTGATGGGGTCCATTCGGGATACAATTTTAATGGGATTCTTCAGTGTTTTGTACTTATTTGACCTTGAATGTAATACCGCTAGCATTTGAATAAAAATACATGCTTTTGTGTTGTCAACTTATGTTTAGTTAATAAATTAGTCAAGTAAATTATCGTTTAAAAATGAATTATTAAAATGTGATTGTAGGGCCTTAGATTCTAACAATACACTTGAATAAAACTACAAATAGTTTTATTGATCCAAGTTTAGCATCAATTATCAATGGCGACCAAGTGTATAAGGAATATATGTGTGTATTATTGTGTTTTGGAATGTATACATATCTTCCTGCATTTTACTTAGTCAGGTAAAACTTGTTTTTAACTGTTTGAGTTGTATACGAAGTTTTATAGACTTCTTGTTCTTGACTTGTCAAAGCTAAAGTCATACATGAAGTAAGCTATTAGTGGCGACCAAGTGTGTTAGGAATATATTCATGTATTTAACTTAGTCGGGTAATACTTCTTGTTCGTAACTTATTAGTACAAAGTCATGCATAAAGTAATAACTTCGTCGGGCGAGACACGACTGTGCATTAAGCTGTTGGTGTATCTCGAATTTGATAAGTTCAACCTAATTAAGTATGTAATGTTGAGAGACAAGAGCTAAAGACCAAGATATGTTGTTTGTGTTTTTTTTTTTTTTTGGGGGGGGGGGGGGGGGGGGGGGGGATGTATATCGCCGTACTCCAAAAAATAAAAAAAAATGATGGAACTAAAATCAAGATTTTTATTGAACTTGAAAGATAGTTGTGTTGAACATAAAGTAAAAAGGAATACAATATATCAATGCCTTTATTCACTGATATTTTTTGCGAAGGTGTTCGGAATTTTAAGGGTTCTTGAATTCCTACCCATCAAGGATCTCTAGACAAATATTCCCTAGTCTGAAATACGATATGGGCCATGCCAATTGACCTTAAGCTTATTTCCCTTTCAGATGACCTTCTTGAGGACATAGTCGCATTCTTTTAAGTTGGTCGGCTTGACCCTTTTTGTTGTAAAAGCGATATGCAACATTTCTGAGGGAGGCATCTTCTAGAACTTCTTCCAATATATCTAAGTCCTATATTTTTATCAAGTCATTCTTGGGAGAATTAAAGTTCAACACTCTGTGAGTTGGTAGGCCTATCTCGGCTGGTACCACGGATTTTATCACAAATACAAGAATATGAGGTGTTTCTCCAGCTGCTTTCCTCAGCGTTGTTCCATAAGCCCGAAGAATGGAGTGCAATTCATTAATCCAGTTACCCTTGGTAGCATCAAGTCTCTTCTTCAATCCATTGAGCAAGGTTCTGTTTGTCACTTCTGTCTGACCATTGCTTTGTGGATGGCCTGGTGCAGAATAGAGTTTTTGGATCTTGGACTGAACATAATATGCTTCGAATCCATTATTGTCAAACTGGGTAACATGGTCAGTAATGAAGGCATAAGGCATGCCATACCTACATATGATGTTCTTATAGATGAACTGGTATACCTTTTCATAAGGCATCTGCTTCCACCCATTTTGTAAAATAATTAACAGCTACCACAAGGTATTTGAACCTACTTTTGGTGGTCGACAGTGGGCCGACCAAGTCAATACCCCAAATGGAAAAAGTCCAAGGCGAAGTGATCGGTGCTAAAGCAACAATGGGTGCTTTGTGAATTTCATAAAACCTCTGGCACTTATCTCACTTTCTTGTGAAGGTTCTACAATCTGCCCTTATGGTTGGCCAATAGTATCCCTGTGTGTTGATTCTCTGGATCAATGACCGACCGGCTGAATGAACTCCATAAGAACCTTCATGCACCTCCTTAATCAAATCATCAACTTATAATGGATGGACACAATATAGTAAATAAAAAGTAAATTCCCTTTTTATAAGACTACTTTATCCAACACATATTTGGCTGCTTTGTACTGGTGCTTTTTTGCTTTTTTGGATCAGTTAGTAGGGTTCCTTCTTCGATGTAAGCTCTGATCGAATCCATCCAGGAAGGTACCAAATATATAGTATTGAAACTGATCATTAGATTCTCATCTATGCTCCCGCTCACTAAGATCTCAATTGGAATGCTTCTCCTGATTTCCATTTTTGTTGCTGAAGCTAGTCGAGCAAGTGCGTCAGCTCGGGCATTAGCTATCCTTGGTATCCTGATCATTTGCATGCCTAAAAATTTAGAAATGACTTTCATTGCCTTGGTAAAGTATCAAGTCATCAATTATCCCTTGACTTCATATAGATGAAACACTTGGTTGACAACCAACTGTAAATCATTATGCGATACTATTTTCTCGATGCCTAACGGGCTAATTCTAGTTCGGCTATCAAAGCCTCGTACTTAGCTTCATTATTTGATGCATTGAATTGAAATATAAGGGCATATTCAACATCAATATTGTCAGGAGTATTAAGTATGATACCTGCTTCACTTCCAGTTGTGCATGAGGATCCATCCTCGTGTAATTTTCACAGTGGAATATCTCTGAGAAATCTCTGTTGGAATATCTGTTTACTTGGTTATGCATACTTCTGGGCCATCTCTTAAGTGCTGGATGATTCAGGTTGGTCGGCTACGACTTTGGCTTGCTTTTGAGCTAAGTTATCTTCCGAAGAAGTTTGCTCGACAGAAAAGTTTTGTTGGTCAGTAACCTCGGTTTAGGTGAATTTTGTAATAAAATATGCTAAAGCTTGTCCTTTGAATGATGACCTTGGCTCGTAGATGATGTCATATTCTCCTAGCTTTACTTCCCAATACTTCATCCTGCCTGACTTTTTAAGTTTACGAAGTGCTTGCCGAAGAGGTAGATCAGTGTGCACAACTATGGCGTGCACTTGAAAATAAGGCTTCATAGGCGTGGAGGCTTCAATAAGTGATAAGGTTAGTTTTTCCAAGCATGGATACCTAATTTTGACTCCTCAGAATGCCTTTCTTGGGTAGTAAACTGTTTCTGGATCCCATTCTCCAGCCGAACTAATGCCGAGCTAATTGTGGACTAAAAAATAACTATATATAAATACAAATTTTCTTCCAATACTGGTCGGGACAACAGTGGTGGAGATCCCAAATACTTTTTCAATTCTTAAAATGACTCTTCATATTCTGCATTCCACTCAAAGGTCTTTCTAAGTACCTTAAAGAATGGTAAACACCAATATGTTGCTCGTGAAACAAATCGATTTAAGACAACCACTCTACCAATGAGCTTTTGAACATCTTTTTTACAGGTCGATGATTGCATTTCTATCAGAGCTTTGATTTTGGAGAGATTATCTTCAAATCCTCTCTGGTTTACTATAAAGCCAAGTAACATTCCCTCTTGCACACCAAACACACACTTGGTCCAATTTAACTTCATTTGATGCTTTTGTAGCTGATCGAAAGTCTGATCGAGGTCCTTGATATGATCTGAAGCTTTCCTGCTTTTAGTCAATATATCATCTACATAAACCTCCATATTTTTCCCAATCTTCTCTTCAAACACCTTATTGAACAACCTCTGGTACGTTGCGCTAACGTTTTTAAGCCCGAAGGGAATTACATTATAGTAATAAGTACCTCGATTGGTAATGAAAGAGGTGCTTTATCTGTCTTCTGGTTTCATTTTGATTTGGTTATAGACGGAATAAGTGTCCATGAAACTCAACAACTCATGTCCATTGTGGCATCTACTAAGTGATCAATTCTAGGCAGAGAAAAGTGGTCCTTTGGGCAAGCTTTATTAAGATCAGTAAAATCTACACACATTCGCCACTTATCATTTTTCTTTTTGACCATCACGACATTGGCCAACCATGCTGGATATTTGACAATCTCAATGAATAGGGACTTTTGTAATTTCTCCTTCTCTTCTTGTATGGCTTAGATTTTCTCAGGACTAAACAACCTACGCCTTTGCTTGATCGGCTTGGCATCCTTATTAATGTTGAGCTCATGACAGAGGAAGTTGGGATTATTCCCAGGCATATCCCCATGACTCAAAATATTCCTCCATTCTCTTAATAATGCAACCAATTCTTGTTTAAGGAGTAGATCTAGTGTGAAGACGATTTTGGTGGTTCTCTCAGGTTTCTTATCATCCCAGATTATACTTTCGGTGATTTCTATAATCTGTTATTTGACTAACTTTGTTTAATCTTGGGTATCAAGAGTATCAACTTCTGATTCACTATTGGGCCCTGTAGTGTCTACTTGGTAAGTGGTGGTCTTTTTCTTCAAATCAACTAAATCTTCTTGCTCGACTGAGGAGTAATAGCATTCTCTGGCCACCTTTTGATCACCTTTCATGACACCAACTCCAAAGTGAGTAGGGAACTTCAAATATTGATGGACTGTGGATGGTACAACTTCAAATTTCTTTCATCCTACCCTGTCGAGGATTACATTGTAAGTAGACTGGACATTTATATCCATAACAAAGAAGCGTATCTTTTTGGTGCGACTGGACATTTTCTGTTGGTCCTAGATCACAGTTAGTATGTCTGATGCCGCTACATTCGGCACGTCAACACGATTATCCATGACGGCCTTGATCCGAATCCTCGCATTCATCATCTTCATACATGTATCATGCAATATGCAATGTGCTCTTCAACCATTCCCACTACTCCACTCACGATTATGGTAAAATAATTTATTTGGAGTGTTTATTATTTACATAAATATTTGGGAAAATTTTAAAAATATTTTTTAAGGGTCTGGAACGTTTTTACTTGAGAAGAAATTTTTTTTCTAAGTGTACAGGCGAAGGAAAAAAATCTCCTTGATGTTGTTCGAGCAAGATTGGGTGGTGTTTGGACGATATAGCCATCTCAGACGAAGTCGTTCGAGTGACATGGCTGTCCATTCGAGAGACACATGTACTTCATTCGCGCGATGCATTGCCTCGATTTCTGTATTTAAAGCAGTTCCCGTTCTACACGAAATTCAAGTCTTTTGGCACTAACGTGTTTGCAATTATTCTGCCCAGAATCAGACTTCGTTTTTTCAAGGTTTAATGCCTTTTTGATTCACAAAACCTTCCCAAACATTTGTGTGAATCTTTAAACCCTAGATACAATTTTTCTACTCATCTTAGAGTAGTATTGTTGAGAAGAAGGGTCTTTATCCAATGCTGAAATTGGAGTTCTTGTGAGACCTTTTGCTGACAAACGACGACAAACCGATGCCTGCGGGTATTCGTCCGTCAAAATTGTATTTTTCTGTGATTGTAAGTCATTACATATTATAGTGAAATAAATGGTTTTTCCCCTTTAATGGATTTTTCCTCATATTGTGATTGACTTTGCATGCTTGGTTTGACTTATTTAGTCTATCACAATTTGTTTGCAAGAGTTAGGATCTTTAGGGATTAAAAATTAGAATTTAATTAAACAAGTTAATCAGTGATTGCTGGCGCACTCTCAAATTGATATCAGAGCCATTTACACAATTATACCGTGTAACATTTTTCGCAAATTTTTTCTAGACATCAATTTAGGTTTAAAAATTGATATTTGAAAAAGCGCAATTTTAATGGAAAACTTGTATAATCAAGTGCTAATTTTTGACGGGTCAAATTATGCATATTGGAAAGCCCGTATGAGATCTCATTTAAAGTCCATTGATGAACGTGTTTGGCTTGTGTGTGAAGGAGGGCGGATGCCTTCCACTGTCACTATAGATAACATAACTACTTTAAAATCTGTAACTGCATGGACTGAAGATGAATTTAAGTGGAGCACTTAGTGCAATTTTTGAAAACGTTACCCCCGATGAGTTCCGATGCATCATGACGTGTACCATGTCTAAAGAAGCATGGGATGTTCTTCAACTTACCCATGAAGGCGCTAATGCAGTTAAAGAATCAAAATTGAAAAATTTAACTACACAATTTGAGATAATCACCATGCTTGAATCTGAGTGTTTTGATTAATTCTATGTATGCTTATCTGATATTATTAACACCAGTTTCAATTTGGGTGAACACATTCCTGATTCTAGAGTAGTTAAAAAGATTTTGAGATCACTGCCTAAGAGTTTTATCCCTAACGTCTCTGTGCTAAATTCATTAGGAAATTTGAGTAGTCTGAAATTAGAAGAATTGATAGGAGACCTAGAGACTTATGAAACTGACATGTTTCCTAATATGATAAAATCAAAAGATTAAGGGGTAGCACTTAAAGCCTAGGTTAGGAAGAGTAAGGGGTCAGCAAGAAAGAGAGATGAGTCGTTTAGGAAAAGAACAAAACAGCTGTCTGATTCTGAGTTTGATTTTGACTTAGACGATTTGGTCTTGTTTGCAAAAAAATTCTCAAATTAAAGAAAAATGGCAATTTCAAAGAGAAAAAGAATTTTGAGAAAAATAAGTTTGAAAAGAAAAATGAAAAGGATAAAAGAACACGCCTAAGAAAAATGAGAAAAGATGTTATGAGTGTAACGGTAGAGGTCATAAGGCATTTAAGTGTCCTACTAGGTTGCGACGTCATGGCAAACGAAAAGCTGCTCTTAGTGCCTCCCTTAGTGAAGATAGTGAGGTCGAGTCGGTGGATTCTGGAGACGAGTCACCACATGAATATAACTTCGCCGCATTCATGGCTAGTCATGTGAGTACTGACAGTGCGCCTCACAACGATGACGATGCTAATTACAGGGACACCTCGACAGTGGAAACGATGTGAGTGAGGGGAGGATATTGCAAGTGAGAGCGAGAATCTTTTATGACGCACGTACGTTGATTTTTATGTTGATTCTTTTAAAACTAAAAATCATAACAAAGAGTTAGCACATAGGATAGTTGCCTTAGAGAAATATTTAGGAGAGACGATAGAGAGAGAGAGAGAGAGTCCTCCAGTAGCACTGCCTTGAGAGAGAGAGATATTTTGTGTAGAGAGAGAGAATCAGTTTGTTGAGAGAGAGAGAGAATTAGTCTGGTGAGAGAGAGAGAGAGAGAGATTGCAAGGACCTAAAACATGATTAGTAAGGTTAATTATATGATTAAGTATAAGTTATAAGTTATAAGTTATAAATTGGTTATGTGTGTTAAACATGTTAATTATCATGTTTAGGGGATGCATGCTCATGTGAGATATATGTGGTTTATATTAGATGCTAATCAAGCTTATGACCGGGGATACCATGTTTAGATCATATGATTAGTTAGGTGGCTAAATTAATCATAAATAATTTTTTTAATGCATGATTATGTTTATAGAAGTAAATTAGGGCGTTGATGCGAAATTGGCAATGTTTGGTCGCCAAATGTGAAAGTTTTGAGATTTTCGGTAAATTGCTACTTTCCCGTTCGAAGCCGAAATTAGGCGTACTAGTTTATGATTTTGGGAAAGCACAAATTATAAAAGTTTTATATATATGAATTAATGTTATAACACAATAAACAGTGGGTTAAACGGAGTCTCGTACAAGAAGTTATCCCGAAAGTACGAAACAAGGGCAAATCTGTCCATCCCTTAAGTGACATTTGTCTTATTAGCACACCATCTGCTATTTTTCGATTGGTTAAAGGGTGGGTTATGGTTTGGACGACTTAAACTTGTTAAAACAACTCACTTTTTCAGCCAATTCAGCCATGAACAAGAGTTTTTACTAAAGAGAGAGAAAGAGAAGAAAGTTAAGGAAGAAATCTTCGAAAAATTTCTATAAATAGAGGAATCCTAGTAAGGTAATTACTTCTTTATTGAAGTTGGTCACATGGATGAGTTCTATACTTGGCATATTTTTATTTTTGATTTGGATAAATATTGTAATGATACCCATATTTCTAATTGTGTTGGAACAAGGATGGTTTAGGAACATGTGTAAGAACGTGTACTAGGATCGTAAATGTTAACTTTAAAGTTAACATGATTTAAATTTCCTCCTCACTATTAAATTTAGTTTTTTTTATGTGTATATATGTTTAAACATGTTTATTATATGTTTCCATGACTGATACCCAAGGTGGAGGTTATGTATGCTTAAATATGTTAAGTTATGCTTTAATGTTCGTTTTCGACCTAGTTGTACTAAAAATGGTATAAATCATGGAATAGTTATTGGAATTTAGTGATTCCAGTTGAAGAGTAAAGTATACCCATATATGTATAAGATATCCGAAAATTGTGTAAAAATACCAAGGAATGAACCTTTGGTGATAGATTGAAGTTTTAGTTTAAAAACTGCCTAAATGAGCAAGAATGCATACCAGGTGTTTGACGTTTTGCTCGACATAGAAAATGAGACCTAAAAATTATGAAACATTAATTTTGTATTATTCAACGTGTTTACTGATTTTTGGTGGAATATCATGCAAAGTTATGATGTATAAAAATTATGCAAAATCCAGGAAGTTGAAGTTGTGTTGTTGTTTTTCTTGAGAAACGATTTGGAAAATGTTGTAATAAAATGGCCATAACTTTGTCTAGTGAATTCGTAATTTAATTCCGTAAATTTTGTTAGAACCCTAATTACTTGGGTGTTATATAAATGTGAAATATAATATTTAATTCCTCCTTAGTTATTTCTTATTGACCAAATGAGGTGATGTATTACTGGGTTTGATGTTAATCAGTGTATTATTAGGTGGGGAAGCAGCTAATACTAACATACCTAGGAAGTAGTTGGTATTAATCTTAGCACCAAATCCAAGGTGAGTGACCTTCCTTATGAAATATAAATGCTTATAATTTCATATGGAAATGTGTAGTTGAATACATGTGTTAGAATGTTTACGTAGTGATGTGGTATTTATGAAACATATGCATATGATTAAAAATGTTAAGCAATGTTATTTAATGTTATCGACTGTGGCGGGTCCATTATCTAATGTTAAGGACCGTGGTGGTTCCTACGGGATGTGGAGGTCCTGTTAATCTAACTCAAAGGTTTGTGTACTCGGGACTAATAAAGGGATGTGGTGGTCCCCAATAACTGTGGTGGGTTAATTAGACTGTGGGGGGTCCACGCTTGCGAGAGTTTCACAAATCCTGCTGGGTTATACCATTAGAACAAAATAAAAATGGTTAGTCAAATTGGTTATATGTGTGGTATATGGTCATTCACTAAGCCTTTATAGCTTACACTCCTATAATATTTTGTTTCAGGTATGATTATCATTTGGAGTTCACTGCCAAGTTAGGACCTTAAAACGGGGGAGTGATGGATATTTAATATGGTTTGAATGTCAAGAAGCTTTTTGTACAAATGTTAAACTCAGGATCATAGGTGTTTAAAGTTGTATGGTACTTACAAGTTACATGTAAAGGTAGTTATGTTTTCATCTACACTTGCCTTTGAAAAAAAAAACTTATGCTATTTTTCATGAGAGATTTAAAGTAAAAAGCATGGTTGAAAGGAAGTTATCTATAAATAAAACGATGATTTTAACTTAATTAAGTCGAGCCACGAAAACTTGGTATCTGAGCGTGGTTATTAGGTTCTAAAGAGGGTGTGAGGGTCTAGATTGGCAGTGGACACTAGAAAGTGAGTTTGCTATGCGACTTGATTTTGACTAACAATGTTAATATTAAACTGCTGTTATTATATTTTTTTAAGTTAATTATATTGCGGTGAGTGATGGATCCACACGAGCCGCATTATAGAGCAGAGGGTGAGGCATCTTAGGTTCCTAATAGTCAGCAAGGACATAGACATATTGAAGTGGAGGAACCAGAGGTGCAACAACAACCTATTGATGACGTGGGAAGAATATTACGTGTTGTGGCGCAATTAATGGAACAAGCAAGAGGTGGAGAACATGGAGAGGATAGGGATAAATTGCATGAGAGGTTCATGAAATTAAATCCGCCAGCATTTACTGGGACAACTGACCCGTTAGTGGCAGAGGGGTGGATTAGAAAGATGGAAGCAATATTCAAGGTGATGGAAGTGCGAGATGAACAAAAGGTTTTGTTAGCAACCTTTAGGTTAGAGGATGATGCAAAGTTATGGTGGGATGCAACAGAAAGGTTACTTACTACAATGGGGGGAGTGGTGTTAATAAATCCTCCACAAATTACATGGGAGAGGTTTGTGAAGGTGTTCTTTGAAAAATATTTTCCAAGGCTTTATAGGAAAGAGAAAGAGGAAGAATTTATCACGTTGAAAGAGGGGAACCGAACAGTGGCAGAGTATGAAGCTTTATTTATATCCTTATCTAGATTTGCACCTGACTTGGTGAGGATGGAAGAAATTAAATATGATCGGTTTCAAACCGGGTTGAGTGTAGATATAAAAAGCATGGTTGCTAATATGAAGATCACAGATTATGTGGACTTGGTGGATAACGCCATGGTGTCAGAAAAGTCAATGAAAGAAATGCAAGCTGAAAACTTGAAGAAAGTTAGACACGATGGTATAAGATCATATGGATGGGAGACAGGAACCTCAGATCATAATGTATCATGAGGAGTACCTAAGGGCCAAGAATTTAAAAATAATAGAAGTTCACGTGGAAGATTTCAAGCTCGAGATGGAAGGACTGGGATGAATCGATCAGAAAATGCATCCGTGTTGGTACGGAGTGCCATATTTGGTTATAGATATGGTGGTCAAGGGCACATGTCTCGGGAGTGTACAATAGCTGAGATGACACCTTTATGTTTCCATTGTCATTAATCTTGGCACTTACGAAAGAATTGTCCAATGATGGGAGTTGCAAAATCAGTTGGGAGTGTGGCAGTAGGAGGTAGGATTTCTACACAGAATGTACCCAGGGGAGGTAGATGAGGTATATCGCAAAGTAAAGGTCAAGGCAGAGTGTTTGCACTGACGCAACAAGATGGACAAGCTATGCTTAACGTAGTGATATGTACACTTCGTAATGGTGATAAAATGCTTATGTATTGATAGATCCTCGTTCTACACATTCTTTTGTGTATTTTCTTTATCTATTGCATATTAATAAACCATTATCATCATTAGATTCTGGTTTAGCTATTATTACTCCAGTGGGGGGGGGGGGGGGTTGGTTTTTATTGAGAGGGTATATAGGGAGTGTGTGGAGCGAGTGGGTGAAAAAGAATTACTGGTTGACTTGTTACCTCTCGATATGTGTGACTTTGATGTGATACTCGATATGGATTGGTTGGCCTCATATCATGTATATTTAGATTGCTTTAGAAACGAGGTAGTGTTTCATTTACCTAGTGAATCTGAATTTAAATTTCTTGGGGAACGAAATGTCACTCCAATATGTTTGATTTCTTCTACCAAATCTTACGAATTATTAAGGAAAGGGTGTCAGGGTTATCTTGCCCATGTGGTGGACATACGACAAGACGCTAGAAACTATCAGATATACCAGTAGTTAATGAGTTTGCAGATGTCTTCCCAGAAGAACTCCCAGGGTTAGCTCCAGACCGTGAGGTAGAATTTATGATTGAGTTGGTACCAGGCACCGCACCGATATCTATTGCACCATATCGCATGACACCTACAGAATTAAAGTAGATAAAAATACAGTTGCAAGATTTGTTAGATCGTGTTTTTATAAGACCTAGTGTATCACCGTGGGGAGCCCCAATATTGTTTGTTAAGAAGAAAGATGGAACCATGAGACTGTACATCGATTATCGTCAATTAAATAAGGTGACTATCCGTAACAAATACCCATTACCCCGCATTGATGACTTGTTTGATCAGTTGCAAGGAGCCAAAGTGTTTTCCAAAATTGATCTCAGATCCGGGTATCATCAATTGAAAGTAAGAGATTGTGACATTTCTAAAACTCCTTTCGTTCCAGGTATGGATATTATGAATTTCTTGTAATGCAATTGGGTTAACAAATGCACCGGGTGTATTTATGGATTTGATGAACCGTATATTTCACCCATATGTGGATTCTTTTGTTATTGTCTTTATTGATGATATTTTGATATATTCTCGTAGTAGGGATGAGCTTGAACACCACCTGCATATTATTTTATAGACCTTACGAGAGAAGAAGTTGTATGCTAAGTTTTCAAAATGTGAATTTTGGCTAGACAGGGTAGTATTTTTGGGGCATGTTATTTCTGCTGATAGTATTTGTGTTGATCCCAAGAAGGTAGAAGTAGTAATGAATTGGGAAAGGCCAAATAGTGTGACTGAGGTACGTAGCTTTTTGGGATTGGCGGCGTATTACAGGAGGTTTATACCGGGGTTTTATTCTATTGCATTGCCATTGACTAAGTTTACCAGAAAGGAGAACAAGTTTGTGTGGAGTGGTGATTGTGATAAAAGCTTTGAAAATTTAAAGGGTAAGTTGGCATCAGTTCCAGTATTGAGTATCCCAACAGGTATAAAAGGTTTAGTTATTTATAGTGATGCTTCGTATCAAGGACTTGGATGTGTATTAATGCAACATGGAAAGGTAATTGATTTTGCTTCTCGACAGTTAAAGATACATGAACGCAACTACCCTACTCATGATCTTGAGTTAGTTGTAGTAGTTTTTGCACTAAAGATCTGGAGACATTACTTATATGGTGTTAGTTGTGAAATTTTTACTGACCATCAAAGCTTGAAATACTTGTTTACTTAAAAAGACTTGAACTTGAGGCAAAGAAGGCGGATGGAACTTATAAAAGGTTATGATTGCACGATACATCACCATCTGGGTAAAGCTAATGTTGTTACTGATGCTTTGAGTAGAAAATCTTTAGGCATAGTATATTGTATTCGAGTTGACCTGCTGAGAGAGTTAGCTTTAATGGCGGTGGAATTAACTTTGAATGAGTCTTACGGCATAGTAGCACATTTAAATGTTAGACCCACGTTGATAGACTGGATAATATAAACGCAGGCAGGAGATACAGAATTGAAAAAAGTCAGAGATAATATGAAAAAGGATAAATCAAATGAATTTTATATTCGTGATGATGACATTATTATGTACGGTAACCGTTTGTGTGTACCTAATGTGCCTGATTTGAGAAGAACCATTTTAGAGGAAGCGCACCATTCTTTATATGCTATGCATCCAGGGCGCACAAAACTGTATAGAGATTTGAAACAATGTTATTGGTGGTCGGGAATGAAACACGACATTGCAAATTTTGTTGCTAGATGTCTAGTTTACCAACAGATGAAGGCAGAGCATCAGAAACCGAGTGGTTTACTACAACTCTTACCTATTCCTGAGTTGAAATGGGTGCATGTTACTACAGATTTTGTTAAAGGTTTACCAAAATCATCACGAGGTTTTTGATTCTCTTTGGGGTGTCGTTGATAGGTTGACTAAGTCTGCACTTTTTCTTCCTGTTAAAACTACTTACACCATGCATAAATATGCAAAAATATACGTGGATGAGAATATTAGATTGCATGGTGCACCTATTTCTATTATCTCTGACCGAGATCCTAAGTTTACTTCTCACTTTTGGCCTAGTTTACAACAAGCTTTAGGGACTAAATTGAAATTTAGTATAGGTTTTCATCCTTAGACGGATGGGCGGTCAGAAAGAACGATCCAGACACTTGAAGACATGTTACGAATTTGTGTATTGGAGTTCAAGGGCAGTTGGGATGAACACTTGCCACTAATAGAGTTTGCTTATAATAATATCTATCATTCAAGTATTGAGATGGCTCCTTATGACGCTTTGTATGGGAGAAAATGCGGAACCCTAGTGCGTTGGACTGAAGTAGGAGAATAAAAACTACTTGGGCCAGAAATTGTGCAGCAGACTACTGAAAAAATAAATCTTATACATAATCACTTGAAAGTGGCGCGAAGTAGACAGAAAAGTTATGGAGATAATCGAAGGAAAGAATTGTAATTTGAGGAAGGTGATCGAGTATTCCTACGTGTTTCTCCTTGGAAAAGGGTTATAAGATTTGGGAAGAAGGGAAAGTTAAGTCCCAGGTACATTGGCCCTTACGAGATAGTGAAGCGGGTTGGAGCTCTAGCTTATAAGTTAGCATTACCACCAAAATTGTCTCTGATACACGATATTTTCCATATATCCATGTTACAGAAGTATATGGACGATCCTTCACATGTGTTGATTTCACAACCGATAGAGCTTCAAGATGACTAGACCTACGTGGAGGAACCCATTACTATTTTGGATCGAAAGGAGAAAGTGTTACGTAATAAAACCATTTCACTAGTTAAGGTGAGTATGCCACCTGGAAAGGAGAGAATAACATGAAGAAGAAATATCCTCATCAATTTGGTAAGTTCCTTATGCGTAAAATTTCGAGGACGAAATTTTTATAAGAGGGGTAGAATTGTAAGGCCCTAAAACATGATTAGTAAGGTTAATTACATGATTAAGTATAAGTTATGAGTTATAAGTTATAAGTTGTTTATGTGAGTTAAACATGTTAATTATCATGTTTAGGGGATGCATGCTCATGTGAGATATATGTTGTTCATATTAGATGCTAATCAAGCTTATGATCGGAGATACCATGTTTAGAGCATATGATTAGTTAAGTGGTTAAATTCATCATAAATTTTCTTTTTAATTCATTATTATGTTTATAAAATTAAACTAGGGTGTTGATACGAAATTGAAAATGTTTGGTCGCCAAATGTGAAAGTTTTGAGATTTTCGGTAAATTTCTACTATCCCGTTCGAAGCCGAAATTAGGCGTACTAGTTTGTGATTTTGGGAAAACACAAATTATAAAAGTTATATATATATGAATTAATGTTATAACACAATAAACGGTGGGTTAAACATAGGCTAGTACAAGAAGTTATACCGAAAGTACGAAACAAGGGTAAATCTGTCCATCCCTTAAGTGACATTTGTCTTATTAGCACACCATGTGCTATTTTTTGATTGGTTAAAGGGTGGGTTATGGTTTGGCCGACTTAAACTTGTTAAAACAACTCACTTGTTCAATCAATTCAGCCATGAACAAGAGTTTTGCCTAAAGAGAGAGAAAGAGAAGAAAGTCAAGGAAAAAATCTTCAAAAAATTTCTATAAATCGAGGAGTCCTCGTAAGGTAATTACTTCTTTATTAAATTTGGTCACATGGATGAGTTATACACTTGGCATATTTTTATTTTTTATATGGATAAATATTTTAATGATACCCATATTTCTAATTGTGTTGGAACAAGGATGGTTTAAGAACATGTGTAAGAACGTGTACTAGGATTGTAAATGTTAACTTTAAAGTTAACATGATTTAAATTTCCTCCTCACTATTAAATTTAGTTTTTTTATGTGTATATATGTTTAAACATGTTTATTATATGTTTTCATGATTGATACCCAAGGTGGAGGTTATGTATGCTTAAAAATGTTAAGTTATGCTTTAATGTTTGTTTTCGACCTAGTTGTACTAAAAATGGCATAAATCATGGAATACTTGTTAGAATTGAGTGATTCGAGTTGGAGAGTAAAGTATAGTCATACATGTATAACATATACTACAACTGTATAAAAATACCAAGGAATGAACCTTTGGTGATCGTTTGAAGGTTTGGTTTAAAATCTGCCCTAAATGAGCAAGAATGCATACCAGGTATTTGGCGTTTTGCTCGACATAGCAAATGAGCCCTAAAAATTATGAAACTTTAATTTTGTATTATTAAATGTGTTTACTGATATCGTGCAAAGTTATGACGTATAAAAATTATGCAAATTCCAGGAAGTTGAAGTTGTGTTGCTGTTTTTCTTGAGAAACGATTTGGAAAAGATTGTAATAAAATGGCCATAACTTTATCTAGCAAATTTTGTAATTTAATTACGTAAATTGTGTTAGAACCCTAATTACTTGGGTGTTATATAAATGTGAAATATAATATTTAATTCCTCCTTAGTTATTTCTAATTGACCAAATGATGTGATGTATTACTGGGTTTGATTTTAATCAGTGTATTCAAATACTAATGACATTGACTTATTAGGTGGGGAAGCTGCTAATACTAACATACCAAGGAAGTAGTTGGTATTAATCTTAGCACCAAATCCAAGGTGAGTGACCTTCCTTATGAAATATAAATGCTTATAATTTCATATGAAAATGTATAGTTGAATACATGTGCTAGAATATTTATGTAGTGATGTGGTATTTATAAAACATATGCATATGATTAAAAATGTTAAGCAATGTTATTTAATGTTATGGACTATGGCGGGTCCTTTATCTAATGTTAAGGACTATGGTGGGTCCTATGGGATGTGGCGGTCCCGTTAATCCAACTCAAATATTTGTGTACTCGGGACTAATAAAGGGATGTGGTGGTCACCAATAACTGTGGTGGGTTAATTGGACTGTGGCGGGTCCAGGCTTGCGAGAGTTTCATAATTCCTGTTGGGTTATAGCATTAGAAAAAAATAAAAATGGTTATTCAAATTGGTTATATGTGTGTTATATGGTCATTCACTAAGCCTTTATAGCTTACACTCCTATAATATTATGTTTCAGGTATGATTATCATTTGGAGTTCACTGCCAAGTTAGGACCTTAAAACGGGGGAGTAACGGATATCTAATATGGTTTGAATGTCAAGAAGCTTTTTGTGTAAATGTTATACTGAGAATATTGGGTTTTTAAAGTTGTATGGTACTTATAAGTTACATGTAAAGGTAGTTATGTTTTCATCTACACTTGCCTTTGAAAAAAAAAACTTATGCTATTTTTCATGAGAGATTTAAAGCAAAAAGCATGGTTTAAAGGAAGTTATCTCTAAATAAAATGATGATTTTAACTTAATTAAGTCGAGGCACGATAAGTTGGTATCAGTGCGTGGTTATTAGGTTCTGGACAGGGTGTGAGGGTCTAGATTGACAGTGGACACTAGAAAGTGAGTTTGCTATGCGTCTGGATTTTGACTAACAATGATAATATTAAACTGTTGTTATTATATTTTGTTTAAGTTAATTATATTGCAGTGAGTGATGAATCTACACGAGCCGCATGATAGAGCCGAGGGTGAGGCATCTTATATTCCTAATAGTCAGCAATGACATAGACATATTGAAGTGGAGGAACGAGAGGTACAAAAATAACCTATTGATAATGTGGAAAGAATATTACGTGTTGTGGTGCAATTAATGGAACAAGCAAGAGGTGGAGAACTTGGAGGGGATAGGGATAAATTGCATGAGAGGTTCATGAAGTTAAATCCTCCAGCATTTACTGGGACAACTGATCCGTTAGTGGCAGAGGGGTGGATTAGAAAGATGGAAACAATATTCAAGGTGATAGAAGTGCGAGATGAACAAAAGGTTTTGTTAGCAACCTTTAGGTTAGAGGATGATGCAAAGTTATGGTGGGATGCAACAGAAAGGTTACTTACTACAATGGGGGTAGTGGTGCTAATAAATCCACCACAAATTACATGGGAGAGGTTTGTGAAGGTGTTTTTTGAAAAATATTTCCCAAAGCTTTATAGGAAAGAGAAAGAGGAAGAATTTATCACGTTGAAATAGGGGAACCGAACAGTGGCAGAGTATGAAGCTTTATTTATATCCTTATCTAGATTTGCACCTGACTTGGTGAGGACGGAAGAAAGTAAATGTGACCGGTTTCAAACCGGGTTGAGTGTAGATATAAAAAGCATGGTTGCTAATATGAAGATCACAGATTATGTGGACTTGGTGGATATGTCCATGGTGTCAGAAAAGTCAATGAAAGAAATGCAAGCTGAAAACTCGAAGAAAGCTAGACACGATGGTATAAGATAATATGGATGGGAGATAGGAACCTCAGCTCAGAATGTATCACGAGGAGTACCTAAGGGCCAAGAATTTAAAAATAATAGATGTTCACGTGGAATATTTCAAGCTCGAGGTGGAAGGACTGGGATGAATCGGTCAGAAAATGCATCCGTGTTGGTACCGAGTGCCATATATTGTTATAGATGTGGTGGTCAAGGGCACATGTCTCGAGAGTGTACAATAGCTGAGACGACACCTTTATGTTTCCATTGTCATTAACCAGGGCACTTACGAAAGAATTGTCCAATGATGGGAGCTGCAACATCAGTTGGGAGTGTGGCAGTAGGAGGCAGGATTTCTACACAGAATGTACCCAGGGGAGGTATATGAGGTATATCGCAAAGTAAAGGTCAAGGCAGAGTGTTTGCACTGACGCAACAAGATGCACAAGCTATGCTTAACGTAGTGACATGTACACTTCCTATTGGTGATAAAGATGCTTATGTATTGATAGATCCTGTTTCTACACATTCTTTTGTGTATTTTCTTTATCTATTGCATCTTAATAAACCATTATCATCATTAGATTCTGGTTTAGCTATTATTACTCCAGTGGGGGGGGGGGGTTGGTTTTTATTGAGAGGGTATATAGGGAGTGTGTGGAGCGAGTGGGTGAAGAAGAATTACTAGTTGACTTGTTACCTCTCGATATATGTGACTTTGATGTGATACTCGGTATGGATTGGTTGGCCTCATATCATGTATATTTAGATTGCTTTAGAAAGGAGGTAGTGTTTCATTTACCAAGTGAACCTGAATTTAAATTTGTTGGGGAATGAAATGTCACTCCAATATGTTTGATTTCTTCTACCAAATCTTACGAAGTATTAAGGAAAGGGTGTCAGGGTTATCTTACCCATGTGGTGGACATACGACAAGAGGCTAAAAACTATCAGATATACCAATAGTTAATGAGTTTGCAGATGTCTTCCCAGAAGAACTCCCAGGGTTAGCACCAGACCGTGAGGTAGAATTTTCGATTGAGTTGGTACCAGGCACCGCACCGATATCTATTGCACCATATCGCATGGCACCTGCAGAATTAAAGTAGATAAAAATACAGTTGCGAGATTTGTTAGATCGTGTTTTTATAAGACCTAGTGTATCACCGTGGGGAGCCCCAATATTGTTTGTTAAGAAGAAAGATGGAACCATGAGACTGTACATCGATTATCGTCAATTAAATAAGGTGACTATCCGTAACAAATACCCACTACCCCGGATTGATGACTTGTTTGATCAGTTGCAAGGAGCCAAAGTGTTTTCCAAAATTGATCTCAGATCCGGGTATCATCAATTGAAAGTAAGAGATTGTGACATTTCTAAAACTCCTTTCGTTCCAGGTATGGACATTATGAATTTCTTGTCATGCCAATTGGGTTAACAAATGCACCGGGTGTATTTATGGATTTGATGAACCGTATATTTAACCCATATGTGGATTCTTTTGTTATTTTCTTCATTGATGATATTTTGATATATTCTCGTAGTAGGGATGAGCATGAACACCACCTAGGTATTATTTTACAGACCTTACGAGAGAGGAAGTTGTATGCTAAGTTTTCAAAATGTGAATTTTGGCTAGACAGGGTAGTATTTTTGGGGCATGTTATTTCTGCTGATGGTATTTGTGTTGATCCCAAGAAGGTAGAAGTAGTAATGAATTGGGAAAGGCTAACTAGCACTACACCAAAACAGGCGATTTGTAAGTGTTTTAAACACTTACAAATGGCATTTGTAAGTGTTTAAAACACTTACAAATCAGCGCGTTGCAAAAAAATTATAAGTGTTCAAAACCATTGCAAATGTTATTTGTAAGTGTTCATTGGGAACACATATCTGCTTTGGGCAACCGTTGTAAAAAACTTTGTAAGTGTTCTGAACACTTACATATTAAACTTTTGCAAGTGTTTTCTACACTTACAAAATTTTTATTTGCAAGTGTTTAGAACACTTGCAAAATTCAGCAACTTTTTTAATTTACAAGGGTTATAAACATTTGCAAAAGAAAATATATATATTTGTTTGTAACGGTTTAAAACACTTACAAATATTAATAGGAAGGAAAACAATGTTCATTTTGTAAGTGTTATGAACACTTACATAAATTAAAATATTAAAAAAAAATAAAAATTAGCCACCACGTACCACCAACCTCACATATAATAAACAATAAAAATAGCTAAAAGCATAACAATTATATCCAAACACTTTCGTACAATACTTCATGATATGTTCAGCATAAACAAGCACTCTCATCAAGAAAGAAAGCAAGAACTAAAGGTATATAGTGAGTATTCTCCTTAACAAACTTCATACATCTAGTTATTGTATCCAAATACACATGTTCCACAACCCTATTAGTATGGCAAGGAAATCGTGTCGATAAGAGCATTGTCACTAGTTCCCTCAAGATAACCACTGCCAGTACTCACCGCCTCGTCGCTAAATGACCCTCTAAGTGCATAAAAAACGAAATCGGAGCATCTAACACTTCAGCATTCCTATCGGCAGAAGATGAAACGACACTACCAATGAGAGTCTGTTAAAAACCTGAACAACATCACGAAAGTCAAATTTAGCAACAATTTTATGCGATTGTGGACATAAACAAATAAGTGACTCTTAAAAAGGCAAGCACACGGGACATAAATAAATGCAAAACCAAGTATGGCCAACACAGTTATATATTAGTTGTTATGTAGTTAGTATAACACAGTGGCAAGGCCCAATAAGATGCATTCACAGTGAATATATGACTTTTGTTTACATAAAAAAAAACTAAATAACGTATAGTGATGTTAAGCCATACCATAGGTTTAAGGAAGGTCAATAACTTGGCAATAGTTATATTAATTGATCAGGGGAGGTTTTTGGCTATTTGAATCCAATGCTTATGAAACATAGGCTAAATTAAAGAGTGTATATACGTTCACAGACGGATCAGCAAAAAAGAGGAAGTTAAAACTCGTGTATCCATTTCTATGCCCAGTCATGATATATTAAGAATATGGCATTGAAATTGTCTTGGGATTCAATGTGGCCTTTGCAATATGCCTAATCATATAGAAAATCCAGAATAATGGGCTTAGAAGAATATTGACTAAAGCTGTCAATTTTGTGTTTTTTAGTTGGTCCTTGTGTTTCAAAGCCAATGTTGTGTTGAGTAGCTTGAGGCGAGGATGCAACACACAAGGTTGAGTTGCTTTTTGGGTAGATAGAATTTTGAAAGTCATCTCCAAATGCAGTTGTAAAATCTTCATCAAAGAAGTCCATGATGTCACACTCACCCATGAAGATTGGATCCTCCATTGCCTGTAAATTTAATAGTTGTGATATTATCCATTTATTACCTCATGTAACACATTTTGAACTTCATAGTGAATTTCATTTACTGGTAATTGGCCATAATGTTATTTGATGTGCATGTCTAAATAATATATGATATGGGATAGTCCAAAGAACAAATTGTACACTCAGTATTTGGATTCCAACTCATTTTTCAATACACAATACTTAGTCATACAAAATGAATCGAAATCCTGAATGGGGCAACAATGAGTGAAGTGACAAACTAGTTTTACCTCTTTTAAAGTGAAGCCTCATTATGATATTATACTGATCATTTGAATTGAAAGATAAATGCATGGATTGGATCAACTGTGATATAATACTGAAATTAAAGATAAACATAAACGATATGATAAATAATGAAAGACATCATTTATGTGATGCCCTGGATTGTTGTCCCAAGGGCTATATTTACAGCCTCACAAGAACCTTTTCCTTGGCCTCCAAATCCCTACTACTTGGTAACTTCCAATAACTCCCTACAATCTCTCCACCACAACTGCTCACTCTCTCATGCTGACTAAAAACGTGGGAAATATGGGGTAATTACCAATACTGGAATGTTCTATCAATTACCACTCGTTTTTACACCAATAATTTGGGAAATTAAAATCGAAAAATAAATGGTGTAAGAACTCATCAGCGATCGAAGTTCGATCCTATATTTTCCTATAGGTCTTTATTATCGAGATTGGGAGACCGAAAAAACAAAAAAATTATAGAGAGACTTACCATGTTCCTACTGACGCATTCTCGTTGGGGGATTCTCTCAAGGACATATCTCTGTCTTGGGTTTTGACTTGATGAGCTCGATTCTTTCTATAATATATTAAACAACAGATGGAGAAAGAAAGGGTAATTAGCAAGCAATCATGGAAAGTCATTCTTTGCAAAGAAAAAACATTAATTAAACAGAATACTGAGATATACCGTCGCATTAAGAAATTGTTGATAACCTTATTATACCTCTGCCTCCGCGATGTTCTTGTGTTTGGAAAATATGGAAAATTTTCAAGTGACCTGTATCCATCAATCTCCAACAATGCTAAAGATTTCAATTCCACAAGTCCCTTAATCTCAGTTAGTTTCACACAGATAGAAACATTTATTTCTTTTAAATTTTTAAGGTTTAACAAATCAGGTAATTTTTCAATCGATTTGCATCCCCAAATGTCCAACAACTCTAAGGATTCTAGCTCCTCAACTCCCCGAATCTCAGTTAAATCCTCCAAACCGCGAAGTCTTAGTGTTTTTAAATTTTTAAATTTTGACAGATCTAAAATTTTTTCCACTGGTCTTCAATATGACACATCCAGGCTCTCTAAGGATTCCAAAGCCCGAAGGCCCTCAACCTCACGTAATTTCACGCAATAAAACATATTTATCTCTTTTAGCATTCCCAACTTCGATAGGTCAGGTAATCTTTCCATGGATGAGCAACTACTCATATCCAAATGTTCCAAGGACTCCAATATGTCTAGGCCTTGAATCTTAGTCAGCTTGATGCACTTCCTGATCTGTAATTTTTTTAATTTTCGTATGTTTGACCGATCCGGTAATTTTTCTATGGATTTGCAACCATTCATATCCATAAGTTTTAAGGATTCTAATTTGTCTAGGCCTGGAACCTCAATTAACTTGCTGCACCCATTGGTATCGAATTTTTTTAACTTTCTTAAGTTTGACAAATCTGGCAATCTTACTAAGGAACCACAAGCTGATGCAGCCAAGTATTTTAACAATTTTAACTGTTCAAGCCCATCAAGACTAGACTTTAATGATGTTAGGAAGGGATAAAGTCGTTGTCACAGATAGTGCTGACGTTTTTTTTCGAAAATGTTATTAAACCTTTAGTTAATATTTTTATTAATGAAAAAAGTTATTATACGACTGGGGCTAACTCTCTCCAATTTAAACTATTCCTAAGGGCTTTTTGACATAGAAGTAAACAATTTCCCAATTATGCTGTGAAACTACTTACATAGAGCTTCAGCACCGCAACAACTCAAATTTGAGATGATAACACCAGCCACTGAACTGTGGGCTTATATGCAAGTATTATTAAACTTCCTATAATAACGTACTTAAAAATTGCAAAATAATATCCAATTTGTGATAGATTAGTTCAACATAAGTTCTCTCGTAGAAGATCGCATAATAATTGTTTAGGATGGGGTCAATGATATTAGAAACTTCGCTTCACAGTCATTTGGAAATTTAACACGATAGTCATAATATAGCAGGTCCGCGTCACACAACAGGGGAGCTCCATTGCTGAGATCATCCGTGTGATGAAAGCATAAATACGACAAAGGGATCCCATAGGAATAGGATAGGAATCCATAAGCCTCTAGTAGAAGAAGGATAAATATTTGCATTTCAGTGGTCTCCTAGTCTAGTCTTGAGTTCCGGAAGGCTTGACCCGCCTATCTAAGCTCGGCTAGAAGCTTAAGGCCTATCAAAGGGATCCTATAGGAATAGGATAGGAATCCGTAAGCCTCTAATAGAAGAAGGAGCACTAGCGTCATACAGTCAAGCTTCAACCAAATACTCAACGGAACATGGAATCAAACAATATAAAGAAAGAGAAGGTGAGACGATACATACCACTATTAGAATCAAATGTCCCTATTTAGGGCAGCTGTGAAGGCCTCAACATCTGCCCCAGAATGCATAATTTCATCCTGCAACACAACACACATAAAGTTGTCATACATATTACAGATATGCGTATCGTAAGAGATATAAAAAAGAACAAACCTCTTCCCCCCTCCTTTATCCGGGCTTGGGACCGGCAATGCAAAGGAAATATTTGCATTGACGGAGTTAAAAAAGGTTATACCATATAGCAAAAAGCAACTCAAGTAATCAAAAAATGCAAAACATAATGAACATAATAAAGTCCATAGCAAATACTAGCATCATAAAGTCCATAGCATAACAAAGTCTAGCATAATAAAGTCCACGACATAATCAAGTCCATATCAAATACTAGCATAATAAAGTCCGTAGCATACTCAACACAAGCATGACTTTAATAAGTCGCTAACAAAAATTAAAAGCAAGAAGTCATTGGGATCCAAAAATACGTGTGACTAAACTCTTCGGCCACACCACCCAACTTCCACTACCAACATCTCCGAGAACCTCAGCACCACCTTGTGTTCCCAGGTAAAGAGAAGCATTTTTCTCAACCACTTTGTCCACTAATAATACCACCTCTTTCTCGTAATTCACTCTGTGATTGTGCACTACGTCTCGAGGGGTAGCGTCTATCCTTCCCTTACCAATAACCTTACCATTCAACCCGAGAACATCACATGAGACACCATCTTCTTGTGAGTAAGATTTTACATTAAATGATGCAACTGTCCCATTACTTGCACTGGCTCCAACAGCTGGAGAGGGATGGGACTTCCCCAACACCATACCTATCATTGTCTCTATATTGCTTAGTTTATTATTCATGCCTTTGATCTCGGATTCCAATGTATCGAGACGACCTTTCATTTGGTTCCCATTGGCCTTTTCAACTGCAAGCAAAGATAAAGATGGGGCTGAAGCCTCGATGGATGATAGCGAAACTATGGAACCCACACCACGAGTGCGCCCTCGCTTGTCAATACCAAATACTTCAGACAAGGCATCATTTTTCAATGATTGTGGTTGGTTGGTGTTATCACTATAACTTTCTTCTAGTTCTTTTTTCTTCGCGAGCACCTTGTCCCGTGAAATGCCAAATATATAGAATTGTCAATACTAATCATTCGAACGTATAATGTTTTCATGTAACAATCGTCATTCACTATTTATAGAAAATCACCATGATTGGAACAATGCTCTCTTTGACTGACCCATCTTTACATGTGTGGCTAGCTATCCATACATCAACACGCATTGGGTTTTTATGCAATTTCTTTGTCTACAAAAAAAAACATAACATATATTATCTTCAAGGTAATAGTAATCGAACAAAGCAGTAAAACATAGTCGTACTTACCATATTGTACTCGACTTGCGCATGCCCATCACGCCCACTTGTGTGAGTGGCCCCAATCTTTGCCCTATTATCTTTCCCTGCTTTCCTATTTTTTTTAGCCTCTTCCGTATTCTCATGCTCCAGGAACTCTTTCCACTGTTCTGGATTAACACCTGGAGGTACATTGGTCAATCTTTCGGCATCCATTGAATACTTATCATAATAGATCTTTCGTAACGTGGATTTATATGTTTTAAGTAGGCTGCACATACTTTTGTAGCAACTAATCTTGTAACTATCCGGGAGTCCATATGTTCTCTAACAAGACAATTGATATTTTTAAATTATAAGAAATGTGTAAAGTTATACAAAAGCAAATATAATAAACAAATTAAGTATACATAAGAAGTCTCACTTTCATCTCTTTCCAAACATCTTCCTTGTATGTTTCTGGAACCTTACGCCAATAAGTATACGATATTGGGACCTGAGCCTGGACCACTTTACCAAGTCGAGACATAAATCGACCTTTCTCGCTACCTATTACCTGATTATGTTGATTGATCTCAACCGCAATTAAGGTATCTATAGCTGATCCATCTGGACCATCGTGTGGGTTGGAGACATTAGCTTCATTTGACATTACTGAAATTCAACTAGCGTTAGATATACCATGCATAAATATTCTGCATTAATAATATATCTAAATGAATTATTCACATATTATGTCCAAAATTACTAAAAATATATAATCTATCCAAATGCATAATCTGTCCAAATTTACTAAGAATTGGTACATTTGCCGCATGTTACAATATAATTGAAGCATTAAAGTAGTACATAAACATAATAGATCACAAGAAACAAAATCTTGAAGCGATGTCTAAAATTCTTTTACATAGTAAGTGAAGCATTAAAGTAAATATTAAGCAAAAATTATAAAAATCAGCTTTAGCTTTAACTAGAAGTCCTGAAGCAGATTCTTCAAATTGGGATTATCCTCAAGAATAGACTGATACATTGTAGGAACCTCAAGTTTGTCAACACTTGTTGTTAATCTCTTTGGTGCATGCAAAATAATAGACCAACCATTGTCTTCAAAATCCTTCGAGTAAAACACTTGAGATGCTTCAGATGCAAGAATGAATGGCTCATCGTCGATTCTATCCTTACTCTTCAACTTACTTAAGTTTACCATCATTAATTTAGATTCATGATCAACTTTGAAACCATTTACCTTGTCCTCAATTCTCACCCAGTCACAGTAAAACACAACTGTTTTGAAAGACGTAAAATCCCACTCAAATATTCCAAGAACAATGCCAAAGTATGTTGTCTCCGCTTCCTTATAATTCATATCTTTTCCGCTTGACCTGAACTTCGTGATGGCCCTCATTGATAGGCCACTATTTTGGGTTACCCGTGACTCATCATACTTACGTGTGCAAAATTCAAACCCATTCACCTGATACCTCTTATATGATTGTACAACATATAATGGCCCATTTGCTAGCCGCCAAAGTGCGGTATCAATCAATCCCTCTTTTAATAACTACAAAAAAATATTTCATAAGATGATTATATATATATATATATATATACACACGCACATGAATAAATGTAAAATTTTATTATGTAGTCGAATTAAAAGTGAACCTTCTTAATCAACCATGGGATAAAACCCTTGGTCTTTTCCTTCAATGTAATCGCTCTTCGGTTACGCCCAAATGTGGATTCCTAATAAAGATCATATTTCCTACACCAATTCAATACCCACACTTAGGCAATCCTACTTCCTGCACCAATTTACATAAGCGATATTTTTCAATTAAAAAATCTCAAATCATATTGATATACTTACTTCTTCCATTCCTCCACTTCATCTGATTGGTGTAACACCCACTTACATGCTTGTGCAAATTGTAATGGAGTTAACTTCACATTCTTCCCTGGTACTAAAGGACCCTCGCCTGCGCATTCATCATCTTCATCTTCATCAAGAAAATCTTCACGCGTATATTTGTGATTTCCTTCACTAGGGTTTGGCATGTACTCCATACAATATAAGGTCGATTCTTCTACGATATATTTCTCTGCAATGCTCCCTACAACATACCTCTTATTATTAGCATACTTCTTGTAATCTTTCATCAACCTACACATAAAAATATATCGATTACAAAAAAAAATGTTTGTCTAAATAAAAAGGTTAAGCAAATCATTTACTATTTAATTACCTCTCATAAGGATACATCCACCTATATCTTACTGGCCCACAAATCAAAACTTCCTCTGCTAAGTGTATAACGAGGTGGACAGTAATAACAAAAAATCCAGGCGGAAAATATTTCTCCAAAACACACATAGCCTCAAACAATGCATTCCTTGCCGACTCCAAAACATCCTTCTTGATCACTTTGGAACATAACACATTGAAAAAGAAGCTTAACCGTTGAATTGCTATTCGCAAGTCCTTGTGTTTTGGATAAGCATTTTTAAGCAGCAACGGCAAAAAATATTGCATAATTACATGATAGTCATGTGATTTGAGCCCCTTCAATCCAAATGGTTGTAAACTCACACAATTACTCAAGTTAGAAGAAAAACCTCTTGGAACTTTTAGCTCCTTTAAAGTACAAAAAAACCATTCTTTTTCTTTTTTGTTTAGAGTGAATGCAGCCTTTGGTTTCACAGTTTTTCCTGAACTTTCGTCTGTTTCCATCCACATCCTCTTCTTGATCCCCATGGTCTTCATATCTTTACGGGCATTTTCGGTATCTTTCGTTCTATCTTTAACGTCTAGAATGGTTGACAAAAGATGATCGGTGACGTTCTTCTCAATGTGCATAACATCTAGATTATGACGAACACTATGCTCTTTCCAATAAGGCAAATTAAATAAAATAGACCTTCGATACCATGGAGTGGTAACATCACTAACCACATTCTTATCCCCTTTACGTTTTCTTTTTATTCCCGAAATTTGTTTACCAATTCTCATCTTGATGCATAACACCTTCTTCTCAACCTCCGAACCAGATAACCTTCGTGGAGCTTTACGATGTTCAACCTTGTTATTGAAATTACGTTTGTCGTCCCTAAACTTGTGATCACGAGGAAGGAATCTTCTATGACCACGATAACAAATTTTTCTACTACTCGTAAGTCGTTTAGATTCAACTTCTTCTGCACAAACTGGGCACCCCTTATAACCATGAACCGTGCAACCCGATAAAGTTCCATATGCAGGAAAATCATGGACAACCCACAACAACATCGCTCTCAAAGAAAAATTAGTTTTTGTATATGAGTCGTACGCCATTACACCTTGAAACCATAATTCCTTCAACTCATCTAACAAGGGGGCCAGGTAAATGTCAATGTCTTTGCTCGGAGCATTCAGCCCGGATATTAAAATTGACATCATTGAAAACTCCCTTTTCATGCATAAAGACGGTCCCATATTAAGAGGAGTAACAATGACAGGACAACAACTGTAACTAGAGCTGAGATTCCCGTATGGATTAAAACCATCAGTGGCTATACTAAGACGAACATTACGTTTTTCAGTCACAAAGTCTGGCCACATCACATCAGCAGATTTCCATATAGACGAATCAACAGGATGACGCATGATATTTGTGCTACACTGCGCCCTAGCCAAGTCATCTCATTTTCAATCCATGGTATGGTGAATAATCTATTCAACCTTGGAATCAGTGGGAAATGTCTAACTGTCTTCAGAGGTACTTTACCCTCCCCATTTATTCCCAACCTATACCTGGGTAGGTTGCATACTAGACATTTTACCTTCATTGCATGTTCTTTTCTATATAAAATACAATCATTTTTGCATGCATGAATTATATTATAATCCAAACCAACTTCTTTGATTATCTTCTTCATAGCTGGATACTTGGACGGTACTGTATTTCCGTTTGGCAAAAAATCTTTAAACACCCCCACAATTTCCGTAACACTATTATCTGACAAACCATATCTTGTCTTAACATTATTCAATTTGACAAGAAAATATAGTGTCTTATGTTTCTCGGGACTTGACGGGTACAACGGTTCACTCGCCTTGCCACGTAACTTTTCATATTTTAACTCCTCATTAGTCTCGTCACGATTGTCACCTCCCCCCATTCTAACATGCTCACTTGATAAATGATCTACTTCACGATTAAACATTTCGAATGCGTCGTAAACGAGCTCTTCCATTCTTGGATTGTCGAGGACAGGGTCATTGCATTCAACACTTTCAGTGGATTCTCTTTCTTTTCTTTTAACGACTTCCTTTTCACCATGAAAATGCCAAAACGTGTAAGACTTGGATATACCATAACGAAGCAAATGAAAATGGACATCTTCAAGCTCCAACAACTTTCCATTTTCACATTTTATGCATGGGCATGAAAATAAGGTTTCGCCACCACGGTTATTCTTTACAAAATCAATGAACGTAGTAACCCCATTAATGTATTTTTCACTTCCTCTTTCACGTTCCTTCATCCATTCTTTACTAACTTCCGATGACATTCTGTATGTTGAGATATGTTAGTAAAAAATTAATATATACTATTTAATATCTAAGGGTCAGGCAACAAGTAAAGAAATAGTCTATTGTTCACAATCTTTGATTAATGTTTAATGAAGTAAAAAGGTGATTACAAGTGGATTTTTCAAGCAAACATGAACTAGTTTACAGCTTAATAGTCACTCAATCCGACAACCCCTATTTTTGTACAATTTTTTTATCATCATATATAACATGATCTTAAAATCTCATATAATAGAATTTATAACCAAATGAAGTATAAATTAAATATTTTTATGGTTGAAACTAGAAATAATCTTCTCTATATTCGAAAGATAACATAAATACACCCAACCTTAAACCCAAACACGTCAAACCCCAACTTAGCATTACTTCTTGGTTCGAAGAAAGAAAAGAAAACCAAATTTTAGTTTCAAGCGATGCTTTTCCTGTACAGAGAGTTTGTATCACCCTGTACATATTGAAGGTTTACCTTGTCAATGACGGACTCTCCAAGTTTTTTTCATAATTTTTTTAAAATGTGGTTGACAGACCTAAATCTCTTTACAATTATTCAAAACCCAGATTTGGCAGACTCAAATCATTAATTTAACTGCTAATTCCCACTTGGGGTGAAAATCACAAATTAGACAGTAATCAAATTATACATACACACCATTATTCTAAACTATTAATCATGTATGAATAATACGCACCAAATATTTAACAGACAGATATCAAATTAGACATACGCACCAAATAGAATAATACGCACCAAATATTTAATCATGTATGAATAATACGCACCAAATAAAACATACGCACCAAATATTTAACAGAATAAGACATATGCACCAAATAAAACCCTAAATCGTATCTTTAACAGAATAATACGCACCAAATAAAACATACGCACCAAATATTTAACAGAGTAAGACATACGCACCAAATAAAACCCTAAATCGTATCTTTAACAGAATAATACTCACAAAATAAAACCCTAAATCGTATCTTTAACCCTAAACCCTAAATCGTTGAAAGATGATTGCATACAACCCTAAGCGAAGGCTATAGGTTTGTTAAAATAAACTAACATTGATTTGTTAACAGAATAATGTTGATTTGTTAAAACAGGGCAAACCTTCAATATAAAGATTTGTTAAAACAGGGCAAACCTTCAATACTCATCAGAAACCTCCAATACGCACCAAATAAAATAGGGCAAAAAGAATACATCTGAAATACAATTCGCACAAGAAATTCGCACAAGAAAAAATTCTCACAAGAAAAAATTCGCACAAGAAACATCTGAAATACAATATGAAAATTTTGCATAAAAGAATAATACCTATATCGCCCAAATCGCATAAAAATTTAGCACAATAATACCTAGATCGCACAAGAAAAAAGAATACATTCAATAAGAAAAAAGAATACATTCATAAAAGAATAATACCTATGTCGCCCAAATCGCATAAAAGTTTTGGAGAAGAAAATTTTTGGAGCGGGACACGCAAGTTTGGAGAGTTTGGAGGGAAGGTTTGGACTAATTTTTTTTAGTGAGGAGATTTGGACTAATTTTTTTTTTAGTATGCAACCCTTTTAGGTTATTCCACTTAAATTAATTAACTATCACAAATTTTACAACGGTTTTGAACACTTATAAATTTTGTAAGTGTACAAAACCGTTGTAAATTATCTAAGTGTTTTAAACACTTACAAATTAAATAATCTATTAGTTGCTAAATAGCCATTATGGTGTAGTGTAGTGTGACTGAGGTACGTAGCTTTTTGGGATTGGCGGGGTATTACAGGAGGTTTATACCGGGGTTTTATTCTATTTCATTGCCATTGACTAAGCTTACCAGAAAGGAGAAAAAGTTTGTGTGGAGTGGTGATTGTGATAAAAACTTTGAAAATTTAAAGGGTAAGTTGACATCAGTTCCAGTATTGACTATCCCAACAGGTATAGAAGGTTTAGTTATTTATAGTGATGCTTCGTATCAAGGACTTGGATGTGTATTAATACAGCATGGAAAGGTAATTGGTTTTGCTTCTCGACAGTTAAAGATACATGAACGCAACTACCCTACTCATGATCTTTAGTTAGTTGTAGTAGTTTTTGTACTAAATATCTGGAGACATTACTTATATGGTGTTAGATGTGAAATTTTTACTGACCATCAAAGCTTAAAATACTTGTTTACTTAAAAAGACTTGAACTTGAGGCAAAAAAGGTGGATGGAACTTATAAAAGATTATGATTGCACGATACATCACCATCTGGGTAAAGCTAATGTTGTTGCTGATGCTTTGAGTAGAAAATCTCTAGGCATATTATCTTATATTAATTATATTCGAGTTGACCTGCTGAGAGAGTTAGCTTTAATGGAGGTAGAATTAACTTTGAATGAGTCTTACGGAATAGTAGCACAATTAAATGTTAGACCCACGTTGATAGACTGGATAAAATAAGCACAGGCAGGAGATACATCATTGAAAAAAGTTTGAGATAATATGAAAAGGGTAAAGAAAATTAATTTTCTATTCGTGATAATGACATTGTTATGTACTGTAGCCGTTTGTGTGTACCTAATGTGCCTGATTTGAGAAGAACCATTTTAGAGGAAGCGCGCTGTTCTTTATATGCTATGCATCCAGGGAGCACGAAACTGTATAGAGATTTGAAACAATGTTGTTGGTGACTGAGAATGAAACACGACATTGCACATTTTGTTGCTAGATGTCTAGTTTGCCAACAGGTGAAGGCAGAGCATCAGAAGCCGAGTGGTTTACTACAACCCTTACCTATTGCTGAGTGGAAATGGGAGCATGTTACTACAGATTTTGTTATAGATTTACCAAAATCATCATGAGGGTTTGATTTTATTTGGGTTATCGTTGATAGGTTGAATAAGTATGCACATTTTCTTCCTGTTAAAACTACTTACTCCATGGATAAAAATGCAAAAATATATGTGGATGAGATTATTAGATTGGATGGTGAACCTATTTTTATTATCTTAAACCGAGATCCTAAGTTTACTTCTCACTTTTAGCCTAGTTTACAACAAGCTTTGGGGACTAAATTGAAATTTAGTATAGCTTTTCATCCTCAGACTGATGGGTAGTCAGAAAGAACGATCCAGACATTCGAAGAGATGTTACGAATTTGTGTATTGGAGTTCAAGGGCAGTCGGGATGAAAACTTACCAATAATAGAGTTTGCTTATAATAATAGATATCATTAAAGTATTGAGATGGCTCCTTATGAAGATTTATATGGGAGAAAATGAATAACCCCATTGTGTTGGACTGAAGTAGGAGAATGAAAACTACTTGGGCTAGAAATTGTGCAGCAGACTACTGAAAAGATAAATCTTATACATAATCACTTGAAAGTGGCGCAAAGTAGACAGAAAAGTTATGGAGATAACCGAAGGAAAGAATTGAAATTTGAGGAAGGTGATTGAGTATTCCTACATGTTTCTCCTTGGAAAAAGGTTATGAGATTTGGGAAGAAGGGAAAGTTAAGTCCCAGGTACATTGGCCCTTACGAGATAGTGAAGCGGGTTGGAGCTGTAGCTTACAAGTTAGCATTACCACCAGAATTGTCTCAGATACACGATTTTTTCCATATATCCATGTTATGGAAGTATATGAACGATCCTTCACATGTGTTGATTTCACAACCGATAGAGCTTCAAGATGACTTGACCTATGTGGAGGAACCCATTACCATTTTAGATCGAAAGGAGCAAGTGTTACATAATAAAACCATTTCACTAGTTAAGGTGATGTGAAGAAGTCAGAATGTGGAGTATGCCACCTGGAAAGGAGAGAATAACATGAAGAAGAAATATCCTCATCAATTTGGTAAGTTCCTTATGCGTCAAATTTCGAGGACGAAATTTTAATAAGAGGGGTCGAATTGTAAGGCCCTAAAACATGATTAGTAAGGTTAATTACATGATTAAGTATAAGTTATGAGTTATAAGTTATAAATTGGTTATGTGTGTTAAACATGTTAATTATCATGTTTAGGGGATGCATGCTCATGTGAGATATATGTGGTTTATATTAGATGCTAATCAAGCTTATGATAGGGGATACCATGCTTAGAGCATATGATTAGTTAAGTGATTAAATTCATCATAAATTATATTTTTAATGCATGATTATGTTTATAAAAGTAAATTAGGGTGTTGATACAAAATTGGCATTGTTTGGTCGCCAAATGTGAAAGTTTTGAGATTTTTGGTAAATTGCTACTTTCCTGTTCGAAGCCAAAATTAGGCGTACTAGTTTATGATTTTAGGAAAACACAAATTATGAAAGTTGTAGATATATATATATTAATATTATAACACAATAAACGGTGGGTTAAACGGAAACTCGTACAAGAAGTTATACCCGAAAGTACGAAACAAGGGCAAATCTGTCCATCCCTTAAGTGACATTTGTCTTATTAGCACACCATGTGCTATTTTTTGATTGGTTAAAGGGTGGGTTATGGTTTGGCCGACTTAAACTTGTTAAAACAACTCACTTGTTCAGCCAATTCAGCCATGAACAATAGTTTTGCCTAAAGAGAGAGAAAGAGAAGAAAGTTAAGGAAGAAATCTGCAAAAAATTTCTATAAATCGAGGAATCCTCGTAAGGTAATTACTTCTTTATTAAAGTTGGTCACATGGATGAGTTATACACTTGGCATATTTTTATTTTTGATTTGGTTAAATATTTTAATGATACCCATATTTCTAATTGTGTTGGAACAAGGATGGTTTAAGAACATGTACTAGGATCGTAAATTTTAACTTTAAAGTTAACATGATTTAAATTTCCTCCTCGTGATGCCTTTTAACTGAATAAATTCAGTTTTTTTATGTGTATATATGTTGAAACATGTTTATTATATGTTTCCATGATTGATACCCAAGGTGGAGGTTATGTATGCTTAAAAATGTTAAGTTATGCTTTAATGTTCATTTTCGACCTAGTTGTACTAAAAATGGCGTAAATCATGGAACACTTATTGGAATTGAGTGATTCTAGTTGGAGAGTAAATTATACTCATACATGTATAACATATCCTAAAATTGTATAAAAAAACCAGGGAATGAACCTTTGGTGATAGTTTGAAGTTTTGGTTTAAAATCTACCCTAAATGAGCAAGAATGCATACCAGGAGTTTGACGTTTTGCTCGACATAGCATATGAGCCCTAAAAATTATGAAACATTAATTTTGTATTATTCAATGTGTTTACTGATATTTGGTGTAATATCATGCAAAGTTATGATGTATAAAAATTATGCAAATTCTAGGAAGTTAAAGTTGTGTTGCTGTTTTTCTTGAGAAACGATTTGGAAAAGGTTGTAATAAAATGGCCATAACTTTGTCTAGCGAATTCGTAATTTTATTCTGTAAATTGTGTTATAACCCTAATTACTTGGTGTTATATAAATGTGAAATATAATATTTAATTCCTCCTAAGTTATTTTTGATTGACCAAATGATGTGATGTATTATTGGGTTTGATGTTAATCAGTGTATTCAAATACTAATGACATTGACTTGTTAGGTGGGGAAACAACTAATACTAACATACCAAGGAAGTAGTTGGTATTAATCTTAGCACCAAATCGAAGGTGAGTGACATTCCATATGAAATATAAATGCTTATAACTTCATATAGAAATGTGTAGTTGAATACACGTGTTAGAATGTTTATGGAGTGATGTGGTATTTATGAAACATAAGCATATGATTAAAAATATTAAGCAATGTTATTTAATGTTATGGACTATGTCGTGTCCTTTATCTAATGTTAAGGAATGTGGTGGGTCCTAAGGGATGTGGTAGTCCTGTTAATCCAACTCAAAGGTTTGTGTACTCGGGCCTAATAAAGGGATGTGGTGGTCCCCAATAACTGTGGTGGGTTAATTGAACTGTGGCTGGTCCAGGCTTGCGAGAGTTTCAGAATTTCTATTGGGTTATAGCATTAGAACAAAATAAAAATGGTTATTCAAATTGGTTATATGTGTGGTATATGGTCATTCACTAAGCCTTTATATCTTACACTCCTATGATATTTTGTTTCAGGTATGATTATCATTTAGAGTTCACTGCCAAGTTAGGACCTTAAAACGGGGGAGTGATGGATATCTAATATGGTTTGAATGTTAAGAAGTTTTTTGTGTAAATGTTAAACTCAGGATCTTGGGTATTTAAAGTTGTATGGTACTTATAAGTTACATGTAAAGGTAGTTATGTTTTCATGTACACTTGACTTTGAAAAAAAGAAAAAAAACTTATGCTATTTTTCATGAGAGATTTAAAACAAATAGCATGGTTTAAAGGAAGTTATCTCGAAATAAAATGATGATTTTAACTTAATTAAGTCGAGGCACGATAGAGATGTTTAGAAAAAGAGAAAGGGGAGTTGACCAAGCAAGTGGCTAGTCTTACGAGTGAGCTCTAGTCTTCCATGGACACTCGAAAGAAACTTGAAGCCCTTGTAGCCTAGCTTACTCATGAACTTGAGATAACCTGGGAGGTCAAGGTAAAGATGGAGGAGAGATCTGAAAAGATGGAAACAATGTTCCTCGCCACTACTTTATGTTTTGGTGAAAGGCAGGGAATTGGGTTTAATGGTGCCTCCGCGTTACATGTGACACCGGAACCAGTTCCCGAGTTTACTACGAATCCATATGGCCATCACCAAAAACCTCGAAGAAGAGTTCGGCTAAGAAAAGCAAACCAAGGTCGGCCAAAGACTGTGTACTTCTGTACCTATTGTAAAAGAAAGGGCCACCTTAGTGATTTTTGCTATAGGTTGGGTCAGACACGACGTACATTTGCTCCACCACATCCCATTAGTGATTTTTTGAGTCTTAGAGAGCAGGATGAGTTTCTAGTCGCCATTTCTTAGAGTCTAATGGAAGAGTTCCAACAGATTTATATGCCATCAGCGGACACTTCTAAGATCCCGACTAGAGCCAACAATGACAAGGGTAAGCAGAAGGTTACCTCTTCTTGGGTGCCTAAACTCGACGCAAAAGCCCTTATTATTCATGTTGCTCTTAAAGCACATAACACTTCTCAGTGGTATTTTAATAATGGGTGCTCCAGGTATATGATAGGAGTGTTTCATTTTTTACATACCTAGTGGATCGCAAGGAAGGTAAAGTCACCTTTGGAGACGGAGCAAATCTAGCATAGTAGGATGAGGTACAGTAGAGATACCAGGATTTCCTAAGCTAGAGGATGTTTTGTACATCAAAGGTTTGAAAGAAAACCTTCTCAGCATTGTCCAGCTGTGCGATAATGACTTTCCAATAAAGTTTGATCGGAATGAGTGCAATATTTATGATCAAACTAATAAATTCTATTGCAAGGGGTGAGGACAGAAGATAATTGTTATGGAATTGTGCCCAAGTCCTCATTTGTCTGCAACAACTCCATAATCACTCCTATGGATCCGTGGCATCAACATCTAGGTCAGGTGAACTTTAGAGATTTGAAGAAACTAGATAAAAAGGACCTTGTACAGGGGTTTTCATCTCTTACAAAGTCGCCTTTCGCGATTTGTGGACCTTGTCCAGTTGGGAAAGCAAGTCCGTAGACCCTACAGGAAGTTAAAATCCATTACCACTTCATGAGTGCTTGAGTTGATACACACATGGATCTTATGGGTCCTACTCGTACTGAGAGCTTGGGTGGTAAGAGGTATATCCTCGTGATGGTAGATGATTTCTCTTGTTACTTAATTTTAGGTTTCCTGAGAGAGAAATTCGATGCTGTGGAATTTCTTACGACCAAGTACCGTATCCTGCAAAATCACCACGGAGTCACTATCAATTAAATACGTAGTGACAATGGCACTGAGTTTAAGGAAGATAAAATAGATCTTTACCGTGGTAGCCTCGGGATCAAACATGAATTTTCGATCGTGAAGACTCCTCAGCAAAATAGGATTATTGAGAGGAAGAATCGGACGATTCAGGAGATGGCTAGATCTATGCTTCTAACTCGTAGAGTTGCTAGTTAATTTTGGGCAGAGGCGGTGTCCACTGCATGCTACACGGTGAATAAGGTTTATCTTCGTCCACACACACTTAAGACGCCCTACAAATTATGGACTGGAAAGAAGCCCAAACTTTCATATTTCCTTGTATTTGGGAGTAAATGCTACACCCTATGGGATAGAGAGCAATTAGGAAAGTTTGACTTCCAAATCGACGAGGGAATACTGCTAGGATATTCATCGATTAGTAGAGCATATCAGGATTTTAACCTGAGTAGCTCTAAGGTTATGGAGTCAATAAACGTCACCGTACAAGATGACGAACCGCCGGCGTTTATTAATTCTGACCTTTTGTGTGAGGATGACGCACTTTCTACTGATGATCCCATTGTGCCTCCCACACCTAGAGTAAAATCTATTCCTGATTTAGGGGACACTCATGCATGGGTTCGCAAGAGTCATAATCCTACTACTATTAAAGGAGATCATACCATAGGGGTCAAGACTCGTGCTCGGTTAGAGAACGTTATTATCCATATTTGCTACACATACAAAGTCGAGCCCAAGAACTATAAGAAAGCACTCAAAGGTGAACACTGGATATGCTCTATACAGGATGAGTTGCTTCAGTTTAAAAAGAATGACGTTTGGGAAGTTGTCCCCCAACCTAGTGAGACAAATGTGATAGGTAACAAGTGGATCTTCAAGAATAAGATGGATGAGTCTGGTACTATTATTCGAAACAAGGCTAGGTTGGTCACTCAAGGCTACACACAGATTGAGGGTGTAGACTTTGACGAGTTGCTCCTGTTGCGAGGCTTGAGTCCGTCCACTTACTACTCATCATCGCATGTCATATGCGCTTCAGGTTATATCAGATGGATGTCAAGAGTGCCTTTTTGAATGACATTCTACAAGAGGAGGTTTACGTGGAATAACAAAAAGGGTTTAAAGACACCAATCACCTTGATCACGTATACTATTTGAGGAAAGCCTTATATGGTTTGAAGCAAGCATCCTGTGCTTGGTACGAGAGGCTTACTTCATATCTATTAGTTTGTGGCTTCAAGAGAGGGGGAGTTGATATGGCGTTATTCGTCAGGAGAGATAATGGTGCTATTTTGGTTGCCCAAGTCTATGTGAACGACATAGTCTTTGGATCCACGTGCTTCAAGAGTGCTCATCACTTTGAGGAGGAGAAGAAGAGTGAGTTTGACATGAGCATGGTAGGTGAGCTTACTTTCTTCCTTGGTCTCCAGGATCATCAGCTAGAGGATGGGATGTTCATCTCCCAATCCAAGTATGCTAGAGACCTTGTGAAGAAATTTGGTCTAGACTCCGCTAAGCACGTACGTACACCGATGGGTACCTCAACAAAGATTAGCAAGGACACTCCAGGAAAAGACGTAGAGCAAACCTTATATCGATGTATGATAGGTAGTCTTCTCTACTTGACTGCCAGTTGTCCTAACATAGCCTTTAGTATTGGAGTCTGTGCGCGATATCAAGCGTCTCTAAAAGAGTCACACTTACTCGCTCTTAAACGTATTATTCGATACGTGAGTGGGACTCTTTTCCTCTATATTTGGTATTCCTTTAATACCGATGACCGTTTATCCGCCTATTCGGATGCCGATTGGGCCGTGGATACAGATGGATATATGAGAAATTCTAGTGAGTGCTTTTTCTTTGGTTCTGCTCTTATCTCTTGGTTGATCAAGAAGAAAAACTCCATCTCTTTTTTCACTACGAAGGCTGAGTACATAGCTGTCGGGAGTTATTGCATGCAACTTCTGTGGATGAAGCAGATGTTTGAGGATTATGGGATATCATAGGACACCATGACTATTTCCCGTGATAACACGAGCGCGATACACATATCCCTTAATCCACTTCACCATTCGCGGACAAATCACATTAGGATACGCGAGCACTTTATCCATGAGCTTATCGAAGAAAAGGTAGTATCCTTAAGTTTTGTATCTACCGACCTCCCGTTAGCCGATATTTTCACGAAGCCTTTAGATGCCCTTAGATTCGAGAGTCTTAGGAAGTCTTTTGGAATTTGCACAGTTGACTCAGTGGTGGTCACCATGTCTAGAGTAGGATGCATTTTTATGTTTATATCATTTGATTCCTATCTCTAGATAGTATCATTTATATCATTTTTTTATTTTTTAAAAAATTGAAAAATCCAAAAAGATTTCATTTTTGAATTTTTTTAGAAAAAGTAAAAAAGATTTTCATTTTATAAAAAATGTTTGAAAAACAAAAAAAAGAGTTTTGCATTTTTTTGTTTACACCGTTTAAGGATGAACATTTAAGATAGCCATAGTCACAACTTCATTCCATATTCCACGTGACTGTTTGATAGTGATTTGAGATGCTACATCATTTCATCCATGTGCTTTACATTGTTTGGAGCTTTGGAATGTGATTAGTGATATCTTCTACTTGTTTGTCTCCTTATCTCATTTATTGCACACATGCATGGTATTATTTGAGTATTGTACTTGTCTATCATATATTGGCTTGAGTGTTTCCATCTCAATTATGTTTATACAACGACCAAAATGCGATAAAACTTGACAAGATAGTAGTGCACGCAAAAATCGTTTATTATGAGGATTTAATTATAACAAATTATGATGAGTGTATCACGAAAAAGAGTTGCGAGAGTTTAAAATTAACTCGTTATGAAACCCACTGTTTGAAAAGAGTCCGGAAAAAATTAAAAAGGCAATGAAAAGAAAAATATGCCAAAAAATGGGCCAATAGGTTTTAGTTTCATCACCTCAAAAAAAATATAATGCATAATTATTTATGAGGGAGTTTGGATATAAAGAAATGAAAACGGGTTTGTACGTCCTTGAAAGTCATGAAAAAGCGTTATAACATTTTGGACGTTATTGGTGTGGAAATCACTTTGAGCTTTGATTTATTAATTTGATTGAGCCAATTTCTTTTAATTCCACCATTTGACACCTAAGAAGATGTTGAGTTCATTCGTTAGGAATATCCGACATTCATCGCGCACATATCTTATGGTTGTATGTATTGATTTTCCTGTCGAATTTGTTCACATCCTCACATTTCCGCAATCATCGACTTGGTTGTTTTGGTGTTCTTTCATGTTGTGATTCTTTGTTGTATATTTTGTGAGAAAAATTTTGAAAAATTCAGAAGAGAAAGTTTGATTACCTTATGACTTTCTCCATTTTCATTTTCTTTATGTTTTTCATATTTATCTACTTTGGGACATCATAAAAAAGGGGATAACGAATTATGGGGGGAAATTTTTATTTGATTTAATAGTGATTTGATTGAGTATTAATTGATTCTTACTTTTGCTTATCATTATATTTCAAACTGTTGCGTATCACGCATATTGTTTCTTGTCTCATATGTGTAGTTACTTAATTTTGGATTATTTTTGCACACCCTAATGATGACAAAGAACGATTGAAGAGTTGGAGATTTGAAGATGTTGAAGTTTGTTTGAAGATATGTCATTTAATATTACCAGTTTTTGGGTTTAATGGGGATTTTAAATTGTATGTCATTTGATTTTCATTTGGGTAGCATAATTTGGATTTTGTATGTATGTACCGACATAGACATAGGGGTAAATTTGTTAGGACATGATTTTATAATGTTCGAGTTAGAATCTAGGAATTTTATGTTTGTCCTAAATCACAGTTAGTATGTCTGATACTGCTACATTTGGCACGTCAACACGATCATCCATGACGACCTTGATCTTAATCCTTGTATCCATCATCTTCATACGTGCATCATGTAACATGCAACATGCTCTTCAACCGTTCCCACTACTCCATTCATGATTATGGTAATATTTATTTGGAGTGTTTATTATTTACATAAATATTTGGGAAAAGTTTAAAATATTTTTTAAGGGCCTATAACATTTTTACTTGAGAAAAAGATATTTTTTTAAGTGTGGAGGCAAAGGGAAAAACTCTCGCTGACATTGTTCGAGCAAGATTGCCTGGTCGTTTGCGTGACACATCCATCTCGTCCGAAGTTGTTCGAGCGGCATGGTTGTCCGTTCGAGTGACACTTGTACTTCGTTCGAACGACGCGCTGCCTCGATTTTTGTATTTAAAGCAGTGCCCATTCTTCACGAAATTCAAGTCTTTTGGCATTGACGCTTTCGCAATTATTCTGCCCAGAATCATACTTTTTTTTCAAGGTTTAATGCCTTTTTGATTCACAAAACCTTCCCAAAGATTTGTGTGAATCTTTAAACCCTAGATAAAATTGTTCTACTCATCTTGGAGTAATCTTCTGGATAAGAAGGGTCTTTATCCACTGCTAAAAATGGAGTTCTTGCGGGACCTCTTTCTGACAAACGCCGATGTCGATGAACCGACGCCTGCGGGTATTCATGCGTCAAAATCATATTTTGCTATGATTGTAAGTCGTTACATATTATAGTGAAATAAATGGTTTTGCCCATTTGGGGATTTTTTCCTCATATTGTGATTGACTTTGCATGCTTGGTTTGATTTATTTAGTCTGTCACAATTTATTTGCAAGAGTTAGAATTTTTGGGAATTAAAAATTAGAATTTAATTAAACAAGTTAATCATTGATTGCTGGAACACTCTCAGTTGTTAAAACGATTGATGCATTCCCTAGTGGTTTACCCTGTTCGCTTCCTGACACTCAGGAGATGGGCTTCTTGGAACCAAAATAGAAATTGTTGATGAATAGCTCGACAAGTTAATTGAAGTTGGCAATTTATCCTTGGGGCAAGTAGTTGTACCATATTTGGGTTGAACCAGTAACGGTGCTTTAAAAAGCTCTACATCTCATTTCATCAGGTACAAAATATATGTCAGCTGCATCCTCATACTACTCAATGTGTAAAACTAGGTCAGTTTTACCATCATATTTGTGGGTAACCAATGGGGTTTTAAACTTGGATGGAGTTGGGAAATCAATAATTACCTGGATGAAGGGATACCCCTTGACAAAATTTTGCTGCAATGGATTCTTTGCCTTGGACATTTCTCCCAACCAATCTTCTAATCATTGGATTGATTCTTTCCATGAAGGATTATCTGCATTGGATCTGCTTAAAGAATCTTGTCCGTCCCGACCATGTGTTTGTACTGAGCTCTCTTCCTGAGAAATCTGCTCGACGTGCACAGATCATCAGACGCTTGATCTGTACCTGATTGAGGCTTCACGATGCTTGAATGGGTGTTTATTAGTTCTCGATAACTCTATAGGATGTTTCCTGTTTGCTCGGGTTCCCAGACGATCAAAAGGCTAAGATCTGTTCAATTTTTCCAAAATTCTTGGACTTTAATGAGAAAGAGAATGACAGTCATAAAATTCTATGGATCTGAGCGATGAGCTTACTCCCGGACGATAAGACCTATCACGTGAAGACCGAAAATAGCTATGTCGGCTATGCTTAAGAGGCGGAGGTGGCATTTCTCTCCTTAGGGAAGGAACCGTATTTTTCCAAGAAAGAGCTGGAGACTTGGCTTGTAATAATTGAGCCAATTCCCTCATGGTTTCCTATATGGCATCTTGAGCCCTGGTAATATTGTCAAGAATTCCATTCAAGTTAGATGCTGTAAGCGGAGCAGATGGGACGATAATGTTGCCTTCAATTCTAGTACTACTCTCAGGATCATTCATTTTTTCTTGAACAAAGACGTACAAGATAAAGAACGGTAATAAACACACGTTCTCATAAATGGTGCCAATCTGTTGATGTTAAAAAATGTATTAGATCCAATTTTCTAATCACAAATAAAAAATAATATTCAATGAAATAAATTACATAAGAGACAAAGAGTTTTTAAAGTGGTTCGGCTATGAAAGAAAGCCTACATTTACTGTTATTGTATTGATTTGAGTGATTTTAGAAAGCTAGGTACTCTTGCTAAGAAGAATAACCTAGAAATAATTCTATATCACCTTTTGTAAAAGGAATACAATGTATTTATAAAGACCTGGAGATCAAGGGTTGGAATGCCTTTATATATTCAAGAATTTACACCCGTACATAATGAATATGGTGGTTGATAGTCTAGTCCACGTGTGGGAGGACCCTTGGATGTTTCCCCAAGTGGTGACTCCTTATCTACTTTGATGATCAACATTCTTTATGTTGGTCGGCCTGCCTGCCAAGCAACTATCCTCGGTGCTAATTAAGTGTATGCTGACTAGGATTGTTGCCACATAAGGAGACAAGTATCCATTTTTGATTGGTCAACATAGATGGATAATTTTTTATATCAACACTAAGTATGCAAGTCACGTTATTACCAATTTTAGTATTGAATTACCTAATTACTAGGGTGACATGCCGGATTAGTTTAGTAATAAATAACAAGCACAATCACACGAGACGATAATCTACAAGGAAAACCCAACAAAAAAAATCTCGGATGGCCAGGACTAGACAAAATTCACTATAGAGAAGATTTTTAAAATAGACTCAAATGACTTACAATACTTGACTATTTTACAACTAGTTTACTGCTTGTGACTTGACTCTTAATGTCACTAACCCCTGCATGGTTCCCAATATATCCTTCCCTATCCAAAATCAAATTGCAGTTTTAATTTTAGAAAGAAAAATATACGTGCAAAATAATAATAAGTGATAAAAGATTTCATAATGGAATTAATTGAACATACTTCTCTATATTTGTTCTTGCATTTCCTTTTGTTATGACTTACCTGCTTATACAAATTGCACTTGACTGTTAGTTGATGCATCTTCTTATTCATCCAATTGGGATTTTGGATTATCCTCTCATCTTGTTCCAATCTTATCTTCTCCTTGGGCCTTCTCAGTAACATCCCATAACAGGGTGGGATCATAGTTTGTAGCCTTTGGTTACTTGTATGGGAATAACTTAATGTGATTTTATTATATTTAGCATATGCCTAGTTGAGTTATTCCTATGCAAGCCTACAACTATTAACATTCGACTACCTTTTAGTCCCTTTAAATGATAGCCATCCATGTATATTAATGGTCTACGATGGCCTAAAACCCCCTGCTTACATGACTTTACAAATACATACATTCTTAAAAACCCATTACAATCCATCCCATCACCTTGAATGATAGTTATGGTGGATGGATTAGTCCTCTTAAGCTCTGCAACATAGTCATGCAGTTTGATATATTGATCTTTCAAAGTCCCTTCAACTAATCTAAAAGCATGTCTCTTTGCCCCGTAAAGTTTGGTTACACTGACACTATAATTGGACTGAGACATAACTAGTTCTTGTAGTGCATTCAAAGGGATTTGAGTATTGGACCTAATCCTATCAACCAATTTCTTGGCAATCTACTTAAACTTAAGATTCTTATTCACAAATGACCTACAACATGTGTGTTCAGTATCTAAGACCCTCACTTATAAAGTTGACTCGTCTATCATCTTTATAGTATACAACATCCAATCACAATCATCTCTAAAACTGCCCTTAACCTTCTTTTCTCAATTTTTGTGAACTTTATTTGATTACCACGCTTAATAGCACATTGCCTTATGGCCTATGAGAACTAAAATATTATCCAACTACAAATTAGGATCCTCCATGTATGTTTTTGGATTGAATTGAGTCTAGTGTTTGGATTTTACCCTACCTTCGTCTTCTTTACCTAATGAACTATCTACATTCCTCATATAATTTGAAAATACATAATCAATATCTTCAAAGTCACCTAAATCATCCCATTGAGCCTTGTTTTTTCTTTCCCCTTTCTTTTTTCTTTCCTATTTGAAGTCTTCTCACCTTGACTTTTTTCCTTTCCCTTCAAAATCTTCTAAAAAATTGTGCGTTCATCAAATATAAGGTCATCCATATCGTACTCAAACTCTGCATCCATATCGTACTCAAACATTCATAATCATATTTAGAGTCACTCCCAAAATTTTCATTCTTAGCCTCTATATCAATCCTTCTCCTGAGCTAGCTTCACTATTAATTCCTAGGCTAACTGTATCAGTATCTTCATCACTCTCGATATGTGGTTGTTCACTCTCCATAGATGATTGTTCACTCTTCATAGCTGGTTGTTCACTATCCATAAGTGGTTCATAATCAAGCCTACTTGGTTCTACACTCTCTATTAGTGGTTCAGTTTGCATTCTTTAGAGGCCTATTGACCGGGGATTATATTAAGGGGGTGATCACTTCAACAAAAATATCAAAAACTTCGTATCTTTTCTTAGGCAATTTGGACAATAATTGAAGGAATATTTTATCACAGTCCAAATCTATCCAAAAAACTTTAATATTCCTATGTTTCAACATTTATAACTCTTTAATTTGTAATTATTTAATCATTTCCATTATCTCTAAGATGGATATTAAATGTGTGTTGCAGAAGTCATACCTGTCTATTTTTCCTCCAATATACCTTTTAGGAGAAATGGCATCCTCGAATCTACCACTGATGGATTTGAAAAGTGAAATAACCATCATCCTTATCTGAAAATGAAAACAAAGGTAAGGGTAAGGCAAATATTAGTTAAGGTAAGGGTTTTGACATGGCAAAATAGACATGCAACACTAAATCATGTCAAAAACTGAACATGCAAGAGCCAAATGTTCCAAAAATGAAGGTTTTTTTTAGGGCTCACAAACTAAGTGACAGATTAGTTGAAAAACCTATAACATTCGCAACATTCATCCACTAATACATAGTTCATTCTAAATTTTTTAACTTTTTTTCAGAACACAAGTACTAGACAAGTTCTTGAGATGTTTGAAGAAAAAGACACACAAAGTCATAAGTTATTACCATAACGAGGTTCTAGCATGTCACTTGACCGAAAATATCTTATATCAGTTCACATCTTCAGCTAAATGCTTAGACAAAACCCTATTTCTTGCTCAGAGTTTGAAGAGAGGGTATGACCAGTGACAAGAACAAAAATGGAGTGATCAGATATTTGGAATAAATGAGCTAACCATTGGGTTTCAAACTAAATCGCGTGTTAAATACTCAATACACAATAGTCTCCTCATTTTGCCACTTAGTAGCCACATGTCTAAGTGAAAATATTAATCAATTGCCACAGTCAACAAACCATCAAATAATATGGACATAAGTTTAACGGTGCCTCACATTGCATAATTAATTGTACTTTGGCGTTAACTTTTAACTTTTAGAACTTAAGATCTAAAATGAAAATTACCCCAAACTTCAAGGTTAAATTTTTATTTTTCCCAAATAAAACTATACATAAATAATATAGAAACAAAATTTATAATATATTCATATAGTTGAAAAATTTGAAAGAAAACTCCAATATAGCCCATAATTATTCACATTCACATTTTATATAATTGATAATATTCTAAACAGAGCTATATTAGATGTATGTCTTAGAAATACAAAAGAAGTAAGCTCCATAGCATGTTCCACAAAACTATTATGATTTCATAAACTCACTTTCTTAACAAAATAAAAGTTCTTTGGGGTAGAAATTGACAACTCTCCATTACCCACCATATATGCCATTTAGTTAATAAAAGTTGTAAAAAAAAATTATGATTGAGCCCGCAATCATTTACAGTCTAATTTCAATAATATATAGTATATCAAAAGGGCCTATATTACATGTACACCTTCCATGTATCACAAAACTATGAATTCACATAAACTCAAATGGTCAAAAAAATGTCTTTGAGGCAACTATTTGATAATTTTTCATCATTCACCAAATGAAGAAGAAAAGAATAATTAGATAATTTAGAGTGTGGAGTGAAATTTAGAGAGAAAAAACAGACCCACATAGAGAGAGAAATTTAGAGTGTGAAATTTAGAGAAAAAATAGAAAAACAGATACACGATGTTCCCAAAATGAAAAATCGGTCTTCCTCTTGTAGGCATCCTTTTAAACCTTCACATTTGGAATTCTTTTGAAAGACTTTCATAAGTGAACATAGGTTTAAGCACAAGGTTGTGCAACTTTCTAGTGCGAGATAAGGCGACAAAATTTAAGCTAAGACTTTCTCGTTCACCAATCTCCACCACCACATGATCAAGAGTTAGCCCTTGACTTTTGTGTATTATAATTGCTCAACACAAAAGAACTGGTATCTAAGTTATTTTGCAGGAAGTTCCACTTAATATTTTCCAATTTGTTATTTGGGGGGGGGGGGGGGGGGGAGGAATTATGTTACTTCCTGAGCGAAAGGAAGGATCAATGTAGTTATCAAAGTCAACTATGATTGCAAGTAGTAAATCTTATGGTGATTTATAGTCAGGACTATACACAATGTTAACTATAATACTTATTACACCATTAATAAGTCCATGATGAATGGAGAGGTTCGATCGAAGCATAACACGAGAATTAATAGATAACCATATAACCTTCTCCAAGCCTTTTGAATGATCAACTATAATATTGGAAGCAATATCACAATTATTTTTTGAAGGTATTATTGCAATTTGTTTTCCAAGCTGAACTAATCTTTCTAAATTGTACTTATTAGCATCTTGCTTGGTAGGGAGACGAAGAGCATATTTAAAGTTTCTCAACTCTTCGATTATGAGGGATATAAAATTGCGGTTATTAAACAAGTGACAATCCTCAGTGGTGGATGTTTCATCACTAAATCTCAACAGAGCTTCCATGTATGGTGCTTATTCTGCCCCCTATTATCAAACATGTGTGATATTCAAACAACATGTCAAATCAAGCATAAGTAATCCTGCCACATTATTGCATATGACTTCCTTTACTACCATATGACGGACTATCAAAAATAGGAGGCAACTGACGCATATCATCGCAAAGGAGAACTAAAACACCCCCAAAAGGCTCGCTACTTGCAACTATACATCGATAACGAAGGTTGATGTTGGCAAGCGTTTCTCGTCCCAATATGATATATCATTAATAATGACTAGTTTAGTATCCTTAAAGTCTTCTTACATGCTTTAACATTTCTCAGCACTAATTGGTACATATGGTTGCAAAGGATTCCTATCAGCACTTATTGCAAGTTTAGGGTGGATAGTAGCACCAATAATATTAAAGGAGGCAACTCCTGTTAGAGCCATTACATGAAATGATTTTCTAATTTAAAGCCATTCATAAATTGAGCGAACGATTGAACCTATGAGAGCTGATTTTTCAGTCCCTGCTTCCCCACAAACAATCATTTGAATGGTTCATCCAGATGCAATTGATCTATTTACCAAATCATAAGCCAATCATTGTTCAGCTGATAACTCATTAAGTAGGACAACAAGAGTTGTGCAGAACATTCCATTTATTGAATCTTCCTTGGAGTACAAATTAGTGTGTATAAATTTTCATTCAATGCCAATGTTGAGATATCGTTCAAAGCCTTTCCACCAATTATGTGAGGTATTGAAGTCCCTCAAACCCAAGTTAACATCATCTCTAGAATCAAACATTGGTCCAATTATCGCAACTATCATCCACTCTTCATGGTGCATCCTTTCTAAATCAACATTTGTATATATTTCATCTTTAACGTCAGCATCAATGGGTTTAGGAATATTGATAATAGGTCTACTCCCCATACCCAAGTTAGTATATCCACCAGACTAGGTATGAAAATAACCATTTGCTTCATTTATACTATGATAATAGTGGTTACACTTGTTCACAACAAAAAAAACCCATTTTCACCATCTCATTGATAGTCACAGTCTAGTTCAGGAATTACCCCAAAAATTACTTCACATCTAGATCTATGCTAACTCTTTTTGGAGAGGTGAGATATATTCATAATAAGGGGGATGATCCATATACCAGCTCATAAAATTTGGATATATTCCAACAAGCTCCTCTCTATTTTCACCCTGCCTCATTCAAATACTTAACGACGTCATACTCTTGTCACTAAAGTTTAAAAGCATAATTTTTGTAGAAGACCTCATACGAAGGTACCCCATAAGCAAGTGTCATACCTCTTGTGCTGAATTAACTATTTCATTGATATTTTTCATGAGCAAACGTTTAATGGAAGTTTTGTCAGTTTGACACGATTGACGGAGATCTTCAACAATCCCTTACAATGTATTTTGTGAATGTTTTTAAGGTTAGTTTTGCTTTAAAAGCATATTTGGAAATAAAATTTACCACTGACTGCACCAAAAGTATGGGTCACCAATCAATGTTTACATGCCAAGTCGAAGGAATTTTTATAATTATGATAATAGGTCAATTAATGATTTTGACGGCTCGTGAACTGATACATCTTACTATCAGCGGGTTCTTCTAATATCAACGGATGCTCTAAAAGATCAACCGAGTACTTAAATCGACATACTATTTACTTGGTTTCTGTGTGCAAGTGAAATCAATAGATCCCACATTTAGAGTGCCTAATGAACCAATTAACAAATAGAGCATAATCAGAATCATCCAAATCGAGACTTGCTTCTAGCAACAAGACACGTGAACGAGGTTATTCTTGATTGCAGAAAAACATGTTAGCATCCAGATCTTTAGTGCATTCAAAATTATCAAAATAGGCAATGATTTTTCTTCTATTGTCAACATTTGTTGCAATTCGGGTAACATTAGGAGCATCTTTCATCCATAAGAATCCATGGACATGTCCACTTGCTCGATGTTTCCACTCAAATCGGTACTAAAAATCTATCACACCGAACTTATTAGCCAAAAAATCTCGAAAGAAACCACCAATTCGTGTTTGAAAGAACCATGTAGCAACACATGGGTTCTCATTAATCAATTGAACTTGTCTCCTCCTCCGATCGAGCTCTAACAAGGTCTAGATATCATTAGGAGGTTCCAAAAGATGATATAGTTATGGCCATGACATACGTGTTACACTAAGTGTAAAGAAAGAAGTCAAAGCACCTAATTGCTTGACCATGGCAATAATATCTTTAAGTTTTATATACCAACAAGCATGAGTCCCTGGAATTAATTTAAAATAATAAGATATATGATTGGAAAATTATTTATCACCCAAAGAAATCATATTTTGAATATATTGTATAGACAATTCACAATCCATGTGATTATTCCTCATGTACACATCACTCAAACCAAGGGCATGCCAACTTGAAATGGAATTCCAAGCAAAATATCAAAATCTTGAATCTCTAACAAAATGACTGTTAAAATACTTCATTAATAATTGAAAATATTCTAATGGCTAGGGTTTTCTAGGATAAGTTTGCCTCAAATCTGCATTTTTATATGGGAATAGCATGTGAAATACCATTACAATGTATCCTAAAGTGCAAAAAGTTATCAATGATTTTGCATCAACTACATATAAGTCCTATTTTATACAAACAAACTAATTAGGTTGAGGTGCAATGGAAATAGTCCCAACAATATGAAACTCATCAATGTGCATAGCTTGATTAACATGCTTAGGAGGACCCTCCACATCACCATCCTCAATGATCGGCAGTAAGTAATTTAAAATTGATAAAACTTTTTCACAAGCTTGAGGAATTTCTTCTAGTATCCCATCTTTAGGGAGCTCATCCAAATTCCTCTCATCAATGGTTATATCTTAGTAATAAATATTATTGTTTTTCAATCATATTAAAGCGTAGTGCACAAACTCTCGATGTACCTGAAATACATAATGCATGTTAATTTATAAATATGCCAAAGCTTAAAATGGAAACTCACGCCGTACTTGAAATTCTTTGGTAGCATATATTCCAGTTTTATGCACAATTAATATTCTAAATAGATTTGTTGCCTTGAATAGAAAAATGGTAGCTATTGAGTTAACATCATCAGAAAAATTAATCACATTACCACTATACTTGTATTGTTTACCTTTAACGTGATACACCGATATCATTGGGTGGATGCGATCAATAAGAATTTGTTACAAATTGGATAGGCGTGATAGTTGTATAGGAACCACACCATGCTCTATTAAATTTTCATTCGTAAACTTGGGCGGTACATCTCCTCTCTGAAAAACAAAGTGCACATACTCATGCAAAGATTTTAATGTTAGGAAATGATGTGTAACACGTTGAGTATATGACCCAAACAAGTTCTTAACAAAACGTTCAGAACCGTTGTGGATTTGAAGAAGTTGAAGAACTACTGACATTATAAAAATGTGAAAATAAAATAACTATCATTAAATCCATAAGGCACACACTTAAAACGGAGGAAAACTCAAAGTTTATAATTGAAGATGATATGCCTTGAAACACTTACAAGCTTGATTTGATATAGTCACCTGCAAAAGACGCAATTATTAAAATGCTAACCCATTTACTAAAAGGGGAAATACACTTTGGGCATCTTAGGGAGCATAAATGATAATAACTTATTAATATAGTGACATAAAAGGGAATACTAAGTAAAAGGGTAACACACCTTGGACAGATTTAGGGAAAGAAGGAATACAAGGGATGTGGAATCCAAAGGGGATCCAAAGGAGGATGCTAGGGGCTGATGGATACTGTATGTATGAACAATACATATGGGATTGTTCACGTATACAATCACTATTCATATATACGGTGATTTTACCTTTTTCGCCTCCCTGACTTGGGACATTCCTGTATAACCATATAATCTTGTGCTAATTGTTCTACACTAGTCAGGTAAATCAATCACATAGGCATTGTCATTGATTTTCTGCAAAATTTTATATATCCCATATTTTTTAGCCTTCAGTTTGTTGTATGTCCCCATTGGAAACTTATATTTCCTTAAATAAACCATAACAGGGTCCCCTTCTTTAAATTTCTTCCCCCACTTGTTATAAGAATCATCCTTGTAGTTGATGTAAGTCTCCTCTAGGTAGTTATTGACATCTTCTTCAATGGACTTAACGTACTCAGCTATTTTCTCAGTAATAACATTCTTCCCTCGTAATTTTGGTAATGATACCAAATTGAAAGACACCTTTGGAGGATAACAATAAATAACAACAAACGGGAATTTTCTCGTGGACCAGTTAACCATGCAATTGTAAGCAAACTCTACATGCACAAGATCAAGATCCCACTCCTTAGGTTTCTCTCCTGAAATATATCGAAGCATATTTCCAAGTTGAGAGTGCACTTTTTGTTCAACCGGAGAAACAAATTTAATCAAATCCAATTTTTAATTATCCAGATTTAAACACACATCAAATTCATGCATTTAAAGGTGATTGATTAGAGATTCAACATATTCACATCAAGCAAGGATCAATCACACACAATAGATTAGGAAAAATCCCCCAAAGGGGTAAAACTTTTTATTTCAATATGGTTTGTAAAAACTTATATACATAAAGAAATACAGTTTGACAAGATAAGACCCTCTGGCATTGGTTCTTTGTCGTCAGTAAGAGCTCCCTCAAGACTCTCCAAGTTCAGCAGTGTAAAGAGCCCTCTTCTCAACACAAGACGCTCCACGAATGGGTATGACTGGGTTTAGAATGATCCACGCATATGATTATGAATGTTTGTGAATCTCAAAGTGTTTGTATTTGAAACATATTAAGACTTGACGTATTAGGTCAATAAAGTGTTCCCTCAAAGTCTTGAATAAAATAAGCTCTGAATTGGGAATTATAGAAGCAAACAAAATCTGTTGTGCCGAATTTTTTTAGCCCGTCGGATCGGTTCGAAAAGGATCATCGAATTGGTTCGGTCATCCGGATTGGTTCGATTTTCTTCTTAAACGGATCAGTCCGGACAGATGAATTTTCCTGCATAAAATTACCAACCGGATCGGTTTATTTTTTTCAACTCTGGATCAGTCCGGTTAGAAGACATTTTATATATAAAAATTCCACCTGGATCGATTTGATTATCTCCAGCTTCGGATCGGTCTGGATTTTGCTTTCTTTCTGTTCTTGTATGAGAGCACTTATGAATTCGAAAAATAAATACCACGAACCCACGATGTAGATAATGATCACGATATTGATAATGATGGGCACGTGAAACACATAATTCGGATTGAGGCCGTCAAGATATGATCGTGCTGAGACGAGCCGACTGAAGCAGTAGTTGACTGTAGCAGTATACGACGTATATGCTGAGATCTAGGATAAAACTAAAATGCCTAGATACTAACCCAGATAATTTTAAAACATGTCCTTACACAAGTGTCCTGTTTACCACCTTCGTTTGGTCAACCATTTGGGGGCGACTGGTGCTACAGAATTTAAGAGATGTATTGAATCTCTTCCATAAAGTTTGCCAAAATTAGGGTAAGAACTTTGTATCATGATCTAAGGTGATGGACTATGAGACACATTGCAAACGAACCACCTCCTTAAAGAATAAATTGGTCATATGGACTTCATCGTTTGTCTTCTTGCAAATAATAAAATGGGCCATTTTGGAAAATCGATCAATTATCATAAAAATAGAGTCCGCTCCTGATTGCATCCTTGACAACCCTAAAACAAAATCTATGGATAAATCCTCGCATGGGGAATCTGGTACAAGCAGTGCTGTGTAATGTCTAGTGTTCAGCGATTGGCCTTTGCTAGTTTGGCAAATTATGCGCCATCGTAAATGGTTCTCTACATCTTTTTTTAGATGTGACTAGTAATACCACTCTTTAACCAGTTTTTACATTTGATCTCCTCCTAAGTGACCGCCTAATTCTTCCTCATGTAATTCACATACCACATGCTCTTTCAAAGAGCTTTGTGGGATGCACAACTGGTTTCCTCTGAAAAGGAATCCTGGTTGCATATGGAACCCCTTAAAGTCATCTCCCTGTTTACAAATTGTCCATGTCTGACCAAAATCTTTTCCAGCCTTATAATATTCCTTTAAATAGTTGAATCTTGTGATTTCAGTCCTCGTAGTTATCAAATAGTTTAATCTATGGATTAGTGCATCTGCCACCTTATTTTGTTGACCCCACTTGTGTATCATCTAGGAGGTGGATCGTTGGATATAATCCACCCATCGCGCATGAATTCGATTAATGTTGTTTTGATTGTTAATGAATTTTAGAGCTTGGTTATCAGTAAACAACATGAACTCTCATTGGATAAAATAATACTCCCATGTATGAAAAGCTTGCACTAAAGCATATAATTTAAACTCATAAGTAGTCGATTATGCATGCCTCACTCAGCTTCTCGTTGTAAAATGCCACTAATTTCCCTTCTTATGATAAAACTGCTCATATTCCCATAACTGAAGCATCACACTCCACATGGCGCAATTTCTCAAAATTTGGAATAAATACTAGTGTTACTGATAGCTTATCTTTGACTAGGGTAAAGTTTATTTCAGTTTCCTCACCCAATTGAAACTTCCCTCTTTTCATGAACTCGATGATAGGGGCCATAATGCTACTAAAATTTTTGATGAACTTTTCGTAAAATGTAGTTACGCCATGAAAACCGCGTACTTCACTCACATTATTCGATGTGGGACATTCTCAAATTAATTTTACCTTATTTTTTGTCTACTCGAATACCATAACCATTGATAAGAAGGCACAAGAACAAGAGGCTCGAGGTAACAAAACTGCATTTTTTAAAGTTAGTGTACAACTTTTTTTCCTACAAAGCTGTTAGTACCACCCTCAAGTGCAAAAGGTGTTATGTTTCTATCTTTCTATAAACCAGAATATCATTTAAATAAACAACTACAAATCATCCAATAAACGGTCTCAATACCTGATTTATTACTCGCATGAAGTGCTAGGTGCTTTAGATAATTTGAAGGACACAGCTAGTCACTCGTACAACCCTTCTTTTATTTTGAACGCGGATTTTCACTCATCCCTCAGGTGAATTCAAATCTAATGGTATCCGCTCTTAAGGTCCACTTTGGTAAAAACTTGTTCTCCTTCCAACATGTCCAATATATCCTCTAACCGTGGAATGGAAAATTGGTATTTGATGATGATTCGGTTGATTGCATGGATGTCTATACACATTCGCCAACTGCCAAATTTTTTGGGACTTACAAAGTCAGAACTGCACATGGGCTCATACTATCTCGTATTAATCTCTTTTTAGTATAACTCCTGTACTTGTTCTTGTAAAATTTGGCCTTCCCTCGAATTCATCCTGTTTTGGGACCGATTTAGCAGGCTCGCCCTTGTCATTAAGTCAATATGGTGTTGAACATCCCTCATGGGTGGAAGACTGTTAGGGATTACTTCTGGTACTAAATCATCGAATGGATTTAATAGAGGTTGTACGGATGGTGGTATAGTAATATGAGGTTATTCAACCATTTCCCCTTTAAGAAAAACAACAAATATGTGAGGAGCTATCTTCATTTACGTCCAAAAATTATTCTCGATTTATTAGCATAACTGGATTTCCTTTGGCCAGGGTAACCTTAGGTAATTCCTCGTCCTTTAGTGGTTCAAGAATGATCTTCTGACCATTCTTGTATTGAATATAAACTTTATTTCTAAAGTGGTGATTGGGATTTACATCACACTACCAACTTTTAAATCATTATTGAGGAAATAATATTCTCATTGTTGGTACTATCAATGATAATGTCACATACCTTTCGATTGATAGTGGAACATATATGAAACACATTTTGACATTGTGGGTGCTCCTCTTTTTTAGTTGTGTACCTCAGCCACCCTACTACTAGAGAATGGAATAACAAATTACCGTTGTACCTTTTATCTTATGTAGGACGTGGGGTATATGAGACACATAATCGATTCTTTGCCTTTTTCCAGTAATGACTCTACTCTCTCAACTGCTGTGACAATGTGTGATAATTTGAACAACGATTGCATCACTACCTTTTATTTAATATCACATCGTAACCTTCTTTTAAAGTGGGACACCATACAAAACTCGGGTTCCTCCAGGTTATTAAAACTCTTCAGTATATTGAGGAATTGTTCAATTTCTCTATGTGCAAGTCTAATATTGTTAGTAAAGATTATCTTCATAATCAAGGGGTAAAAATAGGGCTTTCAACAAATCTTTCATCTTGACCCACGTACGGATTGATTCCTTACCCAGACATGCATAGGTAGTTTGCACCTGATCCCACTACGCAGACATGTCACCTTTCAATTTGTATGTGACTAATTTGACTTGCTTCTCTTCCTGGATTTTCTTAATCAAAGAAACTTCATGTATAACCAGATCAAGATGGATCAAGATGGATCCAGTTGATACCGAGAAGACTTCTTTTCGAACACCTTTAGGCAACTTCAAGTACACAGTTATGCCTTTCTGTTTGAAAAACACGGGATCCACCTATCAGAGGACCATGATGGCTATCTTCCATGACCTCTTCTATAAGATCGTGGAATTTTACGTCGATGACTTGGTAATTAAGTCTAGAAAGGAAGCTTTTCAATTAGATGACTTGAGAAAGGTGTTCACCTGATATAAAAAGTATAAGTTAAAAATGAACCCTCTCAAATGTGCATTCAGGGTGATAAGTGGGAAGTCCTCAGGTTTGTGGTGAATCGGAAAGGCATCCAGATGGACTTGGACAAGCAACATTCCATCCTTTATATGCCAATACCAAAGTCGATGAGGAGGTGAAGAGCTTCTTTAGGAAAAGTCTCCTACTTGAGGAGGTTCGTGCCAGGGATGGCCGAGGTGACTCATACGCTAATGGAGCTGCTGAGAAAAGGCTCCAAGTTGCATGGGAACAGATGCACCAGGATGCCATGGATAAGCTAAAAACGTTCCTCACATCTCCTGAAACGATGATCCCTCCGAAAGCATGTATTCCTTTATGCCTATATCTTACATCTACTAAATGAAATATTGGGCATTATTAGCCTATGAGATGGATGGTATAGAGAAACCTATTTATTACTTGAGAAGGATTATACATAGGCCAGAGCCCAGATATACTAGCATCGAGAGGAATTGTTTAGCCCTCGTATTTGTAACATAAAAATTTAGGCATTAATTACTGTCATTCACAGTCCACATTATAACTAGATGTGATCCCATAAATTTTTTGCTTGCTATAACTGTACTAATAAGTAGGGAAACCCGATGGTTATTAATTCTCTCAGAGTATGACCTCAAATGGATAGTTCCTCAAGCTATCAAGAGTCAAGCTTACGCGGATATCTTAGCCATCTTTCCTTCTGGGACGTTCGAGCCACCTGTGGAAGAACTTTCGGGCGATGATCTTCAAGATAACTTTTTAGCAGTCAGCCTGGATTAATGGAGCATGGAATTTTATGGCACTTTATCCAAAAACAAGGTAGGAGCCGACATCATTTTGAGAAAGAACGGGGAAGAAATTCGACTGTCCTTCAAGTTGGATTCTAAATGTTCGAACAATGAAGATGAATATGAGGCACTGGTGCTGGGACTGCTTGAAGCTATTAAAAGGGACATCCAAGTTCTCACAATAAAGGGGGATTCCAAGCTAGTGGTTAACAAGTAACAGGCGAGTTTTATTTGAAACACATAAGCTTAGAACCCTACCGAACAATCATACAAAGGTTGCTCGAGCAATTTGAGGTGGTAACAATCAAAAGACACCAGCGAACGATGAATATGCATGCTGACGCTTACGCCACTATTGTCCAAAAGATTTCTTTCGATGGAGGGTCAACAGTAGCTTGAATTACCAACAGGATAACTCCCTCGACCAAACTGAAAATGCTACCCATAGATGATAGTAATGACTAAAAGGGAGAAATAAGGAAGCAACTGGAAATAAGTGAAGGCTTAATAAATTTGGTTGACCTCGGGTAGTATTTCGTAGCTAGGGGAAACTTGTACTATAAAAATAAAGGAGGTTGTCTATCTAGATGTTTGGACACCGAAGAGGCCAAGAGAAGATTGATTGACGTCCATAAAGAGAACTGCGAAACCACCGAGATCCCTTTGTATAAGAGGATTCAGCGAAAAAGTTACTTCTGATCTTTGATAAGGTAGGACGATGCGATGATACAGAGAGATGGTGGGAAATGTCAATTATTCTATCCAGCAGCATAATGCAACTTCATCGATCAACCTCAAGATTGGAGGAAATCATACATATATATGTTGGTATATGAAGTGATGCCGACAGACAAAGATGATGCCACAAGGCTAAAAAGGTGAGTGCCTAGATATTATGTCTAAGAAGGGAAGTTGTACCAAAGAGGCTATCATGATAGGACTTTGAGGTGCATTAGGGGGAAGAAGCTGAAGAATTACTGAAGTAGACCCACAAGCCAGCTGTAAAAAGACTTTAGGGTATTACTGGCCTACGATGGAAAAAGACTCTGTAGAGTTTGTTCGCAAATGCAATGCTTGCTAGCTACATGGGAATATGATCCATGCTCCTTCGGTGGACCTCCATTCTCTCTCCACTCCTTTCCCATTCCACACAGGGACGTTCGACTTAGTAGGGGCAGTAAATCACTCCTCGCGAGGAAAGATTTGAATACTTATCGCCACAAATTGTTTTACCAAGTGGGCAGAATCCAAACCACTAAAAAGATCCACATCGGGGATTATTGCTCGATTCATGGAGGAGTACATCATTTACCATTTTGTTATCCCGAAGGTCTTTTTATCAAATAATGACACTTTTTTTGTGAACAATGAAGTAAGTTTACTCATAGACAAATACTCCATCATCCACCATAAGTCAACTGTAGCATACCCAAAGTGCAACGGGCAGACAGAAGCTACCAATAAGAGTTTGGTAAAGATCTTTTCCAAAATGCTAGAAGATTTCCTAAGAACATGGGATGACAAGATACCCAAGGTTCTATGGGCTTATCGAATAACCAAGAGAAATCCCACGGGGTATACCCCCCTTTCTTTAGTATTCGGTGCCGAAGTTGTTTTACAAATAGAACTCGAGGTACCCTTTGCTTGATATAATTTAGAAAGTTCCATGCTTCCCCACAGTTGTCATCTATAACTCGAGGCACTGGAAGAACATCGAGATAATGCAGTGAGGCACTTCAAAATGTACTAAAAATAATTGTCCAGATCCTACGACCAGCTTCTGAGGCCTAGGAAGTTTAAAGAAGTTGTGAGGTATAAGAAGTTTAAAGAAGGGGACTTAGTCTTAAAATCTTGCACGAGACACATCAGGGACTTTCGTTACCCAAGTTTGAAGCCAAATGGAAAGGGCCATACATCATTCGAGCATCTCATGATTCGGGTTACTGCGAAATATCTAAAGTGGAGGATGATGTCACTTTTAAATTGAACAATAAGTGGCATAAAATTTACCATGTTTAAATGTATTTGATTTACACCCAACACTCCAATCTGTTTCATTACATTTTGTTCGTACTTGTTCGGGAGCATGCTCCCTGCAATAATGGGTTGTCTGTTTTACATGGAAGCATTAAATCATCTTTATTTTGAAAGCTTTGGTCCATTTTCTTTCTTTATTATGCATAATTTAAATTGTGTGGATGTACTAGCTCATTTAACAGCTAGGAAAAATAGAAAAGAAGGAGAACCAAATACAAAGTAGTTTATTTAAATGAAGAAAGAAATACTGAGTTACATGCAATAAAAGTTCCAAGGTAGTAAAAACACAAAAGAGAGGAAATTTAACAAAAAGCTGCTAATTATCAGGGGCATCTATTATGAATCGCAAGTTGACCGATCCAAGAAGACGGCTGTGTTGTTAAGGGAGTATCTGCTCAAGGTTATTCTGGTCGGAAGCTAAATATGCCAAGTCTTTCTAAAAGTGCTCCTTTTTTCGTTGAACATCATCTAGTTTTTGCTCAAACCTAATTAATTCGGCTTTTTCTTGGGCAACAACATTGCGATCATCCTCAACCTTTTGCTTTGACATAACTATTTCAACCTCCAAACTTACTAGCTCCTCTTGGATATCCACCTACAAACGATGAGAGGTTTGCAGTCGAGCATAAAGAAAAAGTCAATTATCTTTCTTAAAGTCGTGCAGAAGTTTCACCAACCAAGACAATGAAATCCCATCGCTGATAAGAATATTGGCTTTCCCCAATAAAACCTTAATGACATTAAAACTCAAAGACTCTAGAGTGTTGAGGATTTCGTGTAAAAGAGTTACTAGGCGAAGAAATCTACAGTCCATCATCACGGGTATGGGCTGGACGCTGTGTGGGGAAAAAGTTAATGGAAATAGATCTGAGAGCTGCTCAATAAACTCCCGAGGAACATCAATCAGGATGTTGGGGAAATCAAGAAAATTGTGCCTCACAACTACCTCGGAAGAAGCCTTCAGAAGATGCACACTGAAAGCACTATCATCAGCAGAAGGGTGTCGGGTGTGCGAGGCATTGTCACTTTCTTACAGCGTGGAAGAACCTATTTAGGGGACCTCACCAACAGTTAGTGCCACCGGCTGAACCTGCCAACTAGAGGCATCACCCATCGCCGCTAACCCAGTTGCTGTCTTTGCTTGCGCAATCTCATGTGAAACACCTTTAATCTTCCGATCACACATAGCCGACTGCTCAACTTCAAGCTAAAACACAAAAAATTATCAATATAGAGAAATATACAAACTTGCTTACAAGTAAAATTAAAGTCTTACATTATTGGGCTCGTCTGACCCTCGGTTATGGAAGATTTAAAGTCCTACATTACTAGGCCCGCCTGACCCTCGATTATGGGAGACTTAAAGTCCAACATTAATTGGCCCGCCTGACCTTCGGTTATGGGAGATTTTAAGTCCTACATTACTAGGCCCACATGACCCTCGGTTATAGGAGATTTAAAGTCCAACATTACTTGGACCACCTGACCCTCGATTATGGAAGATTTGAAGTCCTATATTACTTGGCCCGCCTGACCCTTGGTGATGGGATATTTAAAGTCCAACATTACTTGGCCCGCCTGACCGTCACTTATGGGAGATTTAAAGTCCAACATTACTTAGTTCACTTGACCCTCGATTATAGGAGATTTAAAGTCCAATATTACTTAGCCCGCCTGACACTTGGCTTTGGAAGATTTAAAGTCCTACATTACTAGGCCCGTCTGACCCTCAATTATGGAAGATTTAAAATCCTACATTACTAGGACCTCCTGACCCTCGGTTATGGGCGATTTAGAGTTCCACATTGCTTGGCGCACCTGACCCTCGCCCATGGGAGATTTAAAGTCCTATTTACTAGGAAATTCTAATAGCATTTAATGTATGAGTTACCCAAAAGAAGAGGTGATAACATACCTCTGGTTGCAGATCATCGGTGAATTTCCTGGTGGCCATTTGCACCAAATCTTCCTCCTCATAAAAACCTCCTAGAGCTACCAAAGACTGTTGCTTTAAGGGAAAAATAGTAGCACCCCCAACCTTAACAACTTATTCTTGCCCATCTTTTACATGACCAGTAGCAACAACCTCTACTCCCTCTGGATTGAGGATCGATGGTCCAAAAAGAGTAACCAAGACCTGGTCATTCGAGGGAGGAGGGTCTAGTGGGACAATTTTATCGGGGAGTGAAACCCGTGAAGACCAAAAGAGAACAATAAAAAAATTGACACAAGGAGTTCAGAATGAAAAGAAAAGAGTTTACTGTAACATGGGGTACACCTACGGAGGACTTCATCGAATTATATTCAACAACACCCTCCTCTTGGGTACATTCCTGATGGGTGATTCGATTACAAAAAATGCAGAGTCAGGCGAATAGCCACTGCTGGACCGAATAGAGCAAAGATCAACATATTCCCCTAAGTGGAAATTTATAGTTACATGAGAAGTGGTAGGGGCTGCTATGCTCTTTGGCAAAACGTCCTTCGAAGTGGGCAAAACTTTAGTTGTCTCCAAATCCACTAGAGGGCCCTCAGGATCACCACCCTCTTAGGCATCCTCATGAAAGTCACCTTGGACATCAACCTAAAAATAGGGAACAGGAGTCAACATTATAAAGAAAAAGGAGGAAAAGTTACAAGAAAAAAGGGAAAGCGGCAGCCATACCTCTTCCTCAAGAACATCTTTCAAAAATTCATAGTCATGAGGAGGCGAAGTAGGCTTGGAGGAAGAAACCATCCTCCACAACCTACGCCTCCGAACAAGGAGGAGTCATCCAACTCTTCCTCATCTTCCTCCTCCTCCACCTCTTCTTCCTCATGTTCCTCCTCTTCTCCATTATCATCATTACTTTCATCTTCATCATCAGCAACTACCTCCTCATCAGAGTGCTCCTCATCACTTGCCTCATCTGTCTCCTCTAAAACAATCTCAACAGGACTAGTCAACATATGTTTCCTGCTACCTTCAGCAGTTGGGGGTGCATAAGAAAAACCTCGAGAAGACATCTGAGATAACATAAAATCCCTATCTTCCACAAAAAAATTCTCCTAAGTCTATTAAAGCTGTTCGAACATATAGTCAACTTGCTGAGCAACCTTGGAATCAGGGTCAATGTAGGAGAAAATTCGTGAATAACATTGAGCTTCTTATTAGGAGCCTTCCTAATGGACTTAACAGTTTCCCCAGTAGAAAAAGTGTGAGGAGTGTCACCCCCTTCTATTGACTTTAAGGGACCAGGGGCAACAGTAGTTTCTTCGACCAGACCCAATGATTGAGCACTTTTTTTCTTTTTCATTAAAGCCTGCTCTAAAGGGCCTAAGGGAGGCAACTCAGAAGGGGTGAAACTGTTAGTGGTACTGAAAGGAAATAAGGAAGTAGAAGAAGTACAGCTCCTTAGTCCTAGCTCCGTTAGAGGAAATCTCTAAACTTCGAGGTAGCGGGGTTCTTTGAGAAGATTGCTTTGAAAGCGACCCAACTGATTTTTCCAAAACACAGTCAAATACATAGCATATCTACCCCCTGGGGTTTCCTACATGGGATAATAGGGTTGGAAACATAGTTGGAATAAAGTTTAATGACGGTTAAGGTCAGAAAATTTATATAGGCAAAAGAAAAATTTGTGGGTTTTTCACGAGTGAAGTGACTCAGGATGGGGTTGCCTTGGTCATACTCAAACTGCATGGCCATGCGATCGGGGCAATATATTGAATAAAACGAAGACCACTCAGTATACGAAGGTAGGTATGAAGGAACCAATAGCAAAGGAACGTTATTAGCAGGAAAATTCCAAAATAATGATTCCTCGAGTACGGTAACAGGACGTTCCTAAATCGTAAAGAAATTATTAGTAAAAAACTGATCCACCCCAACATAGGGACAAGGGACAAACTTATCAAATTTGTCGACTAAAAAGACAAAGGGTTTCTTATAACCTTTGTGGTTCCAACAATAGATCTGGGGGACCTTAATAGGATGAGAACTAGGGAAACTACCAGATAGAGAATACTATGGAAAAAGGTCATAAAGAAAATCCACCAGTAGAACATGATTGGCATAATTTAAAACATTAAACTTATCGATGCTTCGGGCAGAATCAGCCTGCACGCGATCCAACCATGTGTATAATAAACCTAGGATGATTCCAGCTAAGGGGAGTTTGATGTCACTGGCCATACAAACGGCCATGTTGATTAAATATTTCTTGGGAAAATCATGGGGCTTACCAGGGAGAAATATCTTTTACAAGACAACCTAAATATAGCCCGCCAGTTCAATCTTTGAAGTAAAGCTTTTCCCAGTCAGGGGAGTCTTGAACACCTACTTTCCCTTTGGATTTTTCTTGGCTGCCTAGCAAGCCTTGATAAGAGATTTGTCCTCAATAAAGTAGAAGTAACGGACTACCTCCGAATAGGTGAACTTGTTGTAAGTCACCATACAACCATTTACTACTGCCTCCAACTCCCTCGAAGAAGGTATCAAAATCGACCACTTCCAAACCCAGAAGTTCACAAACGTCCTCGAGGGTGATGGTAAACTCACCCTAAGAAGCAATAAACATATGAGTTCGATGGCTCCACCGAGATACAATTAGTTAAAGACTGTTGATGTTCCTAGCAAGAGTGAGGCCATCCAGCCAATAGGTGGAAGATAGGACGACTAAGGCCAACTGCACAGGGTATTTGGCGTGAATATAGTCCATCCATGGGCCAAGACCCTCAAAGGCGTCTGAGGTGGACTCAAATTCCCCCTTTGGAAGGGGATAATCACTCCGTTCGATCCAAAAGTGCGTGGTTGTAAGGATATAAGCAAAGTCTTTTGCACTACCACTTTCCTCCATCAGTAAATTTGCTGGCTCCATAGAACAAGCTCACCCGAAAAATGCTCAGCCAACGCCTAAAAATGATCAATCTCCTCGAAATAAAGTGTGTGACGGTATCGTGCCCATTGATTCTGACATGCTTGAGTGCAAGGAGAAACACGCCTTGTGGAAGGAGTCCCTTGACTAAGGGAGACATGAGTAAAGAAATAAGAAAAGGGAAGAAGAGTAAATAGTTGGAGTTAAAAATGAAGCCAAAAGCAAGCACTGAAATCTCTCTCTCCCAAAGCAGACGATTGCAAATGATAATGATCCCAAAGGTGAAGGTTTGGAAAATGCCAAGTACATCCTTTTATAGGGGCAACGCAATACACAACAGGCCGCAAAATAATAGTACCTTAGGAAATGTGGTGACGATCAAATTAATCCGCGTAGTCGGCACGTGCTCGTAAGGGCATAAATTCAAAAGCCAAAATGATGATACTTTAAGAAGTGATGCACGGACACTTCTCGCGTGAGGAAAATGCGCTAACACCAAGTCTCCATGTGTAAAGTTCGAAAGAGAAAGCATCAATCTCATTAAATATGATATGACTAGAGGAATAATGAGGCATGCCTAGAGTTTTTAACTTGGGGGAGATGAAGCGTTTGGGGGGAAATTTATAAATATTTACTCACTTCCCCCAAAGAAACTGTCACACGCAATCATAACGTTCCATCAAGAAATGGCACTATTAGAAATACCATAAGGCATTCAAAAGACGAAGTAGTTCGAAAGGAGGACTAAATAAGCCCATCGCACACACTTCTCTTTACTAAAAAACTTAATGCTTATTATGATATGATTATTTGTCTGTGGATATTGCCTTTCTTTGGAAAATGGTTCAAAGATCAACCAGGTATTTCGTACAGATGTTTATTCGTGCAATAAACAAATATCTCTACGAAGGGTAAAATGTAGGGGGTCCTAATTTAAGGTTGATTAGTTGAGTTGATTATTTACTTAGAAAAAGACCAACTAAAAAGGAAGATGAAAACCTCTCAAAGCACCTTCCACGAAGACCCTCCACAGACACTCCTCGAATGACTCCTCTCAAAGACCAAAGCTATTCGAGTGACAATATTTTGTAATCAGAAGCATAATGTATTTGATCTTGTACTTTACTTGTTGAATAAACTTTGTAATATGTGCAAGGTTGTTCGATACCCTAGAAGGACCATGCCTGGCTGGGCACGGGAGAGATCACATGCTCTATCAGATGACCTCCTATTGGGAACCTTACAAGGATATGTTTTGGAGGATTGAGAGCAAGGAAACGTTGGGAAAACAATAGCCAACCCTCTGGGTACACTTGGGCAAAACTTCATTCAGAATAAATAGTTGCTCGAGTTACTTCCATCGGAGCTACCATGACTTCATCATATTCAGAGAAATCTCCTCAAGGAAACCCAATCTCGTATCTTTTGCCTGAAGATATTTCCTAGCCAATAAATATCGTACCTAATGCTCGTGCTACTTCCAACCGAGCAACCTTAAAGCCATACACCATCCCTTTTATTGATGTGACCACACATCTAGTGGGGGTCATTGTTCACCTACTTTATGACGTCATAACGTTTGGCATCTAGGGAATCGAAGTTACAGCACTTAAGTGAGTTTTATCCTTAGAATGGCAGGCCTAGTTAACCAAATCTAATATTATAGCCGCTATAAGGTAAGCCTTTGATCTGCCACGTCATATTCTCACTAATGCCACCACGCTCCTAATTGGTTGAGTAATTTCCCTACAAAATACAATATCCCATGCATTTAATGCAATATCTTTAACATTAATACTATAGTACTTTAGCATTTAATGCCGGTGGTCGGGCGGAAAAGTGTGTTCGTGTGAGGACACAATCGTTGTGTGTTTCGCCGCCACGATACAAAAAGAACCTAAGCTACTACTACACTTGACAAGCAAGCACAGCGGTAAGTCGGGTGTCGTAAGAAATCCACAGGGAGTGATTAAATTTTAGATTTTAATTATTTAATTGCTTCAGGAATAAAAGTGTAAAATAAACAAATGAAAAGGTGATAGGGTGGTTGTGGTGACAAAACAAAAGAATAAGTTAATGCTAAATTAAAGGAAAGCGAGGATCGGGATCGCATTCCACCACACGGGCTAAACAACTACTAATTAGAATTACGGTTCGAAAACATTTAATAGAGCATATTCAATTAAGCATAAACATCACACAAGAAGGAATTTAACCCAAAGTTGCGAGATTAAACATTTAACTGAAAATGGTCGCACGCGGATTAAATTCGGATTATCGCTATAAACACTAAAGTTGCGTGACAAATAAAGTTAAACGCATAATAATCCAACTTTAATACACGCGGTTTCAATTAAATGCAATTTCACACGAAAACCTAACTTTCGAGGTTCTAAACCTGTAAATGGCGGAACACAATCCCGAACCTATTTATCTACGGACAAATCATGGATTAAACTACTTTAAACAACTAATTAACTAATAAAACAAGAATTAATTAAACTAAACTAATTTATCTAGGCATGGAAATGAAGAACAAAGTAAGAAAAACAACTAAAATAATTATATTAAGGAATAAAAGGTTAAGGTACAACTTACAAAACAAAGAGTACAACCATCCAAGGCAAGAGGGATAGGGTTTAGCTCCCAATTATAAAAGCCCTAAAACTAGAGAAAAATGAAAATATCTAGATGTCTTCTCTTCAAAATGAAGAGATAAGGGTTAAATACAAAATATCCCATGGCAAAATTGTAAATAAAAGGAAAATTGCCAAATATCAGCAGGGCCGAATCGATTTGGCTTTGGGGCGAATCGATTCGCCCCTACAGGTCTGAATTCTGCAGCTTTGTCCTATTTTACGGAAAATGCCGCCATTTCTTCGTTATAGCTCGGAATGAGGCACGGTCGGAGGCTTCGCGAAGATAACTCAGAGGACTACAACATACAAGAATACATTGGGCCAAAAATCCAAAATATGAAATGACTAAAATGCCCTTGAATGTGACCTTGAGTGTACTTTCCATGTCAAAACCATCCTAAAAATGCCATAACTCCATCGATACAACTCGGAATCATGCACCGTCGGCGGCCACGCGAAGAGAAATAAAAGGGCTTCAACTTCCGTGAAGAGCTCGGGATTCAAACCCGAATGCTGGAATTACTAAAATGCCCCCGAAGATGCAAAAGTCGACGAAACAATTCCGGAAAGCGTCCGAACTTCATACTAAGCATCCAAATACCTACAAAAGCTCAATTAACCCCTGCAAAACATGTTAACATAGAAATCCGAGGTTGTCTGGTTAACGAGCATAAATATAGGGATTAAGATACCCGAGGGGGCTAATAAGGCGTAGGTTAACGGGTGAAATACGCAATAATTGCGTCGTATCAGCCGGCCAATCACATTTAATGCCATCAAAGTTACTTGAGTAACCTTGCCTTCATATAAATAGACCAACTAAAGTGTTCATAAGGATGGAAATTCGGATCTAGAATTTCTATTGGATTTCCCTCATACATGAGATCTTCTGTGTTAACATTGATTGTCCAAACATTCTCCTTGCGCCCATTAACATCCTCATTATCATGCACCAACTGAACTTGAAGTTCCTGCTTTGCCTTTATTGTGACAAGTGTGGTTTCTCTTTCTCTCTCTGACCAAGTTACCTAATGGTTTTCTATATATTAAGTTAGAAGAGTGCTTGATCAATATACTTTGACTGGGATAAACCAAGCATCATTTTCTATATATTTTTAAATGGCTTAATCCCAAGAATATATGATGCTTCTCCCAAGTGCTTCATAGAGAAGTTTTGTGAGAACCAAAGTTTAATAGGTGACAACATCCCTATATCATTCCTAATGAGTATAATATCATTTTCATGTAAAATAAGAAAGGTAATGGCCTTCCCATAAACCTTCTTGTATACACATGGTTCATCTTCATTCTTTGAGAAGTCAAAAGATTTGTCAGACTCATCGAATCTAATGTTCTAACTGCAAAATCCTTGCTTGTGACTATAAATTAATTTGTTCAGTTCATACACCTTGTGGATATCTACACTAGGTTTAAAAACCTCTGGTTGATCCATGTAAATGATTTCCTGAATGTTTCCATTTAAGAATGCAGTTGAATATCCATCTGCCAGATTTCGTAATCATAGTGTTCAACAACTGCTAGCAAGAAACTAATGGATTTAAGCATGGATACCAGTGAAAAAGTTTCCTCATAGTCAATTCCTTAATGTTATCGGTAACCTTTTGCATCCAACCTTACTTTATATGTTTCTACATTTCAATCTGATTTAATATTTATTTTGAATATCCATTTTCAACCAATAAGAATAACATTTATTGGTGGATTAACCCAAGTCCATACTTAGTTCAAATACATAGAATCCATTTCGGCTCTTATGGCTTCACACATCATTTCGTATCGATATCTGATATCACCTGTAATTAGTTATATCGTCATCACCTATGAGGTGTACTTCCTCAACGGCATACCCATATCTTTTTGGAAGTATATAAATCCTACTACTTTTTTGAAGATTTTATATATTCGAAATTTCAGGTGGTGTAGAGTTTCCTGATTGAGTTGTAATGGATTTTGGATCTCCTAGTTGTTCATCAAGGACAATGTTGCTTTTACCTCTATCACTAATAAATTCATGGTCAAGGAATCTGGCATTCCTGCTAATGAAAATGTTTCCAGAATAGGGATGGTAAAAGTAATAACAAATAGTTTCTTCAGGATATCCTACGAACCGACATCTTATTGTCCTCACTTCTAACTTGTTGTCCACTATGTTTTTCTTCGCATGTGTCGGACAATCCCATATGTTAAGGGAACTAAGATTTGGCTTCTTCCCATTCAATAGTTCATATGGAATCCTAGGGAAATAATTGGAAGGAACTCTATATAAAAGGTACATTACAGTTTCTAAGGCATACCCCCATAAGTGTACGAGTAAATCTATGAAAATCATCATCGATCTAACCATGTCTAACAAGGTATGATTTTTCCTTTTCAAAATACCATTATGTTGTGATGTTCCAGGAGGAGTCCATTGTGAAATAATGCCACTATCTTTGAGATAGTTTGATAATTCATTGCTTAAGTATTCACCACCTCGATCAGATTGAAGTGTCTTAATACTTTTACCAGTTTATTTTTCTACTTCGTTTTTAAAATCTTGAAACTTTTAAAAAGCTTTATATTTATCACTCATTAGGTAGGTATAAGCAAACCTTGAATGATCATCGGTAAAAGTGATGAAGTAAGAAAAATCACCCTTAACACTGACATTTAATGGTACACACACATCACTGTGTATCAATCCTAATAAATCTTCGACTCTTCCCCTTGTCCAATAAAGAGTAATTTAGTCAGCTTACCATGTAAACAGGATTCACAAGTTGGTAAGGGTTCAGGTGAGAGAAAACCTAAAAGCCCATCTTTCTTTAACTCATTAATCCTTTTTACATTAATATGTCCACGTTTAAGATGCCATTTATACATCAGATTGATCTTGTATCTAATTCTAGTGAATTTACTTACATTATTTGTTCCTATTTATTATTGATTTTGCCAGTTAAATCCACATAATAGAGTCCATTAAAAACCCATCCAACACACTAACAAATTATTTTATTTAACAAAACAAAACTGATCATTTGTTTCAAATGTATATCCACTTAAAGAAAGGCTAGATAGTGATATAATGTTTTGGGGTGACATTGGTACATAATAGCATTTCTACAACACAATATATTTATTAGAAGGCAAATTTAAATAGACGGTCCTCACAGTTGATGAACTAACTCGTGTTCCATTGGTCAATGTAAAGGGTACCTCCCCTCTACTCCGTTTCCTACTTATCTTTAGATCCTACAAGTTTATACACATATGTGAGCTTGCACCTAAATCTAAGCACCAAGTTGGGCTAATCATAAGATTAGTCTCAATATAGAAAGTATCAGGCTTACCTAAAGCGGATTTGTCTTTCTTAGATTGGAGGAAGTTTTTATAGTCCTTCTTTCAATACCCCAGCTCATTGCAATAGAAACATTTGCCACCTCCAATCTTGTTTTTATTTATAGCTCTCTTGGGTTTACTATTCACATTTGATTTCTTTCCCTTTCCCTTTCCCTTTCCCTTTCCCTTTTCCTTGCGTTACCTCTTGGTTCCATATGTCGAAGATTTATCAAATGCCGAAGCTAATGGCTTAGCCTTCTAAATTGACTGTTCATCTGCCTTAAATATATTCAGAATTTCTAAAGAGAACCTTCCAGTTTATTTATGTTAATATTCATGACAAATTATGAAAACGATTCTGGTAGGGATTGGAATACCAAGTCGATGCTTAACTGCACATCCATTTTAACATCCATCTGAGAAAGATGCTCAATGTATTGACCATAGTCATTCACAGATGATCCCTCGGCCATCCTGGACCTAAATAGATCTTTGGCGACATTATACCGGGTAATTCTACTTTGTTCAACTTAAAGGTGATGAAGGTGCAACATTAGCATCTAGTCCTCATATACTAGTCTTGCCATTTTTTGAAAAAATGGCATCCATCATTTCAGATGAACCCTCAGTTATCAATGGAGGTATTCCTGTAAGAAGATGGTTGATCTTTTGTGAAAGAATTAATGTTCTGAAATTTCTCTCCCAATTTAGAAAATTGGGAACGATCTATCTGTTGGCATCTAAAATACTTTCCAAAGGGTTCGTTATATTTTCTACAAATTTATATAAATCAAAATTATAAACCATTCAAGATTATGGACATAAATATTAACTGGGCTCCCACTATTTATTCTAAATCCACGAACCCCTTATAAATTAAGAAAAAACATTTAATGTTTTTAGTGGGTATTAGGATCCAATTACTTATTGAAATAATACTCACATAGCAGAAATCTTGGCCTTGCTAAACTTAACTTGGTAGGTTGTAGCTAACCTTTACAAACTCTAAGTGTGAATAAGTTTTCTAGATAAAGATTAGGAAAAATCATGGCTAAAGTTTCTCCAATACAAATGACCAATCCATCCCACAAACATGTGCTTGAGACAGAAGAGATACCAAAGCTCATCAATCTTAAAATGAACATTCTTTAAGAAATTGAAATCAAGTGGTCTACTTTTATCATTGAATTTGAATAAACTTATCGTACTAACAAATATACAAAAATAATTTGGGCTCCTAATAACTGGACACGTACATGCATGTAAGTCCACTATTTCCCAGGTTAAGCCAATACCACCGTGTTGTGATAATAATTAATTGAACTCTCTTTGCAACATGTGACCATGACCTACCTAGCTAGTTTGTTGTATCACGGTAAACTAAAAGTTTAGAACCATTCCTAGAAAGAATATAACAATTTTAGAAGCAAAACGTGACCATGACCTACATCTTAAAAAGTTATATGTGCAAGACTGCTCCAAAGTGAAAGGTCGTGGCAATCACCTCAGAGATATGATAATTACTAACTTAAATGTTTAATGAAGAGCCTAAATATTATTAATTTGATCATAATAAGTAATATTATCTAACCAGTTTGATCTCATCGTAGTAACACACATGTATTAAATACAACAACAGGCATAACATATCTTAAAAGATATCAGGATAATTATGGACTTTAATTAGATAAATTCGAGCCACCAGATTTATCTAGAAAATGTTTTATATAGTGATCACTTTAAATTATTTAAAAAAATAAAATTTAATCATCCATAGTCTAAAAACATTACTATTCATTTTAAATGAATATCCCATTTTTAAAGTTTATATAAATTGGTGCTTAGTTCATAGTTTCTTTTTAATTCAATGATAACATTAAATGATATTACTACAAGTTGTATTAAACCATTACAATATTAAATTATAGCCAACTAAAAGATACCATATTATTATATCCGAAAATAGTAATCCAACTCATAATCGAATTACAAGAATAACTTTGCAGAAACTGTTGACGTGCATACAAGTTAATTGTCCAAGTCTTTTTTTAAATCGTCAACAATTAAATTAGGTATCTCCGAATTTTAGTCAACCATAAAATTAATTTGATTAAAATTTCAATCTAGTAATTTTTAAAATTTTCTAAAATTTAAATAAGAAAAAAAATATATTTTTTAATGCAACATTATGCAGGAATAAATAATCATAAAATTAAAAATTATGTTTTTCTTCATCATTGCATGTATAAGCATAAATAATGTTTATTGGAATTTTTCTGGAATGTTTTTGACATTAAAAATAATTTTAAATGGTTAAATGCATTATTCCATTAAGTGCAATTCCAAAGAAACATATTTTTAAAATTTTCAAAATTGCATTCTAATTGCATCATAAAATTTAGAATATTCAAAATTTATTTTAAGAATTTTTCTACCATTTTATTCGAAGTCTAAGATTAGTAAAATAATTTTTAATGATGAAAATAGCATTTATTGCATCATGCTAAATCCACAAGAGAGTTGATCCAGTGCATGTACAGCTGTAGTGGATTCACAACAACTCTGCATCATAATCACAAATTTCTCCCAACTTTAGAGCTTCGATTAAGGCTTATCGGAAGCATGAATGGGGTGATCCACATATGGATTACATCGTCTCGACGAGCTCATTCCATCTAAAGGTTTAAAGAAACCGTTTGATCAATAAAAAATGGGACCAGTAGGCATTTTATAAATAAGCAATACTACGTTTGTTCCATATACACAGGAATAAACACCGTAATTTTGTGATTCATTCAAGCCCGATCTTATCACTACATGAATAATTAAATTCTAAATATTCAGGGATGTTTAAACATGAATCCAAACATTTTGATTAATTTATTAAACAAAGTAAATTACCGTTTAAGTATCTTGGCTATATTTTAGATTGTAACTTGTGACTATATAATTCGTGAGAATGGATCTAATACCACTATTAAAATACGTCAGGTTAATAGTCCAAAAAATAAAAAAATTACTAACCATATTCATATGTAAGCAGGATAATTCTAACGTATTTATATAGCACATAATATTGTAAATACAAGACTAATCCGTTATAGTGTACTTTTCAATTCTCAATCAAGGACGCACCGTGTGGGGTTCAGGTGATGAGTTGAACTTGGTAATGCAAGTTGCCAATGTATCTGTTGGTAAAACATAATCAAACTTCCCATACGTACTTCCCAATTTTACTAAAAGAATTCGGAGCAATTCTAGGCTAGAAATCATCTCGCAAGTATTTTCACACTTAAAATGAATTTCTCTCAACCAAAGACTTATAGAATTTGATATTTAATTGTTATTATCTTAAATACAAGACCTTCAGAGCCTTGTATTTATACCCAAAGTTTTAGAAATTTAATTTAATTCCAAATTAAATTAAATTCCAAAAAATAATAAATTAATGGTTAATGGTAGAGTCTCACTCCATTAAACAATTGGTAAGGGGTGAAATCCCACACACCCCATTAATGTCTTAATCACTTACCTAACTTTGGTAAAGCCAAACTTACCAAAGTAAAGTAGAAAAAATGTGCCCAACTTTGGTAAATGGTAATAAGATAAAACGAAAAGTTTTACTTATCATTGAATTGCATCTTAATCCTTAGTGAGCATGAGAATTTCATTTCCTACAAAAAAATACTTAAGTAAAATTTATACATTTAACCCGATATGTTTGTAACCTTAGAGGTTCATTCTTCTTTATTTATGCTAACTCATCTAGTACTCCAGTAAAGAGTTAAACCAATAATCGTTAATAACATGTTGGCATTTATTATGATTAATGCTAAAATAGTGTAAATAAATTATTCATCTCTTCTAAACCTTGTCCATTAATAGTTTTCATAGACTGCATTCCTTCTATCATCCCAATATTCATATTTGATTTATTTTCGGAGTGGTAGACTATCAATCCATTAATCAAGTATCCGCTTTCTTTTAATTTATAATCTTTTGACAATATTTGATTAAAATTAATTATTTTAATCATTATCAATACCTCGACCAAGGATTTAATTAGAGAATTAATTAATATAAACAACATAGAATAAATTATCGTTTTTCTAAGAGCTATATATTCCATATTAATCATCCATGATCCTTTATGTAATATGAAGATAGCCCCAACTCTACACTTGTCATAATCATATAAAACAATCATAATTAGTTAAGTAGAATCAAATGACTACCTAATACATGCAAGGTGTACATGATGTCTCAGGTCTAAGGATTATATGTACAACTATAACTATAAAATATATCCATTGATAGATTACAAAAACTCTAATGGATAATTCTATGTGGTTACGTTCAATGCCATACTATATAATATCACCCATATGTTTGATCTTGTCGGATTCTGACAAGTAGTTTGAGACTATGCTACTTCTTTAAATAAGAAAATCATAATGTATGCTAACACCAATCCAAAACACGATGTCCGGTTGTGTTTCTGTCTAGAAACAATTTATTAAATAAGAAACTGAGATGAACATCTCCCGATCATTACTAAAACACTATGATTCATCACATTCAATAATTTTCTAATAGACATAATCATAAATATCATAGTTATTATTTATCAATTAAGATTATATAGAGCTTTCTTTGTATTTGTATTTAAATAGCAATACTAAATTGTCGATTAATGTGCTTTGATTTATGATGAGACTGTGGTTCCTTTGCCTGAGCTATGGCTCCATTGTTATCATAATATAAGGGTATTGCTAAGGCGATGGTAAGAATAATTCCAAGTTTAATAACAAACTTTTTAAACCAAATTGTTTCCTTTGCAGCTTCTGATACAACTACGTATTCAGATTCTACTGTAGAATCAACTATTGTACTCTGATTGGAGATTTTCCAATTAAATGCTACATTCCCAATGGTAAAAATATAACCAGAAGTTGACCGCCTATCATCAAATATCAGATTGGAAATCTGAGTTAGTAAATCCCTCAACTTTTAGGTTATTATTGCCCTAACTTAGGAACATATCTTCGGTATTTCCAAGGTATTTGAAAATATATTTTATGGATATTCAGTGATCCAGACCTGGATCTTACTAACCACATTTAGAGCATGAAAAATATCAAGCCTAGTACGTAACATGACATACATAACACTTCCAACTACGGAATCATATAGAATCTTACCCATAGGCTCCCTCTCTTTTGGGTTCTTAGACCTATTTCCTTAGAATATAGGATGTTTCTCCCAAGTCCTTCATTGAGAAATTTTGTGATAACCAAAGTTTAACAGATGATAACATCACTACATCATTCCCAATGAGTTTAACATTATCTATAAATAAAATGAGAAAGGTAACAGCCTTCTTAAAAACCTTCTTGTATACAAATGGTTTATCTTAATTCTTTGAGAAGTCAAAACATTTAACAACCTCATCAAATTTGATGTTCCAACTACGAGATGCTTGTTCAAGATCGTAAATTGATCTGTTTATTTTACATACTTTATGGATAGATCCACTAGATATATATAACCCTCTCGTTGATCCATGTAAATGGTTTCCTGAATGTTTCCATTTAAGATTGTAGTTTTAACATCCATCTACCAGATTTTGCAATCATAGTATTCAACAACTGATAGTAAGAACCTAATGGATTTAAGCATGGCTACTGGTGAAAAAGTCTCCTCGTAGTCAATTCCTTGACGTTATTGGTAGCCTTTTGCAACCAACCTTGCATTATATGTTTCTATGTTTCCATATGATACAATTTGTCTTTGAAGGTCCATTTGTAACTAATATGAATAACATTTATTGGTGGATCAACCGAAGTCCAGACGTGGTTCAAATATATAGAATCCATTTAGTATTTTATGGCTTCATGCCATCATTTTGCATCGATCTCCAATATTTCCTCTTTGTTATTAGTTGGATCATCATGACCTATGAGGTGTAATTCCTCAATGGCATGGCCATGTCCTTTTGAAAGTATAGGAATCCTACTAATTTGACGAAGACTTTGTCTATTAGAAGTTTCAGGTGGTGTAGAGTTTTCTGACTGAGATGCAATGATTTTTGGATCTCCTAATTGTTCATCAAGAACGATGTTACTTTTACCTCCATTTGTAATAAAGTCATCCTCGGGATTTCTGGCTATCCTATTAGCGAAAACTTTTAGATCATCGGGATGGTAGAAGTAATAACTAATAGTTTTTTTATAATATCCTACGAAGCTTCATCTTATATTCTTCACTTCCAACTTGTTTTCCAGTATGTTTTTCTTCACACCTTGCAGACAACCCATATCTTAAGGTGACTAATATTTGGCTTCTTCTCATTCTATAATTTATATAGCATCTTAGGGATAAATTTGGAAGGAACTCTATTTAAAAGGTATATTACAATTTCCAGGGGATAACCTCATAAGTATACGAGTAAATGACTAAAACTCATCATCAATCTAACTATGTACAACATGGTGCAATTTTTCCTTTTTGAAACACCATTGTATTGTGGTGTTCCAGGAGGATTCCACTATGAAATAATGCCACTCTCTTTGAGATAGTCCAAAAACTCATTGCTTAAGTATTTACCACCTTAATCAGATTGAAGTGTCTTAATACTTTTACCAGTTTATTTTTATACTTCATTTTTAAAATCTTAAAACTTTTGATAAGCTTTATATTTATGACTCATTAGGTAGGCACAACCAAACCTTGAATGATCATCCGTAAAAGTGATGAAGTAAGTAAAATTACGTTAGCATTGACATTTAATGGTTCACATACATCACTTTGTATCAATCCTAATAAATCTCCGGCTCTTTCCCCTTATCTAATGAAGGGTGATTTTGTCATCTTACCATGTAAACAAGATTCAAAAGTTAGTATGGGTTCAAGTGAGATAAATACTAAATGCCTATCTTTCTTCAACTTGCGAATTATTTTAACACTAATTGTCCAAATTTAAGATGCCATTTGTATGTCGGATTGATCTCATCTCTAATTCTAGTGAATTTACTTGCATTATTTTATTAATTTTATCTTATTAATTTTGCGAGTTAAATCCAAATAGTAGATTCCATTAAAAACACATCCAGTACACACAAAAAAATTATTTTGTTTAATAAAACAAAACTAATCATTTATTTTAAATGTATATCCACTTTAAGAAAGTCTAAAAGGTGACATAATGTTCTTAGGTGGCACTCGTACATAGTAGCATTTCTCAAGGATAATACATCTATTGGGAGGCAAATTTAAATAGACAATTCCCACAGCTGATGCACTAACTTGTGCTCTATTAGCCACTATTAAGGGGACATCCCCTCTACTCAATTTCGTGCTTATTTTTATATTCTACAAATTTCTGGACATATGTGAGCTTGCACCTAAATCTAAGCACCAAGATATAGTTGGGTCAATCATAAGATTAGTCTCAATATAGAAAATATCAAACATACCTGAAGCGAGTTTATCTTTCTTATATTAGAGAAACTTTTTACAGTCCTTCTTCCAGTGCCTTGGCTCGTTGCAGTGGAAACATTGTCCACCTCTATCCTTATTCTCATTCAGACCTTCCTTGGGTTTGAGGTTTATAATTGATTGCTTTGTATTTCCCTTTCCCTTCCCCTTGTGTTGTCGCTTGTTCTAAAGTTCACAGCTTTATCAAATGCCAAAGCTGATGGATTAGCCTTCTGAATCGACAATTCAGCTCTCTCCAACATATTAAGAATTTCTAAAATAGAAGATTGTAATTTATTCATGTTGAAATTCATGACAAATTTTGAAAATAATTCTGGCCGGGATTGTAGTACCAAGTCTACGCTTAACTGCACATCCATTTTAACATCCATCTGAGCAAGATGCTTGATGTAATTTATCATCTTGAGAACATGGTTATTCACAGATGATCCCTCAGCCATCCCGATCTTAAAGAGATCTTTGGTGACATATATAGAATATTTCTACTTTATTTATTGTAAAGTTAGCGAAGGTGAAATATGACGGCTTGAGCACTTTCCATTTGGTCATGTTGACGTTGGAGCTTATTAGTCATAGATTCTAACATGTAGCACCTTGTCCTCATATCCGAGTATTTTTATTTTGAATTTTTTTTAATAATCTCTTTAGAAGAACCCTCAGCTATCAATAGAGGTATTCCTATAAGAACATGGTTGATCTTTTCTGAAAGAAGAACGATTATCAAATTTCTTTCACAAATTAAGAAATTGGGATCGATCAATGTATTGGTATCTAAAATCTTTGACAAAGGGTTCATCATGTTTTTTACAAATTCAGATAGATCAAAATTATAAGCCATTCACGATTAGGGACTAAAATCTTAATGGGGCTCCCACTATTTATTCTATATCCACAATCCACTCATAGATTAAGAAAAACCATTTATTGTTTTTAGTGGGTATAAGGATACAATTACTTATTGAAATAATCCTCACATAACAAAAATCTTGGATTAGTCAAACTTAAATTCGTAGGTAGTAGCTACCCTTTACAAACTCTAAATGTGAATAAGTTTTCCAGATAAAGCTTAGGCAAAGTCTTGACAAAAGTTTCTCCAATTCAAACGACCAATCCAACCCACATGCATGTACTTCGCCCAGAAGAGATACCAAACCCCATCGGTCTTAAAATGAACATTTTTTAAGAAATCGAAAGCAAGTAGTCAACTTTTATCATTGGTTTTGAATAAACTTATCGTACTAATAAATAGACATTATTTTTAATTCCTAAAAAATACTTCAGGCTCCTGTAACTAGACACGTACATAAATGTAATCCCACCGTTTTCGAGAGTTAAGTCCATATCACCATGCTGTGATAATAACTAATTGAACTCTTTAGGCACACGTGACCATATCCTACCCAACTATTTTATTACATCATTGTAAACTAAATTTTTAGAACAAGCCCTTGAAGCAACACATGACCATGACCATGACCTACATCTTAAAAAGTTATGTGCCCAAGGTCGGTCCATAGTGGAAGGCCATGGCAATCACACCAGAGGTACGTCAATAATTGATTTAAATGTTTAACGTGGAATCTAAATATTACTACTTTATCATAATAAGTAATATTATCTAAGCAGTTTAATCTCATCATAGTACAATCACATGTATCTAATACAATCACATGCACAACATATCTTAAAAGATATCAAGATAATTATGGACTTTAGTTAGACAAATTCGACCCACCAAATATATCTAGATAATGTTTTATATTGTGATGACTTTAAATCGTTTAAAAAATAAAATTTAATCACCCGTAGTCTAGAAACATTACAATTCATTCCAAATGAATAACCTAATATTAAAGCTCATACAAATCGGTGCATAATCCATAGTTTCCTTTGAATTTAGTGATAACATTAAATGATATTATTAAAATCGGTATTGAACCATTACAATATTAAATTATAGCCTATTGAAAGATACCATACTATTATACCCGATAATAAAAATTCAACTCATAACTGAATTATGAGAATAACATTGCAGAAACTGGTGACGTGAGCATACAAGTTAATTGTTCAAGTTTTTTTTTTTTATAAAAAATCTAGTCAACAATCAAATTTGGTATCTCCTATAATCAAAATACAAATTTTATTCAAGCATATAATTAATTTGATTGAAATTGCAACCTAGAAATTTTTTTAGAATTTCTAAATTTAAATAATTAAAAATATATTTCTTAATGTAACATTATGCAGGAATAAATAATAATTAAATTCCAAATTACGTTATTTCTTCATCATTACATATATAAACATAAATAATGCTTACTGTAATTTTTTTGGAATTTTTCTGATAATGACAATAATTTTAAATAGTGAAATACATTATTCCACAAGTACAATTACAAAGAAACACATTTTAAACATTTCAAAATCACATTCTGATAGTATCATAAAATTTAGAATATTCAAAAATAATTTTAATTTTTTTTTGTAATTTTATTCGGAGTCTAAAAGTAGTAAATTAATTTTTAATGATGAAAATAGCATTTACTACCTCATGCTGATGTGACGAGAGAGTTGATCCAGCGCATGCGCAGCTGCAGTGAATTCAGTAGCACTCTGCATCGCAACCAAAGATTTTTGTCAACTTCAGAGCTTCAATTAATGCTCATCAAAAGTCCAAATGGGGTGATCCACATATGGATTCGATCGTCTCGACAATATCTATCCATCTAATGGTTTAGATTTTCCATGTGATCAATAAAAAAACGAACCATTAGGCTTTTTATAAATAACCAATATTACGTGTATTCCATATACATGGGTATAAACACTATAATTATACGATTCATTAAAGTTTGATCTTATCACTACATTAAGAATTCAATTCTAAATATCCAGGTATGTTCAAACACGAGTCCAAAAGTTCAGACTAATTTATTAAACAACGTTAATTACCATTTCAGTATTTTGGCTATATTTTAAATTGAAACTTGTGACTATATAATTCGTGAGCATGGCTCTGATAGCACTGTTAGAATACGTTCGGTTAATAATGCGAAAAGTAAAAATCTTACTAACCATATTCAGATGTAGCGAGGATAATTCTCATGTATTTATATAGCACACAAAACTATAAATACAAAACTAACCTGTTGTAACCTGTTTTTCGGTTTTCAATCAAGGAGGCATCGAGTTGGGTTCGGAATGAGTTGAACTTGGTGATCCAAGTTGCATACGTATCGGTTGGTAAAACAGAATCAAAATCCCCAAGAGTAGCTCTCAATTTCTACTAAAAGAATTCGGATAAATCTCGGTTAGAAATTATCTCACAAGTATTTTCACACTTAATAAATTTCTCCTACCAAAGGCTTATAGAATTTGATATTCTAGTTGTTATTCTCTTAAATACAAGACTTCAAAAGCCTTGTATTTACACCCAAAGTATTGAAAATTTAATTTAATTCCAAATTAAATTCAATTTCAAAAAATGACTATTTAATGGTTAATGGTGGAATCCCACTCCATTAAACAAATGGTAAGTGGTGAAATCCTACACACCCCATTAATGTCTTAATCAAGAGGAAGGGATGAGAGACAAAGAGAAGACAAGCATTTAAGTGGTTATGTACTCCATCTATATCAAGTCACTCACAAAGAATCGTATGTTCAAACTGACGTGTCGTGTTTGTATTAATTCGTATCTTGAGTGGATCCAAAATATGAATCAATACAGATATGACACGTCAGCTTGTACATACAATTCTATACGAATCTTATGTACAAATATTGTCCTTGAATAAAATATCACTTTAGACGCTTCAATTTCTTATGTATTCTTTGTGTAACACTTAGAACTAAAAGGGGTCATTTTGAGTTTGAGCCCCATTTAGTTTTTAATATTCAGTTAAAACTTCTCATGTTGACTTTTTAGGGGGTTTGACCCCCCCCCCCCCCCCCCCCCACATTTTAACATTTCATTAGCAAACAATGATTGGCCATTTGTCAACCCAAATTTTAAGGCATTCTAGCAACTTTGTCCATACTTCAACCCAACTACCAAAAATTAAAGTCATCAGTTTTTACAATATATAAAAATAATTTTTTAATCTATAAAAAATAGTTTTTTTAAAAAATATTAATATGTATATAACAACACATTTTATATAAATGTTGCTATATATATTATTCAATGTTAATATTTATATAAAAATATTTTTATAGAAAATGGTGTATACTTATATTAATAATAGTTAGGGTTTTTGTGGCTGAGCACACATTAACTAGCCTTTATTGAGTCAAATTCCATAATTTTCATTTCTTGGGGTTTGACTCCTATTTTAATGAATTTTTTCACTTAACCGTTAAATCATCCCTTTGAGACCTAATATCTCTATAATACACCTCCCTCATTCTTTAGCTAACAATTAATATTAAAAAGTAGTTCTCTATTTAAAAAATTATTTATAAAAAATAAATAATATTTTCAATATTAAACTATTTTGATATTTTTTTAAAATACTTTTTTTGTATATAAAAATTGGGGTTCTTATTTTTTTATATAAAAAAATTTCTAATATTTTTTTTTTCAATTTTAAAACAATTTTTATATACATAAAGAGTTAAAAAAGTTAAGCACGGTTTTGTATATATATAAAATTTCTTTATTTTTTATGGCATTTTTTACAAAAAAAACTTTAATCAAACTATTTTTTTAATTAAAAAAACTTGTGTCTAACCTTTTCAATTGCTTTAAGAAATAAATTCAGCGTGTGCAACACGAAATATAATATAGATTACAATTTCCACGCACACACATATATATATACACACGAACAGAGACGAAGCTAGCAAGGGGCCAAAGGGGGCCATGGCCCCCCTTAAAACTCTCAAAAACTTATGATCAATTGTTGTTATAGTATGTTAGTATCAAAACATTTGTGGTCCCTAATCCATGAACGGATAAGTCTAGAGAGTGAGAAAGGGGTGGAGTAAAGCATGTTTACTCTTTTAGTATTTAACTCCCTATTTGAATTATAAATTTATCATTTGATTAGAAACATTTTTTTGAAGCCTTATCTAATTTTAATTGTAATATGCTTTAATTGCAAAAAATTACCTAATCGCGAAAGATTGAATTTCACTTTTGTTATTATTCTAATTGTAAAAAAAACACCTTTTAATCAACTTTAATTGCATAATTTCACTCATTATATTGCTAAACGTATTTAACTTGTTATGTTTGAAGATTTGTGCTAGTTGACATTTTTTATTCTAAATTTGCAGAATGATCGTGTTGTATTTGATTGAATGAATGCTTTTGACTTTTTCTTTTAATATGTTTTACTGGAGCAACAAATTTATAGTAAAAATCAAGATTATTTCTATGAAAAATGACAACTTATAATTGACCCATTTTCATTTAATAATTAATTGGATTCTTATTTTGTAATATAACATTATGAGAAAATAACAGAATTCGTGATATTTACTTATTATGTTGTTTGAAAAAATTCTCTTATAATAAATTGTTGGCCGCGTGAAGACTAAATCCTGGTTTCGTCCCTCCACACGAAGTAAAATATTTAATAAGGAATTTGTTGCTAACTATAACTATTGGCCAAACCATGTGAGCGTGATATTCATAGAATGGGGGAGTGTGGAAAAGCGCTTATAAACACTGAATCATTTGATATTCCGTTTATGAAAGAATCCGCAAAAGGAATCCAGGCTGTGTACAGTTATCTCGGTCGCATATTTAACCCTTGTTATCCCAAGCCGATTAGTTTCACCAACAGACGTTTTCGTCATATAATACTAATAATAATGTTAACCTCAACCATTCTCTCTGGATTCATGGTCTCTCCAAGTTTGTTCAACAAAAAACGAGTCTTAACAACACCCCACCAATGGGCCTATCCACCTCCTAACCAAATCAAAAGCCTGCGTTTGTGCCGCAAAAACAAGCTCAACTCCATATCTTATTCTTCTGGCGGTAGCAGTGGCGGTGGCGGTGGCGACAAACGAACAGGCAATGGTGATGGGACTAATTGGGAAGGAAAGAAAAGAAGAGCCATAGCGTCCATCTTAAACCGTCTCTTCCGCTTGCTTTGTGTTTATTTCTTGCGAGAGTGCATTAAAAAAGTCCCCGAAATCATGCAGTCATTCTAATTCCATGCAGGTTTGTTGACTCTAATTCTATGCCCATTCACTATTCCGACTCATTGACGTTTGCCCTGGTTATATATTTGATGTTTGTATTTTGTTATTCATATACTTGTGGTGTGTTTGTTCTTCAATAATGGGTTTTAATTTAAACTTTTTCGGAGGGTTCAAGTTTGGAGATTGGTTTTTACACTCACTGTTTTGTTCATACAATCAAATATGATATATAGGGCGTTCGTTGCATATGTTGCCTGATTGTACCATACAATCAAATATGACTTTAATTGATGTTTGTACCATACATTACTTTTTTATAGTATAATAAGAAATGTTTATTTATCCAACACACGTGATCAGGGCCGATTTTGAGGGGAGCCCAGGGAGGCGGCCGCCTCGGCCCCCCGATTTTTGACGTATTAACGGTTATATTAATAGGTATTGCACCTAATATAACATGTATCGTAGTTTAATATGGCAAAAATATTTTTGAATATAATATAAATGTTTATAATATGAGTGAAAAAATTCTAATATGACAAAAGATACTAACATGAAAGTGTTAGGGATCGCATAAAGAATAAAAAATACAAAAAAATCTGTGGAATGTTGAGGGTTATGACTAAAATCCCCCATTTAGTAAATCTGTCTTTTTAATGACTAAACCCAAACTAAACGTAAAGGTTTCGGTTAATTAGATTTCAATAATTTCAATTTTTGCAAATTACCAATTGAAAATTAAACTCATATTTTTCTGAACAAAATAGTCACTATGCTAAAAAGTCACAAACATAGTTATAAATAAAAACGTTATTATAAAATTGTTGTATTTGGATACTGGTTACTTTCACCGTGTTTATTTCTTAAAGAAAATTGAGCTTCCACAAGGTTGCCTTCTAAGTACCAACTCTATACCATATTATATATGTTACTAAATTTTCCTAATTTTGAAACATAATCACGAACTCTACAATACAATGTTTGAGTTCATTTGTAATATATTCGCACAAAAGGGTATTATATATTCCTTCACCGCCTATGGATTTTTTTTCATCCTTTATGACCATTCCGCAACAAGCTACTTTTAGTTCTATAATCGCATATATCATCCTTATTACTATGTTTATTCTCTTCGTTTGCATTTAATTTTTTTGCTACTTAATCGTCGTTGGTTTATTTTATTTTATTAATTTTTTTCTTCATTCTAAATAGCTCACGCCATTTCCCTTTTCTTTTTTCTCAGGTAGTTTGGACCCAGATATAAGAAGGCTTCGTGAAAAACTTAGAATGGCTATTGTCACTTCAAATATGAGGACATGCCACATATATTTATTACTGGCTATGTTTAACTCCCATCAATTTTTAAGATTGTGTGTTTTAGACTTGGAATTCAAAGTATTAATATGTTATTTTTGAAGACTTCAACTATGTTGACATGGATGTGAATTATATTTCACTCATTTTGTTCCAAGTTAAGAGTCTTATTTCTTTTTGAGATGTCCCAAATAAAGGATTACCAAGATCTAGGGTGGTAAAAAATCGTTAATCTTAATTATTGATTGAGTGTATTCTTAATCTATACAGAACAAAAACTTTTAACTCTTAATTTATGACGGATGGAATATAACTTAAGAATTTAATATGGAGAGTTGAAGAGTTCCAAATGATTCAGAATTAGATTACAACAACATTTGAAGGCAACAACATTTGAAGGAATCATACTAGATTTGATCAGCTTTAAATTAGACGTGTGGCACTTAAAACTGAATGTTATACCTATAAAAAAATGAATGTTATATGTATATAATTGCAATCAACGTAAATGTGATGTCATTTCAAATTAAGTGAGAATCATAGCGTAGCAACAGTTGTAAACGGTGTTCTTGTGACCAAAAAATGCAATGCTACTTGGACTAGTAACAATATGACATCAGTCATAGTACATAGTTAGCCCTATCCAACATATTTCCATGTTTGGCTTTGTTATCCCCTTAGGTTGATAGACTGGCTGCCACATCAGGAATGCAAACCATTAGTATAGTGAACAGACACACGTGGGAAATTCTATAGTCACCCATGCACATGCACGTGAAGATATGCTAAGTTGTTATCTATAATGTAAAAAGGTTTAAATACCTAATATATAAAGATATTCCGCCTCTTCTCTTTCTAGTTACTATAAATAGCTCATTACACCCCCAAGATGGGGAACAATTGAAAAAAAGATATACACCTTACCCTAGTGAGTTCTTGACATCTTGTACTTAAATCCTAAATACATAGTGGCATTACACTCGAGACTGTAGGCACCATATTGGACTGAACCATGTAAAAACCTTTGTCTCACTCTTTGTCTCTCATCTCTCTGTAGTTCACATCATCTCTTATTTTATTTGTGGTATGTTATTATTGGTATAATCAAGCTAAGACTAATTGGATCATCATACCAATTTTAGGCACCAATAGATTGGAGTCGTCTATGGGAATCGAAAAGTCATTGTCGTTTCCTCCCTATTTTTAATCTAGAATTGATTCTCCAGTCACTTGCTCATGAAAAATGGCAGACAATCCCGAAAACAACCATGACGTTGAAGTAATACTGATTCTCCAGTCACTTGCTCATTCCCCCTGCCCCTCCTAGCATAGGGTGATCCTCAAGGAATATTAACGAGCATAGCCAAAGGTTAAGAGACAATACAACATACTATCAAACAATTGACTCATATACTCCAAACCAGGCCTGTAGAAGGCCTCGTTACAAGAGAAGAAATGTTTCCTCTTGCCCCCCTATGGGGATAGGCAACTTGAAAACCATTAGGCGGCGTGAGAGAAGGACATCTAGGCACTCTAGATCAACTAACGACCGAATCTATCATACCGGTGCTACCTCATCTCTAAGGTTCATTGACTAGTATGACGAACATTTATTCTCCCCAAAAAAGTCGGCCATGTTAGAAAGGTTGAGTCGGGGCTCCACATTTGATCATCTAGGTCTCCGAGCTGTATGGGGTCATAAGAATAAAGAGTCCTCAAGATCCAGAGATCATCGAGAAATAAATCTCAGGTCAAAAACTAGTGTACAAGGATTAGTGCATACCGAGAAGGCTTCTGAGGAAGAGAGCTCAACACTAACCCATTGTCGAGCGGCTCAAACTATTTCAATCAAAATCGATCCGAATGAGGATCTCTAGAAGGCTTAATTCAAAGTATGGAATACCACTTGGGGGAAATAGCTAAGTCAAAGAATCCCTTGCATAGGAGCTTCGTAAATGAATCACCCTTCATTCCTGCAATTGTTAACTGCCCCACACCTGCTAAGTTCAAACCACCTGTGGCAAGATAGACCATGTACTTCACATAGAACAATATCAAGCTTTTGCTGAAAACTATTCGATCCTAACGAGATGCGTTGCAGGGCATTCTCAAGAATCATTACCAAATTCGCCAAGACCCGGTACAATAACTTACCGTGAAGGCAGAACTCTTTCTTTCAAAAGTTGGATGATTTTTTATCGATAACTTCTGCTTTGGATTCAAACCAGCCAAGAGTGTTGCTCATCTGCTAAGTGTTTTCTAGAGAGTCAGAGAAATTACACGTGAGTATATCACCCGATTAAAGAACAAAAAATTAGAGGTCGTTTATTACAAAAAAACTGGGCGATTACGGAGCCGATGAGGGAATTTTCCCAGAAAAATCGAAGATCTTCCAAACTATAAATGAATTAGTAGACAAAGTAGACAAGATTATCAATGCCGAGGAGGCCATAGCTTCTAAGAAATCTCATGACCCCAATGCCGAGAACACGAAGGGATCTGAGAAGAAAGAGGAAAAAGGATAAGAAAGTGGAGAAATCGAGGAGGTGTGATGAATACATCCTTCTTATTACTGACATACATCACATTCTGGAAGAAATTTGGGGAAACAGGGACTTAAAATGGCTCAAGAAGTTTAAATCTCTCCCAAACCAGAGGGATAAATTCAAGTATTGTGAATTCTACAAAGACCATGGGCATAATACGAACAATTACATAACCCTGAAGAACGAGAAAGAAAGCCTAGTCTGGAATGGAAAACTATACAAGTTCATTGACAGAGAAGGAAAAATGGATCCTTTAGAAGAAAAAGATGGACGGAGATAATCAGAATCCCCCTCCAGAAGAGGAGACAATAAGAATAGATGTAGGGATGATGATGCCGAAGATGATCAAGATATATAGAGAAGACCAAAAGATCACGTGTGTGTGTAGAAAGTGATTTCTTTTGGATGTCATTTTATTGCAATTGGTAACGCTGACGACGGTGATGAAATAACTGAGAGGAAAACATATATCAAGGAAGATAAAGCATGCTCTGATAGTTGGCATATAGATTTTTTCGTCAATGTTGATAACCTCCCAAGCAATGGAAACAAGGACAAACTAATAATAGGGTTCTCTAAGGATGACCTATTAGGAGTAATCTACCCCTACGATGATAACTTGGTCTTTATAAAGTTGGTATATGATGGAAGAGTAGCTAGAGTAGGGGCGGCAATATCGAAAATGACACGAGAACACGAAATGACATGGAACGAAATTAACATGAAATTAACACGACTTATCGTGTTCGGGTCGTGTTCGAGTCTGGGTTACTGGACCCGCTCTCATGTCGTGTCGTGTCGTGTTCGTGTTGAATTTTGGCCACATAATCGACCCAAAATAGACCCGTTAAAGACACGATAGTGAACTCGTTATGACCCAATATGGACCCGATTAAAAACACGTTATTGGCCCGTTATTATCCCCATTAAGACCTAATAAAAATCCATTAAAAAAATAAAAGTCTTTTGTTGAAAAGCCCAACCCATAAAATATTTGAGATCCAACCATTACCATCAAACAAAACAAAACAAACCCTAACTTAGCTACCAAAAAATCATTTCACCACAACAAAAAACCCTCGGCGGGTCTCTCTCCTTTATTTCGGTGGTTCTCTCCATTTCGACGGTATGTTTCCTTCATTTCCTTCATTGCGTTTCCTCCATTTCGGGGGTTATCTGATCTTCATTTCGCTTCATTGGAGTCTTGGAGATCCGTCCATTATTTCTTTCATTTATTTCGTTTCTAACGGATCAAGTATATACCCACTGATCAAGTATATACCCACGTATTTCTAACTGTTCTTGTTCTTGTTTTCAAAGTAAAACGTCAATTATATTATTTTGTTTATACCCACGGATTTGAGATCAGGTATATGTTTTCCTATATACCCACGGATTTGAGATCAGGTATATGTTTTACTTTGAAAACATATAAAAGTATACCTCCATGGATTTTACTGATTGTCATATGTTTTACTTTGAAAACAAATAAAGGGATTGTGCTGGTGGTATACCACGTTTATTGTTCTTGTTTTTTTTTGTGCTGGAGGGGTATTCCATAATACCACATTTTTTTTGCTGGTATTCCACGTATTTTGTGTTGGTATACCATGTTTTTTTTAATTTTTTACATGTTAACAGTACTTCAATTCATTTTGAGTTAACAAATGTAAATGAAAATTGAGTTACTTCTTCCTTATCTGACTAACATTTATAATTTTTTTTTCATTTGACACACCTGAAAATGAACCCAAAATCAACCTTGTCTAATGTTAATGAGAAGAAAATGTCAAAATCATTTGAAGTTTGGGAGACAAAAAGGGTGAAATGTAATTATTTGTGAATTGTAATCTAATTAACAACTTTAAGTACCTTTGAAATTTTTCGAAACTTTTGGTGGTTGAGATTATATAAGTTTTAGTTATGCTTGCTTATTGTGATGTAATTCGTAGTTGCGCACGCTTGCTATATAATTTTTACATATTATGGAATTTTTACAAATTATTGATTTAATCTGTAATACAAGCAAGAATTGAAAAAAAATGCTACAAAATTGTGTCATTTCAATCGTGTCGTGTCGTTTCGTGCCAAACGTGTCGGGTTTATCGTGTCGTGTTAATGGGTATTAATCCAATCAGAATTTCAAATCGTGTCAATCGTGTCATGTTGTGTTTGAAGTGGGTCGTGTTCGGGTTATAAAAAAATAACACGACATCGGGTCGGGTCGTGTTCGTGTCGCTAAAAAACATTTCGTGTCGTGTCGGGTTGGTCCAGAACGTGGCCCAATAACACGATTTGCCACCCCTAAGCTAGAGTATTGGTCAATAATGGTAGCTTGGCTGACGTACTATTTTTTGACAGCTTTAAGGGATTAGGGTTGAGAGATATAAAACTTGAGCCCTATAATAGGCTCCTTAATGGTTTTTTAAGAGAGAGTGTATCCCCCGGTGACTGTCAATGTGGAGGTTATAATTAGTAATTGGTCGACCTGTAGAATAAAAAAAATCCATTTCTTCATCCTTGACATAACGTTAGCTCATCATATAACATCATCCTTAATAAGGTTGGCCTAAAAAAGTTTGAAGCTATTCCCTCAACCTCACACTAGTGCCTGAATTCCCCACATACTATGAGGTCACTGTCTTTAAAAGAAACTAAATTTATGCTCGAGAATGTTATCACACGCCAGCCAATGAAGAGGAATTGAAGAAACTCACCACCTCCTATCAGATAGAGATCATATACCCTCATGAGGAAGGTGAATTGGTCAAAGAGAAAGTTTCATAAGCAGTAGAGACAATAGTCCTAGATGACAAACACCTAAAAAAGATAACACAAATCGTCTCATCCCTGGACCCAACCTTCAGAACAAATCTAGTGGATTTACTCAAGCAGATAAATAACGTATTCCCTTGGGTTCGCAAGGATATTCTAACAATTGATCCAGAGTTTATGTGTTATGAACTCAAAATTATCAAAGATACGATGCCAATCAAATGGAAGTGACGTGTTCCCAGTCTTGCGAAGAATATGGTTGTATAAGAAGAAATGGAAAAGTTAAAAATTGCAAATTTCATCAAAGACGTTAGATACCCCGATGATTGGCCAACGTAGTTATGGTCAGAAAAAAGAACAAAAAATGGCGAATGTATGTCAATTTCAAAAACTTTAACAAGACTTGCCCAAAACACCATTATCCATTGACAAATGATGATGTATAATATCACCCTAAGATGTGTTTAACTCAATTCCTAATTTTTTGCACTTATGGTGGATTGATACATGAAATATTATGTATGGAAAGTTTATAGAAGAGATGAGAGATAATGAGATGATAAGGGTGTTTAAGTGGTTCAGCCTTGGCCTACGTCCATTGTGCAAAGTGATAAGAGCTTTCATTATAAACTTGGGCTAGTGGCCGTTAATGGATTACATGTTCTCTCCCTTTCTATCTCTATTATTATAATTTGACAAAATAACAGTAGGTAAAATGACGATCGATCATTTGAGAAGATGCAGTAACAACCTTTTTATAATGTTGGGGTTGCATAGTGTCACCCCCTAGTATGCACCCTGTGTTCATGAGGTAGATGAACTAATGTGAGAGTGATAGTTGTGTGTCATATGTGTAATTGATGGTGATAAAATATTTCCCTCGTGTGGGGCAGATTTGCTATAACGGTTTTGGCCACGTGTTCTATAATTGCCAAGATCATATATTCTATGCAAGTTATTGGGGTCTAATTTATGAGGTACTAGATGGGCGAGATTGCTGGTGCAACTCTTAATTAAGAAAAGAATGAGACCGACGTCTAATTCTTGACTAGTATGGCCGAAGATGGATCACTTAACCCGATGAAAGTGTAAGAGGCTGACACATAATAAGGCCGATACACGATGAGGTCGTAATCTAAGACAAGCAGTGATCTTTGTGATTTATGGAAAATATCATTAGAAGGGTTTCTCAGAGGCCGAGGCCCCTTGATTATAACCACTGAGACGTAGGGTTCATAATAGGACGAGCCTGCAGTAAACTGTAAGGGTGCAAGTTTCTAGGTCTAGTCTCGTCTAGACGAGGTCATACTTATGTATATAATTCACCCCTAAACCTTAGTGCTTAATGCTAATGGAAGGATAACGTGTAAATTCATCTATCATCCTGTAATTAGATGCCCCCTCAATGTCAAAGTATGTCTTGGTGATTTGAGTGGACTAGCGCAATGTTATAGGTGTCGTTTCATAGTCCGTCAGAAGTGTCATTTTAACCTCCCAAGTATAAATGTGTCACGCTATGGTTTGTATGGCGTGTTTTTCAAGTAGTTGCAGCAACGTGTGTGGCTTTGGGACTTGTGCCCTAATGATTTCCTTTAGAAATTGTTCGTTACTTATTCTGGTTTAAATACCAAATTTTATTCTTTCTCTCTCATTTTTCTTTCATCTTCACGTTTTCTTATTTAAGGCAATCAGATCTCTCTCTCTCTCTCGCTCTCCATTATTTCTCCCCTTCTTAGGTGAGCTTCCTCTTCTTTATTCCATCTTTCCATAGTTTTCTAGGTTAGGTAACTTCCTTTCATCCCCTCTAGTTAATACATTAGCTCTTTCTTTTCTATTTTTTAATATCCATTTTTTCCACTAGTTTTTATTTTATTTTTAGGCCACCTGTTCAGGTGGTACTAGGGCTAAATTGGGGGATTTAGGGATGAACTTAGGTTACATTTGGATTTATAATTGGGATTTTGGAAAAAAGTTAGGGCTTTTAGACACTAGTTAAATCGTCTGGTGAGTTTTTCGACATAGTTTGCCGTTGAAACTTCTTATGTTCTCGACTGGTACCTCTCAAAACTATTTAACTTATTTAAATAGATATTTAGGTCAACTGTGGTCAAATACCACTTTAGTTTTTCATGTACTGAAGACTATACGAACCAGGAGAGGACTTCCTCCTTCTCAAAGAGCGAATATTACGAGAGATCCGTATGGTCAAGGCTGAGGCTAGGAAAAAGGTCAAAGTCGAGTCCAGAATACCATTGCATCTTGTGCCATTATGTGTTGTTCGTTCTCCTTTTATCCTAAATTACCCCACCTTAGCTGAGCCTAGTGTTGTAATCTCCATTAGTGATTCTATGCCAATCTCTTTTTTAGGAGGTTCTTTATCTACCCCATCGTCTAAGGGTTATAGCCCTTCCTATATGGTTCATCCTCATACTGGACAACAGAGGGAAGAATCTTTTAAGGAAGCCATGCATGTCCCGAACTCTTTTCTGGACGAGAGTGGGGAAGCCAAGTCCAATAACTGAGGTCATCCCATAACTTCAACTCGTCAAACGTACGACCCCAAGTCCGAGGTCTTGGATATCTCTGACAACTAGTTGGAAATCAAGGTGTCATACCATGTGCCACCAATGTATCTGCCCCTCTTTGCCATGACATAGGTCGAGTTTGCAAGTCGGGACCCATATGGAAATCTCCGACTGATGAAGAGGAGGAAAAACTTGATACAACCTACACCTCGTCCATCCCAAGCGATGTTCAAGAAATTAACTTGGTACTTTATAGGCAACTGTATGGTGTGAAATATTTAATTCGAATGAGAGTCCTCTTTAAGGATGATAGGGCTTTTAGTAGCCAAGTTGAGGGTGAAGTTATTGATTAGGCATAAATTCTTCACATTTATCCCCTTAATTTCGGTATTTTTATGATCCCGTGCATTGTAAATAGCTTGGATTTGTCTTATATTTATGCTACTAACCCTTTTTGGCAAGTATTTCATATTTTGTATATCTCTTATCTGTTTTACAGGTATTTCATGCAAATTAGTGCGAAAGAGAATGCAAAAAAGTGAAAGAAAGCAAGAAATGGGGAGTTCAAGGGCATTGTTGTAATTTTTCAATGATATTCCGGAGGTGGGAAAACTAGAAAGTTGAATATCTCTAAATTACAAGAACATTGCAAAAAACGGCACCCCAATCCGAGCTACGGTGAAGAAGTTAGGCCCATTTAAAGTTGGAGACAGAAAGTTAAAGTTGAAATTAATTCTGGAAGCTGAAGAGTTTCAACTCTTGAAATTTCTTGTATAATTATTTTTTATTAGTTGTAAAATGTGTAGAGGCATGGGAAAAGTCATTTTTGGGTTATATAAAAAGACAATCCCTAGAGTAATGAACGGAGGAAGAGAGGGTTCCTTTTGGCATATAATTTCATATTTTCTTAGGATTTAGAAACACTAGTAGGAAGAAAAGGGAGTTTTTTACTTCAAGTTGTAGGAGGCTAGTAGTTAGGGTTTCTTTGTAGTTAGTTTTCAAAGGATTCTTGTATCCAAGAACCCTAGTTTTGAAGTTTGGCTACTATTCAAGATTCAAAGATCTATTCAAGATCCATCATTCATCCATTGCAAGTAATTTTAATTTATTGTTCTTACTGCTTTCATAGTTAGTTTAATTAATTGTTACTTTCTATTTTTCCAATCCCAATTCAAGTTATATTCTTAATTTTCTACATTTAGTTATGGATTCCTGCACTTTCAGTTTTAAGTTTGCTTTTATTTTAATCATGTTAAGCTAAGTTTTTAAGGGTGGGGATGCATGAACCCAACCCGATGCGGTATGCATAGATATAAAATTTGTCCTCTCAATTAAATAACTGATTAGATCGTGTTGTATAGTTTCACAACCATTGTAGACCTTTTGACCTCGTTTGCCCTAGATAATTGGGGTCCTTAAGTAAGCAACGCGCATGAACTATTGCAACATTGCTTTACTCATTCTTTGATTATGTATGATGCGGGCTTGAACCTCATATATGTAATGCTTTGGAGTACTAAAGACTGGGTCTGATCAATTATCTAATTTCTGACTAATTTTGTACTGGCATACACACTAGGGTTTGGGGGAGTGTATTCTTAACCCATTTCTTCATTCATATTAATTCCTTCTTAGTTAGTTAATTTTGCATGCGTAGGGTAATTTAATTGAATTTAGTTAATTTATAGATAAAATCCAAAAATCAATCATCTTTTTCTTTTCTTTTCTTTTAATATCAACTTTTGGATTAAACTACCTTACCTTTGTCATCACGTTCATGTGACACCCCGCCTAATTAAATAGCGGGTGATCAGTCCTTTATTAAATAAAAATTAAGGCGAACGGTTGGTTCATTCTTAGCATCACTGTCGTAAAAAAGTTATAACTTTTCCAATTAAACACCCTAAATAATTAAGCTAAGTGTCAAAACCATTATAGACATTCTATCCAAATTTTATTTTATAAACCAACATTTAAAACTTTACATAATTCATAGATAACGAATCACACAACGACTATCCTGGAACATATAATCCAAATAATTTAAACATTCAACAAATTGATTCCAACATTAAAACTTAAAGGAAAACATCCTGACAGTAATAAATCCCAAAGTGTAAATAAATGAATCACAATATCCAATAAAACAACTGAATGAGGGATAAAGGGCGACACATACCCAACTGGATAAAATAAATGCTAGGAGTGGAATCAAGAAATGAGGTCGTCTAAGCAAGAGGCCTGCAACTCCCACCTAAGTTGCAGCTCGTTCCTTCCAAAGGATCCTATGCAAGACGCCCCTGTGGCTGGGCACCTGTAATATATACATATATATACAAGAGAGAAAAGAAAATGGAAACGGGTCAGAGCCCGATTGAAAAATGATTTAAAATTAGTTTAGCAAGTATTTAAAATGTTTACTGGCCAATGCAACAACATATTAGTGCGGCACTCCCTTGAGAAATTCTCACCTCTCTTCTAATGTGAACGCCTATCGCACTAACCTTCCCAATGGTTTAACTTATCTTATCTTAGGCTGCTCGTAAGATTAAACTCACAAATTAAATTGTTTAAGAGGTTAATTCCATTTGACAACAAAGTTCTCATTTAAACCTTATTTGCTAATAAAGTTTCTCAGTAACATATTCCCCAATTGCAATAATTATTCATTTCTTACTTACCATAAACACAGTAGGTAGTCCCAAATTCCAGATTTAAATATATATATTAAATACTCTTATAATATATATATTCTAACAGCACCCCACTTAATAATTATGGTGCGGGAATAGTCTGCTATCCAGTCCCCGTATCACTCGTACTAAGGGAAATATAAGTTCGGAATCACTCTCGAACTGTATTAACACAAACACAAATAATATTGAGGCGAAGCATAGATTCCAAGTCTCTAAGAGGTCAACATATACCCTCACGTCTCTTAGGACCGTCTGACCATCGATCAGATAGCCTGTACCAAGGATTTCTATCTTATAGGGTACAAGTCAATATCCCCCATAAAGGTCCCATCGAGATAAGACTGTCCCAGCGCGGTAACCTCAGGGATAGCAAGTAGCGCGGGCATGATTTATACACGTATATAGTATATGCATAAACACAGTCATATAAATATACCACTATTACTATATCAAATTTAGGTATACTCTCATAACCCATAATTATGATATTTATCCTTATTTAGATATCACGTATAATGGTTTGTCTCTTATTCCTTTTATCTTCGAGATTTAATTTATTCCAACTCACTTCTCATCTCTCGAAGTATTCCCTTTTCCTAAGTACAATTCCAGTAAGCCCTCACTTACCTTCTAATCAAATTCCCCGACATTTCGATTATTAAGCCTACGCACGTTAGATTTCTTAGGTACGAATCTTTCCCCGTCTACCCCTCATTTTCCCGTTTCATTAAAGTTCCACTTAACGGGATTTACCTTGACCCTACTGGTCCTTCCTATGTTTCATTATATCCTAACAACCTTAATCAAGATTTATTATGCATTTAATCGAATTAAATCAACACAAGGAAAAATCTAGTTTTCCAGAAGTGGTCGATTGATCGATGGAAAGGGGTCGATCGATCGAGCCGTCGATCGATCGAAGCTCTTGGCTCGATCGATCGATCAAGCCGGTATGGCGAAATCTGCAGAATACCACTTATGGGTTCTATCATCTAACATCATCCAAATCCAAATTTTTAACTCCCAAACTCCCAAAAATTTATACCACAAACCTTCTAAACCCAAATGGACAATATTCTACGTAAGGCATGTGAGTTTTCATTAAGAATCATGGATTAAAAGTGCCAAAATTTATACAATTCACATGAACCCTAAAAATTCCTTTAACTTGATTCAAATCATTCTTTTTCCATAATTTCTATTTCTAATCCATCATAAATCCGTGGTTAAACCTCTACATGTGAAAATTATTTCCAGATTATTGTTTATATCACTACAACATGCAATCTCTAATCTCCAACATGGGTTTTCTTTCATAGAAACTCATCCCAATCAACCCTAAACTAACATGAATGAAGCATTAAAAAAATTAAGCAAGATAAATACTTGCCTGGGGATTTTTTTTTCTGATTTGTGGCTGAAATCGGTGTGGTGGTGATCCTCGTTACGCGATCTATCGTTTGGCGGTGACGACGGTGCAAACGGAGGAGTTTTCGGCCTAGAACTCCTTGGTAAGCTCTTCCTTTCCTTCTCTAATGGCCGTCACTTGTTTTTGGTTATGTTAACCCTAGAAGAAAACCCTAGGAATCTGATATAACCTTCTAATTTTCGTGGGTTTTCAGGCCCAAAAATGTAAAATGACCAAAACGCCCTCCCGGGGTGTTAATTAGGCCTAAAAACGCCCCGAGACCCAAACTAAACCCCTGGGTACATAATTTTGACTATCTCGATCCTTCCGGACACTTTGACGCACTCGAAATGACCATATGGATGACTTATAATTTATTCACTTTTATTAATCAACATTTAGTCCCGACACGACACGGGCGCGTCCCGACTTAAATTTCCAAAATTGTCATTCTATTCACTCGTGACATTTAATAGAACCAATATTATATATTACTTTGCTCATTAGTAATATTCAACAAGTTTCCAATGATTACTAACTCTCGTCACGTTAGTATTTATAAAAATAATTAATTTTTGGATTTATATTAAATTAATAACTCACATTAAATTTAATAAATCCCCAAATTAATAAAGCATAAAAATATGGGGTATTACAGTTCACTCGTCCTAACTCCCTGTGGATTCGATACCCAGACTCACCACTATATTCCGCAAGAGTGTAGTTAAAGTTTAGGTTTTTGTATTATGGTTGAAAGTCGATCACAACGACTAGCATATTTACACGGACGCTCGATTTTTTCATTCGATCAAAATGGCGCCGTTGCCGGGGAATTAGGTAGACTTTAGGTTAGGTTGGTTAATCCCGAATTTGACCTTAAAAAAATCCAAAATCCAAAAAAAAAAGATTAGAAATATGGGCGTCACGTTCTTAAATTGACCAATTTGAAATGTCTTACTTTAACTCCTTTGGTGGGTTTAATTGTTATGATAATAGCGAGGAAGAGGCACTCAGGACTTATGAACATTGGATCAATATCACTAAAGATGAGTCTCATAAATACAAGCCCAGTGCTAAGGCCATCCAAATTTACCAAAATTAATTGCTTGAAGAAAAAAGACTTGAAAAAGAATATCGGGAAAAAAATCATTATTAGGAGCAAGAGTTAGATGCATTATTTGAACCCAATGAGGATTTTTCTTCCGATATTTTTGAAGTTGAAGAATGTTTTCAACCAAATGAGGAATCCAAGGTGCTAGAACTAAGGAATCCTACTTTGGAAGAACTATTGATTATTAGTAAAAAGCAATCTGATGACCTTGCTGCTGCAGAGTTGAAAATTAGAGCAACTTGCAAGGAGTTTAATGATTATTTGGACAACTTAGAGAAGGTCGAGACTTGCGCTTCACCTAACACTTTTGAGGATTAAATCATTGAGAGTGATCCAAGTACTTTTGAATCTCAACCTCTTATAAATATTTCAAAGCCTACTGAGGTTGATGATCATTTAGCTCCTTGTGTACCCACGATTATCGAACAATTAAATCCATCACAAGAACTGGATGAATGTATTGAGTATGTTGATCCGATTCTTGTATGGGAATGTTTTTTTGAGATGCTTCATCTTACAAGCCATACACTTAGACGTGTCCCTCCACTAGATCCAGTTGAAAATTTTGGGGGAGAAGACTTTGAGGACAAGGACTCAATGCTTGAATTGTTTTCCAAGATGGACTCTTTCTGTTTGTGTGCTCTGCATCCCATACTACTTGAAAAATCTTTGGGACATGATTATATTTTTCTTAGATCCCAATGGTACTTGTCCCCCTACGCACTCAAATCCCTCATTATCCCCCTAATAATTTTAATTGGTGATGGCTCATTTCTTCCGCTTTGCACATGCCTTCCATTGTTCAAACGGAATTCTTATTTTTCGGGAGGCATGCTTTCTAGTGAGGGTACAACATTAATCCCGCAAAGTCAAATTGTATTTTGGGTGGACCCTTAAATTTTTCGACTTCTAGTGTATAACTTATTATAATTTCAAATCGTAGGTTGTACAATAGTTAGCTTATTTCTTCTTTTTTTGTCTTTTGTTTTGAGTTTTTGTTATTCTTTTTGCTATGCTTGGTTCTAACATGTTTTGTAGATTCAATGGACTCGTAATTTTTGGGGATCGCTCCATTGGGTAATATCTTTCTTTTCCTCTCTTTATGGTGTGTTCTTGATTCGCATTGAGGACAATGCAACATTTAAGTTAAGGGGTGTGGGATATTCTTCCCGTTTATTATTTAGATTCATTGATTCGATCACATGTTCTTTCCAAGTGTGTTTTTTTTAGAAAATTTCAAAAATTTCAAAAAAAATGAATTTTTTTTAAAAAGCCAAAAATATTTTTCTTCAAAATAAATTAAAATTGGAATTTAAATTTTTCAAAAATATCACCTTTATTCTATTTAAAGTCTCAAATTGTTAACAATAAAAATGCACTAAGCCAAAATTGACCGAAGATGGAAATTGAAAGAAAATTGACGACTTAACGAATAAGTGTGGAGATTGATCAAACCTGGTGAGATTTTGAGCCTTTCAATTTTTTATGAGTTTTTAAATCAATCCGAGTTTATGATTAACTCAAAGTTCTTTTCAGCTTTTTAATAAGTTGTTGATGATCTCAATCCTTTGTTTTGATCGGTTATGGGAAATGTGTGAAATGTTGTCTCGAAATTCATGCTAAATATATCTCTAAAATTAATCTTGAGATGCATATGGTAATGTAATTAGCAATTTGGACAATGAAGTAGGCCCTGTTTTGTTTAACCCCAAAATATTGGCCATAATAAAGTTGTGAAAAAAAAATTATCCCTTTACAACCCACTTTGAGCCTTATAAAATATTTCCCTTTCGTTGATAACCCGAAAAATTCAAATACCCGGAATTGTGAAAAATTAGAAATTCATCAAGTAAGTCCAAAGTGTGTAGTAAAAAAAAGTGCAAGAAAAAAAAGGAAAAAAATGAAAATAGAAAAAGAAAGAGAAAAATGAGAAAATGCCCGAAAAAGCACTAATGGACGTCATAAGGACATTTTTCAATTCCAAACATTTCGTCCATTCCCATTTTTACCCTTTACACCTTTTAACCCGAAAAATTCTAACCGAGTCCGAATGGCATAGTTAATTACTGCATGGAGAGCTAAGATATGAAAAGATAATAAAAGAGATTAAAATGGTGTGATTAAGAGATGATTTAAACCGTTTCCTAATAACTGTATTCTGATGATGAGATATTTTCACCATATATTTCATTCTTTTCAATTTTGTATGCGTGAATTTGTGTGCGTTATATTTACTCTTTATATCATGCATACCGAGAGAAAACAACCACAATCTGAGTGATTCATTTATGAGTGCATCCGTAAGAATTTGAATCAAAATGAATTTTCGGAAAGTAACAAAATGCTCAATCGATGGAAATTTGAGGTTTAATTTCTGGCTTTGCACACACGCACTATGGTTTGAGACATTTGAATATGAATTTATGGTGATTATTTTTTGAAAAGTTCAAATTGTACCATTTTTAAGTATTTCAATATTTATTTAAGTCAATAAAGAATTTTGTGGGTGTATTCATTGCAAACTCTCACGAGACAAAACTCGTCCTACTAGGGTAACCTAGGGGTTTAAAGGCTTATTGCATATGCTCAATGCAATCGCTTGCCTGCGGAAGTGGAATTTTATTTTAATAAAAGGAATTTCAAAATTCAACTCATTTCTCTTACATTGCTCGGGACGCGCAAAGTTCTAAGTTAGGGGGATTTGATTAGGCATAAATTCTTCACATTTATCCCCTTAATTTCGGTATTTTTATGATCCCGTGCATTCTAAATAGCTTGGATTTGTCTCATATTTATGATACTAACCCTTTTTGTCAATTATTTAATATTTTGTATATCTCTTATGTGTTTTACAAGTATTTAATGTAAATTAGTGCGAAAGAGAAAGCAAAACAGTGAAAGAAAGCAAGAAATGGGGAGTTCAAGGGCATTTTGTAATTTTACAGTGATATTTCGGAGATGGAAAAAATAAAGTTGAAAATCTCTAAATTACAAGAACATTGAAAAAAATGGCACCCCAATCAGAGCTACGATGAAGAAGTTATGCCCATTTAAAGTTAGAGACAAAAAGTCAAAGTTGAAATTAATTCTGGAAGCTGAAGAGTTTCAACTCTTGAAATTTCTTGTATAATTCCTTTTTATTTGTTGTAAAACGTGGAGAGGCATGGAAAAAGTCATTTTCGGGTTATATAAAAAGCCAAGCCCTAGTGTAATGAAGGGAGGAATAGAGAGAGTTCCTTTTGGCATAAAATTTCATATTTTCTTAGGATTTACAAACCCTAGTAGGAAGAAAAGGGAGTTTTTTACTTCAAGTTATAGGAGGCTAGTAGTTAGGGTTTCTTCGTAGTTAGTTTGTAAAGGATTGTTGTATCGAAGAACCCTAGTTTTGAAGTTTGTCTACTGTTCAAAATTCAAAGATCTATTCAAGATTCATCATTCATCCATTGCAAGTAATTTTAATTTATTGTTTTTACTGCTTTCATAGTTAGTTTAATTAATTGTTTCTTTCTAGTTTTTCAATCCCAATTCAAGTCATGTTCTCAATTTTCTAGATTTAGTTATGGATTCCTGCACTTTCAGTTTTAAGTTTTCTTTTCTTTTAATTGTGTTAAGCTAAGTTTTTAAGGGTGGGGATGCATGAACCCAACCCGATGTGGTATGCATAGATATAAAATTTGTCGTCTAAATTACATAACTGATTAGATCGTGTTGTATAATTTCGCAACCATTGTAGGCCTTTTGACCTTGTTTGCCCTAGGTAATCGGGGTGCTTAAGTATGCAACGCGCATGAACTATTGCAACACTTCTTTACTCATTCTTTGATTATGTATGATGCGGGCTTGAACCTCATTTATGTAATGCTTTGGAGTACTAAAGACTGGGTCTGATCAATTATCTAATTTATGACTAATTTTGTACTGGCATACACACTAGGGTTTGGGGGAGTGTATTCTTAACCCATTTCTTCATTCATATTAATTCCTTCTTATTTAGTTAATTTTGCATGTGTAGGTTAATTTAATTGAATTTAGTTAATTCATAGATAAAATCCAAAAATCAATCATCTTTTTCTTTTCTTTTATTTTAATATCAACTTTAGGATTGAACTACCTTACCTTTGTCGTCACGTTCACACGCCCTAACTCCCAGTGAATTCGATACCCAGACTCACCACTATACTCCGCAAGAGTGTAGTTAAAATTTCGGTTTTTGTATTATGGTTAGAAGCTGATAACCACGACTAGCGTATTTACACGGACGCTCGGTTTTTCCACTCGATCAGTTATCGTGTATGGCCAAATGTTCAGGATCATCTTTCACCTGCCGATTCAATAAGGGCCACCCTCGCGTGTATCGACCTTTCCCCTGCCCAACTAACCTCTAATGCTTGGAAGATAATGCTTGGGGCTGTCTAGCTTTGGAATCTAGCATACGGGGTTGATCTTATAGTTGATATATTTCACGCTTGCTATACCATTTCCACAACTAAGATCGCATTGTGCTACTTTCATTTCGTGGCTCAGCACACCGATAAGAAACTCGTTCACATAAACCATAGTTTCAATCACGACTAGAAGTCTCGGTATTTCTTCATATTTGGCATCTGGGAGTTCGAGAGTGATGTCCCTTCTCGCACAAACGAGCTAAGGGTCCCTTAGAAATTGTGTAATGTATCCATATCGGCCAAATTAGACCTCGACCTCAGTATGGATGCCAGGACGAGCATCGACCTTATGCGTACCTCAGGCAAGGATGAAAGGTTTGTCATTTTTAGGATCTAATGGATCTTGAGCTGCTCGTCAACACTGGATTGGGGGTTGCCCCCCAAACTGAATTGCATAAGTTTCTAAACTTGCTTAACTTTATTGTCATCTTATTATTATTCATATAAGTTGATACAAACTAACATGTCTTGTTTACGTATCATCCAGAAGGAATCCCTGGCGAGGTTTAGGAGATGGCTGCCCCGACTACTATAAACATCACACTACAAGAAAACTAATTTTTTCCGGCATTTTTTTCTCGGTATTATTTAAAAATATAGAGAATTTTCATTTTACCAGCATTTTTTTACAAGTATTGAAAATTTACAGCATTTATATTGATGTGCCGCATAAATAAAGCTTTTTTTGAATTAATACTAAAATAAATGTGGTATTTTTTAGGCATTTTATAACTAATGCCACTAAAATAGAAAAAAAAAAGCGCATCTCTCAAGTTTTTGGCGGGGGTTTGTTTTTTTGTTAAAAAAAATACACACTTTCTCTCTTCCATCACGCTCGTTCGTATCTCCCTCAATATCTCCCCGTCACGTTCTCATCTCTCACGTATTAGCCTCCATCTCATAAACCTAATCCTCTCCTAACTTGTCTCGGTATCAACCAACCCAATACCCCTCAATCTCGTCTTCTTTTTCCCCTATTAAAAGAAGGAAGAGGGAACGGTGCTATCATCCATTCAGTTTTACCACTGGCTCGGATAATCACTAGGTTAGCTTAAGGTAAATTGCGTTTTTTTTTATTTCAATGTATGCATCAATGGCTGGTAGATTGTGTTTTTTAATCATAATTTTGCGTTTTTAATCACTGAGAATCACTGTGTTTTTTTAATCATAAAATGCATTTTTGATTTTTAAAGCTTTAAGCTTTAAGGTAAACTACCAATACGACGATGGATGATAGCTCGTTCAGTGTATGTTGCGGTGATAATAATCAATGGGTTTTAATTTTATTTTATTGTATGCATAAATGGGTTGTTCATGTCACTTTTTTTTCTTTCATTATTTAATAACTTGACAATAAGGTGATAATTTATTTAGTGGATTTATACATTCTGAATTCTATCTTATCAAATTATATTTGAGCTTTGGTAATATATTGCATGGGTACTGAACTGAGGCAAGCAGTACTTGGTGGTATATTGCATATTTTTTTTTAAAATTTATTTCGGTGTATTTTTTTTATGTTGCATATATTGGGTTTTGATTGGCTTCTCTCTCTCTCTCTCTCTATATATATATATATATATCGTACCTCGCTAAGTTGCAGTCATGAGGCTGCCACCTATATTTTTGGTACATCTGATCCGGATGGCCATTCTTCTTGCAATTGAACTCATTTTGTATAAACGGACATGACGTCGTATCGTAGAGAGGGTAGGATGCGTCAAACATCCAGCTCCCCTGAAATCACAAATATAATAGAAAACTAAAAATTGAATTCACTAAGATTAATACTTTGAGGGAAAAAAATACAAATCTTACCTTGATATTAACACAGGGGCAAAACTATTGGCTGAGCCTAATTTGGGCGGGTCAAATATGGATTGGACTAAATGTGGGTTGGGCCAAATATGGGTCAGTCTAAATGTGGGTTGGGTCAAATATGGGCAGACCAAATGTGGACTTGGCCAACCCATTTTTATTCTACTAAAGTAAGTATTACAATTCTAGGTATATGTAAAAAAAATCCTATTTTACTCACAATTTTTAAAAATGAACTTTATATTTGACTCTTAGCTTTTAAGATTGGGCTCCATATTTGATTTATAGCTTTCAAATATGGGCCCCATATTTGACTCATAACTTTTAAATATGGACCCCTTATTAAACTCATAGTTTTTAAATATGGGCGCCATATTTAAAAGACTGGGCTAATATGGGTTATTTTACATTTGGGCCACATTTTGCCACTACAACTTGGTATGATGGGGTTAGACTATAGAAAGCACATTCATGTGACACTTGAAAAATCAATAATAGAATTTTTATGTTATGAGTGAGTGTTTTTAATTGTTGTTAACTAATTAAGGTTGAAATATATTGATTGTTAAGTTTTCCCATATTATATGAGTAAATATTGGTAGTTTTCATATTAGGCCATATGCAAGTGGTGTTATAATTAAAGTCTTACTATTTGTAAATTTACATAGTTTTGAAGGAGCATATTAATTATTTATGGTTTAACATTTTGTTTATTTATTGTATTTTTTATGAATTTTTCCTAATGAATCAAACAACAATTTTGTGATAGTGTGAGGTAATCAACAATCTTTTCAAATGGATAGACCCTCTCAAAAACATTACCCACTTGCCTCAAAGTTTTTCCAAGAAATGCCACGTAGAATTTAAAAACAATGCCATCTTGGATTTTTTGAACCAAACAAGGAGCCACTTATTTCATTGATTGAAAGGCCTCCCCAGCGTGACCCCACGCAAGGGCGGAGGTGTGAAGGTAAAAACCGAGCTAAAAGCTATGATACCAATTTGTGAAGTGCAAAAATAATTGCAAAGGGTGATTTCAAACAAGGGGTGTAACACCAAGTTTAAATGCAGAAGCGAATTTAAAACCGATTTTATCTTTTTATCCTAATCATGCATATATGGTGATAAGCATATAAATCAAATAAACAAACACGACAAGGCTATGTTTCAGGAAAAAATCCCCACAGGGCAAAAACCTTTTATTTCGCTAATAACTTGCAAATCGCAACTTACAAACTTACAAGTGAAATACAATAATTAATTCGCTCAAGAACTCACAAAGACCACAGTCTTCAAATCATCAATGATTCCCTCGAGAACCACAATGGACCACAACCCTCCACCAGCCTCAGCCTTCGTCTTCAGCAGTGAATCCCCGCAGGTATCACAAGTCAGCAATGGAGATGCTCTCCACAAAAGGTGTATGCCAAAGATACAAAACTTTCTAGGGTTCTAATCTAATTCACAAGAGCAATATTCAAGGATGCTTTGTTGTGAATTAAAGCAGTGTTTAGGAATACAAAACTTGAAGAACTTTTGTATAATATGACTTTACCAATGTAAACTAGCAAAAGTGTACCAAATTTTGGTAAATGGTAATAAGATAAAACTAATAGTTTTACTTATCTTTGAATTGCATCCTAATCCTTAATGAGTATGAGAATTCCATTTCCTATAAAACTTCTCAAGTATAATTTACACATTTAACTAGATATGTTTTTAACCTTAAAGGTTCATTATTCTTAGTTTATGGTACCCCATTTATTACTCAAGTAAAGAGTTAAACTAATAATCATTAATAACATGTAGGTGTTTATTATGATTAATGTAAGATAGTATGAATAAATTCGGAATGGTAAACTGTCAATCCATAAATCAAATCACCATTTTCTTTTAATTTATATTATTGTTGATACCAAATTTAATCTGCTGACTTGGACCAATCATATTAAGACATGTGGTTATCTTCATGGCAACAACAAGCACTTCCGAGATGACTACACGCTCCGAGGAACCATGTTACTCCGAGGAACTCATACGCTCCGAGGAACAGACCTCTCCGAGGAACTCTTGAATACCAGGAAGCTTAGGCGGTCCGAGCAACTCAGGCGGTCCGAGCTGCATCTCGAACAAAGCATTAATAGCTGGATAACCAACAGTTCAACTGATTCATTAAATTCTTATCATTCAGACGCACACGCAAAGAGGGCATTAAATGTACTACCCTTTCATATCATTTAATGTATTACCCTTTCACATTACAGCCTCAGGGCTATAAATACATTGTACAAGCCTCATTGTAAAAGGGGGGGGGGGATCCAGAACGGAATTTCTTGTAATCGAGAATTCTCAAACACTCAGCAATAAAACAACAGTGGACGTAGGCCATTCTTATAAGGATGAACCACTTTAAAATCTTTGGTCTCATTTATTTATCTGTGATTGAATTATTAGAGTGATCTAATTTTTTACATCAACAGATTGGCGTCGTCTGTGGGAACGACTGGTAATATCGTTTTCTCACCAATAACAATCCATTACCAATGGCTGATATTCCTGAATCCAGCAATCGAAACGCTAGAACCCCTCCAAATCCATCTGCACCACCAATTATTCCAGATCTGACTGGAATAATGGCAAATCTGGCTCAGGGCCAAACCGTCATGCAAGAAACGATGCGACAACTCATCCAAACCCTCCATGGTGGTGCATCAGCCCATTCCGAATCACGAAGCATTCAAAGAAATACCCGTGCGCCTTCTTCGCGTACTAGGCGTACTAATTCATATCGCAATGAGGAATCTGAAGATTTTTCTTATCAACCTGGACGAACTTCATCAGTACGGGCCACAGATACTGAACAACGTGTCACCCTCTCCCCAGAAAGGGCCAGCGCATTGGAAAGATTAAGTAGGGCCTCTCCTTTCGATCGATTAGGCCCTAGGAGGAACAAAAGTCCTCTTAATGCAGCATCGAGGAGCTTTCAACGACCATCAAATTTAAGGGAAGGATCTGCCCAGTCGCGACCAACTGCTCGTCGAGATAAATCCCAGGAAGCCACTTCAACGCGATCAGTTGCTCGAACCAATAGGCCCGAGGATGGAAATGATGCATGGAAAGGATCTATTCAGAGGCTGGAGGATAGATTAGGGTAAATGGCTAAGGCCTAGAACCCTCTACAACGAACCTTTGTTCGAGGAACACCTTTTGTCCAGGACATTGTTGATTTTCCAACACCATCAAAGTTCAAAGCACCTGTTGTGACTCCCAAGTATGATGGAAAGACTGACCCTGTCCTTCATATAGAACAATATCAAGCTGCTGCCGACATCTATGCTGTCCCAGACGAGATGAGATATAGGGCATTCTCGAGAACTCTTACCGGATATGCTCAGATATGGTATAATAATCTTCCTCGTGGTAAGATTTCAACTTTTCTTTAACTGGCCGAGTTATTCATTGGGAATTTCTGCTTTGGAACAAAGCCAGTTAAACGAGTAGCACATTTGTTAAGTGTTAGACAAAAAGCTGGTGAAAGTATCAGAGATTATATAACTCGTTTCAATAACGAGAAACTCGAAGTCATTGATTATGAGGAGAAGACAGCGATAACCGCTTTGATGAGTGGACTGCTGCCAAACAAGTTGTACTACACTTTGGCCAAAGATCCACCTCGAACCATGTCGGACCTGATGGAAAAGCGTCCAAGATTATGAATGCCGAGGAGGCTATGTCTGCGAAGAAGAATATGGACGCCAAAGAAAACAAGGTGGAAGGTGATAAAGCTAAGAAGAAAGAGCATAAGAACAATGGTGGTGACAAACAATCCAAAAATAGGTCATCATGGGAGGTCTTGAGGAAATTTGATAATTACACGCCTTTGAAGGCAAATATCAACAACGTCCTGGAAGAAATTAAGAACAGCGAGGAGTTAAACTGGCCAAAGAAAATGAAGGCAGACCCTGACACGAGGAATAGGGAGAAATATTGTGAGTTCCACAAGGATCATGGCCATATGACCAAAAATTGCATAGCTCTTCAGAATGAGATTGAAACACTCATCCGACGAGGAAAGATAGCAAAGTATATTGATCGGGGAAGCGAGAGAAGAAACAATGACCGAACTAGAGAGAGGTCTAGATCTCCTCGTCAGGTAGAGGAGAACAAGAAGAGAAACCACGAAGTTGATCCAGAGGATGACCCCGATCTTCCCAAGAAACCAAGGCAGCCAGAACGAGAGGTATTTTCATTACGCTTTGGGTCATTTAATTGTAATGTTATTACAGGAGGAGATGCAGGAGGAGGAGACCTTACTGCAAAAGAAAATATTACCTCGGAGAGGCTCAAGCTTGCTCGTACATTCAGCGAATAAATTTAGCCGAGGAGGATCGCCCGAGAAAGGTGAACAAGGATAAATTGGTCATCGGTTTTTCAAAAAATGACCTTGCAGGTGTTTTATATCCTTATGATGATCCACTGGTGATCAAGATGAGAATGAAGGAGGTAATGATTTCAAGAGTGCTGGTCGACAACGGTAGCTCAGCGGACATCATGTTTTACTCGTGTTTCGATAGTTTAAATCTAAAGCTATCTCAACTAGAGCCTTACCACAGACCCCTCATTGGTTTTGCTGGCGAGAAAGTATTTCCCCTTGGGACGATCAAGTTGGATATATTCATTGGTACGTGGCCTGCTTGTCGGACAGAAAGAATGCGATTCTTCATGATGGATAAAAATGTCCAGTCATGATACAATATCATCATGGGAAGAGTAGGATTGAAGAAGTTCGAAGTTGTACCATCTACAGTGCATCAGTGCCTAAAATTTCCAACAAACTTTGGAGTAGGAGTTGTGAAAGGTGATCAGAAAGTAGCTCGGGAATGCTATTATTCATCCGCCGAGCAAGAAGAACTGGAGGAATCAAAGAAAAAGACCACTACCTATCAAGTGGATGAAGGTGCAGAAATTGAAATATTGGATCCTCGAGATGAGTCGCAGCTCGTGAAGGGTCAAGTGGTGGAAGCTACTGAAAATATCATTCTGGACGACGAGCACCCTGAACGAACTACTCAAATAGGTTCGTCATTGGATGCCTCATTAAAATAAGAATTGATAACTTTCCTTAGAAGCAGAAGACAAACTTTTGCATGGAATCATGAAGATATGCCTGGGATAGACCCAAACTTCTTATGTCACGAGCTCAATGTGAATAAGGAAATCAAGCCTGTGAAGCAGAGAAGAAGAGTATTCAGTCCCGAGAAGAATCAAGCTATACAAGAGGAAGTCGAGAAGCTCCAGAAAGCCTGTTTCATTGAAGATGTTAAATATCCAGATTGTATAGCTAATGTGGTGATGGTAAAGAAGAATAATAACAAGTGGAGGATGTGTGTAGACTTCACCGATCTCAACAAAGCATGCCCAAAGGATCACTTTCCAATGCCCCGAATTGACCAACTGGTGGATGCTACCTCGGGACACGAGTTGCTAAGCTTCATGGATGCTTATTCTGGTTAAAATCAGATCAAAATGAAACCTGAAGACAGGGATAGTACTTCTTTCATTACCCCTAGGGGAACTTATTGCTATAATGTTATGCCTTTTGGTTTGAAAAATACAGGTGCGACATATCAGAGGCTGATGAACAAGGTCTTTGCTGAACAAATCAGTGACAATATGGAAGTCTATGTTGACGACATGCTGACAAAAAGCAAGAAAGCTGCCGATCATCTGGTTGACTTAAGTCAAAATTTTGATCAATTAGATAAATATCAAATGAAGTTGAACTCGACGAAGTGCATATTTGGAGTACGAGAAGGCATGTTCCTCGGGTACATTGTCAATCAACGACGCATTGAAGCAAATCCTGAAAAGATCAAAGCTCTATTAGGGCTGCAATCTCCAACGACGAAGAAGGAAGTACAGAGTCTCACACGACGAGTAGCGGCACTCAACAGATTTGTGTCGCGAGCAACTGATAGATGTCTCCCATTCTTCAAGACACTCAGAAAGACTTTTGAGTGGAATGATGAATGTGAGAAGGCTTTTCAAGACTTGAAGAAATACTTGAGAGCACCTCCATTGTTGTCCAGACCAGTGATGGGAGAAAACTTATACTTGTACCTTGCAGTGTCCGAGAATGCAGTTAGCTCGGCGGTGATCAGAATGGAGAATGGAGTGTAAAAACTAATTTACTACACAAGTAAGGCCTTCCGAGGAGAAGAGATCAGATATCCAAGGCTGGAGAAATTGGCACTGGCGCTGATTGAGGCGAGTAGGAGAATGAGGCCATACTTCCAGGCTCATACTATAGTAGTATATACCGATGTGCCATTGAGACAAGCCCTTCATAAGCCAGAAAAATCACGGAGATTGATGTACTGGGCAATAAAGCTCGGTGAATATGATATAATTTACGAACCCAGATCATCGCTAAAAGGGCAAGCTGTAGCAGATTTCATAGCGGAGTTCACCTATCCTGATACCCTCGAGGAGCAAAAGTTGCTCGCTGATCAACCTGTGGATGTTACAGGATTAACAAACGCAAGCCCAGACCAATTCCGATTGGTAAAAGTGCGTGTGGATGTTACAGGATATGATGCAGAGATAGTTGGAAATACTCCAGACGAGGAATAAGAGTTGCTCGCTGATCAACCTTTGGATGTTACAGTATCGACAAACACTAGCTCAGACCAACTCCGGTTGGTAAAAGGGCAAGTGGATGTTAAAAAATCATTAAATTCGAGCTCAAACCAACTCCGGTTGGTAAAAGGGCAAGAAAAGATGATTGACGAGGAGCGAGAAAAATTCGGGGAGGATGAAAAGAAGCAACAAATATTTCACCGAGGAACTCTGACTGATTCGAAATTTGAAGACAAGTTACCTATATAGAGGCTATATGTAGATGGCTCATCTTGCACTGCAGGATGTGGCGCGGGGATAATTTTGAGCACTCTGAACGAGGTCGACATGGAATACGCCTTGCGTTTCCAATTCAAAGCTTCCAACAATGAGGCTGAATATGAGGCCATGATTGCAGGGCTTAATTTGGCAAAAATTATGGAGGCGCAGGAGGTTGTGATCTTCAGTGACTCTCAATTGATTGTAAACCAAATGATGGGAGTATATGCAGTTAGAGGAGAATTAATGATCAGATATCATGCAAAGGCAAAGGAGTTGCTGTCAGAATTTGCCGCTATTCAGCTGGTCAGAATACCAAGAATGGAGAATGCGAGAGCAGACGCCCTAGCTCGACTAGCATCAGCTACTCGCACCGAGCTACGACGAACAATCCCAATTGAAGTGTTATCTGGTCGGAGTATAGAGGAAGATCTGATGATGAACTATATCACCCTTGATTTAGGACCATCTTGGATGGATCCCATCAGGGCATATATCGAGGAAGGAGAATTGCCAATTGACAAGCTCGCAGCCAAGAAATTGAAGTTTAAAGTTGCTCGGTATGTATTAACTAATGGTGTTTTATATAGACGAGGAATTATGGCAGGTTTGTAGAAATGTGTACATCCCACCGAGGTGAAAGATTTGATTGAAGAGATCCATGAAGGGTTTTGTGGAGCGCATATAGCAGGTCGGACACTTTTACAAAGGGTGTTGATGTAGGGATACTACTGGCTGACGATGAGGGCAGATTGTATAGCCTATGCCAAGAAATGTGACAAGTACCAGCGCTTTTCCTCCATCCAAAGAACTCCACAAGCATTGTTGACACCCATAACTTCCCCTTAGCCATTTTCCATGTGGGGAATTGATTTGGTTGGACCACTTCCAAGGACCCGAGGAAGGTTCAAGTATCTCGTCGTCGCAGTGGATTATTTTACTAAGTGGGTAGAAGCTGAGCCACTCATTGACATGACGTACGAGAAAGTATACTAATTTGTTTGGAAGAATATCATTTGTCGATATGGTCTTCCTCATGCTTTCATCACAGACCATGGAACATAATTTGATAACGAGGAGTTCGCTGCCTATTATCATCAATTAAATATTTTGAAGGTCCACTCAGCACCAGGCCATCCTCAAAGCAATGGACAAACTGAAGTGACAAACAGAACGCTACTGAACGGTTTGAAGAAAAGATTGGATGATGCGAAAGCAAACTGGATCAACGAGTTACAATCAGTACATTGGGCTTACCGAACTACTCCCCGAGTAGTAACTGGAGAATCACCATACATGCTGGTGTTTGGGAGTGAAGCTGTCATACCTGCCGAGTTGGGCCTCCCAACACACATGGTGCTAAATTTCAATTCCCCTGTCAGCGATTTAATGAGAAGGCTGGATTTAAACATGCTCGAGGAAGTTAGAGAAGAAGCAGCCATTAGAAATGCTGCTTACCAGCAGTGAACAGCTTTGTTTTACAACAAGAGGGTGAAGAAGTGCAACCTGAAAGAAGGAGACTATGTGCTGAAGAAAGTAATTCAAAAGCATAACAAACTGGAGGCAAGCTGGCATGGACCATACCGAATTACAAAAGTTGTTCGACCAGGAACTTATCGAATAGCAACTTTAGAAGGCGAGGAGTTTAAAAATGCCTGGAATGCAGAGCACCTGCGCAAGTATTATCAGTAATGTATATGTAACATAGTTCCATCAGTATTAATATAATAAAAATATTCTGCAAGTCTCTCTGTTTATTAAATTTTTTTTCGGGGAATACTAGTGCTATGCACTACTCGGCAAAGCTCGGCAGACTACTCAACGAAATATTCCAAACTGTACCAAGTATGGTTGGTCAGGGATAAAAACCCACTAACTGTAGTTGGTCGACGAGGAGAAAATATTCCAAACTGTACCAACGTAGTTGGTCGACGAGGAGAAAATATTCCAAATTGTACCATGTATGGTTGGTCGGGGATAAAAACCCACTAACTGTAGTTGGTCGACGAGAAGAAAATATTCCAAACTGTACCTAGTATGGTTAGTCGGGGATAAAAACCCACTAACTGTATTTGGTCGACGAGGAGCAATATTCCTAAAAATGCCAACCTGTTTGGCTAGGAAACGAAATATTCCAAACTGTACCAACGTAGTTGGTCGACGAGGAGAAAATATTCCAAACTGTACCAAGTATGGTTGGTCGGGGATAAAAACCCACTAATTGTAGTTGGTCGACGAGGAGAATTTATCGACCTTGGTTGGTCGGACACATTTTATGAAAAAGACAAAAATTTACTAAGTATGGTTAGTCGGGGATAAACTCTCACTAACCGTAGTTAGTCGACAGGCATAATTTAACAACCTTGGTTGGTTGTAAACATTTTAAACATTTTTATACTCGTAACTTTATTATTAAGTGATCGAGCAACATTATTGATACTTATAACTTTTTAATTATTATTGAGTTGGTCGACAAACAACACTATTGTTATTTTTTTTAACAGAGATGCATAAATATAAAGTGTTTGATAATTACAAGACAATAGCAATCAAGATTTGCAAACAGAAATGAAAGTTTTTCATTAAATTCGAAATAAATTACATTGATGATAAAATGAAAGTTACATTGATATGTATGCTAACTATTACATCAAAAATTTCTATTCTACTGGTCTTTTCCCCTCAGCTTTTGATGCAGGTTCCTCGCCAGCAGGCGGATCATTTAAAGACTGAGGAGAATTGATAAAGTTCAAATCCTTCAGCATCCTGACGTTCATCACAGAAGGTCGATCTAAAAGATGCTCGGGACGAGATACCTTAAATTTAGAATGAAGATTGTAGTCACCGAGGTACTTTGAAATTAAGCTCCGAGGAATGGCCCGAGCAGGGATCCATTCCATCTCCAAATTATATGGTGGCACAGGCAAGTCGAGCAACCCAGGATCATGGTAGTCCCACAGATAGTGTCCTTGTTCGAGCTTCAACACACTTAAGGCATTCAGCCAGCCTTGTTTGTAGCCCTCATTATTGACATTCTGGATACGATCATCCAAGTGGAATAGTGCTTCGTTGTATCCAGCCATCCAGAATTCCTTGGGCTGTTTGTGGAATTGATATGTTAGCCTTTCCAGCTGCTCGTGGAGATTCTTGATGAAAAGCTCCTTATTCTCCAAGACTGACTTCTGCGCAGAGAGCTGTTTTTCCAAGTCCCTAATCTTCTTTGACATATCAGACAAAGCCTGGTTCTTCACCATTAATTGAAAAGCTTGGTTCTCTAATGCAGACTGAGTTCTCTGTTCCTCGACAAGAACCCGAGCTGCTCTTCCTCATCCCCGAGGAGATCTTGCTCGACCGCGAGAAGACGTAGAAGTGCCCGAACTCTTCAAAGTCTCCAATTTGTCCCTTAATTTGGCATTCTCAACCTCTAAGAATGAAAATACCTTGTCAGTCACTGGGATTAGGGCTATTGAAGAAGAGGCTGCAGACTTCAACTGTGATAGCTCCATCTGCAAGTTGTTGTTTTCCTTTTCCAGCAGCTCGGTAATCTGTCTGCATTCCTCGACCTCGCCCCTCAGGGTTCTCTCCCTTACATCATAACCAGTAAAAAGCTTCTCGTAGCCCTTGTCAGCCATGATCATCTTGTACTTCTTCTCGTACCCCTCATGCAGCAAGGCAGTGGACTCTTTATATTGAAGTTGAAGGTCCTCGAAGGTGCTTTGGAGATCCTCAATCATTTCATAATAAGCCACATTATTGGCCACCGCTCGATCAAGCAGACACTTCAGGTACTGATATGCCTCCACTGCCTGTTCTGAAGCATCCTGGCTGAGGATGTCTATAACTTCTGATACACTCAGGTCTGTGTGACCAGCCTTATAATATTCATTACATTGCCGCATAAGCTTTGTATCATTGGCAGATAGCAGATCCATCCTGGCCAGAAACTAGAAGAGAAAGAAAGAGCAATCATCAATAAGAGAAACAAGCAGAGTATAAACAGAAAATAGACAACAGTATGCAAAGAAAACTCAAGTTTTATTAGATCATAAAATTCAGAGTTACAATTTCTAGATTACATTTGACAAAAAATAAAAATATAAAGATAATCCCGAACAACACTACACCTTTTCCTTATCTCCTAAAACCTTCTCGGGAGGTTGGGAAGAGGAAGCAGGTTGCTCAGAGGGAACTGTGGGCTGTTCGGAGAGCACCAGCTGTTACTCGGAAGAAGAAATGACTTGCTCGGCAGCAGACTGGATGGCTGGGGGGTGATCTCCCATCACCATTGAAGACTCCTCAGAGGTAGATTCGTCCTCTTCTAATTCTTCTAGAGTAGGAGGAGGACCAGGGATATGTCTCTAGAAGAGCTTGGATGACTCGTCGACCTTCATTTCCTGAAGGGCAGCAACCCATCCATCCCTAAAATACTTTAAACTACCATAGTCCACTTGAGATACCATGGCAGCACACCCCTTATCCCACCCCTTATCCAAGTCAGAGCTGAAGGACTTCTTCACAGCAGCTTTCCTCTTGTCCTTCTCCAAGGCAAGCTTCTCGGACATCAAGTTCTCAGCAGCCTTCAATTTATTTTCTGCCTCTTCCTTCTGCCGACCTACTTCCTAGAGCTGGTCCAACCTCTCCTCAGCAACTTTGATTTTATTTTCCATCTCTCCAACGGCTTTAGCTCTTTATTTGCCTTCTCCAAGGCATTATTTTTCTTCTCTAACTCCTTGGAGGCATCAGCAACTCGAGCTTTTTCCTGCTCGGAGGAGGCACGCTTTTTCTCCCAAATAGCTTTATCATCAGCATATTTCTGGCGAGAATCTGCCAGGGATTTGGTAGCTTCTTCCAAAGCTCCCTCCACACTGTACGAGGAGCAAGAAGCCTTAATCGCTTCATCCTTCTTCAGGATTATGTTGAAGCAGCTCGTCAACTGTGAATAGAAAAAGAAAGCAAGTTAGAAACATAAATGACAAAGGGAATATGAAAAAATTCTAAGTAAAGATACTTATAGAAGCAAGGTGACGAGAAGCTAATGAGGTAACCATATCCCGAGTAAGGTTTCATTCGGTACCTTGAACCTCGAGAATGGTCAAGGACTTTACCGAGCTCATGTCAGAACTCGGGGGAACAAATTTGGGAACTCCAGTCCCAGCAGTTGGGGGCTGAGTAGTAGTGACAGCCAAATTGACCGAGGAGCTTTTCTTCAGCCTACTCGGGGGAACAGTTACAGATTCAACCAAGGATGAATCCTTGGTCGGTGATATCACAATCACCTTTCCAGGAGCAGCAGAGCTTCTCGAAGCCACTACGGGCTTATCAGCAACCTTCTCAGCAACTTTAGCAGGAGCAGCTGGAGGAGCTGCATCAGTCTTCTTTGTCCGCTCCCTTGGGACATCAATCCTACTCCTTTTTACCTCCCCAGAACCAGAGGCATTTTTCTCGAACAAGGTGGGAGGTCTTCTCTTCTTCATCCTTTCGCTCAAAGGAATATGAGATTCAGGCGAAGAACTTGCAGAGGCTGGTACTGGCTCTGCTTCACTAATCACTGGACAAGCAGTGAAGGAAGTTGTGTAGCTCCTGTACTGGAGTAGATACGAAGCCGACCTGATGTGCTCGTCGGCAACCCGTTGATGCAAACTCCAGATAAGTCCCAAATGCCTTATATTGACATCTGCTTCTTTTGGGCACTTTCTCTTACTATCAACTGCAAATAAATAAACATTGTTATCAGTGGCACATTTTATCAAACACAAAAGAAACATGATTTCAAAATACATAAAACAAAATAAAAATAACCTATCCCATTGACATAAGGAGGGCATCTGGGACCCTGGTAAACCTCATCTCCAGTCAATGGAGGGTGTTGCCAATTTTTTATGACAACCCCGTGTTAAAAATAATCCCTATTGGCATCAGGGAGATTGACTACTAAGGCTCTATTTATAAACCTACTTTTTAAATAATAAATATTATCATTAACTGCCCATCTATAGCAGTACATGATTTCTGGAATTCCTATACGAGTTCCATGCACTTGATTTAATTTATGCACCCCATTAACTATTCTCCATGTGTTGGGGGCTATTCGTGCAGGAACAACATCAAAGTACTGACAGAATTCCAGACACAGAGGATTTGGTGGAAAAGAAAATCCACACTCAGCAAAAAAGAGACTGGGGAACCAATGTCCCTCAGCCAAATTGAAATAATTAGAAGGCTCAGAAAGCTCTTCCAAGACAACCCAAGAGGGAATGGAAAAATCAGATCGAAATTTGTCAAGAGATTCAACAGGGTAAACCATGGTGATTAAAAGAAATGAAGAAGAAAGAAGAATATCTTACAGGAAAAGAGTAAAGCTGATGATGACAGACGATGGAAGAGATGAATACACAAGAGAGTAAAAGACAGTGAAAAACTCGAAGATGAAAATTTGAAAAGATAGAAGATAATGGGAGTGTCTGTGAGGTTTAAATACCTTACCTTGGGAACTGGTGAAGTAATGATTACAAAAAGGATGATTACGTTACCGGCGGCTAAAAAGATGAAAAGTGGCGTGGGAACCAAAGCGGGCAACGGCGGACGAAAAGATGAAAAGTAACGCGGGAATCGAAGCACGCAGAAAAGTCCAAAAAAGCATGATTCTACGAATTGGGGAGGAGAAATAAATACAAGGGAGATGCTCCTAAAAATCAGGAAGACTATTTAAAGCTACCATATTCCGAGAAATAATGTTCCATACCCCTCAAATTTCGAACTATGAAACATTGGGGGCCTCTGTTGATACCAAATTTAATCTGCTGACTTGGACCAATCATATGAAGACACGTGGCTATCTACATGGCAACAACAAGAACTTCCGAGATGACTACACGCTCCGAGGAACCATGTTACTCCGAGGAATTCATACGCGCTGAGGAACAGACCTCTCCGAGGAACTCTTGAATATCAGGAAGCTTAGGCGGTCTGAGCAACTCAGGCGGTTCGAGCTGTATCTCGAACAAAGCATTAATAGCTGGATAACCAACAGTTCAACTGATTCATTAAATGCTTATCATTCAGACGCACACACAAATAGGGCATTAAATGTAATACCCTTTCATATCATTTAATGTATTACCCTTTCACATTACAGCCTCAGGGCTATAAATACATTGTACACGCCTCATTGTAAAAGGGGGGGAGGGAATCCAGAATGGAATTTCTTGTAATCGAGAATTCTCAAACACTCAGCAATAAAACAACAGTGGACGTAGGCCATTCTTATAAGGCTTAACCACTTTAAAATCTTTGGTCTCATTTATTTATCTGTGATTGAATTATTAGAGTGATCTAATTTTATACATCAACAATTATTTTGACGATATTCGTTTAAAAATATTTATTCTGATCATCCTCAATACCTCCGCTAAGTAATTAATTAGAGTATTAATTGAAGTAACCAGCATAGAACTCTCTTTAATTTGAGTGATAGATTCCATATTGACCGTCCAATATCCTTTATGTAATATGAGGAAAGCCCCAACTCTACACTTGCCATAACTATAAAAAGAGATCATAGTTCGTTAAGTAGAATAAAAAAACTACCTAAGACATACAAAGTATACATGATGTCTCGGGTCTAAGGATTATATGTATAACTATACTATAAAATATATCCATCAACAGATTTGCAAAAACTCCATTGGATAATTCTAAGTTGTTTTGTTCAATGTTACACTATACAATATGCACCCATACATTTGATCTTGTCAAACTCCGTCAAATAGTTTGAGACTGTGTTACGCCTTTAAATAAGGAAATTGTAAGTATGTTAGCGTTAATTCAAAACACAATGCCCAGTTGTGTTTTGATCTGGGAACAACTTATTAGAACAAGAAACTGAGGTGAACATATCTCAATCCTAACTCAACGATTATGATTAATCACACTCTATATTATTCTAATGGACATAATCATAAATATCATAATTATTATATATTAATTATGATTATATAAAACCTACACCGTATTTTTATTTTAATAACAATTAATCGATGAATAATAACATGTTTATATATATTTTCAAAATAAACAATACAAGATTGACTTTTGGTTAATAGTGCGAAAAATAAAAAATTTACTAACCATATTCATGTGTAGCCAGGATAAATCTCTTGTATTTATATAACACACAAAATTGAAAATACAAAACTAACCCCTTGTTACGTGAGTTTCGATTCTCAATCAAGGACGCACCGGGTTAGGTTCGAGCAACGAACTGAACTTGGTAATCCAAGTTGCCTACGTATCCGTTAGTAAAATGGAATCAAAATCCCCAGACGTAGTTCCGAAATTCTACTAAAAGAATTCAAAGCAATTCAACGCTATAAATTACCGCACAAGTATTTTCACCCTTAATGAAGTTCTCTAAATCAAAGGCTCATAGAATTTGATACTCTAGTTGTTATTCTCTTAAATACAAGGCTTCCAAAGTCTTGTAATTATACCCAAAGTTTTGAAAATTTAATCTAATTCCAAATTAAACTCAATTCCAAAAAATGATTAATAATGGTTAATGGTGGACTCCCTCTCCAATAAACATATGCTAAGTGATGAAATCCTACACATACCATTTAAAAATATCATAATTCGTTAAGAAGAATCAAATGATTACATAATACATACCAAAAATAAATAATGTCTCGGGTCTAAGGATTATATGTACAAATGTAACTGTAAAATATATCCATTGACAAATCAGCAAAAAAAAGTCCATTGGATAATTCAATATGGTTACGTTCAATACCATACTATACAATATGCACCCATACATTTGATCTTGTTGCACTCCAACAAATAATTTGATACTGTGTTGCTCCTTTAAATAAGGAAATCATAACGTATTTTAGTGTTAATAAAAAAACACAATATCCAGTTGTGTTTCTGTCTAAGACCAACTTATTAGAAAGGGAAACTAAGGTGAACATCTTCCGATCATAAATCAACCATTATAATTCATCACACTCTACAATGCTCTAATGGTCATTATCATAAATATCATAACTATTATTTATCAATTATGGTTATATAATACTTGCTATGTATTTGTATTTTATTAACAATTGATCTATGAATAATAACATGTTTATATATTTCCAAATTACACAACACAAGATTGGATTTTGAGCATATAAACAACAATAAGAGATGAATATTTACATTTATTGAATTATTTTAGGTTTTCAATTATATCAATGTTCCAATTACATCGATTAGGTTTCGATTACATCAACCAAGCTCCAGTTACAATAATTAGTTAATTAAAATTATCATCCTAATCAATTTAGGTTTTTGAACATGATTTTACCACTATCATATGACCCAAATGGGAAAATTAGAATTGAAGTTATTGCCTTCAATTATAATAGATGAAATCCCTTGATTTAATAAAGATGAGGATATTTATTGAGGTCTCAATTAGCTTTCCTCATTTTTTTAAGCTTTTTAATTTAGCCTGCCTCCAAAATAGCTTGTCAAGTTGTCTCACTCTTAAACTATCAATTTTTAGGTTTAGTGTTTATTTAAAGTAATAAAAGAATAAAGTTAACATAATTTATGTTTATACAATTTAATTTTTGCCCTTTAACCCTTATTTTAACAACATCTTATGCCCCCAAAACCGTACCCCAATATTTCCAAACTTGCTTTAATATTCTGCCCAACCAGTAAATCTCTTAAGGCTCTCTAATAATCCCACAAATCCAATTAAATCTCACAATCCGTTAACATGGTACTGAGATAATTGAAATAAATTAAACATGCGTTATGTTTCTAAAATTTATTATTTTAACTTAATCAACATTGAATTAATTTATTTATTTCATTATTAAATTATTTGGCACATAAGAATTATTGATTAGCCTAGTACGTAAACCACCACGTAACATGCAACATTTTATAATATAACCTACCACATAACATGTAATGTTTTACTATTAGGTCTAACACATAAATTTAGAATGCACCTTTTTTAATTATTAAGTTTTTACTTTCAAAACTAAATTAAGTGTTGTTTTTAGATTACCTCTGAGATAATGCCATAACTAGCAATAATATAACCCTTTTAAAAAATTCAACTTAGTGGAAGATATGTTGATAGCCCATATGTTACATTTCAAGGGTAATTGGGATGTGCATTTACCCTTAGTGGAGTTTGCTTACAACAACAAACATTAGAAGCCAATCGGTATAGTATTGTATGATGCATTGTATAGGTGACCCTATAAATCGTATGTATGCTGGTTAGAACCAGGCAAGAGTAGTTTATTGAGACCCGAGTATGTTCAGGAGATGACTCAGAAGATTATGGTGATTCGAGAGTGGATTAAGACTACCTAGAATAAGCGGAAGAGTTGTGCGAATTTGGAGATGAAGGATGTGTAGTTTCTGGTTGTTAATCAGGTGCTTCTCAAAGCGTCAATTAGGTAAGGGGCATTGTGTTTTGATAAAGAGGGGACGTTGTCCCCGAGGTATATTAAGTAATTAATAATCATGGATCGAAGAAGGATGCTTGAGTACGTTTAACACTTCCAGATCACTTAGATCAGGTACATAATGTGTTTCATGTACTATTTGCATGTTTTCACTGGATTGGTTAATGCATCTTAGTTAATTGTTAGCATGTCAGAACAAATATATCTTAGAGTTCTAATAATCAAACGATTGTGTACCGTCCTATTCTTCACTTAAGAAGACTTGTGATTCCATTAGAAAAGACTTTGATGTAAGTGATAAATTACTCAATTCACTAGAACGAAAGAATAAACTATAAATATATAAATTGAAATAAAAGTAAATCTTTGGAATTAAATAAATATAAATGCAATAAAGTAAACGACTACACTATGAAATGTGAAGCAAGAAAATAAAACAAAAGAAAGGTAAAGTCAATTATTTAATAAACTATAAAGAAAGTTACAACCTACGTCAAATGAATAGAAGAAGTAAATAAACAAAAAGAAAAGAAATGATAAAAATACGTAAATGTAGTTTTTTGGTGAGGAAATCCTTTTTTTCCCTTGTCTTCTAGTTGCTTATTTATAGACTTTCTTGTCACGTAACTCAATTACTAGGTGGTTACCCATCCAAATTATTTTCCTCCTAGGTGAAGTAATGCCCCTATATAGACTATTTCCTTTATTTTATATCCCATGCCCAAAGTCAGGATAGGTGTCATGCATGCGTGTTGCCAATTTATTTGAGCTAGTGCATTATAGTTTGATTACTATTATCGATTTGTAACCCCATGTGGCAACACCTCGATAGAGTATATTTTTGGAATAAATCCATCAGTGGACGATTAATCTTATCATGCCATCACTCCACATTTAGTCATCATTACTCTGGGGTAAATGCAACATTAATATATAGCTTTAGGCAATGAGAAAATCTTCATCCCAATCCATCAACTATTTGGTATTCCACATGAACCATGTGTCTCTTCTTCTTTATTCCCCTATACACAAAATTGGCTCCTCTAGATAATAATCATGTTGGCTATAAGAGCACTTATGAGCCCATTTCCACTTCGAACTCGAAACAAATTGTTAAAGACCCACGGCTCGAGTTTTTGCTATTTCTGTTCCATCCAATTATAGAAATCAAACTGATGTTGATAATTGGGGCCCTTTTGATATGGCCATGCCTACATAATGTGATCTAATCTTAGACCCTATTATACCTCCTCCACCCATATTGGCTTAATTCCTTGTTGTAATCCCCTCTCCTAACGTTCATCCTAAGCTTGTCACTACACCAAAATAGGGAATTTTCAAGTATTTTAAACACTTGCAAATGGCATTTGCAACGGTTCAAAACACTTGCATATTGGCGCGTTGCAAAATTTTTACAATTATTCAAAATCGTTGCAATTGGGAACGAATGTCCGTTCTGAATAACCGTTAAAAAAAATTGCATCGGTTTGGAACACTTGCAAAATTTTCATTTGCAAGTGTTCAAAACCGTTGCAAAATTCAGTACGAATTTTTGTCTGCAGCGGTTACAAATAGTAATAGGTAAGGAAAAAATGTTCCTTTTACAACGATTTAAAACACTTGTAATATATAGTACTTATAAAACATTTGCAACAGTTTAAAACACTTGCAATATACAATACATATTAATAATATATATATATTATTGAAACCCATTCCCATCGAGAGTAAGCTGGGACATAAGCAAATATTGGCAAGAATTAAAACTTTGCATTTCTACTACAGATCCATTAATAAACACAACAATGTAATAATACAACTATTTATTCATACAAATCCATAAAAAATACATCAATACATTAATCTTCCTCTTTTCCAAATGAGCTTGGGGTAACCTTCTTATCTATAGTTATGGAGAACACCATATGCATATTCTTTATCAAATTCCAACCTACATAAAAAGAATACAAGCAAGTTAACAAAAACTTTAAAATGTATGAAAACAAAGTATAGACACCCCACTAAAAAAATAAATTGTTTTGATGCCACATGCCACTAAAAGTGAAACAAAACTATGAATTATAATAAACTCCTAAAATGAATTTTAGAGAGCATAACTCCTAAAATGCTTGTACCTTTCATTTAAGGGTTAACTTTAATTGTTTTGAAAAGTAGAGGTTATGTATAATTAAGTTATTATCTCAAGGCGTAAGTCATTGAATATTTTCATAGTCATATACCAATTTATATTTACTTGGCTCTTTTTCACGGCCTTGTGGTATCAACTCTAAACTAAATTTTGACAATAAAAAATTAGAATGTATAATCTTAATATGTGTTATTATGAGGGAAAGTAATGGAATACTATTATTCTTTGATGCCTCTCACTGTTAACGATATCTAACTATTACATTGGATGAAAAACTAAGGAAGCTCGATAGGGAGTTATAGGAAACTATAGTGTTGGAAATGATAGATTGGATCATTTATACATTTATTGAGAAGATAATAGATAGATAAAAGGAACACCGATTAAAAGGGAACATCTAAATTATAATTGGGCATAAACATCAGATGATTAAAATGTTTTCATAACGCTAAGGTTGATCTAAGTTAAAAGGAATTCCAAAGCAAGGGCGAGTTGCAATGAAAATTGAGAACAAGAACTTCCCAACATGAAAACAAAACTTAATAAAATAGCACACTTCAATTGAAGTAAAAATACCACACTTCAAAATATGTATAGTAAAATTTGAAATAATTATAAAATTTCTTCCCTCAATGGTTTTAGTTACACAGATCACACCCATGGCCTAAGATACCCTTTGCGAAGCAACGAAAAAAATGTTGTGAGAACATGAATATCTGTTGGAAGGGTAGTAAATGTTATCAAGTGTATATTTGTACTTTTCTATCTTAGGATGGTGTCTTTGATTCTATAGTTACTTTTATTCGTACGATGTACTTGTTCATATGGACGCATTTTCTAAAATATATGACAAATGATGAGAAAAATGCAAACACACTCGTATACACACAAAAACACTTATATTGAAGAATGAAAATGCATTATTTCTCAATAAAATACATAGTTCATAGTGGTTTTAGCATTTAAAAATAGTTCATCATAGTTTATTGAAAGCACTGCATAGTTGAAGGGATTATTTTTCACTTCAACCTTATGGAAATAATGACTGAGATAATTAATTATGTTGAGGTGCAATTACTGACTTTGTGTGCATCTGCATCAGTGTACAAATGAGCAGTATCTATGATGATATAAACCCCTTAGATCTAAGGAAATTGTAAACATGACCTCACTTGCTTCGAATCCAGTCACTAATGGTAAAACTGAGCAATGCGATCTCCAAAACCATTGAACATCAATTCATGATGGTTTATTACACTAAAGTAGTCCTTATGTGCAGTAGTCGGAAGACATGTTAAATTCTAACAAAAATACCTTAGCTTGTAGGGGAAAAAATCATTCACCATTCTTATAAGTATATGCTTTTTTTTATTAGATATCTCCTTAAATAACTCCACAAAATTAAAAACAGAACACTGAAATATATGTAAAGAGTTCCACACTAATTTATATTGAATTTCTCACAGAAATATCAGGAAAATGGCCTCGTAGCTGACCTGTAATTTTAGACATTCAATTTCCCTTCCAGATTACAAACATTCACTACACGAAAAACACCAATCTGGCACGCTTGTACAGGCAGAATCTGGTATGGTTTTAAACCGTGCCAGAATCTGGCACGATTTAATTCCCATTTGCAACGCTTTAAAACAACGCCAAAATCAGGCACAATTTTAAAACCATGCCAAATCGTGGAACAATTCATCAAAGTAACCCAACTCAAATTCTAAACCCAATTCAGACATCACACCCCTAGCCATGCTTTTTTTTCTCTATCTCCTCCTCTTTCTAAGCACGAACCCGTTGCCCCTGCCTCCGCCACCCCTCCACCTATCTCACACTCTCTCAGCAAGCTGATGTCACGACCTACCCACCAACCCTTCTCTCTCAGCAGTTACCTTATGCCGCAAACCCCCAACTACACCGTAGGTAAATCTCTCTTCTCTCTCTCTCTCTCTCTCTCTCTCTCTCTCTATATATATATATATATATATATATATATATATATATATACATACATACTGAACTATGGAGTAGACATGTGGATGCTGAGAACATGTTGAATAATTCTATGCGTCCCCCTTAGAATCGGATGATTATAGGGTTTATCGTTATTGACATTCGGAATTGCTATTTTTGATGTGTTATGGTCACGCGGGCTTTTGTGATTTTAGTGTTTAGTTTTATGGTCGTGCAGACTTTTGTAATATTATCGTTAAATTTTATAACTGTGCGGGCTTTACATTAAAGAAAATTTTATATTAAGAGGTTGCATAATGCCTAGAAAATAGACTAAATTATGCCCCATTGTTTTTTGTTTGTGAACAATAGATTTGTAATATTTTGAAGTTTAATATGTACATTATTTTATCAATAACGTCTCAGATTCGCAATTTGTGAATTTTCTTTATTTTTTGCAAATAATAATTGAAATTTTGCTGATTCTCTAAATTTATTTTCAAATAATAAATATTTTTAATTTTTTGAACAATATGGAACGATTTAAAACTGTGCCAAAAAAATTGGCATGGTCGATTCTAGCAATGTTTAAAATCATGTTAGATTGTGGTTTTGGTATAATGATTCTTATTTTTTAAAGTTAGATTTGAAGAGCATCAATAATGGTTCTTGTAAGACTCAGATCATAAAAAAGAGCTTTATTAGATGTCGCCTTCACAGTTAGTGGGAACGAATCAGTGATCCAAAAGTAATCGAATGCCTTCTCCTGATTTTTATGATTATTGTGAATAAATCACTCAAACGAATGCTTGGGAAACGCGGCATGGGTTACATAACCAAAAATTTCTGCTACTCAATTATGGCACCAGATCGTCAACAATGATAACATGACAACCTACAGGATTACCCTCCTTGAGCCGTACTATTCTCCTATCCCCTTCACGCACCTTTGCGCAAACAACCATGAGGAAGTGATCCAGTTGTTTGTGGAATCACTTCCAAGCTCCATCATCTGGAAATGCAATAATTATTTTATCGGCATTAGGAAGCTGATGAAACCGTTGTTTCAGCAGAGAAATCCTAGTTCAAAACAGGTCAAAATATGCTCCCCAAATTAGTGGCGGATTTAGGAATTTGAGTCAAGTGGGAAGAAAATTTGATGAAAACCGAGGGTTCGGGGCCGCCGATTTTTTGGATTGTTTTTACTTCTTTTTTGGCAATTTTTAACCTTAAAAATGTTTGAGGTAGTAATTAATCAAATTTGGATTCCTACTTTGTTCATAGATTTTTTTTAGTATTTCAACATAACATTACCTTAACGAGTTTGTGTGTCGTTTTCTCTTTTCCGTTTAAAAAATTTCTCAATGACTTGACTTCCTATATTTAGAACAAAGTTAATTTAATTTTAGATTAATAGATTCAGACTAGAGGCATACATTATAAATTTAATTTCATACTAATTTTACATTAGAAATTTAATTTCAGACTAATAGATTTTAGGGATTTTAATTTTAATATTAATTATAAATTTAAACACATAAAAAAATATGCACATACAAAAAAAACACATGTAAAAAATATACCTCTTTTTATTGATTGAATTGAGATGAGGGAGGGAGCCGTAGGAGCAGAGAGCTCTCCTCTGTTACTGATGCATTTTTGTTCTGGCAGGGGCAGCAATGGCGGTGAGGTGGTGAGCTGAGGAAGTAAGGTCCGATGGGTACCAAGCATGAGGTGGTGAGCTGAGGCAGAAAGTTCTGGACGAATGGTTGAGCTAACAGCCTAAGCCCGAGGCAGCGGCTGGTCTCAGACTGAGATAAGAGAGGAGAGAAGATAATTTTTTTTGAAATGAGAGAGGAGAGCTGAGCGGCGGGCTGGCATAAACCTTTGTGTTTTTTTTTAATTTATTACACATTTACACCCTTATCTTTGTAAATAATAAGAAATAACCTCCAAGTTTGATTTTTTTTTACCAAAAAACCCCTATTTGTTTAAATTGAAGTGGGGGCAGCTACCCCACCTCAGCCTGGCGTGTATCTTCCCCAGCCCCAAAGTAAAATCTTTCTTGCAACGCATGTATATCATAGATTACTAAAGTAGTTCGACCTCCATTTGATATCGGAATATTTAACAATATTCTTGGCATGGTAAATGTAGTTGCTACATCCCCTTCTTCTTCCATTCTTTCAAACGAACCATTAGGAAAGAAATGTAAAACCAATGTGAAGGAAGCAACGAATAGCCTTGGAAGGGAAAATATGACGGAGAGTTGTTCAAAGATGACTCCCGGGAAACTAAAACACACTAAGAAGTCAACATGCTATCCTCAGATATCTTATGCATTGTTTATGAATTGGTTTGGAAAACCATCATCAAAACTCCTCTAATAGATGGATTGGAGATGAATGAGTTCAGCTTGAGCAGCGACTTTGCCAACAAGGTCTTCAATATCCACATGATGAAATAAATGGACTTTCTTTTTCTTTGATTTCTCCATTCAAACCAAACATAAGTATATGATGTATAAACATTTAACCACAGTTAATCACACTCGAAGTCAATTATGACATATGAATATTAATGAGACAACCATCAATTTTGAACTAGTTTTAAACTCCGCGCAATGCGCGAACGTGTTATAATTTTATTTGTAAAGTATATATATATATATATTCTTACATTTAAACTAATAAAGAAAATGAGTAAAACGTTTGGGACAAACGAACATGCCTATGTTTTAACATTACAACTACATAGTTATACTTTTTTAGTAAAGATGATTATTCTATGATTATTATACATTAAACATCGAGAGACTTTTTTATGTAAGACATACTTATATATTTATGTCCATTTGATGCATTATATAAGTACTAATAATAGATAGAGAGAAAAATGAGACTCCTTCATTAAGCATATATAATTATGATAATTACTATCATATATATATATATATCAAAATGTTTTATTTAGGCACTTAATCCAACTTTAAATAAATTATGCTTTAACCTCTACTTTTCGAAAGATTATAATAGCTTAGTGTCGTGGACACGTTAGACGGAACATGTATGTGATAAACAATTGGAATTGTGTTTTAAGAAAATAAAGCAAATAAATATTTCAAACATATATCACAACACAAAAATGATTTCGCAACCCAAAAATGAATGTTGTATTTTTTATTTAAGAGGCAATCGTATGAAACATGGAAGCATACCTCACTTCTTCTAAAACAGGACAGCATACACTATACTTTTCACTGACTAAACCCACATTTCAGTGTCAATTGTGTATAAAAAGTTTAAATCGAAATTATTCCCAAAAAATAACACTATTCCTGTCCTCGCACAAAATACTCTAAAAAAATCAAAGTTTACTCTAAACCTCCATGTCAATTTTTTAAATTTAACATATTTTATTATATTTTTTCGTCACTAAAAAATTGCAAACATAACATTAATGGTGTGTGTGTGTGTGTGTGTGTGTGTGTGTGTGTGTGTATATATATATATTCCAATATGTTAATATCTATAACCTAGTGTCTACCAAACATTTTTAATATAACAATTACATGAACAATGTTCATTACCTATATTCTGTAGTCGTAGTACTCTTTCTTATCTATAACTTAGGTTTTATCATTTTTAAGCTATCAACAAATCAATCTGAAAAATGGAGACAATACTAACATATAAGAAATAGAAAGAACCCAATATTATGTAATCCCGATTTCAAAATCAATAAATAAAATTATAAGCCTCACTGAGAAGTCAAAGAAGTATGTTCCAATCTATACGTAAACCCTCTCTAATAAGAAGATACACATAAACAAAACATGATAGGGACTGGTCTGAAGTTCAGCTCGAAAACAACACCAACCACAAATCATACCATTGTCGGAGGGAACGGTACATAGTCAGTGCTTGATCAAACCCATGACAACTGACGGATATGGATATACCCTTACTCGATCCAGACCTGATCCATTTACAACCCTAGATTGAATAATGCAGGTTAAATTTGTTTAAAAAAATAAAAATGAGCTACATCGTTTAGGTGGTATATTTTTTACATATATCAACAAGAATTAGTTTAATCACAATGAAAATGTGTTCACTAGTACAGTTTACATAAGACCAACTTGAAAAATACAAAGTATTAAACAAGGTTTAGTATTTAGACAGTAAGAGGGTATTTCTTTGCCTGCTATAGAACTCTTTTCTCGTATTCAATAGTTTGGGTATATAATATTAAATAGTATATATTAATTTTTTACTTACATATCTCAACATACAGAATTTCATCGGAAGTTAGTAAAGTGTGGATGAGGAATGTGAACGAGGAACTACAAAATACATTAACTGGGTTGCAACGTTCATTGATTTTATGAAGATGAACGGTGTCGGTGAAACCTTATTTTCATGACCATGCATAAAATGTGAAAATAGAAACTTGTTGGAGCTTGAAGACGTCCATTTTCATTTGCTTCGTTATGGTATATCCAAGTCTTACATGTTTTGGCGTTTTCATGGTGAAAAGAAAGTCATTAAAAGAAATGAAAAAGAATCCACTGAAAGTGTTGAATGCAATGATTCTATCCTCGACAATCCAAGAATAGAAGAGTTTGTTTACGATGCATTCAAAATGTTTAATCGTGAAGTAGATCTTTTATCAATTGAGCATGTTAGAATGGGGAGTATTGATAATCATGACGAGACTAATGAGGAGTTAAAGTACGAAAAGTTACGTGGTAAGGGGAGTGAACTATTGTACTCGTCAAGTCCTGAGAAACATACGACACTATATTTTCTTGTCAAATTGAATAATGTAAAGAAAAGATATGGTTTGTCAGATAATAATGTTACAAAAATTTTGGAGGTGTTTAAAGAGTTTTTGTCAATAGAAAATACAATAAGATCCAAGTATCCAGCCATGAAGAAAGTAAAAAAGAAGTTATTTTGGATTATAATATAATTCATGCATGCAAAAATGATTGTATTTTATATAGAAAAGACCATGCAATAAAGGAAAAATGCGTAGTACACAACCTACCCAGATATAGGTTGGGCATAAATGGGGAGGATAAATTACCTCAGAAGAATGTTAGACATTTCCCCCCAATTCCAAGGTTGACGAGATTATTCACAATACCATGGATTGCAAATGAGAGGACTTGGCATGCTCAAAGTGCAGTGTAGCACAAATATCACGTGGTATCTTGTTGATTCGTCTATTTGGAAATCTTCTGATGTGATGTGGCCAAAATTTGCGGCTGAAAAACGTATTATCCGTCTTAGTATAGCCACTGATGTTTGTAGCCATATGAGAGTCTTAGATCCAGTTATAATTGTTGGCCTATCATTGCTTCATTTAGACAAATTATTAATGAGAAATATTTATGCATGTATATCTAACACTAGTTAAATTTCAGTATAATGACAAATGAAGCTAATATATCCGACTCACATGATTGTTCGGATGGATCATCTCTAGACATAATAACTGCGGTGGAGATCAATCAACATAATCATGTAGTAGGTAGTGAGAAAGTTTGATTCATGTCTGGACTTGGTAAAATGGTCCAGGCTCAGGTCCTAATATCATATACTGATTGGCGCAAGGTTTTGAAATCATACAAGGAGGATGTTTGGAAAGAAATGCAAGTGAGAATTCTTATTTATAATTAATTTGTTCATTATCTTTGTTTTTGTATAACTTTACACATTTCTTCTACTTTTAAAATATCGTTTGTCTTATTAAAGAAATTTGGACTCTCATAAAGTTACAAGATTAGTTGCTACAAAAGTATGGGTGACCTACTTAAAGCATATAAATCCACGTCATGGAAGAGTTATTATGATAATTACTCAATGGATGCCGAAAGATTGGCCAATGTACCTCCAGATGTTAAGCCGGAACTGTGGAAAGAGTTTCCGTAGCATGAGAATACGAAAAAGGCTAAAAAAAGAGGAAATCAAGGAAAGATAATAGGCCAAAGATCGGGTCAACTCACACAAATGGGCACAATAGGTATGCCCAAGTCGAGTACAATATGGTACATATGACTATTATGTTTTACTGCTTTATTTGATTACTATTACCTTGAAGATAATATATGTTATGTTTTTTTTATAGAAAAAAAAAATTGCATAAAAATCCATTGCATATTGATGTACGAATAACTAGCCACATATGAAAAGATGGGTCAGTTAAAGAGAGCATTGTTCCAATCATGGTGATTTTTTATAAATAGTGAATGATGATTGTAACATGGAAACAATATACATTCGAATGATTAGTCTTGACACTTTTACATATTTGACATTTCATAGGACAAGGTGCTTGGGAAGAAAAAAACTAGAAGAAAGTTTTAGTGATAACACATACCAGTCACAATCATTGCGAAATGATGCCTTGTCCAAAGTCTTTTGTGTTTACAAGCGAGGGCACACTCGTGATATGGGTTTCATAGTTTCTCTATCATCTATGAGGCTTCGGCTCCATCTTTATCTTTACTTCCAGTTGAAAAGACTAATGGAAAGCAAATGAAAGGTTGGCTTGATACATTGGAATCCGAGATAAAAGGCATGAATAATAAACTAAGAAATATAGATACAATGATAGGTATGGCATTGGGGATGTCCCATTCCTCCCCAACTATTAGAGCAAGTGCAAGTAATGGGACAGTTGAATCATTTAATGTAGAATCCTGCTCAATAGAAGATGGTGTCTCATGTGATATACACGGGTTTAATGGTAAGGTTATTGGCAAGGGAAGGATAGATGTTATCCACCAAGATGTAGTGCATAATCACATAGTAAATTACGAGAAAGAGGTGGTATTATTATTAGACAAAGTGCTCGAGGAACATTCTTCTCTTTACTTAGGAACACAAGTTGGTGCTGAGCTTCTCAGAGATATTGGTAGTGGAAGTTGGGTGGTGTGACCGAAGAGTTTTGTTACACATAGTGTTGGTCCTCGAGGACTTCTTAATTTTTTTTTAGTGACTTGTTAGTGTTGGTCCTCGAGGACTTCTTAATTTTTTTTTAGTGACTTGTTAAAGTCATGCTTGTGTTGAGTATGCTATGAACTTTATTATGCTAGTATTTGCAAATAATTTTATTATGCTATGGACTTTAGTTATGAATTTTATTATTAAATTATTTGCTATGGACTTTATTATGTTTATTATGTTTTGAATTTTTAGATTACTTGAGTTTCTTTTTTCTACATGGTATAACCTTTTTTTAACTCCCCTAATGAAAATATTTACTTTGGATTGCCGTTCCCAAACCCGGATAAAGGAGGAGGGAAGAGGTTTTTCTACTTTCCATCTCATATTTTAGTTATTATATCCAACTTTCTCTGCTTGTTCGATGCAATAAGAAAGTTTACTGATATCTCTTCAAAACAAAAAACTAGTTCTACCAAAGACATGGCTAGTGGATTCAAATGTTAATACTAAAGATGCTTATGCTAGCGTTGATATTAATCAGTCATTACCCAGTAAATTAGCTACACTCAGTATAAGGAATGAGCCAGGATCATCATCTGGAAGTTCCAAGTGAGTACTTTTATTAAAGAATTATTTGGTACAACATCTCCCCTGCTATATAAATTGTAAGGAAAATCAACAAATTTTCTTTATAATTTGTTATGATATATATATTTGATTAACGAATTACTTAACTCATTTAGGGATTATTTTTATCATATGATGATAGAATACATTGATAGCATCGAAGGTTGTATCGACTAAAAGGTAATTCATTACCATATTATAAATCTTATTTATTGATACCGCTGAGTCGGATCATCTAATTTATTATGGTCTTAATATTCCAGAGTTGACTGATACGGAGACCACAAGATGGAGGCTTTGAATTGCAAATGAAATATAAAGTCGATGTATCTATATGTATGTTGATATCTATAATAGGATCATACGGAGGGTATGTTATTATTTTAGATATAACCAATTTGATGAATTACTCCTAAAGGTTCACATCAAACTAGTGCTAGTTGACGAGAGTTACTTAAAAAACATGGCAAAATAGCCCCGTAACTTCGGTAGAAGGGGTGCCCCCTCACAAAGGTGGTTGCAGTGACCAGGCCCGGGCGACTGCTCACAAAAAACACAGGTATCCATAAAGTAGTAAGACCATGTGAAAAAAATAATAATTTTTATGGGTTAGGTCATACTTAAGTATTGTCATGTTGTTATGTATTAATATAACATTTCGATAAACTCTTCTCAATCTTTTCTGAAATTGTGGTTTTTTGGGGGTGATAGTGGAAAAATTGACAGATAAGTCACCCTTAATGCCACTCTACAGAGACGTACATGAGATTTTCACCTCATATGATAATATTATTTCCTTTTTTATTACCTTCCTCGCATATGTATAAGACCGAATTCATTTGATTTCTAAAAAACATTACTAATCCTTAACTTTTCGAGGAGCAAGGTTCAAGTCTACCATTTGTTAGCATGCCTCAGTTGCATACATCACTGCACTTCCACTTGACACCTATCATAATCATAAATGGCTCAGCGAAATTGGTAAACACTATGGACTTAATTGGATTGAGCCTTGGTATGGAAACCTACTAAGTGAGAACTTTTAAATTCTGAGAAACCCTGAAATTAGTGCTTCTTCGGCCCGAAGCAAGGAATCCCTTATGTATGATGAAAAATGGATCTTGTTCTATCCTTGATCATAGATTTCTCTATGAAAAATATGAATTGGAGTTTGACAAAGGGGAAGGAGAAGGAGCCCTCGACCTGCCACAAGAAACCATGAACCAAAATAGAAGAGCTTGCCCCACCTATGAGTAAATATTCCATAGTAGCCTCATTAGACCGTAGATCTTTCTTAGTATATCCAGATAATAGGTAGAAGCATAAACTGAAGAATTTTGGAGGTATAAAGATACTAACTTATCAATAAAATTATAATTATATGATGGTCATGTTTGTTAGAGTGGATTGGTGGGTAAGGGTGTGATACTGTTTTGCATATATGATATTTATTGTGATGTGTGAGTTGACTTTGATTTGTGTAGATTATTTGCTACATTTTATAGTTACTTTGGGTCATTCTCTATGAATATATTAGTGTAATACCTTGTGTTTTCATGTCTTTTAAATTTAAGGATTTATTAAATTTAATTGAGATAAATTAATTTAATTTTAATCCGAAATGTTGTTTTAAATATTTACTAGCGTGACAAGAGTTAGTAATTATTGGGAATATATTATTTTTTGCATATTACTGGATGAGTATAGTAATATATGAGATTTATATTTATAATATTGTCACTTGTGAATAAAATGACAATTGTGGAAATTTAAGTCGGGACGCGCCTGTATCGTGTCGGGACTAAATGTGGATTAATAAAAGTGAATATTTTATAGGTTGTTCGTATGGTCATTTTGAGTGCGCCAACTCGTTCGGAAGGGTCGAGATAGTCAGAAAAGTATACCCGGGGGTTTGATTTGGGTCTCGGGGAGTTTTTAGGCCTAATTAGTACCCCGGGAGGGCATTTTAGTCATTTTGTATTTTTGGGTAATTAAACCCACGAAAATTAAAGGGGTTATATCAGATGTTTAGGTTATCTCCTAGGGTTAGATAACTCAAAGCACTAGAACGGCCATTGGAGAGGAGAGGAGAGAGCTCTCAAGGCATTCCAAGGCTCAAAACTCATCCGTTTACACCGCCGCCACCGCCAACGCGTAGATCGCGAGACGGGGAACGTAACCACACCAAATTCAACACCAAACTAGATTTCTGAAAATACCAGGCAAGTGTTTATCTTGCTTATTTTGTTGATGCATCATCCATATTAGTTTATGAGTTATTAGGATGAGATTTATGTAAGAAAAACTCAATTTGAGATGGGAAATTTTCATGTAGTGATGATTTATATGATATTCGGGAAACCCTTTGTCATGTAAAGGATTAAGAGTTTGATTAAGAAAAGGGTTCTAATCAGATAAAAACACTAAAAAAAATTATTTCGGACGATCGGACCTTTGGAATTGGATGAAATTTTACAGATAATTAGCTGAAGACGAGAGGAAGCTACAGAAAAAAATTCAGCTCGATCGGACAGTTCAATATTTTTTTTATTTTTTTTTGCTAGACAGTTTTATGTTTTGAGGACTCTTAGAGATAATAAAAATTCAATTAAAACTCCATTTTAATTTCGATTTCGAAACCGTTCGAAATTCTCATCTTTGAAAATAAAATTCAAAATCCTTTAATGTAAGGCGAAATCTATATTTTTGGGATATTTTGCATAAGGGATAATGTAAGTATATATTAAAGGGATAGACATGTAAGAGAGAGTTACGTTGGAACATAAATAGATAACTACTGAATTGTATATTTGGAAGAATAGAGTCCATGAGGGTTACGTAGTAAGTTGGAAAAACCCTTCGAATTAAAGTTAAAAACGAACCATTATACTTGATATATAATAATGGGAAAATAAGGATAAATGTTGTGAATGTGGGTTATGGGATAAACCTAAATTGATATAATAAAAGTGGTATATTTATATGATTGTGTATGCATATATTATATACTTGTGAAAATCATGCCCGCGCTACTTGCTATCCCTGAGGTTACCGCGCTGGGACGATCTTATCTCGTGTGCCTTATGGGGGATATTGACTCGTACCCTAGAAGATAGGAATCCTAGGTACAGGCTATCGAATCGGTAGTCACGGTCCTAAGAGACGTGAGGGTATGTACTGACCTCTTGGACTTGGAAACTATGCTTCGCCGCAATATTGTTTGTGTATGTATTTATACAGTTCGAGGGTGATTCCGAACGTCTATTCCCTTTAGTAAGATTGATACGGGGATTGGATAGCAGAGTATGCCCGCACCATAGTTTTTATGTGGGGGTGCTGTTATGATATATATATTATACGAGTAGTTAATATATATATATGGAATTCTGAAATCTGGAACTGCCTATTGTGATTTGATATGTAGGACATGATTGATGACTCAAATTAGTGGGGTGCTGTTATGATATATATATTATACGAGTAGTTAATATATATATGGAATTCTGAAATCTGGAGCTGCCTACTGTGATTTGATATGCAGGACATGGTTGATGACTCAAATTATAAATAATTGTTTTGAGAAAGTATAATATGACACTGGAAAACTTTATTGATTAATAAAGTTAAAAGGAGAACCTTGGTTACAAATTGAAATCTTACGTTTTAAATACTTGTGTTGTTCAGTTGTAAATCCTGCGAATAACCTAAGATAAGTTAAATCATTGGGGAAAGATAGTGTGACATATGATGAGATAAACCATTGGGAAAGTTAGTGCGATAGGAGTTCACATTAGAAGAGAGGCGAGAATTTCTCAAGAGAGTGTCGCACTAATATGTTGTTGCATTGGCCTGTATCAATTTAAATACTTGCTAAACGAATTTTTAAATCATATACACTATCGGGCTCTGACCCGTTTCTATTTCCTTTTCTCTCTTGTATATATATGTATGTATTACAGGTGCCCAGCCACAGGGGCGTCTTACTTAGGATCCTTTGGAAGGAACGTGTTGCAACTTAGGTGGGAGTTGCAGGCCTGTTGTTTAGACGACTTCATCCATTTGATTCTACTCCTAGTTCAGTTTTATCCAGCAGGGGCATGTGTCGCCCTCTTTCTATTATTTAGTTGGTATTGTCAGAGATTGAAATTTTTACTTTCAGTACCTTTATTTCGGGATTTATTACTGTCAGGATGTTTTCCTTTAGTGTTGTAAACGTTGGGATTTATTATTGATGATTAAATTCATGTTCAATTCTATTTTTATTCTTAATGTGTGACTCTTTAGATGTTAATGGTTTAAGGTTTTATAACCGGATTTAATAAAATGAGAATAAGGTTTTAAATGGTTTTGACACTTAGCTTAATTATTTAGGATGTTTAAATTGGAAAAGTATTTTTACGACAGTGATGCTAAGAATGAACCAACTGTTCACCTTGATTTTAATTTAATAAAGGAGTGATCGCCCGGTATTTAATTAGGCGGGGTGTCACAATTAGGTGACATTATCTTTGATTGGTGTTAACTAGGGTCATTTTCAGTGAATATTTCTTGTGGCAACATCTTTATATTATCTTCGATTCATTCTACCCCTTATTATTTAGGTTACAGTCATTTTTTTTTCTAAACAAACACACATCACCGTTAAACCATTACTCACTCAACTATGTTTGGTTTGAAGCACATGACGGGGATAAAGTGAATTAAAAATGTTAATGGATATCATGAATTGGAACAAAATGTAAGGGTGGCTTGTAATTTATTTTGTCATGCACATTTTTTGCCTCAATAAGGTTCTATTTTTCAATAATTTCAATTATATTTGTATGCAAAACTAGGCAGGTTCTTATATTCAAAAGTAGGTATCATTTAAAGATACAAATTATTGTGCCATTAGATCGATATTATAATAAGTGCATCTAGTTATTTATGTCTACTCAGTTTGTTTTTGTATGTCTTGGTTTGTTATGAGAGAGCTAAGGGCTTAAATAGGTCTTATACTTAGGTTTCAGTAAATTTTTTATTAGTGTGAGTTTATTATAGTGTTATTATGTAATGTCATTTGATTGGAAATGGATCTAAGGTATTGTTTATTATTACAACCATATTTATTAACAAATACAAAAATAAATCATTGACAAAAACAAAAATAGTATATGGGTGTTTCCTACTGAATTTCTCTCTCCAACCTACTTCTTCCTCTTCTGCCCTTTAATCTCTCTCAATATTCTTTTATCCTCGTATCCTTTTTATTTCTTATCTATTTTTTCTTCCCAAGAGTCCACGTTCTCTAACAGTAATTAAAGAATAAATATCTACTTGATTTTACACTCTTGATGACGATAGTAGGTTTGGACGTTACTGAATTACAATCATATGTTGAGACCCCATTCAAAAAGGACCTAAATTGGGTGTGTTCACTGATGTAGATATCTAAAGGCTCAATTAGGAATACACTTTTAACGCCGGGTTACAATACTAAAGTAGGTGCTACAAGTCTTCATCGTCAGCAGATTCTAATTTAGGTTCCAGTTTTGCCCATCAATGTTCATCTCAATTAGGAGACATTTTAAAGGTGAAAATTTTCTTTACTCATTTGTCTTTGATCTTCATTTTCCTACATAATTGTCCATTTAATTTTGGATAAATGACTGATGGATTGAGATAGTTGAATCATCTTAAGTACAGTACTTTGACTGAATAACAAGTCAAGTATTCTCCCTTCCCATATCATGATGATTTGATTTATTCTATTCACGACATCTTATTTTGCAAGTTAAGATATAATTCATTGATTTTTTATTTAGTGACTTTTTAATTTTATAAAACCTTTTATTATATATAGATTTTTTGATACTTAAAATGATTCGTAATTTTGTACACATGAAAACAATGTGAATAATAGTACCATACTTAAATTTATAAATATTAGTAAAAATTAGGTGATAGTAGTACTTACAATGCTAAACTTTATGTTTTCCAATAGTAATTGTGTTTTTACATTTCAAGAAAGGTTTACTTGCTTGACATTATTCAAAAATTGATTCGATTGGCTGCCCTAGGCGATTACGTTTCATGGATGTACCACAACTAACTGTTTTGCATGTGCCATTGCCATTTCTATCAAAATTGCAGCTGGTTTGGCCCCATATTTGGCCCTTCCACCATGGCGGGGTAGTGAAAACAATAGATTATCCTGGTTTTAGTATATAACCGATGCCGTCAGAGTTCTTATTGGGTGTTATACCTTCTCAGATGTCCTCTTTGCAGCGGTTTAATATGGTGACATTGAATAGTTTGATAAATCACCATTTCTACAATATTCGATGCTCAAATAACCCATTCAAAACCTTTGTAGCTTTAATATAAATCCAATAAAATTTATAATTATTTCCCATTAACAAATCCCATCAAACATAGTACCTTAGGCCAGGTTTTGGGTATGCAATCCTTTTTTATATTCAAATTTATTGAAGTATTAACATGCTTTATCCTTTTTCTCTTATATTTTTTCATGATGCAACTAATATTTGTTAATATTTTTGTTGCAGATTCGTAATGTGAAAGTGGCAAGATGTTGATGGCATTGAAAATGGGAAGAAAGTAGGTATGGATACCCTTTATGTGAGTTTTTCAAGTAGTTTTAGTTAATTATGTAATCAAACTCTGACTACCACTAAGTAGTTAATTTTTAGCCGCTGACACCAATTGTAAGCGTAAAGAAACTTAATATGGTTTGATTTGATTTTTTTCAAACATAGATCTATAGATGATATTATGATCATTTTTGTTATATTTTAAGTGGTTTATATTTTCTTTAGATGCTAAGAAATGCGGGGTCTGTTAGACTAGTATAGGGTTATAATTAAATATATTGTATGTAAGAGGTTATGTTTTGTATATACTGGCATGATCATATCAATAAATGGATTCTGATCCATTTATTTTCAATATTAAGCGGGTAATGGCATTATCTTTTATTCTTTAGTGATTATGAGAAATGTGGTTGGATATGCACTTCCTAATATCACTATCCAATATCAGATATTTAAGGTTATAAAAATAATACATGTAGAAAAAGAACATGCAACATCAGTTATTTAATGATTTCCACCCATCAAATCCACATTACACCCTCCAAATTCCTTTAGAATTTTCACTCTTTTTACGGGTGAAATTTCCGCCTTAGCAACTAACATTTGCCAATTGAAAGGTATGTTATATTCCTTAGCAGCTAAAATCAATGATTTTTCTTCCCATCTAGCATCACAGATGATATGAAGGCAAAGAACCATACAGATAGGGTTAGCATTATCAGTTCTAGTGAAAAAGGAGTTTGTTCATCTTTCTCTAAAATGGAAATCCTAAATTAGAGCTTCAAGTGAACAAATGAGTACCTTCGTTAATAATATTCCTTTTGATATATATTATAAGAAGTTGACGTGAGTTTTTTTTGTTTGTGGTACTATGTTTTCCTAATTTTGTAGCTGGGTGGTTGAGAATCAGATAGGAATGAAGAATTTAGTAATGCAAAGCAATCTGTACATATTTTTGGTTGTAAAGATTGTCTTGTAGATTCAAGGTAACTTTTTATTATCTGACCAGAATTTTTTTCCTTTCCTTTAGATGTGAAAAGGTATAATATCAATTAGTCAATAGTGTTTTCAAGTACCATTGCCTTGACATTGTGAGGGAAAGTTAACAACATAACGATTGACAAATGCACTAAAATGGGGGTTGTGTTTGGTTTGGTGAGGAAAGTATTTTAAAGAGAAGTGATTTTACAACTCTAAAGCAATGTTCGGTATTGTGAGCTCATTTTATTTGTCAGCTTTCGGAAACAAGATGTTGTGGTTGCTTGTGAGATTGTTAACAACAATGTTGATTAGACATAAATACTCCATATTTATCCCATTAATTTTGGTATTTATACGATCACGAACATTACATTTATTATGAATTTATCCGCATTTTTTGTTACTAACCTTTTTGTCAATTATTTCGTATTTTGTGTATTTCTTATGTTTTTACAGGTAAATCGTGCAATTGGATGAAAAAAATAGGTCAAAACAATAAAAGATTTGAAAGAAAGAGAAGTCAAGGGAAAATTGATAAATTTCCAATCAGAACCCATAGAATGAGCCACAGAAAATTGAAGAGCTCGAGTGCACAAAAACACTGGAAGAAATGGCACTTAATCCGAACTACAGTGAAAAAATTATCATCATTTGAAGTTGAGAAGAATTCCACGGGTAAATCTGCAAAAAGGAAAAGAAGCAAGGAAAAACAAGTATTTCAAAACCTAGAGACCGAACCAAACGAGTTCGCTTTTGCTGAGGTTTTAATCCTAAGGGTTCGATTTGGTCTGAGGGTTTATTTTCCAGTGAGATTTCTTATCTTTTCATAGATTCTAGCTAATGTAGTTTGGGTATAAGTTAACCTCTTTCGCCGAATTTTGGCACATGTTTAAGCCTTTTAGGAGTCAAATTAACATTATTACACACTTTGTTATGAAACCTATGAACCATAATTGATTGGAGAACAAATATTGTACCTTTCTACAACAAATTAATTCAAGATTTTCTATTTTTCAAATTTCTTCCATTGTTGTGGATTCTTTGCATTGAAATTTTATTTCTTCAAGTTTGGTATAACAATTCCATCTCTTTTCTTTTGTTATTCAATAATGATCACATGCATGATGATGAATACTATTGTAGAGATTAAATTCACGTCTACCTAAACTCATAATGGGTTGGGGAACATGAACCTAACCTAGGGTTTTTGATGTTAAATTTAAAATTCAATATAATTAGACAATTAATTCTTGGGGTTTGATACTTTAATCGAAAATAATATTATAGGTCTCTTAAATACATTTTTTAAAGCAACATGAATGTTTGAGGATGCGATATATGTGTTGGTAATTTTATCATTCGCATTAATTAATTGGTTGACCAAGTATCGCCCTCGTTAATGCCCAAATATATGTGCTGCTTCGAGTTAGTTTATGGTATTCTCTTAATTAATTAAATAATTTTGTAGAACTTTATATTTAGTGGAGATACTCTACGGTTCGGGGGATTGGATCCTAACTCCATTTATTCGAAAGTGCTTTCAAACCCAAAGTTTAAGTTCTTGCCTTTTATTAGTATAATTTGCACTTGCGTAGTTTGAATTGCTTAGTTAATCGGAAAATTCTCAAAATAGTCGAATCTTAGATCTTAGAAGCCATCCCTGCATTTGTCATCATCTTATGACCTATTTCCTAAGAATTCAATCCTGACTCACTTGGTTTTTACTTGAGCGATCGACTTGCACTTGAGTCGTAGGTACACACGTAACACATACATTCTTCACCGCGTCATGGTTTTGGTGCCGTTGCTGAGGAACAAAGTAGATTGTAGGTTAGGTCAAATTGATCTTACTTTAAATCTAATTCCTAAAAAGGAAAAAAAATCATAAATTCCAAAAATCCAAAAAAAATAAGAAAATCAATACATCCAAAAAATATTAAAAAATAAAAATAAAATATTTCTCTAAAATCCTTAAATGCAAAATACTGAGTCCACTCCAAATCCCGAGCCAATAGTAGAACTCCCCTTTCTAGCAATAACATACCAAACACTCTAAATTTTTGGTTACCACCTCCTACACCGAGTAGTCACCCCACGAGTAGAACGGCTAGGAACTTCGATGAGGATAGTGATTCCTTAAGTGTGAGCGCGATGTTAGACTACGTTAGTTTTGGAACATGAGAGGGTGTGATGTCGTACCGCCCTATAAGAGACCTCTTATATTCAAAGCGAACCGTCGCTCCAGGATGAATTATATTCCCGTATAATGTGCGGGCAATTACAATTTAGGAACGAAATTATTCAAATTCTTTCTCCTTTTTATGCTATAGAGTCAAAGCAGCCTTATCATCACATTTATGAGTTTTAGGAGGCGTGCAAAATGTTTAATGATCAAGTTTGAACCCAAGACGTTGTACGTCTAAAGCTTTTCCCATTCTCACTAAAGGACAAAGCCAAGACTTGGCTTTTGACTTTGGCACCAAACACTATCAGTACGTGGAAGGACATGCAAGATAAATTTCTCTAAAAGTTCGTTCCCTCTCATAAGATCAACTCTATTAGGGATCAAATTCAAACTTTTAAGCAAAATGATAATGATCTATTTAATAAGTGTTGGGATAGGTTCAACAAGTTGGTTAACATGTTCCCACATCACGGTTTAGAGAAGTGGAGACTCATATCCTACTTCCATCATGGCCTTACACTAAGCTAAAAGCAAGTAATAGAAATAATGTGCCTGGGAGAGTTCTTGGATTAAATGTAGATGATGCGGAGGCCCATTCAAAGTATTTTGTCGAGACTACTCAATCTTGGGACACATCGGATCCGAACACCCAACCAAAGGCTATAATCATATTTACAGCTCCTTTTACATCCAGAATCTACTAATTAGACAAGGAAGCCGAGTTAAAGCTTCAAATTAATCAATTATCCAAGCAGTAGAAGATGTGGTAGAAGCTAGGGGAGAGATACATCCGACCTATCTGAAGCTTTAAAGGAGGAGATTCGCCCGATTTGTGAGGTGGGACTCTTAACGAAGGAATGTCTAAAATTATGCTTCAAGAGCAAGTTAAAGATGTGTGAGCTTATAAAAGGAATTTTAACGTCGCTCATAAGAACTCTTATAATCCTTTCTGGAAGAACCATGCCCATTTTAGATATGGGCACCGAATGCATCATTGAACCCAGATCAACACGTTGACCAATAACCGCCACCACTTCCACCTATTCAACAAGTACCACAAATCCAAGCGCCCACTCCATCGTCTCATGTAATCCCACAATGGAAGAGTCTTGAGGTCATGCTTACCCAATTTATGCAAACTCAGTTAGTAATATATGGCCCAAATGCTTAAAATTTTGCCGAGTTAAAGGCATCATTATCTAAGTTGCAATCCTTTTTGAGTGCCTAAGTGAAGGGAAAGTTTCCTTCCTAAGTCTAATGACCTCCCTAAGGTCAAACCCATGTGAGATTTACTCCTGATGAAAATCAAGAGCAATGTAAAGCAGTAACCACTCTACGTAATGTAAGTGTTGTTGAATTGTCTCTTCCTCAATAAGACGTATAAAAAGACAAGGAGGTTTCGCTCGACACACAAGAGGTCAAAGATGCCTTTTGGAAGAGAGTGAGAAAGAAGACACATTTAGGCCCGGTATAGTAGTGAAATCCACTATAGTCTCACCATACCCTTAACGGTTGGTCCCTCCTATTAAAAGGGTCTCTTGTGACGACATTCTAGAGGTGCTTAAGTGCTAAACCTACCTTTTCTTGAGGTTATAAATAAAATTCCCGTGTATATTAAGTTCTTAAAGGACTTTCTCACAGTGAAACATAAATTATAGTTAAAGAAGAAGATTTTCTTAGCACAAAAAGTGAGTTTGGTACTTTTGAGCGACCTCCCACCAAAGTATAAAGATCCAGGAGCCCCCAATATTTCGTTTATTATTGGAGAAAATAAAATTGAAAGAGCTTTATTAAATTTAAGGGGCGAGTGTCAACATTCTACCATATTCCATCTATAGAAATCTTGAATTGGGAGATCTTAAGCCCACCAAAATTACTCTCTAACTTGCAGATCGTTCCGTGAAGGTACTTCGTGGGGTAGTTGAGGACGTGATCATCCAAGTCAACATTTTCTACTTCTTAGTGGATTTTATCATTTAGGAAACGGAGTCTTCTTCCCCATCTATTCTTCCTGTTCCCATTATTCTTGGATTTACTTTACTAGTTACAGCTAATGTGTTGATTAATATGTGTAGTGGGTAAATGCAACTCACGTTCGGGAATATGACACTTCAACATTACCAAGAAAATGGGTGATGAAGACGATTTACACGACATGGATCTTATCAAGGGGGTAGTACATGAACACTTTGATGGTAATCATGTTAGGGATCCACTTAAGGTGTGCTCAATGATGGCTAGCAAAAGTAAGAGAGAGTACTTCGAGTTCGATCGCGAGGTGAGTAGGATCAGAATGATGCTAGATGAGGGAGAGAGTGAGGACGATGTGAGAGCCGTAAGTTGGGTCTCCCAATTCGAGAAAATACCATCGATGGAATCCTATGATGTTCTCCCCAACGTTAAATTTCCTAAACTCGAATAGAAGAATCTACCTTCCAATGTTAAATATGCCTATTTGGGGGAGGATGAGACATATCTTGTTGTTATCTCCTCTAGCCTGGATAAAGAATAAGAATGGAAACTTATATCTATTTTGAGGAAGCACAAGAGTGATTTTTTTTTGGTACATTAGGGATTCGAAAAGTATAAGCCCCTTAATTTTTACGCACCAAATCCACCTAGAGGAGGACGAGAATCCCTCTAGGGAAATGTAAAGGATATTGGACCCGATTATGAAGGACGTTGTGAGAGCAAATATTATTAAGTTATTGGATGTGGGAAACATCTATCCCATCTCGGATAGTAAATGGGTTAGTCCACTCCAAGTCGTTCCCAAGAATTCGGGAATTACTATTGTTGAGAACGCATAGGGGGAAATTTTCCCAAAACGTATCACTATTGGGTGGTGCGTTTGCATTTATTATCGGAAACTCAATAACGACATTAAGAAATACCACTTTCCTTTGTCGCTCATGGACAAAATGCTCGAGAGAGTTTTGGGCAACCCATTTTACTATTTTTAGAAGGTTATTCTGGGTATAACCAAAAAGAGGTGGACATGCTTAACCAAGAGAATATTACATACACATGTCCCTTTGGTACTTTTGCCTACAAAAGGATGCCATTTGGATTATGTTATGCGCTCTCGACCTTTCAAAGGTGCATGCTAAGTCTTTTTAGCGATATGGTTAAGAGAGGCCTTGAGGTGTTCATGGATCATTTTAGCCTCTTTGGCCCCTATTTTTACCAATGCCTTACTAATCTTGAGAAGGTGCTTGTCCGATGTGTGGAAAGAAACTAGTACTAAATTGGGAAAATTCCCAGTTTATGGTTACCGAATGAGTAGTTATAGGATACATATTATCATTCAAGGGGATGGAAGTAGATAGGGGAAAATCAAAAAAATTGTCGAACTTCCCCCACCTGAGTAAGCAAAAGATGTGTGCTCATTTTTGGGACACGTGGGGTTCTAGGACAGATTTATTAAGGATTTTAGCTCCATAGCTAGGCCATTAAATAAATTACTTGTCAAGGATGACCCTATTTAGTGGAGCAAAGTGTATCAAAAGTCATTTCAGAAATTGAAGAGCATGCTCTTCCCCTCTCCCATCATGTAAGCTCCGGATTAGACCCTTCCATTTGAGTTAATGTGTGATGCGAGTGATTACGCGACAGGGGCCATTTTTAGGTCCAATGAGAGATAAGAAAGCACATGTCGTATACTACGCTATGTGAATGTTAACTGGAACCCAATTAAACTACTCCACCAAGAAGAAAGAGTTGCTAGCGATATTATTCGCCCTTGACAAGTTCCATTCATATCTTATCGGGTCACCTACCATATGATTTACCGACCACATGACACTCAAATATAACCTTCCCAAAAAGGATGCAAAGCCATGCCTCATTAGGTGGATCTTGCTACTCCAAGAGTTTGACCTTTCCATTAAAGATAAGAAAAGAGTAGAGAATGTCATAGCCGATCACTTATTTAGGCTCTCGCCTGACATATCTCAAGATCCCATACCCATGGACGAGTATTTTTTGATTGGGAACTCTTTGCTACTTCCTCTCTACCTTGGTTTTCAGACATCGTGAACTATCTAGTGACGGGGTCGTTCCTTTCTATTGGACCCTGAAAAAAAAAGTTTTTCACTTGGTCGCGCATTATCTTTTATGATGATCCTTATCAATTTAAGCATTGCGCGGATCAAATAATTTGAAAATATGTATCGAACAATGAGATTGAACGTGTCAATAGGTTTTGTCATTCTTAAGCTTGTTGAGGCTTTTCCATGAACAAGATGACCACAAAGATTCTTCGATGTGGTCTCTATTAGCCCATAATCTTTCTAAATGTGAATGTTTATTGTCGATCTTTCGATAGATACAAAATATTTGAGCAATTACTAGAGGTGATACGATGTTGTTGACCCCTATTCTCACTATTGAGATGTTCGACTATTGGGGCATTAACTTCACGAGACCCTTTCCTCCCTCTTTTGGTTTTCTATACATTCTTGTTGTAGTAGACTATGCGTATAAATGGGTATAGGTAATCGTCACGCGCACAAATGACAGTAAAGTGGTTGTAAAGTTCATACAAGAACACATTCTTTATCGTTTCGGTCCCCCAAAAAGCCATCATTAGTGACAACAACACGCACTATTGCAATATACCACTTGAAAAGTTAATGAGAAAGTATGGAGTTGTCTACAAGGTTGGGAAAACTTATCACCCGCAAACGAATGGGAAAGCCAAGCTAGCAAATTGAGAGATAAAAAATATCATCGAAATGACCGTTGATCCCAATCGTTGGAATTGGTCTAGTCAATTCCTCGATGCACTATGGGCTTATCAGACCGCGTATAAGACCCCCCTTGGGATGTCCCTATTCCGCTTTTTATATGTCAAGCCTTGTCATCTCCCCATTGAGTTGTAGCACAAGGGGTATTGCGTGATTAAGAGGTTAAACTTCAACTTAAATAAATTCGATGAAACACATAAAATCCAATTAAATGAGTAGGAAGAAATACGCAACGATGCGAATGAGATCAACCATACTGTAAAATAATGGATCAAACTTGTCCATGATTGGAATATAAGTCAAAAAGAGTTTTATTCGGGTAAAAAAGTGTTCCTTTTCAACTCTCGTTTACACTTATTTCCTGAAAAGTTACGATCGAGATGGTCTGGACCGTTCATTGTGAAGGAAGTGTTCCCAGACGATGCTATACAAGTGGAAGATTTTAGGGATGGGAGCACGTTTAATGTGAAAGGACAATGCCTAAACTTAAACCTAGAGGCGCGTATCGGGGAAGTCGATACAATTTTATTGTCGGGGATAAGTAGGTTTTGGAGAGCGATTATCGCACCCCCAACGCGTATGGGGTGAGTTTTTGTTGTACATTTAAGTCGTTGAGCGCATCACATGTTTAGGAGTGAGTCGTGTGCGCTTTAGCAAGAGTAGATTTTTTTTTGTTTTTCGAGACCTGTTTTGAGAGTGAAAAACGAGTGCATGGTTAGATTGATAATTTTCAATAAAAAATGATGCATTTCGATTTAACTTAGTGAGACTTCTAGGAAACCTAACCCTCATGTCCGAGGGAGCTTTAAATTTGCGAGGAAAAGGTTAAAACGTAAAAAAAATGTGTTAAGAAAATTGAATCCTCAGCGAAGGGATTCGGTCCCAAAACCTAAACTTCAGAGCTAAGGATTTTCTTTTGGCAGAATTTACAAACTGAACAAGTTCATTCCTAGGGGCAAACCGATTTGTTAACCGAACCGATTCGGCCCAGGGCAAATCGGTTCTCTTTTGTGAGTGTGCAACTCGAATTTTTCTCCATTTTCCACCTTTACCTCCACCCAAATTCATCCCCTTCCCTCCAACCATAAAAATTCACTTAAAATTTCCCCCCCTTCAAACCCTTTCATTTTCCCAAATCCACCCATTTCCCACCCAAACACCCTTTCATTTCCCACCAATTCCCACCTATGTATACACGACCCCTCTACCATTCTTCCTCACGCCTTCAACCTTCTCTCCTATCCTAGAATTCTCTCTAAGTTCTCCCTATATTTGTCATCTCTCCTAATGTCTTTCAAAATTTATTAAAAAGATACAAATCCACCAAAGTTGAAGAGGGTGATGACAGATAAACATTCCATGCCACACACGAATAAAATTGATGTCGAGAATATTTTGGGGCTTGGCGCTCGTTATTCATCGAACGTAAAATAGTTTGGGAACACATGCTCGACAATTCAATCTCTCTTTTTTCTCATTTTGGGTGGAAGGATTGGTTAGCCAAGGACTTAAACCTCATTTACGAGCCCGTTGTCAAATAATTTTACGGGTCACTTGTTTGCACTTCCACCGGTAAATACGAGTCCTATATTGATGGATTCAAAATTCCTTTCTCCCTCCAAATTATCAAGCGCAAAATTAAAGCGGCGGGGGTAAAGTATTTCAAATCCTATTACTACCCATACCTCCATAAAGATATCCTATGTCTCAAAATTTCAAGGTGGTGGACCCGGATTCTCCATGGAGTCGCGAGACCTTCCCCTCCGGGCAATTTTTGATCCGCACTCGATTGGCCATGTTAATCACTTGTGGCAATATCCTTCTGACCAAAAATGACTCCGCCATCTGTTCGAGGCATGAGACATCCTTGTATTTCTTATTCAACATGGACCCAAAAATAAGCGTTGCATATATCTGGAACAACGAGATCACCACCATGGATTTTTGCCCAATCAGGATGAAAACTGTCCCCTATGGCCGCTTTATCATCTCCTCTTGCCTCGAAATGTGGGTCATCCCATGGGGTGACCTAGCCCATATGCTAAATCCCATTAACGTCACATCGATAGGCCACAATAGCATGGAAGCGCACAACACACCACCTCTATTCGAGCAAATTTTTGACGATGTCGAAATGAGGGAGGAAGGTAAAGACGAGGAAGACGCCCAAGAAGAAGTAAGTGATGATGAAGAGGAGGATGGGAATTTTGACGATGGCGAGCAAGAAGATGATGATTCGATGAACCCGAGTTTTGAAGGAGACTTTGATGAGCATGATTACAACACGACGGTGTTCAATAGAAATATGGATCAAATCGAGTCCCGTCTCAATGGGTTCATCTCGGAGTACCGCAAAGATAGAGTCGATTACCATCGGGATAATCAAATGATGATGTGGCTCCAAGTCGACCTCTATCGGCTAATTATGGGTTCGGGCGCCGCTTTGCCCCACCACTTCATGGATCCTTACTCGCGACTAGTAATCTCAAAATGTTGGCCCAACCCTTATTTGGTCCGCCTATATTTGGCCCAACACACATATAACTCAACCCATATTTGGCCCAACCCACATTTAGCCCAACCCATATTTGACCCGCCCAGATTAGGCCCAACCTATAATTTTGCCAGTGCTACTCGCGATCCTAACGCCCCCGATCCTTCCTGTTATGCTAGTTGTGGACTTTCATTTCTTTATGTAGTTTCTTTATATTTCATTGTTTTATCTTCCACATGAAGCTATGTAATATTATATCTTGCTATAAAAGAAAATTATATTATTTGTGTTGTGTTATATATTGTCTCATTGCATTTTAAGTTTTGCTTGTTTTATATCTCGCACTCATTCTTTTCTTATTTAGATTTTAGTCATTTCCCTTGAGGACAATGCAAAGTCTAACTTAGGAGGGGTACAAGTGCGTCTTTTAAACTTCACAAATTTTAAAATGCCAAAAAAATGAAAAATGTCAATAACTCCAAAAATTTTGAAAATTTCAAAAAAAGGCAAAAATATTTTTTCCAAAATAAATTAAAATTAGAATTTAAAATCCTTAAAAATATCACCAAATTTTTGTTTGAAGTCTCAATTTGTAAAAATTCCATGCCCTAAATCGAAATTGATCAAAAACGAAAAATGAACGAAAATTGATGACTTGTACGAATAAGTGTGGAGATTTTAACCCGGTGAGATTTTTGTGCTTATCCTCATTTTTGAGTAATCAAATCAATCCGAGTAAAAAATAACTCAAAAGTTCTTTCAGTGGTAAAATCGTCTTCGATCTCTAAATCATTATTTGATCGGTTACGAAAGACGATTGTAGATGTTGTTTGGAAAACGCACTTAAAAGCGTCTCATAAATGAAAATAAAAATTAATCTCGAGACGGATATGGTAACTTGATTAGTAATTTGGACACTTGAAACTAGGCCATCATTTGTTCATCCAAAATATTAGCCATAAAAAATTTCGAAAAACATCCATTTTGAAAGCCAACTTGAGCCTAAAATAATATCCCTTTTCGTTTGCTAACCCGAAAAAATCCAAATTGGCCCGAAGTTGAAAAAATCGAAAAATTTAGAGATTAAGTCCAAATGGTATATGAAAAGGAGCAGAAAAATGAGAAAAAAATGAAATGAAAAAAAGAAAAGAAAATAAGTAAAAGCCCAAAAAAGTACGAACGGACATTTATGAGAAAGTTTCCAACTTCGAAAAATTTCAGAATTTTCCATTAGTACCCTAAATACCTTAACCCAAAAAGTCCTAACCGAGTCCGAACAATGAAGTCAATCATCACGTGGAGAGTTAAAAATACAAAAATATAATAAATAGTCAAAGTGGTGCGAAGAAAGAAAGATGTTTTCCCGTTTTTCAATGACCGTAATCCGTTCATGAGATTTATTCACCATAAAATTTTTGTCTTTCAATTTGTGTGCGTGAACCCATGTCCGTTACACTTATTCATAATTTCATGCACACCAAGAAAAAAGTCACTATATGAGTAATTTGTTTGTAGGTGCATCCCATGAGAAATTGACTCAACGAATTTTTTTGAAAATTAACGTAATGATCAATTGGTGGAAGTTAGTGGCTAATTTTTGGCTTCGCGCGCGCGCACACACACACACACACACACATTATAGAATTGAGATTTATCGAATAAAAATTTATTGTGATTATTTTTATGGAATTTAAATTATACGGTTTTTAATTATTTTGATTTTTTTTTAGTCGTACCATATGGTGCAAAATGAATATTATGGGTAAATTCACTGCAACCCCTCACGGGATACCACTCGTCTTACTAGGGTAACCTAGGGGTTTAACGTCTTATTGGATGCGCTAAATTCAATCAATTGCCCCATAGTTGTTAAGAGGTATTCATAGACCCTATTTCTCCTTCTTTTATATTGCTCGAGACTAACAACGTTCTAAGTTAAGGGGTTTGATTAGGCATAAATATGTTATATTTAACCCCTTAATTTCATTATTTATACGGTCTTGAACATTACATTTATCCCGAATTTATCTCATATTTGTTGTAACTAACCTATTTGGCCATTATTTCGTGTTTTGTGTATTTCTCATACGTTTTACCGGTATATCGTGCAGTTAGATGAAAGAGAAAAGTCAAAACAATAAAAGATTTGAAATAAAGGGAAGTCAATGGGAAATTGGTAAATTTTCAGACAGAACCCAAATAAGGAACCAATAGAAAAGTTAAAGAGCTTGAGTTCATGAGAACATTGGAAGAAATGACACCTCAATCCGAGCTAAGGTGAAGAACTTATGACCATTTTAAGTTGAGAAGAAGTCCAGAGGTAAATGTGCAAAGAAGGAAAAGAAGCAAGGCAAAACTAGGATTTCCAAACCTAGAGACCGAAATGGTTCAGTCCTCGAAGCAAACCAGTTCTCTTTTACTGACGGTTTGGTTTTTTCTGAGGGTTTGGCTTCTAGTGGGATTTCTTATCTTTTCCTAGATTCTAGCTAATGTGGTTTGGGTCCAAGTTAACCTATTTGGTTGAATTTTGGCACATGTATAAGCCTTTTAAGAGTCTAATTAACATTAATCTACACGTTTTTAATCAGTATATGAACCATAATTGATTGAATAACAAAGATTGTACTTTTCTACATCAAATTAATTCAAGATTTGCTTTTGTTTGGATTTCTTCCATTGTTGTGGATTTTTTGCATTGCAATTTTATTTCTTCAAGTTTAGTATAACAATTCCATCTCTTTTATTTTGTTACGATGAGAATTAGTGTAGATATTAAATTCATGTCTAGCTAAACTCATTGTGGGTTGGGGAACATGAACCTAACCCGGGGTATTCGATGTTAAAATATAAAATTTAACATAATTACATAATTAACTCTTGGAGTTTGATACTTTAATCGGTACTAATATTGTAGGTCTCTTAACTCCGTTTATTAATAGAAATCGGAGTGTTTGAGAATGCAATATACACCTAGGTAATCTTTTCATTCACATTAATTAATTAGTTGACCAATTATCGCACGGGTTAACGCTTAAACATATTTGGTGTTTCGAGTTGTTTATGATCTTCTCTAAATTAATTAAATAATTTTGTAGAACATTATATTTAGCGGAGATACCCTGCGGTTCGGGGGATTGGATCCCAACTCCATTTTTCCAAAAGTATTTTCAAAACCAAACTTCAAGTTCTTGCCTTTTATTAGTATAAATTGCACTTGCCTAGTTTAAATTGCTTAGTTAATTAGAAAATTCTCAAAATACAAAAATCATATTTTTCTTTCTTTCTCTAGTCGAAGCTTAGATCTTAGAAGCTAACCCTGCATTCGTCATCGTCTTACGACCTATCCTCTAAGGATTCTATCCCAACTTACCAGTTAATACTTGAGTGACCGACTTGCAGTTGAGCCATAGGTACACACGTAGCACACACATTTTGCGTTGCATCAAATGGTATTTATGTCAAATACTTAAATTGCTAAACTTACAGAGTGACGTGTAATTAAGAGATTATAAATAACCTAATATAACTATTTAAATATGGTGTCTCTAAACTAGGTTCTGCCATGTGCCTGTGGGTAATTAAAGATGTGAAGCCTTCAATATGCCTTTATCTCTCTCTTACGAGGCTTTATTAAAATTAAAGAATTTTAAACACTCCATTCTCTCTCTAAAAATCAGCTCTACATCTACCAGATCTTTCACCTCCCATCTCAAATGATACAAAATTATGGCTAAACCCTCCTTTCATGATATATGTCTTTTGAGTTTTTAAATTTCCTTTTCATGAGATATAGTTGCGAGTTAGTAAATTTCTTCGTAGCCTTATTACTTCTCTCTCTCTCTCTTGAATAAAATATATATTGTTGTATCATTGTTCCTTTTTATCAAGAGTAGTTGGTGAAGTTCCCTTTTCAAATGTAACTTATCTCATACTTTGTAATTACATATATGTATGTGAATATGAACCTACATAAATGTGGATCAATGACGTGATTATTGCCATATATGATTTTATTTCAGATATGAAGATGAAGACCCTGAGAAAGGTCTGAACAGTTGGCAATTTTATTTAGTCAGAATCACCTCTTGAGATCCTTAGTTCAGTTACTTCTATATCCATTGGAGTCCTTCTACAGGAACCGAAATTTCTACCGAAATTTTGACTGAAAAATGACATGGCAGCATGATATTGGTGGATTTTGTGGTCCCATTGGCGTGGACCCCATAAACTAACCTATAAAAACCCACCACCTGTTTCGTTCAATACACTTTCGGTAAAAAAATTGGGTCCAATAGCATTTTTGATATCCATTGAGGATCTTGCGTGTTTGACACTAAAGGACCATGAGTTGACAAGAGAGGATGTATACTCTCATGCTTGACTTTTATCTTATGTTTTATTTTTTGTTATTTTCTCTCCTGCTTGCTTGCGATAAGCGATCTCTCTCTCTCTCTCTCTCTCTCTCTCTCTCTCTCTCTCTCTCTCGTGGCTTGATTATTAAGTATTAGGTTAGCCTCACACATTTCTTTGAAATAATCCATACTAAAATACATGTATTCCGTTCATATTCCGATCAATATTTAATTGAATTTCCTTCCCTTATTAGTTCTTCAAGATATTTATAGGTTACATTACTTTCAGATTTCTACATTCAATTCCATCTATCCATTTGGATTTGTAGAAATAATATATGATTTTCTTAGATTAGGATTTGGGTTCTTAGTGTGGGGGAATAAGGTGAACGGAAGGAAAAAATATTTGGTGTTCATTCTTGGATTTCAGGTTTGAATTTGGTAAAATCTTCTAACTACTATTATCCCCGGATAGAAATTTGTGTAATTACTTTTCTAAACATTTTTTTTACTTCTCAAGGACAATATCGTTTTCATTTTCACTATACACTATAAATATATGTGTTATTCCACTTATATGATTGTTTTTATTCATGGCTACATTATAAAATTTTAAATTTTATTCATAAAGTTTTAAATGATGGTGGTGCATTCTCATTTTTTTCAAACTATAATATTTAACTTTTTTTAATATAATTATACATATATTTTTAGAGAGCTTGCGCATCGTGCGGGATTAAGACCTAGTGGTATACGAATTTCTATCCTATATCTACTACATTATCTAATATATATAAAATTAAAAACGGTGTCTCCACGAGGAAATTTGCCACATGGCTTAACATTTATTGGCCTATCAATTTTACACTGTCGCCTTTAATGCCTCCATTTTGAAGAGTTGATTTATATTCAATCTCATTATAGTGCGCCCTTTTCTCTCCACAGTTGATTGTTCAGTTCTAAAATATTTCATAATTTCTCTCTTTTTCTAAAATTGGTTTCGGTTGTCGTCTCATATGTTGCATTTGTTTTTTGTGATCAGATTTACAGTTCCAAATAGTTTGATTGTTAGTATTTGAGGACAACAAATTGTTTTATCAATTTGGGTATTTTTTTAGCGAATCGGGTCTTATCCGATTACCTGTTGGGTCTCAGTAAATGGATCTAGACCCGGATCCATTAACGACCCGGGGACCCAATCCGAATACCCGTCGGGTCTCAATAGTTTCTAACGAGCAATTTTGATTTTAGACTCACGTTAGACCCTCTCAACAACATTAAGCAAAATAGCATATTTTTGCATGATGAAATCCAAATTAAGATTTGGTACAAAAAAGTGTGCTAATAGTTTCACATTTCAAAATAAAGGGCTTAATTATACCCGTCTACATTGATAGTGTTCAAATCTACCTTTACAAAGTAAATATTTATTAAGAGAATGAAATAAAAAATTTAAGAGGAGTGATAAACTTCAGCACTATTTATAACCCGTTATCACTGGAGGGGTGTTGAGTACAGTAGCACAGAGAATTTAATTGCAATAGAAATCAGTAAGAAGTAAATGGATCTATTTTCAATCTTTGATTAATGTTTAATGAAGCCAAGAGGTGATTACAAGTGGGTTTTTCAATCAAACACGAACTAATTTACCACTTGATAGTCACTCAATCCGGTGACCCCTATTTTTGTACAATTTTTTTTATCAGCATATATAACATGATCTTAAAATCTCAGAGAATAGAATTTATAAATTAAATATTTTTACGGTTGAGACCAGAAATAATCTTCCTTATATTAAAAAGATAACATAAACACGAAAATAACACGTAATGCACTGACCTTAAACCCAAACATGCCAAACCCCAAATCAACATTACTCCGTGCTTCTTTAACTTTCAACACCACGTGTATATATAACTATATCAATTTCAATACGCAGCCACACACTTCTTTTTTATTAAAACATTCTATTACAACATAGTCACACACATGTATCTACGATTCCAACATTTCTACACACACACACACACACACACACACACACAGATATATATATATATGTATGTATATGTGTGTGTGTGGGGGGGGGGGAGAGAGAGAGAGAGAGAGAGAGAGAGATGTTTATGTTCAGATTGGTCTGTAGTAGTAATATTTTGAGATTTACAATTTTAATTTCAATTTCAATTTCTGAAAAAAAGATGTAAGAATATTTGGCAATATCAACCCATTCTAACTAATGATAAATCCATTTTCCACCCCCACCCCATGTCCCTAAACAAAAATAAACAAAAAAATTAACCAAGTTTTGGCAATTAACCCATTAATATTCGACACATACATATAAATGATCTATAATAAACCCAAATATCATCCACACAGGCGGTTCTTATTTCACATTCAAGCAAGTAATGCAAAAATTAATCTCATAAATTATAAATAAACCCAATCCCACTATTAAAAAAATAATTAGTCTATGGTTCACAAATATGGTGTTACTATTAATCTATTTTCATCCAATCGATACCCTAACCCATAATGTAAACTGAAAGTAAACAACACAATTGAAACTCATGCCTTCGGTTTTTGAATCTCAACCTTAACTTTCAATTTTTTCTTGAGATCAATGCTTAGAATATGCATCACGAGTCAAATTTTGAGAAAATAAAAACAAATATCGAAAAGTTTAAACACTAACCGCACAAGGGAATGTTCAATTAATCAATTAATCGATTGAACAATCGTTATAAAATCAATGATTTCACACTGAAGGAGTACGAAATTAATGATTTTATTGTAAAATCGATTTTGTACTAATCGATTTCGCACTAATCTAGTTATTGACGTCATAATCAACCCAATTAATGATATTTTCTTCACTAATGTTGGTGTTAAATTCCAATTTTTTTAAATTATATAACACCATGGCCAAACTTTTATTGGTTTTTTTAATATCAATGGATGTACTATCGATTCATTAACTATTTTTTTTCTTCTGTTGGTCCCATTAGACCAGAAACTAACTCATCCCAAGCCTCATGTGAGACATCTCCCTCTTATTCCTCTGGTACTAATGAATCTTGACACATCCCAACCCAGTTACTTGTAATTATGTTTGAAAGTCAAAGTGAGTCAATCCATATTCCAAATAACCAAATCATAAACACAAGTCTTAATTTTAGCGTCATCAATGGAAATCTATAAAATTAAACACTTTTTACAACATTAAAATAATTATGCTTATTCAAACTTCCTTGAAAGATTAATTGACTTAATTACATCACTTACGTTTAAACAAAACTTCTAATTTCACTCTATCCTTACTAACTCAACCTAACCCCCTAGATTTGGCAGTGAAATCACAATACTGTAAAAACATAAATATAGGAACCGTGAGAAAAATATCTCTATGAATGCATCACTACTACACTATTGCATAAAATTAAATGAAATAAATCATACTCATATAATAATGTATAAAGCTATCTAGTCAATTCATAAAGAATTACTCAAGTTTATGAATCATGATTCACATATCCTGTCTACAAAACACAACTCTCCCCCTTTCCTGGTCATGGAGTACCCTTTGTCTATAATAGACAACCCTCCCCCATTTCGAGTTGGGGAATAACCTCCCATTTCGGTAAATAAATATGAAAAAAAATTGTATTCATAATTTCATGATAATATTCATAACAATGTACATATACATCTTTACAGTGAGTACACTCACAGCGGGTTCTCCACTATATGTTTGCGTTTCCCTCGGGTGCAGCTGAACATGGTACATTAGACCTCAAACCTGTCAATCCAACTAAATCAATACTAATTTCAAATTTTAAGTATAATATTAATATATTTATTTAACTTTCAATGATTATACAACTACAATATAATCCCACTTAATTAGAACCCATGAAACTTGAGTAAAGATGATGCGATGGTATCTATGTTGATAATGATATAAACATTCTACCCTAAAAAATAATTCGTAACGAATTTATAAATAAAACCAAATAAACATAAAATTTTACTTCTCAATATATATAATCATGGAACATGTACTTAAAATACCCTTTTGGAATGAGGAGATAAGAATATTCTTTCATGGGGAATCTAGTATGGCATCAAATTGTTGTCCTCTATTCTTAACCATTATAAATTCATAAGTTGTAAATATATAGTGTACAACCTTATCAATATGAAAACACATTTGAATATACTTTTCAATACAAGTGACGGTGTATTTTCTCAAGCTTCGTAGAGAAAGATATGACGACTTCTTTACAATATATGAAATCTTTATCAAACTTTGAGTATATCTAACAAATTATACAAATAGTAACTATGTACCAACTTACAACCATCACCAAGGTCTATCCACAAGGAGTTTAACTCTAATTTTCGGATATGCTTTGCATATATGAGTCTAGTTTCATTGTGACACCCCCCCCCCCCCCCCCCACACACACACACACCCACAATTAAATAATGGGTGATCGGACCTTTATTAAATTAAAACAGGATTCCCATTTGGTTCATTCTTAGCATCATTGTCGAATAAATTAATTACTAATCAACGGTTAGTTAATTAAGCCGGTGCTATAATTTTATCTTTCATTTAACAAATAATAATATACGGGAAACTAAATTAACCCATTCACACAATAATCCAGTTTAAACCATCACAAGATATATATAAATAAATGTTTTTTTTCGAATAAACTATCGGCTACAAATCCCAAATCCAAATAATAAATCAAACAAGTAATAAATAAATTCCAATACAAGTCTGAACTGAATTACTGAATAAAGTGCAAATGGGCAACACATCCATAAATGAAATACTGAGATAAGGAGATCCTAATATAGGAATGAACGGTTGAAGTGTCTAATCCAAATCCTGTAAGCATCCACATAAGCTGCAGTTACGCATCCATGGAATAGATAATCAAGCCTGGCATCCCTGTGGTTGAACACCTAAATGGTTTTGAAAATATTTATAGCAAGGGTTAGAACCCAAAACATTTGAAAAATATTTAGCAAGTATTTATCACAATTTAAAAATCAGTTATTAGATACACATGTTAGGTTCACGTACACTCTCTTGAGTTTCCTCACCTCTCATATATAGTGCACGCTTAACATTTTTTACTTAGCCCAACTAGCCATACTACCCAAGCTAACTAGGCATAAGTATTATTCTAAACTACTAACACGTCTAAGTCCTCGTACCGCCCATACAGTATGCTATCTGGATTAACATCTCTCGTATGTTATTAATATCGTAAGTAACATTTCCAATATGTTATCATTTACTCATTTAATTAAGTTTCTCTACTTAATCATCTTTTTAGATATACATTGTCTAACTGTCTACTGTTACACGTAAGTAGAATGTTCATATAGGTATATATTTTACACACTAATATATACAATTACGGAGTCCCTTAGGGTAACAACCATTAATACGGGCATACTCTTCTATCAAGTCCATGTGCCACGCGTACCACATAAAGGGCTATTGGTTCGGCATGTCTCCTCGAACCCAAAATCAAATAACAAGCAATGGATGCGAACATAGGTCTAATCCTTTAGGATAGGCACATACCTAACATACTCAAATGACCTTCCTGTCTCTCTAATACACGACACATAGTGGGTCGCCCTAAGTTCTATGTTCTGGGACACAAGACCTTACTGGAATTGTCATTGTGGGATCTCCCACTGCGCGGGAACCTCCGTGATAGCAGGAAGCACTGTATGCTAACACTTTACACCAGTCATATAATAGGTAACCCATAACCTATATATATATATATACAGATAATAATCATTAGGTATACACGCCACCCAAACATCATTGTTCACACATAGTATATATCACTTTAATACTCACCGTACTTATTATTCTACGAGTTTACTCGAGATCATATTAATCCGAGTATTATTCTCTACTCTAAGGGTCCTAGTTACCCCTTATATCACTTAAGTAGTTAATTCATTGCCTACTGATCTATAAAATAAACTCATTCGAAATCCATGGAACTCATTCTCTCTCTCTCGAATTAATTACATTACAATTTAAGCATGTTGAATCCTCGCCTTAATTATCTCATTAAGACTAAGTCATAATTCCATCATAGGCTTAGTGTTATATAAAAAGTCCCTCATCCGTGACCTCAAAATTATCATCCGATTCATTCTAAATAATTTTCCTATCTTGACCTCAATTTAGTCTGCACGCGACTCTCGGTTGAGATAAAATCCCATTTACGCCAATATCACTATCTATGACGTGTAATAATTTCAAAAAATTATTTACTATCCACTTAGTAAATCCATCACATCATTTTAATCATTATCTCTCTCTCTCAATTAATGTTTAATAACCACATTATTATTTAATTCGATTAAATTACGTCACTCGTGTAATTTAAAATAAAATGAATTAATTACTAAATTAATTAAATTTCATACTCCCTCCTTACAAAGGAATTTCATCCGCAAAATTGGGTCATGCCTGCGGCGAATAAATCTAGATACTGCTCTCGCATGTCATCCTCCCTCTCCCATGTTGACTCGTCAATACTGTGGTGTCCCCATTGAACTATGACTAATGGTACCTTAGACCGTAGCTTATGCTCACTACGATCCAAAATAGCCACTGGTCTCTCCTCGTATGAGATGTTTGACTGTAAATCGATCTCCTCAAGTGGAACGTACTAAAAAGCTCTCTCGTTCCTCCGATACTTCTTCAGCGATGCCACGTGGAACACGTTGTGTATCCATTTTAGTTGCTCTAAATAATCGGGAAAGTTCCCACATATTTCGGTACTATCTTTCCCTTATTGCAAAACCTCATGACCCCCTTCATGGGAGACATCCGTACCAATACTCAATCTCTAACCTTTAACTCAATGTGTCTCCGGTCTGCATCGGCACAACTCTTCTACCTGACCTGAGATATTCGAATTCGCCCACGAATTAGCTCAATCTTGGTAGTACTTTCCTGTATCATCTCTGGCCCCACTAACCTGTTGTCCCCCACCTCTAACCAACTAGCGGATGAACGACAAGGCCTCCCATAAAGTGCCTCAAACGATGTCATGACGATGGTGAATTGGTAAGAGTTGTTATATGCAAACTCTACCAATGGAATGTATCGCTCACATTCTCCTTCGAAATCTAGGATGAACATCCTCAATATGTCCTCTAGCATCTTATTAACCCTTTCAATCTGTTCGTCTGTCTGTGGATGGTATGCGATACTCAATCGTAAGTTTGTGCCCAAACTCTGCCATAAATGAAACACAAAGACCTTATCTCTATCAGACATAATGTTTATCGGTACCCCGTGCAACTTAACTATCTCTGCTATAAATAGCTGCGCATACTTCATCATCTCAAAATCGGTGTGAACCGATAAGAAATGGACCACCTTGGTTAGCCGATCCACTATCACCCAAATGGAGTCATGACCCCTCTGTGACGTAGGCGGCCTTGTAATGAAATCCACCAAAATGATCTCCCACTTCCACACGGAAATCTCCAGTGGTTGTAGCATCCCTGAAGGCCTCTGGTGGTATACCATAACTAATTGATAGGTAACGCACTTCGAGATAAACTCTTTTATGTATAACTTCATCCTTGCCCACCAATATTATCTCCTTATGTCCTGGTACATCGTATCCCCTTTGGGATGTACCACAAATCTTGAATCGTGTAACTATATCATAACCGCATGTCTCAAATCCTCATCCTCTGGCATAACAAGTCTCCTATTAAAATATAGGCATCCCCCTATGATCATCGAGTAAGACTCTGCACCCTCAGCAAATAACTGTCGTACCTTGTCCTACAGAACTGATCATCCGCCTATATTATCACTACCCGCATAATAATTTCAAGTGTGATAGCTAGAACTGACATGCATGCTCTGACGATCTCATCATCATGTTGAAGCTCCCTCCACTTTACTTTCCAGACCTCCGGTAACTCCCCCGTAGGTCATCAGCTCAATGCGTCTGCCACCTCGTTATCCTTACCAGGATGTTACTGAATGTCAAACTGGTATTCTTTCATGAACTCGAGCAACCTCCTCTGTCTCATATTTAGATTCTTCTAGGTGAAGAGATACTGAAGTGATTTGTGAATCAAACTCTGCCAAAAGATCTTACCCTTTAAGAAATAGGGTCTTGTTTTGGCCTAAGTTTATTTTGAGTATCAAAGTAGCTCATTGAAACATTATTTGTTTGAATTTTAAATCGTGAATAGTGCAGACTTCTCCCCCAGAAGATAGTGTCTCCATATCCTCAAAGCAAACACAACCGCTACCAACTCAAGGTCATGTGTGGGGTAATTCTTCTCATGGGTCTTAAGCTTGTGAGATGCATAGCATATAGCACTCTCCTTCTGCTGTAATTACACCCCCAAGTCCCTACAAATATGCATTCAAATAAACCTGGTACTCCACCCCTACCCTAGGCTATTCGAGTATAGGTGCTGATGTCAATTTCTCCTTTAGCTCATCAAAGGCTGACTGATAATGATCACTCCACACAAACGGTACCCCCTTGTGACCCACAATATTCGAGAACCCCTTAATGAAATAATGATAATAACCGGCCAACCCCAAAAAGCTACAAATCTCTATCGGTGTCATGGGCTGTCCCCACTCCCTCGCCACCGATTCCTTACTTGGATCAACATCAGTGCCCCTATAAAACACAATATGTTCTAGAAACTGTACCTCCCATAGACAAAATCCACACTTCTCCAATTAGGCATATAACTGGTGGTCCCGAAGTGTCTATAGAACCCTACATAGATGCTCTACGTGATCCTCGTTGGTGAGAGAGTAAACCAGGATGTCGTCTATGAATACGATCACGAACTGGTCTAAAACAATACCCTGTTCATGAGATCCATGAATACTGCTGGTGCATTAGTGAGCCCAAATGGCATCATCCTGAACTCGTACGACCCGTACCGCGACAGAAAAGTGGTATTGGGAACATCCTCCTCTCGAATGTGCAGATGGTTATATCTCGATCTTAATTCCATCTTGGAGAAGTATGCAGCCCCTCTTAACTGTTCAAACAGGTCATCAATCCTCGGCAATGCATACTTATTCCATATCATGGCCTTGTTTAGTTCCCTGTAGTCTACACACAAGAAAAGCGAACCATCCCTCTTATTCACGAATAACACTTGCGCACCCCACGATGATGTACTTCGTTCAATGAAACCCTGACCTAAGAGGTGTTTAATCTGTTCCCTTAACTCTCGTATCTTATAAGGGGCCATGCGATTTGGGGCTCGGGAAATCGGTCTGGTACTCGATGCTAAGTCGATAACAAACTCGATCTCTCGACTAGGTGGCAACCATAGTATCTCGTTAAAAATATCCTCGATATCTCTCATAACTAGAATCGAGTCTAACGATACAGCTACCTCTTATGAGGTCTCCTCCTCAATGTTGTATAAGTGGGTGAATGACCCTCCCTCAGGAAGAGGCCTCGCCACTAAAAATATCTCCTTCCTGGGAATAGAAAACACTATAGTCCACTCATAATAGTCTACCGTCGCCCTGTAAACTTCCAATAAATCTATGCCAAGAATGACATCATACCCTTATATATCTAACACAAGAAGGTCTACTACTAAACTCAGTCTCCCGATAATGATGTCTACTCTACCTACCGAGTGTATAAGTGACCCACTACCCAACGGTGACTCTACACACATAAGGTCAGTGTCAACTATCTCTAAAAGATCGGTTGCTCATGCAAATCTAGTGGTAATAAAGTAATGCAACGCCACGTATTAAAAAGAATCCAACCTTCATGCCCATAAATAGGAATCATACCCTCGAATGTTGGCGGCACCAGACGTGCTGGTGAAAAGGGTACGTCCTCAATGGTATACACATGCCAGTAATGCATCTATCCCCCACTGCTATAATGGGGATGGGGTACTGGGGCTAGTGCTGGAGGTAACGAAGCCTGGTGCCCCTGCTGGGCACCCTATTGTTATTCCCTGCTCTGCTGTGGGAAATCTCTCATTTTATGACCCTTTTGGCCACATATAAAGAACTGCCCCGAAAACTCTCTCTGCCTTTGGCCCTATCAAGGTTATCCCTGATGTTGTGCCTGATAACCCCGACCCTGCTAGCCACCTCTATTGTTCCCATAGCACTGACTGTCCTGTGAAACCTACTGCTGATTATTAGCACCCTACTGGCCTTTCTTTCCACCCTGACCCCCTAGTCAATAACCTCCTGACCTGAATCTCTTAGCCTGATCCCCCTGCCTGGAATCCTTCCCGTACTCTCTTACTTCCCTTTAGGTGGAAGCGGTGATCTTGGCAATGCAAAAGTGCAACATTAATGACCTTTATATAAGTCTGTAATGTTGGTTTGCTAAATAAGTGTTGCATAATCCTTTAGGCTAGCCCATCCATGAATCTTCTCTTCTTCTTTTCTTCAGTGTTCACCTCATATGGCACAAAGTTAGCCATATGAGTGAACTCTTCCTCGTAATCATCCACTAATCGATTCTCTTGTGTAACATCATTAAATTACCTCCTCATCACCATCTGAATAGTTGATGAAAAATACTTGCGGTCGAACCTCTCCCAGAACTCTGTTATTGTCATTGCATCCCTCTCCTGTGAGGTGGTGATAGATTCCCACCACTACAGTGCGGCTCCCACAAGTCTGAACGTGGCAACCATCTATTTCTAAGTGTCGTCGTACTCAACCATGCGTAGGTGACAATGTAGGTCCTTCATCTACTGATATGCTACTATCACATCTGTGCTCCCCAAAAACTCTAGTGGGTGACTTTTCTTAAAAGCCTCCCTAACCTTCTTCCACGACAATGGTCCCGATTGGGCCTGAATCACTGGTGGCTGTGGCTGGGCCTATGGTAAATGAATGTTTTTGGCTTTCATAGATGCATTGACTGGCTGGACACTATCTCGGCCACATGTGCAGTCGTTACCATCCCCTGTGGTGGATGTAGCTGAGGTACCTCCTGCTTCTACTAAACCTCTCAAACCTCATCTCTGGACACTTCTCTCTCCTTTCTCTCTCTACTAGGTGGCATATGAAAACAGATCAAATCGTATAAGTTCACAGTCAACACAAAATTTAATAGCAGAAGCACGATATTTCAAACACGTAAAGATAAAAGCAACAGTCCAAACAACAGGGCTCTATATCAAAAGAACGCAACACTGAAATTGTAGTAAGTCGTACAGATACCGTGGACACTAGAACTTTATGCGCTGATACCATCTGTGACACCCCACCCAATTAAATACTGGGTGATCAATCCTTTATTAAATTAAAATAGGATTCCCATTTGGTTCATTCTTAGCATTACTGTCGAATGAACTATTTACTAATCACCTAGTAGTTAATTAAGCAGGTGTCGAAATTTTATGTTTCATTTAACAATAATATGTGAAAAACTAAATTAACCCATTCACACTATAATAGAGCCTAAACCATCACAATAAGATATAAATAAATATTTGACAAATAAACCATCGGCTACAAATCCCAAATCCAAATAATAAATCCAGTAGGTAATAAATAAATCCCAATACAAGTCTGAATTGAATGACTGAATAAAGTACAAAGGGGTAATACGCCCTTAAATGAAATACTGAGATAAGGAGATCCTAATCTAGGAATGAACGGTTGAAGCGTCTAATCCAAATCCTGCATGCATCCACATATGTTGCAGCTATGCATCCCTGGAATAGATAATCAAGTCTGGCGTCTATGTGGATGGACACCTAAATGGTTTTGAAAATATTTATAGCAAAGGTTAGAACGCAAAACATTTAAAAAACATTTAGCAAGTATTTATTTTAAAAATTAGTTATTAGATACACATGTTAGGTTCACGTACACTCTCTTGAGTTTCCTCACCTCTCATCTATAGTTCACGCCTAACGTTTTCTACTTAGCCCACCTATCCATACTACCTAAGATAAATAGACATGAGTATTTATCTAAGCTACTAACACGTCTAAGTCATCGTACCGACCATACAATACGCTATCTGGATTAACATCTCTCGTATGTTATTAATATCGTAAGCAATATTTCCCATATGTTATCATTTAATCATTTGATTAAGTTTCTCTACTTAATTTGCTTTTTAGATATACACTATCTAACTATCTACTGTCACACGTAAGTAGAATGTTCATGCAGGTTCATATTCTACACACTAATATATACAATTACATCTTCCCTTAGGATGACAACCATTAATACGAGCATACTCTGCTATCAAGTCCAAGAGTCACACGTACCACATAAAGGACTATTGGTTCGGCATGTCTCCTCGAAGATAAAATCAAATAACAAGCAATGGAGGGGCTATGCACATACCTAACGTACCCAAATGACCTATCATTCTCACTAATACATAACATATAGTGGGCCGCCCTATGTTCTATATTCTATGGCACAAATTCGGACCTCACTAGAATCGTCAAGGTTGGATCACCCACTATGCGGGAACCTCCGTGATAGTCGGCAGCTTAGGTATGCTAAAACTTTACACCAGACATATAATAGGTAACCCATAACCTATATATACACATAATAATCGATAGGTATACACATAGCTAGGGGTGTGCAAAAAAACTGACCAAACCGACAAACCGACAAAATCGAGCCGAATCGAAAATTTTCGGGCCGGGTTTTTTTGAGGGTCGGTTCGGTTTAATCAAGTATAAAACCGACAGGGTCGGTTCGGTTTTCGATTTTGGCATAAAAAAACCGATTTTGAACCGAACCGAACCGATTTAATTTTTATACTTTTTAATTTTATATTTTATATTTTATATTATATTTATATTAGTCTTGACATATTATATTATATTTTTTAATTTTATATTTATATTAGGTATTAAAAAAATATTTTTTATTAAAATAAAGGAAAAAACCGAACCGGCCCTGTATAAAACCGGCCCTGTCAAAAACCGACGGGCAAACCGAACCGGCCCTGTCAAAAACCGACCCGATTAGGTTCGGTTCGGTTCGGTTTTTCAGCATTTTCGGTTCGGTTCGGTTCGGTTCGGTTCGGTTCTCCTCCTCCAAAAATCGACATGGTCGGTTCGGCCCAAAAAACCCGGTCAAAACCGAACCGACCGACCCGTGAACACCCCTACACACAGCCCACACATCATTGTTCATACGTAGTATATATCACTTGAATACTGACCGTACTTATTATTTCACTATTTTACATAATATCATATTAATCTGAGTATTATTCTCTACTATAAGTGTCCTAGTTACTGCTTACATCACGTCAGTAATTAAGTCATTCACAACCTATTGGTCTATAAAATAAAGTCATTCAAAATCCCCGTAACTTATTCGCTCTCTCTCTAATTAATTACGTCATAATTTAAGCATGTTGAATCCTCGTCTTAATTCTCTCATTAAGACTAAGTCATAATCCCATCATAGGCATACTGTAATATAATAAGACCCTCATTATATTTTAACAAAGTCCTAAAATCTTTCCCGACAAAACTATAAGAGTTCTAGGCTTAAAAGGAAGAATAGGCAAATCTGGGCAAACCGAATCGATTCGCCTTAGGGCCGAATCGATTCATTTTGTAGCAGGTCGTCTTCTTTATTTGATTTATGCATTTTTCACCATTTTTCTTTTACACAACTCTCATGATCCTTCACCAAACTTACATCCAATTGTCCCAAATGTTATATAGATGTATTAGGATGATTTCCAACGTGATTATAACATCAAAACACTATAATTTCCATTCAAGAACAAATCAAATCATTTATTTATCAAAAACCTAGATTTTTCATGTTCTTCATGCATGCTCACATAAAACCCAGATTAAATTCATGGTGATTATCACATACCCTCTGATTTATTATCCTCTACAGATGTGAATTCATACTACATGCAAATCCTGCCCAAAATATGAGTTTTAATCATTCTTTTCTTCCAAGAACATCAATTTAATCAATATATTTTTGAAACCCTAACCACATGGGTATTATAACTTCAAAAGAAATTGCAAATAAACACTTGCCTTAGGTAGTAGGTTTGATTTTGTGACTTGGTGTTGGATTTGTTTGTCTTCCCTCCTAATCCACAATCCAACGTTGATGATGGTGCAAGAACAAGGTCATAAGTTTTAAGTTTCCTCTCTTAAGCTTTAAAAATGGCGTCTCCTTCTTCTCTAATGTACTTCCTTGGTATTTTAACCTCTAAACCCTAGCCTCTCCCACATATATGTTGAAAAAGGCTTTGGAAATTCGTAGGTCTCTTAACCCTAGGTTACCAAATGAATAAAATGCCCTTATACGGTGTCGTTTTAGTCTAAACTTTCCCCGGATCCAAACAATACCCCCGGGTATACTATTCCAATTATTGCAACCCTTTCGAAATCATTCTGACCTCAAAATTATCATCCGAGTCATTCTAAATAATTTTCCTATCTCGACCTCAATTTAGTCTGCACGCGACTCCCAGTTGAAATAAAATCCCATTTATGCCAATATCACTTGCTATGACGTGTAACAATTTCAATAAATTATTTACTATCCACTTAGTATATTTATCACATCATATTAATTATTACTTTCTCGATTATTGTTTAATAACCACGTTATTATTTAATTCAATTAAATTACGTCACTCGTGTAATTTAAAATAAAATAAATTAATTACTGAATTAATTAAATTTCAAGTAGACAAAAATACAGAGTATTACATTCATCTCCAACTATAATTACTCATTTCCAGTTAGTATACAAAAATATATACAAGTTTGAATGCAATGGATACCTATATAAAGCAATATAGCTTACACATACCATTTATCTCAAGTATGAACATATACATAAAGGAAGATGAAATTTTAATCAATAATTGATGATTTCTATACTTTTAATAGGTGTAATACCAGAATAAAATAAGATTAACAAATATTTATACATTGGGAATACTTTTATGATTTTCTTGGAATTTTTCCTAGTTTTTCTTATATCCCTTTCTTCCGCAAGCTTCTACTTTCTCTTTCATCAAGCCAAAAATTTCTTCAAACTGAACCAAGAGTTAAAGTTGATGAAGAAAGAGGTAATATTAAGAGGTTAAATTCAGTCGAGGTAGTCTCCCTCTCCAACCAATCAAATTAAATTATTTGGTGTACTAAAGACAAAATACCACTTAAAAGGATGGGCATATTTGCCCTTGGTTCGTAAATTCTGTATAACTTCTTACTCAAACATCCGTTTAATACACCATTTATTGTGTTACAAACCTAAATCAGATATCTACAGGTCAGTAGTTTTTACTTTGGACCAATTATCACATTATAAAGGTTAAAGCTACTCTCTAACATGAACATTCGTACCGAAAATCTTAAAATTTTATTATTTGTAACCAACTTGATATTTTATGATTTTCGAAGGGACAATTAGACTAAATTTAATAAACTAACATTATATATATAAATAAAACATTATACATATCATATAAGGTTATCATGATTCAAATATAATTTATCATAGTTGTATTCGGGTTGTCACGCGTCTTTTTTTACTAGTCCCACACTCTCTTAGTAAATCCCGGCCTCCATGAGTTGAAGCTAGTGTAAAAAGGCAATGGATCAGCCTCATCTCTTCCACGTTATCATCATATTTCATCAAAAACATTTTTTGATGCTTAGAATAACGAATACATTTATTAAAGTGGATTCATTCTGTATCAAGTAATGCATTGAAGCTTGTTTTTCATTAAAGGATGATGAAAGCAGTTTTACATTTTCTATTGTTGGGACCTCTTGAAAATATACATCTTTAAACCTCTTTGGTAGGATCATAGCCATATTAATTGTCACTTGTTGAGGTAAATACCCAAGTTGGATGAATTGTTATTATTTAGTTCCATGAACATGTCATATTACATTAACAAATATTATTTTCTCCCTTTTTTAACCGAAGATCTATCCCTAAATGAATTATCTCCATCTACACTCGTGGTTTTTTTAGTTCTTTGAGCTTTTGAACCAACAAATATGAAGAACATTGACTTCCCTATGGATTTCTATGAACAATTGGGTTTGGCTTTGATGATGAATAAGCAAACCCCCTTATCCCCTCGAGCGTACAATTTCAGAGGCCTCTTGCCAAGCCATGATCACCACCTCTAGTTCTCTTCTCATTAATTTGGCATTTATTCTAGATGACACATACTAGGAGATACTTGTTGAGGCTTAACTGCTTCTATCCTCCTTGTAATCTATTAAATTTTCGAGTTACTTTAGAGTTTTGGACTACAAACCAGTTAGGCACCCCTTTCACTATTGGTATTGATTTTTGAATATTTATGGGCCTTGAGTTCCCCAAATATTAACGTGATTTATCTTCCTTAAATCCATGCTCGATGTATTAGTTGTTTCGTGGAATCTTGGCATTTCTTTGAGGGTAGTAAGGACCAAAAAATGGTTTCACCTTCCCAAAGTCATTGCCTTGAAATTCCTTTAACCATTGAACATTTATGCTTTGGAACTATAGCCCTTATTTCCATTCTTATTGCTTTTCAATTGTTATTTTCCCTTCAAAACCATAAACTGACACATCTATGTTTATTATTCCCCATACCTGATGCATAGGTGTTTGGTGGCCTTTTTGTTTGGGTTTCCAGTCGTTTCAAGCTTCAAAGCCTTTTACTCAACTTTAATCTTCATCTTAATTTTGGCATTCCATTTGTTTCGAGGTAGTTAAATTGACTGCATGTTTGTTCCCACTTCTTTTAGGTTGGTAAATGGGTTATTATCAACCCCCATGTTGTTTTCTTCTTTCTCAGGAAATTTGAGTTTTTCTTTTTTGGTCAACTCTTGAATCCTGTCGCGAAATATAGAATAAACATTAGTTGAGTTGGAGAAAACATTTTGTCATTTACAATAGTTTTTTCCTTTAATTTCATTTGGTGTTTTAGCATCATCTAGGGGGTTTAACATCTTAAGATTTAAAATATAATCAAACATCTCTTCAGTTTTAGAATTATCAAATGAATACTTTTTCATCACCCCGTTTGATTTAGGGGAAAAAGGCTATATTGTTGAGTTCTTTTAAACCAATGGTTCATATACTGTCATTTCAGTTCCTATAATCTCAGCAACATCTATTTTTAAGTTACAATCCTTATAGTATGTATTGAAATAATATGTATCTCTTTTGTGCTCTTCCTCTAGAAGAGCCTCATATCTAGATACCTTGGCAGGTTAGGATCCTTGGAATTTGTGGGGACACATTTTTTTGTGGATAATAAGGCATGGGCTGAGATACTTGAGGATTTTGGTTATCAAACCTAACCGCTTGAGTTATGGTTCGAACACAGAATTATTAATGATCCTAAATGATAAAACTAAATTGGTTTCATTTTGGCATAACCTAGTTCTTCTTATATTTAGGAGAGGTGTTCTCCCTATTAGGTTGTTGTAACCTAACTTTTGGTATGCATTAGATGATTTTACACCCTCCATTGGATTGTTCATACCTAGACCAGTGGAACTAGAGTAACTTCTTATCCTTAGACTATTTTGAAAGTTGGGTTCACCTGTGTTAGACCTGTAATAGACAAGATAATAAGGACTTGGTTGAGTGGTGGATACTACTAGAAAAATGACAATCAAGGGAAACTAATTTATTGTCCCAAAAGATCATTTATTATCGCCAATAGTATTTAGGACAGTCATAAGGATAGGAAGAGTTATGGTGCATATCCATAGCCGTTAAACACCAGTAGGTGTGTAAAATCTAATAGTTGCTATAGTGATTATAGTTCTTATGTTTTGCATTATATTCCCAAGATGTTCTATAAGCGGGTTTAATTGGTTGATCAATTTCTCTTGAGAATTTGTGGATACACCAACAACAATTGTCACGTGAATATTTCGGCTTTTAGAGTCACTGCCACATTTAATTCTTGATTGTGAGAAATTGGTCCTAACTCATGAGCAACTTCAACCATTGTTTGCTCTATGGTGGCAATATGTTGGCTAGTAAAGCTAATTTCACCAATATTTTATGTAATATCGTCGCTTCTACTTGTCCTATCCATAATAGACAAAAATTTATCACTATGTCCCATCGGGCGTGCCAAAAATATGTTTGTGTATTTTAATTAGGCTTAGTTAATGAATCTTAGTTAATTGTGAGCGAATCAGACAATGTTATGATCTTGCTAACCAATATATCTTAGCCTTGTAATAATCAAAGGATTGTGTACCATTCGATGCTTCAATTAACAAGACGTATGCTTCCCTTAGGGAAGATTTTAATGTGAGTACTAAACTACTACCATTAACTTGAACAAAAGAAGAAACTGCAAATTGCATAAACAAAAATAAAAGTAAAGCTTTAACATTAAAGAAAGATAAATGTGATAAAGTAAACAACTACACTATCAAATGTAATGCAAAAAATAAAACAAAAGAAAGGTAAAGGTAAAACATTTAATAAAGTGTAAATAAATTTACAATCTACTTTGAATGAAATAAAATAAGTAAATAAACGAAAAGAAAAGAAATGATAAAATAAGAAAATGTAGTTTTTGTAAGGGAGTCCTTCTTTCCTATGTCTTTTAGTTGTTTATTTATAGATTTTCTTTCCATGCAACTTAACTACTTCATAACAGTTGGGTGGTTACCCATCCAAATTGTTTCTCACCTAGGTGAACTAATGCCCCTTTATAAATCATTTCCTTTATTTTATATCACACGTCCAAAGTCAGTACAGGTGTCATACATGCGGGTTGCCAATTACTTTGAGATAGATTATTATAGTTCAGTTATTATTACCAGTTTGTAACCCCACATGGTAACACCTCATTAGAATGTGATAATGTGGTGTAAACATATCCATGCTTTGTCAATTCTTGCAGGGTGAGGCTGCCCATGAGCGCATTGATTTAGGAATATTCGGTTAGACGATGATGCTTCATATAGTGAGAAGTTAGTGCGTATATTAAACTGTAAGGCCCATATTTTAAGGACTGGGGATATACCCCCAGTTCGTGTTCTGTGGAGTCCCATGGTGAGGTAGAGTCTACTTGGGAGCATGAAAATATAATGAGGCAACAATATCCACAGTTATTTTGAGGCACGTATATTTTACTTTACGGTGAATTTCGAATACAAAATTATTTTTATTTGGAGGGAAAAATGTAAACCCATATTTTTAATGGGATTTAATAATTGGGAAAATTTGATCTTGTTAATTAAAATTGGAGTTGTATGATAATTTGTAATTTAAAAGTTAAGTGGGTAAAATTGGAATTCTGTAATGTATTCGGTAATTAGTTAAAATTTGGTGAGCTCTAGTTTAATATTTAAGAATATGGGGTTAAACTTATAATTTATGTAATTTAGGACACGCATTTGGGTATATGGGAGATTTTTGGATAATACCAATACTTTTGATCTTTTGAACAATTCTTGTGTAGTAAGTTTAGGGTTTTGGGGTTTAGAACACTAGAATTAGTGAATTCTATTACGGACCCTACAAGTTTAGAGGTTTGTATTTATACCAAGGTGGGAATATATTGGGGGATCAAATTACCATTATGGTCAATTGCATAAATAAAATAAGCATTCCAATACTCCCCCTTAAGATGAGGAGTAGATATCGAACAAGCCATGCTTACTAATAAAAGTGCAAAGAAGAGAAGGACTAACATTGTCAGAAAGCATATTTGCAACCTGCTCTACTAAAAAACAAACAATGGAATGATGATCTCATGACAAACCTTTTCTCTAAGAAAATAAACATCTTTCTCAATATGTTTTGTCATCTCATGAACAATTGAATCAGAAGAAAGTTTGTTGGAACACGAGGCCCCCAATTTTTAAGATCTTATTAAAAAGATAATTTTCAATTTCCTTTTAAATATGAGGAAGCGAGATTGTTCAACTAAACACACACAAATACCAAATTTTAATTTCTTTCAAATTAAAATTAAACCAAAGTGAAATTAAATTAAACGACACATGGATATTTCACTTAAACCAATTTAACCTAAGTCCTAGAAATATGCGTAAGTCATATTTTCAATATTACCAAATTAGGCCAAACCAATTTTAACCAATAAAATTAATGACTTGAATTAAATTAACATTTACCCAAATTCATGTTAGCACCAAGTTAAACAAGTAGTGATTTAAACCAAATTTTATCTTTTTACCTAAGCATGCGTTCTAGGTGAGTTTTTGCAAAAGATAAAATAAACAATGAACCACTACGCGGCGATGTACGAGGAAAAACCCACAACGGGAAAAAACATAGGACGGGCCTAGCCTTAAGTCCACTAAGTATGGTATTACAATTACAAGACAGATGACTTACTTCCTCGACTCGACCTCTTTCAAGCCTTGACATATCTTCTTGTAAACACCTCTGTCTAGTCGACAACCCCAGAGCTCTACCGGAACCTTGGACTTCACCAATGAGACTTTAGGTACACCGTCAACCACACATGGTGCCTTTCACCATGTGAGAATGCCGCGGAAAAACCCAAATGAACTCTTCAAACGGAAGAGTAAAATCCGGTGCCAAACACTCCAAGCAATGATATATATATTGAAACTTGGAATAAACAAACTATGGGTGTAAACAAAAGTTTTTTAAAGATTTTTCCTTGAAAAATAAACACCCAAACTTGAAATTTTTCTTTTGAAGTTTTGCTCTCTAAAACTCTCTCTAGGAGATGGAGGAATGTGAAAAGGTTGGTTTTCCAAAGTTGGTTCCCGCACTTGATAAGTTAGTCAAAAGTTAGTGGGGAAGAGTAGTGGAAAAAGTGGGAAAAACTGCTTAAAATTGCCAAAGAAATTTCTCCCCTGAAATCTCGTTCGAACGAGATTTCGTTAGATCGAAGTCTCGTTCGAACGACCCTTCTAACGAAGTTCCAGTGTCCAATGGGAAAATCTCATTGCCAAACTCGTTCGAACGACATTCTCGTTTGAACAAACCAACTCGTTCGAACGACAATATTGAACGAAGTTCCAGAGGCAATTCGTTGGCAAACCTCGTTCGAATGATATTCTCGTTCGAACGAAAAACTCGTTCGAACGACAATATCGAAAGAACTTCCAGAAAGTATAAAAATTTAGTTTAGCCCAGAAACTTTACTTTAAAGTTTTAATGAGACTTTCTGAAAATAAACAACAGTTTAAAAATATAGTACACCCATATAAATATTGTTCCAAGCTCCTATATATATATTAGAAATGCATTCATACCTTAGGAGCAATGGAACCATGTTGATGACGTAGAAATGAGGCACAATACACATGGCATTTGATGAAGCTTTAATATCTTGGCTTCTACGTCTTCAACTACCCCGTCATAGGCTTGAATGGATACAATTAAAAACTATCCTATGACATAAACGTTTTTGTCCGGAATTGAGCCAAAACAACAAAGGACTCAATTGGAAATTTGTGTCCTTACAAATCTCCCCCTTTGGCTATTCCGGGACAAAAACCAACAAAAATCCTAAAGGGTCGTCAAGCTCTACTAGACATAAAAAATATCCCACCCAAAATGAAAATACAATAGCTTGACTCAAACAACCCAAGGATCAATATCTTTGCCGATGATGAAAGTTACCATTTAGAAGAATTCCTGAACACTTAAGCAAACTATCAAAAGCATAGGGAATATCAAGAATAATAAATGCAATTAAGATAAATACTCCCCCTAAATTAATTCTCCCCTTTATCAAACACATGACCTACTTAGAAAGACGTCTCCCCCTAAGATAAACCTCCCAAACTAAGATACGAGTCAAGTAGGTTTAGATACCATTTCTCCCCCTATTATTCTCCCCCTTTTTGTTCAGGAATAGACAAAGGTGATAGAATTAATAAAACAAAAGTGCATACAAAAGTGCATAGAACATGAAAGAATATAGGCAACAAAAGCATAACTAATCCATATCAAGAATAAAGGATACCAACTACGATGCACGAAAATGATACCAATATGATATATAAAGTATTAAGCATGTGATATCAACAAAGAATGCAATAAGATAGATACCAATCATGAAGTAGAAGCATAGATGGACTAGAAAGAGAGGCAAAGAAAAACGTACCATATATATGTAGACATAATGAATATCACTGATGCGCACACACATATACTAGGTATAAACACCACACATGACACAAAATAAAATAAGATTTTCACACTCATATGAAAAAAATGTGTCATATGAAAACGGAAGTGTTGGGCTGTGAACTAGTAACAATTAAATTTAGACCTAATCACTTAAAACATGTTCACGGAGATCTCAATTGATTGAAAACTTCATCACATTTGAATATAACCTCATGTGACAATATAAGATGAACTCAATGAACAAACAAACACAATGCATACAAGCCTAGCATGTTGATGATTCTATAAACCAATAGAATCATGACATTGAAAGCGCAACTATGATAAACGAACACTGTACAAACCGTTGATATATCATCCAAACTCCCTCACTAAGCATATATATTATTCTTTTGAATGAATAGATCAACTAAACAAATTAGGCCTTGGCAAATTATTTTTCTTTTAATGCCATATTTTCTTTTAGGCCTTTGGACGACGTATTTCTTTTAGGTCCAATCCAAACGGTGGCTTACTCACAAAGGATTATATTTCCTTCCAGAGCCCTTCCCCATGCACATTTATATATATTATTTTCATATCTCACAAATCTCACATGCAACGGATTTTGACATGCACTAGTCCTCCTAGGTCACAAATATGTAGATGGAAAGATTGGTATAAGAACACCTCACGAAGATCAAATATAACATGTGACGATTAAAATTCAAAACACTACACCAAAATGGCCAAATTGTCACCTTTCAGCCGGCCAGCCTTGTCAAGGTCATTGACCGTGACAAAAAAACACGCGTTTTTTGTCACGGTCATTGACCTTGACACGACCGTGACAACTAATTGTCACGGTCATTGACCGTGATAATTCTTTAAATAATTGTCACGGTCAATGACCTTGACACGACCGTGACAATGTTAACAACAAAAACCCTTTCCCCCTTCTTTTTTCCCTCCGCGTCGTTCCCTCCCTCTCTCTCTCTCTCTCGACGCTGCTCTCTCTCTCTCTCTCTTCCATTTATATATATGTTTGTGTGTATATATATATATGTGTGTATGTGTGTATATATGTGCGTGTGTGTGCATGTGTGGGGGGTGGGGCAGGGTGGGGTAGGGGGTGGGGCAGGTTGGGGGCAGGGTGAGGGTAGGGGGTTAAAAATGTAAATAAACAAGTAATTTTCTATAAATTTCCAAAAATAATATCCAAAAATGTAAATGTAAATAATATCCAAAAATAATATCCAAAAATGTAAATTTGTAGTAATTGTCATCCAAAGTTGCTAAAAGCATCCGAAGTTTAAAAAGCATGAAAATAAAATATTTTTTAAGATTTGTGGTGAATAACTAAGGTTAAAAAAAGTATTACTTTAGTCATTAAATTACTTTTTGAATTCGGGCGATGCGCGTAAATTTGTAGTAATTGTCTTATAATAAAGACCAATTAGTCTATGTTGTTGAAAATTTTGATCAAATTGGTGAGCCCTTCATATTTTAAAAATGTTGTTTTTATTCCTATAGAACAGCTTAGATAGTGTGTGTGTGTGTCTGTATGTGGTCAATACATGAATTTATTTTTGTATTTGAATTAACCCATGAATTTATTTTTGTATTTGAATTAACCCATGAATTTATTTTTGTATTTGAATTAACCCATGAATTTATTTTTGTATTTGAATTAACCCATAAATTTATTTTTGTATTTGAATTAACCCATTATATGAAACATACTTGAATTAAATATAGTGCGCATAGATACTAGCATTCTAGTTCTTATGCGTACGCATTCAATAGCCCTTAGACCCGTTCGAGAGTCATTACCCCTGTAATGAGATCTCTCGAATTGTCTCGTTTGGACAGTTTGAGACTGTATAATTTCTGTATAATATTCTTATTGGCTTAAAGTTGTTACTTTTGGAGGAAGTTCTGCAGTCGTATCTTAATGTTCTCTGGGTACATACTAGATTGACAAGTGTGACTGTTATTTCAATTGACCAATTGAAATAACACTCACACCTGCCAATCTACGTCGTGTAGTTGGAGAACTAAGGGGATATGCTGTCGAATTTTTTTCAAATCGTAACAATGTGCATGAGCTGTTAAGTATATTACAGAAAAATGCATTCTTGAATGGGATAGGACCACTTACCCTTTAATAGGATAATTAAATTATGGGATAATTAAATAAAACATACTATAAATCTAAGTTTTGTTTACCTTTAATAGGTGTTTAGTTGTGGTAGCTGTGATGGGATATCCGAAATACAAAGAGTGGATGGGTGAGACTAATAGAATGGGGGATGTGTTTCGCAGAGGTGCTAATGAATTTGTGAAATATGCAAAGAGATGTCGTAATGATGAAGAGTTTCCGTGTCCGTGTGCTAGGTGTAAGAATGGTAAGCTGTTTGAGTGGAAAACGGTTGAACTACATTTTTTAAGATCGGGTATGCAAGATAGTTATCGATTTTGGAGTTTTCACGGTGAATTGAAAGTTCCTTTTGTCCCCGACCAACCTTCACAACAACCTTCAACAAGTAGAATAGATGTAGAAGGGGACGACGTAGATCATAATTTGTTAGAGGATTTAGTTGATGATGCGTACGGAGTTTATGAAGCTGAGGAGAATGAGGTTACTGATGATGTAGAAGATTCAAGTGCTCGTGAAGATAACACGATAAAACTTGACGATGACTACCAAAGTTTAAAATTTAAGGCGACCCAACCGTTATACTCTGGCTGTGAGAAAGATCAAACAACTTTACATGCCATGGTTGGTTTGCACAGTTTGAAGACGCAGTACGGTTTATCTGGCAATAGCGTGACGGGAATTCTGAAATGGGTGAAGGGCTTATTACCCAAGGTGAATACACTTCCAAATAGCTATCCTGTTATGAAGAACAGTTTGAAAGGTTTGGGAATGAAGTATAAATCGATTCATGCTTGTGTGTATGACTGCATACTATACCGAAAGGAGTATGAAAATCTCGATCATTCTCCGGTATGCGATGAACCTAGATATGTCCAATCTACTAGTAAGGAAGGCACAAGCTCAAAAGTGCCTCAAAAAGTATTAAAATATTTTCCCGTTGGGCCTAGATTAAAGAGATTTTTCACAGTACCATGAATTGCAGAGGCAATGACTTGGCATGCTATGGCAGAAGTAGGGGGTAATATCATGCGTCATCCTATTGATTCTACTGCCTGGCGGAGGATGAATTTTGAGTATCCCGATTTTGCTCGAGAACAACGGAACATTCATTTGGCTATATCAACAGATGGTTTCAATCCATTTAGAAATCTAAGCACCAATCAGAGTGTATGGTCAGTGATCCTAGCCCCACTCAACCTCCCTCCTTCACAGTATATGAGACCTGAATTTTTAATGATGGCTTTATTGATACCAGGGCCAAAGGCACCAAGTGAAGACATTGATATCTACCTGGCTCCTTCGGAAGAAGAATTAAATGAGTTGTGGGAAGAGGGTGTGCAATCATTTGACTCTTTTAGAAAAGAAGAGTTTACGCTGAAAGCTATGTTGATGTGGGCAATTTATGATTTTTCAGCTTATGGGACATTATCCGGATGTGTAGTACATGGTTATTTGGGGTGTCCTATTTGTGGAGAGGAGACTGAATCTCTTCGTCTATCCTCTAGCTTAAAAAATATATACCATTACCACAGGAGGTTTTTACCCCCAGCTCATAGTTTCAGATTTGAGAAAGGTTCCAATTTTTTATTGGGCGGAGTTGAACATAGGCTACCGCCGAGACAACTTTCGGGTTCATAAATTGAAAGTAAATCTTCTGAATGTGGCCCAAATATGCCAGGTAAGAATCCCAAATTTAAGAATGTCAAGCATAAGAAGACCCCAACTGGGAATGAAACTGAGATAAGAAAGGCATGGTCTCGGAGGTCAATTTTATTTGACTTGCCTTATTAGAAGAAAAACTCGGTGCGCCATGTATTGGATGTGATGCATGCAGAGAAGAATTTCGCTGAACATATTGTGGGTACTTGCCTTGGGGGGAGTCATTCGAAGGATGGAGAAAATGCACGAAAAGACCTTAAAACGTTAAAACTTAAACCACAACTATGGTTGAAAGAAGATAGTAGGGGAAGGACAATAATTCCCTCTGGTGTGTTTACTTTGACGAGTGAGGAAAGGAAGGTGCTTCTAGACACAATATATAATTTGAAGGGGCCATCTACTTTTTCGTCCAACTTGCAAAGGATTGTGAATTATGTTACTCATGATTTACATAAGTGTAAGTCCCACGATTGGCATGTGATCATGCAATTGGTTCCTCTATTGTTTAAGCACTGTTTCTCCAAGCACAAGGATTTGCGTAGGGCTATTATGCAAATTAGTATTACCTTCTCCCTCTTGTGTGAGAAGGTAGTGAATCGAGAACACATAGTGGCCGCAAAATTGGCTGTGAACGAAGCGATTTGTGTATTGGAGAAGTATTTTCCCCCAGCATTCTTTGACATAAGTGTTCACTTGTTGGTACACTTATGCGATAAGGCACTTCTTTGTGGTCCAGTTAGATATCGGTGGATGTATCCGTTTGAAAGATTGATGAAAGTTTTTAAAGATTACGTCAAGAATACGCGATATATTGCAGGATCAATCGCAGAGGAATACATCACCGTGGAGTCATCAATATATACTCGGGAATATATGTCTGACTCGACCAGCGTTGATGACACTGATGAATTCCTCGATGATGGTGGTAATGTGATGGGAAAACAAGTGAAATTAACGAGTTTGCAACATGAACAAGTAGCTCGTTATCTATTTGACACACATGAAGATGTCGAAGAATGGAAAAAGTAAGTTTTGAATATTATAATGTTTAACATTATGTTAGATTATTTTATACATGATTAATTTTGTAATATGCAGTAAATATGAAGCCTGTGAGAACAATAAAAGACGAAAAACAATGGTACAATCAGACAGCGAATTTAGGCTATGGTTGACACAAGAGGTAATTATAATGAAAACAGTCGTTATATAACGTTACATTACACTAAAATTTTACCACTAATATAATTAATTTATCTATATTCTCAGCTCCTAAAGATGGGTGATGCGACATCAAGGCTTGCTCGTCTAGCCACTGGACCCTTGTTCGTGGCACAAGAGTACAAAAAGTATCGATTGAACGGTTACATTTTCGGCGCTAAAGTGTACGAGGAAAGTACAAATGTACAGAACTCGGGAATTTCATACAAGGCTCTTACTTTCTTTCGAGCGAGCGCAAAAGATAAAAACCTCGTTGAAGCTGAAATGACTTACTATGGTGTAATCCAAAAAATATTTGAATTGGATTATATAAGCTTCAAAGAGGTTGTATTTTACTGTGAATGGGTAAGAGTTGAGGATAAAAATGCTTGTAAAGTTGATCCTGTCACCAATTTGATCATGGTTGACTTGTCCAAGTTGAAGAGCAACGACCACGTGAGCGATGAGCCGTTTGTTTGTGCATTTCAAAAGGTTAAGCAAGTGTTTTACTCGGAGTATATCAACAACGAGCCGTGGTCAATTGTCCAACACGCGCCAAGGCGTCTAAATAGTAGTGTGGATGACTTGGTTGCTCCTACCGAATATCAATCCATTTTTGATGATAACCCGAATTTGAAACAATTTTTCAATTTGTAATAAATATTTCAATTTGTACCGAAACATCCATTTTTAATGCTTTTACTTGATCTGCACTTTATCATTTTCACTCTTGTGTAGTGTGCGTGTGTGGAGAGGAGATTAATACATAAATATTCCAACTACATCTAAGTTTTGTTTATACTAATCCGTGAATATACGCTTCTTACCTTTAATAGGTGATTAGTACAAAGTTATGTGGGGTGTCCTATTTGTGGAGAGGAGACTGAATCTCTTCGTCTATCCGAACACTAAGAAATGCCATAATCCTATGGAGCGATGCTCTGCAAATTCCTCCCAACCGTTATGTAGCCAAACATCACCAGTTGAAGTTGTCAATTCCACTTTCCATACCCCACCACTTGGAACTTCTAGCAAAACATGGGAGACCATTGAAAGGTGGAATTGACAACTTCAACTGCTGATTTTTGGCTACACAACGGTTGGAAGGAATTTTCAATGCATAACTCCATAGAATTATGGTATTTCTTAGTGTTTAGATATGAAGAGAATTATAATTGACATGATTGCCCGGGGTACATTAGTTGGAAGGAGGTGCCATATGAGCTCAAGTTATCTGTTTGAGTGACACTACAGGTAATGTATTTATATTTATATGTCAATTTCGATTTCGATTTCACTTACGATTTATATTTATCTATATTTGAGGGGCGGATACTAATTTTACTTTATTTCAATTAAAGGGACAGGGAGTAGCCCTAAGGGTAGGCCACATATGCTCTATACTTCTGTGGCTATTCGAACGAGAAGGGAAGGATAAGGAGGTGTTCCCGAGCGTCGCGGTACAAAATCTCTTTTCCATGCAAATAGTTTGTAAATTTGAGATAAAATGATGGCGATGTTGTTTCTTTTTAAATAATTTCTTATTTGAATATATATTTGCATTATCTTTAGTTTGTTAGGATATATGATGTTTGGAACAGGTACAACGTTGCTATAACAGGTACAAATATACTGCTGGGCAGTGGCAGTGGCCATACTGCCCAGCAGATTTTTTTTAAATTCTGCCCAGAATTGTCACGGTCATTGACCGTGACACGTCCGTGACAACTGTTGTCACGGACTTGTCACGGTCAATGGCCGTGACAATTTTTTTTAAAAATGGTCACGGTTTATAACCGTGACAAACGTGTCGCGGTCATTGACCGCGACACGACCGTGACAAAAAAAGTTATCTTGCCTCGAAATGTCACGGTCATTGACCTTGACAAGTTGGATTTGTCAAGGTCAATGACCTTGACAAATGGGCAGATTTGGTGTAGTGAAAGAGCTCGTGCATGTGTGAATAGAGGCATATAATAATAGAATCCTTTTAAGAAACACAAAATCCAACTACTCCGTGTAAGCATGGTAAAGAACATAATAAGGATTGACAATCTAAACCAAAAGTTCTAGTCACATGGGAGCGAAAAAGATGGGATTCAAACATAAGTATATGCCACATAAAGTGTGTCAAACTAAAATACACACAAAAAAAATCTTTTTGATTTTTTGACAATTTTTAACCAAAAATAAAAAAAAATATTTACTCAAAAGACAAACAAAAATCATTTGTATTTTTCATTAAGCCTAAATTACTAAAAAGTGAAATAAAAATGATAAACAAAAATCTTTTTGTATTTTTCATTTAATGCAAACTTAAAATGAAAGAAGTATAATACAAAAGATAAACAAACATCATAATTCTAGCATGTGATATGGCATGAAATATAGACTAGAATAATGATTAAACATGCATACACCTAGCAATGATATATACTATGAAGCACAAAAATCTAGAGTATGAAAACAACTAACACATTCAACCTTTGGATTTAGCAAGTGAGAAAGCATGTGATAGTAAATGAGAATTAAAAACCCTATCTTGTAAAACTACCAATTCGAATATCCTAACCTAAATTAATGATGAATGACGATCTCGGGGAGTAGGAATATTGGCTACCTCGGTTGCCTTACGTTGGGATTTTCTAGGACCTCGTTTAAGATCAAAACAAAATTTTCTAAGATGACCCTTTCGACCACAATGTGCACAAGTAAAAACACGTTGAAAATTGGTACCTAAGGATTGATCTCTAAAGGCTTTCCTAGGTGATTCTCCTAAAACATGGGTTTTGGCTTTATGAGTAGATTCATTACAAGTATCAAAGCCTAAACCACAAGTGTTATTTTTAATTTGGACCGTTCCTAAAATTTTATCTAATTTCTCCGAACGACACTCCAAATCATATTTGACTTTACGTGAGTCTTTTAATTTATTTTCAAAATCTAAAATGTTAGACTCTAATAAAATATTTCTCTCTTCAAACTCGAGAAGCTCCTTTTTCAAGGATTCCATTAAACCTCTAAGGCTATCTTTCTCGCCTTCTATATATTCAAGCTTCTCTCGAAGAGATCTCTCTCGTGTCCTAAGGTCATCCATTAACGCACTATCATCAACGACCTTGACACACTCTTTTAAACAAGATTCTAACTTCAAATTTGCTCTTTTTAATTTAATAGATTCTTCATATAATTCTTGAAAAGCATTTTGAAGTTCACTCACATTAACCTCATCTTCATTTTCACTCTCTCTCTCTTTTTCACTCTCACTGCCATAAAAAATAAGGGGATCATAAACATTGACCGCGGAAGTGTTATGTATTAAGGTGTCATAATTTGATGATTTCTCACTATCACTTACATAACTAGCAATGAACGCGATAAAGTTTCTCTTCCTTATCACTATCACTAAGGGTTGCATTATATGAAATAGGTTGTACCCTCTCTCCTTAGCTTAGTGGGGCATTCAAAAGCCCCATGGCCATAACCCTCACAACCTAAACACCTATTTGACTCGTCCCTATTTAAATTTTCTTTAGGAGTTTTAGGGATCTTTTCGGCATTGTCATGCTTTAACAATTTCGAATTTCTTAAAATCATTTTTAAATTTATCTTTGTTAAATTTAAGAAATTTTCAAAATTTCCTAGAAAACAATGTCATATCTTCCGAGTCACTATCACTTTCACACTCTACTACTTGTTTTTCCTGTTTTTGAGCTTTTAAAGCAACGCCCTTTTCTATTTTCTTTTCAGTTTTAGAGGGAAACATGTCCAGTTCATAAGTTTGTAAATCACCTACGAGCTCTTCTAATTTCGTAGAGGCTAAAGTTGATAAAGAATTTCAAATGGTCACTTTTGGAATAAATCTATCTGGTAGGGGCCTTAAAATTTTCTTTACTACTCGGTTGTCGGGTATTTTTCCTCCCAAATTAAAAGATGAATTAACAATATCTCAAAGTCTAGCATAAAATTCATCAAAAGTTTCTTTTTCATTCATTTTTATGGTTTCAAATTGAGTGGTGAGGTTTTGGAGTTTTGAAGCTTTTACGACACTAGTACCTTCATGAGTGAGTTGTAAAATATCCCAAGCTTCTTTAGCAGTTTCACACGTCATAATGCATCGGAATTCATCCGGTGTGACCGCGCTAAACAAGGCATTTAAACCTCGGGAATTAAAATTAGAAAGTTTAAATTCATTCTCACTCCAACTATCGGCGGGTTTGGGAACACGCTCATTATCTACTAAGTGAGTAGGTGGGGACCACCGGTTAACGACAGACATCCAAACTCTTTCGTCGATAGATTTAAGTGCCAATTTCATCCGCGCTTTCCAATACGCGTAATTAGATCCATCAAAAATAGGAAATTTTGAAAACGGGGAAAATTCCATTTTTAGCGAAAATATTTAAAGGATCTTAAACGCAATAATTTAGCGATTTGCTCTAATACCACTTGTTGGAACACGAGGCCCCCATTTTTTAAGATTTTATAAAAAGATAATTTTCAGTTTCCTTTTAAATATGCGGAAGCGAGATTATTCAATTAAACACACACAAACACCAAATTTTAATTTCTTTCAAATGAAAATTAAACCAAAGTGAAATTAAATTAAACGACACATGGATATTTCATTGAAACCAATTTAACCTAAGTCCTAGAAATTTGCGTAAGTCATATTTTCAATATTACCAAATTAGGCCAAATTAATTTTAACCAATAAAAATAATAACTTGAATTAAATTAACATTTACCCAAATTCATGTTAGAACCAAGTTAAACAAGAAGTTATTTAAACCAAATTTTATCTTTTTACCTAAGCATGCGTTCTAGGTGAGTTTTTGCAAAAGATAAAATAAATAATGAATCACTACGCGGCGATGTACGAGGAAAAACCCACAACGAGAAAAAACCTCGGACGGACCTAGCCTTAAGTCCACAAAGTTTGGTTTCACAATTACAAGACAAATGACTTACTTCCTCGACTCGAACCCTTTCAAGCCTTGACGCGTCATCTTGTAAATACCTCTGCCTAGTCTACAACCTCGGAGCTCCACCGGAACCTTGGACTTCACCAATGAGACTTTAGGTACACCGTCAACCACACATGGTGACTTTCACCATGTGAGAATGCCGCGGCAAAACCCGAACTTCTTCTTTATGGGATGTAGAAGGAAACCCAAACGAACTCTTCAAACGGTAGAGTAAAACCCAGTGCCAAACACTCCAAGCAATGATATATATATTAAAACTTGGAATAAATAAACTATGGGTGTAAACAAAAGTGTTTTAAAGATTTTTCCTTAAAAAATAAACACTCAAACTTGAACTTTTTCTTTTGAAGTTTTGCTCTCTAAAACTCTCTCTAGGAGATGGAGAAATGTGAAAAAGTTGGTCTTCCAAAGTTGGTTCCCACACTTGATAAGTTTGTCAAAAGTTAGTGGGAAAGAGTAGTGGAAAAAGTGGGAAAAACTGCTCAAAACCTCCAAAGAAATTTCCCGCCTAAAATCTCGTTCGAACGAGATTTTCGTTTGAACGAAGTCTCGTTCGAACGACCCTTATAACGAAGTTCCAGTGGACAATGGAAAAATCTCGTTGCCAAACTCGTTCGAACAACATTCTCGTTTGAACAAACCAACTCGTTCGAATGACAATATCGAACGAAGTTCCAGAGGCAATTCGTTAGCAAACCTTGTTCGAATGATATTCTCGTTCGAACGAAAACCTCATTCGAACGAAAATATTGAACGAACTTCCAGAAAGTATAAAAATTTAGTTTTAGCCCCGAAACTTTACTTTAAAGTTTTAATGAAACTTTCTGAAAATAAACAATAGTTTAAAAACAAAGTACACCCATATAAATATTGTTCCAAGCTCCTATATATATATTAGAAATGCATTCATACCTTATGAGCGATGGAACCATGTTGATGACGTAGAAACGAGACACAATACACACGGCATTTGATGAAGCTTTAATATCTTGGCCGCTACGTCTTCAACTACCCCGTCATAGGCTTAAATGGATACAATTAAAAACTATCCTATGACATAAACATTTTTGTCCGGAATTGAGCCAAAACAACAAAGGACTCAATTGGAAATTTGTGTCCTTACAAAGTTGAACAGACGACTTATTGTCACAATGCAATATAAAAAAAGTCTTCTTAGGAAATCCCAACTCTTCAAGAGTATAATAAAGCCATATAATCTCACACGTGCTCGAGGCTATGGCCCTATATTGCTCCTCTGAAGGGAACGCAAAATGACAAATTACTTTTTAACTTGTTAGGAGATGGGATGACTACTATGAAAGTTGTAAAAAAACAGTAGTAGAGAGGCCATCACAAGCTCATCCATAATCTGAATCGGTGCAGATCTACAATCCTCCAGACCGAAGGCGTGCTATATAAAAGAACTCAAGTCCAATAGAAGACTTAATATAATGCAAAATGTGATATAACATATCCAAGTGAGTCTGGTAAGGTTTGTGAATAAATTGACTAATTTTACTAATAGAAAATGAAATGTCTGGTCTGCTATTAGCTAAATAAATTAGACGACCCACCAAAAGCAGTTGAATAGACGAAACTTTCAAAGGTTTACACTGTCAGCCACAGGCTTTAAATTAAGAATCATAGGTAATGAAAATCTTTTGAACCCAATCATCCATGTATCTTCAAGAAGATCCAAAACATACTTTCTCTATGAGAGGGAAATCACATGACGAGGCATGGATACTTTAATGCCCAGGAAATATCGAAGTTAACCGAGGTCCTTCATATCGAACGCATTTTCGAAATCAATCTTAACTGTGTAATTCCAATAAAGTCATCTTCAGTAATAATAATAATAATAATAATAATAATAATTATAATAATAATAATAATAATAATAATAGTAATAATAATAATAATAATAATAATAATAATAATAATAATAATAATAATAATAATAATAATAATAATAATAATAATATCATCAAAATACACAAGTAAGATCACACTCTTTCCATATGAAGCCCGTCTGATGAAATAAATATAGTGAGAATGGCACCTAGTAAATCTAAATCCAATGATAGCCTCACTGAATCTAGAGACTAGGATCATAGTGATTTTTTCAGTCCACCTAGAGATTTTCGAAAGCGACGGGCTTTCCCAACATACTTCCCTCGCCATAAAAGATAGGTGGAGGATACATGTGGATGACCTCATAAAGGTCGTCACGAAGAAAACCATTTGTGATTTCAAGCTAGTGGAGCGGCCAATAGGACGAAGCAACCACGGTGATCAATAAGCGAACAATATTAAGTTTAGTAACTTGAGCAAATATATCACCAAAATCTTCTTCCGGGATCTGAGTAAATCACTTCGCAAAAGGTGGGCCTTATACCTATCCACTGTCCCATCAAATAATAACTTGAGTGTATAAACCTACCAAAAGCTAACTATCTTAGCCCCCCTAGGTAAAGGAACCATGTCCCAAGTATGATTACGTTGTATGACATCCATCTCCGACTCCATAGATTCTACCCAATGTAAAGCCTGGAATGCTTCAAAAATAGTCCTCGGGATCCGAGAGGAGGAAGTAGTCATAACAAAAGCGAAATAAGGACATGATAAACCCTCATAAGAAATCAACTTTGAGATAAGATGTTTTGTATCATATCGAATGGAACCTCTACGCTCCCGAGGGATACCAAAGCTCAGAGTTTGGAGCAACAAGGTCATCATGATCTAGGTTAAAAACAGACTCAGCAACATGTTCAATTGAATGAGAAGTGCTATCTCGGGAGGTAGGGATATTGACAGGAGAGATATGTGAGCGCAGACGACGGGAATACACTTGGAAATATTGATTAGCTGGAGAGACATGATTAGTACAATCAAACACGGGTACAGGGTAAGCAATATGTGAATCATCAGGAGGGGAAATAGAAGAATGCATAGACTTAAATTCACCAAAGAATGACATATTTTCATGAAATGTTATATCTAAAGTATGATGCATACAACGTGTAACAGGATCATAAAAATGATACCCTTTAGACATATTAGAATATCCTACAAAAATATCATTAATATCTTTATCATCAAGCTTAGTGAGAGTAGGAAATTTATTATGAACAAATTAAGTGCAGAGAAACACGTGCGAAATTTTAAAAAAAATCTTATCTGGATAAACAAGCTGTAATGGGGATTTATTCTGAATGATCCAACATAGGGTACGATTCAAAAGATAAGCAGACAACTAAGTGGTGGTTCAAACAGCTAAGTGCTAATAAGATTGAGGAACTTGCATCCCCCTTAATCAACAATTAACCACTCCCATGAGACTTCTATTTTTTTCTTTTAGTAACCTCAGTTTGTTCAGGAATATATGGTCAAGTGAGTTACTGAAGAATACCATATTGGTTAAGAAGGGAGATAAACTCATTTGAGATGTACTCGTTATCATTATTAGACCGAATCCCTTTAATAATAATATTAAATTGAGTTTTGATAAGTTTTAAGAACTATGTAAAAAGGGGTAGCACATCAAATGTTTTACGAATAAAATAAACCCAGGTACACCTGGAGTAGTCATTCACAAGTGACATAATATCGATGCCCAGAAAAATTATAACATGTGAAGGATACTAAATATTAGAGTGTGTTAGGTAAAAAAAACATAGGGGTCTGATGCATATGAGGGATATAATTAGTTTTAGTATGCTTAGATAAATAGCAGACTACACATTAGATTTTTGACGAACTGCAAGCTTTAATTAAGTGGGGGAACAACATATAGAGATATTGAAAATTGACATGTCCTAAACGATCATGCCACAACTATAATTTATAAAAAGAGAAAACATAACGGTCGAAATCAGGCAATACACTAACTTGAAAATAAAAGCGGGAGGTGGAACTGGTGGAGGATCCCCAAAGTACCAAATCCAGTCATGCTCATATCCCTTGCCAAAAATCCTCCCCATATGCACATCATGAAGATAACACCAATCAGACAAGAAAATAACAACACAATTAAAACTTCTTGTTAAACGATAAGAAGTTCATAGCAAGATTAGGTATAAGTAAAATTAAGTGTAAAGTAATGTTTGTGGAGAGACATATATTTGTTGAAAAATGGAAGTAGAAGTCCCATCAGCAAGGTGAACCTACAAATCCCATAGGAAAACCTGCCCCACCAAGGACCAAGTAATTGAAGAAAGTACAATCAAAGCCTTAGGTTGATTAGACTGGACTGACATGTTGATAGGCAGGACAAGGAGTATACCGATCGGCATCCCCCTATTTTTGGAAAGTTCCCTTTTTCCTTTTTTGTCTAAATCAAAAAACTCAATAAAAATAATTCAGAATTTCCTTCCCCCTATATTTGTACTTATCCTGTTTTAAAATAAATTTTCTCTCAAATCATTTTAAATTCTTTTTACAGTCTCTATAGAAAAGTAAAAAAATGTATATGCATTAAGTCACTAAAGCAAACAAATTAACAAAAACTTCATTTCATTGCATAGATATTGCTTTACTACATTTGCCTTGCAAGAAAGGAAAAACACAAAATAAACAACGAGACTCAGCTCGAACCCCCAAAACTCTCCCTCTCTCTCTCTCTCTCTCTCTCTCTCCAACCTTCACCTATATTCTCTCACTCTCTCTCTATCTCTCTCTCACACACACTTTGTCTTTATCTCTATTCTATTTCTCTCTCTCTCTCTCTCTCTCTCTCTCTCTTAGAACCTTCATCACTGCGGCGCGCGTGCTTTCCCCTGCAGCGAGATGATGTACCTCTACTCTTCGATCCAGACCCCTCCTCAGATGAGACATGCAGAATTGGGATCGACTCCCAAAGTGAGCCATCACAGAAGACACACAATCTTGAATGTCCCTCAGCCAGTTGGTCGGCACCCGAATGTGCTGCAAGAAAAATAGAAAAGAGCAAATCAGTCAGTTTGAAGCATCAGGGAGTCTTGGTTTCAAATATTTTAATTGTCTTATGAAAGCATCTAGCATTAGATTGATATGGAAATTCTATTCTAAGGAGTCTTCATGGACTACCTATATGAAAGCTAAATATAAGTCATGGTCTCATCATCAGCAAGGTGGATCACAAGCTTGGAGAAATATGAGAAAATATAAAGATGTGGACATAGATAATATGGAGTTTTTGGATGGGAAATGGATATGGAAGATTTCAAATAGTGGAGATTTCTTTTTCACTTCAGCTTGTAAGGCTATTGAGAGCAGGTTTCCTAAGTCTCTTGTATCTGACAGAATTTAGGATCCCCATATTCCTACAAAGCTATCAATTAACGTGTGGAAAATCCTCAACAAATCTCTGCCTCTAGATGACAATATCCAAAAGGTAGGAATTCGATTGGCTTCTAAATGCCAGGCCTGCCTTAAGAAATCAAAATCAGGTACGCATTTGTTCCTTCAATGTCCGGAGGTAAAGCTGGTATGGGAGTTCTTTTCAAATCTTATGGGAATTAATTTTGATATGAATCATATGTCTACTACTATTCTGAGTTGGTGTTTTAGATCAGGAAGAAGAGACTACGAAAGGTTCCTTTGCAAAACTATACCTATTTTGATTTATTGGGAAGTGTGGAAATACATAAATAATAATTTGTTTAAGGGGTTCAAATTTAGGCACTTAAATATTATTTCAAATTCAATTTTCTTTATTTCAAATCTATGCAGTGGTATGGAATTCTTAAATGATTACCTGTTTCAGGATCTCAGATTTAAGGAGGTGTTCAACTTATCTTTTAAGAAGTTTTCAAGAGCCCATTATTTAATTAAATGGATTTCCCCTCCTGTTAATTCTTTCAAACTTAATGTTCATGATGATTCTAAGGAGAATTCAGGTATCAGTGGAAATGGTGGGATTGTTAGAAATGAGAAAGGTCAGGTGATGTTTGCCTTCGCTTATCCAGGTCATCTTGCTACAAATTCAGAGGTGGAGCTTCTTGCCTTACAAAAGGGGATTCAAATTTGCTTAAAGTTCAAGATTGATAATGTCCTCATTGAATCTGACTCATTGATGGTGGAAAGTTATAGGTAATTCGTGGAAACCACCTTGGAAATTCTTAAAGATTGTTAAGGATATCAGAGTTATGCTCAATCAGATTCATTTCTCCTTAAAGCATTATTATAGAGAATCAAACATGGTGGCTGACAAATTGACAAACTTTGGAATTGATCTTAAAGTAGAAAAATTATTGAAAAATATTTAAGAGTTACCTAGGGTGGTCATGGGAGCTTGCAACATGGATGCGATTGGATGTCAATATGTTAGAGTCTCTTCTCTATCTTAGCATTGTAATGGGGATATTAAAGCCTCATTTTTATTTTGTTAAGTTTTCTTTATGTTCCTTTATTTTATCATGGGTCTTGTAAGTGCCACTCTGAGGAGTCTTTTTCTCCAGTTTGAATAATAATAGAGGCTTTTTCTCCAAAAAAAAGTTAGTCTGAGACAAAGAAATAAATCAAAAAATCAAAAGACAAATAAATGACAGGTATACCGTTGGCTATAAAACCTCCTCTGTCAACCCCAGCTCCTCTAGGTCCATTTCATTGGGATGATGCAACATAAGCATCGACCAAATGTTTGATCATCGGATGTTATAAGAAGGAGGAGCCAAAAGCACAAAGGGAACCTCCGATATCGTTGCCGCTGCCCATGTCGATGCACCACCTGCACTGTGGGAAGACCCCTTTGGCCAACTCGAGCCTGCATGGGGGAGAGGCATAACCTCATATATACTGGGTGGTATCAACCTACTCGACACAAAATATAAGTAATTATAAGTCACCACCGTGTCCATATATGACGAATAAGGCTCGTCGATCATCGCCGCCACCCTCGCATCCTTTGGCATCTCCCGCTCTCACCTCATATACATCGGGGGCCTCGTAGGTGGCACCATCACCTCTTCCTCCACCGTCTATCGGACTACTCTCTCCCCGAGATACCAGGAGTAGCCTTACTCATGCGCCAGCAGACGCCGCAACTGCGCGTTCCCCCTGGTCACCCCGTGTGCTGGATGGCCGCCCCCAGGGGTCGAAGGTCACCTATAAAATATCCAGCAGGAAATCAGTATCTGAAAAAATCACCAAGGAAAAATGGTCTCAAAAGAAAGAGGATTTACTCGATCACTCGTCAGGCCATTCAAGACCTAGCACACCGCCTCTAAAGAGAGGGACCGCCTTGATTATCGATTGGACTTCCGCCACTAGTACATTCGGCAGAAGTCCCTAACAGACTCGTCCTTCAAAGCTATCAATTGGGCATTAATCCGAATCACCTCATAGAACTACATCTGCAAAGGATAAAGAGTCATCAATCAACGAATCAAGAATAAAATACGTAAAGGAAAATGCAAATGCATAAAGGAAAATGTGAATGCATAACGAAAAATGCACAAAATAAAATTATCTCCAAAAGATACGTGGCTCCAGTAAAGGTCTGTTGGTAGCACCGACTGCATGCGTCCATAGAAAAATAAAGGGTCGCCAAAGTCAGGCTCCCCCAATCTAAAAGAGAGATTCGAAAATACCCTCAAAAATGGCAAAACCCATAAGTGGACGACGTTGCCACTCGTCGCCACTAAAAACCCTCCCAACAACAACAGAAGAAACAAACAGGCCATCTACTGCACCTTTCTCCTGTCAGTATCGTCAATCTGTCAACTCAGAAATAACTCCCTCAAAAGAGACAAACAGATAGATTCCCCAGAGACTATCCTCTCCACATCACCTAACTCCGCCTCCACCACTGTCGGCGTCACCCGCAAAGTCCGGTCCACCTCTATATATTCCCCCTCACAATCCAGCCCTAGCAGTTGCAGCACATGTATAGGAGTCACCGTCCCTAAAAGCCAAAATGCATGGTGTGGGTGGTGTCCCACCACCTCTCTCCCTAATCGCAAAGAACAGTCGTCAAACGAGGCATCTTATCCAATGCAGATGCCAATCAACCAAAACCGACTGACGACACCACCCAACGCACCACCGGTGGAAGGCGCTCCCAGATATCCTTGATTCCCATCGTCCCTCGAGAACGCAGGTTCGACGTAGAGATATGAGTCTCTCGAAGACAAAAGGAAAAACCCTTGTCAAAATTCAAGAAATATCACCATGAAAAAATAAAAAAATACCAAATGTCAGCAACACTTAAATAGCCACCAGGGTTCACCACCCTAGCGTGAAACCCCGCCCAATTAAATACCGGGTGATCAGTCCTTTATTAAATTAAAACTGAATATCCAGTTGGTTCATTCTTAGCAACACTGTCGAAAATCGTTAATTACGTCGATGTTAAATTTTAATCTTTTATTTAACATGCAATGATTTGAAATAAATAAGTAAACCACACTCACCATTCCATTAACCAACATCATAAGAAGTGAAATAACTGAATAAAATAAATATGACTGGAACAAACACTTCATCGTGAAACTCCAATACAATAATCCATAACAAAAATTGAATCCAACAACTGGAAATAAATTAAGTACAGTGTCTCTGGAATAACTACTAGTAGAAGATGGGCGACATGCCCGACTGTAATAGATAAAATTATGCATATGATCTGAAAGAAATGGAGGCATCTACTACTGAGGTCCTGCAATCGCCCACAATAATTGCAACACGTCAAATGAGGATGAACTCCTAAGCTGGGTGTCCCTGTGACTGGGCACCTAAAATGTTTTTATAAAAATGGATTTGAAACGGGTCAGAGCCCAAGTAAAACTGTTCGAAAACATTTTAGCAAGTATTTAATATGCATAATCAGCAGATATTATATACGTGTTAGTTTCACGTGCTCTCATTTGAGATCCTCACCCCTCAACTATTGTGCACACCTAATGTATTTTACTAACACGTCCTAGTTATGCTACCCCGCCTAACTAGTTCAAGTCAATTATCTTACGACACATACTAACTCATGGTGCCCACCCGTATTACCCATACAATACGTTACCGATTTTTTTTCTCATATCTTTTAAATCAATTAAAAATTCCCCAAATAGATGTTAAGTTTCCACATACTTATGTTATTTTAGATATCACTATCTTTCTCATCTACTAAGCACACACAGTAAAATAAATCACAAGTACATATATTTATCACTTTATTTATATATATACTAATACAGCACCCCTAGGCTAAGACTTGTGATGCATGCATACTCTGCTATCAAGTCCCGGTACATCACATACTATATAAAGGACAACCAGTTCGAAGTCACTCTTGAACCATAAATACAAATCATATATATTGGAGGTGAACATAGTTCTAGACATATGGGATACGCACATACCTACGCACCCATTTGACCGTCGAAAATATCATATTCTCAGATGTCCCGTACCTAGGTTTTATGTTCTGAGGAACCAATCTAAAATCCCCCCAATGGGTTCATCAGGATAAGATTGTCCTCGTTTTTAAACTCTCGCGGTAGCAAGCAGCGTAGGTATGTCATACATATAATAAGTCTCACACATTAGGTATTCACACCACCTAAGTATATAGCAATTCAGTATAGGTATACGTATAACCTATAACATATCCATATGTAGTCTGTATAACTCTCGAATATCCTACGCATCATTTAATTAAAGTAATACCCCTCATCGTATAAACCTGAGTATCCTTCACTAGACAAAAAGGTTACAAAGTGTCCTAATCACTCCTCAGGTTATTTCAGTAGTTATAACATCCTACTAGTGATATTATCCTTAGATTATCGTTTACCCTAATCGAAACTCAATTTATAATTTCCAATACCCAACACGTCCGGCGAACCCTCGCGAGTTTAAACTCCAATCTTACCCTTATTAAGATTTCCCAGGCCTCAACTACAGGCCTATTTCCCTTCTCTAAGTCTTATTATAGTTAATTAGTCATTACTAAGGGTCCTTGCAAATTTGGGTGGAGTAATCCTTAAAATAAAACAAATTTCCCATTTCTGTAATTGTCGATCAATCGACAGATTTGATCGATCCATCGATCGATCGGTATTCATGGGTCGATCGATCGATCCTGGGTTGACAGCCTTCGTCCAGTTTCATTTTTCAACATCTTTACACTTCCACAAGTTCATCGTATAATCCCATATTCCCAACCACTCATGTTAAGTATTATACTAATCCCATAAATATGATTTCTAACGTAAAATATTCATCAATTCATTACGAAACATCATTAAATCGAATTGATCCATAAATTTCATGTCAAAGCCCTAGGTTATTCCTACATTGTTCAAACCACCAATAAACTCAGATTTAATCTGTTATTCTCTTATCTATAATCTGATTTCATTTTCTAATCATAGGAAAGTTCAGTCTACATGCGATTCCTACCCAAGAACATGTTTTAAGTCTTCCAAATTAAGTCAAAACACATCACATTCATAGGCCAATCATCCTACTCTAACATGGATGATATAACTTTCATAAATTAAGCAAGATAAATACTTTTCTCTGTTTGAAGGTTTGATCTTTGTAGAAGAATGGTGTGGTTGTGATCCTCTCCTCCCGATCTACGCGATGGTGGTGATTGTGGTGCAAGAATGACGTGATTTGGTCTTAGGACCTCCTATCTTCTTCATCCTACAGCCTCTCTGTGGTTTTGCAGGTTTTAACCCTAACTCCCTCATCATAACTGATGATATAAACATATGAAATTAGTAGGTATCTTTTCCCCAAAATTTCAAAGGACTAAATACCCCTCTGGGGTGCCCGTTTGGCCTAAAAATGCCCTGAGGCCCAAACTAAACACCCGAGTACACTTTTCTGACTATTTTGACCCTTCTGGACACACTGGTGCACTCGAAATGACCATTTGAATTTTTTAAAATTCACTTATATTTTATTTTCCAAAATTAAGTCCCAACGTGACTTACACACGCGTCCCAACTAAATTTATCGTAACTGTCGTATTTCTCACTCACGGTGATCATAATACTTTCTTATCAATTTATTACTCATTCACTAAGTAATATTCACTATAAATAAACATTAACCCTTATCTCGCTAATTAAAATTTATTTTAATTAGGATTAATTTCCCAATTTAATTTAATTAATTCTAATTAATCCCAATATAAAAATCATTAAAATCACGGGGTGTTACACCTAGAGGATCGATGATGCACTTGCTCAGGAAAAAGAGTCCGCTCATCCACAAATGTCTCTAATGAGTCAAAATCATTCCCATTTCCCAGCGCAAGGGGCACCCTGGCCCCCCATTCCAAGTTTGCCCAGTCGTCGACATTTAGCCACGCCACGTAGACCTCGTTGCTTGAGAAATCAATCATTTCATGGTTTTGGAACACTAAAGCAGATTGTAGAAAGAAAGAGCATAAGAGAGAAAGTCTAGAAGCTGTGAAAATGAGGAAATCTCGCCCTCTTTTTATAGGAGGCTAAAGGGCATGTCGATCAGCACCTCCCAGCAACATAACGATCGGCATTGTCCTTTCACCTACTTGAGCTACCTAAAACGATTGTTCCACTTCCGTTTGGCACCTCTTACACCATGCCAGTCGGCAGCCTCCCTGAAATTTCGTACAAAAATTCCCAAAAAATGCCGAAAAATCCCAAAAGATCCCTAAAAATTTCCTAAAATTACCAAATGAATTTTACAATATTTTTACCACACTTACTTCCCCAGTAGAACACTTAATTACCTAGAAAAATTCCCAAAATCAATTGGATATCTCCCCAGTAACGTATCCAAAGGACACCGCAAAATCAAAAAATTCCCCAACAAGGAAACATCCAATCATCGAATTAATTCCTCTTCCCAGAGGAACCAAAAACTCAAAATCAAATGCTTCCCCAAAATCCCCAGCAAACCACATGATAATTTCCCCCGTGGAGTCTCCAAATTTCCCTAAGAAAACTATAACGAAATCCCTGAGAATTGGTCACTTCTATTTAAGCCCTCAGAATAGGCTTCGACCCACAAAATTGGTCATATTCACTTAAGCCCTCAGAATTGGCTTCAACACTCAAAATTGGTCACCCTTACTTAAGCCCTCAGAATTAGCTTCGACCCTCAGAATTGGTCGCTTATACTTAATCCCTCAGAATTGGTCACCCTCACTTAAGCCCTCAGAATTAGTTTTGACCCTCATAATTGTTCATTCTACTTAGACCCTAAGAATTAGCTTTGACCCTTAGGATTGGTCATCTTCTACTTAATCCCTCAATATTGGCTTCAACTCCAAAATTGGTCACCCCTACTTAAGGTCCTTAGAATGGACCCGACCTCCATAATTGATCACCCATATCTTAAGGTCCTCATAATTGACCTTAGCATACATATTCGATCGCTTCCTACCTTAGATCCTCGGAATTGACCTCGGCCCGTAAAATCAGTCGTTCCCTACCCTAAGTCCTCAGAATTGACCTCGGTCCACAAAATCGGCCATACCCAACATTTCTTTAGGTCCTCAAAATCGATCTCAACCCTCTAAATCGGTCATCCTCATCCTTTAGGTCCACAAAATTAACCTATTTCCAAAACATCATGTGGTGTTTATTCAACTACTTTCACTTGTTTCAAGCTCAACCGTCAAGGGGCTCTGTCGACACCACATTTTAGGACACCCTAAATCTCTCTTTAGGTCCCTAGAACCTCTCTATTTCACTATAACCTTAGGTCATACTCCGAGTACTAATCTAGAGGCCATCGGGCCCTCTCGGACCTTGTTTGACTCCGATGAACTCTATCAATGGAGTGAAAGCACTTTGAATCTTCAAAGAAAATTGAAACCTTTTTCCAACGGTCCACCCCGTGCGCAAAACGATATAACCGTTCAGACGAACAACCCATTTTTAGCCGAAAATTTATCTAAAGGCCACTAGGGTCTCCCGGGCTCCATTTGACCAAGGTAAACTCTTCAGCTCAAACAAGACTGAATGAATCTTCAAAGTACACTTAATACCCTTTCCAATGGTCCACTTCGTGCCCAAATCAGCCTTACGGTACGGACGAACGGCACGTTTTACTCTAAAAGGTCATCAGGCGATTCTGAGCCCAGGTTAACCAAGGTCAACTTTCTAAAATGATTGAATCTCTTCGGAATGCTGAAATAACTCGCATAACCTTTCCAACGGTCCACCCAGTGCGCGATTTTGGCTCACCGTTAGGATAAACGATCTGTTTTCGTCCGACGATCTGCCTTCCAAAGGACCGACGAGCGCTTTAGAGACAAGTTTAACCCAAAGTCAACTCTTGAACCTTGGAGCGATCCAAAGGACTCTTAAAGGTCTATGAATTAACTTTCCAACGGTATGCCCGTGCGCAATTTGGATGAACAGATTGCACTGCACGATTATTTTTTTGAGAAAATTTGCAAGAGACTGTCGATTGGTAGGTCCATTTCTCTGCCTATTGGCAATGTGTCCAGGGTTACCTACCGATTGGCAGGGATGGGACCATGTCGATCATCACCTCCCTTACCCTATAAATAGAGGTCATGACCTTACTCCCAAAGCACGATCTCAGCAATATTTTCTTGCAATCAGCGAAGTTTCCCTATGTGAAATTCCTTTACATCATACATTCCCATCCTTTTCATACCCAATTTGGAAAAATGTCATTCTCTCTCATCCAACATTCATCTCAACATTAAAGGGAGTTCATCCAAGATCAAGATCAATCTTCAATTCTTCAAAGAAGGTCCAAATTCTTACCTCTCTCTTTAAATTTCTTATTTTTGCATTAATTACATAAATTCATAATTTAGTTTTTACTTACTTCATACTCATTAGCATCTCACATTTTTATTAGTTATATTGCACATACTTTATTTTTCTATAAAAAAAAACAAAACAAACAAAAAGAGGGTTACGCCTATAAATTCTAAGAGGATTATCCATCACACTTTTTCAAAACTAAAACACATTTTCTACACACATACATATAATAAAATCCCATTCGAATTTATGGGATAGACCACACCCTTATGTCGCATGCGAACTACGTGAACTTTTATGCCTTCGTAGGCTACGTAGGCATTTCAGATTAAAACCCGAGACTCGAGTTCAATTTTTTAATTTTCTAAATTTTTCAAATTCCCCATTTTTCGCATTTGTCACCTTTTCATCTATACATTATTTTAATACATATTATGTTTGTTATCCTTAGAAGAATTTTATCCAACACATATTATCGTTTCATTATAACGATCAATATCACGATAAACGCATAAATCATAGTTTTTAATATTATTTTGGGAACATTCCTATGGATAAACTCACTCTATCTCTTCCATGCTATGAGTTGAGCAATTCTGATATTCATTCACATATGTACACATGCCCACACTTCGCGAAGAAATAAAGGAAAATAGTAACACAAGCCCATGAGAGACCGAAAGGGCGAGCTGGGTGCCTAACACCTTCCCATTCGGTAACTTAGCCCTCGAACCTTCAAACTATTATTTTCGTAAGCATCAGTTTGTCTTTGATGCTGCTCTCTTGAAGAGGTGACATGTTATTTTTCCTGTTTTGTGAAAAACAGGCTGGTAACTCCATCTCTTTACATTCACGCCACACCGACGACGACCGAAGAGTTCCTAGATCAAAGAGGGTGCGAGACATTCATCCCCCTTTTCCCCCACCCCCTTTGAAGGAGAGAGAGAGTGAGGATATGTCTGGGATGGCCACATATAGTAAAGTGGATAATTCCTAAATTTCATGTAGATTTTCATGTGTTTTGAGAATCTATTTTATTATGTTACATGTGTAAAATGCATACCATATGTGTACTCGTGGATATCGTACCAATGGGGGATGCAGACCGTGATGGAACCTCAGAGGGTAAACGAGTAAGCTTTGGTCATATAACCCCTGAGTCATATGTCTAGGTTCCCACATCTGATATGGATTGATGGGGAAATTTCGTCATATTGCCTTGGGTATGGTAGATTATATGAGTGATGGATAAACATATTGATTTATCCCTTGTTCCTACTAAGGCTTTTGGTTTGGGATGACCTAAGACTATACTTGGTACGTTTGAATGATCCTGGAGACACTCATTAATTTGACCAACTTGAGTAAGAACCTATTTCTATGGCATGTGTTATAGTTCATGCTTTTAGACTTTGTGACTATCTTATCTATTTTTCAAACTTGGGAATTATTTAGCATAATGACCATTATTAATCCTTTGGTTGTAATCATTTGTGAAGGATAAAACTTAATTATGGGATCCACTTGGGATTAGAAATTTATATGCATGTACTATCTAGGATTGTGTGTTGGGATAAATATAAAAGCCATATAAAATGCTAGATGTATGTTTATAGTTATGATCTATTCCTATTTCGATTATACATTGATTCTCTTTTAACTTGATGTTAATATTATGGATTTAACATTTCAGAACCCAGGCCACCTTTGCCTCAGCCTTGATAGACCTTGTTATTGTCACTCATCCTTCTCATTACTGATACTCATTAGGATGTAGGTTTCCCTGACATGCACGCCAACTTCTATCAGCATTTATGTTACTCTTAGTTTAGCATGTAGAGACGCATGTAGAACATATACATTATATGTTTTAATAGTTTGGGTAGTGTTATATCCATATAGTCCCAAAGGTGAATAAGCTCCAAGTGGAAAAGGAATTGATAAATGTGCTAGGCTCTACTCCAAAATGAGGTCATCTCAGTATTAGTCTGCTTGATATGCCTGAAAATTGTAGCATCCATTTAAATAAGGTTGGACGCATCATATGTTCCTATGAGTGCTTACACATTAGACGTCCCTCATTAATCACGCGGTATTATAATAACGTGTTTGTTGCAACTAGATTATCCACGCACTTATCCATAAAGCCAGCCCACGTTCCCAGGCGCTTTAGTTTGATATTATGAGAAACATGTATCTTCAGGTGTAACTGCCCGACCTATAAGGGCAATCCACATGTCTTCTTGTAAATACCCAAAAATTACCAATAAATAGGATACTACCCCTGGAAGAAGGGGACTTCCGTTGGTATCTTCTCAAGCAACGAGTTGTAACAGCAACCTTAATTGTAACTTTGTCATTAGTGCAATACAAACATAGCAAAACCGTGGACGTAGGTTTCCTTGAAAGGTCTAACCACGTAAAAAGCATTGTGTTTCTATGTTTCTCATCCCCATTCTCTATTATCATTATTTCTCTTTTAATTGTTTTACCTATTATTTGTTGCCTCTATTTTTGGACGTCAACAAATTGGCATCGTCTATGGAAAACTTGTAATAATCCATTTTGATTCCTACCCAAATCCATTTATTCAAATACTTGCTGAGACAATCTAGAATGGTGGATAATCCATAGAGCAACAGTATGGAAGAAGTTTAAACACTGCCTACCCTCATTCGGGAGGATGACCTACACAGCATACTGATGAGCCTGTCTAAAGGGCAAGAAGTGATGTAGAAAAGTGTCAGGCAACCGACACACACCCTTTAGGTAAGACCAGTGCAACCCAATCCAAATAACGCAACCCTTGGGCCTGAGATATCAAGGAGTGACGAAGGATGACTCCCCCAGCACCTCACAAAGAGTGTCATCAGAAGTACCGTAGTCAGGCGATGGAGAATCCCACGAGATTGTACATGGTATCCTATAAAAACACCAGTTCCTCTCGGCGGATCGGGTCGCAGTGAGACCGATCATATCACCCCGGTGTTACCTCCTCTATCTAGTCGCCCAGCCACTTTGATGACCAGCTATACTCAGAGAAGTACCCTAGTATGCTTGAAAGGTTGAGTAAGGGCTCAGCATTTGATCGACTAGGCCCATGTTGCAATTGCGAGTAAGCGACAGTGGTCTCACGCGATTACACCAGGAGGAACGAATCAGGCAGATCCATTACTAAAGGCTCCCATCGCTCTGCCCGAGCATCGTCTATAGTCGAGAAGACTTCCCAGTAAGAGAGATCAGTCGAGAACCGAGGATAAGTAGAAAGACCAGTTGAAGGAAACACCCGAGTTGAAAACCAAAAGAATCCCCTATAGAGGTATTTCACAAAAGGATCCCCCTTCGTCTCTTCTATTGTGACGTATTCCACTCCAGTAAAATTCAAGCCACCAGTATATCACGCTGAAATACGATGGAAAGACGAATACTATCTTGCATATCAAGCAATATCCAACCACTGCAGATATTTATTCCATTCCAGATAAAATGAGGTGTCGAGTATTCTCCAGCATCATAACTGGCTCTGCCGCCCAAATCTCGTATAACAGTCTCCCCATAGGGAAAATTAAAAAATTTTAGCAACTGGCCGACCTGTTTATTACCAATTTTTTCTTTGGCACAAAACCAAGAAATAAGTTGCCCATATGCTCGACATTTTTCGGAGGGCAGATGAGAGCCCCCACAATTATATTACCCGAGTTAACACCGAAAAGCTGAAAGTGGTGGATTACAACGAGCATACCACTATAACAGCTCTGATGAGTGGTTTACGACTAGAAAATCTATTTCGGCATTAACCAAGGAGCCACCCAAGACCATGACTGAACTACTGGCCAAACTAGGGAAAATTAGGAACGCGAAAAGAGCCAATGGCGGCCAAAGAATTTAACGGTTCCAAGTCGTCGATCGATAAGAACAACGGCAAACAAGAGCAAAATGATAAAAAGGATGATAAACTAAGTAAGTACGATGAGTACACGCCTCTCACAGTTAGCATCCACCACATCATGGAGGAAATTCGGGAAAGAAAAGACCTATGATTGCCAAGAAAATTAAAGATGCCAGCATGTAGGAGGGACATAAGTAAGTACTGCAAATTCCACAAGGACCACGATCATAACACAGACAATTATATAGCTCTGAAGAATTATATCGAAGGACTAATCAGGAGGGGCAAGCTGTCAAAGTATGTGGATGGAAGTGGCCGATAAAATCATGAAGAAAGCAAGGTCAGGAGACGGTCAGAATTGCCCTGTTGGAGCACAACCGACAAGAAAACGGTGAGGGATGATGACTCAAAAGATGACCTAAATTTCCCTAAGAAACCCAAAGAGCCCATGCGCGAAGTGGGAATAATATCCTTTAATTGTCATTTCATCACTGGAGGAGGATCTAGTGGGGGAGAAGATACCGTAAAAAGGAAGGCCTATTTGAATGAGGCCCAGGCTTGCGAGCATACACAGGTCAACTTGACAGCCCGTCAGACAATCGACCTCGCAAGGTGAACAAGGACAAATTAGTTATCGACTTTTTAAAAGACGACCAGTCTAGGGTGTTGTACCCCCATAACGATCCTCTAGTCGTCACAATGGTCATCCAAGAAGGTCAGGTGGCCAGTATCCTAGTAGATATATATAGAGAGAGAGAGAGAGAGCTAAAACCTTATCACCAGCCTCTGATTGGGTTTTCAAGTGAAAGAGTGTACCCACTGGGGACGGTGGAGCTGAAAGTTCTGGTCGGCACTTGGTCGATCAGCTGAACGGAGAAAATATGCTTCTTTATTCTCGATAAGAACATACTCTCAGCCTACAACGTGATCTTCTGGAGGATCGGCCTACAAAAGTTCGAAGTCGTCCCATCTACTGTACATCAATGCTTGAAATTCCTAACCCAGTTCGGAGTAAGTGTCGTCAAAGGAAATCAAAAAGTCGCACGTGAGCGCTATTTCATTTTAGCCAACTAGGAAGAGTAAAAAAGGTTAACAACCACCTATCACATCGAAACTATTGACCCTTGAGATGAAGAAAAATTATTCAACAGGAATCTCTTTGAAAATATTAAAACAACCCCACTTGATATCTATCATCCAGAATGAACGGTTCAAATCGGGTCATCTTTAGATCTGCTTTTGAAATAAGAACTCGTAAACTTCCTAAGAAGAAATGACGTGTGGAGCCATGAGGTAATGCTTGGTATAGATCCTGACTTCATGTGCCACGAGTTGAATGTGATGGAAGAAGCCAAGCCAGTCAAGCAGAAATGATGGGTTTTTTATGCCGATAAAAACCTCGTCGACCAGGAAGAGGTCCACAAGCTGCAAAGAGCCAATTTTGTTAATGACGTTAAATGTTCGAAATAGTTGGTTAACGTGGTCATGGTGCGTAAGAAACATGACAAATGGAGGATGTGCGTTAATTTCACTGATCTAAATAAGGCCTACTCGAAATATTCCTTCTCGCTGCTATGGATTGTCAGATGGTTAATGCCACTGCAGGCCACGAACTCCTCAGTTTCATGGGCGCCTACTCCGGTTATAACTAGATCAAGATGAAGACCTCCGACAGAGAAAAGACGTCCTTTATAACCCACAGATGTACTTACTATTATAATGTTAGGCCATTCAGTCTTAAAAATGCAGGGACCACCTACCAGTGACTAGTAAAAAAAGTTATAGAAGACCAGAGTGTACGTGGATGACATGCTTACTAAGATCAAGGCGGTCGCTGATAACATTAAAGACCTCGGGCAGACCTTTGACATATTAGAGAAGTACCAGATGAAGTTAAATCCAGCCAAGTGCATGTTCGGGGTAAAGGAAGGCATGTTCCCAGGCTTTATCATCAATTAGCGGGGTATTGAAGCTAACCCAGACAAAATCCATGCTCTGCTCAACATAAAATCTCCCATGAAAAAGAGGGATGTGCAAAGTCTAACAGAGTGAGTAACTGCACTGAACAGGTTCGTCTATAAATCCATTGATAAGTGCTTGCCTTTCTTTAAAGTGTTGCAAAATTCATTCGAATGGAATGAAGAATGTGAAAATGGGCTCATAGAACTGAAGTTTTACATGGGTTCCCCACCTCTCTTATCACGACCAATTGTTGGCGAAAAACTCTACCTATATCTCACATTGTCCAAATCAGTTGTTAGTTCGGCACTGGTGAGGCAAGAGGAAGGGGTCCAGAAACCGGTTTATTATACCAGCAGAGCGTACTAAGGGGTCGAGGTTCGATACCATCAAATGGAGAAATTGGCGTTGGCGTTAAGAGAAGCTTCACGAAGAATGCAGTCATACTTCCAGGCCTACACTATTGTGATCTACATGGATTTTCTTCTCTGACAAGTCCTACATAAACTAGAAAAATATGGTCAGCTCATGGCTTTGGCGGTTAAATTAGGTGCGTATGATATACAGTATGAACCAAGGACCGCTATAAAAGGGCAGGTGTTGGAGAATTTCATTACCGAGTTCATCTAGGAGGAGAAACCTTTTGAGAAAACTCCCGTGGGAGAGAGCTCATTTCCCAGTAATGAACAGCCACACCCAGAGGAAACTGTAGATCCGAGCAGCATTGGAAAGACTCTCAAGGGAGAGAGTTCCCTCAAGGAAGCTAAGGGACAGTATGATGAGTCCTATCGCAAACTTTTTAAGTTTGAAAAAATGGAAGAAGCGGACTTCGACCAAGAAAGCGCTATATAGAAGTTGTATGTGGATGGGTTATCTTGTTCGGTTGGAAGTACTGCAGGCATTATCATTGCCACGCCTGACGAGATAGACGTAGAATACACGTTGCGTTTTAAATTCGAAGCCTCCAATAATGAAGCGGAATATGAGGCTCTAATCATCGGACTATGTTTATCTTAATCAATGTGAGCCGCCACAAAAAAAAAAGACTTTTAGTTGCAAAACAAAATAGTGATTAATCATTAAAAATTTAGTGGCAAAAAAATGTGTTGCCACTTTTCTACTAAAGACCTTTTGCTAATACCTTTAGTGGCTATATTTTGGTGTTTGCTACAAAATTTTGCACTTTCAGTGGCAAACAGATTTCATTGCTGAATGTTGTATTTTCAGTGGCAAATTTTTTGCTACAAAAAACTATCAAAATTGCCATAAAAGACATGTTATTTGCCACTAGAAGGTTCTTTTTGTAGCAAATATAATATTTGCTACTAAAACTAAATTTTTTCTTAAGGTAAAAATAGTTTTGTGGCAATTTAGATTTTCCATTAAAAATATTTTTTGTGGCGAATTATTGCCTTCAATAATAGTTATTGCATTCAATTTTCATATTGTATGGCTAAAATAATTTATAAATAATGTTTAATGCAATCAGTTTTCATATTTAATACCTAAGATAAATAAGACAATCTAGTAAGAATTTTTATGCTTCATCGCTTCATAAAACAATAAAAACATATTAATAATATTGTATCACTACAAGAAAAAGAGTCACTTATGTCGGTTTTTAAAATTTTCAAAATTATCGTAACAAATTTACAAATAACATCTAGTGGCATCAAGTCCAACACAAATTTACAAATTTACATTTATCAACCTGTTTTACCATAAAAAATTTACAAATAACATCAAATCCAACATAAATTTAATAATTAAAATAGACGAAAATCCCCTCCAGTGGCATTTACAAGCACTAATGGATTCAAAGCTATAAATTTTGGGGATTATAAAATACCCCTATTATAAGAATGACTCAATCACATCCAAGCTAATGAGGAAAATTAAAGACCAGACTTAAGAACTTCTAATGTAGGGAGTTCCTACCTTATCTAAATTAATGAGCCCTTGAATTTTGAGAGGCATATCTTTGATGTAATCAACGAATGAGCCATTCTGCAATGATGAAATTTCCATAGCTACTAAATTTACTTCCAATGGAACTTGGGAGCATGTGATTTTAATTGATGTAGATATCCTTTTAATTTCTTGAATATAGGACTTCATTTTCCAAGGGATGATCGGTAGACTTTTTGAGATACATGTGATTGACTCATCATAGTACAATATATATCCACCTTTGGAATTCCTCTGCTTTCAATTTTTTCCATATCTTTATAAACTGCAGCCATCTCAGATATCGTGTGACACACCGCCCAATTAAATACCAAGTGATCAGTCATTTATTAAATTAAATCAAAGTATCCAGCTGGTTCATTCTTAGCATCATTGTCGAAAAAAATTTATTTTATTAATCACCTAATAATTAATTAAGCTAGTGTCAAAAACTTTTTTTTTCTTTTTAATCCAACATGCAACAATTTAAATTAAATAATAAACCACATTCAATCCATATGAAGAGTAATGAATAACTGAATAGTAAACTAAGACTGGATAAAACACACCAGCCTACGAATCAAACATAATAATATTTAAATGAAAACTAAAATCTCTAATAAATGAAAACAACTAGGAATGGGCGACATGCCCTAACTGAAAGCTCTACTCAGCAGAATCAGGGATGATAGATAATGGAGGCGTCCATTACTTTCTAACTCAAGTAGTACTTGCTCATTAAATAATTAAGTATTCACTACTTAAATTAATTCTGATTCTTTTATCTTTGTTATCTACTAAATCTGCATTGTAGAATAGAATACAAGGGTGTGTGTGTGTGTATATATATATTCCGCACACTATCATATATATATACTAATACTGCACCCCTAGACTCAGCTCTTGGTGCATGCATACTCTGCTATCAAGTCCTGGTACATCTCAAACTAAAGAAGGACAATTTGTTCGATGTCTCTCCGAACCATAAACACAAATCACATAAACTTTAGAGATGAATATAATCCCCCAAATGGATCACTCACATACCTATGCTCCCATTCAACCGTCGAACTATCATACTCTCAAATAGTACATTTCGAAGGTCCTATGTTCTCGGTACAAGTCTAAAATCTCCCATCCCCCCAATGGTCTCATCAAGATAAGATCGTACACTATGCGGAAACCTCCTCCCGATTGCAAGCAGCGTAGGTATGTCATCCAAATGATAAATCATATAGTAGGCATTCACCTCACCTATATATTTATAACATTAATATGGTATAAGCACATCCCATATCTCAAGTCTCATACGGAGTATATTTATCTCTCGAATATCCTACGTATTAATGATTTATTAATTTACTTCTCGTTTTATATAATGAAGAATTCTTACTTCTCGAAGGATTCCAATTAATCTTAACATCATTGCAGTAGTATGTTCATCTCTAACCTACTGGTCTTGCATTAAAATGCTTTACCCCCATCCCTAAATTCGTTCTATGAATTTTACATACTCAATCCCACTAACGTATCCATGTTGATTAAATTCCCAATCACATTCTCATTCAATTTAACGGGGCCTCGACTATGAGCCTATTGACCTTTCTTAAGTCATAATATGGTTAAGGTATCATCACTAAGTGTTCTTCCAATTTGGAATAGAGAAAACATTACAAAAGAAGAAAGTTCATAATTTTAGCTTTCGTCGATCCATCGATCGATCGAGATTCATACGTCGATCGATTGATCCTGGGAATTTCTTAGTTATAACAGTTACAGTTTTTGATATTTTTAACGTCCAATTCCACCACAAAACATTTCTAAATTCTATATTGATTATCTTCAGTCCTATACTAACATATATGTACGAGTTCTAACGTAATCAAATCGTTAAATCATCACATAAATCATCTAAACTAGATCAATTGAAGAAAATCTCTAAAAACCCTAGAATCTCATATTTCTTCAAAACCTTATTAAAGATTATAGATTTCTTCTCAAAAATGAATGTAAATTCGTAGGTTTCATTCTATATACATGAGGGAACCTATCTACATCAGTTTTAACCCATAATTATGATAAATGACTTCCAATTTTCTCCTAGACATATGAATATCACAAATACTTCAACCTACTCTAACATGTACATAATATATGATATGGATTCGCAAGTTTAAACACTTGCCTGATATGGTAGGTCTGAACCATTGAAGAATATTGGTGTAGGTGTGATCATCTCCTTCCGATCTATGCAACGGTGGTGTCGGTGGTGCAATTGATGGTTATTAGCCTTAGCCTCCTAGAATTGGCTCTCCTTCTTCCTCTGTGACTCTCCCTTGGATTTTGTGAATGAAAACCTTAGCTTCCCTTACGTATCATATATATTCCCTCTCCTAATTTTGTAGGTAATTAAAGCCCAAAAATAGAAATTACCAAAATGCCCTCCTGGAATGCCGATTTGGCCAAAAATTGCCCCCGGACCCAAACTAAACCCCCGGGTAGACTTATCTGACTATCTCGACCCTTCCGGACACATTGGAGCACTCGAAATGACCATTTGGATTACTAAAAAAATAATTTACTTTTCATTCCCTTAATTTAGTCCCGATGCGACTAACACGTGCGTCCCGACTTGATTACAGTAATTTTCAATTGTTGTATTTCTCACTCATGACAATTCTTATAAATTCACAATCCTATTCATAATCATATATTAATTTATTCACTCAATAATATGCAATAATTCTCATTAATAAATACTAACTCTTATCTCACTAGTTAATATTCAGTTTAATTCGAATTAATTATCAATTAATTTCCCATATTTAATTTAATTTAATTAATTCAATATTTAAAAAAATTATTAAAATACGGGGTGTTACATACTTCCCCCCTTATAACATAATTTCGTCCCCAAATTTGAAAAGTAAAAGTATACCTGGTAAAAACAACTCTGGATGTTTTTTGCGCATCTCATCCTCGCGCTCCCAAGTAGACTCATCGACATTATGGTGCCGCCACTGAACACATACTAACGGTACTACCTTCGACCTCAGTTTCATCTCGCTACGGTCTAGGTAGAAACTGGCCCCTCCTCGTAGGAACTATCGGGTTGTGGATCATTCTCCTCTAAAGCAATATGAGTGTGAGCTAACTAATCCCGAAGATATCTCCTCAGCGAAGAAATGTGGAATACATCGTGAATTCTATGCAAGGGCTCGGGTAACCCAAGTTTATAGGCCACTGGACCGGTTCGCTAAATAATAGGGAATGTCCATACATACCTCGATGATAACTTCCCTTTCTTCTAAAATCGCATTATACACTTCCTAGGAGATACTTGTAGCGATGCCTGGTCCCCCAAACTGAACTCCCTGAAGAACCTCATGGCATCAGCGTAGCTAATCTGTCTATCCTGAGCAACCCGTATACGACTCCTAATCATCGCAATCCTGGTTGATGTATCCTGAATCACCTCTGGCCCGAGTAGCCTGTTGTCCCCCACCTCTAACCAATAAGCAGGATAACGATAAGGTCTACCATATAATGCCTCAAATGGGGCCCTGCCAACAGTAAACTGATAAGAGTTGTTATACGCAAACTCCACCAGCAAAAGGTACTACTTCCAACATCCCCCAAAATCCATAATACACATACGTAACATGTCCTCCAGCATCTGATTAATCCGTTCGGTCTACCCGTCCATTTATGGATGGTAGGTCATACTCAAACGCAACTCAGTACCCATGGCCTCCTAGAAGATCTCCAAAAAATGAGACACAAAAATCTTGTCCCAGTCGGACACAATATGAAGTGGCACCTCATAAAATTTCACTATCTTAGTCTCATTCTGCTATTCTCCCTATATCTCTACTAAATATATACTTCCGTCCAACGGTCTCCCCTTACCATTCCATTCTAGTGATTAATTCACTTTAGTTATCACATATCGAAATTTTCGTTTTGTCACTAATATGAGCCTCTCTATGCACGGCTAAAGTATTTCATCTACTAAAGAAAAAATTTCCAATATTCTCATGTGTTAACTCCCTTCATCATTTGTTTTCATCACACTATACTTCCACCTCTTTTAATATTTTTGGAAGATTATGTTGTCCTTCGAGTCCCTTCATTAATGATACTCTTTAGTCCGACGATCTATACACTACCATTCGAACTCATGATCTATCTGATCATGGGAGATATCTGCAATAATACCTGACTGCTCGTGACCTGCTTCAAAATCTTTTAAATTTTATTATGACATAAGTCTCGTCTTATTACTCCTCTGAACCAAGTGACTATTGATTATTCTTGAGAATTTACATTGCATATTCCTTGTACTTTCCATTACTATAATCACTTCTTATCCTTTTACTCCTTGGTCTCTGATGATTTACCTAGCTCACTAAGCAACTTCGTTACCCCTTTGTCTCATTAGTTCTACTTCAAATCTATCCATACGTCTATGTGTATTCTTACCTTTTCACATCCGCTCCTCGTAAATATTATTGAAGATACGATTAACTAGGGCACTCATACACCCTATACTCTGTGTAATTTTACACAACCATACTATACATGTTACATTTATCTTAAACTATGCCTCACATACTTGGCATGACCATTAGGTAAGGTCATACTCAGCCACCCTACATTTTCCACTTGATTATCTCTTAAGTTGTCACACCCTTCTGCTCGTGGTTTCAACGATTAGTAACATTTTTGCATTTTAACACTATACGGCTCCACCGGCCTTAATTCATAATATAACTATTAACTCACGGCTATGGTACTAAACCCATGTATTAAAGGCAAAACATCTCTCAACTTCCAATGTTAGCTAATTTTCATGCGTGGTATGTCTCGCAAAGATAAATCCAAACAAGGAACCCCCTATACACTACTATATAACATTGTTGGTCGTCGAGATCCGTTAAGCCCTTTGTCCATAACTTGTACCCCCGAATTTGCGTCTGCGGACATAAAAGTCTACTCGTCCGCTCTCATGTCTTTAAGACGACCTCTAACACGGCGCTCTCACTATCACTAAGTTCTCAGCGGTATATAATTAACGAGCTATATCTCTCCGCTCGATAATAAATCAATATACTCTAAATCATATCAGTAAATGTCCCTAGTCTTCAGGATCGAATATAATAAGACAACATACTCACCGAAATCTACGATACAATACAATATATTTGCAAGCTCAACCCTCTTTCAGGCGATGCCTCATAAAATAATATATTCAATCCTAAAATAACGAGTACGATAGTCTTATCACACATTTTACTATCGCTTAAACCCTCGGAATCCAGTCACTACACAATATAATAATAATATGCTCTACTATTATAACACCTAAAAAGGAGCAAAAATAACTACGTAATATAATTTTTTTTCTTAGTGTCCACACCTGCTCCTCCCTGTAGGTGGCACAAAAAAGTCTCGCTACCCCATGGTAATTATATAAATAACAAGGCTACTACCGCCAGCGCACCCACTAAACCCGATGCACACTCGAATTTTTAGTGTTAATAATCAATTATGTGACACACCCATGTCACCCGAAACGTCATCCCCTACTTATAAGGATAAGGAAATTACTCTATCTCCATTTGTTGCTTACCTTGCATGGTCAACGAGTCCCTGAGCATAACTCTTGTAACGGAACAGACCCATTGTTTAGCTGCAACGGTTGCATATACAAGATCTCATCTTGTGGTTTCCCTCTGTCCTTCTTTGGGAAATACTTCTTTATGCAAACCATCAGTCCATAATGGTAACAACTTGCAAGAGAAACTCTTTTGATTTTAGCCCTGGCCCTACTGGCCTCTCTCACCATCTCCTCAGCCCTGACGGTCCTGAGGAATAGGAATGTTGTTTTTACTGTGCAGGACCTTGTTGGTCCTACCTAATCCCAATGATTTCTCAGTTTGGTAACCTCTAGGTCTGAATCTCTTAGCCTGATTCTACTACTTGGAATTTCTTTCCTGTTGCTACTCTACTCCACTGGCATCATTTTCATTTACTTTCCCAGTCTAATTGTTCTCACTTTCTCGTTATGTATCAGTTTAGTGCAGGTTGTTCTACTCATCACACATAGGACATCGTCATGTGTCATTTCTCAATCTCTATCCCCACGGCCATGTCGGGGTATCCTTATCTTGGACCTGGTAGTCTTCACCCCAATCGCTACCCTCGTTGTCTCCTTTGCTCTATTGGCCCGATGGAGCTTGTTACTGGCCTTGATGGTCCTGACTAAATCTACCTTCACTTGGTAAGAATTTAATTGATCTAAAGCATTTAAATGGTTCCCCTACTGGGTGTACCCTCCTTTGGTGCCTCACTGGTACCGTTAAATTCAGTGTTGCTCTTTGTTTAGATTCTCCAATCCTCTTAGCTCCCTTCTCCTAAAAGCGTTGATGTACACGTACGACTTTGATGACATCGTCACTATTGACCTTAGTTGTATCTCCCCTTCATGCTTTTGTATTCTACCCACGAGTACATTTTCAACTTACGGACCCCTTTTTATTCTTCGTATCCCCTTCTTCGGTTACGAAGTTCGCTAAATAAATTAACTTATCTTTCACAGTCGGTCTCTACTGGACCAGCTTGTGATAAGTTCATAATTCCATTCGCATCTCTGTCTGAATAGTAGATGGAAGATCTTAAGGTCAAACAGCTCCCAATCTCTCGTTTAATTTTATATATACTGATTTATACGTGGTGACTGGCTATCACCGCTTTATGCTTCTCCTATGAGCTAAAAATCTCACCCAAAATTTAATTCTGAGTGTCACTGCACTCCACCCTACACCATTGCCTTTGTATTCTCTCATTCCATTGGCCCATCACACTTCATCTCTTCTTCAAATCCTTATAGGCGATTCTTCGAAAGAGTTCCCCCAACTCTCCCCTTTGTCGACTACGCTGGGTGAGTCTGAATTTGCACTACTGTTATCTACGACAGTGTTTGGGAAGTCATTTCTCCCTAGTGCTTGTCCCTTTTATCATCTTCTTAGATAATAATTTCGGTGACTCCCATCGCGATCACCGTTCCTCGAATACTCCATAGCTCCTATGGTGCCTCTTCTCCTGCAGTCCTTCCAACGGTCCTCGTTGGTCGTCATATATTGCTCGATGTACGAAGCCCAATCGAACTCGCATATAATTTGGATTAACTATACTTAATCACATAAGCGCATAAATCGCATACGTAGAGGAATACAACAATCCTATAATAACGCTCTATATCAAAGAACTCTAAGCTGAAACGTAATAAGTCGCACGGATCCTAAAGACTCTATAACCTAATGCTCTGATACCACCTATGACACCCTGCCCAATTAAATACCGGGTGATCAGTCATTTATTAAATTAAATCAAAGTATCCAGTTGGATCATTTTTAGCATCACTGTTGAAAAAAAAATATTTTATTAATCACCTAATAATTAATTAAGCTAGTGTCAAAAAAAATTCTTTTTAAGCCAACATGCAACAATTTAAATTAAATAATAAACCACATTCAATCCATATGGAGAGTAATGAATAACTGAATAGTAAACTGAGACTGGATAAAACACACCAGCCTAAGAATCCAATATAATAATATCTGAATGAAAACTAAATCCAATACTGAAATAAAAGAGTACAATCTCTGATAAATGAAAACAACTAGGAATGGGCGACATGCCCAAACTGAAAGCTCTACTCAGCAGAATCAGGGATGATAGATAGTGGAGGCGTCTAATAGCGAGGACATGTAACTTCCACAATAGCTACAGCATGTCAATCTTCAGAGAACTCCTAAGTTGGATGTCCCTGTGGTTGGACACCTACAATAATATACATAGGAAAAATAGATTTGAAAACATTTTAGCAAGTGTTGATACCAAAAATTGTCCATATACATGGACCATTCACATACTAACACGTGTTGTTCAGTGGAAGATTAATCCTAGTCATCAAGGATGAAATACTGACTAACACCAGGGATACTGACCAATACCAGGAATGTCGACCAACGATGATAGGAAAATACCAACAGTTGTATACATTAATGATTGTACAGATGTAAATGTCTACAATATGAAGACATTTCATCCTTTGATATTCTTGCTCTGGTACACCCCTGGGGGCTATAAATACATTGTAAACCCTACATCCAAGGGAGATGAAAAGAGAGGCAATTAAACAATTCTAAAGCAATACACAACAGTGGACGTAGGCTATTCTATTAAGCCGAACCACTTTAAAATTCTCTTGTTTCTTTAATTTCTATTTATATGTGATCAACTAATTAGCTCGGTCTAGTTTTAGATCAACAGATTGGCATTGTATGTGGGAATAATTTTTATGATTGATATCATTCAATTAAACATCTAAATGGCTGAAATTCCTGAATCAAGTATCAGGAACGAAGGTATTTCGCCTATCCCTTTTGCTCCTTCATCTGCAAAAGATTTAATTGGGACTCTCGCCAGTCTTGTTAGAGGCCAAGAGGCTATGCAAGATACTATCAGGTAACTTGCATAAACTCTTCAAGCTGGAGCACCTGCTCTATCTGCTCAAGGAAACATGCCACCCCCCCCCCCCCCACCAAGAGGTGGTCGGTGCAGCCACTTGATATCGACAAGAGATATCTCCTACCATCCATGGTCAACTTCATTACTTAGGAATTCAAAATATTTCCACACGCAGTCTTATTCTCCAGAGAGTCCAAGCATCTTAGAGAGATTAATTTGTGCTTCTCCCTTCGATCATTTGGGACCCAGGGGGAGTAAAAATGTTCCTAAGGTAACCTGACGACCATCTGATCAAAGGGAAAGCACAGCTCAGTCTAGATCAAATGCTTGACGAACTGCTAGTCGGACCGAGAAACGTCTTCAGGAAGAAAGCTCAATAACTAATAAAGTTGCAACGTATAAATTCGGTGCTACCAATGATGCATGGGAAGGCTCCATACAAAGATTGGAAGACAGATTAAGAGAAATGGCGAAGACAAGAAACTCATTACAAAGAAGTTTTATAAAAAGGTCTCCATTTGTGCAAGCAATTGTGGATTTCCCTACTCCAGTAAAGTTCAAGGCTCTAATAGTAACACCTAAATATGATGGAAAAACTGATCCAGTCTTTTATATATAACAATAGCAGGCAACTGCTGATATTTATGCCATCCCCGATGAAATGAGGTGTAGAGCATTTTCTGGAACTATTATTGGATCTGTCCAAATCTGATATAATGGTCTTCCTCGGGGATAAATTTTTAGCTTCAACCAACTGGTCGAGCTACTCATTAACAACTTTTCCTTTGGAGCAAAGCCTGTGAAAAGGGTGGCACACTTAGTGTAAGATGGAAAGAAGGAGAGAGCACCAGATATTACATCACTCATTTTGATAACGAGAAACTAAAAATAGTAGATTATGAGGAGAAGACTGCAATAACTACCCTCATGAGTGGATTGCTCCCTGAAAAACTGTATTACACTCCTGCTAAGAATCCTTCGAAGACAATGGCAGAATTGATGGCTAAAGAAACAAAGATCATGAATGTCGAGGAAGCAATGGCAGCCAAATGTAGCTCGAGCAAAAGAGTTTATGTCAAAAATGATAAGAAAGATCAAAAAGACCCCAGAGAACATAGGGAATGAAAACAGAAAGGAGTTTTGGAGTGACTCAAAAAGTACAATGACTATACTCCGTTAACCATGGGAATTCACCATATTTTGGAATAAATCAAGCATAATAAATATGTGCGTTGGCCAGATAAGTTGAGAAGTTCCCCGACCAAGAGAGATAAAACTAATTACTGCGAATTTCACAGGGATTACGGTCACACGATGGAACGTTGCATTGCTCTTCAAAATGAGATTGAAACTCTCATTCGAAGAGAAAAGATGAATCGGTACATTGATCGGCAGAACAATGAAGGAACTCGGCATAGATCAAAATCTCCTTGAAAGCCCAGAGAGGAGAATAAAAGAACTCATAAAGATGATCAGGATGGTGTTGCCGATCTTCCTACAAAACCCCGAAAACTAGAATGTGCGGTATTCAGTATCAATTTTGGTTCTTTTGATTGCCAAATGATTACAGGTGGAGATGCAGGAGGAGGAGATCATACAGCAGAGCGAAAAGCTTACCTCCATTAGGCACAAGCTTGCTCGTACATACAGAGGATCAACCTTGCAGAGGAAGTGATTGATAGAAAGGACTTTTGCGTATGTCGTTGTTGAAAGCCAAGTTAGTCAAAATCCTCAAATACCTACAAAATATAACAACTCATGTGTAGCAATAAGTAAGGGTATCAATTCACTTTCAAGGTAGTAAAGAAAATGGAACAAAATTGTAATTCACTTTTTATTTTCTTTTTGGGCTTTTTCACTTTTCTTCTTTTTTTTTTAGCTTTTCAAATATTAAAACAATCGGGTGAGGTGAGGCGAAATAAGACTAAACTAAATTATGAGATGAAAATAACTAACTAGAAAGTGACTAAAATGTAAAATAAAGTCTAACACTAAAAATAAGAGATAAAGTGAGGTAAATAATTGTGAGAACAATCAAGGAGTGGGATTACACCACAAATTTTAGTTATTCTAATTAATTAATTTAATTATTTGAATTCTCCCAAATTAATATCAAAATTACAAACCAGCTCTCGTTGTAAGTGTAATTATAATAGTAATATTTTAGAAAGTTAAGTTTAACACCCCACAACTCTAGAAAAATAGATCTACACTCTTTTTAATTAATCACCCACTAGGATCGATCGATTAAAATTCATGTAAATATTAGAAAATAATTTTAGAGTTGAAATTCAAGTTATAATACCCCACTTAAGAAACCCCTATCTCTAGTTCGAATCTAAAATGGGTATTATAACTAGAATTTTGATTATCTCTCGAAAATCATTTACCCTCTCTCAAGGCGTAAATTTAAGGGTGAGGGATCAAAATTTACATTCAAAGGGACTTTTCAAGTAGTTAAACTAATTAAAATAAAATAACATCAAATAAGGGTTTTACCCCACCCCTTAAAAGGGGTTTTAGCCTCACATGATATGAAATATGAAAAATTAATAATCAAAGGCATAAAATAAATGAGAAGAGAAGAAAACAATCAAACCCCAATATCTTGAAGTTAAATTGAACTTCTATTCCTTTGAAATTAAGCACAATCCATCCAATAGGAGCATCCAACAATAATAAACTCAATAATCAACTCAATTGAATTTCACACATTTATCACTCACAAATATCTAAAAAAAATGAAAATAAAACTATTTACAAATATTTCTACCTAATTTATTCTAACCTAACTCTCTACTTTTGTCTAGAATTTTCTCTCTCTATTTGATGATGAGTCCCCCAAATGGGGTCTTGAGTACTCTTTTATAGTAGGCACATGGAGCATGGGGGATAAGGGGTATATTGGGTAAATGGCTAGGGGGTGCATGTGGATATGGTGTGTGAGGTCATGTGGATGAGGAGAGATAACAAATCTGATTTGGTACAAGGGTGTTTTGGGGTATATGAAAAAAATGTTTAGTTGGGGGTAATTTGGGGAAATGGGTTTAAAGGGTTTTATTGGCACATGGGGTAATTGTTTAGTTTTGGTTTGCATTTTGGCTAATGAAGGTTGTATAAGTCGTGGAAGGCTTACATGGGAAATGGGTCAAAAGGTGGAAATTGCTTTATGAAGAGGGTATCCGGGTAGGGAAGGTTCGGAGTGAGGAGGTCGCCGGGTCGCGATCGGAGTTGGGCTAGAGGGGTGATGGTGGGAACATGTCGGCACCGGCAGGGTAAGGAGACGGTAGGGGCAACGCTTGGGGTAGGAAGCCCGTCGGTCGGAGCTGGGTTGCTCGCCGACGGCAGCGGCTGGCCTGCTGAGGCAATGTCCGGACACGGGTCTGCAGCGGGGTAGGGATCTCGACATGGTGGTCCAGTGGCGCGTGACCATGCTGAAGTGTCGCCGGTGGAGGCTGGGGGTTTCGTCGGAGTTTGAGTTAAAGGGCAGGGGCTGGTAGAAGATAAGTGGTATGTTTGTGTGCTGGGTTGAAAGGAAATGGGTTATGGAGGAATAAGGATGGTGATGGTGATGGTGGTGGAGTTTGGTTATGGGGTTTAGAGAGAGAAATGGTTGTTGGGTTGAGGTTGAAGATGAAGTGGTGATGATTAGGTGTAGTAGGGTATAGGAAGGTTAGGTGAGGGTGAGATGAGTGTTTGGGGTGTAGGATAAGTTTGTGGGTATAGGGTGTGTCTTTGTGTGTGTGTTTTATTTGGACATCTAAAAATCATAAAACTAAAAATCATAAAACTAAAAATCTAAAAATTAAATTCCGATTCTAAAAAATAAAATAAAGACTCAATTAAAAATGAAACTAGAAAGAAATAATAAAAATAAAAATAAATCCTAATAAAACTAAAACTAAAATCCTAAATAAATGTAAAATCAAATAAAACTAATAAATGAAATCCTAAAAAAAATCTAATCCTAATAAAAATAAAAATAATCAAAATCAAAGTAAAATAAAATTATACTAATAAAAATAAAATAGAAAAATAAAAAATAAAACCTAGAAAATACTAAATAAATCTAAAATAAATCCTAAAAATAAAAATGACTCAAACTAAAAATATAAAAAAATATAAAAAGACATAAACGAAACACACACAGGGTTTGGGGAAGTCTAAGGCTAGAATGGGCTAGGTTAGGGTTAGGGGATTGGATATTTAGCTCCATATTGCACACAATTGTCTTGATTTAAGCGTTTGAACTCTCCAATGTACAATTTGACCTACAAAATAAACATTTAAGCGCTTAAGACCCATATTGTCGAGAATTAGCAACTAAAGTACGTCTATTCGAGGTATAAATTGTACAATTTTGGGTGCTTATCTCACCACTCCCAAACAGAGCATTGCTAGTCCTCGAGCAATAAGATAGAGAGAAAGAGAAAGATAAGTAACCAAAAGTGTACCACTTTCGCGGGCACTTGCGATTGCACTTAGCATGTGCAACAAGCCTTTAAACCTATAGGTTGCCCTACAGAACGAGTTGTGTCTCGTCAGGGTTTGCAGGGAATATACCCACAAAATTCTTATTTGCAAAAGGCAGTCAATCTCTTATTAGACGTAGAATAATCGCACAATCCATCATGAGATAAATGTTTTCAGAAATACAAGCTAGAATGTGTAAAAATTTTAGCTAAGTAAATACTCAAGGCATATCCTTCCTAGAACTCAATGTGTGTAGTGTGAATCAGTCAAAACGGGTCGAGTATCATAAGAGTAATTCCTAAATTGCCTTTTCGGAATCAACGCTTCAACTTCAAATCTCACTGGATATCTCTCTCTCAAATGAACTCTCGATATTAGGGTCAGTGTATCGCTCTTGTGTGTGAGGAGGTAAGTAAATGTAATCAAGTTCAAACGTCTCACACACACATAAGTGATGTCATTCTCAGTGATTAAGCCAAAGATGAAGAATAATGAGATCATACAATAATTAAGTGCAGACCCAAACGAAGTTGAATCAACTTGTGACTCGGAGATTGCGTAAAACACTCTGAAAGGATGAAAGGCACAAATCTCACAAGCTAAAGTCTCCACTAGTGATCCTTAAGGTTTTCAACAGAATTGTAGTACTCCTCAACTCTAAACCATATTGACGTGATAAGTGCGCAAATTTTTGTTGAGTCTAGAAATTCATGGTGCAACATGCCTTGTTATGTATTACATAAGCAATTTAGAAAAATATTCTCTAGCTTGATTCCTAGACTTAAAAAGATGGATGATTGAAAATTCACATCAATGAGTGAGATGAAAGAAACTGCAAGAAATTTTAAAAATCAAGTTTAAAAATCAAATTTTTCAAAAGAGGTACGATTTTGATGAAATTCCCCACCCCCAAACAAAAAGGAACATCGTCCTCGATGTTAAGTAAAATGATTTTTAAAATTGAGAGCATAAGGTAGGAAAGAGATTACCAGAATGAACCGCTAATGAAGTGGACAGATGTAGCCAAGAATAAACTTGAATAAATGATAAGAGAAAAAATATGTACAAGTCTATAAGCATGTAAAGCATAGGGTGATGTGAAACACCACCCCCAAACAGGATGAGACTAGTACAAGAAACGCGGGCTACCTCCCGGTAGCGCTAAGTTTAATGTCTTCAGTCAGACCGAACCATTCGTACCCTAAAGATAAAAATTATGAAAGCACGGGGAGGCAAAAAAATTAGGTGATGAGAATCACCACCAAACAAGACTGAAGCATCAGTCTTGTTGGATAGAGGCTAAAGTGGTCAATGCACTTGTATGGCAAAGTGCATCACGCGATGCAAAGAATCGGTGGACCAAGGGCGTGTGGGTATTAAGGTAAGGGTGAGGATAGAAATGGTGAAGAGGTATCGATCACGGGCTTTATTGAGCCGGAAGGTGAGGGAAACTAGGGCCCTATATGCATGGTGCTCAAGTTGGTGAGGAAGGTGAAATGGTGTGGAAATAGTGATGGGGTGGGGCTCATAAAAATCACACGACCGTTCTATGAATGGGCGATGATATTGGTCGCGCCGTGATACACCAAGGAGCTGTCGATGGGAAAAGTCAACACCACAAGGAAGTGGTGTGCATGGAGGAACAAGCTCGCTGTCACGGTGGAGAGTAGCACCAAAAATACTCTCATGGGTGGTGGAGGATGGTTTCAGGTGAGGATCTAAAAATGTAGATGGAAACATGAAATGCGTAAAATCAGGATCCAAACCAGGTGGTGGGGTGGAAGGAACAATGGGTGGGTCGGGTGGGATAAACGGGGGAGGAAGATGATCCAACTCAAGTGTGGGAGACACACACTCATTGGGAGGAGTAAAGGAATACTCACAAGGGAGTGTGGTTTCTAAAGATGGAGTTGTCAACTTCTCCATAAGAGTAGCATCGGTGAATGTGGTGGATGGGTAAGACGAGGCACCAAGATCTAAGATAGAGGAATCACTAGAAATATCGGACTCAAAGGGAGCCATACATGGTGGGACATCGTCCATATGCCGATAGTTAGGAGCTATCACGGATTCTATCTCGGGAAAATGGTGAATACTCGTAGCCGGAGCTAACCTAGAATGAAGTGGTTCCTCGGGAACACAAGGGTGAAGCTCGATAGGTATAGACTCGGGCATTTTTTTGGATATTACGGGAGTGGAAAGGTGAATGGGAACCTCAAAGTTGGGTTCATATGGACATGGTAGGATTTGACAAGGCTCACTATCCAAAGGTAAGTCAACACAATTGTCGACTTGGGGCCCGGACCATGGAATTGTCTCAACTTTGAGATTCTCGGGGTGATAGGGTTGGTCACACTAAAAATACGTATCACGAGAGGACAAATCATCATCACACTCGCTTGCAACGATGGGAGGATCCATAGGAATATCCGACTCTCGCTCACACTCCAATTCATTTAAACGTTGTTCAAGCCTTTTGAGAGCTTGAGTTTGAATTGCTTGCTCTTGCTCAAGTATGAACTTTTGCAAGAGGGTTTCGAGAGTGGATGTGGATGAAGGTGTTGGTGGAATGATGGGTGGTGGTGGTGGTTGAGGTGGACACAACTCGCTATAATCGGGACTATATGGAGAATACTCATATGAAGTGTATGGGGTGGGTCCAAGTGCATCATACACGAAAGGATCGCTTTCGTGATGGACAATTGGTTGATGCGCATGAGGTGCGTAGTGAGGAAACTGATCGTGACTGGGAGCACAAGGTTTCCATGATGACTGTTGGAACGTGTGAGGATCCACAACATCGGGTTGGGATTTGTATTGCGTGGAAGGGTGATCAGTCCTCCACGAATAGCTCGAGTACTCACACAACTCGGGGTTGGGTATATAGGGAGAATAGGCCGAGGTGGGTTCCGGAACAATGTCATATGGATACACATGTTCCATGGTGGGTTCAGATGGATATGGAATGTAAGGACACTCATGGGACATGTGATCGGCATAATAATAGTGGGTGCACAACAAAGGACGAGACACGTCGACACCAAGGGTGATGGAATATGAGGTGCATGCATGGATGGGTCAAGAGTACCAACGGTACTCGTGAGAGAGGTGAAATGACTAAGAATATCATAAAGAGACGGCTCGGGATCACTCTCACACGTGTCACTTGTCAATGAAAAATGACCAAAGTAGTATCGTAAAGGACGTTCTTCGGCCATGCGGAGAGAATTATTTTTTTTTGGAGTTTTTTAAAATTTTGTTCAAAAGGAAAGAAAATATTTTTGGATTTTTGTAAAAAGGAAAGAAAGAAAATATTTTTGGATTTTTGGATTATTTTTTTTTTTTTTGGAAAGAAAAGGTGGGGAAAAATATGGACTCTTAAATTGTGAAAGAACCAACTAAAATCGACTACCTAAAAATGGAATTGGACACAGACGAGTCAAAAAAAATTCCTAACTAGCACATAGCCAATTTTTATCTTCAAATTTTAGGTGAAAGGGATAGTCAAATTTTAATTAAGTCCGTGGGCGACAGAAATCACGGAATTATTTGTGATCGCCTTTGCAAAAATATTCTCCGAAGGGCTACCTAGTTGATTGATTTTAAATTTAGTGATGGCTAGGGTAGCACACAATGGTAAGCGAGTGAATCGGGTGATGAAATCCCTTCTCGTGAGTGACCGGGTGTAGGTCTTAGTCAATTAATTCATCACACCATTCAAAAATAAATGCGAGAATAAAATCAAATAAGAGAACACAAGAGCACACAAAAGAATTGACTCGCTAACAGGAGAGGTGCGAGAGTTTGAGAAATATACCTCCCATGGTTTTTATGCCGTGGGGTGTCGAAAATTTTGAGTCGACTGGGGGGAGATTACGCCTATCTCAGTCATCCCCGGGAGTCCTACAGACCCAAGGTAGAGAGGCTTCTAAATCCTCGCATTTGGACGCCCTCTCTCTACCTTGTCCGGTTTCCCTATCACACTTGCTTCGATTATTACAAATTTACATGGAAAATAAATGCTGTCTTTAAGCACCGCAATAGAAGCCAAGGATAAAATCCTAACACACGCCTTCTAAAATAAAGAAAAATGGTACTAAAATGCTACAAGATAAAGGATATAAATGAACTACAAAATTGAATCCGCTTCGAGCTTCATAATCCCAAGAATGGCAACGGCGCCATATGATAGAAAGGACTTTTGCGTATGTCGTTGTTGAAAGCTAAGTTAGTCAAAATCCTCAAATACCTACAAAATATAACAACTCAAGTGTAGCGGTAAGTAAGGGTATCAATCCACTTTCAAGGTTGTAAAGCAAATGGAACAAAATTGTAATTCACATTTTATTTTCTTTTTGGGCTATTTCACTTTTCTACTTTTTTTTTAGCTTTTCAAATATTAAAACAATTGGGTGAGGTCAGGTGAAATAAGACTAAACTAAATTATGAGATGAAAATAACTAAGTAGAAAGTGACTAAAATGAAAAATAAAGTCTAACACTAAAAATAAGAGATAAAGTGAGGTAAATAATTGTGAGAACAATCAAGGGGTGGGCTTACACCACAAAATTTATTTATTCTAATTAACTAATTTAATTATTTGAATTCTCCCAAATTAATATCAAAATTACAAACCAACTCTCATTGCAAGTGTAATTATAATAGTAATCTTTTAGAAAGTTAAGTTTAACACCCCACAACTCTAGAAAAATAGATCTACACTCCTTTTAATTAATCACCCGCTAGGATCGATCGATTAAAATTCATGTAAATATTAGAAAATAATTTTAGAGTTGAAATTCAAGTTATATTACCCCACTTAAGAAACCCCTATCTCTAGTTCGAATCAAAAATGGGTATTATAACTAGAATTTCGATTTTCTCTCGAAAATCATTTACCCTCTCTCGAGGCGTAAATTTAAGGATGAGGGGTCAAAATTAACATTCAAGGGGACTTTTCAAGTAGTTAAACTAATTATAATAAAATAACATCAAATAAGGGTTTCACCCCACCCCTTGAAAGGGGTTTTAGCCTGACATGATATGAAATATGACAAATTAATAATCAAAGGCATAAAATAAATGAGAAGAGAAGAAAACAATCAAACCCCAATCTCTTGAAGTGAAATTGAACTTCTATTCCTTTGAAATTAAGAACAATCCATCCAATATGAGCATCCAATAATAATAAACTCAATAATCAACTCAATTGAATTTCACACATTTATCACTCACAAATATCTTTAAAAAATGAAAATAAAACTATTTACAAATATTTATACCTAATTTATTCTAACCTAACTCTCTACTTTTCTCTAGAATTTTCTCTCTCTATTTGATTATGAGTCCCCCAAATGGGGTCTTGAGTCTTCTTTTATAGTAGGCACATGGAGCATGGGGGATAAGGGGTATATTGGGTAAATGGCTAGGGGGTGCATGTGGATATGGTGTGTGAGGTCATGTGGATGATGAGAGATAAAAAATCTGATTTGGTACAAGGGTGTTTTGGAGTATATGGAAAAAAAAATTAGTTGGGAGTAATTTGGGGAAATGGGTTTAAAGGGTTTTATTAGCACATGGGGTAATTGCTTAGTTTTTGTTTGCATTTTGGCTAATGCAAGTGGTAGAAGTCGTGAAAGGCTTACATGGGAAATGGGTCAAAAGGTAGAAATGGGTTTATGAAGAGGGTATCCGGGTAGGGAAGGTTCGGAGTGAGGAGGTCGTCGTGTCGCGATCGGAGTTGGGCTGGAGGGGTGATGGTGGGAACATATCGGCGTCGGCGGGGTAAGGAGAGGGTAGGGGCGACGCTTGGGGCAGGAAGCCCGTCGGTCGGAGCTGGGTTGCTCGCCGGCGGCAGCGACTGGCCTGCTGGGGCGAGGTCCGGACACAGGTCTGCAGCGGGGTAGGGATCTCGGCATGGTGGTCCAGTGGCGCGCGACCGGGCTGGAGTGTCACCGGTGGAGGCTGGGGGTTTCGTCGGAGTTTGAGTTAAAGGGTAGGGGCTGGTAGAAGATAAATGGTATGTTTGTATGCTGGGTTGAAAGGAAATGGGTTGTGGAGGAATAAGGATGGTTATGGTGGTGGAGTTTGGTTATGGGGTTTAGAGAGAGAAATGGTTGTTGCAGTGAGGTTGAAGATGAAGTGGTGATGATTAGGTGTAGTAGGGTGTAGGAAGGTTAGGTGAGGGTGAGATGAGTGTTTGGGGTGTAGGATAAGTTTGTGGGTATAGGGTGTGTCTTTGTGTGTGTGTTTTATTTGGACATCTAAAAATAACACTAAAAAACACTAAAAATCTAAAAATTAAATTCTGATTCTAAAAAATAAAATAAAGACTCAATTAAAAATGAAACTAGCAAGAAATAAAAAAAATAAAAATAAAGCCTAATAAAACTAAAACTAAAATCCTAAATAAATGTAAAATCAAATAAAACTAATAAATGAAATCCTAAAAACAATCTAATCCTGATAAAAATAAAACTAATCAAAATCAAAGTAAAATAAAATTATACTAATAAAAATAAAATAGAAAAATAAAAAATAAAATTTAGAAAATACTAAATAAATCTAAAATAAATCCTAAAAATAAAAATGACTCAAACTAAAAATATAAAAAAATATAAAAAGACATAAACAAAACACACACAGGGTTTGGGGAAGGCTAAGGCTAGGATGGGCTAGGTTAGGGTGAGGGGATTGGATATTTAGCTCCATATTGCACACAATTGTCTTGATTTAAGCGTTTGAACTCTCCAATGCACAATTTGACCTACAAAATAAACACTTAAGCACATAAGACCCATATTTTCGAGAATTAGCGACTAAAGTACGTCTATTCGGGGTATAAATTATACTATTTCGGGTGCTTATCAGGAAGATCGACCAAGAAAGGTTAACAAAGATAAACTAGTAATTGGTTTCTCTAAAAATGACCTTTCAGGAGTATTGTGTCCTCACGACAACCCATTAGTAATCAAAGTAGGAAAGGAAGAAATCATTGTCTCTAGAGTATTAGTAGATAATGTCAGCTCTGTGGATATCATATTTTATCCTTGTTTCAGTAATTTGGATTTTAAACATAGACAATTCGAACCCTATCATCGACCACTAATAGGATTTGCAGGTGAGAAAGTTTTCTCTTTGGGAACCATTAAAATGGAGGTGATGATATGCACCTGGCCAGCTAGCCGAACAGAGAAGATCCGTTTCTTTGTAATGGATAAAAAAGTCCATCAGCTTACAATATAATCATGGGAAGAGTTGGGTTAAAGAAGTTCGAAGCAGTATCATCCACTATTCATTAGTGCCTAAAATTACTCACTAATTTTAGGATGGGAATTGTGAAAGGTTATGAGAAAGTACCTCGAGAGTGTTACTACTCTTCTGCCAAGCAAGAAGACTTAGAAGAAATAAAGAAGAAAACCACTACCTACTAAGTGGATACTCCTGAGCTTGATGAAGAATCTGAGGTTGAAATCTTAGATCCAAAAGAGGAAACACAGCTGGAAAAGGGACAGATTATGGAAGCAACTGAAAGCATTGTGTTAGATGATGATAAACCGGAGCGCATCACTCAAATAGGGACAACATTGGATCCTATTCTTAAACAGGAACTGGTGAGCTTCATTAAACAGAGAAAGCACGTGTTTGCCTGGAGTCATGAAGACATGCCTGGGATAGATCCTAATTTCCTTTGTCATGAGCTCAACGTAAACAAAGAAGTTAAACCACTCAAATAAAGGCGAAGCGCGTTCAGCCCCGAGAATAACCAAGTCATACAGGATCAAGTCAAAAAGCTTCGGAAAGCAGCTTTTATTAATGAAGTGAAATACCCAGACTAGTTGGCCAATATAGTTATGATCAAAAAGAAAAACAACAAGTGGAGAATGTGTGTAGACTTCACATATTTAAATAAAGCATGTCCAAAGGATTATTTTCCTATTCCCCGAATAGATCAACTTGTGGATGCAACATCAGGACCTGAGATACTCAGCTTTATGGATGCTTATTCTGGTTATAACCCGATAAAATTTAGGGAAAGAATTTCTTTTATCACTCCCCGAGGAACATACTGTTATAATGTTATGCCTTTTGGTTTGAAAAATGCAGGTGTTACATATCAAAGTCTAGTCAATAAAGTGTTTGAGGAGCAGATAGGCAAGAATATGTAAGTTTACGTAGATGATATGCTTACAAAGAGCAAAAAGGCGTCCGATCACATTGTTGACCTCAGCCAAACTTTTGATCAACTTGAGAAGCACCAGATGATGCTGAATCCGACCAAATGCATTTTTAGAGTGCAAGAGGGAATGTTCCTCGGGTACATAGTAAATCAAAGGGGGATTAAAGCAAATCCAGACAAGATCAAGGCACTAATTAAAATGCAATCTCCAAGAAGGACGTGCAAAGACTGACCGAATGAGTAGCAACCTTGAACAGATTTGTGTCCCGAGCTACAGATAGGTGCATGCCGTTCTTCAAGGTGCTCAGAAAAAGCTTTAAATGGAATGAAGAATGTGAAAATGATTTTGAGGAGTTGAAAAAGTATTTGAGATCACCTTCATTACTCTCCCGACCAATTACAGATGAAAAATTATACCTGTATTTAGCTATCTCCATGTCAGCTGTGAGTTCCGCATTGATTTGAGAAGGGAATGGAGTTCAAAAACTCGCCAACTATACCAGTAAGTATTTTCGAGGAGAAGAAATCAGATACCCTCGCTTAGAGAAATTAGCACTGATTAAAGCATCAAGATGAATGAAACCTTATTTTCAAGCCCATACAATCATAGTTTACACTGATATGCCTCTAAAGCAGGCTTTGCATAAATCAGATAAATCTGGTAGATTAATGTACTGGGTTGTGGAATTAAGGGAGTATGATATCATATACGAGCTAATGTCTTCTTTGAAAGGCCAAGCAGTGGAAAATTTCATAGCAGAGTTCACTTACTCTGAGGTCCCCGAGCAATAAAGTAAGCAGGAAGAACAAGAATCAGGAGAAAATGATGTTAATAAAAAAGCTTGCGAAGAACTTTCTTCAAAAGAAGTGATTGCATACCTGCCAGATTCCTCTTCCAGAACACTGGAGATGACCAGGAAGTATGAAGAAGCAAAAGGAAAAATATTCCACTATGGGAGTTTGAGAGACCAAGCATTTGACAACAATGTACCAATATGGAACTTATATGTTGATGGGTCATCTTGGTCAATCGGCAGTGGATCAGGTATAATACTTAACACTCCTGATGGTATTGATATTAAGTATGCACTGCATTTTCAATTCCAGGTTCAAACGATAAAGCAGAGTACCAAGCTCTTATTATGGGACTAAGTTTAGCCCACTCATTAAGTGTCGAGCAAGTTATGGCACATAGTGACTCTTAGCTGGTAGTAAACCAAACACTGGGTTTATATGGAGCCAATGGAGAATTGACAACGAGCTATTTATCCAAGGCGATGAAAGTCATTGCAAAATTACCAGATATTCAAATGGACAGAATCCCAAGGTTAGAAAATGCCCGAGTTGGTGCCTTTGCTCGACTAGCCTCTGCTACCAGAATTGAACTCCGATGAACTATCCCTATTGAGATCTTGGCTGATAGGAGCATAGATGAAGATGTAACGATCAATTTCATTGCCATCAACATGGGGCCATCCTGGATGGACCCCATCAGAGCATATAATGAAGACGGAACTCTACCGATAGATCTAGTGGAAGCAAAGAAGTTGAAATAGAAAGCATCTCGGTATGTATTAGATAAAGGTGTTTTGTACAGGAGAGGTGATAGTGCATAAATATCGTATCCTTAATTTCGATACTTTTGTGAACCCGAGCGGTGCAATTGATATGGATTTAACTCATAATTATTCTACTAACCTTCATTGGAAATTATTTCGTGTTTTTTGTTTCTCTTATGGGTTTTACAGGTAAATTATGCAAACGGTGCGAAAAAGAAATCGAAACAATGAAAGAAAGGCTAGGAAGGCAGGTTCGAGGGCATTTTCATAATTATGTAAATTGATCTCGGAGGTGGATCCTACTGGAAAGATGAAGAACTCAGAACAACGATAATACTAGAAGAAACAACACCCAAATCCGAGCTACGGTGAAGGAGTTATGACCCCTTGAAGTTGAAGAAAATCCATAGAAGAAAGGAAGAAAAATTTAAAAATATTCTAAGTGTTGGAAGTGAAGAAAAAAGGCCCAAAACCAGCCAGATTTCCCGAACCACACTGGGAACCGGTTCGGGGTACCTATAAATCGGTTCGAGGTGTCTGATGGGTAAATTTTCCCCTTAATGCTGATTGGTCCAAAGAGTCATATCATGTTACAACTTCTTCTAAAACGTACATGTATCATTGTATTGACTTAGAAAATATAATTTTGATCAATTTTTGCTAGAGAGACGAGTAGGAGAATACCCTAGGAACATAGTTTTGATTTGGGGATTCAAGATTGATTATTTTCGGGTTTGATCTCAAGTTTTAATTCAAGTTTCATTCTCTCTATTATTGCTCTTGCGTGTTATTTTTCTTACATAATTCAGACAAATTCTAGGTTTATAATAATTCTTTGCATGTTTCAATACACTTCCATCATGATTTCTTTCACATGCAACGTAGTTAATTCATGCATAGTTAGGTTCAATATGTCTATCTAAATTCTTTAGGGTTGGGATGCATGAACTCAACCTGATGTGATAGTTGCATGTGTATAAAATTAATCCTTTAAATTTAAGGATTTATTAGGACCGTATTGCGTGGCAAACACAACCATTATAGATATTTGGATCTCGTTTTCTTCAGGGTAATCGGGATACTTTAGAATGCAGTGCGAGTGTCGTTATAGTGTTGCCGCTTTACTCGTCCTTTGATTAGGGCTTGAACCTTATTTACGTAATGTTTTGGAGTACTAAAGTCTGGGTCTGATTTATCACTTAAATTTATGATTAGTTTTATACCAGCAATACACTAGGGTTGAGGGATTGTATTCTCAGCTTGTTTTTCTCATCATATAGTTTAAGTTTTAGTTCAACCATCATCAGTCTTTTAGGTAATTTAGAGTAATTGCATTCCATTCATTCCTGATTTTATTAATTAGTCATTTTCATAATTGCATCTAGTTGTAGCTGCTTCACCATTCAAATCATCTTTTTGTTCTTCTTCGAGTTGAAGTTAGGTTGATCGTCTGTCCTTCTATCGTCACAATTTTCTAGTCCTATTTCCTTATGAAGACGATCCCAACTTACCGGATTTATTACTAACGCGACAGGCTTGCACTTGAGCCTAGATAGTACGCACTTTAAAGACACATTCTTAGTCGCGTCAAGTTTTTGGCGTCGTTGTCGGGGATTTAGGTAGACGTAGGTGAGATTCCGTTAATCTAAAACTTCGACCAAAAAAAAAGCTCAAAAAGATACTTCATCTCTCAAAAGCCTGTTAATGCAAAATCCTGAACTCATTTTAACTCCCCAAAATACTCCAACCAACCTTCACGAAAACTTGATAGTTGAGTACGATCCCGATAGCCCTCACACTCCAAACGTTCCACAATTCTGGGTTCCACCTCCCACACCTCAACACTCAATCGCAAGTTACACTCTGAAGTCCCTCTTAGGACACACCATAGATCACTCTCCAAGCATACCAAGTGAGAATATAGAGTCATCAAGTGACAGAGCCATGTCACAACACGGTACTGTAGTCGCAGGTGAGGAAGAGGTCTCGTATCGCCCTTTGAGAGAAATCTTATATCCCGAGCGAACGGTCACTCCGGGATGAATTTTACTCCCGAATGCAGGGGAATTTCACTTTAGGAATGGGATGATTCAGATACTTGCCAACTACTATGGAATGGATTCAGAAAAGTCATATCTCCACATTCGAGAATTTGAGGAGGCGTGCGAGACCCTCAGTGATCAAACTTGCACAAAAGACGTGATATGCCTCAAACTCTTCCCATTCTCGCTAAAGTATAAGGCTAAGACCTGGTTATGGTCTTTACCTCCAAACTCGATTGCATCATGGAACGACTTGCAATCTAAATTCCTTAAGAAATTCTTTCCTCCACATCGAACGAACTCCATCAAGGCTCAAATTCAAACCTTCCGACAATCAGAAAATGAGTCATTTGATTGATGTTATGAGCATTTTAACCAGTTAATTACGTCATGCCCTCATCATGGATTTGATAAGTTGCAAATAATTTCATTCCTCCATAATGGGCTGAATATAAATTCCAAATAACTCGTTGAAACCATGTGTGATGGTCCCTTTGTCGACCTAGACGCCAACGATGTTGAGCTTCACCTGAGGTATGTCGCCGAGACTACCCAAGCATGGGATACATCTGACCCTAATGCTCATAATCGAATGAGCCAAGTGACCACCACTCCATCGGTGGCCGGCTTATTTCACGTAAAAAAGGATACTATGACGGCCAGTCGACTCGATTTACTTAAGAAAGGAATGCGAGAAGTACTTGAGATATGTGCAAGAGAACCAGCTGGCTCCACCCCGAACCCCATTGAAAGGGTGTGTGCTATTTATGAGGAGGGACATTTAACAGAGGAATGCCCGATGATACCCGCCTACAAAGTTATGCTTCAAGAGCAAGTGAGTGGTATAGGAGGATTTAAGGGTAATTTTGGTGCACCACACGAGAATTCTTAAAACCCTTTATGGAAAACCATCCTAGTTTTAGCTATGGGAAACAAAATGCTGCAATGAATCCTAATTCACATGTTGCCCCTCCCCCACCATCACACTTTCAACAAGCACCTGGCATGCAAGGACATGTGCAAGCACCACCACCTCCAGGGCCATATATCACTCCACCGCGGAGAAGTCTCGAGGATACGATAAACCAATTTATCAATGCCCAGAATGCAACCACTGCTAGACATGAGCGCATGATCAATGATATAAATGCGACTATTTCAAAGATGCAATAATCTTTGAGTATCCCAGAGAAGGGAAAGTTTCCTGCCCAAGGCCAAAGATCTCCCCAAGGTCAAACTAGCGTCAGCTCCACCTCAATGGAACATCGGGAGAAATTTTAAGCTGTGACCACTTTTTGTAGTGGGAGAGTTGTTGGTTTATCACCTCCTCCACACGACGTAACCAAAGATAAGGAGATTTCGCTCGGCACGAAAGAGGCCGAAGATGTCCCCGTGAAAGAGAATGATAAAGAAGATACTAGTGAGCCCGAGGTAGAGTGAAACCACCCTCCGTGGCACCGTTTCCTCAAAGACTAGTTCCTTCCCACAAAGGAAACCCCCATAATGAAGTGCTAAAGCAAGTAAAGCTAAATTTACCTTTCCTCGATGCCATCAAGCAGATTCCAGCTTATGCAAAAGTCATCATGGACTTGTTAATAGTGAAGAGGAAGATGAAGGTAAAGAAAAACGTATTTCTAGCACAAAACGTGAGCTATATTCTACTTAATGATCTCCTGCCAAAATTCAAAGATCCCGGTGCACCCACCATTTCCTGTATCATTGGAGAAAATAAATTAAAAAATCCTTACTTGACTTGGGAGCAAGTGTCAATATTCTCCCTTACGCCATATATAGGTAACTCGATCTGGGCAACCTCAAACCCATAAAGATCACTCTCCAATTGGCGAATCAAACTGTGAAGATCCCAAGAGGTATAGTTAAGGACGTGATAGTCGAAGTTAACACTTTCTGCTTCCCGGTAGATTTTATCATTTGGGACATGGAGCCCTCCTTCTCTTCGAGCAATCATGTTCCTATTATTCTTGGGCGCCCAATCTTAGCTACGGCTAACGTAATAATCAATACTCAAAATGGGCAGATGCAACTCACCTTTGGGAATATGACCTTAGAGACTAACATCTTCCACATAGCCCAACATACAGGGGAAGAAGATGATCTTCACGTGGTGAGCTCAATCAACGAGATCGTAGAGGAGTACTTTGAAAAAAAATATTATGGAGATGCCCTAGGTACTTGCTTAGTGTTGAGCCACGAGAGTGAGGGAGCGTATACTGAATTCGAGAAGGAAGTTAAGGAGTTGAGAGAGTTACTTGATGAGAGAGCGCCGGACGAGGACGCGAGAGATGTAAGTTGGGTTTCTCGATTAGAGGAGTTACCACCGAGGAAGGCACGAATGCTTCCCTCGAGAGATAAATTTTTAACCCTCGAATTGAAGAAACTCCCCTCCCATGTTGAATATGCATATCTACGAAAGGACGAGACATTTCTCGTTGTTGTCTCCTCTAGCCTAGAAAAAGAGTAGGAGGGTAAGCTATTAGAGATTCTGAGGAAGCACCAAAGTGCTTTTAGTTGGTGTATTGCTAATTTGAAGGGTATAAGTCCTTTGATTTTCACCCACAAGATCCATCTCAAAGAGGATGTAAAGCCCTTTAGAGAAATGCAAAAAAGGCTAAACCCCAATATGAAAGAAGTGGTGAGAACCGAAATATTTAAGTTATTGGATGCCGGGATTATCTACCCAATCTCGGATAGCAAGTGGGTGAGACCTATTCAATTTGTCCCAAAGAAGTCGAGCATGACAGTGATTGAAAATGATAAAGTAGAGCTAGTTCCCCAACCTACTACCACCGGGTGACAGGAACTAGGAAAGACCGCTTCCCCTTGCCATTTATTGATCAGGTGATTGAGAGAGTAGCGGGTCACCCTTACTACTGCTTCCTTGATGGTTATTCCGGATATAACCAAATTGAGGTAGATATATTTGACCAGTAAAATACGACCTTCACTTGCCCTTTTGGTACGTTTGTCTACAAACGTATGCCATTCAGTTTATGTAATGGACCCGCGACCTTTCAAAGGTGCATGTTGGGTCTATTTAGCGACATGATTGAGAGAGGACTTGAAGTGTTCATGGACGACTTTAGCATTTTTGGCACCTATTTTGATTTTTGTCTAGCGAATCTAAAAAAAGTACTTACCCGGTGTGTGGAGAAGAACTTAGTGCTAAATTGGGAGAAATGCCATTTTATGATCACTGAGGGAATAGTTCTTGGCCACATAGTTTCATCCAAAGGTATTGAAGTTGATAGAGCTAAGATATATGTCATAGCCGATCTACCCACTCTAAAATCGCTCAAAGACGTGCACTCCTTGGGCCACGCGGGGTTTTATCAAAGGTTCATTAAGGATTTTAGCGCCATTGCTAGGTCCTTAAGCAACCTCCTTATGAAGGATACCCCATTCGAGTGGAATGAAGCATGACAAAGTGCTTTTAAAAACTTAAAAATCATGCTTGTGTTCGCTCCCATCATGCAAGCTTCGGATTGGTCCTTACCATTCTAGCTCATGTGTGATGCAAGTGATTTTACAATAGGGGTTGTTTTGGGCCAACGGAAGGATAAAAAGGCTCATGTCATCTACTACGCTATTCGGACTCTTACCGGACCACAACTCAATTACTCCACTACGGAGAAGGAATTTCTAGCCGTAGTATTTGCTCTAGACAAATTTCGATCATATCTCATTGGGTCCCCCATCACTTGTTTCACCGACCATGCGACTCTTAAGTATCTACTTGGGAAGAAGGATGCAAAGTCATGCCTCATAAGGTGGATCCTACTCCTACAAGAGTTCAATCTCTCCATCAAAGATAAAAAGGAGTAGAAAACGTTGTTTTCGACCATTTATCACGGCTTTCTTCCGATGTACCTAGCGATCCGATACCCATAGACGAATATTTTTCGAATGAGCAACTCTTTGCTACCTCTTATTTGCCCTGGTTTACGGATATAGTGAATTATCTTGTCACGGGAGCCGTCCCTCCCGAGTGGGCACCGCAAGATAAGAAGAGGTTCATTACTAGGTCGCGTATGATTTTCTATGACGATCCCTTCCTTTTTAAATATTACATTGACCAAATCATCCGACGGTGCGTACCGAATGACGAGATACCGAAAGTCATACAATTATGTCATTCGTAAGCTTATGGAGGTCACTTTTCGACGAAAAAGATGATCGCTAAGATTCTTCAAAGTGATTTCTATTGGCCCATAATATTTCGGGATATGAGCAATTGTTGAAAATCTTGTGATAGGTGTCAAAGGATGGGAGCGATAACACGACGAGACATGATGCCAATAACCTCGATACTCATTATTGAGATCTTTGACTGCTGGGGTATTGATTTCATGGTCCCTTTTCCCCCATCTTTTGGTTTCCTATATATCCTTGTCGCAGTCGACTACGTTTCTAAATGGGTGGAAGTCATAGCTACCAAGAAAAATGATAACAAAGTGGTGATTAGGTTCCTATAGGAACACATACTTTCCCGCTTTAGTGCTCCGAAAGCGATAATTAGTGATAATGGCACGCACTTTTACAACAGGCCATTCGAGAAACTCATGGGAAAGTATGGAATCGTTCACAAGGTTGGAACGACATATCACCCACAAATGAATGGGCAGGCCGAATTAGAGAATCGAGACATCAAGCACATCCTCGAGAAGATCGTCAATCCCAATCGGAAAGATTGGTCACTTCGATTGAATGATTCACTATGGGCCTACCGCATCGCATACAAGAACCCACTCGGTATGTCCCCATTCCACTTTGTATATGGTAAACCTTGCCATCTTCCCGTCGAGTTAGAGCACAAGGCATATTGGGCTATTAAGAGATTAAATTACGATATGGACAAAGCCGGTGAAGCTCGCAAGCTTCAACTTAATGAGTTAGAGGAGATACGCAATGACGCGTATGATAATGCCAAGATTACAAAAGCCCGAATGAAACTAGCACATGATAAGATTATTCGACGAAAAGAGTTTCAATCGGGATAAAAAGTGCTCCTCTATAACTCCCGGCTTCATTTATTTATGGGTAAATTGCGATCTCGATGGACTGGACCATTCGTTGTGAAGAGCGTATTCCCCTACGAAGCAGTACAAGTGGAAGATCCCAAAGGGGGAAACGCAGTCAAAGTCAATGGACAGTGCCTAAAGCCATATATTGAGGCGTGCGTAGAAGAGATCGATACCATTTGGTTGTCGGACACTGTTTACGGGGTCGAGTGAGCTGAAAATGAGAGGTCGTTGCACCCCCGATGCGTATGGGGTGATTCTTGTGTACAGTAGTAGTATTTGAGTTAGGATACTTTTGAGTTCGGGAGCACGAGTCATGATAGGGATCGAGGTAGCACGCATTTTGAGGGCTTAGTAGAGGCTTTTTAGAGAACCCGAGGGTCTAGGATATCGTGAGGAGCCATAAGCAAGTGATGAGGTATGGGAGAACACGTAGATTTTGAGATATGAGAGCAACCAAGCTTCCATGCCAGCAAGGTACCCCTAACCGCAGGGTGAACCGGTTCAGGGGTACAGGCGAACCGGTTCGGGGGTCCTGCCAGATTCTTCCTCCTTTTCCAAATTCATCCTCTTTTCCCCCTTCCCTCCATTCATTTCCCCTACGAAAATTCACCCTCTAAAACTTCCCCCTACCAATTCACACTCCAAATTCACTCCCTCCATTCACTCCCTCCATACCTCTCCTCATTTCCCACCAAAAGTCACCCCCACTCACCTATAAATTCACCCTCAACCCCTCTCTATTTCTCACACTTTATTTCACTCTCCCTCTCTTCTACACCATATCCCCTCCATATCTATCTCCCTCTCTCTCACAATGTCGCGCCCCCGCTAAGTAAACTTCCACCCTAAAAAATATGACAACACCACCATTATCAATGACGAAGGTGCGGGCGTATTTCGGTGTGTCCAAGAATGTCATTGGGTCGAGAACTATTTCTCGGCCACTCGCCCAATTCATATCGAGCGGTTTGTTAATTAGGAGCAGCTCCCCGGCGAATTCACTGCCCTTTTCAACCGCTGGGGGTGGTGCTCATTTCTCTCTCCTACGAGCGCCAAAGTTTTTGAATCTGAAATTCGCCAATTCTATGCGACGCTCATGCACAAATCCTCCACTCTTCACGAGGCATATCTTGACGGCAATCGAATTCCATTCTCCGCCGCCATTATTGCGCGCAAAATGAGAGAAAAAGGCGTTGTTCTCCCCGTGCCCTTCATGTATCCCACCAATGGTTCCCCCTGCACAAAAGCCGAATGTATCTCCCGAATGGCACCCGGGGAGGAATGGTTGATCGATTCTTTTCCAATAGGAAGCCTTTTGGACACGGTGAAATTCACGCACCTCATTGCATGTGGAGCAATCCACCAAACCACCAATGATTCGGTGGTCAGGCTGCGTCACGCAAACTTCCTATACCATTTCCTCGACCCCGAGAGAACGATTAATTTGGCCCACCTTTTCCACGCGGACATCCTCCATGCGGCCTATGATGAGTGGGGAAAAGCATCGCTCCCCTACGCCCGCCTTATCACCAAACTTTTGATTGATGATGGGGTGGACGATCCGGGGTGGCAAGTCCAACTCCTCCGCCCAATTGGAGCCACTTCCACCACCTGTAGTGAACGACAAATGAGGGTGGCCCATCCCGATCGTCCTATTCTCAATGAGGATGTGGGGGACTAAGAACATGACGCCCCAATGATGGATGTGGGGGAAGAAGAAGAGTATGATGAAGACGAGGACGAAGACTCCGATTTTGAGCCCACGGGTGCAAATTTCGATAGGCGCCTTTCGGCGGTGGAAATCTGTTTGGACGGTTTCCTCACCCAATACAATCGAGACCAAGCGGCCTATCAACGGGATTAAGAGGCCTACCGAAGGGACATGAGCATGATGCATCGTCTCCAAGCCCATTTATACGAGCTCAACTTCGGTGGACCCCCTCCAACTTTCTTTTATGATCCGTATGATCCCAACGCACTCGGACCCTCCAATCCATCGCCCCAATAAGGCCCTTGATTTTTTATGATGTTTTTGGTGCTGTTAATAGTTGTTAAAAATGTTGATTGGGTAATTCTCCCATCACCCATATAACACAGGCTCTTAGTATCTATAAAAAATCCTACATTTTCTGTTTTATTTGTTCGTTTTATTTTCTCGCACTTTTAATTCGCTTTGAGTTAGATTTTAGTCCTTTTTGCTTAAGGACAATGCAAAAGTCTAGGTTAGGGGGGGGTCACAAGTGAGTCTTTCTAAAACTTCACAAATTTTCAAAAATGCCCAAAATTTTCCAAATAAAAATCATAAAATTTTGAAAAATCCAAAAATATTTTTCTTCAAAATAAATAAAAATTGGAATTTAAATTTTTCAAAAATATCACCTTTATTTGAATTATCAAATTGTTAAATATCTATTGCACTAAGCCGAAATTGACCAAAGATGGAAATTGTGTGAAAATTGACGACTTAACGAATAAGTGTGGAGATTAACAAAACCCGGTGAGATTTCGAGCCTATCGATCTTTTTGAGTTTTTAAATCAATCCGAGTTAATGGTTAACTCATAGTTCTAATTCAACGTTCTAAATAAGTCGTTGTTGATCCCAATTCTTTGTTTTGATCGGTTATGGAAAATGGAATATTGTCTTTAAAAAAAAGCGCTCTACAAATCTCTAAATTAAATTAATCTCGAGACGCATATGGTAAATTAATAAGTAATTTGGATGATGAAGTAGGACATCGTTTGTTACCAAAAAATATAAGCCATAAAAAGATATGAAAAATTATCCTTTTGTTAACCCAATTGAGCCGAATAAAATTTTTCCTTCTCGTTTGGAAACCCGAAAAAAACCGAGTAGCCCAGAATTGTGAAAATTGGTATAGTCATCAAATAAAGTCCGAAAAGTGCATAAAAAGGGGAAAGAAAAAAAATAGTAGAAAAATTCTCAACAGAAATAGCAAGCAGAGAAAAAGATGAGAAAATGAGCAAATGCCCGAAAAAGCACTAACGGGCATCATAAGAAAATTTTCCAATTCCAAAGTTCCCAAGCATTCCTATATTACCCAATAAATATTTAACCTGAAAAGTCCTACCGAGTTTGAATTGCGAAATTGATTACCGCGTGGAGAGCTAAGATATAAAAAGATAATATGAGAGATTAAATGGTGTGAATTGATGCGATGTTTCCCGTTTTCCAACTACCGTAATCCAATGAAGAGATCATTTCACTAAATAATTCCGTCTTTCATAATTGTGTGCGTGAACTTGCATTCCATTACATTTACTCTTATAAATCACGCATATAGAGAATAGCCAAACTTCCGAGTGATTCGTTTGTGAGTGTATTCGGGGAGATTTTGAAATCAAAGCGAATTTTTGGGAAGTAACGTAATGATCAATCGGTGGAAATTAGCAGTTCAATTTTTGGCTTCGCACACACACACGATAACTTAAGACTCTTTTGAATATGAATTTATGGTGACTATTTTTTGAAAGATTTAAATTGTAAAATTTTTAAGTATTTTGATTTTTCTTTGAGTCAATAACGAATTTTGTAGGTATATTCACTCCAAACCCTCACGAGACAACACTCGTCCTACTAGGGTAACCTAGGGGTTTAAAGGCTTGTTTCATAAGCTAAATGCAATCGCTTGCCTGCGAAAATGGTATTCTATCCCAATAAAGTGTTTAGAAAAGTTATGACATTATTCTTTTTCTTTTACATTGCTCGAGACGCGTAAAGTTCTAAGTTAGGGGGTTTGATCGTGCATAAATATCGTATATTTATTCCCTTAATTTCGGTACATTTGTGAACCCGAGCGATGAAATTGATATGGATTTAACTCATAATTATGCTACTAACCTTCGTTGGAAATTATTTCGTGTTTTGTGTTTCTCTTATGGGTTTTACCGGTAAATTATGCAAACGGTGCGAAACAGAAATCAAAACAATGAAAGAAAGGCTAGGAAGGCAAGTTCGAGGGCATTTTTGTAATTCTGTAGCCTGATCCCAAAGGTGGATCCTACTAGAAAGATGAAGATCTCAGAACAAAGAGAATACTAGAAGAAACGGCACCCAAATCCGAGCTACGGTGAAGGAGTTGTGACTCCTTGAAGTTGAAGAAAATCCTTAGAAGAAAGGAAGAAAAATTTGAAAATATTGTAAGTGTTGGAAGTGAAGAAAAGAGGCCCAAAACCAACAAGATTTCCCAAACCACACTGGGAATCGATTCGGGGGCGAACCGGTTCGGGGTACCTGTGAACCGGCTCAAGGTGCCTGATGGGCAAATTTGCCCTTAATGCTGATTGGCCCAAAGAGTCCTATCATGTTACAACTTCTTCTAAAACGTACATGTATCATTGTATTGACTTAGAAAACATAGTTTTGATCAGTTATTTTTAGAGAGAAGAGTAGGAGAATACCCTAGGAACATATCTTTGATTTAGTGATTCAAGATTGATTATTTTTGGGTTTGATCTCAAGTTTTAATTCAAGTTTTATTCTCTCTATTATTACTCTTACATGTTATTTTTCTTGAATGATTCAGACAAATTCTAGGTTTATAATTATTCTTTGCATGTTTCAATACACTTTCATCATGATTTCTTTCACATGCAACGTAGTTAATTCATTCATAGTTAGGTTTAATATGTCTATCTAAATTCTTTAGGGTTGGGATCCATGAACTCAACCTGATGTGATTGTTGCATGTGTGTAAATTAATCCTCTAAATTTAAGGATTTATTATGACTGTATTACGTGGCGAACACAATCATTGTAGATCTTTGGATCTCGTTTGCTTAAGGGTAACTGTGATACTTTAGAATGAAGTGCGAGTATCGCTATCGTGTTACCGCTTTACTCGTCCTCTGACTACGTATGATGCGGACTTGAACCTCATATACGTAATGCTTGGGAGTACTAAAGTTTGGGTCTAATTTATCACTTAAATTTATGATTAGTTTTATACCAGCAATACACTAGGGTTGCTGGATTGTATTCCCGACCTGTTTTCCTCATCATATAGTTTAAGTTTTAGTTCAATCATCATCAGTCTTTTAGGTAATTTAGAGTAATTGCATTCCATTCATTCCTGCTTTCATTAATTAATCATTTTCATAATTGCATCTAGTTGTAGCTGTTTCACCATTCAAATCATCTTTTTGTTCTTCTTAGAGTTGAAGTTAGGTTGACCGTCGGTCCTTCTGTCATCACAATTTTCTCGTCCTATTTCCCTTTGGAGACGATCCTGACTTACCGGGTTTATTACTAATGCGACGGGCTTGCACTTGAGCCTAGAAAGAACGCACTTTAAAGACACATTCTTAGTTGCGTCAAGAGGACTAACAGTCAATTTACAGCATTATGTGAATCCATCAGAGGTCCATGATCTAATTCAGGAGGTGCATGAAGGATCATGCGGATCTCACATAGCAGGGAGAACACTGCTGCAAAGAATCAGCACTCAAGGTTATTACTAGCCAACAATGCGAGCAGACTGTCCAACTTTTGTCAAGAAGTGTGATAAATGTCAGAGATTTTACACAATTCGCAAAACTCTACAGGCTTCTCTCACTCCAATCACTTCACCATCGCCATTTTCCATATGGGGTATAGACTTGGCCGCGCCACTGCCAACCACCCGAAGAAGATTTAAATACTTGGTGGTCGTCGTGGATTATTTTACAAAATGGGTTGAGGCAGAGCCTCTCATAGACTTGCTTTATGAAAAGGTCTATCAATTCATATGGAAAAACATCATTTGTAGGTATGGGTTACCCTATGGTTTCATTACTGACCATGCAGTACGATTTGACAATGATGAATTCGCAAATTACTGTGCCCAGTCCAATGTTCAAAAATTGCATTCTGCTCCAGGACATCCTCAGAGTAATGGACAAACCGAAGTTATGAACAGAACCTTGCTTAAAGGGTTGAAGAAAAGGCTTGATGATGCTAAGGGAAATTGGACAAATGAGCAACATTATGTCTTGTGGTCATACCGAACAACACTGCGAACAGCAACTAGAAAATCCCCATATATGTTAGCATTTGGGACTGAAGTTGTCATTCTTGCCGAGCTAGGCTTACCATCCCATAGCGTTTTAAATTTTAAATCTCCTATAAGTGACCTAATGAGAAGGTTGGAACTAGACATGCTAAAAGAAGTAAGAGAAGATGATTCCCTGCGCAATGCAGCTTATCAACAGAGAACAGTCAGTTTTTACAATAAAAGGATGAAACCGACCAACTTGAAGGAATGAGATTATGTGCCGAAGAAAGTGCTGTAGAAAAACAGCAAGCTTGAGGCCAATTGGCATGGGTCCTATCGTATTTCATCAGTGATCCGACTTGGAACCTATCGAATTGAAACCTTGGTAAGCGAATGAGACACCCCACCTAATTAAACCTTGGGTGATCAAGCCTTAATTTAATTTAAACAGGTTTCTTAAATGGTTGATTCTTAGCATCACTGTCAAAAACTTTTAAAATTACTAACCACCTAAGTGAAATTAAGCAAGTGCCAAATTTTATCTTCCTTAAGCAGAATAAACAACTCATACGAAACAATACAATTCCAACAATACTAAAACAATTCGCATAAATAACTGAATACAAATAAAGTCTTGCCGAAAACCACGGCCAAGAACAGCCAACTCAAAATCCAAAATTAAAATAACTGTAAAAGTAAAGATTTGACAACATGTCCCACTAAGAGTACTAAAACTGAGATCCTGCACTAAATCTAAGAAAGAGAAACGTCTAAACAATCCCTGCAACATCCACACGTGCTGCAGCTCCCAAATTCCTGGAATGAAATCATGCTGGGTGTCCCTGTGGATTGGCACCTAAAAGGTTTTTAAAAATTTTTACATAGAAAGAGTTAGTACTCAAAAAACATTTAAAAATATTTTGCAAGAAGTTATCACAATTGAGTTATTGATTACACATATTAAGATTTCGCAAACTCCCTTGAGCTTCCTCACCTCTCTTCGATAGTGCATGTCTAACGAGGGTACTTAGCTCACCTAGTTACACTACCCCAGTTAACTAAATCAGAATACCCCACTGCATGTACCCCCTTACTAAGTTCCCATAACATACTCGCAGTATTTTAATAATTCATATTTCATATGCTATAAACGTAGATAACTTACTTACTTCTTGTTATCCTTATCTTATAATAATTTCATCACGCTACTTACTTATTACTAAGATATTTTCAATCCATCTCGTCATCTACTATTCTAAGTCAGTAGATTATACATATGGAACACATTTTATCACGCAACATGTATTAAATATTAGTTATCACTATCATATCTTTTTGACACACATAAAGGACTCTTGGTTCGGAATGATTCATCGACCCCAAGTGAGGGTTGGTTCGGAATGATCCATCGACCCCAACTATTTATATATATATATACACATATTCTGGTTCGGGACTCTTTCATCGCGACACCAGTTTTAAGGTTTGGTTCGGCATTTTACATCGACCCCAAACATATAGTAACTTTATGTTAGTTCGGAATATCTCATCGACCCTAACATAATTAATTTAGGTATAATTCTCTTAACCCAAAAACTCATATAATTTAGTAGGTACACACCCAACCTATCAAGTCATTCCCGTACATAATATATTTTACTTATATTCACCGTACTCATTAATTTACAATTTATTTCACTATCGCATTTATTCGAGTATTCACGCAACTCTAATGGTCCTAGTTACCCCTCCCTTGATTCAGTAGTTAAGCTATCTCTAACCTACTGGTATTTTTTCGTAATTGACTCTCACTCTTTCCGTAACTAAATTCTCACATTCCCGACACACGACTTAATCGATTACCTTCCCGTTGGTCCATTTCTCCAAATTTCACACTCAATCATTTAGGAAGAAATCTCACGGTACACCTACTGGTATCTATTAAGTCCCTTCATAGGTAAAATGTCATCACTAAGATTCCCATTAAGTGATGGAAATTAAAAAGAAATTTATTCACCAAATTCTCTAAAGTACTGCCAGGGTCGATCGATCGATGGGATGAGGTCGATCGATCGACTGCTCGATCGATCAGCATTCAAGGGTCGATCGAGCAGTTACAGACCCAGATCGTCTTCTTAAATGCGGGTTACACCATTTTTATTTATCCATCTCCCATGATAATACACCATACTTCAACTAACAATTTCTAATCATTCCTATATATTTTGGGATGATTGCTAATGATCTAAAATAGCAAAATCATTACAAATTTCGTCCAGATTAACTAAAAATCTCCTTATTATTCAAGAAACCTAAAAATACAATTCTTCCATATTTTCATAAAAAGTCCAGATTTTTAGTTCAATTTAATCATCAAGTCTTCTATGATATCAGATTATTTGGAGATCAAAAGCGTTCTACATGAAATCCCTATCAATCGTGGATCATATTCAAGTGTTTGTTCCCAAAAATATCATAAAAATCTTGTTCTTCCTAAAACTTACATATGGGTATTATAACTCAATTTATTTTGCAAATAACCACTTGCCTTATGTTTTGTAGGGTCTGATTTCGTGGTTGTTGTTGATGATTGATGATTCTTATCCTTCAATCCTTCTTCCCAACAAGTTGGTAGTGAAATTTCCTTTGAATTCTCCCTACTTCCTTATTTTGATTTAGGAAATTGTTTCTCTCTTCTCTCTAATGGCTATGGTGTATTTTTTATCCTCTATAACCCTAGCCTCCAACTCTTATAATCTGACTTAGGGTTCCAAACTTCGTAGGTCTCCTCACCCTTAAATGTAAAGAGACCAAAATGCCCTCGTATGGTCCCGGTTTAGCCCAAAAATGACCCGGCACTCAACTAGTACCCCCGGATACACTATTTTAACTAATTCGACCCTTTCGGAATCATCTGTGGACTCTAAATTATCTTTTGAGTCTCTTAAAATATGTTTCTCATCTCACCTTCAATTTTTTCTACGCGCGACACTCGGTCGAGACTTTCAATATTTATTATTCACATTTAGTAAATTTTTAATCGTCATTTTAATTAGTGTCTTACCTTCAATTTATGTCTAATAGCCATAATGATTAATTAATCACTTAATAATCATTATTATTATTACATCACATCAAATTACTCTACTCACATAATTTAATTTTTAAACGTAACACATTAAATTACTCTACTCATGTAATTTAAATAAAAGTGTATTTTCACATTAAATTACTCTACTCACGTAATTTAAATTAACTATGCAGAAGTACGGGGTATTACATACTTCCCCCCTTACAAAGGAATTTCGTCCTCGAAATTTAGGAAAATACCTGCGGTGAATAATTGTGGATACTGTTCTCGCATATCCTCCTCTTGCTCCCAAGTAGACTCGTTTATATTGTGATGTCCCCACTATACTCACACTATGGGTACCACCTTGGATCGTAGTTTGTGATCACTATAATCCAGAATAGCCACGGGTCTTTCCTCATACGAGGCATCTGGCTGCAAGTCGATCTCCTCAAGTGGAATGTGCCAGAAGGTTCTCTCACTCCTCTTGTATTTCTTTAGCGACGCCACATGGAATACGTCGTGTATTCGCTAAAGGTGCTCTGGGAGTCCCAATTTGTAAGCTACCGGTCCCACCCTCTCAATGATAGGAAATGGTCCCACATATCTCGGTGCTAACTTCCCCTTCTTATCGAACCTCATAATCCCCTTCATAGGTAATACCCGAATTAACACCTGGTCACCCATATCTAGTTCCACGTGTCTCCTACCGACGTCAGCATAACTCTTCTGCCTATCCTGAGTTATTCGAATACGTCCTCGAATCAACTCTATTTTAGACGAAGTCTACTGTATCATCTCCGGTCCCAATAGCTTGTTATCCCCCACCTCTAACCAACAGGCGGGCCAACGACAAGGCCTCCCATAAAGTGCCTCGAATGGAGCCATACCGATAGTGAATTGATAAGAGTTATTATATGCAAACTCTACCAAAGGAAGATATGGCTCCCGTCCTCCCCCAAAATCTAGGACACACATCATCAACATATCCTCAAACATCTGGTTTACCCTTTCGGTCTGACCGTCTGCCTGAGGGTGATACGTCGTACTTAATCGTAAGTCGGTGCCTATGGACTCCTGGAAGCTCTTCCAGAAATGTGACACAAATATTTTGTCTCTGTCAGACACAATATTAACAGGAACTCCATGCAGCTTAACGATCTCTGAAATGAATAGCTGCGCATACCGCATCGTATCATAATCCGTACCAACCGACAAGAAATGAGCTACCTTAGTCAGCCGATCCACTATCACCCATATGGAATCGTGACCCTTCTGCGACGTTGGTAACCCAGTAATAAAATCCATCGAGATACTCTCCCACTTCCACACACGAACCTCGAGTGGTTGTAGCATCCCTGAAGGTCTCTGATGGTCAACTTTTACAAGCTGACATGTAACACACCTTGAGACAAACTCTGAAATGTCTCGTTTCATACCTGACCACCAATATATACGTCACATGTCCTGGTACATTTTATCCCCACCTGGATGTACCGAAAACTTTAACCCGTGCGACTCCGTCATCACGGCATGCCTCAAATCATCATCCTTGGGTACTATCAGCCTACCATTAAACCGTAGTCCGCCCTCTGAGCTGATAGAGTAGGACTCCTCCCCCTCGGCCAGTAACTGTCGTACTCTGTCCTGACAAAACAGGTCCTCGGACTGTGCCCTCACTACCCGCATAACACTCTTGGGAGTGATAGCTAAAACTGCCATGTATGCTCTAGCTATCTCATCCTCGTGTCGAAGTTCACTCCACTTCGCCTTTCAGATTTTTGGTAGCTCTCCGGTAGGCCTTCTGCTTAACGCATCCGCCACCACGTTAGCCTTACCAGGATAATATTATATATCAAGCTGGTAGTCCTTCACGAATTCAATCCACCTCCTTTGCCTCATGTTTAGATCCTTCTGCGTGAAAAGATACTGAAGTGACTTATGATCCCTGAATAGAGTGAACTGCTCACCCAGAAGATAATGTCTCCATATCCTCAATGCAAAAACGATTGCTGCTAACTCGAGGTCATGGGTGGGGTAATTATTCTCATGTGTCTTAAGCTTTCGGGACGCATAAGCTATAGCTTTCTCTTCCTGCTGTAACACACCCCCAAGCCCCTGTAAGGATGCGTCAGTATAGACTCGGTACTCCATTTCACTCCTAGGCAAGGTAAGAACGGGTGCTGATGTCAACTTGTCCTTTAGCTCATCAAACGCTAACTAACAACAGTCACTCCATACGAAGGGCACTCCCTTCCGAGTCAGGTTCGTCAAAAGACCGACAATTTTTTAGAATCCCTTGATGAAGCGACGATAATAACCGGCCAACCCCAAAAAGCTATGAATTTTGGTCAGTGTCGTGGCCTGTCCCCACTCCCTCACTATCAATACTTTACTCGGTTCAACAGCAATGCCTCTGTCGGATACAACGTGCCCTAGGAACTGAACCTCCCGAAGCTAAAATCCACACTTCTCAAATTTGGCGTACAACTGATGGTCCCGCAATGTCTGTAGAACCATTCATAAATGTTCGGTGTGTTCCTCCTCCGTGCGAAAGTAGATTAGAATGTCGTCTATGAATACAATCATAAACTGGTCCAAAAATTCCCTGAATACCCTGTTCATGAGATCCATGAATACTGCAGGCGCATTAGTGAGCCCAAACGGCATTACCCTGAACTCGTATGACCCGTACCGCGATAGGAAAGCGGTCTTAGGTACATCCTCTTCACGAATGCGCAATTGGTGGTAACCCGACTTCAAATCGATCTTTGAGAAGTACGCAGCCCCTCTCAACTGATCAAACAAGTTATCAATCCTCGGTAATGGATACTTATTACGTATCGTCACTTTGTTCATCTCCCTATAATCTACACACAGACGAAGTGAACCATCACTTTTCTTTACAAATAACACCGGCGCACCCCATGGCGATGTACTCCGTCGAATGAAACCCTGTCCTAAGAGCTGCTGAATCTGTTCTCTCAGATCTCGCATCTCCGAAGGAGCCATGCGATATGGTGCTCTGTCAATCGGTCTCGTCCCCGGCGCTAGGTCAATAACGAACTCTATCTCCCTGCTGGGTGGTAACCCTGGTATCTCCTGAAAGACATCCTCGAAATACCTCATGACTGGGATTGAGTCCAGAGAAACGACAACCCCATGTGAGGTCTACTCCTCAATATAATATAAATGAGTGCGCGATCCTCCCTCGGGGAGAGGCATAGCCACAAGGAACATCTCCTGTCCCGTGATGGAAAAGACGATAGTCCTCTCGTAGCAATCTACCATTGCCCTATAACGCGCCAACCAATCCATGCCTAGGATGACATCATAACCCTCCATATCCAGCACTAGGAGGTCCGCCACTAGACTCAATCTCCCGACCATAATGTCCATATCCTTACAAATCGAATGTATAAGGGACCCACTACCCATCGGTGACTCCACGCACATAAGATGAGTGTCAGCTATCGCTAAGAGGCCGGCTGCCCGTGCAAATATAGTGGCAATAAATGAATGCGTCACCCCCGTATCAAATAAAATACTACCCTCAAGTCCATAAATAGGAAACATACCCGCGACTGTCGGCGGTGCTGGAGGTGCTGGCTGAAATGGAATGTCGCGGATGTTGAGCACACGCCCGTAGTGCATCTGGCCTGGCTGCGGGGCATGTGCTACTGCTGGGGCTAACGAAGCCTGCTGCCCCTGTTGGGCACCCTGTGGTTGTGCCCTATCTTGCTGTGGACAATTCCTACTCTTGTGACCCTACTGGCCACAAGTGAAACACTGACCCTGAAACTGCCTCTGACCTTGGCCCTGACATTGGCCCTGTCGACCTTAGCCTTGCTGTCCTCCACCTTGGTTCCCTTGGCCCTGTCGGCCCTGAGGAACTGGCTGCTGAGGACCCTGCTAGCCCTGTCTGTCAAAGCGATGCCTCCTATGCTTAAACTTCTTAGCAGAGTTCCCCTGTCGGGAATCCTTCCTTAGCTGGCCCACTATTTGCTGCTGTGGTGTGTTGCTGCCACTACTTCCATCCACTTTGCCCGGTTGTCTAGGCTCACCTCTCTTGTTTCCCTTCGCATGAAAGCGGTGATCCTGACAGTGTAGTAGAGCGGCATTGATGACATCTGTGTAAGTTACCAACGCCGGATTGCCGATCAAATGCTGTCTGATTCTCCAGGTCAAGCCATCCATAAATTTTGACTTCTTTCGCTCCTCATCGCTCACCTAATTTGGCACAAAGTTAGCCAAGCGGGTAAACTCCTCCTCATAATCAGCAACTGAGCAATCACCCTGAACCACCTCACTAAATTTCTTTCTCATCTCTGTCTCTACTGCTGGAGGAAAATACTTGCGGTCAAACCGCACCCAAAACTTAGAAATTGCCATTGTGTCCCTTTCTTCGGTGGTGGTAACTGACTCCCACCACTGTAAGGCCTCTCCCGACAGACGAAAAGTGGCTAGCATTTGTTTATGTACCTTGGTGCACTCTAGCATGCGCAAGTGGGGCTGGATATTTTTCTTCCAGTTGCACGCCTCCACTACATCAGTACTACCCTGGAACTCGGGTGGATGCCCTTTCTGAAATGTCTCTCTGACTCGCTGCCAAGTAAATGGCCCTACTGGGGCTTGAGCTACCGGTGCCACGGGAGGTGGTACTTGGGGCTGAGTAAAATGGGTTGCCATGGCCCTCATCGCTATCTCGACTGCCTGAGCCACTATCACTGCAACCTGAGTAGTGGAAATTAACTCGGGAGGGGGTGGTGGCAGCGGCACCTATGGCTCCTGATGAGCCTCCCTCACCTCATCTCTGGCTTCAGCCCTCTCCGCTCGCTGCCTCCTCGGTGGCATCTGAAATAAGATCAAATTGTATAAGTACACAATTTATACCAAACTTTAAGAGCAAAAGTACAAAAATCCAAAAGCGAATAGTGAATCAACAGTCCTAATAGTAGGGCTCTAATATAACCAAATGTTACGCTGAAACATAGTAAGCCGTACAGATCCTATGGATACTAGAACCTGATGCTCTGATACCATCTGTGACACCCCGCCTAATTAAACCTTGGGTGATCAAGCTTTAATTTAATTTTAATAGATTTCTTAAATGGTTGATTCTTAGCATCACAGTCGAAAACTTTTTAAATTACTAACCACCTAAGTGAAATTAAGCTAGTGTCAAATTTTATCTTCCTTAAGCAGAATAAACAACTCATACGAAACAATACAATTCCAGCAATACTAAAACAATTCGCATAAATAACTGAATACAAATAAAGTCTTGCCGAAAACCACGGCCAAGAACAACCAACTCAAAATCCAAAATCAGAATAACTGTAAAAGTAAAGATTGGACAACATGTCCCACTGAGAGTACTAAAACTGAGATCCTTCACTAGATCTGAGAAAGAGAAACGTCTAAACACTCCCTGCAACATCCACACATGCTGCAGCTCCCAAATTCCTGGAATGAAATCATGCTGGGTGTCCCTGTAGCTCGGCACCTAAAAGGTTTTTAAAATTTTTTGCATTGCAAAAGTTAGTACTCAAAAAACATTTAAAAACATTTTGCAAACAGTTATCACAATTGAGTTATTGATTACATATATTAAGATTTTGCACACTCCCTTGAGCTTCCTCACCTCTCTTCGATAGTGCATGTCTAACGAGGGTACTTAGTTCACCTAGTTATACTACCCCAGTTAACTAAATCAGAATACCCCACTGCATGTACCCCCTCGCTAAATCCCCATAACATACTCGCAGTATTTTAATAATTCATATTTCAGATGCTATAAACGTAGATAACTTACTTACTTCTTGTTATCCTTATCTTATAATAATTACATCAAGCTACTTACTTATTACTAAGATATTTTCAATCCATATCGTCATCTACTATTCTAAGTCAATAGATTATACATATGGAACACAATTTATCACGCAACATGTATTAAATATTAGTTATCACTATCATATCCTTTTGACACACATAAAGGACTCTTGGTTCAGAATGATTCATCGACCCCAAGTGAGCGTTGGTTCGGAATGATCCATCGACCCCAACTATTTATATATATATATATATATATATATATATATATACACACACATATTCTGGTTCGGGACTCTTTCATCGCGACACCAGTTTTAAGGTTTGGTTCGGCATTTTACATCGACCCCAAACATATAGTAACTTTATGTTAGTTCGGAATATCTCATCGACCCTAACATAATTAATTTAGGTATAATTCTCTTAACCCAAAAATTCATATAATTTAGTAGGTACACACCCGACCTATAAAGTCATGCCCGTACGTAATATATTTTACTTATATTCACCGTACTCATTAATTTACGATTTAATTCACTATCGCATTTATTCGAGTAATCACGCAACTCTAAGGGTCCTAGTTACCCCTCCCTTGATTTAGTAGTTAAGCTATCTCTAACCTACTGGTATTTTTTCAGAATTGACTCTCACTCTTTTCGTAACTAATTTCTCACATTCCCAACACACGACTTAATCGATTACCTTCTCGTTGGTCCATTTCTCCAAATTTCACACTCAATCATTTAGGAAGAAATCTCACGGTACACCTACTGGTATCTATTAAGTCCCTTCATAGGTAAAATGTCATCACTAAGGTTCCCATTAAATGACGGAAATTGAAAAGAAATTTATTCCCCAAATTCTCTAAAGTACAGCCAGGGTTAATCGATCGATGGGATGAGGTCGATCGATCGACATTCAAGGCTAGATCGATCGATCGAGCAGTTACAGACCAAGATCATCTTCTTTATGCGGGTTACACCATTTTTGTTTATCCATCTCCCATGATAATTCACCATATTTGCAACTAATAATTTCTAATCATTCCTACATATTCTGGGATGATTACTAACGATCTAAAACAGAAAAATCATTACAAATTTCGTCCAGATTAACTAAAAATCTCCTTATTATTGAAGAACCCTAAAAATACAATTCTTCCATCTTTTCATCAAAAGTCCAGATTTTTAGTTCAATTTAATCATCAAGTCTTCTATGATATCAGATTATTTGGAGATCAAAAGCGTTCTACATGAAATCCCTATCAATCATGGATCATATTCAAGTGTTTGTTCCCAAAAATATCATAAAAATTTTGTTCTTCCTAAAACTTACATATGGGTATTATAACTCAATTTATTTTGCTAATAACCACTTGCCTTATGTTTTATAGGGTCTGATTTCGTGGTTGTTGTTGATGATTGATGATTCTTATCCTTCAATCCTTCTTCCCAACAAGTTGGTAGTGAAATTTCCTTTGAATTCTCCTTACTTCCTTCTTTTGCCTTAGGAAATTGTTTCTCTCTTCTCTCTAATGGCTATGATGTATTTTTTATCCTCTATAACCCTAGCCTCCAACTCTTATAATCTGACTTAGGATTCCAAAATTCGTAGGTCTCCTCACCCTTAAATGTAAAGAGACCAAAATGCCCTCGTATGGTCCCGGTTTAGCCCAAAAATGACCCGGCACTCAACTAGTACCCTCGGGTACACTATTTTGACTAATTCGACTCTTTCGGAATCATCTGTGGACTCTAAATTATCTTTTGAGTCTCTTAAAATATGTTTCTCATCTCACCTTCAATTTTGTCTACGCGCAACACTCGGTCGAGACTTTTAATATTTACTATTCACATTTAGTAAATTTTTAATCGTCATTTTAATTAGTGTCTTACCTTCAATTTATGTCTAATAGCCATAATGATTAATTAATCACTTAATAATCATTATTATTATTACATCACATTAAATTACTCTACTCACGTAATTTAATTTTTAAACGTAACACATTTAATTACTCTACTCACGTAATTTAAATAAAAGTGTATTTTCACATTAAATTACTCTACTCACGTAATTTAAATTAACTATGCAGAAGTACGGAGTATTTCAGCGAAGAATTAAAAAACCCATGGCATGCAGAGCATCTCAGAAAGTATTATCAATGATGTTGTGATCAGTTTGAAATCTTGCAGTATTAATAAAATCTTCAGTTCTTTCCCTTTTTGTTATTAATTTTTTTAGGGGAGTACTAGTGATATGCACTACTCTAGCTACTTAATAAAAAGTTATAAATTATTTCTTGGTTTAGAAAATTATTGCTCAGCTCAGTAAATATTGCCCTGAACATTGCTCGACAAAAGCAATAAGATGCTCGAAGCAGCCATAAACTTGGTCATTGATACACAGAGTCCAAGTCAACAGGATTTTAAATCCTCAAGAAACTTGGTCCACAAATATAAGGATAAAACAATATCTTTATCCTACTGGACAAAGTACCGGAAGAACGTTGCAAATATTCCTCAAGAGGAATGTAAGCACATATTCCACAAACGCCTGGTCATACCATTGGTATTTAATGCAAAAATACAATACTTGGGTACATTAGTAAAACCTTTGGAGACACAAGGGTAACTAGCTCTAAATTTAGATTTTAATCTAAGTATGCTAGTATAACGTCTGCACTCATTGATCGTTGATACTCAACTTAATCAAAGTGTATCAATAGAATTAAGTATAAATAAAGGATTAACATTCAACATAAGATAAGTTAATCAAATTTCCATTTCATTCAATTAAAGTAATTACATGACTGTGTTAACAAAACAAAGTACAAAGCTTCATTCTGCAGGATGTTTCCCTTCATCTTTTGAAATAGGATTCATTCCAGTAGGAGGATCATCTAAAGTATAAGGATAATTGATGAAGTTAAAATCTTAAAGCATTCTAGTATTACTGCTACTAGGACAATCAAACAGGTGAGGAGGTCAGAAAATTTCTAATTCATCGTGAAGTTCATAATCCTCCAAGTATTTTGAAATCAAGCATTGAGGAATATAATGGACTGGAATCCAATTGACATCTAATTTAAAAGGGAGATTGTCAAGCTCAAGCAAGCCTGGATCATACCAGTCCAACAATGAGCTATTTTAATCTACCTTCATCACTGTCAAAGCGTTTATCTAACCACATTTATAAGCCTCATTCTTAGCATGTTGAAGCTTATCATCAAAATGCCCCAGAGATTTATTGTACCCGTCCATCCAGACTTCTCTAGGTTATTTATGGAATTAAAAGGTCAATTTGTCAACTTGGTAATGCAGTTTCTTCAACAACCCATCCTTAGCTTGTAACTGAGAAGATTGGTTGGATAATTTATCGAACAAGGTCTATAGCTTCTGCGACATATCAGTAATGGCTTATCTTTTGGCCTTTAATTGTGCAGCTTGCTTGGTAAGGGTATGTTGGGTCCTGACTTCCTCTGTAGTACCTCAGTCAGGTTTGACTCTAGCTTGGGAAGATGAAGGAGCAAATTTCAATTTCTTCTGACCCTTCAACTCCTCACTCAACCTTGCGTTTTTAGCCTCCAATAAGGAATGACCCTCCTCTGTAGTAGTAACAACAGCAGTGGATAACTTCAGGCATCAAGTTCATCTCTCAAGTTGTTATTCTCTTCCTTTAGAAGCTTTGCAATGTCCCTTTCTTCATCTACTTCATGTTTGAGCAGAAATTCTTATCTTCGAAAATGAGAAACAAATTTATCCAACTTTTCCTCAAAGCCCTAACCTTCGCTAAGGGCTTGGAATTTCTTCTCATAATTCTCATGAAAAAGTTCCCTAGCTTCGTTATGCTCCTCCTGTAGCTCTTCAATTATTTTATAGTAGGCAACATTATTGGCCACTGCCCGATCAAGAAGATAATTCAGATGAACATAGGCCTCTTTGACTTGTTCGGATACCCCTTCCCCGAGTAACTGTAGTAGGTTGGTATCAGTCAGAGATAAGCGACCAGCTTTGAAAAGCTCATTACACCTCTAGAGTATCTCGAACTCAGTCGATGAGAAGTATTCCAATTTATCCATAAACTATTTAGAAGAATAAAGTCATCAATTAACAAGGTGCAGAGTATTGACAAACACAAGTAGAGGAGCAAAAATATTTCTCTTTTCATTAATAAAAAAAGGAAGTACAAATACATCTTCAAAGAGAAAATAAAAAGTACAACTACTGAAAAAGGGAAAATAAAAAGCTACTTGGTTCTACACCGTCTTCTTATCTGCCTCGGGATTAGCTTAAGTGGAAGCAGGAGCAGAAGGAGAAGGAGAATTAACTTTAGAGGGCACAGTAAAATCAACATCCTGGTGTTGATCGGCAGACTCCATCGCTATCAAGGATTCACTGGAAACCCCATCATCAACTTCCTCGCCAAAGTTTGGAGGAGTCCCAGGATCATGTCGCAAGAATAGCTCAAAATATTTTGGAGTGCCAACCTCCACCAGAGTAGTAGACTAGCGATCCTTGAAGCATTTCTTCTTTACAAACTCAATTTGCGAAGAAGTGTCTCCAAAGGCCTTATCCCAGCCTCTATTGAATCCAACCTCTCTGGCCTTAGCCCTCTTCACCTTCTCAGTACCCAATTCCTTTTGTAGCTGAGAAGACTTGACTTTCTCAATATCCAAGTCTTTCTGCCACTTGTCAGCCAACCCTCGAGAAGTTTCAGCAACTCCTTCAACAGCTTTCATCTTCTTATCCCATTTTTTATTCATTAGCCAATGCTTGTTGGGAATCAAGCAATGACTTTTTCATCTTGTCAAAATCTTCTCCAACTTCATCAGAGGAAGAAGCTCCCAAAGCCTCATCTTTCTCCAATATAATATTAAAGTCAACGAGGAACTGCACAAGAATAATAAGGAAAGTCAGTATTATGACGAGCAAATCAAGAGGAATAAAATTAAATAAGGCAAAAGAATATACCAGAGCATGGCCTTGAGCGACCCTGTCAGAGCTTTTAGAATGAGGTAATGCAATTGCAGCACCCTTGTGGTCTGACAAAGTCCCAGACTTTATTAGTTGTCTTGCCAATCCAGGGCCAAGGACTACTGGAGAGGCAGAAGAAGATATGTCGACCAACTCACGTTGGTCAGGAAGAATAGAAGAATCTTTTGCTAACTTAGAAGGCAACCCTCGCTTTATGCTCTTTAGAGGACTCTGTTCAATTTTCATAGCTGGGGTATTATTCCCAGTCTCATATTTATTTTTCACCCCTTTATCAACTTGTTTGGAAGGAGGATTGGCAAAAATGTCTCCTAAAATATTGGGAATCTTCCTCTTCCCCATGGATATGGCAAAGGGCAAATTTGAATCTAAGGAAGAAGGGGAAAGGGAAGCAGGATCATCGCTGCCATATGCAGTGGCTAAGGAAGTAGAAGGAGGTTCTTACTCAAGTTCAAATATATGGGAAGGAGTAGGACGAGCAACAAAGGAAGAAATTGTGCTCTTGTAATGCAGCAAATAAGATGCAGACCTAACGTACTAATTGCCAATCCTTTGATAAAGTCCCCAAATAAACTTCAACTCCCTCAAATTCACTTCACTTTCCTTTGGGCACCTTCTCTTTTGATCAACTGTAATAAAAATTTACAGAGAAATAATTAGTGTAACATTTAAACAGATATGTACAAGGCAAAACAGTTACATGAGGAACAACCTATCATATTGCCAAAAGGAGAGCATCTAGGCCCCTGGTACTTAGCATTTCCAGTCAAATGGGCGTATTGCTAAATTTTTACAACAACTCCATGCTCAAAATATCCTTATTGGAGTCTGGAAGATTAACTACTAACGCTTTGTTTACAGTCCTAGTCTTTAAATAAAAAGTGGTGTCACTAGTCACCCACTTATAACAAAACATTATTTCTGGAACCCCACATGGGTTCCATGAATTTGATTCAACATATACACCCCATTTACAACCCTTCAAGTATTGGGGGCTACCCTAGCTGGGACAACGTCAAAGTATTGATAAAATTCAAGGCACATAGGGTTGGGAAGAAACGTAAACCCACACTTAGCTATTAAAATAGAAGGAAACCAATGACCCTCAGCAAGCGAGAAAAAATCAGCAGGTAAAGTAGCATATTCCAAAACAACCCAAGAGGGAATCTTAAATTCATTTCTGAATTCATCAAGAGAATCAATAGAGTAAACCATGGTGAATAATAGAAGAGAAGAGAAAGAATTTTTACAGGAATTAAGGATTCAACAAGAACTGAAGAACAGAAAATGATCGCTCAAGAGAGAAAAAGAAAGATTGAAGACACTGTAGCCAAAAACACTCAGAAGATTTGAGGTAGTAAAAGTTCGTGGCTTTTCCCGCTCTTTATAGGTTGCCTCAAAAACTGGAAAAATAATGCTTAAAAGGCAACGTCAATTGAACTGGTGGCGACTAAAGGCAGAAAAGATGGATTTTGCCCAAAAATGGTTCCTTAAAGTTATGGATAATTTCAAAAAATGCCACGCGCATTATTTTTCCATAATTAAATTATAAATCTTTCACAAGTATGGGAATTCGGCAATCGACCAGGCCTAAAATTGTTGTCCGGGCAACTTTAAAAGCTAAATGCTCCATACTCTTATGAAAACTTCAAGCATGAAACATTGGGAGCTTCTGTTGATACCAAAATTGTCCATCTACATGGACCATTCAGATACTGACACATGTTGTACAGTGGAAGATTAATCCTAGTCATCAAGGATGAAATACCTACCAACACCAGGGATACCGACCAACACCAGGGATGCCGACCAATAATAACAGGAAAATACCAACAATTGTATATATTAATGATTGTATAGATGTAAATGTCTATGATATAAAGACATTCCATCCCTTGATATTCCAGATCTGGTACACCCCCTCGGGGCTATAAATGCATTGTAAACCCTACATCTAAGGGAGACGAAAAGAGAGGCAATTAAACAATTCTAAAGCAATACGCAACGGTGGACGTAGGCTATTCCATTAAGCTGAACCACTTTAAAATTTTCTTGCCTCTTTTATTTCTATTTATCCGCGGTCAACTAATTAGCCCAGTCTAGTTTTGTGCATAAACATCAAGTATTTAAAGTGCTTCAAAGCAAATAATGTATACATGTTAGCTTTTCGGCTCTCACTTGAGCTTCTCACCTCTCAACTACTGTGCACGCCTAACGTACCTTTAACTCATCCTAGTTAATGTTGACACACCTAACTAGTTTGTAATCATAAACTAACCCGCAATGTGTACACTCGTATAACTCATATACTACAGTATTAGGTATTTCCGTTACTTTCTAACACAAGTAATACTTGCTCATTAAATAATTAAGTATTCACTACTTAAATTAATTCAGATTCTTTTATCTTTATTATCTACTAAATCTGCACAGTAGAATATAATACAAGGGTATATATATATATATATATATACACTAATACCGCACCACCTAACTCAGCTCTTGGTGCATGCATACTCTGCTATCAAGTCCCGGTACACCACGTATTAAAGAAGGACAACTGGTTCGATGTCTCTCCGTACCATGAACACAAACCACATAAACTTTGGAGGCGAATGTAATCCCAAGCCAAATGGATCATGCACATACCTACTCTCTCATTCAACCGTCGAACCATCATACTCTCACATAGTATGTTTCCAAGGTCCTATGTTCTCGGTACAAGTCTAAATCCTCCCCCCCCCCCCCCCACAATGGACTCGTCAAGATAAGACCGTACACTACGCGGAAACCTCCTCCTGATAGCAAGCAGCGTGGGTATGTCATACAAATAATAAATCATATAATAGGCATTCACCTTGCCTATATATTTATAACATTCATATGGTATAAGCACATCCCATGTCTCAAGTCTCATACGCAGTATATTTGTCTCTCGAATCTCCACGTATTAATGATTTATTAATTTACTTCTCGTTTTATATAACGAAGAATTCTTACTTCTCGAAGGATTATAACTAATCTTAACATCATTATAGTAATATGTTCATCTCTAACCTATTAGTCTTGCATTAAAATGCTTTACCCCCATCCCTAAATTCGTTCCATGAATTACTCAACCCCACTAATGTATCCCTGTTGATTAAATTCCCAATCACATTCTCATGCAATTTAACGGGGACTCAACTATGAGCCTACTGACCTTTCTTAAGTCATAATATGGTTAAGGTATCATCATTAAGTGTTCTTCCAATTTGGGGTAGATAAAACATTACAAACGAAGAAAGTTCATAATTTCAGCTTTGGTCGATCGATCGAGATTCATACGTCGATCGATCGATCCTGGGAATTTCTGGGTTATAACAGTTACGGATTTTGATACTTTTTACCTCCAATTCCACCATAAAACGTTTATAAATTCTATATTGATTATCTCATGTCCTATACTAACATATATGAACGAGTTCTAATGTAACCAAATCATTAAATCATCACAGAAATCATCTAAACCAGATCAATTCAAGAAAATCTCTAAAAACCCTAGAATCTCATATTTCTTAAAAACCTTATTAAAGATTTCAGATTTATTCTCAAGAATGAATGTAAATTCTTAGATTTCATACTACATACATGAGGGAACCTATCTACATCAGTTTCAACCCATAATTATGATAAATGACTTCCAAATTTCTCCAAGACACATGAATATCACAAATAATTCAGCCTACTCTAATATGTACATCAAATATGCTATGGATTCCCAAGTTTAAACACTTGCCTAATATAGTAGGTCTGAACCGTTGAAGAAGATGGATGTAGGCAAGATCCTCTCCTTCCGATCTACGCAACGGTGGTCTCGGTGGTGCAATTGGTGGTTCTCGACCTTAGCCTCCTAGAATTGGCTCTCCTTCTTCCTCTTTGACTCTCCCTTGAATCTTGTGAATGAAAACCCTAAATTACCTTACGTATTAGATATATTCACTCTCCTAATTTCGTAGGTAATTAAAGCCCAAAAATAAAAATTACCAAAATGCCCTCTCGGGATGCCAATTTAGCCTAAAATTGCCCTGGGACCCAAACTAAACTCCCGGGTGGACTTTTCTGACTATCTCGACCCTTCTGGGCATATTGGCACACTCAAAATGACCATTTGGGTTGCTAAAAAATAATTTACTTTTTATTCCCTTAATTTAGTCCCGACACAACTGACATGCGCGTCCCGACTTGATTACCGTAATTATCAATTGTCGTATTTCTCACTTGCGACAATTCTCATAAATTCACAATCCTATTCGCAATCATATATTATTTTATTCACTCGGTAATATTCAATATAACTCTCACTAATAAATAGTAACTCTTATCTCACTATTTAATATTTATTTTAATCCAGATCCATTATCAATTAATTTCCCATATTTAATTTAATTAATTCAATATTTAAAAAAAATCATTAAAATACGAGGTGTTACATATCGAACCTTGGACTGTTTGAGCTGTAAAAACTTCATTGCAGATTAGATGTCCCTTATCATCTTTGATTAGGTAACTCAATTGCATCAAGTCTTGATTGAATATGATGAGCCTATATTAATTTTGCAACTAGAGGAAGATGGTCTCTGCCAAACTATAAAGGAAACTGAAGATCTGTATGAAACTTTATGCATCTCAAAAGTGTTAGTAATCCAACTTCTTTGAGAAACAAAGCAATTTGGAATTAAACTAGCTTATATAATCTCTTTAATTCTGGCAGTAGCTGAAGATATAATGGATTTAGGATTCATTTTTGATATTTTCAAAGCAAAATTTATTTCCATGAATCCATATTTCCCATAAAATAGTTAAAGAAACTATTTTAAAAACTTTTTTGGACACTTTATTAGAACCAACCTTAAGCCAAAGAGAAATAAGAGTTTGACTTATACCTACTTTTTGAAGGTTACTTTCAACAACAACAATATTGTGGATGATTTTCCAGGCTAGAAGTGATAGATTAGGGGGACACCTTTATCCCAAATGATCATAAAGCTAATAGAAATCATTTTTGATCTTCTGCCCAAGTTATATGCAGAATTAAAATCAAATGTACTAGAAGAAAAAATTTCCAGATCATATCACCATCAGAGGAAGTTATAATGTTTTCTTCTAATAAGTCAAATATGTTAGAAGAAGTCAGACAATGAATGACGCATCCGATATTAAGGGATCCAAACTATTTTTCAGTAAATATGTGAAGTTCACGTACTTGCCTGCCAATGTGTAAAATTGATGCAAATCTGTTGATAACTTCCCTTTCGCTTGAAGCAAACACAAGTCAAGCCCTTTCCCATCCACAACGGCCTCCCACAAGTTGCATCATCTTCACTCTAACAATGGACTTCTTTCATTAGCTTAGGGATGTAAAAACTAACATTACATAAATTAAACATCAATTAGGTTTGTCGAAAGAATAATACATGAAAAGTATTGGCCACACATTTACTTTTCCTTTCATTCTCATTTACTCCTTTTCCTTTTCATTCAGTTGTGTAATCCAGCTCATTTTGTGCAAAATGTTAACCGCTAATACATCCCAAAAGTTAAATGAATATATGAACAAAAAAGGGTTACTTTGAATCAAAATAAAAATCAACATGTTAGCGATAAATCAGAATAAAATAAAATCAAAATGAGTAGAAACAAAGTAAAGCAGAGGTACAACAAAGTAAACCTCATTTTGAATGTATATACCTTAATATTCAACATGTTAGCGATAAATCTTAAACTTTTAAGCGAAAATGTATATCTAAAACAAACCTGGGCACCTATTACATATCGATTATCTAATTTTTAATCTAATCATAAATAAGTATATTTCAAGTAAAATTCAATTAATATTTGAAAAATTGTAGAAGAAAAAAGAATCTAAAACTAATGCACTCAAATGAAAGTAGAAATTGAACAAACATACTCGCAAATGAATGCCTCACTTGGGGATATGCTTTGCATGCATTGTATTTGCAACCCTAGCCTAATCGTTGACATAGTGCAAGATATCAGGGCAATAAATGGTGAGGTTATCCACTTAGGTCCCAGGAAATTTGGGATGATAATTCTGGGAGGGGGATTGCTAACCATAATATTTACAATGTCAATATGATGCATAATGGTGCAAATTATGTTATCTTCATCAACACGGCACATGAGTTTGATGGGAGTGACTCTGGCATCCACCCTTATAAAGTTATTTCATGGGGATAATTCGAGGTTCTGCCAAGTCCGTAAAGGTGTACTGTGATGCAACAATTGCAAGTTGGCTGATCTTAATTGTCAAACATATTATGATAGTGCTGAGAACAAATGTTTTGAGGTTCATGATAAGCGAATATTAGAGATAACACCAACATAAAGTTTTTAAAAAAATCTAATAAAAACGTAACTCTATTTTTGTCAAGCATTATATCAATTAGCAATGACTTCACACTAATATTTTGACCGGAGAAGGGAACCTTGACTTGCCTTCTCACTTTTCAACTTCCCAAGAAATTGGACCGATATTAGAACCCCCAAACGTCACCGCTTGTACAAAGGTAGTTCAGGAAATATTTTATTCAAGAATTTGCCAAGCTAAAAACATAAGAAATGTAAAACACGTACACATAGACAAAATATATGAAAACTTCAAAATAAATCACAAAAGTACTAAAGATTTGATAATTCCCAAGAATGATATTATTCTCAAGTAAAACATATAACCCCAAAAATCATATTTTCATAACACACGCCTCCTTTGTATATGAGTTTTGGAATTTAAGTGGTTTTCTTTAGTACTACAATACCATTGCCCTGAATTTAAATTCCCATTTATAGTGTAAATAGAAATTGAAATACAAATAATTACCCTCCAAGAGAATTTGTAAATGAGTTTTGGAATTTAAGTGGTTTTCTTTAGTACTACAATACCATTGCCCTGAATTTAAATTCCCATTTAGAGTGTAAATAGAAATTGAAATACAAATAACTACCCTCCAAGAGAATTTGTAGAAAGTATGAACAAGTAAACCTTTTTCACGATCATATTCAACCCAACAATAGTTTAAGAAAACCAGTATTGAAGTTTTCAGTCAGTTACGAAAAAAATAACGTATGCCATAACATACCTATGTTGACATATTTATATCCTAGTTTTGAGAGGCCAATTGAAACCAAAGTATCAGCTGTTAACACAAGAAGTATTAATTAAAGAAAGTTTGCCTAAGGCAAAGATTTGTGGTAATGAAGAATGTACCCAAAATTGAGCAGCTAATTGTTATTGTTCAATCCATTAAGTTTGCTCCAGATGAGAGTTATATACCAAAATATCATATTACCTCCTCCCTAAATTAGGAATCCCCATTTAAACTAATAACTTTTAGCCTCCTAACTTTTTAAACGTGTAAGAACAACACAAATATCATAGGATGTTGAGCTTCTAGGGCCAAGCAATTTCACACTTTATATATACTATTTCCAGAAACACCCTCACTTTAGGAAAATCAAAAATGAAAAACACTACTCTTAATTTGAACATCGCATACAGATCCGTCTTGGATGAAGTAACTAATAAGCTTGGAATCAGCTTAAACCTATCCCTTAGATTTGAAATTAAAAATGATGACTGGGAATTGATGGAGTACGTTTATGAACTTAACCACCCTTTTACAAGGAGGACCAAAAACACTTACTAAGAAAATGGCAAAGGATAACAAAAACTAGTAAGGGTGTCCTCTGTTCTATGGCAGAAGCATGTATAAGAGAACAATTCAAGTTCTTCTACACTTAATAAGAAATAATGCAATCACATTATCCTATGTTCTTCTACACAATCCGAACAGATAATGAAAATTGCATGAGTAATTATTTTTGGAGAAACGACTTGTCGAAGTTAGATTATGAATGTTTTGAAGACGTCGTAATATTTAACACTACTTATCCCACATATCTATGTTGTTTTGTTTCTATTGGTGTGGGTGTACCAAGTAGATTTGACGTGCACCACATATTTTTTCGTTCTAATCAGAACTAACGAAATCTAAGGCTTGATAGCAGTTAACATAATAGTATTAATCATTTGAAGAATTATGAAGCACCTCAAAATTAACGAACCTAAAAAAACTATGAAACAATAAGGCGACTTTATTTTCAGTGGCATAATTAATATCTAGTATATTCAACCAAGCCAAATAGTAAAGTTATAAAGAACATGGCATATACATATATGTCTCACATAAAATAGTTGACTGAAAGTTTCAATACTTCGAATGACATATGAAGATAAATCACTTGTGATTAATTAGAAGGATAAATCCTCACTAAATCCACCTCTTTAAACCAAATTCCATTCAACAAATGATCTTGAAACGTCATAATAGCATCGGAACCAGGTGTCTTGGCCTCAAAGGTAATATAATATAGTATCCCATGATCAGCCTGAGCATTTTCCTTGAAGACTAGCAAAAATGAATTGTCTCCGTTCCACAAGAAATAAGTTCATCAAAATATAAGTAAGGTAAAAAATTATATATAAATGTGCATGTATTGTAATGTTGGAAAAAGACAAAAACCACATTATTCTTCTGGTTTAATCAATAATTTCCAGATTAGCTAAGATGTGCAATTTGGTAAAGGCTTTTGAATCCTTCCATCGAATTGGTACAATCTTATGGAGCAAAAGTGCTTTGGGGAAAGGAACATCATCAAACCCTAAAACAAAACACAAGATATATATAAATTGGATAATGAAAAAGGAAATAATTACATTAGAGTTAGAAGTTCAACAGTTACATCACTTGCGTCGCATTATTTTGCGTAAAGAACATACTCCTTGGTCATTGGGTGATAACCATTCGCATCCACGTAATCACCATCCTCATCGCTGTTTGAATATTCGGCCATATTCTTCACAACTTTGTCATCCAATTTAGGAGTATTTACTTCACCATCATACACATCATCATTGGCGTTGCTATAATATGCAACCACATGCTTACAATTTTTATCATCAAATTTAGGACTATCATGTTCTTCACAATCCCCATTGATTTCTTCGACATAGATCGTTGGAATGTCATCAAATTTAGGAGCAGGAATGTCCACTGGTTCCAAGTCGGAATCCATTTAGAACTCAACTCAATGACAAAACAAACAAGCCCTATGTATCGCACAAATCCTACATGTAGATATATAATGTTTAACAATTGGAGTCTAACAATCCATAATGTTTAACAATTGGAGTTTGATCTTATATGTAGATTTATAAATAGAGAATAATCTAATGTTTATAATATTGATTTTCAATTTGAATCTCCTTAATTGATTAATTATTCGAAAATTTGAATTTGTAATTTGTAATTTGGGTCAGCTTATATTAGAAATGGGTTTAAGCCTCCATATTTCTTTCTTATCTTGTTAAATTTGAAATACTTTTGTAGTTGCATTATAAGGAGTACGAAAATATAATGTTGGCATATGATGGGATTGTTGTTGATGTTGGCTAGTTAGTGGTTTTTGCTATTGGTATTTAAATTGATTATTTAATTCATTAAACTTTACTAACTTCATTTTAATAAACCTATAAATAAATCTACTCTATCTATACAGAAGTGTATCGGGGGGTTCCTTGTTTGGATTTTATTTATGAGACGTCCCACGCATGGAGCCTAGAGACGGGTAGACGTGGGGGCTTTAGGAACCTTTTAATCAGCCTATATCTTTTAATAATTAACCTTAATAGTTGATAAATCCCATACTAACTATATCTTTATATGTAAGTTTGAGAAATTACTTAAAAGATAAGGAAATATCGTAACTTGTGAATGGGAGGCTAGTTTAATATGGTATAATGGGTGGAATGATTATGACTCGAATAATAAGTTAAATGAGGAAAATGGAAATGTAATAAGACAATGATGGTACCAATTAATTGAAATGAGTAAATCTATATAGTTATGGGTGTGTTTTGAAAGTGAACATTATTACTTGTTGCATGCTGAAAGGAACTGGACTTTTATTTGTACGTCACACTTGCTTTTGTTATCCGACCAAGCTATTGAAATGTGGAGTCCGATTTGCGTGATGGTATCTCATTTGTGCATCATTACGATAATGCTAGAGAATAATGCCTTTTTGTTTTATGTGATGGTTTTTACTTATGTGTACTGTATGCTCTTGATATGGTCAGAGAGAAGAGACGCATCGCGATGATAGTTTAATTAATTATTGAAATATATGATTTAATTAGTATGTATTGTGAAGTTATGTGGCATATGGTAGGTTATCATAGTAGGTTAGATAACTATGGACTTATCTCTTGTATATATAACTTCTTTGAGTTGTGTAGATTTAGTAACTTGCTGGGCTTTAGTAACTAGGGTTGCACCTCACGAGTAGCTTTCCTTCTAGCTAGCATAGACAATTCATCCTCGTGACCCTTAATTATCATATTCAGGAGATCAGATGTAGGTTATCTCCACGATTTACTATTTTCCATTCAAATACTTCAGTTTGCATATATATCGAAGAAAAGAATATTAGCTTGTACTATTATACTTCAGTTGGTGTTGGCATTTGTAGACAAGACTTGGTAGTTGATGATTTCATTTTGAAACTAGTTGGTATAGTTATAAAGATATTAGCTTTTTATTTTAATGGTGACATTGTGATTCAGTTTATAGGTTTATTGCATCGTAATCGTATATTGTATTATGGTTTCATATGTTTATTTACACACTAAGAATTATATTTTAATTTTATTGACAAGTTGTATATTTTAATTTTAGGAAGTGATCAACCCTAGTGTTAAAATATATGGACTATTACATGGAGTACTAGTTTTTTTCCTACAAATTTTAGAGAGTGAAATAAAAGTTTAGAGAATAAAAAGAGAGATGAAAAAATGAGTAAAATGGTAAAAAATTATTTATATACCTTTGATTTGTAGGTGCGGTGGTAAGAAGAAAAGAGGAAAGAGTAAAAAATAAATAAAAGGAAAAATATCCATTAATAGTAATAGGTGCCTCTTTATAATAATATTATATAGTTAGAGCACCTCAAATATGCTCTTAAGTTTAATTGTCTTCAAATTATCTTTCAGTTGTTTAAATGGGTGTGTTACAATATGGGGAAGATCCAAAAGAGAATCTCTTTCATGTCTGGAATTACTTTATTCAAATAATTCCAAATGCAAGTTAATATTTTGTTTGAAAGAAATAAAATTAACTAAGCGCAATTTAGTTTCTCACCTGAAATATTTTTTTTATTTTAATATGTTCTCGCGTCTGCATTTTGGGGACCCAAACTGGGTTCTTGACTAGAGCTTCTAAGCCATTTTCAAGCACTTTTGATATGGATTGTCGATGCATTCTCCCTTCCAAAATCTTCATAAATTTAAGCTTTGTTTAAGTATTTAGTGCTTAAATCTTACATTTAGGTTATGTTTTTTTTTTTGCCTAAAGATTAGAGATGAAGTCTAAAATTTGAAACCAAAAAAAGTAATTTTTTTTTATGATACTACAATTAGTTTCGTGAGAATTCCAAGAGTTCATGGCCTCCTAGTTAACCCATGAAAGGAAAAAGGCCCCACGGTCTGCACAGACCTCTGTCATACCAATACTAACCTCCAAAGACAATGGTAATGGTAGAAAAAGGTACACACGAGGGTCAAAGACCAAATCAATGCCCTTTAAGCTAAAAAGCACTCAATCATTCCACCAGACCTGAAAGGCCAATTCAAAGACCTCAGAACAAATGGTTTTAAGCTTTAGACTAATTCGATGGCCCTTCTCATGGTAAGCACTAACCTCTGTTGGGAACATATTCCTCCTTCCATGGTGGAACCCCTATGATATATTATGAAAGTATGCTCTGGTTATTTCCAGAGGAACTTGGCTACCACAAGACCTCTCAAATGTCCAACTAAGCTTCTATAACTTCTCTAGCAGGTAGGTAGAAGGTACAAGTAATTTTCTACCTACTTACACCACTCACCCCCACTAACATTGAAGGCTTCCATCCACATTAAAAGCTCTAATCAACTACCTTACACTGCCTGCAAGCTTTTCTATAACATTCCATCGTACTGTAGTCGTTAAACCTTAGGGCAACCCCCTGCTACTGTAGCCCTCTCATTCTCTCTGAAAGGGACTATTTATATATTGAAGGCTTATGAGTGGTTTAAAGGCATAAAATAAACTATAATCCAAGTGATAGTAGAGATTATGAACAATATTAAGCATTATTACCTCAACTAACACACTGTTAGCAGAATATATGAGAAGGCTTGGACATTTTCAACCTCTCATACTTTATATGCTCTACTGATCCCTAAACTTTAATGAAGAATATTTATACGAGTCTATAAGTTACTCCATAGTGTCCTTTGAGCAATGATAAAGTTCACAAACACTTCAGACCACCTTGACTAACTCCCAATGCGCTTTAGATTGTATAACAATCTCATTTACGACTTGATATACAAAGCAACATCTTTTATAGTGGATGTAGGATCCTCAAATAAGGTCCGAACCACTTTATATCACTCTCTCTCACTTTGACACCTTTTCCCACTAACTGGGCTAAGATTCCATGGGGAGTATCTATTGGGTCTGAGGTCTTAGAAGATTTCAACACCCACCAGTTTTCATGTCTTAATGAACCTCTGAATGAATACATTTAGTTCGATTCAGATTCAAAGGTAATTTTACCTCTTAATCATTTAGTGGTAATTATAGATTATAGCCTCTTATTTAAAAAATCAAAAACGCTATTTACTACCTCCTAATTTTGAATGTTTCAGATTTAGAATTAAGAGGTAAAAATAAGTAACCCCTTAGGATACCATTGCAAGCATTTGTATTCTTAGACCATCTCCAAGACTTGGAGGCAAATTTGCACCTCAAAGTGTGCAAATGCATTTTTGTTACCCCAAAAATGAAATGTTGTCCAAGGAAGTTTTCATGCATTGCCTTCCCACGATAAACCAATTGTTGTGACATCTAAGCTCGTTCAAAAATTGGAATGTCGCGACAATAGCCCATTGAGAGGTTGGATGACAAAGGCAAGATCGACACCATCATAGATGTCGTACGAATAATGAAATAAGTCTAACTATGTAAGATTTCTTTGCCATGTGAATTGGCCTTGAGTCGACTCGGATGAAGTGTGATGCCCTACATCAGATGTTCAACAGTGCGAATGGTGATAACCAGGATGAACTAAAGTCATTAGCCCATCCGAGACAACGTAGAACACGTCGTAGTAGCCACGCAATGCATTTTATTGCTTTTACTACTTATTTATTAAACATTGTGAGATGAACAATTCATATTATTACATTTCAATATTTTAGTTTTGATTCGTGTGATATTATATCTTTGATTTATATTTAAAAAATCACAAATTTAACAAGAATTACATTGAAATTGACCTAAAGAAAAATTAGAATTAGAAATAGAAAAAAAAAACATATTGAACTTAAACAAAATTTGAAATATACATAGTACTAAGAAAAACCAAATAGAAGAAAAAATTATATTGGGTGTTGTATGTAAAAAATATTCATCTACGTGGCTATCCTCACAATACTTACTTTCTTGGTCGGCTCCAGAGACACTTGGTCGGCCAATAGGCCGATCAACCTCAAGAATACGAACCATCAAGAATATCAAGAGTTACTCGAGTAAAATAGCCAAAAATTCTTATACATGTATCCATGAATATCAACAGTCTTATTTATTGTATACATATGTAAATACCTGAATATATAAAGTCAATCCATCTCTTGGGTTCCCAACCAATATAAATACATGATCTCCCTTAGCTCAAAGGGGTGATTCAATCAAGCACAAACATACTCAACCCTTAGCTATTGTAACAACCAGAAATACTAAAAACAATTTGCATAGGCTTTTCTCACAGCTGAACCACTTTAAAAACCTTGTTTGTTGTGTGTTTGCCTTGCTTTATTTTGTTTATTGTATCTATGATTATAAATTTAGACCCACTCCATATTTAGACATCAACAGATTGGTGTTGTTGATGTAAAATATTAGATCGTATCTAATTTTTCAATCACAGATAAAATAAATGAAACAAAGAGTTTTTAAAGTGGTTCAGCCTTATAAGAATGACCTACGTCCACTATTATGTTATTGCTGAGTGTTTGGGGAATTCTCGATTACAAGTTCTATCAAGAAATTTCGGTCCCCTTACAATGAGGATTGTACAATGTATTTATAGCCCTGAGGCTGTAATGTGAAAAGGTAATACATTAAATGATGTACATATGAAAGGGTAATACATTCAATGCCCCTTAAGCGTGTGCGTCTGAATGATAAGCATTTAAAGAACAGTCAAACTGTTGGTTATCCTGTCATTAATGCTTTGTTCGAGGTGCATCTCGGACCGCCTGAATTGCTCGGACCGCCTAAGCTTCTCGATACTCAAGAGTTCCTCGGAGAGTTCTTATTTCTCGGAGCGTGTGAGTTCCTCGGGGAAGTAGTGTTCCTCGTTGTAGTATGGTTCCTCGGAGCGTGTGAGTTCCTCGGAAGTTTTTGTTGTTGCCACGTAGATTGTCACGCGTCTTCATTCAAGTGGGTCATGTCAGCAGACTAAATTTGGTATCAACAGAAGCCCCCAATGTTTCATAGTTCGAAATTTGAGGAGTATGGAACATTCTTTCTCGGAATATGGTAGCTTTAAATGGTCTTCCTGATTTTTAGGAGTGTTTCCCTTGTATTTATTTTTCCTTCCAAATTCGTAGAATCAGGCTTTTTTGAATTTTTATGCCCGCTTCGATTGTCGCGCCCTTTTTGTCCTTCTAGCCGCCGGTAGCGTAATCGTTTATTTTTGTAATCATTACTTTTTCCTTTTCCCAAGGCAAGGTATTTAAGCGTCACAGACAATCCCATCGTCTTCTACTTTTTCAAATTTGTATCTTCGAGTTTTCCATCGTCTCTTTCTCTCCTGTGTATTCATCTCTTCCATCGTTCGTTGTCAACAGATCCACTCTTTTTCTGTAAGATCTTCTTCCTTCTTCTTCATTTCCTTTATTCATCATGGTTTACCCTTTTGAATCTCTTGATAAGTTTCGCTCTGATTTTTCTATTCCCTCCTAGGTTGTTCTGGAAGAGCTTTCTGAGCCTTCTGATTATTTCCGTTTGGCTGAGGGACATTGGTTCCCCAGTCTCTTTGTTGCTGAGTGTGGATTTTCTTTTCCACCGAATCCCTTATGTCTGGAATTTTGTCAATACTTTGACGTTGTTCCTGCAAGAATAGCCCCCAATACATGGAGAATAGTTAATGGGGTTCATAGATTAAATTAAATCCATGGAACTCGGATAGGAATTCCAGAAATCATATTCTGTTATAGATGGGCAGTTGGTGATAACACCTTTTATTTAAAAACTAGATTTTTAAATAGGGCCTTAGTAGTCAATCTCCCAGATGCCAATAGGGACTATTTTGAGCACGGGGTTGTCATAAAAAATTGGCAACATGCTCCTTTATCTGGAGATGAAGTGTATCAGGGTCCCAGATGCTCTCCCTATGGCAATGGGATAGGTTATTTTTATCTCATTTTATTTATTTTGAAATTATGCTTCCTCTATGTTTGACAAAATGTACCACTGATATTTTAATGTTTATTTATTTGCAGTTGACAGTAAAAGAAAGTGTCCAAAAGAAGCAGACGTTAATATAAGGCACTTAAAACTTATCTAGAGTTTGCATCAGAGTGTTGCCGATGAGCACATTAGGTCAGCTTCATATCTGCTGCAGTACAAGAGTTACACTACTTCTTTTACTGCTCGTCCGGTAATAAGCGACACAGAGCCAGTACCAGCCTCTACTAGTTCTTCGCCTGAGTCACACGTTCCTTGAAGTGAAAGGATGAAGAAGAGAATACCTCCCACTCTCTTCGAGAAGCCTGCCTCTGGTGCTGGAGAGGCCAAAAAAAGTAAACACGATGTCCCAGAAGGGACAAAGAAAGTTGATGCAGCTTCTCCAGCTGCTCCTGCTAAGGTCGCCAAGAAGCCTCCAGTGGCCTCGAGCAAGGCTGCTGCTCCAGGAGAAGTGATTGTAATATCACCGACCAAGAGTTCTTCCTTGGTTGAATCTATTCCTGCTCCCCCGAGGAAGCTGAAGAAGAGCTCCTCGGTCAATTTGGCTGACACCATCACTCAGCCCCCAGCTACTGGAACTGGTGTTCCAACTTTTGTTCCCCCGAGCTCTGCCATGAGCTCGGTGAAGACTTGGATCATTCCCGAGATCCAAGGTGTTGAAGATAACCTTTCTCGGGACATGGTTACATCATTGGTTGCTCGCCATATTGCTTTTGTAAGTCTTGTTGCTTTGAACTTTTCATCTTTCCTTTGTTATATCTATCTCTGACTTGCTTTCATTTTCTTTTCACAATTGGCGAGATGCTTCAATATAATTTTGAAGAAAGATGAGGCGATTAAAGCTTCATGATCCTCATCTAGTGTGGAGGAAGCTATTAAGTCTTTGGAAGATTCTAACCAGAAATATGCTACTGACAAGGCAATTTGGGAGAACAAGCTTGCCTCCACCGAGCAGGAAAAAGCTCAGGTTGTTGAAGTCTCCAAGGAGTTGGAGAAGAGAATAAAGGACTTGGAAGGGGAAAATAAAGAGCTCGAATGGAATCTCAAGAATGCTGAGGAGTTTGAAGATAAACTCAAGGTTGCTGAGGAGGAGTTAAGTCGACTTCAGGAAGTAAGTCGTCAGAAGGAGGAGGTTGAGAGAAAATTGAAAGTTGCTGATAACCTGTTGTTCGAGAAGCTTTCCTCGGAGAAATTGAAGAGGAAACTGGCAGTGAAGAAGTCCTTCAGCGCTGGCTGGGACAAGGGGTGGAACAAGGGCTTGGCTGCCATGATGTCTCAAGTAGAATATGGCAGCCTCAAGTACTTCAGAGATGGGTGGGTCGCTGCTCTACAGGAGATGAAGGTGGATGAAAATTCCGAACTCTTTCAGCGACACATCCTTGGTCCCCCTCCAACTCCCGAAGACGAAGAAGAGGAGGAAGATGCCTCCGAAGAGTCTTCCATGGTGATGGGAGATCAGGTTTCTCTTCCCTCGACTATCCAGCCAGCTGACGAGGAACTTCAACTACCTGCAACTTCCTCCGAGAAACCTCCAGCACTTCCCCAGCTACTATCTGCTCCATCCGAGCAACCTACTTCCTCGTCCCAGCCTCCCGAGAAAGTTTTGGGAGACAAGAAAAAGGTGTAGAGTTGTTCGGATTTCTCTATTTTATTTTTCTTTAACAAATGTAATCCTGAACATGTAATTCTGAATCTTGTACTTCTGACCTTTATGATATAATAAAACTTGAACTTGTGTTTATTCATACTGTTGTCTCTTCTTCATGCTCTGTTTTGATTATTGATTACTGCTTTTTCTTCCTTTGCTAGTTTCTGGTCAGGATGGAATTATTATCTGCTCACGATACCAAGCTGCTGAGGCAATGCAATGATTATTTTAAAGCTAGTCACATAGATCTGAGTGCAGCACAAGTCGTCGACATCCTCGACCAAGATGCTTCTGAACAGACAGTTGAAGCATACCAATATCTGAAGTGTATACTTGATCGAGCAGTGGCCAATAATGTGGCTTATTATGACATGATCGAGGATCTCCAAGGCACCCTCGAAGATCTTCAGCAACAATGCAAAGAATCCACTGCCCTCTTGCACGAGGGTTACGAGAAGAAGTACCAGCAGATCATTGCCGACAAGGGTTACGAAAACTTTTTGCTGGCTACGATGTGAGGGAGAGAGCTCTGAAGGGTGAGGTCGAGGAATGTAGACAAATAGCTTAATTATTAGAGCAAGAGAACAACAATCTTCAAAGAGAGTTGTCACAGTTGAAGTCTGAAGCTTCTACTTCAAAAGCCTTGATCCCAGTGACTGATGAGGGATTCTCGTTCTTGGAAGTCGAGAACGCTAACTTGAGGGAAGAGTTGGAAACCTTGAAGAGGTCTGGCCCCTCTACATCTTCTCGTGGTCGAGCAAGAGTGCCTCGGGGGCGAGCAAGAGCTCCTCGGATTCCTGTCGAGGAACAGCGGACTCAATCTGCCTTAGAAAACCAGGCCTTCCAACTGATGGCGAAGAACCAGGCGTTGGCTGAAATGTCAAAGAAGATCAGGGACCTGGAAGAGCAGCTTTCTGTGCAGACGTCTGTCTTGGAGAATAGGGAACTCTTCATCAAAAATCTCCATGAGCAACTAGAAAGATTGACATATCAGTTCCACAAACAGCCCAGGGAGTTCTGGATGGCTGGGTACAACGAGGCGCTCTACCATTTGGACGATCGTATCCAGAATGCCAATACTGAGGGCTACAAGCAGGGCTGGTTGAATGCCTTAGGTGTGCTGCAACTCGAACAGGGTCATTACCTGTGGGACTACCATGATCCTGGGCTACTCGACCTACCCATGCCACCATACAAACTGGATATGAGTTGGATCCCTGCTCGGGCCATTCCTCGATGCTTGATTTCCAAATATCTCAGCGACTATAATCTCCATTCAAGTGTCGAGATATCTCGTCCCGAGCACCTCTTAGATCGACCATCCGTGATGAATATCAGGATGTTAAAGGATCTCAACTTCATAAATTCTCCTCTTGCTTTAAATGATCCGCCTGCCGGCGAGGAACCTGTTTCAAAAGCAGAGGGGAAAAGACCAATAGAATAGGAATATTAATGTAATAAATTTGTATACATTTCGTTATCAATGTAATTTATTTTTGGATTTAATGAAAGACTTTCATTTTTGTTCGCAATCTTAATTGCTATTATCTTGTAATTATAAAACACTTTTCATCTGTGCATGTGTATCTGTTAAAAAGATAATAATATTGTGTTATTTGTCGACCAACTTATTGTCGAGTAGTTTGAACTTGTGGTAATTATTTGGCAAAAATAATGTTTTGTTTCTTGACCAACTTAGTAAAAGTTACGAGTATCAAAAATGTTTAAAATGTTTCCGACCAACCAAGGTCAGTAAATTTTTCTTGTCGACCAACTACAGTTAGTGGGTTTTTATCCCCGACCAGCCGTAGCTAGTAGATTTTTTTCTTAAATGTTTCCGACCAACCAAGGTCGGTAAATTCTCCTTGTCGACTAACTACAGTTAGTGGGTTTTTATCCCCGACTAGCCATAATTAGTGGATTTTTCTTCTACGAGGAGCTTTGGCACGTTTTCAAGAATATATTTACTTCCTAAACAACATAAGTTGGCATTTTTAGGAATACTTTTATTTCCCGAGTAACATATAGTTTTACTTCCAATAGGAATACAAGTTTTACTTCCCGGAGGAATACAGGTAGTTTTACTTCCCTGAGGAATACAGGTAGCTTTACTTCCCGGAGGAATATAGGTAGCTTTACTTCCCGGAGGAATATAGGTAGCTTTACTTCCCGGAGGAATATTGGTTTCTCGACCAACATTAGTTGGCGTTTTCGAGAAAAAATTTCAGTAGCCTGAGCTTTGTCGAGTAGTGTGTAGCACTAGTATTCCCCGAAAAACTTTCAATAAAAAGAAAGAATTCGGCAGGATATCTTCATTTTATTCATCACTGATAATACTTGCGTAGGTTCTCTGCGTTCCATGCATTCTTAAACTCTTCCCCTTCTAAAGTTTCTATTCGATAAGTTCCTGGTCGAACAACTTCTGTAACTCAGTATGGTCCACGCCAGTTTGCCTCCAGTTTATTGTGCTTTTGAATCACTTTCTTCAGTACATAGTCTCCTTCTTTCAGGTCGCACTTCTTCACTCTCTTGTTGTAGAACAAAGTTGTTCGCTGCTGGTAAGCAGTATTTCTAATGGCTGCTTCTTCTCTAACTTACTCGAGCATGTCTAAATCCAAACTTCTCATTAAGTCTCTGACAGGGGAATTGAAATTCAGTACCCTGTGTGTTGGGAGGCCCAACTCGGCAGGTATAACAGCTTCACTTCCAAATGCCAGCATATATGGTGATTCTCCAGTTGCTACTCGGGGAGTAGTTCGGTAAGCCCACAGTACTGACTGTAACTCTTTGATCCAGTTTGCTTTTACATCATCCAGTCTTTTCTTCAAGCCATTTAGCAGCGTTCTGTTTGTCACTTCAGTTTGTCCATTGCTTTGAGGATGGCCTGGTGCTGAGTGGATCTTCAAAATATTTAACTGATGACAATAGGCAGCGAACTCGTCGTTATCAAATTGTGTTCCATGGTCTGTGATGAAAGCATGAGGAAGACCATATCGACAAATGATGTTCTTCCAAATAAATTAGTATACCTTCTCGTACGTCATATCAATGAGAGGATCAGCTTCTACCCACTTAGTAAAATAATCCACTGCGACGACGAGGTATTTGAACCTTCCTCTGGTCGTTGGCAGTGGCCCAACCAAATCTATCCCCCAAATGGCGAATGGACAAGGGGAAGTGATGGGTGTTAACAATGCTTGTGGAGTTATTCGAATGGAGGAAAAGCGTTGGCACTTGTCACATTTCTTGGCATAGTTTATACAATCAGCCCTCATCGTCAGCCAGTAGTATCCCTGCGTCATCACCCTTTGCAAAAGCGTCCGACCTACTACATGGGCTCCACAGGACCCTTCATGGATCTCTTCAATTAAATCTTTCACCTCGGTGGGATGTACACATCTCTGCAAACCTGCCATAATTCCTCGTCTATATAGAATACCGTTAGTTAATACATACCGAGCAGCTTTAAACTTCAATTTCTTGGTTGCGAGCTTGTCAATTGGTAATTCTCCCACCTTAATATATGCCCTGATGGGATCCATCCAAAATGGTCATAAATCAAGTGTAATTGTAGAAGGGTGTCTACCTATAAAAAAGTAAAAATATTATTTTATTAGAAATACTGAGAAGAAACCCAGGGTCCCGGCAGAAACTCATATTGAGCAAGAACCCGCGGGGTCCCGGCAGAAACTCATATTGGGCAGGAACCCCCCCAGGGTCCCGACAGAAACTCGTATTAAGAAGGAACCCACCTAGGGTCCTGGCGGAAATGCATAATTGAGAAGGAACCACCCCAGGGTCCCGACAGAAACTCATATTCAGCAGGAACCCCCAGCGCCGTTGCAAGTGTCAGCGCCGCTGCAAGTGTCAGCGCCGCTGCAAGTGTCAGCGCCGCTGAAAGTGTCAGTGCCGCTGCGAGCGTCAGCGCCGCTTCAAGTGCCAGCGCCGCTTCAAGTGCCAGCGTCACTAGCGTCAGCGCCGCTGCAAGGGTCAGCGCCGCTGCAAGTGTTTGCGCCGCCGCAAGGGTCAGTGTCGCTTCAAGTGCCAGCGCCGCTGCAAGTGTCTGCGCCGCTGAAAGTGTCCGCGCCGCCACAAGGGTCCACGCCGCTTCAAGTACCAGCGCCACTGCGAGTGTCAGCACCGCTGCGAGGGTCAACGCCGCTGCGAGTGTCAGCGCCGCTGCGAGGGTCAGCGTCGCTGCGAGCGTCAGCGCCGCTGCGAGTGCCTACGCCGCTACAAGGGCCGGCGCCGCTTCAGGTGCCAGCGCTGTCGCAAGTGTCAGCGCCGCTGCAAGGGTCGGCGCCGCTGCAAGTGTCTACGCCGCTGCAAGTGCCAGCGCCGCTGCAAGTGTTCGCGCCGCCGCAAGGGTCGGCACCGTTTCAAGTGCCAGCGTCGTTGCAAGTGTTTACGCCATTGCAAGGGTCAGCGCCGCTTCAAGTGCCAGCGCCACTTCAAGTGTCAGCGCCGTCGCAAGTGTCTACGCCGCCGCAAGTGTCCGCACCGCTGCAAGTGTCGGCGCCGCTTCAAGTACCGGTGCCGCTGCAAGTGTCGGCACCGCTGCAAGTGCCAGCGCCGCTCCAAGTGCCTGCGTCGCTACAAGTGTCAGCGCCACCGCAAGTGTCTACGCCGCTGCAAGTGTCGGTGCCGCTTCAAGTACCAACGCCGCTGCAAGTGTCAACGCCGTTGCAAGGGTCGACGCCGCTGCAAGTGTCGGCGCCGCTGCAAGTGTCCACACCGCCGCAAGGGTCGGCGCCGTTTCGGAAGCCAGCGCTATTGCAAGTGTCTGCGCCATTGCAAGGGTCAGCGCCGCTGCAAGTATCGGCGCCGCTCCAAGTGCCAGTACCGCTTCAAGTGCCGGCGTCGCTGCAAGTGTCAGCGCCGCCACAAGTGTCGACGTCGCTGCAAGTGTCGGCGCCGCTTCAAGTACCAGCGTCGCTGCAAGTGTCAGCGCCGCTGCAAAGGTCGGCAACGCTGTAAGTGTCCGCGCCGTTCCAAGTGCCAGCGCCGCTACAAGTGTCAGCGCCGCTGCGAGGGTCAGCGCCGCTTCAAGCGTCAGCGCCACTACATCAAGGGTCACTACAGCAATAACATTCGAGAGGTGCCCACGAGAGTCACCACAGAAGTCTAAAATTGAGAAGTACCACTGCAAGGGTCAGCGCCGCTACAAGGGTCACTGTAGTAATGATAGTCGAGAGAGTCAGCGTCACTGCAAGGCTCAGCGCCACTGCAAGGGTCACTGCAGAAATGCTATTCGAGAAGTGCTGCTACAGGGGTTTCGACAGAAACTCATATTAAGGGAGTAGCTATCGCGAACAACTCCTCATCATGAAACATCAGTCTCTAAATGAACAACAGCACTAACACTTTACTTTCTTGTACAGGTTGCCTAGTCGAGCAAGCAGGGCTCGAACAGGCGCGTTGGGACCCCCTGGGAGTTTTGGATTGGCGGCTGAGGGACAAGGTATGTTGAGCAAGCTCAACCACTTAGCACTATAGGATTGAGAGAATACTAGTAGGAAGACCCAGAAGTCACTCGAGACTATGCACACTGCACACTTGGTCACAAGTGAAGTGATCAGCCAAAGAGCTGGCTACTCACAATAAATAAACTCTTTACAAGAAAATGACTTTTCTAGAAGAGGGGGTCCTCGAGGTCCCTCTCAAGAAAAATAACACTTTTAGAGGAGATGAGTCCTTAAGGTCTCCTCTCTCAAGATTTGCAAAATTGCACCACAAGTTACCATTTCAAAAGATAACTACCAAATCTGATATTTTGTCTCCATTAGGGGACATATGTGCTTTTTGAGTTTTGGTCGGCACCAGGTGGCGCCTACAGAGGGGACAGGCAGGCTGCCTACAGGTAGGGATAAATGGTACACTTCAGACATTGTTCCCCACCAACTCTCTCAGTTTTGGCGCCCAAAAAATGCCAACTCACCCCTAACGCCCTAGTATAAATAGACCTATGGGCAAGGTCAAGAGATAGACAATAGAAGTTGCACTGTTACTCTGCCAAAATATCACCAGACCTACCTAAGTATTCTCTCCCTGCTCATTCTCATAGTGCTGAGTGCCTTGTTCCTTCACTCCCCACTGACAGCCATCACTCTCAGGTGTTTCCCTTGAGAAAATTGCTATTTTTGCTGTGAAAGTTCATCTTCTTGCAGGGAGTGAGTTGAAGCTTGAGTTCCATTGTTACCAGAAGGGGAAGTTTTCTTCAGAAGTTGCACCAGGAGAAAATGAAGACCTTGCAGGCAGCATCCATTGGAGTGGGTCACGCCTCACCCTTTCCAGTTATTCATAGACCCCAGTCTCCACAGTCATCGGCGTACCCTCATACACCTTGAAACAATGAGACAAGGGCAAAATGAGAATGCTTGCACAGTATACGCAAGAAGAAAATAGGGGAATAGTAAAAAGAGGGGGTATGCCAGTCTAATACCTCTCTCGCAGTTGCCCCACTGCCAGACTCCACAGTCACCGGAGTACTCTCATGCACCTGGAAACAATGAGACAAGGGTGAAATGGGAATGCTTGAACAGTATACGCAAGAAGAAAATAGGGAAATAGTAAAAAGATGGGGTACGCCAGTCTAATACCTCTCTCGCAGTTGCCCCACTGCCAGACTCCACAGTCATCGGAGTACTCTCATGCACCTGGAAATAATGAGACAAGGGTGAAATGAGAATGCTTGCACAGTATACGCAAGAAGAAAAGAGGGGAATAGTAAAAAGAGAGGGTATGCCAGTCTAATACCTCTCTCGCAGTTTCCCCACTGCTAGACTCCACAGTCAACGGAGTACTCTCATGAACCTGGAAATAATGAGACAAGGGTGAAATGAGAATGCTTGTACAGTATACGCAAGAAGAAAAGAGGGGAATAGTAAAGAGAGAGGGTATGCCAGTCTAATACCTCTCTCGCAGTTTCCCCACTGCCAGACTCCACAGTCAACGGAGTACTTTCATGCACCTGGAAACAATAAAACAAAGGGGAAATGAGAACGCTTGCACAGTATACGCAAGAAGAAAAGAAGGGAAATAGTAAAAAGAGAGTATGCTAGTTTAATACCTCTCTAGCAGCCATCTCATTCTCTAACTCCACAAGTATTGGAGCAACTTCATACGGCTCCTTAGTCATCAGAGCAACCTCGCTCACCTGGAGACAATGCAACAAAGGTGAAGAGGGGAAGGCTTGCGCAATTTAAACAAAATAATAGAGACATAAGAATGACACGAGAGAAGTAGATACTCTTATACACGGTACCTGTATAACGTCCTCTGTAACGGTCATAGAAGGAGGAGCAGGGGCTCCCATAAGGGCAGCAACACTGATTGATGCTCCAGAAGGGGTTATCTCAGTGACTAGTGAAGAAGCTACCTCAACCTCGGCACTTCCGGAAGAACGATCTCAGCGACGGAGGGCGCGAGGGGTAGGCGAGGCTGCAAGTGACAAGAAAGGGCGAGAGTTAACAAATCAGTTATTCCATGAATGATGAATACTTCAACTGAAAAAAAGAGGGAGAGGGAAACTTCTAAAAAAATCACCACAGGGACACCTACCTGAAGGGGCACGATAACAGGATAAACTGGCCCATGTATAAAGGCTGCTGAAGAGACAGTGGCAGGAGCCGCATTCGAAACAGCACCAAGGGATAACTGCGACAAAGTAAAAGAGGGCTACGATAAGCACAGGCTGGATAAATAAGAAATATAGAACTAAGAAAATAAGAGAGTGCCTGAACCCCATCCAAGGGGGAAGCGCGAAAAAAGACGATCGGTGCAGTAGGGGCTGTGCTGATAGCGTGCAAAGAATGAAAGTATGTTATTCATCGCGTGATCGAGGAGTAAGAGATTCCATGCTTCAGCGGAAAGGCCCTGACCTGAAGTGTGGGCTCACTGGTTGAGGCCACAGTAAATATTGGGCCACGAGAAATCGCCTGAACCAAGGGTCTACCGTCCATAGTGACCGGGCGGAAAAAGTGTGTTCGTGTGAGGACACAATCGTCGTGTGTTTCGCTGCCGCAATACAAATATAAACCTAAGCTACTACTACACTTGACAAGCAAGCACAGCGGTAAGTCGGGTATCGTAAGAAATCCACAGGGAGTGATTAAATTTTAGATGTTAATTATTTTACAACTTCAGGAATAAAAGTGTAAAATAAATAAAAGAAAAGGTGATGGGTGGTTATGGTGGAAAAACAAAAGAGAAGTTAACGCTAAATTAAAGGAAAGCGAGGATTGGGATCGCATACACACATTCACGGGCTAAACAACTACTAATTAGAATTTCGATTCGAAAGCATTTAATCGATCATTTTCAATTAAGCATAAACATCACGCAATAAGGAATTTAAGCCAAAGTTGCGAGATTAAACATTTAATCAAAAATGGTCACACGCGGATTAAATTCGGATTATGGCTATAAACACTAACGTTGCGTGACAAAGAAAGTTAAACGCATAACAATCCAACTTTGATATGCGCGGTTTCAATTAAATGCAATTTTACACGAAACCTAACTTTCGAGGTCCAAACCCGTAAATGGCGGAAACGCAATCCCGACCCTATTTATCTAAGGGTGCATAATGAATTAAACTAAATTAAACTAATTAAACTAAGAAAGCAAGAAATAAAGCATGTAAACCTAATTATGAAAGCATGAAAATTATCTAAAAAGCAAGAATTAATGGAAAACAAGCTATATTTATGGTAGGGGAGATGAATAGTCAACTTACAAACCAATTAGATTGTCAATCCAAAGAGAAATAAAGAAGAACCATCCAAAACCCACAAAACCCTAACTATTCTAACCTAAAATCGTGTATGGGCTGCTATCCTTCTTATTACAACAAAATTGGCTTATATAGTAAGTTGGATTAAAAATAAAGAAGAAAGAAAAGAAGGCAAAATATCTGCAGAAAACAGAGCATCGATCGATCGACCTAGGCAAAATTTCGGCAAATCAGAATGGTCGATCGATCGACCAAATGGGTCGATCGATCGATCAAGCAGGGCAGAATGCAGCAGCCTACTGCATTCCTCTTTTCCTTCTCTTCTCCTCTTTTGCTTTCCTTGTTTTTCCTCCGCAAGAATCGCCGTAACTTCTTCGTTATGCATCGGAATCGCGCACCGTTAGCGGCCATGCGAAGCTAGCGAGGAGGGCTACAACTTCCGTGAGATGTCAGGCCAGGTACCCAAGATGTGAAAAGACTAAAATGCCCTTGAACATGCGATTGCATACGGAACATCACCGGAATGCGTCCGAACTTCATACTTAGCATCCAAATACCTACAAAAGCTCAATTAACCCCTGCAAAACATGTTAACATAGAAATCCGAGGTTGTCTGGTTAACGAGCATAAATATAGGGATTAAGATACCCGAGGGGGCTAATAACGCGTAGGTTAAAGGGTGAAATACGCAATATTTGCGTCGTATCACATAGATACGCGGACCCTAGGGATAGAAATCCTCCCCGAAGAGGATAGGCCCGGAACGATAATGTCAGGTAAGGGAGGAGCCCCCCCTGAGAAGAAAGTCCAAAAGCCATTAGGACTCCTATTAAGAGGAAACAAATATTCAAAAGTAAAAATACGTACCTCAGATGAAGAGGAGCCCAGGGGCTCAACTGCAGAAGTGCCCACCGCCGAGACAAGAGAAGATGATGTGGCAATGCCAGAAGACACAACCCTCTACGCAGGGTAAATGGGTAAATAAAAGGAAGGAGTAAGGAGAAAATGGAACAATGAAAGTTTCGAGAATAGTGAGGCATACCTGAGGAGAAGGAGAAGCCACGACAGTGGTTCTGGTAACGGTAGGGTGCACAGATGAAAGCTGCAGGGAAATGACAGCATATACAACCAAAATGTAATTGGAAGACTAACAAATTATAACAGATGGTAAAAGAATTAGGGAAACAGCAAACCTCTCTAAAAAGACCTCGGGAAGAAATGAGCATGGAGTTCCTCTCCCGCTGAAAGGGCGTCAGTCGTAGTGGGGGGAGAGGAGAACTACTTGCCTCTATGGAAATGACCTGCAAAAACATGACAGAATGCTTTAATTAACAAATAAAAAAGATAATGAGGGGGAAGAAAGAAAATCATATGCAAGAAAAATATAGACAAGTAAAGGGGGAATGCTTACAGTAGCAGGGCGCGTAATCTGGCTGTAAGGGAGATGGGTGGGTCTAACCCCCCCAGGAGAATGGGATGCCTCATCATCGCTAGAAGACTCTCTCAAGACTGATAACAAAGCATAAGTGTCAGTAGTGCTTTCGCTATGGAAACTCAGGCCGCCCATATCACCCGAAGAAGAACTATAGTCGTCATAGGAAGGGGTGCTTCCATAATCAACTAGTTCATCTTCCAATGAAGGGGAGGGAAGAAACTCCATGAGAACTAGTTCCACTAAGTAAAGAATGTTGTGATATAGTACCTTCTACAATGGGAATAGACGCGACCCGCGTCTCCTGGGAAGCAAGGATCGGTGAGGAGTAACCTTTCCCTTTCACTACTTGGGAAGTCCCCCCTACCCCAAGATTACCAGTATTGGACTCTTGATCCACCATAGAGGAAGCAGTTATGCCAGCGCCATCTCCTTTCTTTTTCTTCGCAGCCCGGGTCCTCACAGGAGAAGAAGGAGGAGAAGCAGTAGTAGCATGAACAAAATTAGATACATCGGCGTCAGGGTGTTTCCTTTTGCTCGTAGTAGAGGTGCCCACTTTCCCTCTGCTTTTTGGTTGGCTTTTAGACTTCACAGGGGGAAGCTCATTCGATGGAGGCGGAAGTGACTCATCAATGAGAGGTTTCACTAAAATAGGAATGGCCTGCTCCAAGAGTGGCGTAGAGGTGGTGCTGAGAAACCAAGGATCTTTCTGCGTCCGCCTGACCAAAAACTGAGCTCTGGTGTATTTAATGGCGTTAGTCTCATGAGGGGGGCCAACTACACATTCTTGAATAAGCCGAACCTGCTGCTGCCAAAGAAAGAACCAAGATGAAGTGAATGAAGGATGATAATCGCAGGGAGGCACATAGAGACCACCCAAACCACTGACTCTGCGGAATAATACCTAAAGAGTAAAGCTAGCACACGCCTCTGAGAATGCCTCAGAATGACTGCTGTAGGTAGGAAGAGGAGGAGTGTGAACGCCCTGATCATAGCCGAACTGCCGTCTTGCCCTCTCGGAATGATAGGATTCAGCACGCGGACCTAACTCGGTCCAAGAAGGGAGGTGGCATGGTAGGAGCATCGTCACCACATTAATATGAGGACACATGGAAACCGACCCCACTGCTGAAGGGCAATAGAAAGTACCGCCGTCGCCAGGGAAAGAAAGCCAGCTGAAAGTCCCCCCAGGGCGCTTGGTATAAGGCCGAAACTGAAACTCCTCAATGTCATCAATCAACATTCCCAGAACTTTCTTGGGAATTTTCTTATGCCACCGCATTAGTCTCGCACCGTTGCTATGACAAGCGTAAGCCCCTGAAGTAAAGTGGGGGAAATGCTCAAATAAAAAGGCCATTAAGAGAGGGGCGTTTGCATGATTAGCAACATCATACCGACCGCAAGACCTCTCTACATCTATGTGTGCTCGGTCCATCCAAGTGTAAATGGAACCTTAGGTCAAGGCAGCCAGGGGTATCGACCTACCTCGAGATAATCTTACAGCCAATCTAAAAAGAAGTTCGCGAGGACAGTCTTCGGGATTACCGGGCAGAAGAAACCGAGTCAGAAATGTAACAAAAAAATAGGCTAAATGTGCATGAGAGTGGAGCTTAGGACCATACTGGGATCTGAGGGATGCACGTGAAGTCTCCACCTTCTGCAACTGCTCAAAATCTCTGAACCAGTATCTTTGCCATTTGGCGAAGGAGTGCTTGGAATGACCAGTTATATTTATAGCCACATACTTTGAACACGCCCCGAGAGCTGACCATAGATCCTCCACCATCTCCTGCTCTAGAGAATCCTCGCAGTCATCAGAAAAGACCTGTTGCCCAAAGAAAGTAAGGGCGTATAATTCACATACATCTTCTAGGGTGAGGGTAAACTCGCCCCAGCCTGTGACAAAGGTGTGAGACTCCATGCTCTACCGAGACAATAAAATATTGAGCGAAGAACTATGCTTAAAAATGTTGCAGGATTTCAGGTTGCTGGCGGCGGTAAAGAGTCCCACCTCCCGAAGAATGGCCACATAATCAGGAACACTCAGAACATAATCAACCCAACTAGCCCACTCTTTTGTGGGTCCCCCCGAAGCTTTAACTTCAACATTAGAATAAGGAAAGTCACCGCGATCGACTCGGACTCGGAGAATGGAATCCGGAGAAATAGTAAGGAGGTCAGCAGACTCACTTAACCCCACATGAGAACGCTCAAGAACAGCATCAGAAAATTTTTCCCCAAATTCAGAAAGTGAAATCATGAAATTGTCAGCAGGACCAAAAAAAGGAGCGCGACGATAAATACCAAAGTCTCGACCTTGGCGAATGTGCATATAGTCCTTCCATGCCTGAGAATAAGATGGCGTAGCTGATGAACCACCAAGAGCCATTGGCTCAAGAAAAGAACTCGTCCTGGGGGGGACTCCGAGCGAGAGACCACAGGTGTCCCCTGTCGCAAAGAAAGAAGTAGAAGTAAAAGCCCCCGTAACAATCATGGGCGTCGAGACACCCGAAGTCGAGATACCCCTGTCAGTACCAATACATGTCGAGACACCCTGGGTCGTGGAACCTTCGATGTGATAAGAGGTTGAGACCCCCCACCAGAAACAGATGGCAAATCGTGCATCTCCCCAAACGCAACACGACCAGTTAAAAAATCGTCAACACCACAAGGGGTCGAGACACCCTGGGTCGAGGAACCCTCGACGGGACAAGATGTCGAGACACCTCCAATTTCTAACGAGGGACCCGTATACGTGATGCCAAGCCGCGAGACCCCCGGCCGCTGACGAGAGGCCACCATACTGTCATAGGCCGAGACCCCCTTCTTAAAAAAAAATCATGGGCGTCGAGACATCTAAGGTCGAGATACCCCCGTCAGCGCCAACATATGCCGAGACACCCAAGGTCAAGATACCACCAGACGCCAACAGTGGATTGGGAGAGGGACCCTCGACTATGGGATATGAGGAACCCCTAATGGAACTCGCAATCGCCAAGACACTCCCAACCATAGACTGACTCGGCGGAGTATTCCCCATATTTACACCAGCGCGCGAGGAGCCGCTGCCAACGCTGTGATGTGTCGAGATACCTATAGAGGAGAAATCATTACGCGAGGAACCTCTAGAAAAACCCGTCATGGGTGAGAGACCCTCATGTGCAGAAATAGCAAGCGAGGAACCCTGGGGCGTGGACTCCGAGCACGCGAGGTCTTGAATGGGGCGAGAGACCCTCGCCTCCTATCTCGCGGTGAGCCCCTATCTCGACAAGGAGACGAGACACCCCCATCCGCCTCTACCTGATTCGACGAGGAACCCTTGGTTGGGTGACGCGAGGAACCCATAGTCTCAAAGGGTTGAGACGAGGAACTCCCCACATGCAGAAACTTCAGTGAGAAGCCCTCGCGAGGAACCCCTGGTATACAAATTCTTGGGCAAGGAACCTGTAACAGCGCACTCAGTCAAGGAATCCCTCAAATGAAAATTTTCGGATGAAACCTCTCTCATACAAAAGGCCTCGCACGAGGAACCCTTGACCACCATATCAAATGTCGAGGAACCCTCGCCAATTTTTTTTTACAAATTGCAAGGAATCCATACTGCCAAAATGCACCTCCCCACCAATAGTGACGCGCGAGGACCCCTCACGAAAAATATTTTTCGACAAGGAATCAATAGGTTCCAAAATCTCGGCAGAAGAAACATGCGAATATCTCTCAGTCTGAGCCGTGGGTGAGGAACCCCTAACAATACCCATCCTACGCACGAGGAACCCAGCTTATGGACCTTTGGTTGAGTAGCATCCAAAAAACCTCTGTTCAGAATTCCTTTGGGCGAGGAACCCCTGGGTTCTAAGCCCTCAGGTACAAAATCGTCAGTGCACGAGGGACCCGAGGTTGACGCCAGTAACAGATGTGTAGGCGAGGCACTCCCAACTATTGGGGCAGCACATACATAACCCAATGACTCATTTTCAGTAGTCAAAGAACTCTCAAAATATGAATCAATAGACGAGGAGGCCAGGAGATCTGAGAGAGGGCACGAGGAACCCATGAGATCTGGGACAAAACGGACGAGGAACCCCTCAAGTAATTTGATTAGCTTTGTTACGAGGAACCCTCAAGTAGCATTATTACGAGGAACCACCAAAGTCCGACCCGGTGTCCCTCGTTTCTTAACAGTAACCAAAAAAAAGAGGGGAATGTAAAAAGCTGAAAAACAAAACGAAGTTGACATTACTGACCTAATCCTTACTAGAGTATGAGACGGCACATTATCTCTTCAAACACAGAAACCCAACTGAGTTGCTCTGCTTCAAAATATGGCGTCATCACCTTGTATAAAAAAAACGTTCATCTTATTCCATTGAATCACACTAGCAAAACCAAAATTAAAGGCAGGATAGGCTAAGCCTTCACAGTAATCACCAGTTCGTCAAAATCATTTGGTCACTACTGTTCGTGTGCCACAACATCATTTGAACAGAGGCATATCAGATATAAATCTTGTCGAGCAACAATAATAATGATCCAATTGGGTCTGATCAATTCACGTCCAAATAACCCATTTGAAGGACGTCAAAGATTGTCAAGAAAAACAAAACGAGGAACCGGGGTAGAAGAGGTATTGTGCCGACGGTTTTTGTAGCTTGAAAACTCTACTCCAAAGTTTTTCAAGTTGGTCCACCAGGTATTTGGCTTTCCTCTACTTTCTTTGTTATAAAAGAAAAGAAAAAGGATGGGTATTCGTACCGGTATGTTTTTTTCTCCTGTTTCGAGTAAAAGTAGAGCGTTTTCAAAGTTTTTTTAAGGACCCCCCTCCCTCGTCTGAAGAATGTTGTGAACATACATTATCAAAAAAAAAAGAATGGGTCCAGAAGTTGCTCTAATGTTTAATTATACATAAATAGGGAGAACAAAAAATTGAGAAAGATAGCTTCTCAGATCAATTTTAATCAGAGTTGGTTCTCTCGACATCACCCAACTTTTTTTTTTAACAGAAGTAAAGGGTTGCTCGAATATAATCCACACGTGCTTGTATTTTAACAAGGGAGACATGATAGAGAGAAATTTTTGGCATGGGCCACCTATCCAAGAGAGTAGTCTGGAGAGGGTTGTTTGAAAAGAAAATAAAACAAAAAAATGTCGAGAGGGGCTCACCCCTCCCTCTAAGTTGTGCTTGAATAAAAAAATGGAAAAACTGTTGAGGGGGCTCACCCTCCCCATAAGTTATGTTTTAGTTCAAATGCTGAAAAAAATGTTGAGGGGGGCTTACCCCTCCCTCTAAGTTATGCTTGAATCAAAAAAAATGAAAAATGTTGAGGAAAAAATGTTGAGGGGGGATTACCCCTCCCTCTAAGTTATGCTTGAATAAAAAATATGAAAAATCTTGAGGAGGCTCACCCTCCCTGTAAGTTATGTTTTGGTTCAAATGTTAAAACAAATGTAAGAGGGGAGGAGCTCACCCCTCCCTATAAGTTATCTTTGAATTAAAAAGAAGGAAAAATATTGAGGGGGATCACCCTACCCCACCCCACCCCCTCTAAGTTATGTTCTAAAAAAAAGCCTAAAAGAATAGGCATAGGGCAAGTACCCCACAACTAGAGGGGCAACTGCAAAATTTAACTCGCTCTGCTATATGCAAGCACCCCACAGCTAGAGGGTCAGCTTCCAAATTTTAACTTGCTCAGTTATATGCAAGTACCCCGCAGTTAGAGGTGAAACTTCAAAATATCAACTTGCTCAGTTATATGCAAGAACCCCCCAGTTAGAGGGGTAACTTCAAAATGATAACTTGCTCAGATCATAGGTAAAGTACCCCACAAACTCGGGGCAATTCCATCTTGAAGTTCTCAAAGAAAATTGAGTAACTCACAGTTTTGAGCAAGTATAAAGTATAAGTATATGTGCGACAGTTTAGCACCTAAGGCTCCAAGGGCGCCGGAGCACTCACAGTCTTGAGCAAAGGCCAATTATAAAGATAAGGTACAACAGTTTAGTACCTAAGGCTCTAAGGGCAACGGAGCGCTCACAGTATAGAGAAAGTGTCAAGTATAAATATAAGGTACAACTATTTAGTACCTAAGGCTCCAAGGGCACCGGAGCGCTCACAGTCTTGAGCAAGTGCCAAGTATAATTATAAGGTGCGCCAGTTGAGCACCTAAGGCTCCAAGGGCACCGGAGCGCTCACAGTCTTGAGCAACTGCCAAGTATAAATAAAAGGTACTACAATTTTGTGCACAAGTCTTTCGACATTACAAGACACTTCTCACGAGGGGACTAATATTGAGAAGTCCTCAAGCAAGTGAACAAATAATAAAATAAGCTTGGAGTGTGGGGACCCACTTAGAGTGGCTCCATCTGCCCAAGATTGCAAGTTTGACAGAAGAGGGCGAAAGGCGAAGGGCTCACCGCGAGTAACCCCTCCGCCAAAGAAAGAAGGCCACAAAATAAGGCTAAGGGCTAGGGGCCCACCGTGAGTAACCCCTCCGCCCAAAATGAAAGACCACAGAAGAAGGCCAACGGCGAGGGGCTCACCGCGAGTAACCCCTCCGCCCAAAAAAGAAGGCCGAGGGCAAGGGACTCACCGCGAGTAACCCCTCTGCCCAAGACAGAAGGCCACAGAAGAAGGCCAAGGGCGAGGGGCTCACCGCGGGTAACCCCTTCGCCCAAGATAGAAGGCCACAGAAGAAGACCAAGGGCGAGGGGCTCACCGCGAGTAACCCCTCCGCCTCAAATAGAAGGCCACAGAAGAAGGCCAAAGGCGAGGGGCTCACCGCGGGTAACCCCTCCGCCCAAGATAGAAGGCCACAGAAGAAGGCCAAGGGCGAGGGGCTCACCGCGAGTTACCCCTCTGCCCAAGAAAGAAGGCCACAGAATAAGGCCAAGGGCGAGGGGCTCACCGCGAACAACCCCTCCGCCCAAGATGGAAGGCCACAGAAGAAGGCCAGGGGCGAGGGGCTCACTGCGAGAAACCCCTCCGCCCAAGATGGAAGGCCGTAGAAGAAGGCCAAGGGAGAGGGGCCCGCTGCGAGCAACCCCTCCGCCTAAGATGAAAGGCCCCAGAAGAAGGCCAAGGGCGAGGGGCTCACCGCGAGTAACCACTCCGCCCAAGAAAGAAGGCCACAAAATAAGGCCAAGGGCGAGGGGCTCGCCGCGAACAACCACTCCGCCCAAAATGGAAGGCCATAGAAGAAGGCCAAGGGCAAGAGGCTCACGGCTAGAAACCCCTCCACCCAAGATAGAAGACCGTAGAAGAAGGCCAAGGGTGAGGGGCTCACCGCGAGCAACCCCTTCGCCCAAGATAGAAGGCCACAGAAAAAGGCCAAGGGCGAGGGGCTCATCGCGAGCAACCCCTCCGCCCAAGATAGAAGGCCACAGAAGAAGGCCAAGGGCGAGGAGCTCACCACGAGCAACCCTTCCGCCCAAGATGGAAGGCCACAGAAGAAGGCCAAGAGTGAGGGGCTCACGGCGCGCAACCCCTCCGCCCTAGAAAAAAGGCCACAGAAGCAGGCCAAGAACGAGGGGCTCACCGAAACCCCCCGCCCAAGTTGATACCCAGATAAGGAGGTCCACTATAAGTGGACTCATCTACAAAATTTGGGATGAAGTGACAGGACATTTAATGACCCTAAGGGAGAATGATGAAGGAACCTTAGGGTCCCCCCTAAAATAAAAAAATAAAAATCGACTTTATGGCGTACAAAGCTTTTTTTGGTCTACCCAACCTAAAAAAATTTGCACGAGGGGCTAATGTAGAAGGGTGTCTACCTATAAAAAAGTAAAAATATTATTTTATTAGAAATACTGAGAAGAAACCCAGGGTCCCGGCAGAAACTCATATTGAGCAGGAACCCCCCGGGGTCCCGGCAGAAACTCATATTGGGCAGGAACCCCCCCAGGGTCCCGACAGAAACTCATATTGAGCAGGAACCCCCCAGGGTCCCGACAGAAACTCGTATTAAGAAGGAACCCACCTAAGGTCCCGGCAGAAACGCATAATTGAGAAGGAACCACCCCAGGGTCCCGACAGAAACTCATATTCAGCAGGAACCCCCAGCACCGCTGCAAGTGTCAGCACCGCTGAAAGTGTCAGCGCTGCTGAAAGTGTCAGCGCCGCTGAAAGTGTCAGCGCCGCTGAAAGTGTCAGCGCCGTTGCAAGTGTCAGCGCCGATGAAAGGGTCAGCGCCGCTGCGAGTGTCAGTGCCGCTGCGAGCGTCAGCGCCGCTTCAAGTGCCAGCGCCGCTTCAAGTGCCAGCGCCGCTGCAAGTGTCAGTGTCACTAGCATCAGCGCCGCTGCAAGGGTCAGCGTCGCTGCAAGTGTTTGTGCCGCCGCAAGGGTCAGCGCCGCTTCAAGTGCCAGAGCCGATGCGAGTGCCTATGCCGCTACAAGGGTCGGCACCGCTTCAGGTGCCAGCGCCGTCGAAGCCACTGCGAGTGTCAACGCCGCTGCGAGGGTCAGCGCCACTGCGAGCGTCAGCGCCGCTGCGAGTGCCTATGCCGCTACAAGGGTCGGCGCCACTTCAGGTGCCAGCGCCGTCGCAAGTGTCAGCGCCGCTGCAAGGGTCGGTGCCACTGCAAGTGTCTGCGCCGTTTCAAGTGCCAGCGTCGTTGCAAGTGTCTGCGCCATTGCAATGGTCAGCGCCGCTCCAAGTGTCGGCGCCGCTTCAAGTGCCAGCGCCACTTCAAGTGTCAGTGCCGCCGCAAGTGTCTACGCCGCCGCAAGTGTCTGCTCCGCTGCAAGTGTCAGCGCCGCTGCAAGTGTCGGTGCCGCTGCAAGTGCCAGTGCCGCTGCAAGTGCCAGCGCGGCTCCAAGTGCCTGCACCGCTATAAGTGTCAGCACCGCCGCAAGTGTCTACGCCGCTGCAAGTGTCGGCGCCGCTTCAAGTACCAACGCCGCTGCAAGTGTCAACGCCGCTGCAAGGGTCGACGCCGCTGCAAGGGTCCGCGCCGCTGCAAGTGTCCGCGCCGCTGCAAGGGTCGACGTCGCTACAAGTGCCAGCGCCGCTGCAAGTGTCCACGCGGCCGTAAGGGTCGGTGCCATTTCGGAAAAAAGCGTCGTTGCAAGTGTCTGCGCCATTGCAAGGGTCAGCACCACTGCAAGTATCGGTGCCGCTCCAAGTGCCAGCACCGCTTCAAGTGCCGGCGTCGCTGCAAGTGTCAGCGTCGCCTCAAGTGTCGGCGCCGCTGCAAGTGTCGGCACCGCTTCAAGTACCGGCGCCGCTTCAAGTGTTCGCGCCGCTGCAAGTGTCCGCGCCGCTTCAAGTACCAGCGTCGCTGCAAGTGTCAGCGCCGCTGCGAGGGTCAGCGCCGCTTCAAGCGTCAACGCCACTACAACAAGGGTCACTACAGCAATAACATTCGAGAGGTGCCCGCGAGAGTCACCACAGAAGTCCAAAATTGAGAAGTACCACTGCAAGGGTCAGCGCCGCTGCAAGGGTCACTGCAGTAATGACAGTCGAGAGAGTCAGCGTCACTGCAAGGCTCAGCGCCACTGCAAGGGTCACTGCAAAAATGCTATTCGAGAAGTGCTGCTATAGGGGTTTCGACAGAAACTCATATTGAGGGAGTAGCTATCGCGAACAACTCCTCATCATGAAACATCAGTCTCTAAATGAACAACAGCACTAACACTTTACTTTCTTGTACATGTTGCCTAGTCGAGCAAGCAGGGCTCGAACAGGCGCGTTGGGACCCCCTGGGAGTTTTGGATTGGCGGCTGAGGGACAAGGTATGTTGAGCAAGCTCAACCACTTAGCACTATAGGATTGAGAGAATACTAGTAGGAAGACCCAAAAGTCACTCGAGACTATGCACACTGCACACTTGGTCACAAGTGAAGTGAGCAGCCAAAGAGCTGGCTACTCACAAGAAATAAACTCTTTACAAGAAAATGACTTTTCCAGAAGAGGGGGTCCTCGAGGTCCCTCTCAAGAAAAATAACACTTTTAGAGGAGATGAGTCCTTAAGGTCTCCTCTCTCAAGATTTGCAAAATTGCACCACAAGTTACCATTTCAAAAGATAACTACCAAATCTGATATTTTGTCTCCATTAGGGGACATATGTGCTTTTTGAGTTTTGGTCGGCGCCAGGTGGCGCCTACAGAGGGGACAGGCAGGCTGCCTACAGGTAGGGATAAATGGTACACTTCAGACATTGTTCCCCACCAACTCTCTCAGTTTTGGCGCCCAAAAAATATCAACTCACCCCTAACGCCCTAGTATAAATAGACCTCTGGGCAAGGTCAAGAGATAGACAATAGAAGTTGCACTGTTACTCTGCCAAAATATCACCAGACCTACCTAAGTATTCTCTCCCTGCTCATTCTCATAGTGCTGAGTGCCTTGTTCCTTCACTCCCCACTGACAACCATCACTCTCAGGTGTTTCCCTTGAGAAAATTGCTATTTTTGTTGTGAAAGTTCATCTTCTTGCAGGGAGTGAGTTGAAGCTTGAGTTCCATTGTTACCAGAAGGGTAAGTTTTCTTCAGAAGTTGCACCAGGAGACCTTGAAGACCTTGCAGGCAGCGTCCATTGGAGTGGGTCACGCCTCACCCTTTCCAGTTATTCATAGACCCCAGTCTCACTACCCTCCTACAGTAATAAAGTTCATCGTCAGATCTTCATCTATACTCCGACCAGTTAACACTTCAATTGGGATTGTTCGTCGTAGCTCGGTGCGAGTAGCTGATGCTAATCGAGCTAGGGCGTCTGCTCTCGCATTCTCCATTCTTGGTATTCTAACCAGCTGAATAGCAGCAAATTTCGACACCGGCTCTTTTGCCTTTGCATGATATTTGATCATTAATTCTCCTCTAACTGCATATACTCCCAACATTTGATTTACAATCAATTGAGAATCACTGAAGACAGTACCCTGCTGCGCCTCCATAATTTTTGCCAAATTAAGACCTGCAATCATGGCCTCATACTCAACCTCATTATTGGAAGCTTTGAATTGGAAACGTAGGGTGTATTCCATGTCGACCTCGTCCGGAGTGCTCAAAACTATCCCCGCGCCACATCCTGTAGTGCAAGATGATCCATCTACATATAGCCTCCATATAGGTAACTCGTCTTCAAATTTCTGGTCTGACAGAGTTCCTCGGTGAAATATTTGTTGCTTCCTTTCATCCTCCCCTGATATTTCTTGCTCCTCATTGATCATCTTTTCTTGCCCTTTTACCAACCGGAGTTGGTCTGAGCTCGAATTTGATGATCTTGTAACACCCACTTGCCCTTTTACCAACCGGAGTTGGTCTGAGCTTGTGTTTGATGATCCTGTAACATCCACAAGTTGATCAGCGAGCAACTTTTGCTCCTCGGGGGTATCAGGATAGGTGAACTCTGCTATAAAATCTGCTACAGCCTGCCCTTTTAACGATGATCTGGGTTCATAAACTATATCATATTCACCGAGCTCTATTGCCCAGTACATCAATCTCCCTGATTTTCTGGTTTATGAAGGGCTTACCTCAATGGCATATCAGTATATACTACTATGGTATGAGCCTGGAAGTATGGCCTCATTATTCTACTCGCCTCAATCAGAGCCAGTGCTAACTTTTCCAACCTTGGATATCTGATCTATGCTCCTCGGAAGGCCTTACTTGTGTAGTAAATTGGTTTTTGTACTCCATTCTCCACTCTTATCAACGCCGAGCTAACTGCATTTTCGGACACTGCAAGATATAAGTATAATTTTTCTCCCATCATCGGCCTGGACAACAATATAGGTGCTCCCAAGTATTTATTCAAGTTTTGAAAAGCCTTCTCACATTCATCATTCCACTCAAAAGTCTTTCGAAGTGTCTTGAAGAATGGGAGACATCGATCAGTTGCTCGTAACACAAATCTGTTGAGTGCTGCTACTCGTCCTGTGAGACTCTATACTTCCTTCTTCGTCGTTGGAGATCGCAGCCCTAATAGAGCTTTGATCTTTTCAGGATTTGCCTCAATGCCTCGTTGATTGACAATGTACCCGAGAAACATGCCTTCTCGTACTCCAAATATGTACTTCGTCGGGTTCAGCTTCATTTGATATTTATCCAGTTGATCAAAAGTCTGACTTAAGTCAACTAGATGGTCGGCAGCTTTCTTGCTTTTTGTCAGCATATCGTCAACATAGACTTCCATATTGCAATTGATTTTTTCAGCAAAAACCTTATCATCAGTCGCTGATATGTCACACCTGCAGTTTTCAAACCAAAAGGCATAACATTATAACAATAAGTTCCCCTAGGGGTAATGAAAGAAGTACTTTCCCTGTCTTCAGGTGTCATTTTGATCTGATTGTAACCAGAATAAGCATCCATGAAGCTCAGTAACTCGTGTCCCGAGGTAGCATCCACCAGTTGATCAATTCGGGGCAGTGGAAAGTGATCCTTTGGGCATGCTTTGTTGAGGTCGGTGAAGTCTACACACATCCTCCACTTGTTATTTTTCTTCTTTACCATCACCACATTGGCTAACCAATCTGAATATTTAACATCTTCAATGAAGCGAGCTTTCTGGAGCTTCTCGACTTCCTCCTGTATAGCTTGATTCTTCTCTGGACTGAATACTCTTCTTCTCTGCTTCACAGGCTTAATCTCCTTATTCACATTGAGTTCGTGACATAAGAAATTTGGGTCTATCCCAGGCATATCTTCATGACTCCACGTAAAAGTTTGCTTTCTGCATCTTAGGAAAGTTATCAATTCCTGTTTTAGTGAGGCTTCCAACGAGGAACCTACTTGAGTAGTTCGTTCAGGGTGCTCGTCATCCAGAATGATGTTTCCAGTAGCTTCCACCACTTGACCCTTCACGAGTTGAGACTCATCTCTAGGATCCAATGTTTCAATTTCTGCACCTTCATCCACTTGATAGGTAGTAGTCTTTTTCCTTGATTCCTCCAGTTCTTCTTGCTCGGCGGATGAATAATAGCATTCTCGAGCTACTTTCTGATCACCTTTCACAACTCCTACTCCAAAATTTGTTGGAAATTTTAAGCACTGATGCACTGTAGATGGTACAGCCTCGAACTTCTTCAATCCTACTCTTCCCATGATGATATTGTATGATGATTGAACATTCTTATCCATCGCGAAGAAACGTATTCTTTCTGTTCGATGAGCAGGCCACGTACCAATGAATATATCCAACTTGATCGTCCCAAGTGGAAATACTTTCTCGCTAGCAAAACTGATGAGGGGTCTATGATAAGGCTCCAATTGAGATAGCTTTAGATTTAAACTATCGAAGCACGAGTAGAACATGATGTCTGCCAAGCTACCATTATCTACCAGTACTCTGGAAATCATAACCTCCTTCATCCTCATTTTGATCACCAATGGATCATCATGAGGATATAGAGCACCTGCGAGGTCGTTCTTTGAGAAACCAATGACCAATTTCTCTTTATTTACCTTTCTCGGGCAATCCTCCTCAGCTAGATTTATTCGTTGAATGTATGAGCAAGCTTGAGCCTCACAAAGGTAAGCTTTTCTCTCGGCAGTAAGGTCTCCTCCTCCTGCATCTCCACCTGTTATAACATTTAGTCAAATGACCCAAAGCGTATTGAAAATACCTCTCGTTCTGGATGCCTCGGTCTCTTGGGAAGATAGGGGTCGTCTTCTGGATCAACTTCATGGTTTCTTTTCTTGTTCTCCTCTACTCGACGAGGAGATCTAGACCTCTCTCTTGTTCGGTCGTTGTTTCTTCTTTCGCTTCCACGATCGACATACTTTGACAGCTTTCCTCGTCTGATGAGTGTTTCAATCTCATTCTGAAGAGCTATGCAATTTTTGGTCATATGGCCATGATCTTTATGAAACTCGCAATACTTCTCCTTATTCCTCTTGTCAGGGTCTGCCTTCATTTTCTCTGGCCAGTTTAACTCCTCGTTGTTCTTGATTTCTTCTAGAACATGGTTGATATCCTTCTTCAAAGGAGTATAATTATCATATTTCTTCATTACGTCCCATACCGACCTGTTTTTGAATGTTTGTCATTACCGTTGTTCTTATGCTCTTTTTTCTTAGCTTTATCGCCTTCCACCTTGGTTTCTTTGGCATCCATATTATTCTTCGCAACCATAGCCTCCTCGGCATTCATAATCTTGGACGCTTTTCCCATCAGGTCTAACATGGTTCTAGGTGGATCTTTGGCCAAAGTGTGGTACAACTTGTTGGGCAGTAGTCCACTCATCAAAGCAGTAATCGTGGTTTTCTCCTCATAATCAATGACTTCAAGTTTCTCGTTATTAAAACGAGTTATATAATCTCTGGTACTCTCACCAGCCTTTTGTCTAACACTTAACAAGTGTGCTACTCGTTTGACTGGCTTTTCCCCAAAACAGAAATTCCCAATGAATAACTCGGCCAATTGAAGAAAAGTTGAGATCTTATCCCGAGGAAGATTATTATACCATATTTGAGCAGATGCGGTAAGAGTTCCCGAGAACTCCCTGCATCTCATCTCATCTGGAACAGCATAGATGTCGGCTGCAGCTTGGTATTGTTCTATATGAAGGATAGGGTCAGTCTTTCCATCATATTTGGGGGTCACAACAGGTGCTTTGAATTTTGATGGTGTTGGAAAATCTATAATGGCCTGGATAAAAGGTGTTCCTCGAACAAAGGTTCGTTGTAGGGGTTCTTATCTTTAACCATTTCCCCCGATCTATCCTCCAGCCTTTGAATAGAGCCTTTCCATGCATCATTTCCTTCCTCGAGCCTATTTGTTCGAGCAACTGATCGCATTGATGTGGCTTCCTGGGATCTCTCTTGACGAGCAGCTGGTCGCGACTGGGCAGATCCTTTCCTTAAATCTGATGGTCATCGAAAACTCCTCGATGGGGCTCTAGGAGGACTTTTGCTCCTCCTAGGACCTAATCGATCGAAAGGAGATACCCTGCTTAACCTCTCTAGCGCACTAGTCCTTTCTGGAGAAATAGTGATACGTTGTTCAGTATCTGTGGCTCGCACTGACGAAGTTCATCCAGGTTGATAAGAAAAATCTTCAGACTCCTCATTGCGATATGAATTGGTATGCCTAGTATGCGAAGAAGGCGCACGGTTATTTCTTTGAATACTCTGCAGTCCTGAATGAGTTGGTGCACTGCCATGGAGGGTTTATATGAGTTATCGCATAGTTTCTTGCATGACGGTCAGGCCCTGAGCCAGATTTGTCATTATTCCAGCCAAATCTGGAATATTTGGCGGAGCAGATGGATTTGGAGGGCTTCCAGCGTTTCGATTGCTGGATTCTGGAATATCAACCATTTCTGATGAATTATTTTTTATGAAAAACGATATTACCAGTCGTTTCCCACAGACGGCGCCAATCTGTTGATGTAAAAAATTAGATCGTATCTAATTTTTCAATCACAGATAAAATAAATGAAACAAAGAGTTTTTAAAGTGGTTCAGCCTTATAGGAATGGCCTACGTCCACTATTATGTTATTGCTGAGTGTTTGGGGAATTCTCGATTACAAGTTCTATCAAGAAATTCCGGTCCCCTTACAATGAGGATTGTACAATGTATTTATAGCCCTGAGGCTGTAATGTGAAAGGGTAATACATTAAATGATGTACATATGAAAGGGTAATACATTCAATGCCCCATAAGCGTGTGCGTCTGAATGATAAGCATTTAATGAACAGTCAAACTGTTGGTTATCCTGTCATTAATACTTTGTTCGAGGTGCAGCTCAGACCGCCTAAATTGCTCGGACCGCCTAAGCTTCTCGGTACTCAAGAGTTCCTCGAAGAGTTCTTATTTCTCGAAGCGTGTGAGTTCCTCGGGGAAGTAGTGTTCCTCGTTGTAGTATGGTTCCTCGGAACGTGTGAGTTCCTCGGAAATATTTATTGTTGCCACGTAGATTGCCACGCGTCTTCATTCAAGTGGGCCATGTCAGCAGACTAAATTTGGTATCAACAGGTGTCGTCTGTGGGAATGACTGGTGGTCATCGTCCTATCCCTATTTTATTCACTTGGGAAGTTATCTAAGGAATGACAATTGTTTCTGAGAGTAGCCTTGCGGTTGCAAGTAACAATCCAGATCCATCTATTGCTCCTAGTGTGGCATATTTCTAAGGAATTTTACTCAACCTTTCTAAAGGGAAGGAAGCCATGCAAGTGTCAGTTAGGTAATTGGCTCGCACGTTACGAGACAAGTCCACTATTGTGCCATCCCAAAAGGACATGCCACCTCCACCCACCAGAAATGAGAGAAGTAGCCGCTCCAGATCTTCTTGTGATAGATATTATCATCCGGGGGCAACATTGTCAATCCAATTTATAGATTATTACGATGGTTGATCTTTCTCCTCTGAACGACCGAGCGTGTTGGAACGCTTAAGTAAGGCATCTGCATTTAATTATCTGGGGCCCGGAGCAGCCAGAGGGTATCACAGATAACCAGTTCGATCCCGCGAGCGTAAAAAGGATCTATTAGGTCTAGGGCTAGCATAAGAGGCTTTGTGTGTGCCGAGTATACATTCAGGAAGAAAGCTCAACACATGTGCACAGTAAAGCCACTAAAGTTTCTTCAGCCAAGTCTAAACAAGAGGAGCATTCTTGAAAAGGATTCATGCAGTGACTAGAAGATCGTTTGGGAAAAATGGCTAAGACTAAGAACCCTTTGCAAAGGAGTTTTATGAAGGGATCCCTTTTCATCTAGGCTATTATGGATTACCCCATACCCAATAAATTCAAGCCACCAGTTATTACTCCTAAGTATGATGGGAAGACCGATTCAGTCCTCCATATTAATTAATATCAGTCTGCTACTGATATATATTTTCTTCCCAATTAGATGCGTTGTTGGGCATTCTCAAGTTCCATTATAGGCTCAGCCCAGATATGGCATAACAACCGACCCAGAGGGTAGATTTCTAGCTTCTTACAGTTGGTTGAGTTGTTTATCGATTACTTTTATTTGGGGCAAAGTCAGTAAAGAGTGTCACTCATCTCTTGAGCGTTGGTCAAAGACATGTAGAAATACATCACTCGCTTAAATAATGAGAAATTAAAAGTGATTGGTTATGAGGAGAAAATTGTCATCACAGCATTAATGAGTGGATTGCTCGACGAGGACCTTTATGTAATAACCCTCGATTTTTGGAGACTGAGAAATAAAATTTTTGGGAAAATAAAATTTAATTAATTGGAGAATTTCAAATTTTGGGAATTTAGGCCCAAAAATAGAGGACATCTTAAAGTATTCCGAATGATGATTTTGAGGGTACCATCGATCCTGGAAGGGTTGAGATAGTCAAAATGACTGTCATTGGGTTTTATTTCGGCTCCAAAATGTTTTTAAGTATGTTTGGCTCGAATTGGAGTAAACGAGTCATTTAAAGTGTGTATTAACATTTAAAATTGGGTTTATGTTTTAAAGGATTTGGAGGCTTACGGATGAAGCCATTTCTCATTTGAGAGAAAGAGAGAAAAAAGCCCTAGAGGGAGAAAGAAGAGAGAAAGAAGAAGAAAAGAAGAGAGAAAGGAAGAAAGCTTGGAGATTCCGGCCCAAAACCGCGACATCGAGGATGATCCAACCTCTACAAATCTGAGGCAAGTGTTTAATCTTGCTAAATAGTTATTTGTGTATTTCATTTCATAATTTGTGGGTTAAAGAAATGGATTTTGGGTATAAATATCAAAACCTAAATTTTTGGGTTTAAATCTTGAAATCAATGTTTATATATGGTTTGATGACATATAAATGGTTGGGATGAGATGTAGGATGGATTTTCTTGTTATAAATATTATTGGGTTAAAGATTTGGGGGCTTGAGGATGATATGTGAGTGTGTGAGGGTTGTGGATTTGCTGAAATTAGAAAATCAGCCAAGGCAACTGGTATGGTCGGTCGACCGCGGTCTGGGGACCGGTCGACCGCGCCTTAAGGGAAAAGCCTACTGCATTTCTTCGTAGGCAAAATTTGGACCCGCGGTTGACCGGGGGTCTGAGACCGGTCGATCGGTCCCCTGTTTTAGCCCTAAAATGGGAAATCCTTTTTCCCCTTTTTCTTTTGGAGTTTATTCTTAGGGGCTTCCTTAATGGGCTATTTTAGGGGGGGTTTCTAGGATGACCTCTAGCCCTTTTTGGTTGGGTTTATTAATTTGAGGCTTTCTCTAATGAAGTAAGAGATATTTTGGAGACTTATAGGGTGGTCTCTCACTTAGTATATGATAGTGGGGACTTCTTGGAATAATTGGAGAAGAATATATCCATGTATGTGGTGAAATTTCTAGGCCGACATTTATGTCAAATCCTTATAAGGATAGGATAGTATTAAGATACAATTTGGGGTTAAATGGAAGAGAGCGATTGCCTACCCTTAGAAATGATAAATTTTAATAAATAAATCTGAGAGATCTTAGACTAGGGGATTCACAAAAGTGATTGAACCGTAGTCGGAATCGAGAGCTACAGGATCATATTTCCAACTAGAGTAGAATGTGAAAATCTAGTTGGAGTAGTTGTTGTTTATCGGTGTGTGATTTACAACGGGTATTTTCCCTAAGAAATGGGATTTATCTGATGACAAGAAGACTGAGTTTGAGGTTTATAGACTATTAGTTATGTGTATACTGATAGTCAAAATTATTACTGGAGTCTTTAATGTGCTCTCGGATATAGATGGTATGTGTAGTGATGGTTTCCTACACAAAATTTTGGGTGATAACCCAAATGTTGAATATATATGTATAGATATATACATATGATTTTGGGAGACTATCCATCATAGGAAAAATGATTGAATATGTTTCAAGTGAAGGATTGTATTCACATATCGAGGTAAATTAAATAAGTTTGTGGTGACGGCTTGTATATTGAGGATTATGTATACTTATAGCCGGGTTCATATATCTTATACATATGAACGAGAATTAGTTTGTATATATAATGATATAGCGATGTGTGAATATATGTACGTATATCTATATATAAATATGAATATATGGATATATTTATGATGTGGACATACATGGTATGGATATTTAAACCGTATATGATGGTTTACTATTTGGTCACATGATGGGATCATATGGATGTATGTATATTGCGCATGTGAGCGATATATATACTTATTTGGTTAAGAATACCCCCTCATGCTATCATTGGGAAGTTTCCGCGCAGAGGGTGAGCATCCTGGCATATAGAGCAGGGTGTGGATATTCCCCAGGTCATAGTCGTCCCGTGTGTTATTATACGATAGATATATATTTTGGGATGAGACGTGGTGGGTATGTTTTGTCTCATTGCCGGTTGGAGCTATGACCGCTTCCCGGGACGTCGTGTGTGTGAGTTATCACGAGGTGGGTGTCGTTGATCCCCACCAGGTGGTCCCCAGTTGCTACGTGAGCCGGGCACTGGGAAGATGATAGCATTGATGCAGTTTTATCGGCAATATATATATCCGGGTGGATTATGTGCATGTCCATTGTACATCAGATATGATATGTACACTTGGTCATGGGTATGGATGATTGGTATATGTATATATATGGTGAGAATAAAATGCCTATATATATATATATATATATATATATATATATCCTATAGATGAAAGGATATAGAATCTTTGTGGAGTACTTCTTGGATTATTATGGTGTACTAGATTGATGGGGGTTGATGTATCGCATTTAAGGAATATTTCGGTTACATCATCCCAAGGATATTATTGGAGATTTAGTAGTAGTGGTAGCATTATATGGTATGTATGACATTATGGATCCCTATGATCGACATTGTCAAGGAGTAGTATAACGGGGTGGTTCCTTGTTTGGATTTCGCTTTGCGAGACACCTCACGCATGAAACGTAGTACATTGTTGAGATTAGAGAGAAGTTCTGTCAATATATATGTGTGGCATAATGGATCTCCAGGATCGACGTTGACAAGAAGTAGTGTAACGGGGTGGTTCCTTGTTTGGATTTCGCTTTGCGAGACACCCCATGCACGAAACGCAGCACAGCATTGAAATTGGAGGGAAGTTGTGTCAATAATAATTATGCATGCTTATTAATTAGAAATTAAATCATATGTTTCAACCCAAATGCATATTGGGTAACTTATTAAAATTATAATTGGTTAAATGATAATCCAGATTCCATTAAGCCTAATAAGGCATATATGTTTGAAAATAAATAAATAAATACTTAAGTTCGTTTAGAAAGAGTGGATTCTTGGGTTAAGTTAGGAAGGCAAATTCTCGTGGGTATATATTGGGCCTATGTTAAGTTAGGTTGTCTTAATAAATGGGGGTAATTTAACTAAAATTTGAGGACGTGAATAGGTGCGCGCCTTTAGATGAGAGGTGAGTTGGGGTTCCACGAGAGTGCGATTCCACTTTAATTATGAAATAAGTGCATCGATATTTATTATGCACTGTTAACACACTTGCTAAATATTTTTCACAACTCGGGCTCTGACCCGTTTACTTTTCTCTCCTGCCCCTATATATATATATATATATATATATATATATATATATATATATATATATATATATATATATATATATATATATATATATTATATATATATATTACTACAGGTGTCCTACCGCACGGATGCCGGATGACTTTCTATTCAGAGTCTTGGGAGCCGCGATAGGTGCGGACTGTTGCGGGATGTATCTTGTAGCCGCTTCCTACTTCTTCAAAAATTCTAGGTAGGATTCATGTTGTATATCGGATTTGTACCCAAGGGATATTTATATACGTTTACATTTATTCCATTTCAGCTATTGTATTGGCTGTGACCCGACAGCTTATTCGGGTTTATCTCCTTGTGGTTTATTCAGTTGTATTTATTTATTTCATTTTATTCTAGCATTTTATTTATCATAGTTCTTGTATGCGTTTTTCTTTTCTTATTAGTGGTGTTATAGTGTTGGTTTTTTGTATGTTGCATATTTTATTTAAATTTTAACATCTCGCTTATATGATATCGGGTAGTTAGTCCTATATTATTATAGTACCGACAGTTGATGTTGAGACTGGACCATCTGAAACTCCTGATTTAATGTAGTATAGGGCTGGCCACCCGTTATTATTTTGAGCGGGTTGTTACACTTTACTACGCATTAGCAAAAAATCCTCTAAAGATCATGACAGAATTGATGGCCAAGGTTGGGAAGATTATGAATGCCGAGGAGGCAATGGCTGCTAAAGAAGCCCCAGAGGTAAAGACTGAAAGCAAGAAGAATTCAACCAAGAAGGATCATAAAGATAAGAAAATTGATAAAATCAAGAAGTATGATGAATATACACCCCTCACCAAAGGTGTGCATCACATACTGGAGGATATTAGGGGAAATAAAGAGTTAAACTGGCCTGGAAAATTGAAATCGCCTCCCAACATAAGAGATAAATATAAATATTGTGATTTTCACAGAGATCATGAGTACACCATTGACAACTGCATCACTATGAAGAATGAAGTGAAAAGTCTCATCCGTCAGGGGAAATTAATAAGTTTGTTGATCGAACTGGTGGTCGGGACCCCAGAAGGAGGTCCGAGTCGCCTTGTAGAGGAAATGATAACATGAAATAGGCTCACGGTGATGATCATGAGGACGATACCAATAAACCAAAGAAACCCAAGGAGCCATAAGTTGAGGTGGGAATGATTTCTTTTGACTGTAATTTAATTGCAGTAGGGGAAGTCGGTGACAAAGATGAGATGGATATAAGAAAGTCTTATCTAAATGAAGCCAAAGCATGTTCTTCCATCAAGCAGATTGACTTATTCGAGTATATAAATGGTCGGCCCAAGAAAGTGAACAATGATAGATTAGTGATCGTCTTCTCCAAGAATGATCTGAGCGGACTACTCTACCCTCATGATGACCCGCCAATTATCACTTGTTGGGTTCATCATGGCAGAGTGGCAAGAAACCTGATAGATAATGAGAGTTCAACAGATGTTAGGTTCTATAACTATTTTAAAATCCTAGGGCTACGAGATAATAAATTAGAACCTTATCACATGCCCTTCATAGAATTCTCAGGAGAAAAGGTTTATCCTTTGGGGATAATCAAATCGGATGTCTTGGTCGGCACTTGGCTAGTAGGTAGAAATGAGAGGATTCATTTTTTCGTACTAGATAAAAATGTCCCTTCATCTTACAATATGATTCTCAATAGAGTTGGGATGAAGTATTTGGAAGTAGTACCATGTACAGTACATCAGTGTATGAAGTTTCCTACTAATTATGGATTCGTTATAGTGAAAGGCAAATAGATGGAATCTATAGAGTGCTATTACACTTTTATCAACCAGAATAAAGTGTAAACGAACACTACCACCTACCATATCGACACTCTGGATCATTGGGAGGAAGAAATTATGGTCAAGGGACAGGTTGTGGAGGCAACAAAGACCATTGTGCTTGATGATGAAAAGATAGAAAGAACTACTCAAATTGGCTTAAACTTAACACCTTCCCTAAATAGGAGTTGATTTCATCCCTCAGAGAGCGAAAGAATGTGTTTGCTTAGAGCCATAAGGATATGCCCGGGATCAATCCAAATTAAATATGCCATGAGCTCAACATCAATAAAGATGTTAAGTGATCAAGTAGAAACACAAAGTGTTCAGCCCCAAAAAGAACATGGTCATCCAAAAGGAAGTGGAGAAATTACAGAGAGCCCAATTCATAGAAGATGTCAAATATCCTAGTTGGTTGGCCAATATAGTAATGGTAAAAAAGAAGAGTGACAAATGGCATATGTGTGTAGACTTTACGAACCTCAATAAAGCATGCCCAAATGAACATTTTATTTTACCAAGGATTGATCAATTGGTAGATGAAACTACAGGTCATGAGTTCTTCAGCTCCATTGATGCCTATTCTTATTACAACCAGATTAAAATGAAGCCATAAGACAAGGAGAGCACTTTTTTCATCAGTAGTTGAGGTACATACTGCTACAATGTTATGCCTTTGGAGCTAAAAAATGCTGGAGCAACATACCAGAGGTTGGTGAACAAAGTGTTTGAAGAACAAACTGGTAAGAACGTGGAGGAATATATAGACAACATACTCACCAAGAGTAAGGTTGCCACCGACCACATTAAAGACTTGGCTCAGACGTTTGACCAGTTAGAGAATCACCAGATGAAACTTAAACTGACCAAATGCATATTCAGGGTATAAGAAGGAATGTTCTTAGGTTACATTATGAACCATATGGGAATTAAAGCCAGTCGTGATAAGATAAAGGATTTGATTAAGATGAAATCTCCCATATGCAAAAAAGTCATGCAGAAACTGAAGAGTAGCCTCACTCAACCATTTTGTATCCCGTGTAACAGATACGTGTTTTTAAGGTTCTCAAAAAGACCTTTGAGTGGAACAACGATTGTGAGAAAGCTTTTCTTGAGTTGAAGAAATATTTAGGGTATCCACCACTACTCTCCCGTCTAGTTTTGAGAAGAAGGTTATCTTTGTTCTTGGATATTTAAGAGTCAAATATTAGTGCTGCCTTGATCCGACTAGAGGGGTGGAGTTCAGAAGCCTGTCTACTACACCAACAAAGTATTTCGAGGAGCAAAAATCAGGTAAAAGGTAGCACTTGCACTTATTGAAGCTTCGGGGAGAATGAGACCATATTTCCAGATACACATTATTATGGTGTACACTAATTTACCCCTACGGTAAGCTTTGCGCAAAAAGTCAGGAATGTTGATGTCCTGGGCAATTGAGCTAGGGGAATATAAGATTTTCTATGAGCCAAGGACTGCATTGAAAGGGCAAGCAATATCAGATTATATTGAATAATTCACATACCCAGAGGTGACAATTAACCCAAGTTTTTCTATCGATCATGCTTCTTCGGAGGAAGGCTGAGCTCCAAAATAAACTGAGGTTATCACTAACCAGCCGAAAACATCAGCTGCCCAAGAAAAGGCTCAATGATTAGTTGAACAAGCAAGAAAGTATTCAGATATGGAGTATTATTAGAGGAAGACTTTAGTAATGACATTCTAGTTTGGAAATTATTCGTGGATGGATCTTCATGCACTAATGGCAATGGAGTAGGACTTATCATCAACACTCCTCATGAACTAGATATAGAATACGCTTTACATTTTCTATTCTAGGCTTCTAACAATGAAGCTGAGTACAAGGCATTTATTATAGGTATGGAACTAGCCTTTTCACTAGTTGCTGAGTAAGTGATATCATACAATGATTCTCAACTCATTGTCAATCAAATGCTTCAGATATATGGATTCAAAGGAGAACTTATGGTAAAGTATTTGGATAAATCCATGTAGATTATCTCTTAATTTTCTGCAGTCAAGATGGTCCAGATCCTTAGAATAGAGAATGCCTGAGTAGATGCACTTGCTCGGATAGCGTCAACAACTAAGATATAATTCAGATGAACCATTCCAATAGATTTCCTAACACAGAGAAACATCGATGTAGAAGTTATCAATGTCATCTCTGTGGGATTGGAACCTTCTTGGATGGATCCGATCAAATACTATATTGACAAAGGGTTGCTGCCATCTGACCGGAAGCTAAGATACAAATCGATCAGATATGTTTTGGAGAAAGGCATTTTGTATATAATGGGATACACTATCTCCCTACTTCATTGTGTTCATCCCGTTCATCTCGTCGAAGGACATGACTTAATCAAGTAGGTTCATGAAGGCTCATGGTATAAAGAATAAATATGTAAGGCTATTATTGGCTGATGATGAGGCAGATTGTGTTTCTTTTGCCAGGAAGTGTGATAAATGCCATAAATTCGCTACTATTTATCAAAAAAATTGGGGCTACCCTAACTCCCATCACCTCTCCATGATCGTTTGCTATTTAGGGGAATAACTGGTCGACCTATTGTCGATAATAAAAGGAGGGTTTAAGTATTTGGTTGTAGCAGTGGATTACTTCACCAAATGGGTGGAGGCTGAGCCCTTGGTTGATATACCTTATCACAGAATTTTTCAATTCATATAGAAGCAGATCATATGTCGCTATGGGATGCCTTATGCCTTCATTAATGATCATAGTACTTATTTTGATAATGAGAAGTTTAAGGAATATTGCATCGGGTCAAAAATTCTAAAACTTCATTCTGCACCCGATCATCCACAATGCAATGGTCAGACAGAGGTCACTAACAAGACTTTGCTTGACGGGTTGAAAAAAAGGTTGGATGATGCTAAGGGAAACTACATCAATGAGCTACACAACTTCCTTTGGGATTACAGGACTATGCTGAGAACGACAATAGGAGAGACCCCGTACATACTTGCATTCGGTACTGAGGCAGTGGTACCAACTGAAATAGGTTTGCTGGCTCAAAGGGTATTGAATTTTGACTTCGCTAAGAGTGATCTTATGAGGTGACTGGATCTAGACATGATTGAAGAGGTTAGAGAGGATGCTATAATTTGAATGGATGCTCATTAAAAAAGGACTGTTAGATTCTACAACTGGAGGGTCAAGCTTGTAACGCCCCGGCTCGAATTTATGGGCTACCCGTAGTTAACCCATTTCGACCCGAGCATTGGGTGTGAAGTGCAATGAAACAACCTATAAAATGTTGCTAGTCCAGTTTTATTTTAATTAACATTTCACTTGTTTTACATACGATTCCAATTTCACAAGTGTTAATCTTTTAATATTACATATACCAACTTTCCAATGATTTAACCACTAACAATTATTCAACATCATTTCTAACCATTTTTCCAAACTAGAAATTTTTTTACTTTCTTTATTCAAGAAACCTAATTAAACTTAAAGACTACTTTTGTAAAAAAATACCATTTCTTTTTGTAAACACATGTAGTCTTACAACCGTATATTCATTATACCTTTAATCCCATTTTCACACACATGAAGACTAAAATTTTCGCTTTTTCTTATTTTTTTGTTTAAACCCATTAAAAACTTCTTTAAACTTGTTCACATATTTATTATCAAACTAATACAAGTTTATATACATGAGAAGATAGATTTTAAATCCTAAAATCCTATTAATGGGTTAAACATACATTTCCTTTTGGAAATTCATCATACTTGGAAATATATACTTTCAAGGCATAAAAGACATTTAATTTCTTCAAATGTAACAAATGTTCATTTTTCATAAAATCTTCATTTTTGCAGGAAACATTATTTCACCAATGTTTACCAAATAAACCATTATTTTCAAACATTTTATTTCATAAAATGTTTAACATCAATCTTTATAGAAAATACACCATTTTTATAAGATACCAACTTCTAATATTTCAGAACTTTAAAATATTTATTCATTCTTTATTTTCAACAATATAACATTTTACCAACATTTTTATTCCATAAAAATATTTATTATTTTCTACACAACTATCTCATCATTTAATTAAATGCACCATACTCATGTAATCTAACTACAAGACTACCAATATGCAAAATAGAATCTTAGTACTAAGAGTAAGATTTTTTTCACCTTTAAAAACTCCAATGGTGGTAGAAATGTTGGTGTAAGAGGAGAAACCTCCACCTCCAAAGGTAGCCTCAATAGGTTACCAAATGCATCCTCCAAAAATACTCCAAATATGCTCATTCTAAGCAAAACCCACTTAAAACTCCATGGAAGTTCCATCTTCATCTTTACCAAATATTACCAACAACACCTTACAAATTCGTAGCTCTTCTTCAACAATGGTGGAAATGGGCGTATATGGTTCATATCTCGTGAAATACACTAAGAAAATGGTGGTTTATGGTTGATGTATGGAGAAAGAGTGGTGGTTTGGGGTGGAAGTAGGGCTGTATTTTTTTTCGAACAATTTGATTTTTCCGATATCCGACCCGATATTTTTCGATTTTGGACGTATATAGGGTTTTTCAATTTTTTCAAAAAAAAATCAGATCGAAAATCAAAAATAATTCTGAATTTTTCGAATTTCTGATCCAATTTTTTCGAAACTATGTCGATCTGATTTTTTTGAATTATTTTCGATATTTTTTGAAATAATTTTATATTTTTGATTTTTCTGATTTTTTTTAACATTCTCATGTGTCCCACATCGGCTAGGACGGAAAAAGAGGTCCAAAAAAGTCCTCTATAAAATGAGATTATCCCTCTATTCTCTACATAAATGAAAAAAATAGTTAAATCTTTAGGTATTTACATGTTGGGTTAAACTTTTTTCTTAATTTCTTTAAAATGATAATTTCGAGTAATCGAAAATCCTATATTTATTTTTTTTAAATTTTGGAATTTTTGAAATTTCTAGATTTTTGGTATATTTTTTGAATTTTCGATTTTTCCCAATTTTTCAATTTTTTTCGAATTCGGATTTTTTTTATTTTATGAAAAAATTGAATCGAAAATCGGAATGATTATTTTATTTTCGAAAAAATTGAAATTTTTTCCGAAGGGTCATTTTTCGATCCGATCCGGTCGAAACACAGCCCTAGGTGTGAGGGGTGTACAACCATGGAGGAAGACCACCTCTCTCTCTCTCTCTCTCTCTCTCTCTCTCTTTTCTTCCTCTTCTAATAACAAAATAAACCCAAACACACCCTTATAAAACCTCCAAATATATTAAATTCCCGTTTTGCCCAATCAGGGCTAATCTGAGCTCGAGAACTCAAAGATACAATGGTCAAAATCGTGGTAATGTACAAGGGTAAATTGATCTTCATATTTTTTTAGACACATCATTCGAATGACGTGCCTATCTCGTTCGAGCGATATCTCCACCTCATTCAAAGTTTGGCTTCACCGAACCTTCACGCGACACGGGACTGTAATGCAGTAGAATCTCGTTTGAAGGTTCATTTCTCGCGACCTTCATGCGAGATCCCCATCTCGCTTCTAATAACATCCCTTTGTCGTTATAACGACCCCTTCTTCCTTTTCTTTTATTTTTCTTCAATTCCCACAATTCTCATATAATTATCATCAACCCCACTTTAGTGTAATTTACACCAAAATTTAAATGAAAGATTTAGCGTAGGGTATTACGAACTCCTCTCCTTTGGGAATTTCATCTTCAAAATTCACGATCCATTAATCCTTAAGCTTATGGGGTTCACCAACTTCTATTCTAAGCCAAAAAAATCCTCCAAGACAAAATCATCAAAGTTACCAATACTAAGGTCACCATGTCACCATACGGGATTTGTCACCAAATAATCAATATGCGACATGCTCTAAAGCTCACCATCTAGCTAACCATGATATCACATAATCGACTTCGAGTCTCCACTCATTTGATGATCATGTTCAAACAATTTCTAGCACCACCCATGCTAGTACCCAAGGTATACCGACACCTCCACGTGCAATACCTCTATATCGATCGACAAACATCCAGTGCGAACCGTAATAAAACAAATTGTTGTATTCATCATCAAAATCAATTCTAGTTTAGGACCGTACAACCTCTGTTCCACAAATTTTCAGGATATCCTGACTACACAATTCGAATGAGCTCGCCAATAACTACACTATGTCATTCTCTTACTCCAGGGAGTAATATTCTAACGAAATCATCACCGTGCGCTCAGCTTACACCTTTCGCTACGTCACTGTGATGAACATACTATTACTCTAGGTGTCTCACGTTTGAGCACTCGTTAAAGCCTCGCTCTAATCCACTCACCGTGGCAAAGCAACATTGTATGCTAAGTTTTCCTCAATTTCCAATATTATATCTTATCCTTATGTCATCATCCCTCTCTTGTAGCTTGAGCTAATAACTTTCGTATCGACCAGTCGAAAGTCCACTAATCTTAAGAAAGATCACTACTACGAGCAAACCGTGTGGCCGAAAGTCCAGCCACCCGTACACAAAATTTTATGCAATTATAAGAATACCTCAGATAGGGCACACCTAGTTACCGAGTTGCATTGACCATACCCGATCCATCACGCTCTACTAGGACCAACCACATCATGCCATGATATGGCACCAATCCGAGTTATCACACATGTGATAATACCGATCCCTTATTATCAAAACTGAAAGGGACACACGAGAGTCAGAAGGAACAAGCAACCGTCCTGAGGAATTATGCCCATAAGCGTCCGACTATGAATTACGAAAGAGAACCTACGCTATATACTGGAAGTCATGTCACTCATTCCCAAAGTTCTCACTGAGCACAAATCCTAGCCATATACCCTGGCTTGGGTCACTAGCCGTAACGAATCGAATCATAACCATTCATTCTCATAACACAAAATAAATAGTCGAATCGGTAGTCCTCTAGGAAGTCAATGACCGATTTCCTTCCTTGAGAGCAAGGCCCCACTTTTCACATCCTTGGCGTGCATGAACCATTCTGATTGGAGGATGCCTCTGTCTACATTGGCCTTGTCTAATTACTAGTGACAAAGCCACAGACCTATTATCCCTAGGCTATTATTCGCCTTATTATATCATTATCTAAATCCCAAATTCCTATAGGCATTATTTAGTTCAAATGAGGTGCTCACCTTACCGTGTCACTTTATCACATGAGGTTTCCACCAAACTTACTTTCGATTTCTACCCACACAGATTTATGTGGCGACCAAACCCGCCGCCATTGGCATTCTAAGGGTAGTAAATATCACACAGGGCTACATCTTCTAATCCAAACTGGCTTGGAAAGTCATGCTAAGAACTAATCTTTACCTTACTAAGGCTACCCTAGCATATACCGTCGACACACGCCAACATTATAATCATATATCGATGTTATCTCACCTCGATTGCCATATTCAAGTCTCCACATGACGTCATCACCCTAAGTCTCGAATAAACTTCTTAGTACATCCCAAAACCGAGTATCACTACACCAATTCTAGTCATTCCAGGACATTCGAGAATCACTCCTTATGATGACACAAGCTATCACCTTACCTTAGGGATTATACTACCCATTTGTGCTGATTTGGGAAGCCACACCTGGCACGAACACTATACAACTGACAATCTGGGATCATCACCCGACCCTCAACATAATCATTAATAGGATGCTACTACTTCTTTCTACAGGACTTAATGGATATCCTAAGGACACCAAACACATCCCATGTAAAAGTCCCAAAACCCAACAAGATTTCATCATACATACCTTTACCATTGTAAGTGCGATCTACAAACCCTCAAGACCCACATCATGATTACTCGGTGCTTGGAAATACATTAGTCTAAGAGCTTCTACCTATAGTGGACCTTAACTATCAAACACCTCAAGGCGTCACCACATTCAATCTTTATCCCCAATAATGCCACATACAATTGTCCCATGGACACCTCAAAATTCCTATAAACTACTCTCACATTGGGATTACCTCGCACATAGCCATTACCTCGACGGGTAAAATGAGTCTCTACACTTGGATAATAATTTTATCATTATCCCTAGTGGTTGAGACCACATGCCACGTACAAACCACAAATGATACTGCTGAGGCTTATGGTAGGGTACAGGACATCTTTTTCCACGTCTTATTTGATCCCTCAACTGTTCCAACGTGGAGTCACAGACATGTGGGTGCAGGCCGAATTGTTCTTGTCAAACAAATATACACCAAAAAGAAATAAAGTGTTAGTTTCTTATAAATATAAATATAAATATAAATACACTAGATGTAGTGCCCCCAAATTCCAATCTTGAGCTCATTAGGCACGACCCTCCAATCATTGTACCCCGAGCCAACGATCGCCTTCAGCAACTCTATGGATCTAGTCAATAATTCCATCTTATTCTCGACGACAGACCCCAATTTTCCCCATTTGGAGGGCCTAGTGGCCGAGGAGCATTCGTCGCCTCTACTACCACGCTGGGATGAAGACATTTTCTACAAAAATTGTTATTATTAGTACAAACATGTATATGGACTTTGAATTAATGCTTAAATCCGATAATAACAAATTCGAGATATTTCATTTAATTATGTAATTTAAAGTATGTTTCATTTAATTTAAAGTACGCATAAGAACTAAAACTTATACCAATTTCAATATGTACGATATCAATTTCAATTTATACCAATACTAACTTATATCAATTTCAATTTATACCAATACCAATTTGTAGCAATACCAATACCAATTTCAAATTCAACTTCAATACCAATACCCAATACCGATTTCAAATTCAATTTCAATGCCAATACCCAATACCAATTTTAATTTATACACACCCACACTACCCCCCCCTCCCCCCTCCGAACACACACTCCCGGGTCATGGACTTTGAATTAATGCTTAAATTGATTAAAATCCTAATTAATATATTCACTAACCATAAAATAAATTTTGATTCAAATTCGATAATAACAAATCACTAGAATAATACTCCCGCTGCATTACAAGCATTAAATTGATTAAGTACAAATGAACAAAAAGTATTAAATTATCGTCCGATGATAATAAAGCACTAGAATAATACAACCACTGGTCATTAAAAATAATTGGATACATATTACAAATCTAAAAATTATTTCAAATTCGGGTTATCATAAAAAATGGAATGATATTCGGTAGGCGCAGCCAAGTCATCCACACTACTGTTTAGATGCTATGACGCTTGTAGGACGATTGACCACGGCTCATTGTTGATATACTCCAAGTAAAACACTTGCTTGACCTTTTGAAAAGCATAAACAAACGGCTCATCGCTCACGTGTTCATTTCTCTTCAACTTAGGCAAGTCAACCATGATCAAATTGGTGTCAGGATCAACTTTACAAGCATTTTTATCCTCAACTCTACAACCTCTTTGAATCTTATATAGTCTACTGCAAATATATTTTGAATTACATCATAGTAAGTCATTTCAGCTTCAGCGATGTTTTTATCTTTCGCGCTGGCTCGAAAGAAAGTAAGAGCCTTGTATGAAATGCCCGAGTTTTGTACATTTGTATTTTACTCGTACACCCTTGCACCGAATACGTAACCGTTCAATCGATACTTTTTGTACTCTTGTGCCATGAACAAGGGTCCAGTGGCTAGACGACCAAGCCTTGATGTTGCATCACCCGTCTTTACGAGATGAAAATATAGATAAACTAATTAGGTTAGTTGTAAAGCTTTGTTTTAATGTGACATTTAATAACAACCATTTTCATTACAATTACCTTGTGTGACAACCACAGCCTAAATTCGTTGTCTGATTGCCCCATTATTTTCATCTTTCATTGTTCTCACAGGTTTCATATTTTCTGCATAGATCGTGCCGAACGTATTACAAAATTAATCATGTATACAAATTAAAATAATGTGAAAGTTAAAATAAATTAAACTTAACTTTTCCATTCTTCGACATCTTCATGTGTGTCAAATAGATAACGAGATATTTGTTTATGTTGCAAACTCGTTAATTTCACTCGTTTTCCCAGCACATGACCAACCTCATCGACAAACTCATTAATGTCATCCACGCTGGTCGAGTCAGGCATATATTCCCAAGTATAGATTGATAACTCCACGGTGATGTATTCCTCTACAATTGATCCTTCAATGTATCGCGTATTCTTGACGTAATCTTTGAAAACATTCATTAATCTTTCAAATGGATACATCCACCGATATCTAACCGGGCCGCAAAAAAAGTGCATCGTCACATAGGTGTACCAACAAGTGAACACTTATGTCAAAGAATGATGGGGGAAAGTATTTCTCTAACACACAAATCGTTTGGGTCACCGCCAATTTTTCGGCCACTATGTGATCTCAATTGACTACCTTATCATATAAAAGTGAGAAGCAGATATTAATTTGCACAATAACCCTATGCAAATCCTTGTGCTTGGAGAAACAATGCTTATACAATAAAGGAACCAATTGCATGATCACATGCCAATCGTGGGACTTACACTTACGTAAATCATGGATCGCATAATTCACAATCCTTTTGAAGTTAGACAAAAAATTAGATGTAACCTTCAAATTATATATTGTGTCTAAAAGAACCTTCATTTCCTTACTCGCACTACAAGGAAAAAGCTTTTTTATGACATTTTTTAAGTGTCATAAAACGCATTTTATGACGCTTTATTTTTTAATAAAAAGCGTCATAAGTTTGGATGTCATAACTGATACCTATAAAAAATGTCATATTAGGTAATGGTTATAGATGACTTTTTTTCCAAAAGTGTCATATATGCTACAAAAAAAGGTCATAATATATTCTATAAGGTGGCATATTTGATTTAAAAAGCGTCATGATAAATAGTTTTCAAAATTTTAAAAAGGTCATAAAAAATTTCATCACATGAGGGTTTAATATAAACGGTCATAAATTAAACATATAATAAAAATAAATAAAAACCAATATTAATGTCATAATTGACAAATAAATCTAAACACAAATTAAAATTCATAAAAACATAAAAATTGTCTTGAAATTTTTTGTATTCGAACTCACGTACATCTAAAATGCACCAAACCAAGTCATTTGTCTATGTCAAAAAAATAAGACACAACTAGATATACCCACCATGTACATCATTCACAAAATAATAATGACTGCATGTATCATAGCTAGATATACCCATTATGTACTTCATTAAAAATATGTCTCCAAAAAAATGTACATCCAAAAATCACGCATATATATCCTCAATTCGGCCCTTGCTTCCGGAAGTTTTTGATCTTTTTCTTTTGCCTACTCTTCTTGATGAAGAATAAACTCTAATTCTTCAACATGTTTCGATCCCCATCTAGGGATGTGAAAGTAAGTTGTAGCGACTCCATTGAGTTACTCTAGAGTACCAAGTTCCAAGGATACTACAAGAAAAATACCCTTTTATGACATTTTTAAAAATGACGTTAAGACATTTATAAAAAAAATGTCATTAAAAATGTGATACTATTACATACATGACATTTTTTTTATAAAGTGTCATGATATATTTATTAATGTTAGTTTATATGACATTTTAAATATAACAATGATACTATTCATGACCATTTTTTTTCTCTTTTAAAATTAAACACGCGCGTAAGCAAAACAATTGGGCGGACTTCCTTCCCTCCGTCACAAATCGGAAACTTTTCCACAAAATGACCTAGCAGCAGCCTCAGAAAATTGCACAACATTCCGCATTCCTGGAACACCCAAAATAGCCCTCGATTATTCAATTCTCGCTGTCCTCCGATTCATATCGCTGTAAGGTACTCTGTATCTCTCTCTCTCACACACACACACACACTCACATACACATATATACACACATCCCTTGTGATTTTATGTTTGATTTTGTATGCAATTCCAACATATCCCTCGTTATTTCAGATGAAACTTATTTTCTACTTGATAAGAAATGAGTCCATAGTTTATGTTTGGTTCGGGCTTCGAATTTGTGTTTGGTTTGGATACGAACCTAACACTTGGATTCCAAGTTTGTATATTAATGTCCACGATATCATACATAAGGCATTCAAGAGTAGATTGTTCGAGAGATGATGGTGCAATAATACATGATTTTCAATGGGTAGCTCTATTTTTTCCATTAATTTATTAGTCATGGGTAGCTCTGTCTTATGCTTAAACCTTATTAGTTATGAGTTGTTATAGTTTGTATTTGATTTAAGGCTTGATTTTGAATTTTACAAATCTTGATATAGGATTCGATCAATAATTTTACAAATATTATTTGGTTTTCAATATACACAGTATGTTCCATGGCTAGAGTTGATACTTCAAATTGATATTTACCCACCCAACACAAATACCGAAAATGTGAAACCCTAGATTTTAGGGATACTAAAAACTTCTAAAAAACATAATGTTGAAAGAAAATGTTGTAATTCAATTAATATTACATTACAATTGTAAATTGAAATTTGTTAGTGTAAAAAAGTAAAATTTAAGTTCTCGCCAGAAATTGATTTAAGAGTTCGTATAAGTACATAACAGATAATACGTGTGTATGTGTGTGTGTGTGTGTGTTTGTGTTATATGTCAGGGACACAACTCGATATATTGGAGACGTTCTGTATATTTTTAAGATACAAGGGATAATTTGAAATTTTTATATTAAAAAATACGATTTTGGTTGTAATGATGGAAAAAATAAGGTTCAATTATATAATGAAACGTATATACAATATATTACAGGATAATGTTTTTTTGTTTTCAAATTTATTGGTTTCCTATTAATTCACATATGAATTATTAATAAATTTTGTGTGCTAATGCTATAATTGTAAATATTTCTTCATAGAGAATACCCATACCCATTATTAATAAATGTATCCTTGTTGTGGCCTTGACGCTGCTCTGTTATGTGAAGCCAACAGTGTCCCCCTTTATTACGGGGCCAACATATGACTTACGCAACAAATGCTTTTGCTAATAACCCCAATCCATGCTAACTTGGAAGCTCGTTTTGCAGTGGTTTCAAGCATTTACTTGATTATGTTAGTTACATTATGATGTAAATGTTAAGTTCTATTTCTGCCTATTTACAGTTAATGAAGTAATATATAGGGGGGCATCGACTAACTCGTTCAACCACTCACGGGTGTGGTGATCGTAATCTTGTTTAATGTTTTGGAGGTCTGATGGGAGGGGGATAATGGAGTGTTTGTCAATGGGGATCTGTGGTAACTTGAGTGGGGCTTGTCCCTCAATGATAAAGATATTAATGAGGGGCCATTGGGTGGATTTGAGGAGGCGAGGGTCATGGGGTGGTCGGGAGAAGATGGTTTGGACAACATGGTGGTCGTGGGAATTTCATATATGGGTGGGGGGATGCTGGAGGTTGGTGTTGGCCACGGTAAGGGGTTGTTTGCCCTCCTGTTGGGGTGGGTTGTGGTCATAGAGGGACTGTGAGGGAGCAGAGGCACCTTAATTTTGGGAAATGATTGAGATAAATCAAATTACTCCTTATTTGACAACTGGATAATTATTAAGAAAATAAAAAAAATCAATTAATTCAAATCAATTACTCTAGACGTGGGAATCATTTCCCAAGGCCAGGGTAAACATCAGTGAATGCATAGTGTGAATATAGTGTGAATACATGTAGACATTTTCCTCAATATTTTCCTAAATCAAAGCCCTTGTATTCTTATAATACCTCCTTAGTGAGAGGAATAAAGTATCAAATTCTCTATTTCTACATTTTATCATGCTATTTATTCAATTGATTGCGGGTCTATTGATGGGATTGTTATATCATTTCTTCTCATAAATGTACAGAAAGATTTGGCCATTTTTGTAGGAAATAATTTGTTCAAATCATGAACTTTATTATTTCTTCAGTGAGCAGATGGGTATAACGACTTCAACTAACAACATATTTTACTCTATGAAAATGTTCATTTTGAAGTATCTTATCCTAATAGTCAGGGAATGCTCATTAGTTCATAACTCAATACTTAGTGCCCTCCTCTCACAAGTGAGAGGTTGCGGGTTGAAACTCCAAGTGAGGAGCTTCACCATGTAATTAAGAGAAAATATTATGTTCATATCCTTATTTAGGGCCTCTAAAATTGACATAAAACGATGCAGACGTAAGCATGGTGGACCTCGATAGAAACTAAATCTTCGTAGTTGTGCCATGAAGGTAAGGATGATATCAAAGTCAAAATAACCCAAAACACTTTAGGGTAATACCTTTAGGTTTCATTTGGAAGGCAAGGATAGTGATATGCAAGAAAATTGTTGATCCCTTTTTAAGTTGTATAATATATTGCAACATATATGCTATAGGCCTATAATCACCCACCCTTTTAGTTTCTCAACTTTTATGTTAGAAACTTATTATGGTTAATTTATGGCTTAATGTGAGTTCTACTACACACTTGATTATGAATTTTACTTAGTTATTCTTACTTGCTTAGTGTTAATTTTTTTTCCAGATATGAAACTTATTTTTTAATACAGAAATTCAATAACCCAATGCACACAAACGATTCCTACAAAGTGAAATATTCATATATAATTGCGTGCTAACCTTTTGTATGTGAGGCTGGCTGTTAGACATTTCAAAGGTAATGTATGCTATTAATCATATGTATTACTTTTTGTACCTTACTTGATGGTTCTTTGTACAACATCGGGGGGTTATCAATCCTTAACGCCAAACTTAGTTCTCTTAGAAAGGCACGAAAGGAGATTATTTAGAGTGAAGATAAAACGTTGAGGGAAAAGTAACTACTGTATGTTATTCAAATTGCATTACAATTTTTTTGTTAGAACATTATTGTTCCTACCACATCTTCCTTTGATGTAAAAGAGAATTAAAGAAGAATTTTGATTGGTCTTCCCCAAAATAAAATTTACGCAACTTGTTAAAAACCTTTTATAACATAGCAAGTTGTTTTCTTCAGCAATATCCAATAATCTCCTTCTTTAAAACCTTTTTTTCTATTCCAATGTCTTATAAATAATTTTGTTTACTTCTCTGAAATGCATCTGCGGTAATGTTTTTGTTAGATTCCACCATTTATCATTTGAAGCAAACTGTCCTCATTGCTTAATTTTTTTTACTAAAGTTATATTCACATACTATATTGATTTTATATATAGGAAAACATACACATGCATACAAACACCTCTCAATTAACATATATTCAAGTCTGAAGTAGTCACTAAAACTGTATATATTTAATTACTTGGTTACTTCAAATTTAGAGACGTGAATATATTTACAAGACTATCTCACTCACTGATACAATATGAAAGTTTCGACTCATGACTTTTAAAATCATACTATTTTTGTATTGGTACACAAATTGACTAATTATGTTATCATGGTAATGCCCGTGCATCGCACTAATCCAATCTAATAGTACATTATAATCTTAAAATGGGGCTTCTAAGCACATTTCTCCACGTGTACAAAGATTAAAAAAACTAAATAGTTTGAGTTATATTGACACACCTTCTCAGTATGGGTCTCTTTATTTTTATTTATTAAATTTAAATTAACTTCATATGTGTCAGCGTCAATGTATAAGATGTGTGTGACAAAGACTTAGCAGTTTTTGCCTTTTTTCTTCCTACCCTTTTTAATTTTCTCTTCAATGTTCTTATGAAAGGCATAAACAATTTTTCTCCCATGTCTATGCAAATTTCCTCCTAAACATTTGTAGTAAAAGCCTGAATCTCGACTCTCATAGTCTCACGTATTATAGGAAAAAGGTATATACCTGCATCTCTATGTTTATTAATTATGTATGCTTTAAATATTCTCTCACTATGATTAGTTTTAAAAACAGGGAGAATTATTGAGTTCAATCTGGCCTAATTTTCAAGTCAGTGATACATTTGTACACATAAGCTCTTGGAGCAATGTAGTAGCATCCTCAAGAAAAGTGGTGGTGGTGGTGGAGGTGGTAAGCAACTCGTTGAAACTAGATATGGTGTGGGCCGATCTGGAGAACGGGCGTTGGGTATTCGTGGAGCGCCTGAATGTAACACTAATGATATGGTTGCAGCAGCAGCATTTGATAACAATACTTAAATTTTTTAAACTGAATCAAAAGCTACCTTACCTGCGGTTAAGAAAATGGATCCAAACTTGGAGGTAGAAGCTGAGGAAGCAGATTATTCCCTTACAAAGGTTACTCCGCTTGAGGAAAATCAAAAGTTGAATTTTTCTCAGGTGTTTTTTGAGAATAACATCATTCCAGACTCTACTGTTTTGGATGTTTTGGCAACGACTCCTATCAGATTTCTTAGACAGTTCAATTGTTAGCGCTATTGCAACTGCCATGGGAATTCTAACAACGCCACAACTTCATTGAACGGTTCGTGCTACTAAGTACCTTTTTCATATTTTGAACATTTTGTCGAGTGTACAAGTACCATTTTATTTCTTAGCATTAGCATATATTGCATTCTAAATTTGAATACCCGGTATCCTTGTTTTTGGCCTAAACCGTGGCTAGACCACATTATCTGTCTCTCACAAGTATTGGCATTAAAAATTGCTATATGATATTCTGGGAATTTGATGTCTTTAATTTAAACTAACTTGCTATTAGTGCTCCTAGAGATTTGAACCATATGATCACTTTTACTGACTTGCCTATGTCTGGTTTCAATATGCAATGTTGCTTGAAATTGAATGGTGTCTTGCTTTTTATTTCTCTATATTCATCCAGGCATTACTATGTTCATGTTTGTGCCAATTTATTCCATTTTTAAGTTGTTTGTGTTAACGCCTTACCGTTTTCTTTGCCCCCTTTATGCTGAGTTGGCAGTGATAACACCACGTCACTAGGTTCGGTCAAGACAGTTGGTTTCTGCTGTATTCAGCAGACCGATATGAATCTTACACGAAAAAACACACTGCCAGGTTTAGACACAATATAACCTGGTCCAAACCTATCTTCCATTTGATTTTTCGTGAAAAATCAAGAATATATATTCATTTCGAGTAGTTCGATATCCTGATACAGTATGTTTAATTCATAGTTGATATATCTTTCATAGTAACCTTTATTTTTTTGGTTTAATTTTAACTTTTGAATTTGAGCAGGATATTGTCAATCATAATTGTGATGATGATGATATAAAAGTCATATCATTAATCGTCTCAAAGGTTGTAAGTTATTCTGCTGAATTGAGGATGCATTTCTGCTTTTACATTGAAAGTGTCTCAATCTTTGTAATGTTGTTTTGGCCGTAGCCATATCATTAATTGGTTCAAATACAGTAAGTTAATCTGTCGAATTGAGGATGCATTTCTGCTTTACATAAAAAGTGTCCCAATCTTGGTATTATTGTTTTAGCCTTCGCCTTTCTCATTAAACTGAATTTTTTGGCTAGTTAGATGAAGCTTAGGCTACTAAATGCTCATAACTGGGAGAAAAAACCCTTACACATAGCATACATTATGAAAATTTACATACACCACTAATTTGATAAAAAAAATGATATAATTATTGCATTTGTTCGGACTTATCAAGGAATGTTCTGCTATCAATCATCATCTCAATTGATAAATTTAACTCATATATATAAAATGATATTCTAAAGCATATTTACTAATCAAATATATGTTTGCGATTTCTTTATCATGTGTATATGTTTCAACCTTTTTGAATTATGTTTGGTTGGGTCAACGAATGCACACATATAGTTTCTAATTACTTTGATCAGTTTAATTTCTCATAGGATAGGACTTTGCTTGCGTAGTCTAGGAATGGATCATAACAGGGGGAAATAAACCTACTCATTGAATACATTGGGGAAATTTACGTACATAAATGATTTGATATCAAAACTTGTCCAAACATAACAAAATTTTGTTCTCCATTATTTGACTACTTCATAATTCCCAATACATTATTCAATCTAAAACAGTTGAATCCTTACTACCCTATAAAGACATTGATATTCTCATGTACTATTTCCATTACTTCGCCTATTCTTTAATACAAAATTCAGTTTTATGCCTATAACCCTGTTCTGATTCTTCTATTATAAATCCTTTGACATTCTCAATTGATTTTCCATTATTCTAATTATTTTGTATCTATGTTGTTCATTTTCTCTAGTAATCTTATCTTCACGAGGAATGAAACAACATTAGATCGTCAAAGCGAGTCAAATGTGCTAGGTACATTTAAATATAGGGGGTTTTGGGAAAAGATCCTCATAATGGTTAAAGTGTATAAGAATAGGACACTCCATAAAATTTTATAAATTTAGTCCCTGTACTAAAAACACTATGAAAAATGGTGCCGCTGGCACAGACCAAAAAAATAAAGGGTATTGTATTACAAGGACTAGATTTATAAATGCTATTGTACCACAGGGACTAGATTTATAAACTTGAAAAGCATTGTCCTAAAAATTCAAATATAGGAAGGAACGTGACATTTACCTTAATTGTCTATTAAATATACTATGTTACATAAACTAATCATCTTTATATCATTACCTTATTTTTAAAAGAATCTATATATTTTAACATTTTATGTCATCACTTTGCAGGAGCACTTAGTATGGAACTTTATATGTCATTCCAATATAAAAAGTGGATTTATTTATACGATTTCAGTCAACTTCTACTGGATTGTTGGTCTACATATTGTGTAATCTCATAATACAACACATCAGTTATTCATCAGTTATATCGGACCCTGATTGAGACGGCTTGTTCTCACTTGGTTCACTAGAGGAGTAGATGTACAGTTAAGTAGATAATTATGTTGATTCATGCATCACTTCTATACTTTATTCCATGTCTGAGTTGATTAGGAAACATGAACTTATTGATATATGCTTTAAAGTGCAAAATGAGTAGATGTACAATTAATAATTGATATCACTTGATGTCAGGATCTAATTCATGCAAATTGATAATTTTCAATGCCGTTAAAGTTTAAGGTAAGTTCATGTTCATTACTAATTTCCATTGCAATATGTTCTTTTTTAAAAGTAATAAATAATTTAATAATTTTTTTGTCATTTTATTCTATTTTGTTAATGATATAATAGATCAGTTGCGTCACTATAATCTTTGAAAATCTATGATTATGTATTGTTTATATGTTACATTCGTGGGATAATTCCAGGGCTATATCAACTTTCTTTGAATCTTTGAATTAGTTTCTCTCATTTGTTCAATAGTCCAAAAATGTCATATATGTATGATTTCGTTTGAGATGCAAGATGATTAATAATATTCATTTTGTTCTGATATTCAAAACCACATTAAAGATAACCGTTTACAATGTGAATTGGTTATGATGTAAAAATAATTCAAATTCACTTCAAATTTTCATTTGATTTGCTTCTATTCATATTCTGATTGTGTTTGTGAATTTCGTAGAAAATGACGAGGAGTGTTGATTCTGAGAGCCTTGTGTTGTGTAATTCGAAATCAAGTGATTCTACGAGTTTGATAATTGAAGATAGTTTTTCTCATGAGCTCATGCTTAAGGTGATCATAATTTCTTTATTTATGTTGATGTCTTGAATATAGAGTTTTGATTATGAATCTTTCCTTATCAGTTTATTAACTATTTTGGATTGAATTTGTCTTATATTTTGTTGAATTTGAGTTTGAATTAGATCGTAAAGAAACTGAAGCTAAATTTCACATTTCCATTGGGTTTGATTTTAATTTATAATTCGGTTATGAGTTTGTGCTTGTGTTAGATTGTTGATGAAGCTAAATTTCATTGAATTTACATGTTTACGATTGATCAAGCGTTTTGAAAAAAGAATAAGGCGAAAATAATGCCTTCATCGCAACAGGTGATAATTTAGAAGTGTTGATCCACCACTGTCTTTCATGTCTTTGATATAAGGTTCTTCATATTTCTGAAATTACAAAAGACGAGTGGATGATATATGTTTGGGATGGAATTGACACTACACCAGTTGCTATTCAAACGAAGAGTAGTTCTTATGATTTTTTTATTGTTTTTACAGGGAGACTTTGATATTAAATAGGCTCGAAGGTTCTGTATGTAGCCAGGGCACAAAAGAAAGCCGAGCGTGAACAAATTTTGCGTTCGCAGTTTTGAGGACCGAAGAAATGAGCAAATATTGAAATGCCAGGTATTATAATTACCCACTTTCTTCCTCATAGCTTTTTAAATTCTACTCATTTGATTTTCCTTATTTTAAAAAATGACAATTCATTATTTAACTTTGAGTGTAGGCCTCAAACATATACATCAAGAACATTGATGATGATGTTACAGACCATGTTGTTTCGTTGTCACGAGGGTTGATGATTGGTGGAACACTTATCAACGGTGTTTTATCGTAACTGGGGGTTGGTGATTGTTGTGGATGAGAAAGATCTTGTTGACTGAGCAGTGGTGCAGATCGATAGAGGACTATACCAACCCAAGTCCCAATTGTCGTCTACAAAAGCGGGGATGTGGTAGGTGTAGTAGGTCGGTGGTTGAAGCTTTTGAGGTGTCGACACAATTTCACGAAAGTCAAAGGAAGACCGACAGATTTATGCATGATTTTTGGATGTACATTTTTTTGGAGACATTTTTTTTAATGATGTACATAGTGGGAATATCTAACTATGATACATGTAGTAGGTCATTATTTTTTTTTGGATAATTAATGCAGATGGTGGGTATATCTATTTATGTCCCATTATTTTTTTATATGAACAAATGACTTGGTTTGATGCATTTTATGTGTACGTGACCTCAAATACAAAAAAAATCAGGATTGTTTTTATGTTATTGTAAATTTTGATTTGTGTTTAGATTTATTTGTCAACTATGACATTAATATTGGTTATTATTTTTTTATTATATGTTTAATTTATGACCGTTTATATTAAACGCTCATGTGATGAAATTTTTTATGACCTTTTTAAAATTTTGAAAACTGTTTATCATGACGCTTTTTAAATCAAATATGACATCTTATAGAGTATATTATGACCCTTTTTTGTAGCGGATATGACATTTTTGAAAAAAAGTCATATATAACCGTTACCTAATATTGCACTTTTTATGAGTATCAATTATGACTCCCAAACTTATGACGCTTTTTATTGTAAAATAAAGTGTCATAAAATGCGTTTTATGACACTTAAAAAAAGGTCATAAAAAGGCTTTTTTCTTGTAGTTGTCTAAAGTCCCTTCAGTTACTAAGCTCCCATTATGGACTTGTTTCTTCAAAGAGTCCTACAATAAAGAAAATTATCAAGAGTGTTATTAAATCATATTCATTTCAATCCTCATATGTAGTATATATCCAAATTTATGAAGATTATATAAAAAAAAATTATGTTTTCTTAACTTTCGAAAGAAACTCACAATTTTTCACCAACTTTATTGGTTGCATCGTCTTGTTATTCTCTATTTCTCGATTGTCGGGCAATTATAAACATTAGAGACCTATCATCCTCATCAAATGCATTTCCATGTCTCTTTTTATGTCCCAATTATAAAATAAAATATAAGAAATTAAGCACACAACACAAAATCCCCACAATGAATTGATTATGATTGTATACTCTAGAAATAATACAAGAATTCAACCACATACCATAATTCCTCAAAACCTGCATACCCCAACTTGCTAAGCTTGTGGTTGAACTTATTCTTTGCTTGCCTTTCTCGTTGTACATCACTTAACTTCAATGCATTGAATATATAGCTAATGTAAGAATTTAATGATACCATTGATAAATGTTATAGATTCACGTAATAAAAGGAATTTAATTACATTTAAGAAAGCGTATATCATTATGAACAGGAAAATGAAAATCAAAGTTTGAGATCAATAAGTTAAGCATAAACTACAAACAAGCCACAATTTATTGATTTACAACCACCACCACCACCCACCCACCCAAACCCACCCACACAGACCAAACAAAGAAGTTTTACCTTGGTTTACTTCAATGACTTCCTCATTGCTTTGAATTTCTAATGTTTATTTAGTCAGGTTTCTGACATCACAACCAATCAGAAGCGGCGCCTGCACATAAAAGCAACGTAATCAAATTTGCAAACCATATAACCCTTATGCTGATTAACAAAGAATCATGAAACCAAATAATGAAATAATTCCGCCAAAACCATCGACATAATTAACTTATATTGTCATTTAGATGAGCAATAGAAGTCATACTATAAAAGGGGAAAAGAAATGCTTGAACTTCTTCAATAGGTATCAGCAAATCAATGTGGGTAATGTGCAAATAAAATCACAACTACTTTTTGAGTAAATATAAATACCAATCCAACTATATTAATCATTTATCATGCATTTCACATAAAATGCAAATTGGGGACATGACACCAAAATCATCTTTCTCCTATGAAACAACAAGGAGCTAGAACCCAGAAAGTTAGAACCTTGCCCATGAATCATTGATGTCAGTTGTTGTTCTCAAACTCCATCCTTGCCTTCCCATAGAGCATGGTCATCAACAACCCTACCATAACCAAAGAGAAAAGTAAAGCAATGCTCATAAAATGTACTAGGGAAAAAAACTCAACTATCTAAATAGCAGGTGTAAGAAATTAATGTTCGCATTCGCAAAGTGAATAGAATTAAAAAAATCACATACCCCTATTATGTAGATCAGAAAATATGTCTTCTAGGCTAATTTTATTTTGTATACGTCTGTATTAGAGGAGATGAATGTAGTACTAATATGCTCTTATGAATTTGGTTGGTGAACCTGCAAAGAAGCTTCATACAGCTAGGAGTTAAAATGATCAAGTTTTAACTGATTTTTGCTCGTGGTGTCATGATGCTATCAATCCAATCGTTGAATTCATTAATCATCTTTAGGTTGCACTGGTTGTGAAGAATTTTGGCCTGATTGTTCCTGGTTACACATTTACAGAGGGCGCAACCAATTCTATTTCAACATCTTATCTTAGCTTATGTTGAGCAGCTGGAACGCGATGATGGTTATTTATTAGATTGCAGAAGTAGGTTGAATTATTGCCCTTTAGGTTCCTATGCATTAGCTAGCGATGGCCTTCCCATTGGTTGGTTTATGACTTCTGATGACTTGGGGTTCACTGCTCCTATTAGGAACAGCATTGATGCAGTTTTAGATCGGGATTTTGTTTTAGAGTTTCTTTATACTCTACATCAGTGAATATAAAGCTTTAACGAGTGACATCTCACCTCGATTGCATAAACAACAGCTTTGAGAGATTATAACTGTGATGATAAGACTTTATGCTTTGGAAACACATCGGTGCCGCTGCTCTCCCTACATGTGGCAGCATGAATAGCGTATCTTTCTTTTAAATCCAAATCGAGCTCGAATGTAGTATGGCGGATCTTGCAGTGCTTCTCATCTCTCCAATACAGGTCATGACAAAGTTCTCCCCTAGCAAGTGAATCAATATAAGACCTTTTGTCGTATTTAACATAATTAAGGTCAGAGTAAAAATATTTCCACGTCCACATGTTAAATTCTTGAAGGCGACTCCATTTCAGTTTTTGTTGTTCTCCTTTCTTCCCAGTAGTTTGAAGAACTTTGGCACCAATAGAAGCTGGAAGCTCGTTTTGTATCTCAGACAGACACCGGTTGTTGTCTACATCAGACACTGTCGATGAACTATCTTCTCTAGAAATATTCATTTCAGATTGATCTGATTGTTGCGATTGCCTAATTCACATCATTTGGCATACTAGACATGGCTCGACACAAAAACGCTTCTCGTTTCTCCAAAGATGATAGAAGCTGAGCCTCTTGTGTACCCCTTCGGTCCAAAGCTGACAGCAAGATGCACAAAGCCTGCAATCAAATAAGTAGAGTCAAAGTTCAAAAGTTATGATTCACAGCATAAAGGCTCTGTTTGTTTCAGGACATTTATTATTCACCTATTCTATGTTAAATTTTGCTTACTAGTTTGTCCAAAATCACATAACCACACCGTCTACACTTATTTACAATTTTATACAAATAAAAATATAACTCTGATTAGGTGAATATTTACCATTTTACTTTTCATCCCGAAGCAAATGAGATCTAAAAGGAGAATTACCTTATGAAATGAATACAATGCAGAGTGGAGGAAGGTTAGTTACCTCTTCAGTATGAATCAACTCCTAGTGACTATCTTCAGAAGATTAAAAAAATATCCTCTTGTGCCCCGGATCATATGCATTATAAGGGCCTAAGAAAAGCCAGTATCTATTGTACCGACGATCAGAACCCAAGAAGATAAACTGCATATGATGTAAATCGTCCTCTATCCGTTTTTTTTGCATCCTTTTTATAGCTAGTTGGATTCTTCTCCTTCCCACAAGATAGACTGCATAGGAAGTAGAAAATTGTTATTAAAAAGATTGATTGCCTTCTATATAATCAACTGGTTCCGGATGTCGACGCAAGAGACGGCAGCTCCACATTACATTTTCATATGGTAAATAGATGATAGTTTGTGGTTAAATAGAAAATATTGCACTAAATAAGACCATAAGAATAAAATAAAATTCTTTAAAGAGAAGAAAATCATGAACAAAAGTTATCTTGTTTATCTCATGAAATCTTTTGTCTGTGATGAAGAAGATGATATTAATTACATCATAAAAAGATTGAGCTTTAAAGAAAGCAACTTTTCACATAGTCATACTCCATTTTAGAGCCCAAAATAAAATAAAATATAAGAAGATAATATCAACACAAATTAAATAAAATCGTGCACTTGTTTGAACTCATGTAGCCCTTTAGGGCCTTCAAAACAACATCCCTCTTCTCTACTTCACTACCCTAGTTTTCTCCTTCGCACACTATACGTTCGGATTTGACCAATGTGTGTGAGAAATAGATTTCGGGGTTGGAATAGTTGCAGCCATCTTATTTCTACGGCAAAAGAAATGTGAAGACATAAATTGAAAAGTCAATGGTAGTGAAAGATGTTCAAGAAAGTGTAGTGTTTATCTGACAAATATATACGAGGGAAAGGTAGGCAACAAGAATAATTGCCATCCTAATTTCTCGTGCCTCTCCCTGGTCCACTTGGTCATTGTTTTAAATTCCCCTTACACCTATTTGGCGTATAAAAATTATAGTTTGTTTGGAGTTTTCGCCCCCGAACGCCCACTTTTAACTCCAAAATGAACCTATACTAGTAAATTTCGACAACTGGGAACCCGGTGAGCATGCGATCACTTCCCACGATTACGTTTATGCCCCATGGGGTGTCCGTGCATCTCTTTGGGCCACTCGATTGTTGTTTTGAGCTTTCGCGTCTTAATGCTCACTTTTAAACCCAAAACGAGCTTATACTAGTTAATTTCGACAATCTAGAGCCCAGAGAGGATGCAGTCACTTCCCACGGCTTACTTTTATGCCCCATGGGGTGTCCGTGCCTCCCACTGACATTTGGTCACTGTTTTGTACAATGTATGTCTTTGAGCGTGTGATGTTAATAAATATACAATGGGTTTGTCAACAATCCTTTTAGATGCAAGAGAAAGTTAATCATGATGGAGTTCATCAACATTCTTTAACTTGAGCATGCTCCTACCAATTTTGGACAACGTTTGAGACTCAACTTTCATAAACAGGTGCAGCTATCTAGACCATTAGGAAGCTTCTCCAAACTCTCACATTCATCTAACCTCACAACTTCAAAATGATGATGCAAACCTTGCTCTTCTACTCCCAAGGCAGACCTTTCTCTTCTACTCTCAGTTAAACATTTAAATCGCACACAATCAAATTATATGGGCAAAAACGTCAATATCACATATAAGTATCGTCGTTTTGGGGTTGATTTGGGGCACTAACTCGGGATGGACCTTACGATACTCGTTCCTGACAAATATTGCAGCTTTCTCCACATGGGCCCCATCTACAAATACAAGACAACAGCCTCAAAATCTAGCCCCACTAAACCGAGCCCCGTATACACCAGGAACCTTCACAAGTATCTGATACAGTTGTATCAGTGGTTCACAACCACATTCATAGTTCTGAATAGAACTAAAACCAGAGGCTGAGATAAGCTTTCCAAAATCTTCAAAGTTACCCAAAGCCCATGCTTCAAGTCCTTTGAGAACCCGCGTATTTTTGGAAAAATAGTGTTTATCTCTTTTAGCTAGATGGGTTTCTAATTTGAACTTATAAGCTTCATATGCTTGTGGTTCAACATTGGACAGAATGAGCTCAGCATATTCTTTTCCTGTAGCACACAATAGAACTTTAGCAACCTCTTGACACTCTGAAACTCTACGATTATATCCTGGATTGGAAGTCAATGCCTGCTTCAAGCCAGAAAATGCCAATAATATCTTATACGCATCTTTGGTCTCGGATTTTTGGCTTGTTTACAGCTCGCGACGATTTTTTCTTTATTATTTAAGTAATGAGTTAGTTATTGATGTATGTATTAATATTCTTAGACTATTCAAAATAAAACTCAATCTATGTTCAAATGATTCAGTTTATGATATGCAATACAAAGGGTATTCAAAAAGGAGAAGTGAGTAGAACTAAATGATTCAGTTTATTTGAAAGTGGTAGCTTTGGATCTTTAGTTGTATGATTGTCCTATCATTTGAGTATTTATTTTTAACAAATCAAGTAGTGTATCCTCAAGTTTATGTTCTAACAACTCAAACAGTTATATGGTTGTCCTATCATTTGAATAGTTGAGTTTATGTTCTTATATTATACATTTATTAAATCGTAAGTATATTTGATGTTTAATCTTTACTCTTTTAGGTAAGTATGTTTGGTGACTTGATCTAACGAGCTGATGATTGTAGATTGACAACGACCAACTATTTTCGGTGTGACTTGAGCTTATGAGATATCCAATTCAGTAAGTAAAATTTTTTTTCTACTTTGTTTTAAGTGGCAATTTTAGAAGCAGAAATAGCCTAGACAATAATAGAAAAAGAAAAACATACAAAAGAAATTGCACTGCAACCAATAGCCGTCTTCAAATTAACGTAAACAATAATAAAAAACAATTACAGTTAGATTTCCTTTTTATAACAGATTGTCAAATAATATACCCCCAAAAAAATTGAAACCTAAGTTAAAAAAACCTAGCAAATTTATTGTAAGAAGTCAGTTACCTGTTGGGAAAGATGATGGAATATGTGGAAACAATAGAGTAAATGGTGGAAGCAATATAAGGTCGAATTGAAGGCTAAATAAATAAATCTTTCAATGGCAGACGTTTAAGTCTAGCTTTGATTCTTCAGCTAAAAGCTATCAGGGGTCTAGCTAACCGGTTCGCCAAAAGGTCTCATGATCATCAAGTTAATTTGAACGACGGAGACATTCCTACAAACCAGAGACCACATAGATTGCCCTCTTTCCTAAAAATTAAATTGAAAGATTGGTGAAGGAAATGATAGACTCTGGTATCCTTCAAGAATGGCATAGTCCATTTATTTCCCCGATTTTTCTAGTTAAGAAGAAGTATGGTAAATGGAGGTTATGTGTTGATTACATGAAATTAAATGGGGCCACAATCAAAGATAAATTTCCTATATCTACCATTAAGGAACTTTTGGACGAGTTGTTTGGTGCCAAATTTGTATTTATAAATTGGATTTTAGAGCATGGTACCATCAAAACAGAATGAGAGAAAGGGATACTCAAAAGACTGCTTTCATATATCATAGTGGGCATTATGAGTTCAATATGATGCTCTTTGGGATCAATAATGTTCCAACCACCTTCTAAATCCTTATGAATGAAATATTTAGGTCGTACTTAAAATAATTTGTTTTGTTTTTTTATAGTATACTTGTGTTTAGAAAAAGTTAGCAAGACCACTATGAGCACTTATAGTTTGTAATTCATATCTTGAGAGCATACCGACTGTTTGCAAATCTTAGATAGTGATATTTTGCTCAACCCACTGTCAGGTACGTGGGTCACATTATCAGTGAGAAGGTCATTCCAGACCCTAGTAAGGTGGAGGATATACAGTCTTGGCCCAGGCCTATTTCACTAATGAACTTGAGAGGTTTTCTAGGACTCACACATTTCTACAAAATATTTATACAAGGTTATGGGAGTATTGTTAAACTAGTCACGAATTTATTAAAGAAGGATGCATTCAAGTAGTCACTTGCATATGAGGAGGCATTCATTAAATTAAAAACTGCTATGATAGAGGTGCATATTTTGGCATTATTAGATTTTACAAAACCCTTCTTATTGGAGACTTATGCCATCAGCAAATGTGTTAGGGTTGTTCTAACGTATCATAGTATACCTCTTGCATTTTTTAGCAAAGCGCTGGGACTTAAGGATTTTGGACTCTTATATGAGGAAGAAATGATTGACACTAAGATGGCCATTAATAAGTGGAGGATTATCTACTGGGACATCATTTTATTATCTGTACATATCACTTTGAGGTGTTAAAGGGTGACTACCAATATCCAACAGAAATGACTTACTAAAATGTTGGGAGTTAATTGAAAAATTAATTACAAGAAAGGAGTAGAAAATAGGGTGACATATGCTATTTCACGAAAATAAGAGGACCGACCACGTGATCCATGTCTGATCACTTTTCTTGGAATATCTCTGAAGCATTAGAAACCATAATCTTAAAATAAGGGTGGATAGGTCACATAGCCTTAAATCTAAATGAAGGAAGGCTCATAGAAAGTTTAAAAGTGTTGAAGACAAGAGCAAAGTGACTAGACATGGATCTCAAAAGGACCTCAACACATCATTTAGAAAGGGTTCATCTTCTTATACATAACATCCTAGCATAGGCATGTCTATTGGAGCAATTTGAACCCTATTTATCAAATTTTAATATACTTTTTGGAGCAAAGGGTCACAAAATTACATGGTTGACCAAGCTGTTAGGATTTGATAATGAACTCAAGTGCAACAACGGGCCGAGAAAAGTGGAGTTGATGTATAGTTTAGAATGAAACATTAATTTGATAATGAACTCGGGTTGTTAAATGTGACATAGAATGTTAAAAAACTAAGGGAAGTTACCTCAACACACGACAACACAAACTCTTTAGGCCAAGCAACATGTGAATTGTGTGCGTCTTTAACAACATACATGTCTGCATTAGGTACCAATACAGGAAAATTAGCTTGGGGAGAGTGAACATTAGTTGGATTTTTCGTCAAATTAGCGTGATGGATTGGGTCATCCATGTTGAAAGTGAGAAAGTTGAATTGGGAGCAACTTGTCCATGCCATATTCATATACAATAACTTTGGTCCATATAGTTCGCATATAAATGACCTTTAATTTCTTTTAAACTCCATTTAAAGAAATTTGTACATAATGTACATGGACACCGTAAAAATTTACTATTTACATCATTCTTTCTACAAATTTAAGAAAACATTCAAACCCTTGCAAGTTCTCGTTTGATAATCTATGCATAAACCTCCCCGGCTTGTCTGTTCCCATTTCTCAAAGTGTACATATATTAAGATTGTAAATATTAATTATATGAATGTGATTTCTGTAAAAAATAATAACACAATCCTCAAGTCATATTAATCGTGCAGGAATATATATAAAAGCATCAACAACCATAACTTTCAAAGTCGAATATAATACTGAGTTAAACATAACAACTTTATAGTTCTCAAGTGTAAATAAGAGAATTCAATTGCTTTTCGTCCATTGATATATATTTTACGTTTTTCATTTCAATAAAATCACAATATACACTTTATTATCTTCAAACATATTATAAGTTGGGAACTATTTTTCAAATTCTAATTAGAAAAGCATGAAGTGTTACAATAAGAGAACTACAGAGATATTATTATGATAAACAAAACCTATTCTTGATGAGTTTGATAAAGAATCATTAGGCTTGAATGACAGACATGTCACTATTTTACAAACTTAACCAACTATACAAACTAATAATAAAGGCATTAGGTAAATATTAACTATTTCACACTTAAAATAATTAGCGTCTAATATACATGAAATTCAACCATCATCTCGAGCCTTAAGAGTTAAAATATGGGCTTGTAGCATAAAAATCCAAATAACGCCCTAATATGGTAAAATAAGAATCTTATTTTCACACACACACACACACACACACACACACACATATATATATATATATATATATACACACATAAATTAAAAGTCTTATTTCCACATAAATATACATACAAAGACATGAATTAAATGTATTGATGCACAAATTAAACCAGAATAATAATATGATCGCTTAAGAAGAAAACTCTAAACCATAATCTATAAAATGATGAAAATAACATATCTAAATCAGAAAAATCAAAATAATAAAATTGATTATAAAGCTGATCAATAGATTACACAAACTATAAATCGGATTATGTCAATCCAATATTATACATAATAGATACATATGATTTCTTCAATATTATACATAATAGATAAATGTATTGATTGAATGGTGATTATTCATTTTTGTAATATATTACTCAAGATATAACAATGAGGATAGAGGTAAGCTATATACCTTGGGGTGTTTGATATGGATGGCCACAGTGTTCCAGATACAATCGAGTCTGAAGATTCAATACATTAGGAATGTAGAGGTTGTTGTCACAAATATTTTTTACTCTTTTCCTAATAGCTTCATGCACATGTTTGTATGAGTCACCGAGTATTACCACATTATTTTTCCAATATTAAGATTTCTGAAAGTTGTGCTTCGAAGATAACCATATTAATTAAAAGAAAGCGTATGAAAAATGATCACTCCAAAAAAACCCAAAATAAAAAGAAACCCAGATGAGAAAAGCGTACCACATAGGTTGAGAGAAGGAAGGAGGGAGACATTTGAGATATATATGGGGGAGAGTGCAAACTGACAAGCAGTAGCGGACCCATGATTTTTAATTAGGGGTGCGAAAGTTCCGAGCATTGGCGGGAGCCCCCGACGCGATTTTTTTTTGGGTTATTTATATCTTTTGCAATAATTTAGCCCTAAAAAATATATTAAGTGAATGACGAATATTTTTTCAAGTTGTATTATAACAATTACTCACTAGATTTTAACAATTTACTAATTTAAACTAAAAAAATATTGTAAACAGACTAACAGAATAAAGTGGTACCTAATACAATTATTATTTAATATATACATTTATTTATTTGTGTGTAGTTTAACATTAACAATGTAAAGTTATGTACAGACTACTTGAGTCTTAAAACATTGAAATGAAGAAAAAAATGATAGAAAGTTTAAAGTCAAACAACCAGAGAGAAACCTGCTTGATTTAAAGTCTTGACTGTTTTTCCATACCTACTTGAAGGTTGTTACTGTTGTGCGATGTGAATCGCTGACCCAAGAGAGAAACTCGACAGAGAGGAGCAGTGCTGGTTTTTGGCATGCAGTGCTGCTGCGATCAACCGATGGTTTGGCACGAGCAGGGGGGGAATGAAGGATAAGGGGAGCGGCAACGGAGAGCGTTTAGGTTAGAAGAGGCAGAATCAAAAGGTCGTCGGTGGGAAGAGCGAGTGAGGAGATGAGCGGGTTCTTCTTTTTTTGGGTATAAAATTTTAAGGGGAAGAAATAGCGCCTTCTAAAATTTTTGGGTAGAGAAAAAAAGGTCATAATATGAATCCAATTTGAAAATTCTCAAAATAAAGGGCATAATATCTATAATCAAATATGATTTTTATACTTTAAGTGTCATAAAAAATAATACTAATATATATAAAATGACATTTTATACTAAATTTGTCATATTAATAATATAAATGACCTTTAAATGACCTTTTTGTAATAAAAGTCATTAAGTTATTTTTTGAGTGTCATAAAAAGGTGTTTTTCTTATAGTGTCGTCAAAGTAAACGCACCGGGGGGGATTATTGTCCTTCCCTCACTATCTTCTTTAAACCATAGTTGTGGCTTAAGTTTTAACTATTTAAGATATTTTCGTGCATTTTTTTCATCCGTCAAATGACTCCCCCCAAGGCATGTGCCCACAATATATTCAATGATGTTCTTCTCTGTGTGCATCACATCCAATACATGACGCATTGGGTTATTCTTCCAATAAGGAAAGTCAAATAAAATTGACCTCCTAGACCATGCATTTCTTGTCCCGGTTTCATTCCCATTTGGGGTCTTCTTATGCTTGACATTCTTAAATTCATGATTCTCACTTGGCATATTAGGTCCACAATCGGAAGATTTACTTTCAATTTTTGAACCTGAAAGTTTTCTCAGCGGTAGCCTATGTTCAATACCGCCCGATAAAAAATTAGAACCTTTCTCGAATCTAAAACTATGAGCGGGGGGTAAAAACCTACTATGGCAATGGTATAAATTTTTTGAGCTAACGAGGAGATGGAGAGATTCAGTTTCCTCTCCACAAATAGGACACCTCAAATAACCATGTACTACACAACCGGATAATGTCCCATAAGCTAAAAAATCATGAATTGCTAACATCAGCATAGATTTCAGTGTAAACACTTATTTTCTAAAAGAGTCAAATGCTTGCACACCTTCTTCCCACAACTCATTTAATTCATCTACCAAAGGAGCCCAGTAGACATCGATGTCCTCACTTGGTGCCTTTGGCCCAGGTATAAAAAAGATAGCATCGAAAATTCAGGTCTCATACATTGTGAAGGAGGGAGGTTGAGTGCGGCTAGGATTATTGGCCTTACACTCTAATTGGAGCTTAGATTTCTAAGTGTATTAAAACCATCTCTTAATAATGTCAAACGAGTGTTACGTTATTCTCGAGAAAAATTGGGATATTCAAAACTCATCCTCTTCCAAGATGTAGAATTAATAGGATGACACATGAGATTATTCCCTGCTTCTGCCATAGCATGCCAAGTCATTGCCTCTGCTATCCATGGTAGTGTGAAAAATTGCTTTAATTTAGTCCCAATCGGAAAATATTTCAACACTTTTTGAGGCACTTTTGAGCTTGTTCCTTCCTTGCCAATAGAGTGGACATATATAGGTTCATCACATACCGAACACCGATCACGATTTTCATACTCCTTTCAGTATCATATGTGGTCACACACATAAGCATGGATTGATTTATACTTCATTCCCAAACCTTTCAAACTATTTTTTATAGTAGGATAGCTGTTTGGAAGCGTATTCTACTTAGGTAGCAAGCCCTTCACCCAATTAAAAATTCATGTCACGCCATTTCCAGACAAGCCATATTGGGTCTTCAAACTATGCAAACCAACCATGGCATGTAAAGTTGTTTAATCTTTCTCACAGTCAGAGTATAACTACTGGGTCGCCTTAAATTTTAAACTTTGGTAGTCATCGTCAAGGTTTATCCCGATATCTTCATGAGCACCTGAACCTTGTGCATCGTCAGTGACCTCATTCTCTTTCACTCCATGAATTCGATACGTGTCATCAATTAAATCCTCTAGCATATTATGATCTACATTGTCATCCTCCCCTTGTACATTTATCCTACTTGTTGAAGGTTGCTTGGGGACAAAAGAACTTTCGATTCCTCGTGAAAAACCCAGATTTGATAACTATCTTGTATACCACATCTTAATAAATGTAGTTAAACTATTTTATACTCAAACGCCTTACCATTCTTACACCTAGCACACAGACACGGAAACTCTTCATCATTATGACATCTCTTTACGTATTTCACAAATCCACTAGCACCTCTGCGAAACACATCCCCTAATCTATTTGTCTCACCCGTCCACTCTTTGTATATAGGATATCCTATCATTGCTACTACAAATAATCACCTATTATGGGCAAGAAGTGTATATTTGTGGATTAATATAAATAAAAGTGTGAACATTTAGTTCCTATTAAATAATTTACTACAAGATTAACATCTCATCTTTTGGTGTTATATTATAAAAATAATATAATTATGCAGTCCCAAACTGTCCAAACGGGACAATTCGAGAGATCTCATTACATAGGTAATAACTCTCGAACGAGTCTAAGGATGCGTACGCATGAGAACTAAAATGCTAGTATCTATGCACACTACATGTAATTTAAATTAGTTATAAATGTTATAGAACCGTTATGTCGTGCATTTAAATGAGAATACATGCAGGTATGCACCCCCCGAAGCAAGTGTTATATAAGAAGTTGACTTAATGTAAATTTACACATGGGCTATCTATTACGGGTCCCATTATTACCTTTTACCCTCGTTACTTGTTATATAACACTTGCTTTGCGGGCTACATGCATGCATGTATTCTCGTGTGAATGTATGATTACTTATTATTTGTTGTATAAAATTTATAGTATGTTTCATTTAATTATGTCTTATTTATATTAGATTTTTATATTGTTAAGTTTCATTTTGCATCACAACCCTAAATGTTAGAGAATGCCTAGGGCCAACTAACTCAATGGCCATCAAAGTGTTCAAATCCACCCGTCAACAACAATTCAGGAATTCAAAACAATAATGTAAATAATAATCTCTTATTAGAATTCCTAAGGCCAACCAACTCAATGGCCATCTAAATGTTCAAATCCACCAGTCAATAATAATTCAAGAATTCCAAATAATTCAACAATCTCTATGTGTGTGTGTGTGTGTGTGTGTATATATATATACTAGTATATGCCCGTGCCTGAAGGCACGGCGAAAAATTTCCGAGTACGTAATCGCAAAACAACAAAAATTTCCCAAGTACGTAATCACAATACGACAAAAATTTCATAAGTACAAAATCGCAATACGATAAAAATATTGTTCCCCAACAAAACATCTATATATGGCGTCGCTTTTTTGGGTATTGCATCATATCGTGTTCGAGATTTAAATTGTGTTCAAAATTTAAATTCGCTAAACATGAAAAAGCAACAATTTTTCACAGTATATAATAGCGAAACGCAAAAAAATTGAAGTGTAATTTTAAAACAATGTCAAATAGTCCAATAACATTCAAATAGTGTAGATTCATCAAATAAATTCACATATAATACAAAATATACAATATTCATCCATGAAATTCACATCGTGTCTCAAAAAAACAAAGTGTCAATTTTTAAAAAAAATTGGGCATAACCTCCTTTGTTTATTGGACTATCCACCCTATTTAATGGGTAACAACAAATCCAACAAATTAAAAAAAATCCCAAATTCGACAGATTTAGGCAGCGGGCTACATCGGCGGAAGTTTGAGGCAGATTTAGGCAGCGGGCTACAGCGACGATCGAAGATTAAGTCCATGTTTGATTGGTCTTGAACTAAAACCTGAAACGAAAAGAAAAAAATATTGGTTTGTTTCCAAAAGCATTGTACGTTAACCTAACTACCATAGCTGGTACACAATGATCATATGTGGCATGGAGTCTATAAATCTCATCCTCACATGGGGAATGGGGAGGAGACGTGTGTGAGTGGGGAAGGGGGGAGGGGGCGGGGAAGGGGGTGCGTGTGTGCATATATGCAGTGCATACATGCATACTGCCTCGTGTGTGCGTGTGTGAGTGGGAAAGGGGGGAAGGGGCGGGCAGGGGGCGTGTGTGTGTGTGTGCGTGTGTGCGCGTGAGTGGGAAAGGGGGGAGGGGGCGGGCAGGGGGCGCGTGTGTGTGTGTCTGCATGTATGCAATTTGCATATATGCAGTGCATATATTGCATATTGCAGCGTGTGTGCGTGCGTGTGTTTGTGTGTGTATTTATGTGCGCATGTGTGCGTGTGAGTGGGGAAGGGGGGAGGGGGGAGCGGGTGGGGCAGTGTGCGTGTGTGTGCGCGTGTGTGTGAGTGGGGAAGGGGGAGGGGACGGGGTAGGGGGTGCGTGTGCGTGTGCATGTATGCATATATGCAACTTGCATATATGCATATGCATATATGCATATAACAGCGTGTGTGCGTGCGTGTGTGTGCGTGTGGGCGTGTGAGTGGGGACGTGTGAATTACTTCACATAATTTTGTTTTCATCAAAAGAAAATTACTTTTGAACTATTCCTGGATGAATAAAAAGTACGACTTTAAGTCGATTTGGCTTTATAATGTATAACTTCGAACACATTAATAAATCATAAATAAAATGAGTATTAAAACGAAAGGGAAAAGATGTATACCGTGTGGTGGGGGTTGTCCGAGGTTCCGAGGTGGTTAAGTCATGGAGATCTTCCACAACGATTGTGATTCAAAGCATGAAATTTGAAAATCTGGCAAAAACCCATAAGAAAAAAAATGTGTTAGATCTGAAAAACTAAAACGAAAAATTAAAACACATTAGATTTAGAAAAATTGTGTTGGATATTAAACTCCCACACCCACCCCTAAAAACATTAAAACCATAGGATTATAGTAGATTGCATATATATGCAATCTGCATATATATGCAGCAGATTGCATATGCATATATATGCAGTTGCATATATATGCATATGCAATATTCATCCATAAAATTCACATTGTGTCTCAAAAAAACAAAGTGTCAATTTTTAAAAAAAAATGGGCATAGCCTCCTTTGTATATTGGACTATCCACCCTATTTAAGGGGCAACAACAAATCCAACAAATTAAAAAAAAAATCCCAAATTCGACAGATTTAGTCAGCGAGCTAGATCGGCGGAAGTTTGAGGCAGATTTAGGCAGCGAGCTACAGCGACGATGGAAGATTAAGTCCATGTTTGATTGGTCTTAAATTAAAACCTGAAACGAAAAGAAAAAAAAAATTAGTTGTTTAGAAGAAGCCCCTATAGGAAACTAACTGGACCAAATGAAATAACGCCCAAGTATGCAAGAAAACAAAATTCATAGCCTCAATTGTCTTCCCAAATGGGAACTTCCAGGATTTAACTTCCATAGCACGGGAGATTCAAATATAGATATCTTCCCAATATAAAATATAATAATGAAATGTATGTGTTGACGTAACACATAATGCAAATTATAGCCTCACTAACCATGAAAAATAAAACATAACTAGATGGCTCAATCATGGAAAAACTTGCATTTTCCTTTATTTTCCACCTACAACTTTGACGACTAAAAAGCAAGGGTTTGTTATAAAATCAATCTATAATTTACACTAAACTTAATAAAAAAAAATCAAAAATAGAGGTCCTTAAGAAGTTAAAACATAACCACAATTGTATCCCTGATCTCGAGCAAATAAATTCTATTAATTTATCGAATGATTAGTTTATAGTATCTCCTATTGCATTTTCCTTTATTTTCCACCTACAACTTTGATGACTAAAAAGCAAGGGTTTGTTACAGTACCATGAGATTTGAGAAATGCATGTTCTTGCAAATGTGGATCCCAGTCAAGCTTAGTGGTTGGGAGACAAATCTGTTGCATAATCACTATAAAAAATAACCAAAAGAGTCACGGGTTCAAGAGATACATTATGTAATAATAGAACGAAGGTTGCAAGACAATGGTATTTAAAACTTTGTTCTTCCCGAGCAGCACAAAAGATGATGTTTGCTGCTGCATAATCATGTTAAGAATTAGTAAATAGTAAATTTAAACTAATTCATATATAGGTTCTTATTTTTTAAAGCATGACTTGTAAATACAATTCTTTTTAAAGGTTCTTATTTGTGAAAGCAAGCCTACTTTGTGAACCTATAAGAATTGCATTACTTTGTGATAGCAGACAATTCAACATGATAGTACAAATTGAATATGCTACATAAATCAGTAATGCATATATAGGGACATAAAAAAGTTGGCATAATCAAACATGACAGCACAAACTGATTGAAAAAGTTGGCATTAATATAACCCTATGTTATTGGAAGCAGTATAAGCTCCCACCTGCTACCAGTTGCTGCCCCAACACCCCAACCCCGCCCAGCAGGTAACCCAAACCCAGCTCTATGTTAAACCCAAAATTGTCCCAAAATGATTATGGAAATAGCTTTAAATTTAATATTAGATGCAAATTATGACATCAATTATCACTTATCATATATAATGCTTAATCCTAAAACCCAATTCTCAAATCAAACAAAGAGAGAAACGAATGGTAACCTTTTACCGTTGATAGATAATGGCACTTTTTTCGATTCTGAAATCCTTTGGACCTATATGTACTACTGTCAAAAAACAAAAACAAAAGTAAAAAAAATTGTCAGTAAAAAAACGAACAAAAACCAACAAAAATAGTTAGCTGTTAAGGTACGATTAAAATCCGAAATGTAAAACGAAAAAAAAATCGTGTAAAATTAAAACCCCAAATGAAAAAACAAAGTTTAGATCAACCACCCCACCAAAAATCGTATGTACTACTGTCAACAAACAAAAACAAAAATAAAAAGTTAGCTGTTAAGGTACTATTAAAACCCCAAATTGTCAGTAAAAAAATGAACAAAAACCAACAAAAATCGTACCTTAGTTAGCTGTTAAGGCACGATTAAAACCCCAAATGTGCAGAATACCTCTTGAAGAATACCTGTTGAAGAACAAACAAAAAAAAAAGTCAGATCTGTGTGTGCGTGTGTTTCTGTGTGTACGTGTGTGTGTTTCTGTGTGCGGGTGTGTGTGTGTTTCTGAGTGCGTGTGTGCGTGTATTTCTGTGTGTGCGTGTGTGTTTCTGAGTGCGTGTGTGTGTGTTTCTGTGTGCGTGTGTGTGTTTGTGCCTATGTGCGTGTGTGTGTTTGTGGGGAAGGGGGGAGAGGGGAGGGGGGTTTACCAGGGGCGGGGGAGTGTGGAAGGGGGAGGGGGGTTTAGAGGGGGTGGGAGGGGCGGGGAAGGGGGGAGGGCAGGGGCGGGTGAGTGGGGAAGGGGGAGGGGGGTTTAGAGGGGGCGGGAGGGGCGGGGAAGGGGGAGGGCAGGGGCAGGGGCAGGGGCGGGGGCGGGTGAGTGGGGAGGGGGTTTGGAGGGGGCGGGAGGGGCGGGGAAGGGGGGGGGGTGGGGAGTTACCGGTGTGTGTGAGTTAGGGAGAGAGAGAGAATCGTCTGAGAGAGAGAGAGAGAGAGAACCGTGTGAGTTGGAATGGGGGGAGGGGGGTGTGTTAAATTCAAATTTTGAATGAAATGTGGGGGGGGGGGAAATCAGAATTTTCAAATTTTAAATGAAATTTGAAGATTTAATCTAAGCCCTTCATTTTTAGTGGGAGATGTGGCAAGATCTAGACCGTTATTGTGCTTAGACAATTCAAAATCCATGCCATCTTATTATATATATATATATATATATATATATATATAGAGAGAGAGAGAGAGAGAGAGAGAGACCAAAATGTGTGTAGAGAGAGAAATATGGCTGTTGCTGTTATAATTAGAGTGAGAAACCAAATTTCAATTTCAGAATTAAAAACCAAAAATCAAATAGACACTATACCAAAAACCAAATACCAATTTCAATTTCAATTTAAAATACCAATTTCAATTTCAAATTCAAATTCAATTTTAATTTGAAATTGAAATTAAAATTCAGTTTATAATACTAATTCCTATTTCCTCCATCTCCTCTTAAGTGTGAGTGGTCCTATCCCATTAAATACCGCATATTTCTGTAATATACTTAACAACTCGTGTACATTGTTCCAATTTGAGGAAAGTCGACAGCATATCCCTATAGTTCTCTAAGTACTCGGCGTAGATTTGCAAGTGTAAGTGTTATTTCAATTTATCAATTGAAATAACACTTAACATCGCATCATCTAATATGTACCCAGAGAACCTTGAGATACGAAAACAAAACTTCCCCCAAAAAAAACAAGTTTAAGGCACTAAGAATATTATTATACATAAATTATGCAGTCCCAAACTGTCCAAACAGGACAATTCGAGAGATCTCATTACAGGGGTAATGACTCTCGAAAAGGTCAAAGGGATATTAAATGCGCACGCATAAGATCTAGAAGTCTAGTATCTATGAGCACTATATGTAATTTAAAGTATGTTTCATTTAATTATGTCGTATCACAATTCGAGAAACTTCATTTAATTATGTAATTTAAAGTATGGTTCATTTAATTTAAAGTACGCATATGAACTAAAACTTATACCAATTTCAATACAAACGATATCAAATTCAATTTCTATTTATACCAATAATAATATCAATTTATATTGATTTTAATTTATACTAATACTAATACCAATTTATACCAATACCAATACTAGTTTCAAATTCAATTTCAATTTATACCAATACCAATGCCAATTCAAATTCAATTTCAATTTATATCAATACCAATACAAATGATATAAATTTCAATTTCAACTTCCACCCACGCATACTGCCCCCCCACCTACACACACACACTGCCCCCCACCCACGCACACTCCCCGCCCCCCACATAGATCCACACACCTACACACATACAGACCCACACACACATACACATACACATACACACACAAAGGAAAGAGAGCGAAAGAAATAAAACGTACTTGAAAATGTATATATATATATATATATATATATATATATATATAGAGAGAGAGAGAGAGAGAGAGAGAGAGAAATGAGGGAAAGGAAAACGGTGGGAAAAAAAGAGGCGCATATGGTTTTTAGTTTGAAGAGTTGTCACGAACCTGTCAATGTCTTTGACCGTGACAAGTCCTTGTAAAATGCGTATTTTTTTGTCATGGTCATTGATCGTGACAAGGATGGCCGGCTATAAGGTGACAATTTAGCTTTTTTGGTGTAGTGATTTTTATTCCATAAAAATATTTATTATTTTCTACAAATCAATTTCATCATTTAATCAAATGCACCCTACTCATGTAATCTAACCATAAGATTCTAAATATGCCAAATCGAGTCTTAGTACTAAGAGTAATATTTTTTCACCATTAAAGACTCTAATGGTGGTAGAAATGTTGGGGTAGGAGGAGCAACCTCCACATCCAAAGGTGGCCTCAAGAGGTTATCCAATGCATCCTCCAAAAATGCTCCAAATGTGCTCCATTCAAACTTCCAAGCAAAATTCACTTCAAACTCCATGGAAGTTCGATCTTCATCTTTATCTAAAACTCCGAACAACACCTTACAAATTCGTAGCTATTCTTCAATAATGGTGGAAATGGGTGTATATGGTTCATATAGGGTGAAATACACTAAGAAAATGATGATTTATGGTTGATGTATGGTGAAGGAGTGGTGGTTTGGGGTGGAGAGGGGTGTACACCTATGGAGGAAGACCACCCCTCCTCATTATCTCTCTCCTTCCACTTCTAATAACAAAATAATCCCAAACACACCCTTATAAAACCTCCCAAAGCCTTAAATTCTCATTTTTTCCAATCTGGGCTAATCTTAGCTCGACAACTCAAAGATTTAATGGCCAAAATCATGACAGCGTACAAGGGCAAATTGATCTAAACATTTTTGATACACGTCATTCGAATGACGTGACTATCTCGTTCGAAGTTTGGCTTCGCGCAATATGGGACTGTAATGCAGTGGGATCTCGTTTGAAGCTCTGCTTCTCGCGACCTTCGCGTGAGTTCCCCATCTCGCTTGTAACGACATCCCTTTGTCGTTAGAATGACCATTTCTTCATTTTCTCTTATTCTCCTTCAATTTGACCCACAATTATCCTATAATTATCATTAACCCCACTTCAGTATAATTTACACCAATATTTAAATAAAAGATTTAGAGCGGGATATTACAAAGCCGACCAACTTAATATAAGGGGATTACGTTCTCGAGAAAGTGATTCAAAAGGGGAACAAATTGGAGGCAAATTGGTACGACCCTTATCGCATCTCGATAGTCATCCAACCGGGAACCTATCGCTTAAAAACACTTTGAGGGAAAGAATTTAATAATCCATGGAATGCCGACCACCTCCGAAAATATTATCAGTAATTTTGGATTTTATGTTACCATTTATCCAATTTAATGAAGTTGCGACCAATTATGCTTTCGTTTTATATTTTTTTTCAGAGTATGGTGATATGCATCCACCACTAACAAATTTTCCAATTTCAAAATTCAAACTTTTCTAACTTCAAAACTCAAACTTTTCCAACTTCAAAAAAGGTTTAGAAATTTCCTTTAGGCTTCTTGTATGATTTCGTCTTTGACTAGTCAAGAACAAGATGTCAGTAAAACTTTATGTATAACTTAAAGTTAAACACAAGAAGTTTTACCCGACTGGGTTAAACACAGGAATAAATATACATTCCTAACACACTTGGTCGCCGATGACAACTGATGCAAACACTTAGTTTAATAAACTACTTACAGTTTTGCATAAGTGCATTAGTATAATCTAAGGCATTAAAAATTAGGTTCGACACTAGACCACACAATTATCATTTAAGCAGATTACTTAGCCACAAGCCGATTAACTAATCACAAGCTCAAGTAAAGGCTGAAATGTATTAATGAACATATACAAAAAGCAAAGTTTATTTTATTCCTAATATATTTTGTGTTATAATAAAGAGCAAAAAATCACGAAATAAAAGTTTATTCTACTAGGCATTTTTCTCCGGCATTACTCATTCTAGTAGGAGAATCATCAAGAGTGTTGGGTAAAGTTGTCGCTCTAAAGCCTCTTGGCCTACCGTGCCTATTGCTGCTTGGTCGGTCCAACAAATGAGGGGTACGAGTGTATTCATCCTCATCCCAAAGGCCATAATCACCTATATACTAACCTCTATGGAATAGTGTCGATCGGAATCCATGCAGTATCAATCTTAAAGGGAGGATTAAGGCAATCCAACATACCTGGATCATGCCAGTGCCATAATTTATTTTTATCGTGTACTTTTAGCAATCCTAGCAAATTTAACCAACCCCATTTATATCCTGCCCAATGAGCTTGCTCCATGTGGTCATCCAAGTGAGTTAAAGCCTCATCATATTCATCCATCCAAACAACTTTGGGTTATTTATAAAAATGAAAAATTAGTCGATCTACTCTATCTTGGAGATTCTTAATGGCTTTATCCTTCTCCTACAACAAAGTTTCTTGGTAAGGTCTTCTTAGTTCTCTCTTCATCAATAGTTAGCCGAGAAATAATTACATGTTTAGAGGGTTGGCCAGACTTGGTTTTTCTCTTTTTTAAGTTTTCCAGTTCCTCTAGTAGTCTGACATTCTCTAGTTTCAAGACATAGGCACATTCATTTGTCGCTACCTCAATCGACTTCTTCAAGCTCTCCAGCTCATTCCTCAAATTGTTATTCTCTTTCTCAAGAAGAGTAGCAACCTCTCGGGTAGAGTTGGAAATTTTCGACCCGATAACCTATTTAAGATAAAAACCTGAAATGACCCGAACATGACACGATTAACTTGTAAATATTTAAGAGTGCCCAAAACTTATACTAAAATGAAAATCAACGCGACCCTATAGTGACACGACTAACCCGAATTGCCACCCCTACTCTCGGGCACTTTCAACTTCTCGATTTAACATAATTTCCTTCTCCTTTAGGGAATGTGTAATCTCTTACAGCTTCTTATCAAAGCACTAACCTGCACTTAATGCCTCATACTTAACTTCATAATTAGAGTGTAGCAATGCTCGAGAAAGGTTGTGATCCTCTTGTAGCTCAATTATTTCACAGTGTGACGCATTATTTGCCACTGCCCTATAAAAAAGGCTATGCAAGTGTATATATGCATCCTTTACTTGAGATGAGGCGTCTGCGCCGAGAAACCCTACTAACCTTGTTTCACTCAAAGCCACATGACTAGCTTCAAGAAGACCGTTGTAATATTTGAGCATGTCAGATTCAGTAGAAATGATCACATTCATTATGGCATCAACCTAGTAATTTACAAGTGTAAGAACATAAGTCCAATTAAGGAAAATAAATAACAACAATCAAATAAACGAAGAATATCAGAGAGATTGATAACTAAAAAAATTGCCTCTAATGTAGATTTTTGTGTCGTTGTTGCAACTTCTTTATCCATCAAAAATTCCCTTTAACCTACAAAATTATAACAAAACTAGTGTAGATGGTAAGTAAGGGAGTCAATCCAAATTTAAGGGTGAAACACAAAATTGGAGAGGACATATATATAGATTCATTTGCATTTTATTATATTTTTCTATTTTTACTTTTTTATTTTTTTTATGAATTTTTCAAGGGAATATTAATTAACTAACTATATACTAATTTTTATAACTACTAATTAAGAAATAAAAGCTAATTTAAGAAAAGTGAGATAAACAAAATTGTCCTAATAAGTAAACTAACAAAATTGGATTCATGAGGGCTTCAAAATTTCATACCATGAATGGGATATTAGCCCTCAATAATCATCATCCAAAAATATAAGATAAACAATTGAAAGCATGAGAGGATTAAAATAAAAGTGAAAGAGAGGAATAGATCAAACCTATTTAAGCCTTGAATTGGAATGGAATCTTCAATTACATCAACAATCTCTCAATTATACATCAAAAATCACTCAATCATAATCCCTCTCACTCATGTATTTATTGAATCTAAACTAAAAATTACAAAATAAAAATAAAAAGGATAGTGGATGAATTAATAATGGACAATTAAATAATAAAAGAGATTTGCTAAAAATGCAAATCCTAAAATTATAAAATTGTACATTAGAATTCACCCAAATAAATAAATTCTAGATCATTAATTTATATTGAGATAATTGCTAAAAATGCAAAATCTCAACATAAAGGAATGGGTTAGAATTTACCTTCCATAAGGGATAAATTTCACTACATCAATCTATTTTGAATTAATTGCTAAAAAGGCGATAATTCATAATAGAGGGGTGAGGTGAAATTTATCCTAGAGATAATTTTCACTACACACCTCTATATTGAGGTATTTGCTAAAAATGCAAATACTCAACATAGAGGGGTGGAGAGAATTTTATCACACCAAGCTTAAAACTAATTTTGAGATCTCTTGAAAATGGGCCTTCATCCTCATTTATAGTAGGCACATGGAGCATGGGGGATAAGGGGTATATTGGGTAAATGGCTAGGGGTGCATGTGGATATGGTGTGAGGTCATGTGAATGAGAATAAAAATATGATATGGTGAGGGGTAATTTTGAAAATTGATTTTGAGTTGTTAGTTGGGGTATAATGGGTAAATGGGGTAAAAGGTGGTTTAAGTGGCACAAGAGGAATTTGTTTGGCTTTGGTTTGCATTGGTTGTTGAGATTGGCTTTTGGCAGCTCACGATTTAAGCTAAAGAAGGAATGGGTTTAATAAGACATTTGGTAAAAGGCATGTGGGTATTTTATTTGGTTAGCTTTTGACTTTGGTTTATGGTAGAAAATCGTGTAAGGCTTGGGAGTCAAAATGGGAGATGGGTCTTTGGTTTATGGGTTATGGAGCAGGTGGTGGTTCGGTGGGTTTCAGGGTTGAACGCCGGCGGAGGTTGGAGGTCCGGCGACAAAATGATGACGGGGTAGGATGTTAAGGCTGTCACCGGCGATGGAGGGTTCGGTTTTAACGCCGGTGCAAGGGGCTGCGAGGGGCTGGAGCGTCGCCGGCGGAGGGGAAAGGGGCTGAATAAAGGTTGGGGAATGAGGAGGTCGGGTTGGTGGTTTCGCGGAGTGAGGGAGAGACGCCGGAGGTGGGTGCTGATGGGATGTGGTCGTCGTCAGAGGGGGCGGTTAGGTCGTCGACACGCCGGAGGTGGCAGGGGTCAGGCTCCAGTTAATGGGTCGCCGGCGAGAATCGCAGGGACAGGGTTTGAAGGTGCCGCCGGCGGACTCGCGAGGTATAAGGTTGGAGGTTTGTTGTTGGGGTTTGATATGGTAATGGGGTAAATAGAGGAGAGAGAGTGAGATGGTTTGTGTGGTGGGGAAGATGATGATAGAAGGGATAAGGTGGGGTGGGGTGTAGGGGACTTGATGAGGGTGAGTGGTGTAGTTTAGGTGTAGGATAGGTGTATAGGATTTGTGTGTGTGTGTGTGTGTGTGTGTGTTAATGTGTATGGGATTTTTGTGTGTGTGTCATTTGTACACCAAAAAAATAAAATGAAACTAAAACTAACAAAAATAAAAATAAAAATCTAAAAACTAAAAATCCTACTTCTAAAATAAAGACTCAAAAAAATAAAATTCAAAAGAAATAAAAAGAAAAAATAAATTTATTAAACTTAAAAACTAAAATCCTAAAAAAAAAGTAAAATCTAATAAAACTAATCCTAAAAATTCCAATCCTAATAAAATAAGATAAAATAAAATAAAAATTAAAACTAAAAACTTAATAAAATCAAAATAAAATAAAATTATATTAATAAAAAATAGAAAATAAAACGTAGAAAATACTAAATAAATTTAAAATAAATCCTAAAAATAAAAATGACTCAAACTAAAAATCTAAAAAATAATAAAATGACACAAACAAAACACACACAGGCTTGGGGTAAGTTTGGGCTATGTTTAGGCTCGGGTTAGGGTACGAAAGAGGGAATTACCTCCATTCTAACTGCAATTGGCCTCGAAATGTAGCTTTTAACACCGCAACTGCAGTTAAGCCTGCATGACAAATATTTAAGCACATAAGACTCATATTGTCGAGAATTAGCAACTGAAATACATCTATTTGGAGTATAAATTGTACAGTTTTGGGTGCTTATCACACTAACCACAAACAGAGCGTTGCTAGTCCTCGAGCAATAAGATAGAGAGAGAGAAAGATAAGAAACCAAAAGTGTACCACTTTCGTGGGCACTTGCGATTGCACTTAGCATGTGCAACAAGCCTTTAAACATGTAGGTTGCCCTACAGGACGAGTTGTGTCTCGTGAGGGTTTGCAGGGAATATACCCGCAAAATTCTTTATTTAAAATGATTTATTAAAATGCAGTCAATCTCTTATTAGACATAGAATAATCGCACAATCCATCATGAGATAAATGGTTTTAGAAATACAAGCTAGATTGTGTAAACAGTTTAAGCTAAGTAAATACTCAAGGCACATCCTTCCTAGAACTCAACGTGTGTAGTGTGAATAAGTCAAAACGGGTCGAGTATCACATGAGTAATTCCTAGATTACCTTGTCGGAATCAACGCTTCAACTTCAAATCTCAGAGGATATAACTCTCTCAAACGAACTCTCGAGATTAGGGTAAGTGTATCGCTCTTGTGTGTGAGGAGGTGAGTAAATGTAAGCAAGTTCAAACGTCTCACACACACATAAGAAAGAACGAACAATAAGAAATAAACTGACACTACAAGAAAAATGAATATTAGGGACAGGAGTATTAGGGACGGCCGCGTCATTTTGTCCCTAATGTTATACCAAAAGGGACGATTTTAATTACCGTCCCTTTTGACAGTAACAAAAGGGACGGTTTTTCAAAAACCGTCCCTTTTAGTATTTATCAAAACGGACGGTAATTAAAACTTTCCCTTAAAGTATAGACGAATTTTAGCGCTAATTTTTTTCGGGCTAATATAAGAGACGGATTTTAAAATCGTCCCTTTTGATATACCAAAAGGGACGGTTTTAAAAATTCGTCCCTTTTGGTATAGCAAAAGGGACGATTGTAAAATCCGTCCCTTTTATTATATCTTAAAATTTTAGTCTTGGACCAAACAAATATAAGGGACGGTTATGAAAATCCGTCCCTTTTACTATACCAAAAGGGACGGTTTTAAAAATCCGTCTCATTTGCTATACCAAACGGGACGGTTATTAAAGTTCGTCCCATTTGCTATACCAAAAGGGACGGATTGTAATAACCGTCCCTTTTGGTATAGCAAAAGGGACGGATTTTAATAACCGTCACTTATATTTGTTTGGCTAAAAATAAAAAATCAATGTATAGGGACGGATTTAACCGTCCCTTTTCATCAAACACACCTTAATTTTTATTTTCCCACAAAATCTTTTCCCCATTCCCCCGCTTTCTCTCTCTCTCTGCCCGACTCGTCGCTCTCTCTCTCTCTCTATCTCTGCTCTCTGTCAGATCTCGCTCCCCCATTCTCCCTCTCTCTCCGTTGGACTCAGAGCTTTCTCGCTCTCTCTTCCTCTGCTTGAGCTCTTTCTCTTCTTAAGAGCTCGCTCCCTCTCTCTCGAGCGTATATATATCCTCTGCCCTAGCCCACCCCTGCTCCGCCTCAGCTCTGCCCTAGCTGTCGCCCCTGTCCCAGTCTCTCCTCCGGTAAATTTTATTCCTTTTCTCCATTAATTTATCTAAATTCCATTGATACATGTATATACAGATTATATAAGATTATATATGTTTTTACAAAGTATAGACAGTATATATACACATAATTTATATGATTAGAATTTAGGATAATAGGTGTTGGTTGATTTTTTTATTAGAATTTGTGATAATAGGTGTTGGTTGATTTTATGATTAGAAATTCCACTTGTAATTTGGGATAATAGGTGTTGGTTGATTCAATGGCTGATGGAATGAAGTTGATGGCAAATGCGTTTAAGACTGTTATAAAGGTATTCTTAGTCAATTTCATGGTTGAAAAATGGACAGAGAAGAACAGTATTTAATAGAAAAAAAAAACATAAAAGAAAAATATAAATTGTTACAAATCTTTATACTCATATGCATTTTAGTCTCGGTATGTTTTCCTCTTTATAGTTTTTGTTTATTTAATGATTGAAGTTTGGGATATCATGTATTTTAAAAAGTATGGTTGACCATCTTGAGCAATCTTTGAGACACCTCCTAAGGATTACACCGATATGGAAAATCTAATTGATAGTCTTCAGGTATATATTCTCATTTGTACATTACAATTTGGTTGTTGATAAATCATAGGAAATGAATTCCTTATTTGTGTTTGTGGTGTGATTCAATCTTTTTCATTTTTATTTTGTCTAGGTATATATATTTAGATGACGTCTTCGAGGACCACATTGGCGTAAAGGTTTTTTTGTCTAGGTATATATTTTTATTTTGTTTAGGTATACTCATCTCTTTCTCCCCATTTTTTTGAACGCACGATGCTATATAAGGGGTTTTCGGGTTAAAATGAAGTATCATGATGCAAAAATTAGTTTAACCTCAAACTTTGTGTGTTTTCTTTGTAGAAGAGAATAGTAATCCCAGCTCTGGATTCACTTCTATAAATGGTTTAGATATTTAAGATACTACAATTTTTTTAATGTTGTATATCAAGAAAATAGGGGTGTGTGTGTGTGCCCCTTTTGAACAAGCTCTGGTTTTCTTACTTTGGTTTTGAATTTGTTTTTTTGGTTCTACTATTTTTTTAATTGAACATAACTGTTTGCATAAAATTCATTATTTTTTCACTGTCATAGGATACATTGATGTTGGTGTCGAACTACTATCAAACATAATATGAAATTGCATCGCTGTTGGCATAGGGAAGGTTCTGATTGGCGTTGGGTGTAACAAAATATCCAGGTAATGGATAGACCTATGATGAACTTTATTTTAAGGTTAAATATGCATTGATTCAATTTTTTAATTATTTTGGGTTTGGATCCTATTTATGTCTAAACCCCGTAATTTTAATTCTTTTGTGCCCCCCTATAGCTTGGATATTGTTGGGGCATTTGTTTCTTGTCACTTCCAGTTGGGGGGGGGGGGGGGGGCAGTACATAACTTTTGAACAAAGAATAGTTAGGGTGAACACTAGAAAAAGAAGGCATTATCCAATGGATTGCCACTTTCTAGGTTTAAGGCGTGTCAATTTCTCTGCAATGGTCCACATAAAACTAATTGGTAACCATTTGCTTATTAGCTTAAAGATATTCTTGATTAGTCCGAGATGAATAGGAGAGATGTGAAAATGGGAATAAAAATTAGTTAGGGTTAAGAATAAAAACATGCTATCAAAGGGTGAAAACGTAAGACAGCCTTAAAACGGCCCCGTAAGAGTCATGAACACCTCGCACGGGACCAATGTGACTCGTAGGAACAGACTGTAATACCCCGTATTTTTATGCTATATTAATTTAGGGATTTATTAAATTTAATGTGAGTTAATTATTTAATAAAAATCCAAAAATTAATTATGTTATAATTATTAACGTGACGAGAGTTAGTAATTATGGAAAATTTGTTGAATATTACTAATGAGCAAAGTAATATGTAATATTTGTTATATTGAATGTCACGAGTGAATAAAATGACAATTTTGGAAATTTGAGTCGGGACGCGCCTGTGTCGCGTCGGGACTAAATATTTATAAATAAAAGTGAATATTTTATAAGTTGTTCGTATGGTCGTTTTGAGTGCGCCAACGCGTCCGGAATGGTCGAGATAGTCAGAAAAGTGTACCCGGGGGTTTAGTTTGGGTCTCGGGACGTTTTTAGGCCTAATTGGTACCCCGGGAGGGCGTTTTGGACATTTCACCTTTTTGGGTAATTAAACCCACGAAAATTCAAAGGGTTATATCAGATATCTGGATAGTCATCTAGGGTTAGAAACTCTAAACACAAGTGACGGCCATAGGAGAGGAAGGAGAGAGCTCTCAAGGCAAATTCGAGGCCCAAAAGTCATCCGTTTGCACCGCCACCACCACCAACGCGTAGATCGCGCAACGGACTACGCAACCACACCAAAATCATCTACAAATCAGAACACCAAAAATCCCAGGCAAGTGTTTATCTTGCTTATTTCGTTGATGCATCTTTCATATTAGCTTAGGAATGATTAAGATGAATTGTATGGAAGAAATACCCAATTTGAGATAGGAAATTGCATGTAGTGATGAGTTAAATGATACTCTGGAAATCTTTTGTGATGTAGAGGATTAAAACACGAAATTTTGATGTTGTATAGGAAGGAACCAAGAAATTTTGATATTTTATAAGAAGGAAACCTTAGAGCCAAATCATCATAAAGGAGGAAAATCGCGCTACAGGACCCCCGAACCGGTTCGCATGTTCCTCGAACCGGTTCGCCCCCCAAACCGGTTCGCCCTTGGGTTCGCGAAGGTTTGCTGGTCTGGGGTGCTTTTCTCCCATTCAACACTTAGATTTTTCTTCAACTTCAACGGGTCATAACTCCTCAACCGTAGCTCGGATTTGGGTGCCGTTTCTTCCAGTGTTCTCATTGTTCCGAGCTCTCCAACTTTCCTGTTGACTTCTTCTTCGGGAGCTGGCTGTAGAATTACCAAAATGCCCTTGAACTTGCCTTCTTAGTTTTTCTTTCATTTTCTCGCTTTCTCTTTTGCACTGCTTGCATAATTAACCTGTAAAACCAATAAGAGAAGCACGAAACATGAAATACTTGCCAACGAATATTAGTAGCATAAACGTACGTTAATTCCATATGGGTTACATCACTCGGGTTCACAAATGCATTGAAATTAGGGGAATAAATATACAATATTTATGTCCAATCACGTGGTAAGTTGGAAAACCCCTTCGAATTAAGGTTAGAGACGAACCCTTATACGCGATTCTAATAATGTAGAAAATAAAGATAAAAGTCGTAACTATGGAATTTGAGATATACCTAATATTGATATGGTAATATTAGTATAGTTATATGATTGTGTATGCATATACTATCTATGTGTGAAAAATATGCCCACGCTACTTGCTATCCCTGAGGTTTCCGCGCTGGGACAGTCTTATCTCGATGGGACCTTTATGGGGGATATTGACTCGTACCCTAGAAGATAGATATCCTTGGTACAGGCTATCGGAATGATAGTTCAGACGGTCCTAAGAGATGCGGGTATGTGCTTTCCTCTTAGAGACTTGAAATCTATGCTTCGCCTCATATTGTTTGTGTATAGTTATCCTTGGTACAGGCTATCGCAGTGATAGTTCTGACGGTCCTAAGAGACGCAGACTTATGCTATACTCTTAGAGACTTGGAATCTATACTTCGCCTCAACATTGTTTGAGTATGTGTTAATACAGTTCGAGAGTGATTCCGAATTTGTATTCCCTTAGTACGAGTGATACGGGGATTGGATAGTAGAGTATGCCCGCACCATAGTTTTATTTGGGGTGCTGTTATGATATATATATTTTATGAGTAGTTAATATATATATGAAATTCTGAAATCTGGAACTGCCTACTGTGATGTGATATGTAGGACATGGTTGATGACTCAATTATAAATGCTTGTTTTGAGAAAGTATAATATGACACTGGAAAACTTTATTGATTAATAAAGTTAAAAATGAGAACTTTGGTTACTAATTGAAATATTCTTTTCAAATAATTGAATCGTTAAATTTTGAATCTTATGAGTAATCTAAGATAAGTTAAATCATTGGGAAGATTAGTGCGATAAATGATAAGACAAACCGTTGGGAAGGTTAGTGCGATAGGTGTGCACATTAGAAGAGAGGTGAGAATTTCTCAAGAGAGTGTCGCACTAATATGTTGTTGCATTGGCCTGTATCAATTTAAATACTTGCTAAATGTATTTTAAATCAAACACACTATCGGGCTCTGACCCGTTTCTTTTTCTCTTTCTCTCTCTTGTATATATATGTATGTATTACAGGTGCCCAGCCACAGGGGCGTCTTGCTTAGGATCCCTTGAAAGGAACGTGTTGCAGCTTAGGTGGGAGTTGCAGGCCACTTGCATAGACGACTTCGTTTACTTGATTCCACATCTATCATACTCATTTATTGGGCATGTGTCGCCCCTTCCACTATTTATCGGTTTTATTAGGACATTTGTATTTCAGTTATTTCTAGTACTGTTACGATGGGATATATTTCAGTATGGATGTTTTACTTTAAGTTTTAAATGTTGGGATTTTGAATGTTGAATGTTTCAATTAATTGGATTATGTTCCAGGATAATTATTGTATGATTCTTACTTATTGAAAATGTGGTTAATAATTAATTAAATAAGTTTTTCTTTAAAAATACAATTTGGTTAGAAAGGTTAAAATGGTTTTGACACTTAGCATAATTAATTAGGGTGTTAATTTGGAAAAGTTTATTTTTACGACAGTGATGGTAAGAATGAACCAACTGTTCACCTTGATTTTAATTTAATAAAGGAGTGATCGCCCGGTATTTAATTAGACGGGATGTCACACAGACGGCGTAGTCCCGAGACTCCGGGTTGAAGTGTACGATGTAAATTTGTAAAAAAATAAACTTGAGAATAAAAACATGCCATCGAAGGGTGCAAACGTAAAATAACCTTAAAACGGTCCTGTAAGAGTCACGAACACCTTGTACGGGATCAATGTGACTCGTAGGAACCGATCGCGTAGGCACGGGACTCCCGGTTTGAGTGTACGACGTAAAGATGCAAAAAATTAGACTTAAGCATAAAAACATGCCATCGAAGGGTGAAAACGTAAAATAGCCTTAAAATGGTCCCGTAAGAGTCACAAACACCTCTCACGGGACCAATGTGACTCGTAGGAACAGACGGCGTAGTCCCGAGGCTCCCGGTTGGAGTGTAAGACGTAAATTTGCAAACAAATAAACGTAAGTATAAAAAAATGCTATCGAAGGGTTAAAACATAAAATAGCCTTAAAATGAACCCGTAAGAGTTACGAACACCTCGCACGGGACCAATGTGACTCGTAGGATCCGATCGCGTAGTCATTGGACTCCCGATTTGAGTGTACGACGTAAATTTGCAAAAAATTATACTTAAGCATAAAAACATGCCATCGAAGGGTGAAAACGTAAAACAGCCTTAAAACGGTCCCGTAAGATATACGAACACCTCGCACGGGACCAATATAACTCGTAGGAACCGACCGCATAGTCACGAGGCTCCCGGTTGGAGTGTAGGACGTAAATTTAAAAACAATTAGACTTAAAGCATAAAAATAAGTCACGAAGGGTTAAAATGTAAAACAAACCCAAAACGATCCCGTAAGAGTCACGAACACCTCGCACGGGACCAATGTGACTCGTAGGAACCGATCGCGTGGTCACGGGACTCCCGGTTTGAGTGTAAGACGTAAATTTGCAAAAAATTAGACTTAATCATAAAAACATGCCATCGAAGGGTGAAAATATAAAACAGCCTTAAAACTCTCCCATAAGAGTCACGAACACCTCGCACAGGATAATGTGACTCATAAGAACAGACGGCGTAGTCCCGAGGCTCCCGGTTGGAGTGTACGACATAAATTTGTAAAAAAATAAACTTAAGCATAAAAACTTGCCATCGAAGGGTGAAAACGTAAAACAGCCTTAAAACGGTCCCGTAAGAGTCACGAACACCTGGCACGGAACCAATGTGACTTGTAAGAACAGACGGCGTAGTCTCGAGGCTCCGGGTTGGAGTGTACGACCTAAATTTGTAAAAAAATAAACTTAAGCATAAAAACATGCCATAGAAGGGTGAAAATATAAAACAACCTTAAAACGGTCCCGTAAGAGTCACAAACACCTCGTACGCGACCAATGTGACTCGTAGGAACCGACCGCGTAGTCACGGGGCTCCCGATTTGAGTGTACGACGTAAATTTGTAAAAAAATAGGTTTAAACATAAAACCATGCATCGAAGGGTGAAAATGTAAAACAGGCACAAAACGGTCCCGTAAGAGTCACGAACATCTCACACGGGATCAATATAAGTCGTAGAAATCGGTCGTGTAGTCAAAGGCGCTCCCGGTTTGAGTGTACGACATAAATTTACAAAAGGTTAGAGTTAAGCATCAAAACTTGCCATCGAAGGGTGAAAATGTAAAACAAACAGAAAACGGTCCCGTAAGAGTCACGAACACCTCGCACGGGACCAATGTGACTCGTAGGAACCAACCGCGTAGTCACGGGGCTCCCGGTTTGAGTGTACGACGTAAATTTGCAAAAAAATAGGCTTAAAGCATAAAAACATGTCATCGAAGGGTTAAAACGTAAAACAAACCCAAAACGGTCCCATAGGAGTCACGAACACCTCGTACGGGACCAATGTGACTCGTAGGAACCGACCGCGTAGTCACGGGACTCCCGGTTTGAGTTTACGATGTAAATTTGCAAAAAATTAGACTTAAGCATAAAAACATGCCATCGAAGGTTAAAAACGTAAAACAGCCTTAAAATGGTCTCGTAACAGTCACGGACACCTCGCACGGGACCAATGTGACTCGTAGGACCAGACGACGTAGTCCCGAGGCTCCCGGTTGGAGTGTACGACGTAAATTTACAAAAAAATAAACTTAAGCATAAAAACATGCCATCGAAGTGTGAAAACGTAAAACAACCTTAAAACGGTCCCGTAAGAGTCACGAACACCTCGCACTGGACCAATGTGACTCGTAGGAACAGACGGCGTAGTTTCGAGGCTACCGGTTGAAGTGTACGACGTAAATTTACAAAAAAATAAACTTAAGCATAAAAACATGCCATCGAAGGGTGAAAATTTAAAACAACCTTAAAACGGTCCCATAAGAGTCACGAACACCTCGTACGGGACCAATGTGACTCGTAGGAAATGACTGCGTAGTCACGGGGCTCCCGGTTTGATTATACGACGTAAATTTGCAAAAAAATAGACCTAAACATAAAACCATGCATCGAAGGGTGAAAATGTAAAATAGCCACAAAACGGTCCCGTAAGAGTCACGAACACCTCGCACGGGACCAATGTGACTCGTAGGAACCGACCGCGCAGTCACGGGGATCCCGATTTGAGTGTACGACGTAAATTTGGAAAAAATAGACTTAAAGCATAAAAACATGTCTTCGAAGGGTTAAAACGTAAAACAAACCCAAAACGGTCCCGTAAGAGTCACGAACACCTCGCACGGGACCAATGTGACTCGTAGCAACCGACCACATAGTCACAGGACTCCCGGTTTGAGTTTACGATGTAAATTTGCAAAAAATTAGACTTAAACATAAAAACATGCCATCGAAGGGTGAAAACGTAAAACAACCTTAAAATGGTCTCGTAAGAGTCACGAACACCTCGCACTGGACCAATGTGACTCGTAGGAACAGACGACGTAGTCCCGAGGCTCCCGGTTGGAGTGTATGACGTAAATTTGCAAAAAAATTATACTTAAGCATAAAAACCTGCCATCGAAGGGTGAAAACATAAAATAGCCTTAAAATGAACCCATAAGAGTCACGAACACCTCGCATGGGACCAATGTGACTCGTAGGAACAGACGGCGTAGTCTCAAGGCTCCCAGTTGGAGTGTACGACGTAAATTTGCAAAAAATAGACTTAAAGCATAAAAACATGTCATCGAAGGGTTAAAACGTAAAACAAACCCAAAACGGTCCCGTAAGAGTCACGAACACCTCACACGGGACCAATGTGACTCGTAGGAACCGACCGCGTAGTCATGGGACTCTCGGTATGAGTTTACTATGTAAATTTGTAAAAAATTAGACTTAAGCATAAAAACATGCTATCGAAGGGTGAAAACGTAAAACAGCCTTAAAACGGCCCCGTAAGAGTCACGAATACCTCGCACGGGACCAATGTGACTCGTAAGAACAGACAGCGTAGTCCCGAGGCTCCCGGTTGGAGTGTACGACGTAAATTTGCAAAAAAATAAACTTAAGCATATAAACATGCCATTGAAGGGTGAAAACGTAAAATAGCCTTAAAACGATCCCGTAAGTGTCACGAATAACTCGCAGGAGACCAACGTGACTCGTAGGAACAAACGGCGTAGTCTCGAGGCTCGCGATTGGAGTGTAGGACGTATATTTATAAAATAATAAACTTTAGCATAAAAATATGCAATCGAAGGGTCAAAACATTGAACAGCCTTAAAACGGTACCGTAAGAGTCACGAACACCTCACACGGGACCAATGTGACTCGTAGGAACCGATCGCGTAGGCACGGGGCTCCCGGTTGGAGTGTACGACGTAAATTTGTAAAAAATAGACTTAAAGCATTAAAACGTGTCATCGATGGGTTAAAACGTAAAACAAATCCAAAACGGTCCCATAAGAGTCACGAGCACCTCGCACGGGACTAATGTGACTCGTAGGAACCGACCGCGTAGTCACGAGGCTCCCGGTTTTAGTGTACGACGTAAATTTGCAAAAAAAACAAACTTAAGCATAAAAACATGCCATCGAAGGGTGAAAACGTAAAATAGCCTTAAAACGAACCCGTAAGAGTCACGAACACCTCGCACGGGACCAATGTGACTCGTAGGAACAGACGGCGTAGTCCCGAGACTCCCGGTTGGAGTGTACGACGTAAATTTGCAAAAAAATAAACTTAAGCATAAAAACAGGGCATCGAATGGTGAAAACGTAAAACAGCCTTAAAACGGTTCCGTAAGAGTCACGAACACCTGGAACGGGACCAATGTGACTTGTAAGAACAGACGGCGTAGTCCTGAGGCTCCCGGTTGGAATGTACGACGTAAATTTGTAAAAAAATAAACTTAAGCATAAAAACATGCCATCGAAGGGTGAAAACATAAAATAACCTTAAAACGATCCCGTAAGAGTCACGAACACCTCGTACGGGATCAATGTGACTCGTAGGAACCGATCGCGTAGTCACGAGACTCCCGGTTTGAATGTACAACGTGAATTTGCAAAAAAATATACTTAAACATAAAACCATGCATCGAAGGTTGAAAATGTAAAACAGCCACAAAACGGTCCCGTAAGAGTCACGAACATCTCACACGGGATCAATGTAAGTCGTAGAAACCGGTCGTGTAGTCACGGCGCTCCCGGTTTGAGTGTACGACATAAATTTGTAAAAGGTTAGACTTAAGCATCAAAACTTGCAATCGAAGGGCAAAAACGTAAAACAAAGAAAAAACGGTCCTGTAAGAGTCACGAACACCTCGCGCGGGACCAATGTGACTCGTAGGAACCGACTGCGTAGTCACGGGGCTCCCGAATTGAGTGTACGACGTAAATTTGCAAAAAATAGACTTAAAGCATAAAAAATGTCATTGAAGGGTTAAAACGCAAAACAAACCCAAAACGGTCCCGTAAGAGTCACGAACACCTCGTACGGGACCAATGTGACTCGTAGGAACCGATCGCGTAGTCATGGGACTCCCGATTTGAGTTTACGATGTAAATTTGTAAAAAATTAGACTTATGTATAAAAACATACGATCGGAGGCTGAAAACGTAAAACAGCCTTAAAATGGTCCCGTAAGAGTCACGAACACTTCGCACGGAACCAATGTGACTCGTAGGAACAAACGGCGTAGTCCCGAGACTCCCGGTTGGAGTGTACGACGTAAATTAGCAAAAAAATAAATTTAAGCATAAAAACACGCCATCAAAGTGTGAAAATGTAAAATAACCCTAAAACGGTCCCGTAAGAGTCACGAACACCTCGGGCGGGACCAATGTGACTCGTAGGAACCGATCGCGTAGGCACGGGACTCCCGATTTGAGTGTACGACCTAAAGTTGTAAAAAATTAGACTTAAGCATAAAAACATGCCATCGAAGGGTGAAAATGTAAAACAGCCTTAAAACAGTCCCGTAAGAGTCACGAACACCTCGCACGGGACCAATGTGACTCGTAGGAACAAACGGCGTAGTCCCGAGGCTCCCGGTTGGAGTGTACGACGTAAATTTGCAAAACAAATAAACTTAAGCATAAAAACATGCCATCGAAGGGTGAAAATGTAAAACAGCCTTAAAACGAACCCGTAAGAGTCACGAACACCTCGCACGGGACCAATGTGACTCGTAGGAACCGATCGCATAGTCACGGGACTCCCGGTTTGAGTGTACGACGTAAATTTGCAAAAAATTAGACTTAGGCATAAAAACATGCCATCGAAGGGTGAAAACGTAAAACACCCTTAAAACGGTCCCGTAAGAGTCACGAACACCTCGCATGGGACCAATGTAACTCGTAGGAACCGACCGCATAGTCACAAGGCTCTCGGTTGGAGTGTACAACATAAATTTGTAAATGGTTAGACTTAAGCATCAAAACTTGCCATCGAAGGGTGAAAACATAAAACAAACCGAAAATGGTCCCATAAGAGTCATGAACACCTCGCACGGGACCAACGTGACTCGTAGGAACCGACCGCGTAGACACGGGGCTCCCGGTTTGAGTGTACGACGTAAATTTGCAAAAAATAGACTTAAAGCATAAAAACATGTCATCAAAGGGTTAAAACGTAAAACGAATGCAAGACGGTCCCGTAAGAGTCACGAACACCTCGCACGGGACCAATGTGACTCGTAGGAACCGACCGCGTAGTCACGGGACTCCCGGTTTGAGTTTACGATGAATATTTGCAAAAAATTAGATTTAAGCATAAAAACATGCCATCGAAGGGTGAAAATATAAAACAGCCTTAAAATGGTCATGCAAAAGTCACGAACACCTCGCACGGGACCAATGTGACTCGTAGGAACAGACGGCGTAGTCCCGAGGCTCCCGGTTGGAGTGTACGACGTAAATTTGCAAAAAAATAAACTTAAGCATAAAAGCATGCCATCGAAGTGTGAAAACGTAAAACAACCTTAAAACGGTCCCGTAAGAGTCGCGAACACCTCGTACTGGACCAATGTAACTCGTAGGAACCGATCGGGTAGGCAAGGGACTCCCGATTTGAGTGTACGACGTAAAGTTATAAAAAAATTAGACTTAAGCATAAAAACATGCCATCGAAGAGTGAAAATGTAAAACAGCCTTAAAACGGTCCCGTAAGAGTCACGAACACCTCGAACTGGACCAATGTGACTCATAGGAACAGACGGCGTAGTTTCGAGGCTCCCGATTGGAGTGTCTGACGTAAATTTGCGAAAAAATAAACTTAAGCATAAAAACATGCCATCGAAGGGTGAAAGCATAACATAACCTTAAAATGATCCCGTAAGAGTCACGAACACCTCGTACGGGACCAATGTGACTCGTAGGAAATGACCGCGTAGTCACGGCGCTCCCGGTTTGATTGTACGACGTAAATTTGCAAAAAAATAGACCTAAACATAAAACCATGCATCGAAGGGTGAAAATGTAAAACAACCACAAAACGGTCCCGTAAGAGTCACGAACACCTCGCACGGGACCAATGTGACTCATAGGAACCGACAACGTAGTCACGGGGTTCCCGGTTTGACTGTACGACGTAAATTTACAAAAAATAGACTTAAAGCATAAAAACATGTCATCGAAGGGTTAAAATGTAAAACAAACCCAAAACGGTCCCGTAAGAGTCACGAACACCTCGCACGGGACCAATGTGACTCGTAGGAACCGACCGCATAGTCACGGGACTCCCGGTTTGAGTTTACAATGTAAATTTGCAAAAAATTAGACTTAAGCATAAAAACATGCCATCGAAGGTTAAAAACGTAAAACAATCTTAAAATTGTCTCGTAAGAGTCACGAACACCTCGCACTGGACCAATGTGACTTGTAGGAACAGACGACGTAGTCCCGAGGCTCCCGGTTGGAGTGTACGACGTAAATTTGCAAAAAAATTATACTTAATCTTAAAAACATGTCATCGAAGGGTGAAAACGTAAAACAGCCTTAAAATGAACCCGTAAGAGTCACGAACACCTCGCACGGGACCAATGTGACTCGTAGGAACATACAGCGTAGTCCCGAGGCTCCCAGTTGGAGTGTACGACGTAAATTTGTAAAAAATAGACTTAAAGCATAAAAACATGTCATCGAAGGGTTAAAACGTAAAACAAACCCAAAACGGTCCCGTAAGAGTCACGAACACCTCGCACGGGACCAATGTGACTCGTAGGAACCGATCGCGTAGTCATGGGACTCTCGGTTTGAGTTTACGATGTAAATTTGTAAAAAATTAGACTTAAGCATAAAAACATGCTATCGAAGGGTGAAAACGTAAAACAACCTTAAAACGGCCCCGTAAGAGTAACGAACACCTCGCACGGGACCAATGTGACTCGTAAGAACAGACGGCGTAGTCCCGAGGCTCCCGGTTGGAACGTACGACGTAAATTTGCAAAAAAATAAACTTAAGCATAAAAACTTGCCATCGAAGGGTGAAAATATAAAACAGCCTTAAAACGGTCCCGTAAGTGTCACGAACAACTCGCAGGAGACCAATGTGACTCGTAGGAACAGACGACGTAGTCTCGAGGCTCCCGATTGGAGTTTAGGACGTAAATTTGCAAAAAAAAAATAAACTTTAGCATAAAAACATGCCATCGAAGGGTCAAAACGTTGAACAACCTTAAAACGGTCCTGTAAGAGTCACGAACACCTCGCACAAGACCAATGTGACTCGTAGGAACCGATCGCGTAGGCACGGGGCTCCCGGTTGGAGTGTACGACGTAAATTTGCAAAAAATAGACTTAAAGCATAAAAACATGTCATCGAAGGGTTAAAACGTAAAACAAACCCAAAACGGTCCCGTAAGAGTCACGAACACCTCGCACGAGACCAATGTGACTCGTAGGAACCGACCGCGTAGTCACGAGGCTCCCGGTTTGAGTGTACGACGTAAATTTGCAAAAAAATAGACTTAAGCATAAAAATATGCCATCGAAGGGTGAAAACATAACACAACCTTAAAACGGTCCAGTAAGAGTCACGAACACCTCGTACGGGATCAATGTGACTCGTAGAAACCAACCGGGTAGGCACGGGGCTCCCGGTTTGAGTGTACGACGTAAAGTTGCAAAAAATTAGACTTAAGCATAAAAACATGCCATCGAAGGGTGAAAACGTAAAATAACCTTAAAACGGTCCCTTAAGAGTCACGAACACCTCGCACGGGATCAATGTGACTCGTAGAAACAGACGGCGTAGTCCCGAGGCTCCCGGTTGGAGCGTACGACGTAAACTTGCGAAAATATCGATTAGGGCGAGGCACTTGTCGGTCGTCCCTTCTTTACGAAAATATCGAGCTTTATGCTTTTTTCGAAAACAAAAGTTTCTCGTCAACCTAATAACGAATGGGTTCCCTCACTCCAACCGGTATGCATATATATACTGCATATATATAACTGTCTATATATACTGCATATATATACAATATATACCAGTATATACTGTATATACCAGTATATAATGTATATATAAGGTTTATATATGCATGTATATAATGTATATATATGCATATATATAATGTATATATACTCATGTATATACTAGTATATATACTGCATATATATGCATATAACTGTATATATATACAGTTATATATATGCAGTATACCAGTATATATATGCATATATATGCAGTTATATACATGCATATATACCAGTATATATATGCATGTATATAACTGCATATACATGCATATATATGCATGTATATAACTGGTATATATGCATGTATATAACTGTATATATATGCAGTTATATACATGCATATATACCAGTATATATATTGTATTTATGCATATATATAACTGTATATATATATATATATATATATATATATATATATATATATATATGCATATATATGCAGTTATATACATGCATATATAGTTATATAAATACTGTATATGTTGCATATATAGTTATATAAATACTATATATGCTGCATATATAGTATATATATAACTGTGTATATATGCAGGGGCGGACCTACCCCATCCCGAATGGGGGTGACCGCACCCACGGGTTTTCAAAAAATCTGCCGTGAGTTTTTGTTAAAAAAAAAAATTAGACGTATTTATAAGTTTTTAAAAAATTAGACCTTTTTGTAAATCTCCCGTCTGGTTTGAGCTTTCCCTCTCCCGCCCATGCCCTGCAGCCTTGTCCTTTCTTCTCCCCCTCACTCACTCACACGCATAGCCAGCCCCCTGTCGACGATGGTCCACCCGACGCTGACAATCCCTTTTCATTTCATCCACAAAGCAACAGTAGAGCAGCACATTCTTGAGTATGCTTTTTTTTTTTCAATAGATCTAATTTGATTAGTTAATTTTTTTCAGTAGATTAGTTTAGTTTTTATTTTTAATTAGTTTAGAAGTTAGTATGCTGAATTTTTTTTTTGAGTATGTTAGTATGCTGAAATTGTTGTTGTTGTTGGAGTTGTTGCTAAAAAATAATCTGTCCCCAAAATTAGTATGCTGAAATTTTAATTAGTTGTTGTTGCTAAAAAATAATTTTTTGTTGAAATTTTAATTTGTCTCTAAACTTAGTTGTTGCTGAAATTTGTATTAAACTTAAATTTTAATTAGTAGTTGTTAAAAAATGTTGGTTTGTTACGTAGGAGATAAAAATGAGTGAATATTAATCACAAGTTTTTAAGGGTTAAAAATTGCAAAACAAGTAATACAAACTTTTTTGTTTTGTTTCTTATATTTTTTTGCAGGATAACATTTTAGGGGTATATTTTATTCGTGTGGAACACATGAACGAAACAATGGTTTGCGGCAGGTAAATTTTTTATTTAGTATTGTTGTTGATATGCGAGATTGTTTTTTTTACTGGTCGTGCGGGCTTTTGTGTTAATTATCAGGTTGGTTTTCATGTATAAACAAAGGAGACTCTGACGATTTTTTTTTAAAAATTGTAATGAATTGTTGATTTGGGAGATTTTTTAATTTTTTTATGGCCGTGCGGGCTTTTGTGTTCATTAAACAGGTTAGTTTTTATGTATAAACAAAGGAGACTTGGTCAATTTTTTAAAAAAATTGTAAAGAATCGTTGATATGCGAGATTCTTATAGCTGTGCGGGCTTTTTTATTGATTAAACAGGTTGGTTTTCATGTATAAACAAAGGAGATTCTGTCAAATTTTTTTAAAATTTGTAAAAAGTTGTTGGTACGATTAACTAATATATTTGGATATTTTATTTTACTATAAAATTATTTTGATAAATTGATTATTTATTGATTGCAGGTTGTGCACAAGGAGTTGAAGAGACGGAATTTTGAGTGTGTCTACTATATGCGACACTAAGAGAAGTTTTTGAAGCGTGACAACCATATTTATCATCTTAATTTAGGGATGATATTTTTTTGACAGTTGTATATCTTATTAATTAGTATGATTTTGTGCTCATTTAAATATTTCGACTTGAATGTAGTTTAATGTAAGAAATTGTTATTGGATACGTGCTTCAATGAATGTGGTTGATATATTGTATTTTTTATCGGATGATTTGATTTATAATGCATATTAGACGTCAATTATTATTGCAACATAAAACATATAATAATATAACTATTTATGATAATTTTTTATTTATTAATTGGGACGATTATAAACCGTCCCTAATACTTATTTATATTAATTGAGAATACCTTTTGGGACAGTTTTTACCGTCCCTAATACCCATTTCTGCATCAATTGAAATTACCTTTAGGGACGGTTTTTACCGTCCCTAATTGGGTTGCCAGAATCTCAGTAGTATTAGAGACGGTTTATCCATCCCTAATACTATTGGCGGGAGCGGGGATTTTTTCGCGGGAACACCATTTGGGACGGTAAAATCCGTCCTTAATGTCAAATGCAGAGTGTCCATGAATTAAAATTTAGGACGGTAAAATCCGTCCCTAAAATATTTAGGACGCCTAGTGTAAGGGACGGATTTTTGTCGTTGTAAAAACCGTCCCTAATACTCTTTAGGGACGGTTTTTTTACTTTCAGGGACGATTTTTTACCGTCCCTAATACTCATTTTTCTTGTAGTGTGATCTCATGAAAGAATGCTAATCACTATAGTGAGAACGTCGAGTTATTCACCACGTTTGACTTTCATTTGCCCGAACACCTATGGGAAAATATGGATGATAATGGGTGAGGGGGAAATGAAATGGGATATGTGGGATGAGGTGTGGTAGGATATGATTGGATGATGATATGATGGATGGATGGTGGATATCTGAGAAGAGTGTATCACTCATAGACGAACAAATGTCTTTATTTCTTGACTGCAACTTTCTCTTTTTCTTCTTTTCCAAATACACATCAATGTATGAGATAAATCTGCTAAAAATACAAATAACCCCAATATAGATTTGTATTTAATTTTTCTCTATCTGAATCGGCTTTGGGAGAGATATCTGCTAAAAATGCAAACACTCTCTATGATAGATTATCTCCCTTTTTTACTGTTTTTTTTCTCTCTCTTTTTTTTTCTATATATTTTTTTCTTTTCCAAATACGCATCAATGTATGAGATAAATCTGCTAAAAATACAAATAACCCCAACATAAACTTGTATTTAATTTTTCTCCATCTGAATCGGCGTTGGGAGAGATATTTGCTAAAAATGCAAACACTCTCTATGACGGATCTTCTCATTTTACTTTCAACACTATTCTCTGTGGATATGGAAATGGGCGGTATGGTATATGGTGATGATATGGAAAATGGAAGGTGTATGAATGTATGATAAATGGAATTTGGTTGGTGTATGAGTGAAGGTGTAGTGAAAACCTAGTGATCGGGACAAAATTCAAGACATGTGTTTCTTACAACTCGAAAGTGACTTCGTTCTCGGTGATCAAGCCAAAATTTTATGAAAGATAATGAGATCATACAACAATAAAAGTGCGGACCCAAACGAAGTTGAATCAACTTGTGACTCAGAGATTGCATAAAACTCTCTAAAAGGTGAAAGGCACGAATCTCACGGGCTAAAGTCTCTACTAGTGATCCTTAAGGTTCGCTTTAGAATTGTAGTACTCTTCAACTCTAACCGTAGTGACGTGATAAGTGCGCAAATTTTTGTTAAGTCTAGAAATTCATGGTGCAACATGCCTTGGGACGTATTACATAAGCTATTTAGAAAAAATATTCTCTAGCTTTATTCCTAGACTTTAAAAGATGGATGATTGAAAATTCACATCAATGAGTGAGATGAAAGAAACTGCACGAAAATTTTAAAACTCAGGTTTAAAACTCAATTTTTTTCAAAAGAGGTACGATTTTGATAAAATTCCCCACCCCAAACAAAAAGGAACATCGTCCTCGATGTTAGATAAAATGATTTTTAAAATGAGAGCATAAGGTAGGAAAGAGATTACCAGAATGAACCGCTAATGAAGTGGACATGTGAAGCCAGGAATAAACCTGAATAAGTGATAAGAAAAAAAATGTGTACAAGTCTATAAACATGATAAAGCATAGGGTGATGTGATACACCACCCCCAAACAGGATAAAACTAGTACAAGAAACGCGGGCTGCCTCCCGGTAGCACTAAATTTAATGTCTTAGTCAGATCGATGAAATCTCACCCTAAGGATAGGATCTATGATGGCGCGGGGCGGCAGAAAAATTGGGTGATGAGAATCACCCCCAAACAAGACTGAAGCGTCACTCTTGTTGGATAATTTGACAAAGGTGAGGGTGAAGAAACACCGATCACGGCCTTATATTTTTATTTTCAAGATTTTCTCTTCTTTTTTTTTTTTTTTAGGTTTTTGAATAATTTGAAAAATAAAGGAAATATTTTTGGGATTTTTAGAGAATGAAAGGAATAAAATATTTTTGGAGTTTTTGGAAGAAAATAGTGGTAAAAAAAATATTTTTGGAATTTTTTTTTCCAAAAGGAAAGAAAATATTTTTAGATTTTTTGGAAGAAAAGGTGGGGAAAAACATGGACTCTTTGAATGGACGAACTCACTAAAATTCGACTATCGAAAAATGAATTGGGCCCACACACAAGTCAGGAAATTTTCCTAACTAGCACATAGCCAATTTTTATCTTTAAATTTAGTGAAAGGGGTAGTCAAATTTTAATTAAATCCGCGGGCGATAAAAATTCACGAAAATATCTTAGTGATCGCCTTTGCAAAATTTTCTCCTATTGGGCTACCTAGTTGATTGATTTTAAATTTAGTGATGACGAGGGTAGCACACAATTGGTAAGCGAGTGAGTCGGGTGATGAAATCCCTTCTCGTGAGTGACCGGGTGCAGGTCTTAGCAATTTTATTCATCACACCATTCGAAAATAAATGCAAGAATAAAATCACACAAGAGAACACAAAATTGACTCGCTAACAGGAGAGGCGCGAGTGTGTAGAAATGTACCTCCCACGATTTTTAGGCCGTGGGGTGCCGAAAAATTTGAGTCGACCGGGGGGAGATTACGCCTATCTCAATCGTCCCCGGGAGTCCTACCGACCCAAGGTAGAGAGGCTTCTAAATCCTCGACTTTGGACGCCCTCTCTCTACCTTGTCTGGTTTCCCTATCACGCTTGTCTTCGATTATTACAATTTTTAAAATAAAAAATAAAATAAAGGTCTCTCTAAGCACCGCAATACAAGCTAAGATAATAAAGTGCTAATACAAGCCTTCTAAAAAAAAAAAAAAATAGCACAAAAAAATAAAAAGTGCAATACAAATGAATCACAAATATGTAATTCTCGCAAGTGCTTCAAGCTCCAAAGATCGGCAACGGCGCCATTTGATAACGTGACTTTTTGCGTATATCCTTCGTCTTTTGTCATTGCTCCCCGGCAAACGGTGCCATTTGATAACTAAGCTTTTTGTGAATATGTCGTTGTTGAAAGCCAAGTTAGTCAAAAACTTCAATTACCTACAAAAATAAAAATCTCAAGTGTAGAGGTAAGTAAGGGTATCAATCCACTTTCAAGGTTGTAAAGCAAATGGAACAAAATTGTAATTCACTTTTTATTTTCTTTTTATGCTTTTTCACTTTTCTAATTTTTTTAGCTTTTTCAAATATTAAAACAATTGGATGAGGTGAGGTGAAATAAGACGAAACTAAACTAAATGTGATATGATAAAAACTAACTAGAAAATGACTAAAATAGAAAATAAAGTCTAAACTAAAATAAGAGATAAAGTGAGGTAAATAATTGTGAGAACAATCAAGGAATGGGATTACACCACAAATTTTAGTTATTCTAATTAATTAATTTCATTATTTGAATTCTCCCAAATTAATATCAAAATTACAAACCAACTCTCGTTGCAAGTGTAATTATAATATTAATCTTTTAGAAAATTAAGTTTAACACCCCACAACTCTAGAAAAATAGATCTACACTCCTTTTAATTAATCACCCGCTAGGATCGATCAATTAAAATTCATGTAAATCTTAGAAAATAAATTTAGAGTTGAAATTCAAGTTATAATACCCCACTTAAGAAACCCTTATCTCTAGTTCGAATCTAAAATGGGTATTATAACTAGAATTTCGATTTTCTCTCGAAAATCATTTACCCTCTCTCGAGGCGTAAATATAAGGGTGAGGGATCAAAATTAACATTCAAAAGGATTTTTCAAGTAATTAAACTAATTAAAATAAAACAACATCAAATAAGGGTTTTACCCCACCCCTTGAAAGGGGATTTAGCCTAACATGGTATTAAACATAATAAACAAATATTCAATAGGCATAAAATAAATGAGATGAGAAAAGAACAATCAAACCCCAATCTCTTGATGCTTAATTGATCTTCAATCCATGAGTTAAAATTCACATCCCTTAATTTGAATGATTCAAACACAATTACATCAAGAATCTCACTCAATTTAATCCTCACAATAATTTATTTTCTCCTCACTATCTAAAAAAAGAAAATAAAAATTCTAATCTAAAACCTACACTAAAATGATATTTTCTCTCTCTACAAATTTATATCTAAAAGCTTTTTGAATCTAAACTAAAAATTACAAAATAAAAATAAAAAGGATAGTGGATGAATTCATAATGGACAATTAAATAATAAAAGAGATTTGCTAAAAATGTAAATCCTAACATTATAAAATTGTACATTAGAACTCACCCAAAGAAATAAATTATAGATCATTAATTTATATTGAGATAATTGCTAAAAATGCAAAATCTCAACATAAAGGAATGGATTAGAATTTACCTCCAATAAGGGATAAATTCAACTACATCAATCTATTTTGAATTAATTGCTAAAAATGCAAAAATTCATAATAGAGGGGTGGGGTGAAATTTATCCTAGAGGTAATTTTCACTACACACCTCTATATTGAGGTATTTGCTAAAAATGCAAATACTCAACATAGAGGGATGGAGAGAATTTTATCACACAAAGCTTAAAACTAATTTTGAGATCCTTTGAAAATGGGTATAGGGTGAGATGGGTTTGGGTTCTTGGAATGGGTAGCTGAAGTAGTTTTTGATTTGACACGATTTGAGGTTTGAATCCGGATTTGGAGGGCGTCGCCGGTATTAGGGCTGTGGCAGTCGCCGGAATGGAGGAGAGGTTCGGGGCGGGTTGGTGTCGAGAGGTCCAGCCGGCGAGGGGTCACGGTCCGGCGACGGGGCTGGGGGAATTGGGTCAGGCGCAGGGGAGTTAAGAGGTTGGTGATTGCCGACAGGGTCGGGGATTGTAAGGGGGGCGAGAGGTCGCCGACGAGCAGGTTGTCGACGCCGGCCTGACTCGCCGGAGTTGGGGTTTATAGTGGGGTGAGGAGAGAGATTAGAGAGAGAGATAGAGGGGTATTGGTGAAATGATTTTGTTAATGGGGGGAGTGGGTTTAAAGGAGAGAGGATGAGTTGTTGGGGAAGATGAAGTGGTGAGGATGTGGTGTGGTAGGGTGTAGGAGAGTTGGTGAGGGTTAGTGAGATGATTGTGTGTATTAGGGTGTATGTGTGTTAAATTTGGACACTTAAAAAAAATATAATACAAACTAATTAAAAACTAAAAGTAAAAAAAATAAAATCTAACTAAAAATAAAACAAACTAAAAACAACTAAAAATTAAAAGTAAAAAAATAAAATCCTAAGCTATTAAAAACTAAAATAATAAAACAAAAGAAATAAAAAATAAAAATCTAAATGAAAATGAAAATTAAAGTCCTAAAAAAATATAAAATCTAATAAACTAATAATAAAGTACTAAAACTAATCTTAATAAAATAAGACTAAACTAAAAGCTAATAAAAATCAAAATAAAATAAAATTATATTAATAAAAATAAAATAAAAAAATAGAAAATAAAACCTAGAAAATACTAAATAAATCTAAAATAAATCCTAAAAATAAAAATGACTCAAACTAAAAATCAAAAAAATAATAAAATGACACAAACAAAACACACACAGGCTTGGGGTAAGTTTGGGCTAGGTTTAGGCTCGGGTTAGGTACGGGAGAGGGAATTAACTCCATTCTAATTGCAATTGGCCTCGAAATGTAGCTTTTGACACCGCAACTGCAGTTAAGCCTGCATGACAAACATTTAAGCACATAAAACCCATATTGTTAAGAATTAGAAACTAAAATACATCTATTTGGGGTGTAAATTGTACAGTTTTGGATGCTTATCAGAGATTAACAAAAATTCTTCATATCATTGATAAGCCAATGATTACAATTGTGGTTTCATTACAAATGAAGAAGGAATGAGATAAAAAAAGAAAAATAAAAAACAAAAAAAAGACAAAAACTGGCTAAAGGGGTTACACCTTCTCATTGGTAGTTGATTCAGAAAGAAGTAGGTCGACTATAATAATTGCCACTATAGAAGATTCCTCATAACTCTCTTCATCATCAAACTCCGCATCCAAGTTGGGAGGGGTTTATGCGTTATGCCTTCGAAATAATTCATAATCAACCTGTGTGTCGACCTCCTTTAAGGCATCCAACCAGCCATCCTTGTAGGAAAGTTTATTGGCATACTTAATTTGTATGGATGTAGGAGCAAATGCCTTGTCCCAACCTTTATTGGTGGCCTCCTCCTTATATTTTCTACTCTTGGCCTTCAAAGAAACAAGTTCAATATTCAAGTTGGTAGTTTTTCCCCTACAGCCTTTGCCCTGCTCTCAGCTTCTTTTGCATTTTCCTTGACAACGACAACCTTTATTTTGTTTTCTACTGCAATGGCCCTATTATTGGCCGCTTGTAACTTCTCCTGCTAAGTTTTCCTCTCTCTCTCCAAGGCCTCCCCAAACTCTTGCAAGGACTTTTGTAAGCCTTCAAAGGCTTCCTCTACATCAATCGAGGAAGATTTCAGCTGGTCATCCTTCTCTAGCATTTGATTATAATCAACCAAGAACTTCAAAAAAAGAAATACACAAAACCAGTATAGAAGAAGTTCAAGAGACATTATTAAAGACAACTAAAAAACTTAAATACTCACAAGTGCCAAGTTGTGGTTAGCCTTTTTAACCAACCGGGTTCTGGACATCGGTGCTGTAGCCGATCTATCTACTGGAAGAGTACCTGCTTAATTAGACCCCTGTCCAACCTAGGTCTGATGGCCACTGGGGCAGACTCATCTCTAACTTGGTCGACAGAGACTTTTTGGGCCAATTCCTGTTGATTGGGCAAACCTCTCTTGAACCTCTTGAATTGAGTCTCAATAGTTCTTGCTTCTTCCACATTAAGGACCTGGGGCCTTTTGTCAGTGGTCATGTTCTTTTTGGCAAGAGGGGGAGATCCGGATCCACTCAGCAAGTTTGGTATTCTTCTCTTCACCATTTGTACAAAAGGTGAAGTTGGGATGGTTGTAAGATAAAAGGATTTAGAGGAAGATGACGTTCCTCATTGTGCAAACTTTCTCTACTCCAGTTAACTCAGCAGCAGAGGAAGTAGAAAATGTTTCCTCGTCCAAGTTTATGGAAGGCAAAATAATTATTGGTTGGGCAACGAATGAGGTAACAAAACTCTTGTATCATAACAGAGGCTTCTCGCAATGCTCTTCTCCTGCTCTTCAGTGGATGACTCATAAATATTTAAGATCTTCAATATAAATGTCCCCTTCCTTTCGACACTTTTTTTCATTTTTCTTTGCACAAGAACAACACGAGACAGTTAGTCGACAAATCATCAAACAATTAGTAAATAAGAAAAGAAATGAAAAATCAGAATATTGTACAACATATGCCATGCCCTTCCCGAGCGCACCTAGGTCCAATATATCTTACCCCCTCGGGAAGGGGTTCATATTTCCAATTCTTCACTACTACACCATAATCCCAATATTCCTTATTTGAGTTGGGCAGATTAACCACCAGTGCCCCATTGGCCTCTTGGTTTTCAAGTAGTAGGTGTTGTCACCAGTGGTTCCCCATTTATAACAAAACATTAACTCATGGATGCCAATATGAGTCCCATGGATTTTATTTAACCTATTTACCCCAGTTACAACCCTCCATGTATTGGGGGTTACTCTCGCTGGGACTACATCTAAATATTGGCAAAATTAAAGAAAAAGTGGATTTGGGGGAAAGGTGATGCCACACTCAGTAATGAACAAAGTTGGGATCCAGTGACCCTTCGACAATCACATCAACATAGCCAGTTGCTATCTCTAAGCCTACCCAATTAGGGATTTTTCTTCTTTCCCTAAACTAATCTAAGGAACCTTCATCTATAATATACACCATGTTTGAAAGATAGAAAAATCAAAGAGGGAAGAAGAAGGCAAGAAAACTTACAGAGTTTGAGAAATAACGACAAAGATCAAACAACAGAAGCAGAGAAAGAAAGCTGGAGAAGAAAAATAGAGCTTAAGTTCAGAAATTTGGCGATGAAAGGAAAAATCGGGAAAAATATCCATCCTTTTATAGTTTCACCTCGAAAGTTGAAATATAATGATTAACTGAACCAACGACGGTCGCACGGTTCCCTAAGACATGAAAGGACCAGCATACCCTTTGGCGGTTAGTTATTTTTCAACTCATTTACAAAAATGCCACCGCCTGCTAAACTAGTGAAATTTTTTACAAGTCCAGGAGGTCGGCAGTTGACCAGTAATGCTAACCAAGATTCTGGAACAAATACTCCACACTTTCGATCAATCATCAAGCATGGAGCATTGTGGGATTTTATTGCATGTAAAAATTATTCATCTATGTGGACAAATGAGAAATGGACACCTATCTTCCTACGTGGCTATCCTCACAATACTTACTTTCTTAGTCGACTCCAGAGACACTTAGTCGGCCAACAAGCCGACCATCCAGAAGAATACGAGCCATCAAGAATAATAAGAGTCACTGGGGTGGAATAGCCAACAACCTTTGTACATATGTCTGTGAATATCAACAATCTTATTTATTGTATACATATGCAAATGCTTAAATATATAAAGACATTCCATCTCTTCGGCTCCCAACCAATATAAACACATGATCTCCCTTAGCTCAAAGGGACGATTCAATCAGGCACAAACATACTCAACCCTGAGTTATTGTAACCACTAAAAATATTAAAAACAGTGGACGTAGATTTTTCTCGCTGAACCACATTAAAAACTTTGTCTGTTGTGTGTTTGCCTTACTTGATTTTCATTATTTTATTTGTGATTATAAATTTGGACCCACTCCAATTTTAGACACCAACAATAAGCTTCATGCGATCTTACGCACCATTACCGAGACAAGTGATTTGTCACGCCACCTTTTTAGAGAGCCAAAATCATAAAATGAGAGCAAAAATAAAATTTGTCAAATTTTCAATAGGTTTAAATGATTTAAGATTACATTGGTCTAAGTAGTCAAACAAAGAATAGAGTGAGTCAGTCGCGAGATAGATTTGAAGTCTGCTCTCCTAACTAGGGTTAGGGTTTACATTACGAAACAAAGTAAAAGAATCTCTCACTTCCACACACCCACTCATACGCAGGTGAGCATCTCTCAGTCTTCTTCTACAGAGTGTAATTCTCACCTATCCCTGTGTGTACATACATATTCACATATTTACATACACACACAGTCTTATATAATATCTTTTTAGTATGAGTTTTAGCTCGATTGTTGATGATTTTACATTTATTGTTGGCCTCATATCATTTTGGTGCTAATGAAGGTGAAAGATTCTTGTAACTTTTGATTTTGGTGACTAATGTTTTAAAGTTACCACAAAAAATCATATATTGTATTATTTGGATTGAATTGTTGTTTACCCACGACACCCTTTTGTTTTTATTTATAGAAGTTACTTTTCAATGAACAAGATGGTGTTTTTTCGCTTCCGCCAAACCCTTCTAATAATTTTGCACGATTTTTTCAATTTTATTAGCAACTTGGACAGCATTTAAAAAAGGACTAAAACTACACTTGCAAACAAATTGTACAAACAAACTCATGTGGCAGAATTGTTTTAATTTTCATTCTCTCCATCATTAACAGGCGCCGCATAAGTTTGTATAGATTAGTTATAAGTCTAGCATTATCCTATGAAAGGAGAAAAAGTCGTTGAGAATAATGTTTAAAACGGATTGAATTAAAATGAGCTTCCCACCCCAAGACAAACCATTTTGAACCCATCCATCCTACCAGTCTCAAACCCTTCCGTCAAATGATTATTGCAAAGTTATATCCATTACGTCCTCAACAATGATAAAGAGGAATGGAGATAGCGGATCTCGCCTAAGTCCCTTTGATGCTCCAAAATGACCACTTTCCGTTCACCACGACAGAAAAGTTGGCCGACATCAGACTCAAGTGAATCCACCTCCACCTCCACCTCCACGGATAGCAAAAACTTGTTCTAGCTAAAACGCTCTGTTCTAAAAGGCCCGCCTAGGCTTCGCCTAGGCCCGCCTAGGCTTGAGGCTTGAGAGAAACGCATCGCCTACGCCTTATTACGCCTTATTCTTGGTAAAAGGCTTAAGGCACACTTTTTAAAAAAAAAACAAAGGATTAGTTGACAAATAATGGTTATGGAGCATGAATATGAGAAAGATGGCTACCAAACATATGGATATATTTTCAAAATTCAAGTTATGTACTATTTTATTATATTACTAGCCTTGGAATAATTAAAATAATAAAAAAAGGAAAAACGCCTTTTTACGCCTAGGCTTCGCCTAGGCGCGCCTAGGCTCCTAAGGCTTGAGGCTTGACCTCTACGCCTCGACCACGCCTCGCGCCTTTTAGAACCTTGACGTGATCAAGAAATGACCAATCTACATTGTCACTAGCTTTTTCAAAATCCATCTTCTGAATTCTCTCCCTTTTCCTTCTCTCTACAATCCTCCCTTAGCGAAATCCCCTCGTGGATGGCCAATTGTATCCCCTTACACTAATCATAGGAGAACACTTCATCCAAAACTTTGTAGAGGCAAGTTACACGACATAAGCCTGAAATCCTTTAAGAGAATAAAAGAAGCCTTTTTGGGAATAAGGCTTCTGAAAGCGGCACTAGTACGAGTGTTATCTATCCCACTTTCCAAAAAAATCTTAAAATGTTTTAACACATCCACTATGCACACCAATTCTGGTTGAAGTGTTGCCATGGTGGATCGTTCCTCCCAGACCCTTTTTCTCCTCACTTTGAAAAAGGTCCTTTTCGATTTCCTCTTCGTCAAATGGTCTTTCAAGCCACCCAACTTTTTCACCACTAATGGGGAACAAATGTATACCATTAAACCCTATCGGCTCACTATGCACCACATTATACAAATTCGTTGAAAAACTTACCGTCCATCTACAATTTTAGATTCTTCTTCTAGATTATCCCTGTTATCGTTTTCCAACTTATTCATGATGTTAGATTTCCTCCCAATAGCAATTCGATGTAAAAGTGTAGTGTTATTATCCCATTCTCTAATTTCTCTAACCGTCACTTTTTGAATATAAGAGTTTTTTTGTCTTCTCGAGATTATTTTTCAACCAAGTTCTCCCCCTCAAGGAATCATCCAATCAATCATCATATTCGTTATAAAAGGTGCAAAACAAGAGAAACCTCACTGTTAGTGTGATAAATAAATCCATGCATCAGGAGAATAACATTTATTAAATATAAGAAACAAATAATAACTTGAATTTGTTATAACATTAAAAGGGTCCCACGAGTTAAGAGTGGGTAATTAAAGGAATAATACATAAGCTATTTTAGAGGGTTAAGACGAACGCGTGTGCTTGTCAAACTCACAAACATTACAATCAAACTATTAGTTTCTTTAAATCGCCAAAGAGGCATGTCTTGAATGTCTTTCACTTTCACTGCTTAAAGAGCTTGATGAAGAGAAAGTTCTTTGTTGATAAAGGAGTAAGATCCAAAAAAATACAGGCCACCATGTGCTATACCATCGTCAATTGTTTTCCTTGAATATAATTCCTTGTCAAAAACTGCGTAGGAAAAGAATGTCACAGACTAGTTTGAGGATATTCGAACTTAAAGTAATCTAGTGAAAAGTTAAAGAACGTGAAGGATAGCATAAGGAGACATGAACCGAGACAACTAAATTAACCTTTTCCCATAATTGGAGAAAAAATGAGCCATCTGTTACCCTTGGTCTCTACCAGGGCATGGGGAGTAGGATGAAAACATATTAGATCCTGTCATGTTGTCAAATGTAGTACCAAAATGGCAGAATTCATAATTTTAGGGGGAGAAAATGTAGTAGTAGCGTGTATACTTGTGAGCGAGGTTGATAGAAGAAGTGGAAAGAGTAGTTGCACTTGAGGAAATGAGAGAGTGGAGTACTATCGCTAAACTGAGGTACGGTCTCTAAAGACTTCATCATAAGGGCGTAGGTTGGGGCTGAATCATTACAACTGCCCTGTTTTGGTTTGCAGTTTCTAACAAATCTCTCTGGTAAGTCACTTCAATTGATAAACTTTCATCCATTTCCACTGTTATTAAACTGACAATCACTGAGATCATGCGAAGGGCTTACAACAAGAGCATATTGCTTCTTAACGGAGTGGTGAACTATTGCATTTCCCCTACTTTCCTATTGCAGAACGTAGCCAAATGCCAGGGGCTTTAACATTTGTTGGAACTTAACTGCAACTCAATTAGTGTTTTTGTATATCACTTGTATACGGGTTTCCGCCCTCTCTGGCGGGGTTGATATGATATTACACTTTATTTATATAAAAGAACTACAACACAATTAACTTGAATATTCTGGCAATTATTTGATCCCTATAGGTGGCCACATCTCAGTGAGATGTGGCAAAAGATTTGTCTTTTTGAGTTGTCTCTTGAACCTTGTTTCTTAGGTAATAAGCCTTAGCATTGTTACCTCGTTGAGAGTAAGTTTGTGCAATAGGCCAAATCTTATGAGAAGAATCAAGTAATAAAACTTTTTATCTGATTGAAGGTGTCATCGAATTGAGCTACCAAGACAAAGGTGACAAAGGTATTTTCAGAATTCAAACTCCTTATGAGAAGGACCTTTCTCGCGGTGCATCTTGGCATCTTTAGTAAAATATCCATCTAATGAAGTAGCATGAGTAGATAACAAACATGCTCGTGGCCAATGTTGGTAGTTACTTCCATTCAACTTCTTGGAACTAATTTGTAGAGTTAGGATTATTCCCAAGAGGTTTAATGCGGCTCACAAAACGTGTCAAAGATCGGCCCCATATTTTTTAGTTGACTTAATTGTCTCGCTAAGTCCTGGTCTGTAGGAGACGTGCCACAATCCAATTGTTGAGCCAATGGTCCCACGACAATTAGAATGCCGCGCAAGTCTGCTTGATCGATTTTTTTATAAAAATCATCAATTTTCTTAATGTAATTGTGTAGATTTAAGCTATATAAAAGTAATAATTAATAAAAAAATGACCTTGCGTAGAATTAAAATTTTATGATAGTTGGAAGTAATTACAAATTATTTTGTGTAGAATTAAGCTTCATGAAAGGTAGAATTAATCTAGAATGACACTGTAAGAATGGTATGATGATTCAATAAAATATAGAAATAGTACTATATAAAAAATGTTGCAAGTTCGATACATTTTTAACGAAATACATAACATATTAATCTACGGGCGCTGCCTTGGCTTTTGAGGCCCGATCTACGCCTACTCTAATGGGATGATGTCCCCAACTCGTCACCGTTGATATCATCCGACTCATGTAGGGCGTCACGCTCCAAATGATATTGATCCCGCTCCAGGCAAGCATGATGTTTTGCTATTGCCGGATGTACTAGTATCAATATCGATATGGTGTTTGAGCCGTGCGAGTCAGAAGTAATGATCCAAGCGGCGATGGGCCTCCTCCTACATGTTTGACATATTTAATCAATACTCAACGTGTTAAAACAATGTATGAAAGGATGTACATATCGTAGATGTACGATAAAGATTTGAAATTTAAGACTTTGCACAACCTAATAAACGAGCATGTACTCTATCCCCTTTAGGTTGACAACTTATGATGTTCGCTTATCCCGGATAGCAACATGCTTACGGCGTATGCCCTTGGGACTGGTTACGCGGGCGAGGTTCATGTATTTGTATTGAATATCGAGGTGAAAGTGAAGTTTCGGATCAGACTCCATTTCGGCCTACGTCTTTTTTTTCATTAAAGGGCTTTCTTGAAGGTATTTATAGGATACCTCTTGAATTGTCCGTACCTTAGAAATCAAGCTGCCGCGACCTCCGACTTGAAAGCACCTTTGGTCCTAAGTGCACCTGGTCTCCAGGCTAAAGGCAACGGAGACAAATTAAATTAATTATTAGTTTAATTAATGGGCCTTTTATAATTTCAATATTTTCTATAAAATACAAATTATATTAACAATAATAATAAAATTAATCAGTTGCCTCATTTGTCAAAACCGTTGACGACCAGTGCTTCTCCGGCAACCGGGTAGGGGGGTGGCATGCATAATATTGCTACCTGTAGAAACCAAAATCCTTAATTGAGCTGTGCGTGACAGTGATTGATGTGTAATCTGCGTACAAATCTCATAATACCCTCAATGGCAGATTACATGTTGAATATGGCTGCTTTTGAAGAGAATTAAAGGTGAAAAGGTTAGATAGACGGTTGGGTGGTGTTGAAATGCCGTCCAACTGCGGATTTGGGGGATTTATGGTATTTATACTGTCTATTGCCGGGACATTCCAAGTGCTGCGGGAATAAGCTCTATGCTTGCCATGGAGGTGCAACTAAAAACTTGTTAAACAAAATAGCATTGGGACATTTTGCTTAAGCAAATTGCTGCTCTGGAGATGGTCTAAAAGAGAAAAATACAACAAATGTCTATAATACATCATTTACTATACTGGGTAAAAATTATATATATTTTGATTCTGTAAGTCCTCTATTTGCGACCAGTTAGTTAAAAATCCCATTGACTTGCGTGTTTAGTCCTTATGGCCTCGCATAACTTTAGTTTAAAGTCCCATTTCATTAATTAGCATACAACTCTCAGAGTCTCCATATAATTTAATGACCATTCTACCCTCCAACAACCTCATACTCAAATCTTGGTATTCTAAGTACACAATCCCATTCCCCCCCCCAAATCTGTGTGGGTGTGTACACTTTTACACATTCCTCCCTTCTTGAGAATAATGAAAGTTCAGTCGCATGAATTGACTTCGGAGACTCTGAATTCCCATGAAGGCCATTTAGTTTTGAGGGACTTCAAAAACAGTTTTTGTTCTTATCAGAAAAGGGTGTCAGATGCATTTACCGATAAAAAGAATAATTCATGACTTCCAAGTTCCATTTTGTCTAGAGAGTTTTTTTTCGGTTTGGAATTGTGTAGTATGTGCTCATTGTATATAATTGCTTTATGACTGAAGCATTTTAATTTTAATATGCCTTCAAAACACTGTCATTGCTTCGGGAAAATACAATGTGGATCTCTTTAATTTTTTTAATATCTCTCTCTCTCTCTCATCATATATCTGCATGCATTAATTCATTTAGCTTTCGTTATTTAGTGTTCATGTTAATGCATATCTGATTTTTATAATTTTACTCTATAATGTAATGTATATTGGTAACATATCTTTGTAATCTTACATTTCTTTTATTAACAAACCTTTGCATTTTCTGTTTTCGTTTACATGTCTTGGGATTTTTATAATATGCCTGTTTAATCTGCACGACTCGGGTCACTCTACCATTTTGTAATGTCTGCAATTTTTAGTTATATACCTTGTCAAATTGTCGTTTCAAAATGTGTTTAGTAAACTTAAAAAATAGTGTAATTTGATGGTAAATGTTGTTAATGTGTCTGAAAGTTGTTAGTGTCTCTAAAAATTGTTTATATATCTGCAATTTTTTTTATTAAATATCTTTTGTTGTTACAAAAACTTATTTTCCAAATTTATGTGTCTGGTTATATATATAACCCAGAATATGAGTCCAGTTAGGAACGTAACTACATTATGTACAGGGCATCTATGTCACGGAATTTATAGCTTGGAGGGATTGACCATTTGATTCGCTATTAAAAATAGGACCTGAAACCAATTGACCCTAAAAACTATTCTTGGAACACACAAACGGTTATCATACAGAAAGACTAGGGCATCTCTGCTGTAGTGGTACCAAACAGCCTTGTGAGCAAAATGTCACGCTAAAGCCATGTAAATATCACCCAAATAAGTTGGGCAGGCATTCAATCACCGAACTCTGATGGAGAAAGAGAACTTAGCCACTGGTCCAACAGAAGTTTTATTTCGGTACTTAAAAGCCAAATACCTTTTAAAAATGATCTCATACATGTAATGTTTCCTGGAAAAAGCTGAAAACTCACAGAAACTACCAGTAAAATGGGGAATGCTGACTTCATCTGTACAGATGGTCACGTCATCCCACACCTGATCTGTTTGGCAATCATCTAAAGTTCAACAGGTTGCTGTGCTGGGCAGAGAGAGAGAGAGAGAGAGAGAGAGACTCAAATGAGAAGTGTTAGGTAGAAAACTAGCATCACACCCTTGAAAGGAAGAATAAAAGACAACAACATACTAGGAAACGAGTAAGCAAGCTCAAGTTAATAAACCAGAGCAAGATAGCAACAATGTTTTAAATCGCGTTTCGCAAGGTGTCGCTTTTTGGTTCTAGTCTCACTGCATAAATCTTATCGCGCATTGGTTTTTATAATTGAATATATATATATATATATATATATATATATATGGAGCCATAGTTTTTGAACAAATATTTTCACTTTTTAATGCATGGCATTTTCTCATTTCATGCCCATGCATGAAATGTCATGCTAAACATGCAATTTTATTTTTTATTTATTTATATTTTATTTTTAAATTATGGGCTGGGATTTTTTTTATTTTTTATTATAGCTTGGGTTTTATCACGGGGGCAAATTTATCGCCGTGCCATCGGCACGGGCATCTGCTAGTATATATATATATATAGAGAGAGAGGCCCCCTCCTATAAGGATTCCTTATGGTGCAGACCCCGGTACATACTATTTTTTTAAAATAGTAAAAAAAATAATTTTTTTTATGAAACTTCATGGATATGATCTCCACGGTGAGAACATCTCCAATTTTTTTCATGACAAAATTCAATAAAAAAATCGCTGAGATGAGGTGATATGTAAAAAAATGGTATAAATATGCATTTTCGATCGTTGAAATGTTGGCGATCATCTCACCCACTTTTTGACTGAATTTTTTTATGAAACTTCATGGATATAATCTCGACAGTGTGAAGATCATATCCATGAAGTTTCATCAAAAAATTCAATCAATAAAGTGGTTGGCGTCGACCCAACATTTCAACGGTTGAAAATGAATATTTATACCATTTTTTTACATATCACCTCATATCACCTGTTTTTTTATTGAATTTTTTGATGAAATAAATTGGGCATCATCTTCTAACCGTGGACATCATATCCATCAAGTTTCATAAAAAAATTCATTTTTTTACTATTTAAAAAAAATAGTATGTACTGGGGCTGCACCATAAGGAGTCCTTACAGGAGACCTTCTGTGTATATATATATATATATATATATATAAGGGAGAGGTTCAGAAGCGAACATAAAAGATGAACATTTTAATGAACCTTAACAAGATTCCTATGTTGTAATTGGTCCGCGCCAGCGGCAACGGACAAGCGTGTGATACACGTGTTTTTTAATACACCCGTGTAATACGCGTGTCCGTTGCCGCTGGCGCGTGTTACACGCGTGTCCATTGTCTCTGGCGCGGACCAATTACAACATAGGAATTAAAATTGATTAGGAGTTAGGTTTTTTTTGTAAATGTTCATCTTTTAAGTTCACTTCTGAACCTCTCCCTATATATATATATATATATATATATATATATAAATACATAAGATCAAACAATTTTTCCAAATAAAATAGTACATTTCAAATAAAGTGTATTCCCACTCTGGGATCGTTTCCAATGATTTCGACCTTTTTATATTGATTGAAGTTTTTTTAATGTTTGAATGGCATTTTTTTTCACATCTTCACCGATGTGTGTGCTGGCCAAACTATATATTAGTCTTGATGGCAATATTTACAAAATAAACCCTTTTACACATTCTTACACCCTAAATACTTCTTAGACATTATTATTACAATGCCCAGCCGAAAATTCACACGATTAATTAATAATAAGCTACATAATAAAATATGGTTTAAGAAAATTTCAGAATATAAAAGAACAATTGAGCAAAAGAGTTTAACACGCTTACATTCTCAGCTGAAAGGCACTTTCAATCGCGAGCTTTTTATGACCTTAATCCCTAAATCTCGACATTGGTTGGAAGAATTGCAAATATCTTGTCTGGTTGCTCCATTTTTCCCTAATACCTCAGGCGACTTCGATTTAGAAGTCTGGTTGCTCAAGCAACTTTGATTTCGAAGCCTGGTTGCTTTGGCGACTGCAGTTTGCTCAGGTGAAGAGGTAAGTCTAGGGTTTGCTTCGGTTTGGCGTATCCCTCTAGGAGTTCCTAGTGGGTTTTGAATAGGCAGAACAGAAAATAGAAATGAAAGTGTTTAAGTCGGGGTTTGGTTTTTTGAGTGTGGCCTTTTTCGTTTGGACAAGAGGACGCTGTATCGTAAAATGGGAAAGTAAATTACACTAATTGGGTAGGAATAGGGCAAAAAACCGTGCCACTCCACTAAATAGCGTGCACTATTTGGGACTGACGCGAAACAAAGGGCGCAATGTTGTGTTCTTGGTCCAAAAAATACAATTGCGCACAATTTAAAAAACTGGCTAACAGGAACTTATAAAATATACAGACAAGAATAATACTGCTCTGTATTAATAGCATCCTGTATTTTTTTGACATTTATAAGGGAGCGGTGTAGTTAAGGGTTCAATACCTACCATCTTACTGCTGTACGATATAATCAGGCCACTGTCTCTGTTTATTTCAATTTATGTGCGTCTGTGTAAGCTCTAAAGGGATTGAATGAATATTCTACATGTGGTGTTCTCTTATCCTTTTCATTTGTCTTTCTTTTCAGTTAAACATGATTGAACAGGAAGAATTTCGCTGTTTCATTGGGAACCTTTCATGGTCAACATCTGACAGAGATTTGAAAGAAGCATTTAAAAAGTTTGGTCGTCTTCTAGATGCAAAGGTAGTTAGTGAGTAGAAATATTTCTTTATTATAATTATCATTCATCTTAAATTGGGGTTTCTTTTCTTCATTATGAGATCTTGTACTATCATTTCTAGTCCTATCAACAAGCATATGGATATCTCTAGAAGGAAATGTATTCTGATAGACTTCAGATACCTAGACTTTGCAAACCAAAAAAACTTGTTGACATTTGTCCAATACTTAATTGGCATTTCCATAATTTAATAAACAAACTATTAATCTTGAACATTCAACCAAACTTCTTGGATACGATTAACGTGCGGCTGTTTTTACATTGGATATCGGGGATATAACTTTTTCCTCGGGTATTACAAAGAAATATAAAGAGAAATTAAACTAATAAGTCATCACGACAAAAGTAAGGTTCAACCATTCAGGGTTATAGTTTCGTTCATTTGTGTGCCCCTAGGGAGAGAGGTCATCCTAAATATGCATATATTTTTTGTAAGAAATAGATATACATAATTTATATATATATACGTCATTCGTAAACATTCTTTGGTATGTTTTTTTTTTTAACTAATATGAGTGATCTGATTATTATACTCTCCCATCCCAAATTTATAGTCCTCCTTTCCTTTTTAGTCCATCCTAATTAATAGTCTTGTTTCTAATAATAGTATATAAATTAGGTGAGTTTTCAATGTTACCCACCCGAACAATGCTCATGAGAGAATAAGTATTCAAATGCATTTATTCATTATTTTGGAAAGTAAGTTTTTATTAAAATGTTCGACTTCCAAATGCCGGCTACTAATTTGGGGTGGTGTGGTGGTGGGCTAACTCATAAAAATCTGTTGCTAGCAATATGATATAAAAATATTTATCAATGGTAAGATTTTTTTTTTCCTTTTATATTTAAAAAGACTTACTATCTAAAATAACTACTTTTTTCAATTTAGGCACGTAACTTTTTTTAATAGAAAAGCCACTAAATTAAAAAAAATATTCAGCGTGAATAATTTGTTAGAACTTCCATAACAGAATGATGAGTTGGTCTAAATTTTCATGATATGGCTTTTAATTTTAATAGAAATATTTTCATGACATTGACACATGTTTTATTTACCACATCTTATTAGGTTAACTTGTAACCAAATAATACCCCCTCTACCTTCAAATACACGTCGCAAAAGACTTCCATTCCACCCACGAGTCGCTCTCTTTGACGTGCGTGACATGCGTCAATGTCACCGAGAAGAAATAACAACTCAAGTACACTCTCTAATAACAAAATCTAAAATGATTATAATGTGAGGCCATAGGCCCTATTTATAGTTTATTTAGTCATACAAGAAGAATCGAGAAGGCCCATAAAGGAAGGTGCTAGCCATCCATGAGCTGATGCATGAGGTGTCATGAGTTGTGACAACACATGATCTATTTCTATATACAAAATACAAAAAAGTGACATTCACTATTCCTAATAACTACAAATAAAGCGATGAAATGAAAAATGATATGTAAGGACAAAAAAAGAGTAATGAATTATGCCCATCTTGATTCACATCGCTCTGTCTTTTCCGAAACACCACCTTTTCTCTTTCGTACATATATGCACTGAATCGTGTATACACACACACTCCAATATACACACTCCAATATTAAGTCTCACACTTGAAGGATAAGTTTTTTTTTCCCCCTATTTTTAAGATATTCTCTAGTTCTTTTTTCCTTCTAATTTCTTGAACGAGTTTCAGTGTTTTTTCCTGTCTATTTCCTAAACTTTGTTCGTATACTAATAATAGCTGTGTGGTTAGTTTTTGAGTTTATTTAATTGAAATTAAAAGAAAAACTTAGAAACTAGCAAAAAAAAAAAAAAAAAAATTTAGAAAAATGTAGTTGAAAACTAGAACAACTTGGGAAAAAACAATAAATAGAAAAATGTTTTTAAAAACGAAGTGGTGGCAAGCTTTGTGTGGTGGTGAGCTGAGGTTAGTGGAGTAGTGGTGGTGATGGACTTTGAGAGGTGGCGTGGCTGGTTTGGGTAGTGCAAGGGTAGTGGAGCAATTGATTTTTTTTTAAGTTTGTTTTATTCAACCGATTAAGATAAATATTTTTTGCCATATGATTCACTTAATTGGAAGGTCAAAACCATTTTGATACATCACTTGCCACTCAGGGTGGCTTTCCTGTTTTTGGGTCGGGTTTCGGGCAGAAACGACATGGTAATAAGGTTTTTTGGACAAGAAGACGACACGATTTCGTTTTTTATACTTGACATGAACACGATCCGTATAAAACACAACACGACTAACACGATTCTTAATAGGCATGATAACTTGCATAATTGGCACAATAACATGACTAGCACGACTCATAATTTTGACACAAACACGACACGACTGTGTAAAAAAAATCCGAAATGAACACGACATATTGTGTCAATTTCGTGTTGTTCCATGTTGCATTTTCGTTTTGTTTCTAAAATTTCTACCTCTACTTGCCACGTAAGATGCCACATATGTTTTCGTCAACCTTCATTAACAAATGGTCCAATTGCTAAGGTTAGTGTACTTTAAGGTTTACCACGCCAAATCAAAACACTGGGGTACGTATTGCAAATTTCCCCAAACTTCATTTTTTTAGAGCTTCTTGCCAACAAGGACTATTTCACGTCACTTGCCATGTAAGATGCCATGTCACATTTCCGTCAGCCTTCACTAACGGTGTTAGTGTCGAGTGTCCTATTGTTAACCTTAATGTATTTACGGGTTGTCATGCCAAATTGAAACACCAGGGTAAGGATTGCAAATTATCCCTAACTTTAGTTTTTACGATGTCTTTTCACCATATTAAAATTTTAATGCCATGTTATTAATTTTCTTAAAAATAAAATGCCATGTTATAATTTTCTTAAAAATGAAGTGCTACACGACGAATATTACACAAACTCGCTATTCTGTTGAGAAAGTTGTAAAAGAAACTTACTGCTGATTTTTTCAGCAAGTATAGTGGCTTTTCTGGCTAGAAATTTTTTTGGTCCTAGTATCATATTTCAGCCCTTCTGTGAATGTGGGTTCATTGTTTCGCTTTTTGGTTATAAAACCTATTTCTTTATGGTCTTATTATCAACTTAACTAGTGTCCTACTTATTAAGGATTTGACAAGCAAAATGAAATTCTTTCTGCACTTGGTGATGATGCTCAAGTTTAGATTTTTCTCTGAAGATTTTAGACAATTTTCCTTCATTTGTTTTAAAGAGAATTCAGATGTTTACCCTCATGGTTCAGAGGCAGTTGGCCACCCAAATTATACATAGGCGTAAGGGAAAACAAAGAAAGCTCACACCTTATGGCTGACTGTCCTCGTTCTTATGAATATGAATATTGTTTTTAACCAACTTTTGAGCTAATCCCCTCCGGTGCTGGATTTGAGGATTTGTTACAAATATAGTATTGAATGAACTACTAGATTAGGAAAGTTGAACTGAATTTATATAGGCATCCCAACAATTTAGCATCCATATTTGATTTTGTCGGGCCTCTTGATTTCATATATTTTGGGCACATATTTTTGTTTATTTCAGGTTGTCATGGACAGGTCTTCTGGTCGTTCTCGTGGATTTGGATTTGTTTCTTTTGATGAGGAGAAGGCTATGGAAGATGCTATTGAAGCAATGAATGGAGTGGATTTAGATGGTCGGTCTATTTCAGTGGACAAAGCTCAGCCAAATGGGGGCTCGGGTAGAGACAGGGATGGGGACCGAGATGGGGGCCGGGACCGATACCGAGACGGGGGTCGTGATCGGGACCGGGGTCGGGATCGTGATTACGGAGGTGGGCGAGGATCTGGTGGGGGAGACTGCTTCAAATGTGGCAAGCCTGGTCATTTTGCCAGAGAATGTCCATCGGGTGACGGGTCAAGAGAGAGTAGTAGATATGGTGGTAGGGATGATAGATACGGAGGTGGTGGCAGCAGCCGATATGGGCCTGATCGTAATGGGGATCGCTATGGTGGGCGCAGCAGCAGGGATTCTGGTAGTCGTGGAAGTGATAGATATAGCCGTGATCGTTCGGGTCCATATGAGCGCCCTGGAGCTGGAGGTTTTCGTTCTTGATGAAGTGATTATCATATTCAGTGGTATGCAGATGCTTCTTGGCTTTAGGCATTATGATTTTTACGTAAACCCAACAAGCAAAGTAGGTCTTATACAAAGTATTCATAATTTCACTTTATTCACCGATGATTTTTCCGTTAATTCTGGTGTAAAAGTTAGAATTCAAATATGAACTTATGGCCAATTATTCACGTGTGAAGTGGGTCCATGTCACTAATTCTTTTTACACGTTTATATATTGAATATGGATCTAGTTTGATATATGTAAACAAATGATTTTTAAAATATTAATTTTATTGTCAATGGACTTGTAAAATGAGAGTTGTGCTATTTAACAAAAAACCGACCTGACAGTATAGAATGGGTGTTCATTGTTAAAGGCTTTTACGACACATTAAAACTGCATAGTGTAAATTTGACACAAAACGTACTTTGCACTAATGTTGGAGATGCTCTCTCTCTCTCTCTCTCTCTCACACACACACACACACACACACAAACAAGCAAACAAAACATGTGGCTGAACTAATGACCATTCTCATTTCAATTTCAGCTGTTGCGGTGAAGTTCTTGTGCGACAATGCTGCAGCATCAGGTAGAGTCTACCGGATTGATGTAATCTCTTTATATATCATTTTGGATGTTGAAAAATTTTCTTCGACTTTGAGACTTTTAGACTTGTCTTGCTTATGTGTTCTTTTGACTATTTTCAGTTGTTTAAGCTCCTTGAATATCAAATTACATCTTGTTACTATTTGAATTACTTTATTGCCACTGGAAAAGTGATGATTTGCTTGTTTGTTGAATTCTCTTCCGGATTATTGATAGTGTGTTAAAAGGGGAGGCAATAAAGGCATCTCTACCTTTTATCCTCCTCTCTTTTGAATTCTCGTGGGTTTACAGAGTTCTTCCTCCTTAAGCAAATACTGAGAACCTAGTTAGATTTAAATTTTTGTTGGGAAAATTTTGTTTTTGCTTTTAAAGAAGAAACACCGGCTCTTCTGCGCAAACTTATGAATTATAGTTCACAGCAGCTGACCAATCACATAATGCTGCACTTAATGATTCATGTTTCTCTTTTAACATTTTAAAGCTCTTGCTCACATGATCCTTATTACTGTTTAGTAATATTTTTCTTGCTTGGTTTAATGTTTGATGCCATTTTTTTTTCCTGATTTCTTTGCACTTTTTTTTTATAATATCTTCTTAATGTTAGGAATGTGAGTTGTGTTAGGAGTACATGTTTGATTACCATTCTTGTGTGATAGACTACCATTCTTGTGTGAGAGACCTGTAATTTGCTATCAGATTATATGTTTTGAGTTCTGATGAAATAACATTTATGTTTGTATTTTCTAGAGCTTTGCTAGATGCTGCGTCATATGTGATGCCCGTGCCTAATCGAATGTTACACAAAGAAGAAAAGTTTTTATTATTTTAAGTTTTTTCATGCAATTTTGGGGGAGGTAGGACAATTGAAATACTCACAGATATTTAATGAGTTGGTCTTTGTGTCCAAAGTAAAAGATAAGGGAGAATTCAGGTAGGATATATATTAATTAGAAACAATGTTTGTTGCTAATATGATGTGGAGATTTTTGATTGAACTGGTGGTGCCCCGTGTATAAGCGGAGCAAAACTAAAAAGGGTGTGGATCTGATGCATCTTCTTTTTGTTGGGTGTCTCTTGCTACTTTATTTGAGTTTTTGTGATTTTTGGGAATATAAATTGGTGATTTAACATGAAAATTTGAACAAAATGAGTCGACATGGTATTATTAAAGCTCTTAACATGAGTTATGAGACTTGAAATTGAATCTACCAATCTGCGATTCCGGTAAATCACAAAAACTCGAACAAAGCCAGCAACAGTTTTAAATTTAGGAATTTATTTGCTTAAGATAAATATAGGAATTTTCTTCTTCATGTTGCTTAAGCTGATAGCGAAAGAATCACTTATTGATGACACATTTCAGGTCGCCGTGGATCTCAATACAAACCACTCAACAAGCCATAATATTCTCAACCCTCATCCCCACCTTCACAAAACAATCACCTCATCCATCGCGGATATCATTTATGATGGCTGCATCTCGATGTGGGTTTGCTTTGCCAAAATCAAAATCACAGAGTCGAGACCTAGGTTTTCTATCCTGCTTTTAATGTAGCCCAGACCCAGGTTTGGGTTTGATCTCCATCTTCATGCACATACATATAAACGAATAACAAAATATGTATGATTATGAACCTCGGCTTGTCGAGGTAAGAGTTTTCAATGAATAAAACAGTTCTATAAAATTATGAATCAATTGTCGTAGAGCTTAGAATATACATCAATACATATTAGGGTTCTTGGAAAAAATAAGATTTTTGGAGAAGAATGTGAGGGTATAGAAGATGAGAGCGACCTTAATGTTAGTCCAATGTTTATTCTCCCGGCCTCGTCTCTTAGCAGTCTTGTCCAGTTTTAGACAATCCTGAGCCTCCATCAGAGTGACCTCAACGTCAGTCCGACGTTTATTCTCCTCCTCCTAGGATTGATCTTAGTCCCAAAGTTTTTTCAATTTATTAGCTTTGCCTCTAGTCTGCACGATCACATAAATCCCAACATCCTAACCTAAATAAGGAGAGGTAATCGAAGTCTGTAAAATGGAAAAGAAATAGGAAAAATGCGAAGCGTGAAGAAGACGAACGATAGATATACCATCATGCCCATGCCTACCAACTCTTTTGCACAGGTGAACAAAGCATCCATCACATCGTCATGGACCGACTTGAAAAAGGCTTGATAATTTTTCTCGAAGTCAACCCAACACAATAGATTTAACTGATTCCTCCGTGTTGACCTCGAGGTTGCCACCTTGCCCATCGACATAGTCAGAAGCAATCAACTTGATCAGCCGCCGGTGCCGAGTGGAGGTGGGTGTCACATCCTTCGCCGATCTCTTTCTCTTGGACCTTTTGAGCGTTCTTAAAAATCTTTATATAAGACTTTTGCTTGCGATTTCCCACTGTTCGATCAATGTTCACTTGGGGTTATTGGGGTTATTGGGTCCTGCCCCTGTTGACGGAGGGAATGCCACCCCTAGGAACTTTAGACCCCAACATTTGATGCCACCATTGGAGTATGGTGGGGGATCGATGTTTACTGAGCAATAGTACATCGAAGGGAATCTTGAGCAAAGGTCGAGTCATCGTGTATCCGACTGTGCACAAAAGAAAAGGAAACTAATCAAAGTACCAACGACTATCCTCATAAAGAAATACCCTATCTTAAAAGAAACTTGACGTTTATTGATGATGCCTTCAGAAAATAAACTCTTCGAAACTGGGCAAGTATTTAGCCCTCTTCAACCTCGACCTACAAACGAGTGGCATCTCTCTGTGTGTGTGTGTGTGTGTGTGTGTGTGTGTGTGTGTGTGTGTGCAATGAAAACTAATTCTTGGAGTCATACAAGATCACACAAGTCTCTATACGAACGGGCTTGAGACAGATCCTTGTTCACCAATTTCTTTATCCTGTTAGAAATAGGCGATGTGTCCTTGAAGATCCATTCCATTAAACAATGTATTACCAATCAACAAACCGAAAAGAGCACTATTGTACAAGCAAAAGTACTATGAAAAGCTGAAGGCTTACCCAAATTCAACTTGTAACCAATCAAGGGGATGATGAAAATATGGCGATCAAGTTATTCTTATTGGCATGCTTTCAGCATTCCCTCTGGATTAAAATGAACCGAGGCTTCCAGTCATCGAAGACATAAGGCTGGTGGTGACTATGCTTACGTCTCTGGTTTGGACAACAAAGGCAATTCGATTATGGAGGACCGATTGTTCTCATCGATAGGTCGAACATATATTGATCGGGGAAAAGCAAGGTATTTGCGCCCAGTGGCTACCTCTTCGAACAACTAGTTATAAACTACCCAAGGGCCTAGAAACCTCTGGTTGTGCTTGAGGCCGAAAGCTTCAATAACTTCCACCATATTTTCCAAACTCTTTGGCCTTTAGAACCTCTCCTTTAAAAGCCTATCACGATCGAAGCAGACATTCCTAAGCCTATGCCTAAAGGTTTATAGCCAATTAATGTTCTGGAAAAGGAGGAATCGTTGGAAACAAACTCTGGAGGGACGATGTATGTAGGGAAAATCAGGGACGTGGCTAATGCTTATAGTAAAGTGATACAAATCAAGACTAAGGGAATCCATAAATGAGTGCGGAAACCAAATTTAAGGCAAAAGAGAGGCGTACTCGGACATTTGAACTGCAATAATGACGATGGTTAAATGCCGGGCGAAGTGCGAAATGGGAGAAGAGGGTAAATGACCATTGAAAATGATGGGATCTTAGAAGAAACTTGTGCAACATGGCAACCCAATCTTTTTCTCGCTTAACAACCTTGCTTCGATGAATAGTGGGAGCAAAAAGGCAAATATGACGACCATTTTAAGAAATCAACGACGGTAATCAAATTTAAGTGAATGGGTGCGATGGGCAAGTATAAACCACGACGCGCAGCTTGGGAACTTGAAGCGACTACAAATAGGTAATGATTATGGATGAATCCAAACACCCATCAAATTGCAGAGATCGAGGTGACAATCCGAATGACTTTGTCACCAAGTGGCACGTCAAATTGCTGAAGCACGCGGGGATTGACCCAAGTCTTAGTGCTTGCGGAACTCATAACTACAAAGTGACTTGTGGCTAACCACATCTTGTGAATATCGAATTCTACTGTTAACAACTCAGTGTAGTGTAAAATAATTGTCCGACTACTATATGAAGCCAATATGAGACTTATGCTGGATATCTAAATTAGCTTGCATAAAAAAGCCGTGTAATATTGTGTCAATTGCTCTCAAGTATGAAATACATAATCCCCACTTCCTTTGCCCTGTGCACGTGGGTCAAGTATGACCAATATACATATATCTTGTGTCAATTGCTCTTTACGTTAATTCTTGCATTACTATAAAATTAAGTGTAAGGACATTTTTGTCATGTCCGTTATCTTACAGTTTTGTATGTCGTACGCCGTTACATTTGGCACGTTTCTACATGATCACATATGACGGCCTCAATCCGAATTCTAGGAATCAAGCATCCTGCATCTCCATCATGTGTTTTTCATCAGCCTCAATGACTTCACGTTCCATGCTTTTAGGGACTATATGCCTAGTGGTACGCTAGAGAAGTCAAAACAGTGAAAAAGGCTCGATATGAAAGTTCAAGGGCAATTCGGTAATTGTACATCCACCATCCGGAGGATAGGTCAACTGGAAAGTTGAAGAGCTTGCCGCAACAAAGATACTGGAAGAAACGGCATCTCATTCCGAGCTACGGTGAAGAAGATATGGCCCTTTGAAGATGGAGAGATTTCCTTGAAGGAATCTGGTTCCTGAGGACCGGACCGATCCGGACCAGATAAAAGAACCGATCCGGTTCACCGAACCGATCCGGATAAAGGGACCGGACCGATCCGATTGCTGAAGCTAAGTCCAGTACACCCCGGATCCATAGCGAACCGATGAAGACAAAAGTTCCGGACCGATCCGATGCCAACCAGACCGATCCGGTTTCAGAAAAAGAACCGATCCGACTTAACCGGACCGATCCGCCTAATCGACCGGACCGATCCGGCGAGGATAATTACTGCCAGATCGTGCAGCAGATTTTTTAGGGTTTCGATCCCTTATTTAAACCACGATCAGCAGTTGGTTTTCTTAAGACTTATACACGATTTTCAGAGCATATCATCCCTAAAGTCTTCACCTATTGAGTCCTATGATTCTAGGTTTTTAGATTCACACATCTTCCATATCTATGTGAATCAAAGTTTGGTAACCCAAGAACACCATTACTGTTGTTCAACCCTTGTGAAGTGGACCGCTTCTTCCTCTTCATTGCTGCCCTCCTGGAAAGGGAAAATTCCAGCCGCCGACATAGGAACCGACACCTGCGGGTATTTCTGTGTCACACTATTTCTAGCCGTTGCTTTGAAGGTTTACCGAAGACACCGTGCGTTACACTTGTGGGCGATTATCAGGTTGTATGTAAGTCAATGGTCTTGTAAATTCTTTAAAGTTCTAGAAATAAAAGGTTTTGCCCTTCGGGGATTTTTCCTTAACTTTGTGTCGCATGCTCTATATTTGATGGGTTGATTTAGATGCATGTTTAAGGGTTGAATTTATTTGGTTTAAAAGTAGACGCTAGTTAAATAAGGGCTACTTGGAAACTTGCGAAGTTAATCAATTATCACACGTTCTTAAATTGGTATCAGAGCAGGTTGCGCTAATTTATCGCGTATTCCTATTTTCCGCAAAATCGTGTGATATTGATTTTTTTAAAAAAAATCTGTTTTGTGAAAAATCGCAATTTTTCCTATGGAGCACTTATATAATCAGATGCCTATTTTTGACGGGTCTAATTATGCCTACTGGAAAGCTCGTATGAAATCGATTTTAAAATCTATTGACGAGCGAGTTTGGTTACTTTGCGAAAATGGTTGGACTCCTCCCACGGTCACTGTTAATAACATCACCTCTCTAAAACCCGTGTCAGCCTGGACTGAGGATGATTATAAGTTGTCCAATTTTAACTCCCGTGGTCTGAGTGCTATTTCTGGTGCTATCACTCCTGATGAGTATCGCCGAATCATGACGTGCTCCACGTCTAAGGAGGCTTGGGATGTTTTGAAACTGACACATGAGGGTACGAACGCTGTTAAAGAGTCTAAGTTACAAAATCTGGCCACCCAATTTGAGACTATCACCATGTCTGAGTCCGAATGCTTTGATGAATTTTATGCACGTTTGTCGGACATTGTTAACACTAGTTTTAATTTGGGTGAGGTGATTGATAACACGCGTGTCGTTAAAAAGATTTTGAGATCTCTTCCAAAACGCTTTATTCCTAAAGTCACTGTTTTGAACTCTTTGGGAAATCTGAAATCACTTAAGTTGGAAGAACTTGTAGGAGATCTTCAAACCTATGAGATTGACATGTTTCCTAAAACCATTAAGGCTAAGGATAATGGGATTGATTTAAAGACTCATTTTAAGAAAAAGAAAGAAAAAGTTTGTGAGTCCGATTCTGAGGGAGATTTTGATTTTAATGATATGGCCTTGCTTGCGAAAAATTTTAAAAAATTTCTCAACATGAACAAAAATAATTCTTCCAATAAAAAGAATTTCTTTGAGAAAAATAAAAAGAAAGAGGAGGCCAAAGATAGTGAAAAGGAGGATGAGATCAGGTGCTTTGAGTGTGAAGGGAAAGGGCACATAGCTAGAGAATGTCCTACTAGGATAAGGAGAAAGGGAAAAGAGACTGCTATGCCCGCCACACTCAGTGATAGTAGTGAAGGTGAGGGTGATGAGACTAGTGGTGAAAAATGTGTAGCTTTTTCTAGTCGTGTGAGCACAACCACCTTGTCCCACAATAGTGCACACGAATGTGATAGTGATGTTTTGAGCGATTCAAGTGAGGGAGAAAGTGAGAGTGAAAGTGGAGATGAAAGTGAGCTCCAAAAAGCTTTTAGAGATTTGTACTTTGAGACCTTGAAAACAAAGAAGTATAACAGGGATTTAGGTCATCGGGTTTTAGATTTGGAGAAAGAGAAGGAGGGTTTGAGAAAGGAGAAGTGTGATTTGACCGACACGTTGTCTAGTCTGACGACACGTGTATCCCAACTCGAGAGTGATCTCGAACATGCCAGGGTGGTCAAAGTCAAGTTTGAGAACGCACCTAAGAAGGTTGAAAAGGTGGTTCTTAAGGGTAAAGGTGAGAAGTTAGGAATAAGTCATGACGGTGCTTCTGCTTCCCAATTAGCACCCGAGCCGGTTCCCACTTTAGTGACAGTTTCACATGTGTCTCACCCTAACCCACCTAGGCATCCCTTTCCTATTAGGAAAGTGCGTCCTAGAGTTTTTGAGAGAGGTGTTCCTAGGCCTATTTATGTTTGCTCACATTGCAAGAGGAGAGGACACCTTAGGGAATTTTGCTTTAAGTTGGGGTATGTGTCTCGCTTTGCTTCTACACGTGTTTCTGGCACACATGCACCCACTCATGTTACTTTACATGCTCCCGGAGACTACATGAGAGAGTTTGCACATTTAGGTGAGCAAGTTAAGTTTTTAGTCAAAACTTCACAAGAATTGATGGAGGTTTTTTATAAGTTGTCACCACCTTTGGAAAACCCCTCCGCGCCTAATGATTGAGGTTTGACTTGTTCACTAGCATAGGGTGATTTTCATGATGTCATTATTTGCCTATTGCTAGTATGTATCATTTTTGTATATAATTTTGTTTTTAAAAATTTTGAAATATACAAAAAGATTTTTTTTAGAAAATTTTTAGAAAACCTCAAAAAGATTTTATGTTGATAAAATTTTTGAAAAATTCAAAAAGAGATTTGCCTTTTATGGATGAGCATTTAAGATAGCCAAGTCACAACTTCATTCCATATATCCATGTGACTGTTTAATAGAGATTTGAGAGGCTACATCATTTCATCCATGTGCTTAACATTGATTGGAGTCCTTGAGATGTAATTAGTGATATTTCCTACATGCTTGACTCCTATATCCTTTATTGCACACATGCACGGCTATATTTGATTATTGCACTTGTCAATCTCATGTTGGCTTGAGTGTTTCCATCTCAATCCTGTCTATACAATGTATAAAATGCGATAAAACTTGACAAGATTGGATTGCATGTAAAAACCGTTTGGTGAGACTGTGCGCATATTTTCATAACGGGGAGGGGCTGCGAAAGTTGATTCTTATCCTTTGCGCAAAAGCCACCGTTAAAAAGGACCTAAAAAATGGAGGAATTTTAATATCCGAGGTCCTAAGAGGTTAAAAGAGCCCGAAAAAATTGTTAAGGCAATCAAAAGCAATACATGCCATATATGGGCCATTTAGGTTTCACCATCAATTCTCCAAAGTTTGAGAATTTAGTATACCTCTATTCATAATATAAATCTGAGGGAGTTTGGTTGGAGATTGAAAAACGGGTTTGCACTTCCTTGAAAGTCCTGAAAACGCATGAAAATCATTTTGGACGTTATTGGTGTAGAAATCACTTTGAGCTTTGATTTGTAGATTTGATAGTCAATGTCATATATTTCCAATCTTTTACACCAAAGGAAGCATTTGAGTTCATTCGTTAGGAATATCCAATATTCATCGTGCACATATGTCATGTTTGTATGCTTTGATTTTCCTATCGAATTTTGATCACACCCATTCTTTTACGCTTTCACCGACTTGGTTGTTTTATGTTCATTCATGGTGTGATTTTATGCCTTGTGACATCCCGGTACTTGATTGCTTGATTTATTTCTCTCATTTGTCTATTTGGGGACATCATAAAAAGGGGGAGAATGAATTATCTGATTATGGGGGAGTTTATCTCATTTCAAAACTCGATACGTCACTTGATATTTTGCTTTATCTCATGTGTGTAGGCACTATCTTGATGATCTCTGAATTGCACACCCTGATGAGAAAAGCTTTGAGATTCCTGAAGATTTGAAGAACAAACGATGTAGTCTTATTCATATGTATCTTTCCAGTTTTGGGTTCATGGAAGGGTAGATTTGTATAGGCAGTTGTGAATTGATAATTCGGATTTTTTATGTATGTACCGGCATAGACATAGGGGGAGATTTGTAAGGACATTTTTGTCATGTCCGTTATCTTACAGTTTTGTATGTCGTACGTCGTTACATTTGGCACGTTTCTACATGATCACATATGACGGCCTCAATCCGAATTCTAGGAATCAAGCATCCTGCATCTCCATCATGTGTTTTTCATCAGCCTCAATGACTTCACGTTCCATGCTTTTAGGGACTATATGCCTAGTGGTACGCTAGAGAAGTCAAAACAGTGAAAAAGGCTCGATATGAAAGTTCAAGGGCAATTCGGTAATTGTACATCCACCATCCGGAGGATAGGTCAACTGGAAAGTTGAAGAGCTTGCCGCAACAAAGATACTGGAAGAAACGGCATCTCATTCCGAGCTACGGTGAAGAAGATATGGCCCTTTGAAGATGGAGAGATTTCCTTGAAGGAATCTGGTTCCTGAGGACCGGACCGATCCGGACCAGATAAAAGAACCGATCCGGTTCACCGAACCGATCCGGATAAAGGGACCGGACCGATCCGATTGCTGAAGCTAAGTCCAGTACACCCCGGATCCATAGCGAACCGATGAAGACAAAAGTTCCGGACCGATCCGATGCCAACCAGACCGATCCGGTTTCAGAAAAAGAACCGATCCGACTTACCCGGACCGATCCGCCTAATCGACCGGACCGATCCGGCGAGGATAATTACTGCCAGATCGTGCAGCAGATTTTTTAGGGTTTCGATCCCTTATTTAAACCACGATCAGCAGTTGGTTTTCTTAAGACTTATACACGATTTTCAGAGCATATCATCCCTAAAGTCTTCACCTATTGAGTCCTATGATTCTAGGTTTTTAGATTCACACATCTTCCATATCTATGTGAATCAAAGTTTGGTAACCCAAGAACACCATTACTGTTGTTCAACCCTTGTGAAGTGGACCGCTTCTTCCTCTTCATTGCTGCCCTCCTAGAAAGGGAAAATTCCAGCCGCCGACATAGGAACCGACACCTGCGGGTATTTCTGTGTCACACTATTTCTAGCCGTTGCTTTGAAGGTTTACCGAAGACACCGTGCGTTACACTTGTGGGCGATTATCAGGTTGTATGTAAGTCAATGGTCTTGTAAATTCTTTAAAGTTCTAGAAATAAAAGGTTTTGCCCTTCGGGGATTTTTCCTTAACTTTGTGTCGCATGCTCTATATTTGATGGGTTGATTTAGATGCATGTTTAAGGGTTGAATTTATTTGGTTTAAAAGTAGACGCTAGTTAAATAAGGGTTACTTGGAAACTTGCGAAGTTAATCAATTATCACACGTTCTCATTAAGATATTTAGTTTTCATTCCAATGGTATTTTTTCTCCGTAACTTCTATACCTTTTTTTTCCTCGATATTTCTCAAATGAGTAATGCTATACTACCTGGGAGTTAATCCCGGGTTATTACATGGAGAGGATATTTTTTTCTTTTTTCTTGGTTTCTCATGTGATTTATTAGGATTATTTTATTTTGAGGGCTGCTAATGGTACCGGTGTGGATGCACCGCTTTGTTACACCGGCTGAGGTGGCCGACTGAGGTGGCTTGGTAGGAGAGAGATTGTTTTTTGTTTGTGTTCCATGTGTTTACTTGTTTTACTGTTTTTTTTTCTTCAAAAATGTTTTTCAAAACTATTTTCTAAGAATGCTTGTAGTGTAAAAATTATTTTTTTAGAAATTATTTTTTGGTAAGATTTTTTTTGGTTAAAAAATATTTTTTATATATCATATGTTAACAATTGAGACATTTTTTTAATATATAAGTTTGGGGAAAAAATTTGGTGTCTCTTAAACCTCAAAATATTGGTGTTTGAAAATTAAGGTGTGCCGCTGGCGCGACCCTTTAAAAATAAGAGAATATTGGGAAATTGGGTGTTTTAAAAATAATGTGCGAAGCTGGCGCAGACCTTTAAAAATAAGAGAATATTCGGTAAATGGGTGTTTGAAAGACTAAATGCATTAAAAATAATTTAAAAAAACAAGAGAATGTTGAGGAAAATGGGTGTTTTAAAAATAAGGTGTGCCGCTGGCGCGAACCTTTAAAAATAAAAGAATATTTGTTAAATGTGTGTTTGAGAGATTAAATGCGTTAAAAATTATTATGAAGAAATAAAATAATATTGGAAAAATGGGTGTTTTAAAAATAAGGTGTGTTTTAAAAATAAGTTGTGCCGCTGGCGTGGCATGGCCCTTTAAAAATAAGAAAATATAGAGAAAATTGGGGCTGTTTTAAAAATAAGGTGCGCTTCTGTTACGGACCTTAAAAAATAAGAGAATACTGGGAAAATTGGTGTTTTAAAAATAAGAGAATATTATGAATTTTCATATAAAAATATATTTTTAGTGTCGTTTTTTATCGCAATTGGTTAGTGCCGCTGGCGCGGACCCACATTTATTAAGAGATGTGTCAATTGCAACACGTCATGTCAGTGTGTCAATCGCAACACGTCACGTCATGTCAACATGCCGCTGGCGCGCCCACATTCATTAAAAAACAAAAGATATTTTTAATGAAAAAAATATTTTTTAGCAAAAAACAAGGTTCTAAAAAACGCGGGGGGTGATCGAGGTGTGGAGGCCAAGCCTTAAGCCTTAGAAGCCTAGGCGGGCCTTGGCGTAAAAAGGAGTGAAAAGACGTTTAGGTCTTTTTAATATATTTTAATATTTTTTAACCATAACAAGGCTATTAAAATACTAAAATTGTACATATCATAAAAATATGTCTGAATATTTGCAAATAAAAATACTATTTGATTATTTTGGATTAGATAATGGTCCGGTTTGCAAAAAAATCTTTAAAATGCGATATCGTTTTACTAAAGCATTGTTGTTTTTAGAGAAAAAGTACGCCTTAAGGATTTTACCAAGCATAAGACGTCAAAATCTTAAGGCGGGTGTTTCTCCCAAGCCTCAATCTTAAGCGTGCCTAGGCGGGTTTTTTAGAACAGTGGCAAAAAATAAAAAATAGATTAATCGAGAAATAAAAAAAATAAAAAACAATTTTATCAAAATAAAAAAGTTTTCAAATCGATCGGTGAGTGCAGCTGGCGCGGACCCACATTAATTAAATGATGCGGATCCCTGCCACGACAATAATTGATCGCTAATTTAAGATTTCAACGTTTCGATGTTTAAGAGTCCAATTTTTTTTCCCAAACTTATAAATAAAAAAAATGTCTCAATTGTTAAAAAATTGATATATAAAATTTGTTTTTTAACAAAAAAAAAAAATCTTACCACAAAATAATTATTAAAAAAATAGTTTCTAAAAAAATAATTCTTACACTAAACCAACTTATAACGGAAAAAAATTGTTCTTAAAAAATAGTTTTATCAATATAAAGAGTTTATAACAAAAAAAATAAATATTTTTTAAACTAGTTATAACACACCAAAAAAAGTATTATAAATTATTGGATAAAAAAAATCGATATATTAAATAACCACATCGATTAAAGATATCAACGTTTTTATGCAGTGCTATTGGCCACACAAAAAGCGCAATGCTATTGTTTTTATTATTTTTTACTATTTCACAAAAAAAAAAAATTACTATTTTTAAAATAGTAAAAATGGTCCACGCCAACGTAATAAAAAAAAGTACGACTCAATGTCACATAGCGTTTTTATTTCGATCGTGATCGTGTTTGTTAAAAAATAAAAGATTCATAATCGCATTGTGTTGTTTTTTAATTGGTTTGTGTTAAGTTAAAAAACATGAGAATTAGGAGAAATACAAAAATAAGAGAATATTTGACATATTTTTCTACATATATTTATATATAGCGTGTATTTAACGTATAGATTTTAGTAAAAAAAAAATATACATATAAATATTTTTAAAATCGATTTGTTACTGCCGCTGGCACGGACCCACATCCATTAATTGATGCAGATCTACGCCAGCGACAATAATCGATTACTGATGTATATTTTGACGTATAATTTTGTCGTATATTTTTTTTTACATATATTTATATATAGCTTGTATTTAACATATAGATTTTAGCAACAAAAAAAATTTAATATTTTTAAAATCTATTTGTTAGTGTCGCTGGTGCGGACCCACATCTATTAAATGATGCAGATCCGCGTCGGCGACAATAAACTATCGTTGATGTCTCAATTGTTAACAAACTGATATATAAAAATTATTTTTTAATAAAAAAAAAACTTACCACAAAATGGTTATTAAAAAAATAGTTTCTAAAAAAATAATTTTAACAATAAAAAGAGTTTATAACAATTTTTTTTTTTTTAGAATATAGTTTTAAAAAACAGTTTTTCAAAAAAAAAAAAGGATAAAACAATTAACACATGTAACAAACCACCAAAAAAAACTCTTCTTCATTCCTACTCAGCCGCCACCTAGGCAGCCACCTAAGCCGGTGCACTAATCCGATTGCTTTCAACCGGTACCAAAAGCATTATTCTTTTATTTTATTTATTTAAAAAAACTGTTTTATTAGCAAAGAATATTTTTTATAAATTAAAATAGTAGTATTGTTAAAAAACACTATTTTAATATAAAAATATATATATATTTTTGAAAAAAACTGTTTCAAAAAATAAAAGATTGTTCAATATAAATAATTTTTTTTTTTACATTTTTAAATACTTTTAAGAAATACAAAATTGTTTTAAATGTTGTAAGATTAAAAAAAAAGTCTAAAATTAAGCAGTGCCGTTGGCACGAATCTATAAAAATAAGAGAATATTAGGTAAATGGGTGTTTGAGGTACTAAATGAGTTAAAATTAATTTAAAAAAAAAGCAAATTCTCATTAGAATCGTTTTGTTTTAAAAAAACATATTTTAATTGAAAATGCAGATTTTATATTTTTTTTTGAAAAAAACTGTTTCAAAAAATAAAAGTTAGTTTAATATAAATAAAAAAAATTACATTTTTAAACAGTTTTGAGAAATACAAATATTGTTTTAAATGTTGTAAAAAAAAATTAAGTTTAAAAATAATGGGTGCCACTAGCGCGGATCTATAAAAATAAGAGAATATTGGGTAAATGCGTGTTTGATGATCTAAATGAGTTAAAAATAATTTAAAATAAAATAATTTCTTATTAGAATAGTTTTTTAACGCGGACCTTTAAACAGTTTTAAGAAATACAAAATTTGTTTTAAATGTTGTAAAATTAAAAAAAAAAATTTAAAAATAAGGAGTGCCGTTGGCGCGGACCTTTAAAAATAAAAGAATATTGTGTAAATGGGTGTTTGAGGGACTAAATGAGTTAAAAATAATTAAAAAAAATAATTTCTTATTAGAATAGTTTTTTAACGCGAACTTTTAAACAGTTGTAAGAAATACAAAAATTATTTTAAATGTTGTAAAATTAAAAAAAAATTAAGTTTAAAAATAAGGGGTGGCGCTGACGCGAACTTTTAAAAGTAAGAGAATATAGGGTAAATGGATGCTTAAGGACTAAAAGAGTTAAAAATAATTTTAAAAAAAACAAAAGAAAACTAATTAAAAAAAACAAAAAAACTATTCTAATAGGATTTTTTTTTTTATCTCATTTCACGAGAGAAATCAATGGGAAAAAAAAGGGCCTCCATGTATTAACCCGGTTTAACACCCGGGTAGTATATCATTTTCCTTCTCAAATTGATACATAAATAAACATGTAGAATATCAAACTGTATTAATATAACAACCTCCTTCTCCCATACACAATTAAAGACATTTGAACATTTTATATAATCAGAAGGACAACTTGTTTACATGTGTTCAACTTAGGAGTCTGTGCAAATAAAGACCTCATACGATGAGATATTGTTGTCTCTAATGTCTAGAGGCAAAACCCTTGCCAGTAGTGACAACTAGTTTTCAACGACTAATTTTTTAAAACCATTCATAACTTAATATGAATAGAAAAGATCACCACTCCCTTAAACTCCATTTGTATCCCCCAATTCAGTATTTGTGTTTTTCTCTAACCATCACCATCTCAAAAAAATGAAAAGAATTTTGAACCCCAGACGTTAAAGAGTGTTAGCCACTTCAAGAACAACTTCACTCTTCAGGAGGACGTTATAATTTGCCAGTGTTGGTTGCAAACTTCTTAGAACTCCAAAACTAGCACAAATCAAAAGGGGCAAGTAGTTTGTGAGAAGTGAGATAGCCACTTACATTGACTTGGTTCAAGAGAAACTATTTATTGAGGAGGTTAATAGAGAGAGTTATAAGGAGAGAGAGAAAGCTAGATCTTCATATGGTTTTTATATGCTAGGGATATCAAGATATATAATTTGATGGGATTTAAAAACTGAGTACCTGTACATATATTGTTGTGAATAATGATATGTATGATGGAACCATGATCATAACTGTGGGGGCAAAATATATGCCTACAGAATAGCATGACGTGTGGGGAGCACCCCGGTGAAGATGGCGATGCACCAGCGATACAGGGACGACTAAAGTCCTTAATAAACGGGAAGACGAGGAGCAGTATCTGATGGGAATGAAACTCCACCCATCCATATTTGTGACTCATCCATATTTATAACCCTAATGTAACCCTTAACTCTATATAAAGGGGACACCCCCCATTGTGAAAGGGGGCTTAGAAGTTAGAGAAACACTCTCATGTAAAACTCTCTGATCATTCTAATGAAACACACCAGCAGCCCCGTGGACGTAGGCCATTCATGGTCGAACCACGTAAATCTTTGTCTCTCTCATATTTATTTTTATACTTGTATCGTGATGAATTGACACCCTCCGACGGGTGAGATTTTATGCACCTACAATTGACGCCGTCTGTGGGAATCGGCACAAAAAGTCTTCCCTTTCTTGCTAGAAGAGATTTAGATTTACGTTCAAGGACATTGATGCCTACGCTATGCACATAATCAAAGTAAAGATGTGAGAAGAGTCTCCAAATATTTGGACTCTTGTAGGTCAAGCATATACGATCACGATCTGGGCATGCTCTCTCCCTCTCTCTCTCTTCCGAGATTTTTGGAAGCATATACCAAATATCTCAATTACTGGGTCACGTAACACCCCATTTTGAGGCGGGCATCTTGGATCTGTCATCTCCAAGCCGGGTACACTGACACGCCCACTTGAGATAAGAAGGAGTCGTCGCAAACTGTCCCATCACAGCCATCGTCACCGACCCATGGAGATCCAGTCCTCATCACCGACTTTACATATCATCTGCCCCTGCTGGTCTGATTTCATGTGCAACAAGATTTTTCCTCCAGTTTTATTCACGGTCAGCGCCGTCCATCCTCATCAAGAGTTATGGGAGATCTGCACCCAATATTATTTTTGGTCGGCCTGCGATCATCGGCCTCTTCGCGGCGACCATCATCACGCATCAGCGGAATAAAATCTATTGGGAGCTGGCTTAAATCGGAAACACCGTCTTTCCTCTGTCTAGTCGGCAGCCACGGCGACGAGCTCGATGCAGATCATCTAGCGTCAGCGAGCATCAACGACCTCACCTCGGGTTGTTCTCCGACCTGCAACCTTTCTGGTCAAGCAGGCCCCTGAGGTCGGCGACCTATTTGCGATCATAATAGCTGGTCGACCAGAGGGAATCAGCAACGAAATGAGCTCGCAGAAACAGAACACCATCAAGGACTTTACCGGAGCCCCTGGTAGTCGGCGACCAGTTGACGATTACCATCAGCTGGTCGGCGGTAGGGACAGGCAAGGAGAAGCACATCAGCTGGTCGGCGGCGAGGACGAGCAGTGACGAGCTCGCCCCCGTGCAAAGTTTATAACACAGATTGGGGCTAGTTTTTCTTCGGCGACAACATCAGCTGGTCGGCGACCACGGCTTCACCATACCGCCATCTGGTGATCTTTGATCGGAGGCAAAAGCTTGAAAGACAGCAACAGTGCTGAGAAGTTGGTTTCTCGCGTACAGATGGAACACTGAATGAGTTTCTGACCATACTTACTTCAGCAAAATCAGCATTTGGCTTTTCTTTTTTGCAGAGCTTTACGGTGGAAACGTATTTGTGAAACCAACTTAATTGGATATTTGCTTGAGTCCAAATATTTTTGCAAAAAATTCTAAATCAGCCCTGTGTCTTACGTTTAAGATATATTTGACTAATTTTTGCATTGCTTGGTTCTCTCTAAAAATAAAATTATTTTAAGGGACCGTGTGATTTTTTACAATGATTTTACTTGGCACTTTTTTATGTGATCTTATTACAAATTATTTTGCTCACATAAATGAGTGGGGCGCAGTGATATAGCACTCATGTCATTTATTCGAACATTTTAATTTTCAATATTGTCATCCAGTTACAACAATTTAATCTCACCAGAGCGAGATTATTGATTATTTAGCCCAGCCCCGACGGATGCTCGGGCACAGTTATCACAGTGAAATTTTTATGATAAAAATCATTGGATCTTTATTACATTCATGCGCGACTATGAATATTTTCCTCGACAAATGGTCGAGCGAATGCATATCTTATATACTTTGTTGAACATATCATTTTCATAATAACTTCTATTTTGATTTAGCCTCAACAGATGGTCGGGGAATTCACTAACTTCCACAGGTACAAGATTCAGTCTCGACGGATGCTCGACAATAATCTTAAGTCCCTGGAAATCTCATCGATGTTTTGACGGATGCTCGAGCACGAATTGCTCGCTATATCTACTTGGTATTCTACAACTTTTCCCCGGCGGACTATCCAGGCACCATTCATTTTATTAATGCTCCGACAGATAGTCGAGCACACTATAGCACCTTATACCCAAAGAAACGCTTGGGCAAAATTATTATTACTCCGACTGAAGCTCGAATTCTATGATTCGGTAACCTGAAGGACGGTCAGGCACATTTGAGATTCATCTTGGCAGATAATCAGCAAAATATTTCTATATATTTAGTCCCGAAGATATTTGCCTCGCATGTCGCACTTTATCCTCAGTGGATAGCTGGCCAGGATAATTCTTGTATTTAGCGCAACCCCACTTGATGGATACACACATTTATTTGTACATTGTTCGTTTCCATCTCATAATACTTCATTTGCTCACAAATTATGCTCACGATTTTTATCATCATAAATTTGTCAGCAGGGGGCTATCTATACTCTATACTTCACATGAGAAAAACAATTGATTGCCACTACACAATTTTTTGAAACCGAACTTGTATTTTAAGTATTTGCTTAAATCTATTTGCACAAATTCCAAATTAACTCCTGTGCCATACATCTGGATATATTTGATAAATTTTGCATCTTTCATTCGACTTTATTACAATTATTTTGTCCACATAAATACTGGGGCGCACTTAGAAGAGCACTCATGTCATTTATCCGGGCATTTAATTTTCAATATTGTCGTCTAGCTATTATTGGTTATACCAATGAATGGTCGGTGTAATATCTTTACTTATACTTAGCGTAGCCCCGACGAATGCTAGGGCGCGGCCATCCTCGTGAGATTTTATCACAAAAATTATGGGATAATTCATGTCATTCATTCAATACTATGAATATTTTCCTCGACAAATGGTCGAGCGGATGCACATCATATTGCATGATAAATTATATTTGAATTAGCCTCGACAAATGGTCGAGCAACTTATTAACTTCTACAGGTATAAGATTCAGTCCCGACGGATGCTCGGCAATAATCTTAAGCTCTTGAAAATCTTATTAACACACCGATAGATGCTCGAGCGCGAATCGCTCTCTATATCTACTCGTACTTGTACAACTTCTCCCCTGCAAACCAGTCTGGAACCACTTATTTTGTTAATGCTCCGACAGATGGTTGAGCACTTTACACCACTTTGCACCCAACACATGCTTGGGCAATATTATTTATAACAGACAGATGCTCGGATGTTGATATTTCTTGAATTTCAGAATGGGTTATCTGGCTCTATGATTCTTGACCTGCAGGATGATCAGGCATATTCAAGGCTCATCTCGGCAAATGCTCGGCAAAATATTTCTATATATTTAGTCCCGAGGATATTTGCCACACATGTCGCATTTTATCCCCAACAAATGGTTGGTAAGGATAATTCTTGTATTCAGTCCCAACAGATGGTTGACAGAGTCGATTAATAATCAACATTGCATTTATTGGAAGGTTAGTTTTCACTAACAATACAGGATCATTCGTAATACTTGCTTGTTCCTCTTTGCCTCGACGGATGCTCGAGCATGGATCACCTGCAATATCTACCAGATCCTCTATAGTTTTTGCCTCGACAGGCATTCAGGCATCATTTATCTCATCAATACTCCGACAGATGCTCAGGCATGGATCGTTCGCAACATCTACTAAGTCCTTTACAATTTTGCCTCAACGGACCCTCAACTTCGATCGATAGTTGACATTGTGTGATCACGTCTCAAGCTCCAATAAACAGTTGGGCAATACAGTTCTTATTTAATTCAAATTCGTCGAATGAAAAGTTGAGCGATCTGTACCACAAAGATCCAATAACACATAAAGCAGCATGAAGAGCGACGATCAACCATATTTATCAACAAGGACGAATCCAACTTGTAAGAAGTCACACGTCCAGCAAAATCACAGTCAACGAGCAAGACATGTTGATAACAACACTAGACCATCCTGAATGTATCGAGCGACATCGTCAGACAACCCATGGTGATCGACGATCACCAAGCAACGAATTAACGCGTCATCAACACTAAGATATCCACTTCAGAGGAACAATGTTTCTTGAACACCATATCAGATCAACGGCACAAGGATGCTTTGAACTCCTATCAATCTCTTTAGGAGCACGAGCCATATGGAGTCTTCCACAGCCTCCTGGAACCACCATGTATGGTCAGCGAACAAGTGTGCCCCAAGGAACGATACAATACGTGAAGCCATACGAGCAAGATAATCCTTAAATATATCCAGCTTGACGAATGATCAATGCGATACTCTTTAAAGCAACGAAGCCTCGAGGAGCGATCGGGCACACTTATCATCCCGGTTATACAAATCAGACGACCCGATGGACGGTCAGGCAGCCTTCCCTTCACAAGCCCGATTGGGGGCTCTATAGCAGCGATGACACGTGAATAGATTCACTACAACATTCAAAGCAAAAGAGAAGAAGTCAACTCAGGACAGATGCCAACATGGTTAGCACCGGGATTAGTCTTTCAAATGACGATCATGATCGAACTTGATTTAGTTACAACGGCCTTCTTGCTTATTTCCACTAAATTAAGTACGTCTACAGGCCTTTGTTATCTTCAAACACAAATGGCCTCACGAGTTGCCCAGGCAACAATAAAAGTCCTACGGGGGATCCCTAGGCAAAAAGCCAACTCAGGTTGGTCGCCAACTATGTTGGTCGGTTAAAATCCTGAACGGGTGGATGACCCTCAAACCAGGTGCATTTTTGCCATCACCTTTTAGGCCTAAGGAAGTGTGACGGCACAACCTAAAAGGTAAAACAGGCGGATATTTACATGCGAGGCATTAGAAAATGGAAAAATGCAAACGTAATTGGTATTACATTAAATTGTGGGAAAAACCTAAGGCAGGGTCTTACCCCTACTAGGTACATGCTCGAGCAAGGCTCGACACATTGGCTTCTGGTCGGCCTCTCCAATTGGACCATATAAAAAACCTAAGGCAGGGTCTTACCCCTACTAGGTACATGCTCGAGCAAGGCTCGACGCATAGGCTTCTGGTCGGCCTCTCCAATTGGACCATATGAAAAACCTAAGGCAGGGTCTTACCCCTACTAGGTACATGCTCGAACAAGGCTCGACGCATAGGCTTCTGGTCGGCTTCTCCAATTGGACCATATGAAAAACCTAAGGCAAGGTCTTACCCCTACTAGGTACATGCTCGAGCAAAGCTCGACGCATAGGCTTCTGGTCGGCCTCTCCAATTGGACCATATGAAAAACCTAAGGCATGGTCTTACCCCTACTAGGTACATGCTCGAGCAAGGCTCGACGCATAGGCTTCTGGTCGGCCTCTCCAATTGGACCATATGAAAAACCTAAGGCAGGGTCTTACCCCTACTAGATACATGCTCGAGCAAGGCTCGACGCATAGGCTTCTGGTCGGCCTCTCCAATTGGACCATATGAAAAACCTAAGGCAGGGTCTTACCCCTACTAGGTACATGCTCGAGCAAGGCTCGACGCATCGGCTTCTGGTCGGCCTCTCCAATTGGACCATATGAAAAACCTAAGGCAGGGTCTTACCCCTACTAGATACATGCTCGAGCAAAGCTCGACGCATAGGCATGTGGTCGGCCTCAACAAATGGACCAGACGAGACCAAAATACAGGGAGACGCCCTAAACTTGATGCACGCTAGATAAAGCCTCAGCAAACAAATTCTGAACAGGCCTGTGGTCAGCCTCACAAATTGGGCCATACAATAAAACAGACAACGAACTACGTTCGACCTGATCCCAAAAGGGTACGTAGGCAGCTCGACACTCTCGAGTCCGGTTCCCATATCGATTGAACGCCTCTCAACTCAAGCCAATCATTCATCCAAAAACCTATGAAGGCGAGAAGATCAACCAAAAAAGGCTTAAAAGTTGAACGACAGATCAAAGAATGCCAATCAAGTTCACACCACTAACTGCATATGTTTAAAGAGATTATAGACCAGCTCCCAGCTCATCTCAGAATTAACTCAGCTGAACTGGGACCTGTGGGGCTATTGTGGGGGCAAAATATATGCCTACAGAATAGCATGACGTGTGGGGAGCACCCCGGTGAAGATGGCGATGCGCCAGCGATACAGGGACGACTAAAGTCCTTAATAAACGGGAAGACGAGGAGCAGTATCTGATGGGAATGAAACTCCACCCATCCATATTTGTGACTCATCCATATTTGTAACCCTAATGTAACCCTTAACTCTATATAAAGGGGACACCCCCCATTGTGAAAGGGGGCTTAGAAGTTAGAGAAACACTCTCATGTAAAACTCTCTGATCATTCTAATGAAACACACCAGCAGCCCCGTGGACGTAGATAATTCATGGTCGAACCACGTAAATCTTTGTCTCTCTCATATTTATTTTTATACTTGTATCGTGATGAATTGACACCCTCTGACGGGTGAGATTTTATGCACCTACAATAACAATAATAACTTATTAGTGGAGTAATTTTTTAATGATTGTAGGTATTTAATAAGGTTCAACACAAAGTCTTTATTTCTTTGTTCTTGTTATGGATTAGGTGTTGTGGTGTATATTATTTACAAATTATATTATTGGATGAAATTAAGAGAAAGATTAATGCTAGATAGGAATTGTGGAGATTGACTCTATAGACAATATGATTTGAAATAAGTAGAATTAAAACTCAATATGTGAAGTGCAATTTTAATAATAATAAGTGGACAAATAGGGATGCGAAACTCGAGGGTTGAGAGATACCTAAAAATAATCATTTTTATTATTTAGGTTCGATTCTTAAAAAAATGGAGATATTAGTGATGGTGTTATTTAGGCTCGATTGTCCAAAACAAATGGAGATGTGCTACCGACATATTGTGTGATCGGCGTTTTACTTTGAAGTTTCACGTTATATGTGACAGAGTGTTTGACAACCAAAAAACAAAATGTGTACAAATGAGTGCTGTGGAGATGCGAAGGCAAATATGGATTTATGGTAAAACTTGAAAGGATAAAATAAAAAATGAACAAATTCGTGAAATGGTAAAAGTTGTTTCTAAAGAAGATAAATTGAGAGAAAATTGATTTGGAATGTTTGAATATGTCAAGCGTAAACCAATGGATGCGCCTGTAAGAAAAAATGATTTAGTTAGTAATGATGGTAACGATAGGGGCAGAGGTAGGCCTACCTAAAGTGACTTGGTGAGATATTGTGAAAAAAACATGATATCATGTGGTTCAACCGAAAATATTACGTTGAACAAAGCAGAATGGAAAGATATAATTTATGTAGCCGACTAAAAATAATTGGAAAAGGTTTGGCCAATAAGGTAAAAAATCATTCAAAATCCATAAACAAAACATCTTTTGAAAAATATATATCATTAATAGCATCAAAATAAATAAATTTCAATAAATGGGCCTGGTGACTCACTAGTTGATTGGTGTGTCCGGATAAAAGTACCCTTGTCCCTAGTGGCTGCAAACGAGCCGAGCCAAGCTGAACTCGAGTCGAATTTAGCTTAGCTCGTTTATAAAACGAGCTTGAAATCATGTTCGAGCTCGATTCATTTACTAAACGAACGAGCCGAACACGAGCTTTAAACAAGCCGAGCGCAACAATCGCATTTTTTAAACGAGCTCAAAGTCGTATTCAAGCTCGGTTCATTTGCTTAACAAATGAGTCGAGCTCGAGCTGTTCACGAATAACTCGGTTCTCTAGGACTTTATATTGTCATGAGTCGTAGACCTATAATTTTTTTTATCCTTTCTCATTTTAAGTTAATTTTTGAGGCTAATGTCAAACCTTCAACTCAAATTGTTCTTTTTTCAAAAAATCCACGCCCATTAAATTTTGCAAATTGATCTAGAATTTATGATTGATTAAAGACTTTTATTTTCATCTTATCCTACTTCTTGCGATGACCATTTGTAAAAGAAAAAGAATACAAAATGTTTTTGAATTAATTGTAATCTTTGGATCGATTTAATTTTTTCTTTTTTTAAATTGTTGTTGGAATGGGTCATATTGTAATTTTCTACAACTCATACCTAAATCGAAATCAACACAACTCGAGAATGATACGTCTTATCCGAATTGGCTTCCCTAGGTTTCAGTAGTTTCATGCTTGGCCTGTAATGTTTTCTACATATGATTTTGAAACTGATTCGTAAAACTCAAAAACTTTGTGCCACTGTATCAATCAAAACAAGAGTAATCTCTAAGTAACCTTTTCTATTTCAATGTTTACCAAAAAAAAAAAATCAATCAAAACAAGACATCAAAGTCGATCTAGATGGTGACCTTTCATAACTGATGGTCTGTGCTTGGTGAACATAGTGAATTTACCTGATCATTGCACTATTCATTTACTACACTTTGTTGCGTAAAAATTGCAATGGTTAACATATTGAATTTACCTGGCCATCTTATTTCACCACTACATTTGGTAATTATAAAATTTGACAGATCAAAAGCGTTAGTATTTGTGTAACAAAGACCCTCTGAAATTGCTCTTCATAAAAATCCTCCACATGGTGGTAAAGAAGTAAAAGGAAGCATTTTAAGCACTACTCTTAGAGTTTAAATTTTGGGGGAAAGTATTCTTAAGTTCCTCGAAAACAAATTTAAAATACTAAAGAAATTTTGACAAATTTTAAACACTTAGGTCCATTAATTCTCTTCTTGTGAAAATTCACGCTAGTGGCATAACAAGTTAATCTAATATTAAATTGTCCTTAAATGTTTAAAATTTATTTGTGAGGGACCTACTTATAAATTGCCCTTTAATTTTTGCGACTCCAATGTAGGGCTGACAATTTTTGACACGATAACCCGTTTATGGTAATAACCCGAAATGACCCCTACTCCAATGTGGATGAGATCTTGCAATCGCTAATAAAATTGCATATTAATAGAAATAAGTATAGTGACCTCTCATCTATTTTGAGTTTAATTTTAGAGTATCTTTTATTTTTGGAGAAAAATATATGACCCTCGTTCAACATTTTTCAAATATCTCCTATTTTTTTAATAAATTTTAACAATTAGTTTGATGTAAATCAATCTAAGCAACCAAAATAGCGTTCCTATGTGATGTAATTAAAAAACTATAGATATCCAGTTTATTAGTAGATATATTCTTTGAAAATAATGTGGACTACAAGTGATTTTGGATTATCCAAAGCCAGGACAATCAACGCACCCATCTTTTAAATTCCCTTTTTGGACTTTGACTATTATATTTGAATAATACATGGGGGTTGCCCCCTATTTGAATAACACATTGTCGCAGGCGTTATTAACAATAGGTTAATCCTAATTTTTTTCTTGTAATTCTTTTGGGGCCAAAAGCGCATTCAAATTGCGTTTAATTTAATGTAATATAAACATCAAAATATAAATTATTCAGATAAATTATCGTTGAATTACACTGGTCATAGCTACTCTTCCAGCTGTATTCGGTTTGTCCCTTCTGTTTGTAAAGTATGAAAGGTTAGTCTCTTAAGTAATTGAAGATCCATTTCAATGATAGAATAAATAAAATAATGGAAGTATTAAATGCTTATGATAAATAAATAAATGTACTCACGCTCACATATTCCAGGTCTTACGGAACACGCGTATGCATCATTTCTCCCAAGAAAACTAGTCAATATTCGTAGCAGGAAAATTCAAAATCATTTGATTGTTTTTGGCTCTGAATTCCATATTTTTTGCTGAATGAATCCAATTGCTTTGATTTTTATTAAATAAGTATTGTTAACATGTTCTAAGTTATATTTTAAGAAATCAAATGCTTATAAGTCCATGAGACAAGACATAATAATATAAGAATAAAATTAGGTGTACGCAATTTGATACTCATTTTTCATATTCAATATATTAAAATGTTATATTTTATTGTTATGGGTTTCATCAAGACATAAAATATAATTTTTTATTGCCTTTATCTTATTAGGCAGATATAAATGAGAGTATGAAAGTGTATAAGTGTAATGATATTCAATAATATAATTACCTGACTGACATTATCTTAACAATCCCTAGAAATAATAAATTAATATCAAAAGGCTACTAGGACGGCCCTGTAACAATTCTAAGAGGAGCCCTGGTGCTTATGGTATTTGGTTGAATTTAGGATCAAATACCAAAAGTTCTTCAAATATTTTTTAATATACATTTAGTCCAAGTCTTTTATTTTGTACCAAAAAGTCTCTTATTCTATTATCTTTAAAGGTCCGCGCGAGTGACATGGTAAAGCCTTTTTGGTATGGTTAAAGACTTTTTGGTGCAAATTAAAAAGGCTTGAACTAAACGTGTATTAAAAAAAGTTTGAGGCACTATTGTGTATATGCCCCTTGAATTTAACAGAAATAGATATATAATCGATATGAGATATATTGTTAAATTTGACCATCAGTGTCTCAAATATAACAAGAAGTGAAAAAGTGTAGGGTTCCTCTCTCAACGGTGAATAACGTTTAGAGAGGTGCATCTGAAGCATCAATTATTTTCTGAAATTCAACTTGCAACCCCAATAGTTTTAAAGTAATAAATAGACGATCTTAAGGCACAAAATTTAAATTAAAGAAAGTTAAGCCGTACTTCAATGATAGTAAAAGATCTCATCTTTTTATCGAAATATTTCTACAAAATCTCAATAATCTTTGGAAAGCTTCGAAAAATATTTCAAATTATGCAAAAGTCATAATACAAGTTTAGTTTTAGAAGAATGAAAAAACAAAGTAAATTCTTGAAGAAATTATGAACGTGCATTCTCATTGGGAAACTTCTTCTAAGTTAAATATTCACAAAGATTTCAAATGATAACGAAATCAGAAGAGTGGTAAATATTTGATAAATAAAATATTAAGAGATAAATTCTTAATTTTGAAAATATTATAAAATTTTTCGCATTCTCATTTAATAAATTTGACTAAATATTCAATATATTTTGGATGTTGATAAGGGAACAACCACGATATAGTATGGGCATCACATTCTGTAGATTATAAAACATACTAAGGGAAATCCAAGACTTGACCATCTTATTTACCCAACATTACAAACCCTAATATTTTCTATGCAACAACACAAACCTAGTTTTGTATTCCTAATCAAAATCAATCTCCCACCACCATTCCACCTTATCTTTCCTCCCTCCCTCCAACCAACACCCTCCCTTCTCCCTTGCAACCCCGTCAACAAATACACACAGGTGAACAACGAGAGATAATGCATTTATATTTTTTTAGTATATTATATATTGTCTAATCCTTTGTCAAAAAATTTACTCTATCATTAATCAAGCCCATAGCTTGATTCCATGTCCTTATGGGTGAGTGTAACATAAATTCTATTTTGATTGCCTTTTGCACTTCATGCAACATCAATGATTCAATACATACATCGAGCTTCCGACTCATCCCTTACTTTGAAGAGCATCCTTTATGTTGGATTTATAGCTTAGACATATTGGCTTTGCACACACCACTACACCAAATCTGCCGAATTGTCACGGTCATTGACCTTGACAAGTTAGACTTGTCAAGGTCAATGACCGCGATAATTCTGGGGGTGACAAATTTTTTTGTCACGGACTTGTCACGGTCATTGACAAGGTTTGTCATGGTTCAGGACCGTGACAAACCAGTGACAATGTTTAAAAAATTATCACAGTCAATGACCTTGACAAGCACGTGACAACAATCCTTTGTCACGGACTTGTCACGGTAAATGACCGTGACAATTCTGGGCAGAATTGAAAAAAAATCTGCTGGGCAGTTTGGCCACTGCCACTGCCCAGCAGTATATATGTACCTGTTATAGCAACGTTGTACCTGTTCAAACATTATATATCCAGATAAAATAGAGATAGTGCAAATATACATTCAAAATGGAGAGAATATGCATCACCATATAATCCAAATATAATTCAAACGTAATAATTTAAAACAATTCAATTCAAACTTAAATCAATGTCACTAAATGTCTGGGGTATGGTTAACGCTGAGGAGGTGAGTAGGCCACACGATATACGAATTAACACATCCACTAATATACGCCGTGCCGCATTATTCGTGTAACCATAATTGGGAGTTCTCCTTCCCGGGCATCACATGCGTGACGAGCACCATGGACTCGATGTCTTGAAGCTCACGTCCATGAACTAGTGCACCGTGGACGATATTTGGGTTCCTCAACCCCTGCCCTATCCGCCGGCCATCAAATATGTCCATTATAAACACGCTCGGCCAACCAAGTGTCGATATCGATCTGTTGAAGGGAGCCAAATAGGGAAGTGGATCATCAAAGTTCGCACATCTCGGCGATGAAGAAGCGAGGTCCACATCCTCGTCCTCGTCCTCCCACACTTCCTCCTCCCGCACCGCCTTCTCCTTCCCTTTACCCTTACGGTTTTCGCCTAACGAACGCTTCACGAATGAGTACATATCCTGAATCGTCGCCTCCAAACGGGACAACTTCACATCATGTGAATCTACCGTTCTAGCCAACCCGGTGTCGCTCGTCTCCAATCCGATGATCCTAGATTTGGCCACCCGCGAGCTCACCCCCTTGTCCTCCCCTTGCGATCAGAGCCAAGCACTTGGCTGAGTGCGTCTGTGGACAAAGATGCCTTGTTGGCATCAGACTGCGACTCACGCACTTCCTTAAGCTTTGCCTGAAACGACAAAAAGCACATGATTAGTAAAATAAGTAAATTAAAAAATTATAACGTAATTAACAAAAAGTAAACTGTCGGATTACTTACAATCGTGGCCGCGACACTTGGGGACACCTCCTTGTCCGTCCCCTTCATCATCCGAAGAGACACATAAGTATCGAGCCTATGTGACCTACCCCCAGGGTCACTCCCTGTCCCCTGAAATAAAATAAAGTAAAATTAGTATCGGCCCCGCAAAGTAAAATAATGCAGAATAATATATTTTATGTAGTTATAGAAAAATTAAATCTTACCATCATCCTATGCTCCATCTCGGCGTAAGACCTCCGGCCGGAGTAGTGCACGTCCATCTTTTTTGCCCGATTTTCCCTTCCCGATTGACGAGATGCCAATTGTCGCTCCTCGATCTCATTGTCAATGAACCTTTGCCATTGTGCCAATGAGATCGGCTCCTTCAGCGGGACGGATTCACACCATTGGATAATGGACTCTCGTGTCTTTCCAAAGTACCAAGTCCGCATATTTTTCTTCCACGTCTTGTGTTGCTCCCTCAACTGCTCCAAGACGGAATCGCGTAGCTTTGGATCCAGGTTGAATTGTTCATGTCCAACAAATACAATATTAGTTGCAAATAAATATAA